>OY728146.1:1804215666-1805499742 GCA_963277665.1 Viscum album
AGGTTGTTGAAAAGGGTCTTAGATTTTCTGAATCACTATTTTCTTTATGAATTGGATTTTGATAACATTGATCACATATTCTTCAACTATAAGCTATATAGGAAGATTTGGAAGTCCTTATTATGCCTCTAGAATGTTGAATTATATGCTTGTTCTTTTAGAGCCATTTTATATTGGTGTAATATCTCGTTTATTAAGGAATAATTGAGAAGTGTTTTGGGAATTCTTGGGCTTGTCACTTTGGAATATTTTATTTTTATGGAGAGAAATTATCAATTACATGGTTCCTCATATCATTGTGGAATCTTTATTTGGCTAAAGTTTGAGCTGACTATTTAATATAATATAGATTCTTTCAAATAGTTCCCTAATAATAAGGTTTATCAGGATTGGTTTGAATGTGTTACATTTTAGGTTCTTTTCTTAGGGATGAATGCTAATTCTGCTGCGTACTGGACTGGCTTGTGTTCTAGCAGGTTGTTTGTTATTTGGATGGTGGTTGAGATACATTATTGTGAGTGGGTTTCTACTCGTTGGTTGTATTCTCTTGTGGTTTTTGTTTTTATTTTTCATTATTTGGTTATATGGTGGTGTTGTTTCTAGTTCTAGGGGTATTCTTGTGGCTGGGTTGTGGTGATAATAGGTTTATAGGGTGTGATATACTTGTTTTTTGGCCCTGGGTGAGGGTTATGGCTGTTGGATTGGAGGGTTTTTCTAAGGGTGTGTTGGAAGGGAGCTAAGATACTCTGGTTGGTGTAGGTTCTAGAAATGCATGTGTAGAGTGGCTTGGTTCTGGTGTAGTATATTTTTATACCTTCCTTTTTTTTATCTTTGGTTCCATGGGTATGTGTTGGGAAAGGCCCATGTGACAATGGGTGATGTTAATCACTAGTGGTGTGTGAGCCCCCCTACCACCGCACACCCCCCGATCCCTCCGATCCCCCCTCCCCCAGCTCCTGCCTGCAACCCCCACTGTCCACACTGCACAACCCCCTCACCCCTTATATCCCCCACCCTACACAACCACCCCCTACAGCCCCCCCAAATCCAACACCCCTCCCACTATACAACCCCCCAATCCCACTGCACACACCCCTACAACCCCCACCTCCCACTGCACAACCCCCCCATAGCCACCTCTCCCACTACGCAACCCCCCTCCCCACCACCTCCCCCCTACAGTCCCCACCCCCAGCCCCCCATAGCCCCCATAGCCCCCTCACCCCTGCAACCCCCACCCTACATATCCCCTCTATAGCCCCCCCCACTGCACCCCCCACAACCAACCCCCTTCCAATACATAGCCCCCCCACTCCCACTACACACCCCCATAGCCAACCCCTCCCACTACACAAACCCGCTACAAACAACCCCACCCCCTACAGCCCCCCTGCAGTCCCCCTCCCTCACCTCTCCCTACAGTCCCCACCCCCCACATTGCACATCCCCCCTCTCCCCTTGCAGCCCCACCCTACACACCCACCCCCTACAGCCCCCACTCCCACTGCACACCCCCTACAACCCCCTCCCACTGCACAACCCCCTCCCACTACACATCCCCCCACCCTCCCACCCTCCCACTGCACAGCCCCCCTGTAGCCCAACCAACCCCCTCCCACTACACAGCCCCCCCATTCCCACTGCGCCCCCACAACCCCCCTCCCACTACACAACCCCCCTAAAGCCATCTACCACTGCACAACCCCCCCATAGACAACCCCCTCCCATTGCACACCACCCCTCCCATTGCCTCGAAAAATAAATTATGAAATAGAGACCCATAGTAGGTCTCCCAACCATTTAAGAACTCACTACCATGTTGCATCAATATAATAGGACATCACTAAAATATCAATATAAGACATGAACCATGATTCTAATTAAAAGGGTCTTAATAGAACACCTAAACAGAACATGACATGTGACTCTATTTTGGGTGGAAGAATAAACACTTACTTGAATCAAGGATGGATCACAGGTTGGGAAGAATGGTTCGTAAATAATAGGGGATTTGTCCTTTATGGATAATAAAAAAAACCTTGTCTTCAAAGAAATCAAAATGAAAAATGGAATAAATGGAGGTAGAACATAAAACTCATAACTTACAGATTTGATGTGGAAGAACAAACAATCGGTTGCTCGGAAGAAGGGTTTGCAAACTAGAACAATGGGAGATCTCATTTAGGGCGTAATGTGGGAGGACCCCGATCTGAATTGGGGCTGCATTTGTGTCATTCTATCCCAATAGTTTTTTAAAACCGTTGGTAAATATCATACCTATACCAATGGTTCCATGAACCATTGGCATAAGGGGGGAACCTATCACCTATCCCAATGGTTTTTTGAAACCGTTGGGAAAACTACCACTTATCCTAACAATTATATATAACCATTGGTAAAGGTGTCTCTACTCGGGCCTATCCCAATAGTTTTCCAAACCATTGGGGAAAAACACTCTAACAATTACTATACCAACGATTTTCAACAAACTGTTGGTATAGGAAACCTATCCCAATAATTTTTCTAAACCATTGAGATATAGGCATTGGTATAGAAGGAATTTCCAGTAGTGAGAGGAGATTTCCAACTGAAAAGAAAACATAAAATGAGAACTCATATGTTATACCTATCCAAAATAGGTAAAATGAGATTTAGGAATGGGAAATGTCTAGTTAAATATTTTTATTGGTCAACAATGGGATTTTATTTTCCATTTATGATATTTTCTTCCTGTTTATTTATTTTTTGTGTATCTACTATTTTCTTAGATGTTCAACTTATGAATGGGACATGACTAGTTTTCAGGAGAAAGATCATTTTTAATTTACTCTAATTTAGGGGTAAAATATTCCACATTAATTGTATATTTTCCCCATGGGAGCATTACTATCCCTTAGGGATCATGAACGCCTCTTAGTTTAGTGGAAATTTAGGTCAGTTGTTGGTTATGATAACAGCCTGGGCCGTATCATTACATTTCCAATTTCAAATGACCCATGTCCATTTAAATATAGGATTTGGGGGGGGGGGTTAGGCACTAATATATTCCCAACTACACTAGAGTTCCTATGGGGGTGGTTCCTGATAGTATCATATCTGATAAATCTTTTATAGATTGGACATTAGAGTAGTCACTGCTAAGGATTTCCTCATTTGTATGGTAGTAATGTTTTTTGAACCTAGTGTGTGAAGTAGACATCAAAAACTAATAGGTGATTAAAAATTATGTTATGACTTCATAACCTATGGACAAATATATAGGAAATATATTACAAACATCATTCAATCTTAATAGGTTTGGTTTCATTCATCATATAGTTACAAGTGACGTGGAATGTGTAAATGATAAGCTTGGGGGGGGGGCTGAATGATGTGAAGATGTTGATGGAAATGATGATGTGTTAGTGTTTTTAAATATTCATTGTATATTTTTCATTAGAATGAGGTTGGTTTAAGTAATTATATTTAGAGGCTGGGAATATAAAACACACAAAGCATATGAAAGTTCCAAACGGGCCCTTGAGTTTCAAACACACACACCCAAACATTTCACAATTTCCAAAAGGGATCTTATCCTTTCCAAACACACACCAAATTATTTCTATAAAAAATCCATCAAAACTCTAAAATGACGACACCTTTATAAAAAAACCAAAAAATTTATCAACAACTGTAAAAACAAACGAAAAAATTTATAAAAAATTATATAAACAACTCAACCAGTTTATAAAAATTTTATAACAAGCTAACCGGTTTATGAATAATTTTTTTGTAGGCCAAAAAAAGTATAAATAATTTTATAAGCAACTCAAGTCAATGTGAAAGTTACTTTAAAGTACAATGGCCTTCATTATAGAATCCATTGAAACCTGTAATTCTATTGTGACCAAATATTTCACCATCTACCACTGATTTTTAGTAATACTTCACACAACTAATATTTCTCATCCTTTATTCCCTCTCACCACAGTTCACTCATGACACACATGCATCAAATTCGTTCTTCTAGTCAGCTGATTCCTTATATGAAAATAATCCTACTTTCGGAGCTTGAAATTGTTTACACTTCTCATAACCCTAAAGCCCCCCATGTGAAACTCCCACACCCATCAAAAAAACCCTCTACTTCCAGCAAATATTCTTCTAAAGAATGTCCCACACACCTTCTGATCCTTTTTCCATATTGATCCATCACATATGAAAGATTCTGAAAAACATGACACTAACTCCCACTCAATGGGAGTTCATTGATTTGAACCCATAATCCAAAGTCTAGACTCAATATTTGGTCTTGTAAAATCACTTAGAAACAAATTCAGTCACCCCCTTTAGATGCAGGTTATAGGAACCTTTGAAATTTGAACTTCTGTGAAATATATCCTTTGATGTTCCATTGATAATACATGTGCTTGCTGTAATATCCTTCAAGATAATTGTTTTTTTACTTCAAGCTAATGTCCCCATCTAATGGAACACCGAGATCCTCTAGGATTAGAGAACCAATGAACTCTAATATCTGAAGCTTCCACAATCATGTTATTAATCCACTACTATCAAAATTTCAATAATCTTCTAGAAAGCTATAGAATTCCACTCGATGAACAGAACATGCCGCACGACACCTACGGCTAGAATACTTTTGATATCTAGGAAAACCCATGGTATTACCACCATCTTCTAGTGAAATTCTTCTGAAAACCTAATAAACCATCTAATCATTGGAACCCAATAGTCTTCTAGCCAAACTCATTTCTATTCTTTAAAAAACTAATCCACAAAAAAACTCTACATTTGTGCTCTATCATCGATCACTACAACCAATTTTTGAGACATAAAAAAGAAACATAAGATTTGATACCACTTATTGGGGAAAAGTGGAAATTTTAAGATCATCGGTAGTTTTTACTACTAATTCTCCAACATATTGGAACTTCATCCAAATTTATCATATTATCCACTGATACTTGCATCCCTCATGACTTCAAATACCAAAACTGGGATGACCACAAACCCCAACCACCGCACCTATTTTTCCTCTAACTTGGATTCCCCTGGTTTTAGTCATCTTAGTATCCTTATTTCAATGATCATACAAGAGAAAAAACATACATCGAATATATAAACATGCAATGAAAATGTAAAAAGAACATTTTATATAGGTATTATTTGATTCATACTTTAATATAATGTGTATGATAGAGCAACAACATCACATTTTTATTCCATTGAAAAAAGAGAATATGAGTTACAAGGTAAAGTCAATTTTCAAAAACCCTACTTAGTTATCTATAAGATGTATCACCAATAGCATATTTCAATCATTTCATATCCTACATGATCCTTCCAATGATTTTAACATAGACTTTTTAATTTCAACCTATGGAAATATGGATGTGCTTAAGTGTGCTCCTCTTACTATAGCCACCTACTTTCAGTACTTAGGCCTCATCAGTGTTAGTAAAATAATCTATTACATTTATTTCTACAATAATATATACTTACACATGTAGTTCATACCAATATTTGCAGTGAACTAAACTAATAATCCAATCACAACTTCTCTCCAATAATTTTAGGCATCCTTCTATTGGCATGAATAATTGTCAATTGCTAGTAGAAACTTCATTTATGACCACCAACACTAGTGAATGGTGCATGCCATATCCACTTCACTGTAATGAATTTTATGAACTATTCCCTTTTCATTTTATAGGAGATACTATCATGAATCATCATTAGAGTTCATGGAACTCATGGACTTCTACACATCCATCACCTCCTCTAGATATTCATTTAAATACCACTATCTTCCCATACCGTTAACCTCAATGAATTTATTTAGATCCATAACCTATGCCATGGGTACTTGCATAGAATGTTCCACCGCGATATTTACACACTCAGACTCCACTGTACTCCATCAGCTAATCTCATTCATCCAACTACTCATTCTGAAAGTAAAGGCACTCTCACTGAACATTCAGTGAAGGAACCATCTAGTCACCTGCATCCAATGAGCTAACATTTTAAGGATTCATTGCACTTTAATTAAACTAAAATTGATAATATAGGTGAACTGATAGATCCAACTTCTAAACTTCTAGTGAACTAAATTGAGCTTTCTAAACTCAAAATTCAATAGTGCTAGTGAACTACTCTTTATCCAAGATCTCCCAAGTGAACTTTCAAAGAATGAACTTCTAAATATTTGACACTCGACCAAGAAAACAATCATCACACCGAACCCTAACATAAGGCTCATCAAGGTGTGGAAAGTAACTAAATAAATACCCTTTTTATCAAGTTCCAAACAAGCCTTTACTATATATATAATATTCATACATTTGAAAATACCTATTTAAAACCATTTGAAAAAAGTGTAAATCTAAGGGAATACACCAATAACACCAAAAAACAACCACAATCAATCCATAGAAGTCATTAAATAATTCCATAAATCAAACACACACCCCTTTAATAATATGGAAAACCCCTAAACCAAGAATCACCCCACTTTATAAAATTTCATTGTTCTAATAAATCATGAACAAATAATTTATCTTCAACAAAACCATCATTTCCATTTTATTAAGAATTTAGAATAAATGAAACAAAATTTTGAATAAAAGTATCATTGAATTATTAAAATACAACCATTATGTCAAAGGAAACCCAAAAGTGGTCATGGAAAATCTTTGACCAATCAAATTTAGATAACATATACTTCATTTATCTAATTAAAAATCATGCTTAGAACATCTAGCATCAAAGGAAGTCTCAAATAAATGGAATGAAATATAATTACCTGCATCAATTGATGTAAGGGTTCATCCAAACCCTACGCAACCTATGGAAACTAGGGAAACCACAATAGAGACTCACCAGGGGGAATCCGTGCGCTGTAGAGGAGGCTACCAGAACAGTCTCAGATGAGGAGGGCGCGCCAGAGCAGGTCATGTGGACAAGGGGTCCATGCAAGGAGGAGGAGAAGGAGGCGGAGGAGGAGGAGGATGAGGATGAGGCAGTGGCGACGGCGGAGGAGGATGAGTTGGCGGCCGTGGAGAAGGAGGAGGAGGCAGTAGGGGAGGATTAGGAGGAGGGATCGCGACGGAGGAGGGCTCAACAGCGCAGGGGTCAGCTTTCGCGAAGGCTTGAAAGGGTGCAAGGAAGGAGGAGCCTATTAGGGTTCTTTTATAAAACCCGCTGGAACCTTTATCAGCGCTAGTTAAAAGCACTGATAAAGGTATGTTTTATCAGTGCTAAAATAAAAAGCGCTGATAAAACATACCTCTATCCTTTATCAACGCTAAAAAAGTGTCGATAAAGGTATAATTTTAATAATTTATTTATATTATTATATATTTATTTAAAATGATATATAGGATAAAAATATATTTATTTATTAATAATTATAAGTATAAATAAATAAATATTTATTTATACTTATAAAATTATAATTTAAGTAATTATAAAATTATAAGCAATATACTTATTATATTTATAATCATATAAATATATAAAATAAATATATTAATTATATATATTTAAAAGATTATAGATATGTATAACTATATTTCTTCTAATTTTATAAATATTTATATGAAATATATATATATTTATAAATATAATTATAAATAAATAAATATATATATTTATTTAAATAATTATAAATTATAAAAAATTTATATATATAATATTTATAATTATTTTTAATATATATAATTAATATATTTATTATAATTTTAAAATTATTTAAATATATCTGTATTTATTTATAACTATAAATAACATTTGTATTTATTTATCAATATTTGTATCAATATTTATAAATATTTTTATAAATATATTTTTATTTAATTATATATAACATATTATATATGAAATAATAAATATATTTTTTATAAATTAATAATTATTTAAACAAATATAAATTTATTTGTATTTATTTATAAATATTTGTTTATATTTATAAATATATCTATTTAATTATATATTTATAACTTTATAAGTAGTATAATAAATATATTTATTATAATTTTATAATTATTTATTTATAGTTATAATTATAACTATAAATAGTATATATTTATAAATATTTGTATATAATTGTTAATATATATATATATATTAATAAAATTATAATATTATATGTATAATTTTATAATTATTTATATATATATAGTTATAATTATAATTAAAAATGTATTTTAAAAGTATTTATATATATCAATAAAAATATAATAAAATATATTTATTATTTAAATATATTTAATGTAATTTTATAAGTACATTTTTAGAACATATATAGTTCATATGGGTAACATTATGAATTAATCAATATACCACAATAATGGACAACGTGATGTAATGTATAAATGAACATTCATGCATGATACATAACATATATGCATGATCAATATATTCATAGACCAAATTTATTGAAAAACACATATATATTCAATAATTTTAATTATAAATATATATATTAAAAAGTATTATATATTTATAAATAAAATAAATAAAATAAATATATTAAATATAACAAATATAATAAATATAATGAGTTAATCTAATAAATCTAATAAATCTAATAAATCTAATAAATAAATCTAATAAATCTAATAAATATAAATATAATAAATCTCTAATAAATATAATAAATATAATAAATATATTTATTATTTAATGTAATTTATTATAATATTATAATTATTTAATTATATATATATATATTTAATAGAAATCTTAGAGATACTTTTTTCAATTAAAACATTATATATATATATTTGAATTATTAAAAAAATATATTAATTATAAACATTTGTTTTTTATTTAATGTATAAAAACAAACATTATTTTTGAATATAATATAATAATTTTATATAAATTAATAATATTTTTTATTAAAAACTTTTATCAGTGCTGATAAAGGGTACATTTATCAGCGCTTTTAGCTAGCACTGATAAAGGCTCACCCCTTTATCAGCGCTTTCTGCTTAGCGCTAATAAAAGGAAGCACTTCCCTTGCCCTGTTTTGTGGTAGTGTATGATGGCTCGGAGGCCCTGAGACCTGCATGTCCAAACCGGTGGCCTAAAGAACCAAATTAGATGAATAGTTCTGACTACTACAGTATCGAACGGTACTACTATAGTAACCCGAAAATTTGCTCCCACCCAAATTAGATTCTGGATCTTTTGGATGCCAAACATGATCCATTACCACTCAGGAATATGCTCGTTGACATTAATAATGATACTATGTTGGTCCTCTAATAAATCCCAAAGTTTCATGGTATGAATCATAAGCTTATTGCCTTTATAATTCCCACAACTTAAAACGGGTCATTTATTTTTATACATAGGTACTAGAGAACTCTTCCTCCATTCATCGAACATTTTCTTAGATTTCATAATCTCATTAAATAACCTATTAATCCAATTAACACCCAACTCCCCTAAATATTTCCACATTTTAATGCAGATGTTATCTAACCCAACCGCTTTACCATTTTCTATCTTTCTTAAAGTCTATTTAACCTCAAAAGGACTAACTTTTTTCTATTAGTTATAATTGAGTTCATATGTACTAATACATAGATTTTATAAGTCTAATCCACACACTAGTCTTTATTGAAAAGATTATTAAAGTAACATCCCCATCTTTTCTTAATTTCATCATCCTTAAAAAGGGTACGTCCTTCTTCATTTTTTATGCACCAAACTTGATTTAAATATCTTGATTTTCGATCTCTACCTTTAGCTAAATTGTAGATTTTTCTTTCACCATTATTAGTATGTAATGAATTATACAACTAAAAAACTAGAGATTTAGCCCCACTAACTACTTTCTTAGTCTCTCTACGGGCAACACAAAATCGAGCCCACGTATCTTCATTACTACAAATGTGTAAAGATTTAAAGCACTCACTTTTCATTTTAACTTTTAGTTGAACATTCTCATTCCACCACTATGAATTTTTTCCTTTAATAAAAAACCCTTTATATACTCCTAGAATAGAAGTATCTATGTTGTGAACACTTTTAGCCACCTCACCCCACATGTAGTCAGTGATTCCTTGAACTTCCAAATCCACTTCTTTCAAAATTTTGTTCTTAAATTCCATTATAAGGTTATCCTTTAAGCACCACCATTTGATTATCAGATTCCTCAATTGTTTCATATTTCTATTATAATTCTTAACTTGTAGGTATAAAACTAATAAAAGATGTTGGGTGGTCCGACTTTCACTAGGCATAACCTTAAAATCCTTAATAAATATTTTTATCTGACCTTTTTACCAAGAAATAATCGATTTGGGATCTTTTGAATCCACTTTTATAAGTAATAAGATGTTCATATCATTTCTTAAAGAGTGTATTTTCCACCATAAAATCACAACTATAGAAAAAATCTAAGATAGTTTATCATTTTTTAAGTGCCCAATTAGGATAACTGTATCACTAAGAGGGGGAGGGGGTGAATCAGTGATAACTTTTTCTTTTATGTTTCCTTTCTTATGAAAAAAACTTCACCTCCTGTTAAATATAACCTTTCCTGATGAAAAAAATTCAAACACATATCCACAGGAACACAAGAATTTACAAGGTTCACTATTCAATAAGAATAGCTACATCCTTGGCATGGTTTGGAAATGATCTAGTACCATACAATCCACTAGAATAAAATCCTTTTGTGTGGAATACAATGATTATGATATGCCCTTTCACTCTTGTAGCACTATGTAAACAATTCAATAGTCTGTATTCTTCTTATTGCACAAATGATGTAATATAATGTTTTTGTAACAAAACATGTTACTGTGTTTCTTTATCAACATTCACAAATGTATTACTTTAAAAAAATTCTTCACTTTCTTACCTAGAAGTTGGTAAGATCTTATTGAACTTTGTAATAAAACTCTGTATGATTTTCTTAGTCCGATTCTCCCAGTCTGATTCTCCCAGTCCAATTGCTCAATAAGGAAAAATATAACTCTGTCTGAATACAATAGAGAAAATTCTAAACACTTTATTCCTTAGTCCATAAAACCCAATACGATAATCTCGGTCCAATTATCTATCCTGATACGATGACCAACTGAATATGATGAAAAGATGAATATGATAGTCAGCTGAATATGATGATCGGATGAATACGTTGCAATCTTCTCTTCTACTTTCACTTCTGTTTGACATGACTTCTTCAAGAAAAACAATATGGAAAATTCTTCTTCCTAGAACTTCAGAGCTTATCTCTCTTCCTTTCATGAACAATACATCCATTAGAAAGTAAAAAGTACTTTCTCCTTTTATACTCTCCCCAAAAATGGTTTGGGTGAGATTCTAAAATTGTTTCCCGGTCAACCAAATTTTATGAATTTGAATGTTTCCTTGAATTTTGGTTACAATTATGACTTCTTCAATTCTTATCAACTTTTCTCGATCCTTCTCAAATCTTTTAACAACTTCATCTCTTCTTC
The DNA here is from genome assembly GCA_963277665.1 of Viscum album. NCBI lineage: Eukaryota > Viridiplantae > Streptophyta > Magnoliopsida > Santalales > Viscaceae > Viscum > Viscum album. The sequence goes on from OY728146.1 coordinate 1,804,227,147, forward strand.
ATAATTTCTTCACAACCATCAGTCTGAATCCAATTTCCCATTCTGATTTGTTCAGTATAATTTCTTCATGATGATGCTCCATACCAAATGTATGTATGAAGAAATAGAGAGATTTCATTTTCTTAGCAAACCTCATTCCGATTCTAATTCTCCATTTTTATTATGATCTGCCTCATTAAAATCTAAAAAAACAGTTTCCTAATTACATTTCTCTTCACCAAAAAAAATATTCTTCTTCAAACTTTTCAAGTTTCTTGACCACCTTTCATAGAATTTTCAATAAGTCCTTAAACAAATCTTATTCTTCTTATTTCTTCCAGGCTGATGATTGATCTTGGCTTCACCCAAATTCTTCTTTAATCTGATGGCTCTTGACCCATTTATAATCCAAAACTTCTTTTCCTCTTCATTAGTTTCAAACAATTCTGGCTCTGATGAATATGATGACATACTGAATCCAATGAACCAATATCAGTGGATTCTTTTCTTTTTAAAAACAATACTAATGACCTTTCAACACAAAAAACCTATTTATATTTTTTGAATATGATTCCCTTCAACTTAATTCCATGAAGATTTATATCTCTTGGATTTTGGTTTGACTGAAAACCAACACCTCTGAATTCTCAAATTTTCCACAAAACTTCCCATCCTTTAAACAAATATGAATCCGATGAACTCATTACGATGTTCTTGAGACCAAAAATCTTCAATTTCACCAACATTATTCTTCTTAAAACTTTCATCAAGTATCATAACTTCCATAATGACTTTGAATACATTTAATACCATCTTCAGCATCATATGACTTGTAAAGGAAAATATTGTAACTTCCCCATCAATATATTTCTTTCCTTCTCATCCCGAATACAATTGACATGATTAAAATCAGACTGAATATGATTTCTAACACCTTTTCTCCCCCTTTATTTTATCAAGATCACATCACAAGTATTGAAAATTACTTATAATTTGTGAGAAATAGAAAACAACAAAGCATCGTCATATTTTCATCCTAGCCATACAGACTCCGATTCTTCCCCATTACAATCTTATTTTCCATTTTAGATCATAGGTGAGTCTGATTAACCTTTTCTTCTAGCCAAATTATCCTCAATACGATGGAATTTATTAAAAATTGTGGGTATTATTTCTTGAATATGATGGTCAGTATGAATTTCACCAAATTTAAAGTGAGGTGATTTATTTTCTTCTTAAAATTTCTTGAGAACAAAATATAATACTTTTGAAAAACAAACCTCTTAAACTTCCATAAATATTCTCCAGCCAACTTGGTCCCAAAAATCTCCCCCTTTGGATTTTTTTGTCAACCAAGATTCATAAATCACTAAACTTTGTAACCTCAAACAATAGATTACTTATCAACAATTCTAAGCCTACGTGAGCTAACTAATTATAGGAAGTAAGAATTATTGACAATAAAGTCATGCTTTCAAAAATTAGTGATCATGAAAACCTTCTTTAACTTTCTTCCTCACCTTTTCTTCCACACCCCTTCAACTTTACCAGGATACAATTTTTTTTTCTACAACCACTCCAACAAATAGTTAGAATAGTTCACACACTTACAATGCTAAATTCACAACTTACGCACAACTCCCCCTTTTCACATGCTTTCTTTAAGGATAGATTTATGAAAAAATTCTTCCCTTGAAAACACTATCCAAATGTAAGATGAGATAGGGTAAAAAATATGCCTCAACCTTGATGGGAAGAAGGTTGGATGACCATGTTCAACCTCAATTTAGAGAATGCATCCTTTGGTAAAGGTTTTGTGAAAATGTCAGCAACTTGTTATGATGTAGGAATATATTCCAGCTTCAATTCATTCTTCTCCACATGCTCTTTGATGAAATGGTTTTTGATATCAATATGTTTTTAATGATAATTTTGAAACAGATTCTTGGTGATATTGATTTCACTTTGATTATCACAACCCAAGAACAAGAGTAACTTCACTTCAACAAGTTTTGTAACTGAGACTTTATCCATATAAGTTGGGCAGCGACTTGAGTAGCAGCAACATACTTAACTTTATTCGTAGTAAGAGTTACTAAATTCTATTTATTTTTATTCCAACTAACACAAATTTTACTAAGAAATAATACTCCACCAGATGTGGATATTCTATCATCAACATTTCCTATCCAATCAGCATTTAAATACCCAAACAAATCAATATTTTCTGATCTATCATACCTGATTTTGAAATTTGTTGCGCCTTTGATGTATCTGAGAATTCTTTTTTCCATAAATTAAATACGATTCTTTTAGATCAATCTGAAATCTTACACATAAGGTAACAACATAAACAATGTTGGGTCTTGAGGTAGTCAAAAATAAAAAACTTCCAATCAGCTTCCGAAATTATTTCTGATCAACTTCCTTTCCTTCTTCATCTTTAGACAACTTTGTTCCCATTGAAATTGGCGTGGAAATAGGTTTTTATTTTTCCATGAAAAACTTCTTAAGAAGTTCCTTATCATAATTTTATTGATAAAGAAAAATGTGTTTCTTCTTTTTTAAAATTTGTAACCCAAGAAGGTGCATGGACATCTTAAACAACTTTTTTATTTCTTTAGTAAATCTTTCACAAGATCTTTCATCATTACCAACAAAGATAATGTCATCAAAATAAACAATTATTATGAGAGAAAACTATTGAATTTATTTGATATAAATATTACTATCAAATCTTCCTTTCTTAAAACTTATATTCCTTAAGCAAGTATATAATTTGGAATACCATGCCCTCATAGATTGTTTCAGCCTATACAAAGATTTCTTCAATATGCACACATAACTTTCATATTTCCTAACAAAAAATCCACAAAGTTGTTTGTAAACTTCATCATCAAGATCCCCATTAAAAAATGCGAACCTCACATCCATTTGAAAGTTTTTGTAACTTTGTTATGCAATAATAGAAAGAAAGATTCTAATTGTTTCCAACCTTACCACCAGAGAAAATGTTTCATCAAAATCAACACCTTTAATTTGTGAGTAACCTTTTACAAACTAATATTTCTTTATTTCTTATCACTTTACCTTATTCATTCAGTTTGTTTCAAAAAACCCAATTCGTACCAATAAAATTTTTGTTATCTGGCTTAGGAACAAGTTCCCATGTATAATTATTTTCTATCTGATCTAGCTCTTCATTCATGGCCTAAACCCATTCCAGATACTCAAAAGCTTCATTCATATAATTTGACCCGACTTTTGAATATAGGGAAGTATGTGTAATAACATTTGTTGTTCTTCTTATTTTAACCTTTTGATGTTGATCAGCAATAATATTCTGAGCTTTTACTTGATTTCTCAACCTAGGATGAGATTTTTGAAATTATTCCTCATCACTTGAAATAGATGAGTCTGATTCTTCTTGAGTAGGATTACAATTGTTTGTATCCTTATCAGAATTGTTAACAAAACTTTTTTTATCCATCTCAACTTTCTTATTTTCATGAGTATATTTATTTTCCTCTTCCTTTTCAATAATTTTCACATAAATAGAATCAATAATTCTTCCCATTTCTTTGTTGAATTTTTTTTATCCTATTCCTTCTAGAGCATAGCCAAGAAAGATTCCATCTTCACCTTTCTGCTCAAACTTTATAAGATTTTCACCTTTCTTCTTTATAATAAATGGACTCCCCAAAACTCTTAAGTGTTTCAAACTTGGAATTTTTCCATAAAACATTTCATATGGAGTCATATCTGAACATGGCCTATAGAAACATTGATTTTGAATATACATAACAGTACTCATGTATTTCCTCCAATAGCAATGAGAAAGACTATATACAAGTAACATAGTTCTTCCCATTTCCACCAAGCTTCTATTATTTTCTTTAGTAACCCCATTTTGTTGAGGAGTGCATGGGGAACTAAACTCATGCATAAATCCATCCTTCTCAAGATAACTTTCAAATTCTTAATTCTTATACTCACCACCATTATCAGTTCTCAACTTCTTCACTGAATACTCACATTCCTTCTCAACTTTCCTCATGTAACTTTTAAACATTTTCAAATAATTTGACTTATGTTTTATATACATAACACAAGTAATGTGAGTAAAGTCATCAATGAAAGAGATTAAGTACTTATCTCCATTTATTTATTGTTTTCTCATTGTCCCATAGATATTATAATGAATAAGTTTCAGGGGTTGTTTTGAACAAATCTCAACTTCCTTATGCACTAAGTTTGTAACTTTTCCTTTCTAAAAAACAATACAACACCAATATCTTCTTCTTGTAAAATCAGTAATATCATGGAAACTATCTCACTTTTATAACTTTATCATGTTTCTTTGAAACATGTGTCTATCCTTTTATTTCACAATTGATTCTTGTCCACCATACTCAAGTAACAAGAGTTTTTTATTTCACCAACTTGAAACAAGTTTCCATTTATATGTTGGCCTCTTATAACTATCTTTCCATCTTCCTCAATTTTCACAAAAAACTCATATTTTTTGGAAATAATTTTTTTACCCTCATCAAAAAGTTGTGAAATGCTTAGTAAGTTGTGTTTCAACCCATCATCATATAATTTTTTCTTGGATTCATCTTTTTTTCCACAATGATGGATGATCCAATGCCTTTGATTCTCAAGGATTAATCATTGAAAAATTTCATTGTTCCTTCTTTAAAGTCCTTAACATTCTTCAAAAACTTTAAATCTCCCATCATATAAGAATAACACCCACTATCAAGAATCCAAGGTCATTCCCCTTTTGTCGCTTTTAAAGCAGTTTCAACAATAAGAGCTATTTTTTCTCCCTTTTCTTTCTTCAACTACGACTTTTGAGAATTGTTAATAAACTTTTGTTGTGATGGTAAAAAAACAAGACAACCCTTAGCAGGATGTCCAGATTGTTCACATCTTTCACAAATAGTTTCCAGGGGTTGGAACCTATTTTCAATTTTTACTCTAACCTTCTCAGGTTTCTTCAAAACAACCTTCTCAAAATTCTTTCTTTTAAAAGAATGAATCCCCTTAAAACTTTTATTTCCATAACCTGTGGAATAATAGTAATGATGTTGGTTGAACCAAAACATATTTTCCATATGTCTGAATCCACCACAATACTAGCAATATCCATAAAAAGAATATTTTCCTCTAAAACTTCCATACTAATTGGAGTTGTGAACATGTTTCTCAACAACCTTATTTATTTTCTTATATGAATCATCCAAATTTCTATTATCAATAAAAATCTTATTTTTTAGATCAATTTTATTTCCAGCTTTAATGGAATCATAAGTATTAGAAAATTTTTTAGATTTAGAATGTTTAGAAACATTTTCAGACTCAGGGTATTCTGAAACTTATGAATTCTTCACTTTTTTAATATTGGTCACATACATAACTTTACTAGATTTCTTATTTTTAGAAACAATTCCATATTTCTTATTACCATTTGAAGATAAATTTTTTTGAACCTTCTCAGGTTTCTCATTATAAGAACTTTCACTAACTTCAGAGATAGATTTTTTGAAACTTGTACCTTTCTGTTTGTCTTTAGAAAGTTTTTGTTGGACAAGTTCCAAATCTTCTTATTTTTCCTTAATCTCCACTTCCAAATGTTTATTCTGATTTTTTTCTTCCTCAAGATATTTCTTTAAATCATCTATTTCTTTCAACAAATTTACTTTCTCACCAAGAAAACATTTTTGATTGTTTTTTGAGGAACTTTCATTCTTCAACTTTTAGATTTCTTTCTCTTACCTTGAAATCTTTCTCAGACATTATTTTAATTCTTCTTTCAAATGATATTCTAATTGAGTTTCTTATTCTTCATAACTACTACTTCCAAATTATTCATTATTCAATGTTAAAATAAAATTATTCTCACCAATATACACAATAGATTTTTCAGACTCACTATCACTATATTATTTTTCTTCATCTTTAGATAAGAAACTTCTTCTTTTGGATTTGAATAATTTTCTATCTTTACCTATAGAAAAATATTTATCTTTATCACCCTATTTCTTCCATGATATTCTTGGTTTTCTTTAGTCTTCATCACTATCCTCTTCTTTCTTTCTTCGAGGAAAATTAGATGCAAAGTGACCAATGACTCTACATTTAAAGAATTTCAAGGGAAGTTTCCCTTTGTGTTTACCTGTATCTCTTCTCATATTTTTAGAAAACAAGGATAAAATATCATCAAGATTTTTATATACCTCATTTTTGGAATCATAATCACCAACTTCTTGTTTAATAAGAATCTTATTTGATTTTTATTTCTTGGAAGCCTTGAAAGGAATTTATCTATCAACTTTTGTTTTTCTTTTCATAAATTTATCCCTTATCATTTCATAAGTGATGAGTGAGCTATGAAAATCATCCAGATATAATGTTTCAGGATCTCTATCCTCAAATATGGAAACTTTAACATCAAACTTATTGGGAAGGATTCTTAAAATATTTTCAATAATTGTAGAATCTTCTAAATTTTCACCAAGACATTTGATAGTGTTGATAATGTAATTCACCCTAATAAATAATTACCTAATAAATTCATACTCACCCATTTTAAAATCTTCATACTTCATCCCCCAGATTTGTAATTTTACCTTCTTCACTTTTTTATTTCCTTCGTATATGTTTTTCAACTTGTCCCATATGCCTTTGGCTATAGAAACAACCTTCTCTATTAAGAAATCACTTTCAAAAAGTGATGATAGTAAAACATTCTTATCCATTATATCATTCTCAATATTCTTCTTATCAACAGATGTAATGGGAACTGTTTCATTAATAGGATGAAACCCATATGTTGCAGATTCAAAAACATCATACCCGATAGAAATAAGATAAGGTAACATTATATATTTCCATATATGATAATTCTTACCATAGAAAACCATAATTACTTTACTTTTCACACAATTCATATTCTCTATCAACTTCTCTTCAAAACTTTAGTAAAGAATAAGCGAAGGGAACCTTCATCTTTGATACCAATTATAAGTGCCCAATTAGGATAATTTTATCACTGAGAGGGGGAGGAGGTGAATCAGTGATAAATTTTTCTTTCATGTTTCCTTACTTATGAAACATCCTTTTCCTTCTATTAAAGACAACCTTTCCTACTAAAAACAATTCAAACACACATCCACAGGAATACAAGAATTTATAAGGTTCACTATTTAATAAGAATAAATACGTCCTTGGTATGGTTTTTAAATGATCCAATACCACACAATACACTAGAAAACAATCCTTTTGTGTGGAATACAATGAGTAAGATATTATATTTCACTTGTGTAGCACTATTTAAACAATTTAATAGTGTGTGTGGTTCTTCTAACACAAATGATGTAATACAAAGTTTTTGTAACAAAACAAGTTACTATAATTATTTATCAACTTTCAAAAATGAATTCCTTTAAAAAAATTATTCACTTTCTTACCTAGAAGTTGTTAATCAATTCCTGGACTTTTTAATAAAAATTAGTCCAATTTTCCCAATCTGATTCTCCCAGTCTGATTGCTCAATATGAAAAAATATAACTCTGTCTGAATACGGTTGAGTCAATTCTAAACACTTTATTACTTAGTCCAGAAAACTCAATATGATAATTTCAGTCTGATTATCCAGCCCAATACGATGAACATATGAATATGATGAAAAAATTAATATGATAATCAGATGTATTTGATGATCATCTGAATATATTTCAATCTTATCACTTCTCCTTTCACTTCTGTTCGGCATGCCTTATTCAAGGGAAAAAATCCAAAAAATTCTTCTCAATAGAACTCTAAAGATTATATCTTTTCCTTTCATGAACATTACATCTATCAGAAAGTACAAAGTACTTTCTACTTTTATACTCACCCCAAAAATGGTTTGGGCGGGATTCTAAAGTTGTTTCCCACTCAACCAAAATTTCCAAATTTGAATGTTTCCTTGAATTTTGGATACATTTATGACTTCATCAATTCTTCTCAACTCTTCTTGATCATTCTCAAATCTTCTAAAAAATTTATCTATTCTTCATAATTTCTTCACAACCATTAGTACGAATTCAATTTCCCATTCTGATTTGTTCAGTATGATTTCTTCATTACGATGATCAATACCAAATGTATGTATGAAGAAATAGAAAACTTTCATCTTCTTAGAAAACCTCAGTATGATTCCAATTATCCATTATCATTATGATCTAACTCATTACAATATAAAACAAAAGTTTCCTAATTAAAATTTTCTACACCAAAAAAACATATTCTTCTTCAAACTTTTCAAGTTTCTTGACCCCATTTGACATCATTTTCAACAAATCCTTAAATAAGACGCTTATTCTTCTTATTTCCTCTAGGATAATGATTGATCTTGGGTTCACCCCAATTCTTATTCAATCCAATGTCTCTTGACCCATTTTTAATAAAAAACTTCTTTTCCTCTTCATTAGTTTCAAACAATTATGACTCTGATGAATATGATGACATACTGAATCAGATGAACCAGTATTAGAGGCTTCTTTTCTTTTTGAATACAATACCGATGATATTTCAACACAAACAACTTCTTTATCTTTTCTAAATACGATTCCCTTAAAATTAATTCTTCAAAGATTTATATCTCTTGGATTTTGGTCTGAATGAAAACCAACACCTTCAGTTTCCCACATCTTTCACAAACCTTCTCATCCTTCAAACAAATATGAATCCGATGAACTCATTACGATGTTCTTGAGATCATAAATCTTCAGATTCATTAACTTTATTCTTCTTCAAACTTTAAAAAAGTATCATAACTTACTTTATGACTTTGAATATGTTGAAGATCATCTTAAACATTGTCTGACTTAAAAATGAAAATATTTTTAATTCCCCATCAACATATTTATTTTCTTCTTAGCCTGAATACGATCGGCATGATTACAATCAGACTGAATATGATTTCCAACACATTTTCTCCCCCTTTCTTTTATAAAGATTGAATCAAAAGTTTTACAACTTACTTATGATTTGTGAGAAATACAAAACAAAAAATAATCATTAGATTTTCATCATATCCATACAGACTTTGATTCTTCATAATTATGTTATTCTCTTCCATTCCAAAATAGAGGCCAGTCCGATGAACCTTTTCTTCCAGCAAGATTCTCCTCAATACGGTGGACTTTTTTAAAAAATGTGGGTATGATTTCTTGAATATGATGGTCAATCCAAATTTCACCAAATAAAAATTGAGGTGATTTCTTCTTCTTCTTAAACTTTCTTGATAACAAAATAAAAAACTTTTGAAAAAAAAAACTTCTTCAACTTCCAAAAACCTTCTCTAACCAACATGATCCCAACACCATTATAATTTACTACATCCAAACCAAACCATACATGAAAATATATGTGATCTCTAGAATCCTTTCCTACATGTCCATTTAGGTCACCACCTATAAAAATCTTCTCATGTTGCAGAAAACCTTAAATCAAAGTTTCTAAATTAATCCAAAAATTAGACTTCTATTGTACATCTAGACCTACATGAGGCACACAAACACTAACAAAGTTAAAATCCTCATTTCCTACAACTATCTTAATAGTTGTGATTATATACCCTAATATTATGATGTCAACCACTTTATCTCTTAAAGTATTATCCATCATAATACTAACACCATTTTTTGTCTTAGATTTACCCAAGTATCAAAGTTTGAAACCAGAGTTATCCAATTCTTCTACCCTCTCTCCCACCCATTTAGTCTCTTGTAAACACAAAACACTAATCATATTCTAATAAAAATACCTACCAATTCTATTGATTTACCTATTAAAGTTCTAATATTAAAACTTTATATTCTAAGCTTATGATTTTGGACTTGCTTACCCCTCCCCCACATCCGTTTAGAAAGGTGTGAGACCCTTGCTCATTTAACACTACACCTGGTTGCCGATGTAGCACCTCTAGATCATTTGATACCACACTCAAGAAATACAGTGAATTGCTTCCAGGAAACAACCTAGAATTAACATATCAATAATTTTGATCCATGTCATGAAAAGATTTGATGGAGTTTTATACTGGCCGTCGACTACTTAACAAAACCCTCCTCCTTTATCTAGGCTTAGGACCAACAACGTAAGATATAAAACCCACACAAACAGAGTTTTTAATATTATATTTAGTTTAAAATCTTCAACCTATTTGGATGCATAATTTATAAAAATGTAGACAAATTTAGAAATGGGTCTTCTATCACTACTTGGTTTTAAGATAGGAAAACCTTCACTAGTAATTTAAAATAGGTCACAGGCCATGTCGGTTTAGGGCGGGGTGAGTTTTTTTAAATATATCTATATGTAAGATAGGATCACATGAATAGATCACATGGGAAATTGACCCACACAGTTAAAACCATGTGTGTGTGTATATATAAATAATATTCAGCTAGTGTAAGATTTACACATTTAAAAAAATTCCTTTATCCCCTTCAACATGGTTCACATGCGGCCCCAAGTTCTAAGAGAAGACCCTACATGGACACCTCCTCCCTAAGTTCCAAGATTAAACCTTGTATTAAAAACCCCTCCCTCCCATCAATTACTGATGCAAAGCATTCCCGTAAAACCTACCTATCTTCAATATTTGATTTCAAGTACGATATTCGATGAAGACTTCATGCTCTCAACCCATGTACCATTCATTTAATTTGAGAAGGCCTCCCATGAGCATCTTTTGACAGAGGAGATCACCAAAAATGCATCTAATGGTGAAGTGTAGCCCTCACAGTTGTGGCTACCCTCAAAACTAAGATCATCAATTTTCATGTCGATTATTGTGTTGCAGGTCTCTGACACCCTCTTCAATGTGAATTGACATGTGATTTCAGGTTTCAAGAATGGATTTTGATGGGTCGTTCACCTATCCATGAAAATTTTGGGCTTTTGGGGTTTATCTATGTCGTATGTCAGCATTTTTTATTTCATGGTGTGTGCTTGCATTTGGTTCTTTGGTGAGGATTTTTTCAAACTTCCACTATTAGGGTTTTCTCTCATTGGTTCTCCATTATGGTGCTTTCAGCGATGGTGGATCCAGGTTTCATTTTCACATCTGTATTGATGATACATCATCATCATTTATCAACATGTCAGTGGTTTTCTAAGCTCGATAGATATAGTTAGTCCATGAATCACTTCAAATGGGGGTGTTTTTTTAGATCAACATTTGTTTCTGTGGGGGCCACTCCCTATTTGGGAGTCTTCATTTTCAGAAAAACCTACCCAGGTGGCTACGGGAGAAGTCCCCTTTGGTGAGCAGCCGGTAGGGAGGAATTCTCAGGGTATATGAACCACCCCAACAACCAAAGGAAAGCCTGGTCTTGGTTCATCTATTTAAACGGGATGAAAATCCCATTGTTTGTGGTAGAGAGTTTGTAATATGTGGTGTATTTTTGTAATCCTCCATCGAGAACCGGAGATACGTGAATAGAGAAAGATCCCCTATTTCTCCCGTGGATGTAGGAAACTCGCCAAACCACGTTAAATCATATGTTGCTCCGTTTGCTTCTTATTTTGTGTGTTTGAGGTACCACACATCTCCACCCCACCCCCAACAAGTGGTATTAGAGGTGAGATTGGAGCGAATGGAGGTGAGACGACGAGGCAACGATGATTTTTCCGGTGGCCGGAAAATTGAAAGTGGTTGGAAAATTTTTCCGACAGCAGATTCATGAAGAGGATGGCGAGACGATTCCAACGGTTCAAGCGGCGATGAAAACGGAGTTGAAACGAGCTCGATAGGCTCGGTCAAAGTTTGGTCAAACCTGCGGGTGAACAGTACCCCTGTGCCAGAGAAGACGACACTGTTCATGCCGCCGGAGACAATCCTGGCGAGATTCCGGCAGAAACTCCGGCGTGCCACGTCAGCACCATGCCAGCGGGCGATCTGGACCGTTGAACGTGTTTTGACCATATCTCGGTCAATTAGTGTCCAATTTCGGTGATCCAGGAGTCGATTCCGACTATTTCGACCATTAAGGATGCATCCGTATGGTTAGTTTTTCAAAATTCTCACTCTATCAGGTGGTATCAGAAAGGTGTGACATCGACGGTGGTGATCGCGTTTTGCGATATCGATGATGACGGGTGACAGAGCACTACCAAGATTTGATATCGAGAAGTTCGATGGTCAAAATAATTTCGGCTTATAGAAAAGCACGATGATGGATATTTTGGTGCAATAGGGCATGATCAGACCATTGATCAGAGAAAAGCCCGAGACAACTAGTACGGATGATTGGGAAGAACTCGAGATGCGGGTCATCAGCACAATTCGACTATGTCTGTAGAATGAGGTAAAGTACTCGGTGTTGGATGAGACAACCCTGAAGAAGATCTGGAAGAATTTGGAGCAGCGGTATATGGAGAAATCGCTCACCAACAAGTTTTTCTTAAAGAATAAACTGTACCAATTGCGCATGGACAAGGGAGAAAATTTGTTGGATCACACCAATGAATTCAACAATATTCTAACACAGTTATTGGGTCTCGGTGTGAAGTTTAGAGAGGAAGATAAAGCGATTTTGATTTTTTTTATCCCCACAAAGCTCATTTGATGGGCTTGTGACTACATTGCTCGTGGGGAAGGATACATTGAAGCTGGACGAGGTGATGACATCACTTCAAGATTCAGAGGCATTCCGAAGACCCATGATGCATTCAGGCAAGCAAATCATGGCGATGCGAGATGATCAACGTGGGAGGATCCAACATTGGAAGTCATGAGGTAAAGAATGGAGGCCAAAATCCAAGGGGTGTGATCCTAGAAAAATCATGTGTTTTTGGTACGAGAAAAAGGGTCACTATAAAAGTGACTGTGGAGAGCACAAACGGTATGTTACAGGGAAGAAGAAAGTTGAAGAGGAGGATGTGAACATCACAGGATTATGAGCAGATGATGAAATATGCATGACAATAGGAAGCATGCACTCAGATGAGCGAGTTGAATGGGGAGAAGTGCAGTGTCATTACTGCAAAAGATACGAATACATGAAACAGAAATGTCGTTTTCTGAGAAGAAAGAACGAGCAGGCTCAAAATCCAAAAGAAGATGGATGGGTTCTGGATTCGGCGAGCTCAACACACATATGTACGATGAGAGGTACATTTGATACTTTTTAGCAAGTGCGAGACTCAGTGAGACTTGGTGATGGGTCAACATGTGAGGTTCGAGGAGTCGGGACGGTGAAATTGAAGACACCCGATGGAGGAATTCGAAAACTGGCTGACATGAAATTCGTTCCGAGGATGAGATGGAACCTGGTATCATTGAGTAAACTTGATTCAATAGGATACAAGATTTTTCATAGTAGGTGGAGTGTTGGAAGTCTCACTTGGGTATGCAATGATGTTTACTGGGAAGGAGTCCCAAGGGTTGTATCATTTGATGGGGACCACAGTCAGCCCTAGATCGAGTGAAGAAAGTGGAAGTGTCACATCACTTGGCATGAAGAAGCGTGTTCTATTTGCTGATGAAGTTTTTAACACCTGTAAAGAGACTGAAAGTCAAGCTTCTACCCCAAATTGGTCATGATGGGGAGATTTGTGGGGGCCACTCACTATTTGGGAGTCTTCATTGTCAGCAGAACCTACCCAGGTGGCTGCGGGAGAAGTCCCCTTTGGTGAGAAGCCGACAGGGAGGTATTCTCAGGGTAGATGAACCACCCCAACAACCGAAGGAAAGCCTGGTCTTGGTTCATCTATTTAAACGGGATGAAAATCGCATTGTTTGTGGTAGAGATTTTGTAATCTGTGGTGTATGTTTGTAATCCTCCATCGAGAATCGGAGAGACGTGAATAGAGAAAGATCCCCTATTTTTCCCGTGGATGTAGGAAACTCGCCGAACCACGTTAAATCCTGTGTTGCTCCGTTTGCTTCTTATTTTGTGTGTTTGAGGTACCATACATCTCCTCCCCGCCCCAACAGTTTCATCGATGGTGGCTCCGGGTTGACATTAGAGTAAGCTTCACAGTGGGTGGCTGGTTCAATGTTTCTAGTCATCTCTCTAGATTTGTTGCTGCGGGGTGAGGAGGTATTGACTTTATTGTTTCTTCTTTTTGTTGTCCAACCCGACTTCAGTTTAATGGGGATCTTGGGTTTTATTCCATATCTGAATGTATGTTGGCATATTATAGGGTTATTTCTGGTTTTATCACATTTTCTATCAATACTAGAGGATGAAGGTTGTAGATCTTGTTGTCTACTTTTGGTTCTCAAGTCATTTTTTTTGTTCATCTTGGCTATTAGCAGCCACCAACCCATAGAAATTTCCTTTGGTCCCACGTCTCCAGGTTCAATAGTTGATGGATGGACCTAGGTTCCATGTGTAGTGCCTCATGCTCATATTATAATTTTCCTCCAATGGCCTGAAGGCCTTCATTTTTTATTGATTTTTGATAATCCACCTTTCAAGGGGTGAGGTGGAACCCTTAAAAGGCCTGTAGGTGTATGTATTACATGGACCGTAGGCCTTAGAGGAATTAATTTACCATAGGCTTCAAACATTACATATAACCCAGACTAACTACTTGGAATTGCTCCTCCCCAGCATCTTCATCGTGAAATCAGCTCTCCACCTTTGCATGGCTATTCGGATAGGCATTCCCGTGCATGCACAGGCTTGTCCCGATGGTAGGTGCCATACCCTCTCATTCTTGCAATCCATTTAGCTTCTACGGTGGTGAAAGATCCTTGCTCATCCTCCTTGTAGAGCTTGTTCCTTGAAGGTTGTTTGGTTTTCATCTACACTTAAGGTGGCCCGAAGGCCTTGAGGTGGCCCAAAGGCCTTACTGACCCGAAGTCCTAGGTGGCCCGAAGGCCTTACAGGACTCAGGGACCAAATCGGTGGCCTGAAGCCCCAAACAGGGGCATATTTCCAGCTGCTACAGTGCCAAACAGTGCCTACTATAGTTCCCACTACATTACTACTACAGTATGACCTCAGAATAAAATTTAGAGAGTTTTAGGACTACAAGAGAGGTGTTTTGGACTTGGAATGGGGCTCAGGTGGTAGCCAGAAGCTCAAGAGGAGTGGACGATGTGTCTTGTGCAAGTTACAGCATACCACCACCCAACCAGTGGCCTCCACTGACTATCCAGTGGGATTATTAAAGTGGTAAAATTACCAAATTGACCCCTACAGGTTTTAAAGGGGCAACCCCCCCATCCCCTATGTTTTGGTGTGCATGAATTCCAACAAATCCCTCCCTTCCCCCTCAACCTCCTTTGTTTAGGGTGAGTTTTTGGGAATTTATTGAGTGGTTTGAGGTTAGAATCAACACCTGATAACTAACTACCTCTCTTCACCATCGCCCTTCTCTCTAATTTTGACGTTCTTGGTTTAGGTTTTTGATAGCGATTCCTCTAGATCATGGTGGAATCACTCTTTTACTCTGGGGATTTTGTTCATCCTTGGTAGAAGATGTCCCAGGGTGGTGTTTTCTGGTGGTGGCTCAATGTTTTGTTAAGGTATGTAATCATGGTGAGTTTTATTGGGTTTTTATTCAAATTGGTTTTTAATTTAACCTTGGAAATGATGTTTCCCATTAGGTATTTGGCCTAGAATGTGGTTGAGAGTATACCAGGTCTTTGGAAAGTGGTTGGTTATGGTTCTGGCGTGATGACGGTTTCTAGTGTTTTTTTCTCAATTTATGCCTTGTAGTTAAATGTTAAATTAATTATAAGTATCAATTATAATTAATTATTTGTTTTACTATGGCATGAGTTAGGTACCCAAATGTTGACACGAGCCTTGGGTGGGCCTTGGAAAGTTGCCTAACCTTGAGAAATGTTGAATCTTCTTTGAAGGTGCAGTATAAATGATTTCCCTTAAAGTATTTCCCTTGTATTACATTATTGGCATGCATGGTTGCATCAAATCTTCAAGCGCTTGACCTAAATAGTTAATTTGGACAGTTTAGTTTTCTTAGTGTTGACATATAATTCCTTGGGACTTAGGATGGTGGGTTAGTTCGGGTAGGCCCTTATTGAATTGTTTATAGAGGTGATCTTTGACTTATGCCTTGCTTGAGAAACTAAGGGGTAGTCTATGGATTCCCTATTGAATTAATGGTTTAACATGGGAAGTGGGTTTCCTAGGATGACCACTAGGACCCCCTTATGCTTATGACCATGGAATACATATATGGAAATTTTAAGTGGGACTAAATGGTGATCTTGGTTTAAATTTTATTTTTGTTACTATTTGAATGGTAAAAATGACATGGTTGAGATATTTTGTATTGTTTATGATTGTGGAATACCATGTAATAAATCCTTGGATTCCTTATGATGAAATTAAATTGGAATTATATGGGTGATCCTAGGATTATAGTAGGGGACACATGTGAATGATGGGGTGTGAAGACACCTTTGGATTTAATGGGGTACAATGTTATGAAATGTCTTGAGAAAGCCAGTGAATTCTACACAGATTTATTACTGTAAGTTCCATGGGGCGTCCCCCCTTGTATTTAGGTAATGTCTATATTTAATGAATGCTACATATTAATGTTGTGGATTCTTAAGAGTGACCCTTGTTGAATGCCATGAGATGAGCTCCCTAGAGTCGACTTGATTGGTATTAGTATAGAATGCATTGAGTGTGAGTTGGGATTCCAGTCGAGTTGTGATGCTGGATGTTAAGGGTGATCCCTTGAGTCCAGACTAGATAAATGATTTATCTTGGATGTTGCTGGGAGGGAATTCTAGTATGATCCATGTGAATTTTTCTCAGGCCACTTGATTATGGTTTCCTCAGCAATGCACCTTGGAACCAAGTTGAGACATGTTAATTTCCCCTTGTTCAAAGATATCGATGATGACCGAAGTAGGTAGTGTCGGCTTGGGTTGTCCTCTTGTGACCTAAGGCACATTTGAGTTTCTTTTATTTCTATTACTTACCATTATTATTACCATCTAATTTTTCTATTGCACACCTTTGTGTTCTATGCTCATAAATTGGATTTGCATTAAACATTGTTGGTGGTGGCCTATTGAGTTTTACTCATACCCTTCTTGAGTATCCATGGCACTTGGGTACCTGAGCGAATGGTACTTGTCCACAAGTTACAGGTTCAAGGTATGGCCTGAGGGTGATGCTTTCTTGTATGGTCTGGATGGAGGTTGGAGTTAGGAGTTGGGATAGAGATTGGGACTTCTAGGGGTGATGCTTTCTTTGGGTCCTTTTCCTTTCATTTATTTTTTGGGATTCTTTACTCATTTTTATGTACTAACTTACTTTTTGGTATAAAACATTAGTATGTTATCACATGGGATGTGATTTGAAAGTTTAGTACTGATTTATTCATTCTTCATGTGATATCTATATTGCTTCCCTTATTTAATACTCTGTTGGAATCTAATAACAAGGGTATATTCTCCCCATAGTAAGCTTACAAGCCATCACCGATAGTTGAAATCCTCTAGTGTATGGGGATGTGTGCTTGAGGCCATACGACACACCAACCTGGGGAACCAGTTCAGTGGTATCCAGGTCGGGGCATTACAAACTGGTATCAAAGTAGTATTTTTCTTTTGTCTTACTATTTGGACATAGTTTATGGGAGACTAGGATGTTGTTGGAACTTGAAAATGAGCTCATTCTTGTGTGTTGCAGCCCCACATATTGGGGAAAATCTATGTTATCAGGGGTGGGAATTGTTTTTCTTACTTTTCACTTCTACAGTTGACTGATTTCCACCTTGATTGGGGCACTTGGGTGTGATATTATTGATTTATAGGATTTTATCTCTTGACCCAATTTGGAAAGAGGGTGTGCACGTTCTTGAATCATACTAGTCACATATGATTTATATGCCATCCTTGTGTTTCTTGTGATTGGTATTTTTCTAATAGCTACATATACTGATGTTTATTTATTATCTATGGATTATCTATATTGGTAATTTATATCCACCTATAAATTTAGATGATTGAGAGGGGTTGGTTATTTAAATTTCCCAAATCCATTTACATGGTTTACATATAAGTGTATGGTGTAACTTTACTTGGACAACTCCCAGGTTGATCCATTGTAAATTATGGGAAGATATAAATGAGTTATTAAAATTATGTATTTGGTTGAATAGAGTGCCAATAAGAAACTTATAAAGTTTTTTTCTCTATAACTTGTGAATGTCATCATATATAACCAAACCAAGGGTTGTGATATCCAGATAAATGATTAATGGTAAAATGTGGAATCTTATTTGGTAATGAAAATGGATTAAAGTGTGAATCCCTGGTAATGATGGATTTTGGCTCCTTTGATTTAAATTTTTACTGGTGGTGGTTAAATTGGGTGCCAAGTACAACTTAAAGATAATTTTTCTCTATAACTTGTGTTTGATGCTCTATATAGTGACATTAGGGAAACAAGCTTGAAAAATGATAAAGGACTGAAATGTGTATAATGATTGAGATTTAGTCAAGATAAATGATTGTCTTGGTTAAATAAAGTGTCATTAAGAAACCTGTTAGGTTTTTCCCTCATAGCTTGTGAATGAAACCTTATCTAACCAAGATTTGGAACTTGGTGTTTTGATGATAAATTCTCCAGACCTAAGTAGTTTCAAGCCTTGGAGGAGATCCCGTGTCATGATTTAGTATGTGATCTCGACACTTGTATGGGTGGTTGGATCATTTAGAGTGGTCATATTTGGGTGTAGGCCTTGTGTGTGTGACTCATTTTGGGTTTTTAGGATAGATTGAGAACCCTATTTATGAGACCTTGGTGATGTCTATTATATGGGATAGTGGTAGGTTTATTTTTCTTTGAAACCCTAGCTGGAGTTATGGCCCATCATCAGCAAGAAGTGCCTTGTGTTTTCAGAGGTGACTTGAGGTTTGGTGAGTCAAATATTGTTTTTTAAAGTAGTCGTGTAAGAGGTTGACTTGGTCTTTGAATGTTTTGGATCCATGAAGCATGGGTGGATGCTTTGGATTAATGGGATTAGTTGTGGGTGGTACTATCGAGGGTGTAGCTTGGTCATGTTAGATGCCTTAGTTTCATGAGCTAAGCACTGGTGTGCCAGTGCCTTGGTTTTAAGGTTGATTTTGGGAAGGCATGATCATTCAGATGCCTAGCTGGTTATCTATTGGTTTGGTTCCAAAAGTGTGATTGGTAGTGACCCTAGGTGGGTAATTACATGGTCAGTGAAGCGTGGTGAAATTCTATGGAATGAAACTAAATCACAAGAAATTCTTGGAGGCTTACACTTTAGGTAGAGACATGCCTTGTGAATGATCGACTTAGGCAAGATGGTTCTGATGTAGATTTGTAATTTGTTAATGAGGATACCCTTAGAAGGGTTGACCAAGGCTTGTGAGTTGCCTCATCTTTTTGAGTTTTGGACACCCTGGGCGATAGTGATTGTGAAGCCTATAATAGATGTGATGGTGGGATCAATGTGATGCCTAGACCTATGGTTTCTCATTATGTAAGAGGGAGTGGAAAGGGAGGTTATATGGATTGGTATGGGATTAATCCTAGGTAATGGGTGGTCTTGAGGTATTCATGGGGGTATAATTGACTCTTTAGATATGTCTAGTTTATTGTATAAAAGTTTTGGGGATACCTCGAGCCTGAGGAGGCTAATAGGATAGGGGGTATCGTCAGTTGTTTGAGTGGGGCTTTCAAACCTAGTTTTGGTAATGAAAAACTCATGGTGTCTTGAGTCGGGTTTGGTAAATGGGCGAAGGGGGAGCGTGTGACCCATGGTTTTGATGAGATCGTGGTGGGAGGAATGTACCAGTGATGCGAAATTCTATTGGGGTTATGAAATCAGGTAGATCGGGAGTAATCACCTATTTCTTTTTGGTGAGATGAGGTGATGCGTGCATGCTATGTGTGGGGCTTGTCGGACCTTGGTTCGGTAATGTAGTTTTTCTGTATTTCATTGCAAAATATTTCAGGTCTTGGTGGAAAATCTCAAGCGATGTGGCAGTGATAGTGCCACGATGAATGTTAGTTCACAACTTCTTAGTAGGGAGTCATGATGTAGTAATGAGTTTTGGTTAGTGTGTCCCTCTCATTGTGAGGTGACTAAAAGATGATGATATTTGTGTAGATAGGGAGTCCCAAGGCCTCTGGGTGGGAGTTTTGAGATACCTCTGCAGTGAAAGGTGAAATCATGGAGAGATTAGAGTGAAATGGTATAGACAATCAAGTTCAAACCAAATAGAGACACATAGTGTTGCTAGATTACCTTGAGCATGACATAGGATAAATACACATTCTTGTTCTAAGGGGAGACCATGGGGGGGGGGTATGCTCGAGGAGTGTTAAGTGAATCTGAATGGTGTAGAGTGAACCATAAATTGCTATAAGATGTAACCCTCATTATAAACCAAATGTCGAGAAATGTCATGGGTGCTATTCTCGGAAGCTGGGAAAGGGTGATGTTAGTGTCGTTGCTCAGGTAAGAGCAGGATGATCATGATAAATCTTTGAGATGGGAGTGATCGAAATGTGGGCTATGGTGGTTGGGAGTTTATCAAGTAAACTAATGAGAATGAAACTCCTATGGAGGGGAGTGATGTGTCAGTCATGCGCGCTTGAACCTTGTGATAAAAGTGTTTTGGGCATGTAGAATTGACCATGGGATAGTCGGGGTGGCATCAGGATGCCGACTGGTAGGGAATCAACAAGGTGTGTACCTTGCTTCCTCAAGGAATTATGAATGAGAATTGTGATGGTGGACCATGACCGAGCATTGGATTCAGGATCCAGATAGTTTTAAAATGATCTAGGGGTGATCCGATCAGAGGTATGTCAATGTGTGCAGTAGGGCACCATGATGGTTCAGGCAGTTAAGGGAGGAACTAAGAAAACTCATCAGGAGTCAGGTGTAGACTCCGAAAAGCATGTTTAGGTGGTCGTAGGGTTTCTCTGGGTGTAAAGGCATCATGATTGGTTAAGTTGTAATGGGTCAGTAGTGGAAGTTAGGAATTTTCAAGGTGAGTTGGCCAAGAATGATCTGACTTACATTCATGAATGGAAATGGATGTGGTAAGTTTCATACCACATCCGGCATATCATTTTGGGTATGACAGGGGTGTTCAAGAATCAAATCAGGATTTTCAAGGAAAATAAAGTATATACTTGAATTATATATAAACAATGATTGTGCATCCATCCCATTTAGAAGTAGATCATGATGGTGGGTACTTACGTTTAATTGATATAATCATGGGTATTTGGGTGTAGAAAGCTGGAAACCATTCCAGGCATATCATTGGAACATGGGAGCGATGTTTCAATAGAATTTCTTGATGGTGGAGGTTCCAAAGCATCAGAGTTGGTAGGTGTTAGCTGAAGCTTATGGTAGGGAGAACCATAGGACTATTGGGACTTTGGATGATGACTCCACTAGTGTTTGGAATATATGGTATCGGGTAAGATCCATCTTGGTGTCTCGGTGTTGATGATGGGTGTTGGCATTAGTTTTGGTGGTCAGAGCACTGTGAAGTGAAGGTTGTGACTTGGTGGTGTCTCAGGTATTGGATCAGGTGTTTTGGGAATTAAAAAGGGTACAAGGCCCTTCTAAATTGAGTAAGTGACTGGAATAGGTTGGTAAAGGAATATGGAGGACCTCTAAGACTTATAAAGTGATGAGAAGTTTTATAGTGGGGAGTTTGTAGCACCTCGTTCTCATACAAACATTTTAATTTTCAAAAAGAGTTTGAATCTTTTCAAATGGTGGATAGGATGAATTTCAAGGCGAAACTTGGAATGAAATTATGAGAGTTTGAGGACCTCAATAGAGGTGTTTTGGACTTGTAACATGGCTTGGGTGGTATCTGGAAGCTCAAGGGAGTGTTGAGGAGCATCCAAGGTGGTTACTACAAGTTACAGCAAACCACCGACTAGCTAGTGGCATCCATTGGTTCACCAGTGGGCTTCTTAAAATGGGGAAATTACCAAATTCACCCTTGAGTATTTGAGGGTGAAACCCCACTCTTCCCGTATGTTTTGGTGCATGCAGCCTTCAACAGCTCCCTCCCTCCCTCCCTTCAACTCCCCTTGGTTTAGGGTGAGTTTTTGGGAATTTCTTCAATGGTTTGAGATTAAAATCACTACCAGACAACTACCTCTCTTCACCTCCTTAATTACCTAAAACTTTAGAGTTATTAGTTTAGGTTTTTTATAGATATTAGATCATAGCATGGTGGAATCATTATTTTCCTTGGGGGATTTCATTCAGTATTGGTAAAGGATGTCCCAAGGGCGGTGTTTTCTGGTGTTGGCTCATCGTTTCATTAAGGTATGACATCATGGTGATTTTTCTTTATTTTTTCTTCAAATTGGTTTCAAATTTAACCATGTAATTTTTTTTCCTCTTAGGGATTTGGCCCAGAATGTAGTTGGGGGTACACCATGGGTCTTTAGAAAGTGTTTGTTCATGGTTCTGATGTGGTGAGAGTTTCCAGTGAGGTTTTTCTACTTATTCCATATAGTTAATTGTTAAATTAATTATAATTATTGATTATAATTAATTTTTTATTTTACCATGGCATTATTTTTGGTACCTAGATATTGACGTGAGCCTTGGTCAAGCCTTGGAAATTTGTAGACCATTGGGAAATATTGAAGCTTCTTTAAAGGTGGGTGATCTAAATGATCTCTCTTAAAGTATAGACTTTGTATTTTATTTTTAGCATGTGTGGTCACATTGAATATTCAAATTCTTGACCTAAATAATTTATTTGAATGATTTAATTTCCTTAGTGATGACATAGAACTCCTTAGGACTTAGTATGGTGGGTTGGATTGGGTAGGCCCTTGTTGAATTGTTTATAGAGGTGCATTTGTTTAATGAATTGATTGGGATGAAATAAGGGGTAGTCTAGGGATTCCCTAGTGACTTAATGGTTTAACGTGGGTATTTATTCTTCTTATAAAGTAATCTTTATCACTTTGAACTAGTTTCATAAAAAAGGTGTTGGTATTAATTCTTTTTACAAAGTTTATCATTCTATGATAATTAAAGGAACTATAATAGATTTTAAAATATAGTTTTTAAATCTATAATTTCATTTCATGGTATTTTTGGTTATGATCTATGGGGTTGAAATCCATGATGAGCTTGTTTCGGTGTTTCTTAATGAATGAAGGGTGATTTTTTAACTAATGAGTTAAATACTCATATAAAATTATCAGAACTAAAAACAAAACATTATTAAAATATTTATATGATATTATAATAGTAAATAAGTTCTCATATTCATCCATGATATAAATGCCTTGTACTGTTCAAGTAGGTAGTTAAACCAACCCAAACATGAACCTATCATGATTAATGGGTGATTATGAGTTGGTTTATTTGTAATATCATTATACTGAAAAAATGACCACATTTAGTGATTATTAGTATGGTATATTAAAATTGGAAGGAATTATAATAGGAATTAATTGATATGAAAATATTACATAGTGTAAATAAATTTTTTTCCCTCTTAGCATGCTTGTTTAAGACCATTAATGTTATAATGATATCTTATTTATAATATTAATTATAGAATGAATAATTTATATTTAAATAATATAAATCATGACATAAATAAAATATCTATCCACTACATTAATTTCTAGAACCATCCCTGAATGACGGTGATAAAAAACGTCGTTCATGGAAGCAGTAGTCCACCCACACACATGATCAACATTTTCATTTTTTCGATTGAATGAGAGGGGAATAGATAATGGTTATACTATAAATATAATAATATTTCAATATATTATTTATATTAATTTAATTATATACATATGGTTAGAATGATTTTGGAGGATGGTGGATGGGAAGGATAAAAAATAAAAGTAAAAGGGTTAGTAATACTTATGTTGAGAATTTGGATCTTCACTTGATGTATCCTTTGGAAATGAAGAAATTGAGGCACATATTTTAGTATATAGGATAAAAAAATGTAGATGGTATCTAGATGAAGAAAATTGGGTAGAGTTTCATGGGAATTTCGAACTATACGAGTGACTTGAAGTGGTTGGAAGTGAGCTCCTTTTATAGGTGAAAAAGAGGGACAAATATTTGGAAAAAAATGTTAGGTAAGAGATAAGAATAGAATTTCATGAGAGTTAGGTGAATTGGAAAGAGAAATAGAAAGTGTGAAATTTGGGTATGAATTTCATACCTAAAAAATTATTTCTATAATGTGTTTGATATCTTTTAATTATTAAAAATTCAAGATACTTCATTTAACCATTTTTACCCTTATTAATCTTGATTAAAAATTAACCATGGTAATTATTTTATTAATAACAATATAATAATACCCTTATTACCAAATTTCAATGTGAGGAATCTAAATTTTAACTCCTTTTAACCTAATTCAGTTTATTAATACGATAAAATTATCTTTCAAATTAAAATATATCATGTGTTGAAAAACTATTTTTGTAGAAAAATTTCGTTTTAATCCTTAAGTGTTCTTAATATTATTTAACATTGATTACAAATTAAATGAGTGTTAATTGATTTTTATATATGTTTAAACATCATATTAGAGTCTTTATTTTTAAAAAATAAATTTAATTTAAAAGCATAATATTCAGAAAAGTATTATTCTTAAACAAATTATTGTTTTACCATGGTAACTAATATTTACCATTGTAACTTAATTTATACCTAAAAATTAAATTGAACCCACTAATTAATTTGATCATGCTTATTAAAAATATAAAAATCATATTATTTGATTCAATTTCTAAAGGTGGTTAAAATTAATTTTTATATAAAAACATAAAAAAACTATAGAGACTTGTTTTTTGAATTTTAAGACTTTGAAATATTTATATATATATTCCTAGAGCTAGGAACTGAGAAGACATGAGTTTCTAAGGCCCAATGTGCCCAGAATTATTTTTATAAAAATATTAAATATTTTTTTTATATTGCACGCACATGATACCTCAAATAAAATAGGATAACTCTTAAACGAAAGCTCTAATTAGAAATCTAAGTCCACTGTTGGGTCTGGAATGAGGTGTTTACCCTAGGTGAGACTTAAAATGGGTAAGTGTAGGACATTTGGATCCCTCTCCTATTGGAGGTACATTGAGTGATTTTAATTAATTTATTAAATAAATAAATTAAACTTATTTAACCGAATCTGTTCCTATAAATGTATCATCATGGAAAAATTTTCTGAGTTAGCCTCATAATCTTGGAATTCATCCATGATGCTCTCCTCCCTCCTCCATTGGAAAATCTCCTCGAACGAAGATGTAACTCTGGATCAGATTAGATCAGGACTCAGTGAACACAACGACTTCTATCGATCATTGTCAGGCACATTCTTCATCAATGAACAATCCATAGTCAAGGTATGACTCTTCATTTGATGTTTTTATACCCTTTTATTAAATAATTTAGTAGACCGATTACTATTATTTGATCCACGCCCTTGTTTGCAGCCTTTGTATGTGGCCGAGTACTGGAATTCAATTAATTTCAATTGTTATCAAACCCTGGTATTCTTGTTTTTGATTGTTGGATAAGAATGATTGTACAATGATTTTTAAACAATTTTTTTTGGTTCTTTTATCTCTCATTTCTTCACGTTTGTCACCGGTTGGACCCTAAGGTCCTGGTTCGACAATTATTGGGTGGTACCGAGCCTGATCGAACCCCCAGATTCATAGTGGTTTTGCGAAAAAGGATTGAATTGATGGACCAAGAACAAATCTAGGATCTTTGAGAGATGTGGGTGTTCGTTTTAGTGTTTTAGGATTAATTAATCAAGATCCGAACAAACCAAGGTTTTCGGAACACTCAATGGACCACCAAATCTTCATCGAAGCCTTTTTCCAGAGAACGACGCCTGATATCCATGATTTTCAGCTAGATCCATCATTTTCGGGTGGATTGGAGGCTAAAATTAAAGCAAATAGATGGATTTAAAGGCACAAGATCAGATCTGGGTTATTTGTGAAAAAGTTGAATACACATTGTGTTCAAGGATGCACACATGGAATGTAGCCCCCTCAATGGTAGCGGCTACGGTTTTTGAGAAATTAAGGATGAAACAACATGTAAGCCCTCTCACACACCATGTAACCCTTCCCAGTTGAACAACCTGTGTGATGGACCACACATGCAGCAAGCCATGTGGAAGTACACAACCAAGCACATGGTCGCGTACTCAAGTACATGGATATGGGGTCTGGTACACAGACATAGGGTCTAGTACATGAACATGGGTTTAGTATATAGACACTTCCAGCAACACATGACCCATTCCTTGGGTAGCTTGGACACATCATGTAGCCCACCTACATAGCGTGTGCTCTTACACGATTGAGAGCTGTGTGCTATCTAGGGACATGTATAGGTGGTGGAGTAGGACCACCCACCATGTTGGTCCCCTCACATGCCATGTACCCCTAGTTACTTTTTGAGGAAAATTCAATGCTTCGTATCTCCTTCGTTTAAAACTGGATTTTGGCCCACGAGTATCCTATCTTGAGTATTTTTCCGTATAAAACACAATGGTGACCTATATTATGGATTTCGAGATACGATGTGAAATGTTATGAGCATAGTGATTACTTAGGTGATGATCAATGATGACAGTGATCACAAAAGATCACCAAAGACCTTTTGAGTGGCACCCTCCTACAGTATCAGGGCATGGTCCCTAGATGACTTAGAGTGGAACCCTACAGTTGGGATGGGCATGGGTCCTCAACCTTCTGAGTGGCACTATCCTATGGGGAAGGGTATGGGTCCTTGATGACTTATTGTAGAACCCTACATCTAGGCTGGGCATGGGTCCTTGACCTTCCGAGTGGCACCCACTTGCAGGGCAGGGTATGGGTCCTTGATGACTTAAAGTGGAACCCTACGGCTGGGCTAGGAATGGGTCCTCAAACATCAGCGTGGAACCATTTTATTTTACCAGGGCATGGATCCTCTACCTAGATATTATGCCCCTCGACTATGTAGTATATTTATGAGGCATGGTTTGACTTGGACGTTTACCTTCTGGGAAAACGCGTGAGATGCTGGGCATCATTGATGGACTTTTGGAATAGTTGGATGCTCTTCTTCTTAGGCTGAGTTGTGAGATGGAGATCTCCTTACTCTCTCATTTGGGATTCTTTTACTGAGCATATATATATATATATTATTCTATATCCACACCTTAGATTTGTTTAGTCTCCTTCCAAGAGAGGTGAAGACGTTTGAGGTATTCCACATGATTTCTGTGTTTAGATTCTCATGTCTGGATGAGTTTACTCTCCTACTGTATATGGAGAAGACTCGACAGGTATTTTATATACCCACCATGTTTATCCCCTTGGGTTCGGATAATATTACTTTCACTATTTTTTGGGTTGAGCTATACTCTTTCACTATAATTTGTTTTATTTATTATCTTTATATTTCTCTTGTATCTATTATTTCTCCTCTATCAGCTTTCAGGGTGACCTAATAGGTATGTATATACCTACTACTGTATGGTATTTGGCTACACATGTTGTGTATTATACATATAACAGACACGTCAACCGTGACTATAGACGAGCTTAGGGATATTGGGTTCTTAGACCTTTTACGGTGGTCTTAGCTTGGTATTCACGAGCTTGTCTCCCTTTTAGCTATTTATTTTTTCCAATTTTGTCAGGTTGGGACATATTTTTGGTTGGGCGTATATTTTTCCCCCTTACTTTTCATTTTACACTATCATACTTCTACTTTTCTAGAGGTTAGTGCATTCTTGGTTTAATTTATAGAAGTTTTTCATCTCTTATTCTTCCCCTCTTCACTTTGTCATTGAGATGGCTATGTGTGTGTGTACAGGTACTTAGTCAAAGGAATCCCTGAATTAGTTATGTCTTTGGTGCTAGTTTTTACCCCCTGGACTATGGAGGTGGGATTAGGGTAGTTGAGACTTGAGCCCTAACTTGGGTTGGGTCATGACAGATTGGTATCAGAGAAAGTTCATTCCTTGGGACACTGTTCATTTTTATCCCCTTAAGATGATTGGTTGGGTTTGGGGAAACTATGTCAAAGTGTCCATTCACCAGGACCTTGACTACTTGCTTGTCGACCTAGCATGTTGAGACAATTATTCTAGGGATCAATGGTATATGAATCATATAGGATTGAGTCTTTGAAAGTCCTTTTTAAGTCATATCCCCATTGTTATTGATATATATATATATGCTCATCTGAACATGGTACTCCTTGATAACTTTCAGGATGCCTCCGTAATGATAGCCAACCAACATACCAACTTCGGTTCGTAATGACGATTTCATGAGAAACAATGCATCAGTTCAGGGTCCATCCTATGATCCCCTTCCTCTAGGTGGGTAGGTAGTAGTACCTACACCTTTTGAGTGGAAGATAATTCTAGTAGAGCAGAATAAGAATGCATGTAGGCATAATGTTCTCCGTGAGTTCTAGCATCAGAGGCCACTGAGGTTTCATGGTGACCCAGATCCTTAGATAGAAGATAATTGGCTAGTGTCAGTTGTCCATATATTTAGGCTTGTTCGGACCCCGATGGATTAGGTGGCGACATTGGTAGCAATCCTTTTCCATGGAGAAGCTGTGCACTAGTGGAGCCTTGTTATACAGATGCATGATGAGTCGAAACTCTCATAGACCGACTTACAACAGATGTTCCATGAGGAGTACTACCCATAAAATTTATACTCAATCTAGAACCAGAAGATTTTGGAGCTACAATAAGGAGGGATTATAGTGGATGATTATGTTGTGAGGTTCATAGACCTTACGCGGTACTCTCTTGACATGATCCAAGATGGATACTTATGAGCATAGAAGTTTGAGCAGGGACTCCATTGAGAGATCCAAGCCAATGTTGTGCCCTTGTGCATCCCCACCTATACCGAGGTGTTGGAGTGGACACTGGTGATAGAGATCTCTCTGTTAGAGGGACACCAGATAGTTGGAGATGGAAGTGGGCGCCATAGAGCTGATTCATGTGCAACAGCTAGCAGACACCAAGCGTCAGGATCTCGGTGCAGAAGATCCTCCCATGATCTACTTCAGGCACATGGTTAGAGGTAGAATAGACGACCAGTGAATCCCAAAGAGGGGTTCTACTTCACTTGTGATGGGTGAGGTCACATGGTGTGAGACTTCCTGACCAGATGTATAGAGCGGTACAAGAAAATAGTTGACGGATTGCTACAACAGAGGCAATGCCATGATCAGGGATCTCCTAGTAAAGGATAGGGTGGTCTCTAGGGAGGAAAATATGGCAAAGGAGAAGAAGAAGCTATGTTTGGTTGATGGGGTTATTAAATCATTCCACCACCACCACCACCAGGCGGCCCACATCAGGCTCATGGAGATGGTGTCTAGGGCCGCAAACAACTGCATGTTCTGGGGGTTTATGATCTCACAATGCATGATATGGTTAGAGGTATAATCTATGTTTATTATACTCTTGATTCATTATTAGTAGACAAATGTTTCTATCATTAATTTATCTTTATACTCCTAGTATGAGAGATGAAGCTCCCAGTTGAGGTGCTTGTCACGACTCACCTTCACCAAGATAAGGAAAGGGTCAAAAAACCACTAGACCCTTCCTTATTCAAGTTGAAGGAGAGATAATGACCACAAATTCCCACCTTTAATAGGCCCCGGAGTGGCGACTAACACCAATGGTATAGAATCTCACATAAAATGGAAGGCATTAACTTTTTTATTTAACAATACTTGAAGATAAGACGGTAAATCCCAAACAACTTAAAAAACTAAAAGTAAAAGTAAATCCAAAAATCTATTCCCATATGCATGTTCAAAATAAACTGATATAAGGTACAATAAAACTCTGATGAAAAGTACCAAAAGAAAGAAAAGCATAAACAAAAACTCCCAAAACCCGAGCTAGTAAGGTCCGACACAGTCCTCAAAGTCCTCCTCGAAACCTAAAAGTAGTTTTATATATACAGGGTTAGTATACAAGTATACTTAGTAGGGAAACCAAAATCTCTCATGCAAAAGTGGGGAGATATTCTAATGCCCCGTGATAAAAGTAGAGGTAACCAAAACACCCAACAAGGAAAACTATCCACCCAGTCTCACTAAGGCAAACTCCCCAAATAACGCAAGTTAGGTAAATTAATAGTAATAGAACATCAATATTTAGGTACCCCACACCGCTTTTCCACTATTTATTTATGACATCTGATGCGTCAGACCTCCCCCCACAAGTATCACTATAGTACCACTACCGCCCCAACAACAACCTTATGGGTCACCACCACGTATCCCGCCCACAGACATTTGGGCCACCACAACCACATGTAACCACATCTGTAGACACTTGGGCTACTACAACCCCCGCCACGCCCATAGACACTTGGGCCAAAATGACTACTACCACACCCGAAGACACCTGAGCCTCATCTCGAAGACACTTGGGAAAAAAACCTGCCCACCCACACTTGGTCCAACCACCACAACACACCCTGATCGATGTTTCTTGGGAAAAAGTAATCCTTAGGCCATCATAGCTTGCCTGAAGGATCTTGGGATACCTAGGAGAGGAAGAAAAAAAGATCTAATAATCATCCACTCGTAAGAATGTTGGAAAAAACACCCTCCCCCATGAAATGGGGGTGTTCGGCACAAAGTGCTCAACATGGGTGGGGTGTGTATAATAAACATAAGAACTAAATGTTATACATATAAGAAATCAAGCACTCATACCAACCTAAGGGTCCTAAAGAAAAAAAACATCCCATACACAACCACTCTTGCTGCTATCCCTACATACAAAAATACACAACATCCACAACCAGAGCATAACCCATTTCTGGAAAACAATTTCCCCATTGTACCCATTATCATTATCATGTTCAAGTGATTCCATTTAAAAAATTCCTTTACTACCGGGAAACTAACAGGCATAACCACAATAAAAAATGGAAACTAAAGGAAAAATAGACAGGTAGACATTTAATCATTCACACCAAGTTCTCTTGTAAAGTCACAACAACAAAAGGGATCTATGAGATCCCTCAAAGTACTGGAACCAAAATAAGCCCAATGTACCAGCTCCATACGACCTCAAATTCACAAACCAAAAACCTCTCAACCAGAGGTTCCATCCCCCCTCTATGTCACCCCACAAGGCATCAAACAGAGCAACCATACATATCACCAGAACAGAGAAAAGAAGTTTTCATATTTATCCAACATAATCAATTAAGTTCCTTCTTTTTGTTTAGTTAATCGGGGTGATCACACAAGGATTCTTATTCATTGGGAATCCATTTAATCAACCGAGTTTACATGATTAACTAGTTTCCATGTTACATCCATTCAATCACAATATTATCTTGAAAAATAGAGGTTCATTAGTGTGTAAGGAAATGCCACCAATGGCCATGATTTTCAGTGGACATAAGCCCATAAAATTCACAACATAAAGACGAAAGTAAAACATAGAAAACATAATCAACTTTTCCACCCCTTTATTCTTTAACAATATCTTTATTATCTTTGTTAAAGTTTGGTTTCATCTATGTACGGAGGAAAAAATCATCACAACCACCTTGCATGATGCACAACAAAGAAAGACGAAGGAAAAACCCCTACTTGGATGATCAAGGATCGAAGTTTCCTATTTACGCCAAGAACTAGGGATGTGCGACTTGCAGAGGAAGAACACCAAGGACTCCATAACTGGGCGGGAAGGGCTCCAGCACGGGCGGATGATTTTTATCAAGAGGAAGTCTCTAGATACACAAATAGAGACCAAAAGGGAAAAGTAATAGAGGATATTGGGTTAATAAAAATAAAATCCTAAAATCGGAGAGCTGATTTCGAAGTACTTAAAAGTCAGATCGTGGATAGACCATGTGCTTGGGTGGTTTCACACATTCGGATTAATTGATATTTAATAATTCTCCTCGGAGATGGTGGAGATAAAAACTATGAGTTAATATAATTCCTTTAAATGGAGAAAAATTCATAAAATGGGTGAAACTGTAAAACACAACAAGGTGTGACACTGAGGAAAAAAACCCACAAGTTTTGAAAACTCAAGAGTCGCCCAAACCTTAGGGGTTTAAAACATCTTTTATGGTCCTAAAAAGTCATTGAAAGGGAAAATAAAACACTTTTATGTCAAAAGATACGTTACTGGGGTTAAACTGGAAATTCTTGGAAAAATTGAGAAGTTATCATCATTAGGTGAAGCACCGTCGCCCTAGAACTGTCGACCTAGCACCGTCACCCTGGCATAGATGCCGATGGGTTGTCACACCCCGACCGCGGATGTCCGTAATTTTTTCTCCTTTCTTGGTCCCGGTTTAAATTTTTCGAAGATTGATTGCGTTGGCGGTGTCGTGCCAGTGCGCGGTCACCGCATCGTTAGCGGTGACCGTGCGTTCAGCCCGGGTGACAGTGTGTTCACCCGGCGTTTTAAATATTATAATTTTTATGTTGATATTTCCTTATTAATACCATTAAAATTGTGTTATCATTATTGTGGTATTCCTATATATGTTTATATATGTGTATAGTAATGTATAAATATATATATATATATATATGTCTATATATGTATATATATATACTTATATAAGTTTATGTCTATATATGTTTATATATAAATGTTTATTGTATTTATGTTTATATGTATATATGTATATATGTATAAATATATATATGTGTGTTGTTTTTAAATGATTTTATTATTTTAAATATTTGATTAGAATAATTATTATTATAATTAACTAATTTTTACATATTATTATATTTTATTATTATTATTATAAAGTTTTACTATTATTATTATTATAATTATTATTATTACTATTTGTTTAAATATATATATATTTTAACTTAACCCTAATCCCTCTTTCCCGTAGCCGCCACCCCCCCCTCTCTCTCTCCCCTCTCTCCTCCCTTTCTTCTTCCCCCACCTGCGAGCTCCCCTCTTTGCCTGCCCGAGTCCCGCATCAGCCTCCCTAGCCCTGTCGCGCCAACTCTCCATCCTCCCGCACCCCCGCTCCATTCCGGCGAACAGCCCCGGCGCCCTCCGCAGGTCCCTCGTGAGAACCCCCTGCCTTGCTCCGCATCTCCAGCGACCCCACCTGCCGCCGACGTCACTCAGTTGTCCCGGCCTCCTCCGCGCGCCCCGGCGTCGCCCTCGCCGCTGCCTCTTCCGGCCTTCCGACGCCCCCCTTTGTGTGCTCCCTGTCGCCGGCGCCTCGCCAACCCGCCGGGCTGACCCCCTGCCTTGCTCCGCACCTCCGGCGTCCTCCTGGTTCGGCCGACCCGCACCACACCCCCTCCGGCGCCACTCCCCTCCTGCTCCTCCCGTCCAGCTACCCCCTCCTCTCTGGCCAGCGCCTGCCCGCTGCCTGTCCGCCGGCCTCCTTTCTCTCAGTCCGGCACCTGCCCGCCGCCTGCACCCCGGCCATCCGGCACCGCACCACTGCCCTCCGCCGTCCGGGCTCACCTCGCCCCGTCCCGCTCCTGTTCCACCCCCGGCCTCCTCCCTCACCCCTGCATGTGAGTTTCTTTTTTTTTATTTTTATTTATTTATTTATGTTTCGTTTTATTATAATTATTATTATTATGTTACCATTATTATTATTACACTATTATTATTATTGTTATTATTATGTTAATATTATTATTAATATTATTATACCATTATTATAATTATTATTATGTTATTATTATTAATACTATATTATTATTATTATTATTAATATATTTATTATTATTTTAATTATTATCATATTATTATTATTTATCTATCTGCTTATTCATTTGGTTATCTATTTATTCTCTTAATTATTTATTTATTCTTGTATTTATTATTTATCTATATATTTATTTATTTGCTTATTTGTTTATTAATTTATTTACTTATTTATTTTCCTCTTTATTCCATCTTGGTGTTTTTATTTAATTAGAATTAAGCCATTTTCTGTCGTGGGTTGGGTAACGTGTACTTTTTCACTGTTCAGCGTACGCAGTTAGTTCGCAGGGGTTCATTCTACTTTCTGCTGGGTTTCCGTCGCGTCCGCTCCTTGTTTGAGGTATGCAAATTCAACTGTTTCCTTTCCGAGGTACTCTGCTGATGCTTGAATTGTTTTAAATAAATTTTTTTCCATGATTCGCGTGTTTATGATATCCTTGCGCAACTTATTTTGGTGTTTTAAAATCTATAGTTTTTGTTCGAAAGTTAAGTCTGAAGCAATTATATTTTATGCCAAGGTAGTTGTGCACTAGATGTTGTCATGCAATTTTTCTTGTTTATATAGTGCACCTGTTTAGGCGTTGCCAGCTAAGGTGGAAATAAATGCCTATGTTCTCTTATGTTATCATTGGTTGTCTTGAGCGGTGTTTTCTTTTTGTAAAGAAAGAATCATTCTTGGATCTTATTATCATGTGCTGGTTAGTTTTATGAAATTTAGAATTATTTGGAAATGTTGTCGTGCCCCTTTGCAGGTTTGATGCACCATTGGATGTTGACACATCCATGGGTGCACCAGGTGCACACATGGATGTGCCCTCAAATAAAGGTGGTGTTTGAAATTGTTACCATTTATTTTTATTTTTATTTATTTTTATTTTCTTGAAATCTCGACTTTTCTAAATGGTTCTTGGTTTCAAAATGTTTTCGCCTCTTCATAAGACACATTGAACTGGTTTAAAAATAAATCTACGAAAGAATGCCCTTTTGGCCTTTAAACATAATTCACAGAATTTCAAATGTGCTTTTAGTTTTAAATATAAATGGTTTCTTCTGAACAAGCATTTGGATTTCTTAAATAAAGTTGTAAGTTTGTTTCTGGTTTTCAATGAAACGGCGTGTGTCATATCCCTTTGGAAATGCTTTAGTATTAAATGGTCAAAATGTAAATGATATGACGGCCCGGTTGGCACTTTATTAAATGTGAAGTGATTATATATATATTTATATATATATATATATATATATATATATATATATATATATACGTACTTGTGAGGGAATCTCTACAGGGGGACTTCCCTTCGAGGGTTGTCGTGTAGTGATGTCCGTGTAAGGGGTTGGAAAGTGCAGTGAGATGAGTCATGCGTGCGTGGGCCTCCCACTTACATAGTGTTACTAAAACCACCATGGGTTCCTGGGCGTCTTGTAGATTATCGAGTGACGGTTGCTTGCTAACCCTGATTAGACGGGTTAGTACCCCCTAGAGTCATGGACAGGCCAGAAGGGATGTGCCACTGGTTGGCTATTAGGGCGGCCAGTTGCTTATTGACTATGGAGTACCACGCCGGCAGGTAGTCTGAACCCGAGTACGTCCAGGGGTTTTCTAGGGATGTTTAGGATCACCCATGGTTACTTGCTTCCTTGATTGTTTACTTACAGTTATTCTTTACATCTCATATTGTTACTTGTGTCCTTTTTCACTACTTGCATCATGCATTGCTCGTTTACTTCCTATTTCACTTGTTTGTTTTCAGCCTGTACTGTTTACCTGTTCCTTTTTAGCACAGTCGTAGTATTATCTGTATTTGGTTTTGTTTATGAAAAAACAGGAAATGATTTTGAAAGAGATTTATAGTGTGCGTTGGGTTTTCAAATGGGGGAAACATGTTGTTTATTTTAAAGATAAAAAAATCTATTTTTATAATTGTATTTTCAAACCTGTGTCAACGGATTGCTCGAGAAAGAAAACATTTGGATTCAGTGGTTTACTTTGGCTTACCTACTGGGCATTTTTAATGCTCACGCCTATATTATCATTTCAGTTGCAGGTCTTCCCTTGCTCAGGTCTTCTGTTTTGAGTCGCTCAGTGTTGGAGCGAGGTTGCTCTCTAGTTGGGTGGTGACCTGAGAGGTCACATGAAGGTACGTGGTCGGGTGGCTTTTATTTCTTTTCCGCTGTTAGCATTTATTTGTTCTGTTCTATTTACTTTTGTTTGGGCTGAAATCGTTCCCAATGATCGAATTTTAATGCTCGGCACTTGTTGCCATCCCGGGGGGATCGGGAACGCCCCTCGGGACTTGCCGCGGACCGGCTCGGGTGACCGGTTCAGGGTCGACCCGGGCTGGTTCGTGACAAAATGGTATCAGAGGTGGTTCTTTTTATTTGGGTTGTTTGGTAGGTGGATATTAGGACTGTCGGGACTCGAGAGGTAGGTACGGGAAGGACGTCATGAACCCTCGCCCGTCCCGCACCTCGAGTCTCCAGGGGTAGTTCAGAAATTATGTCTTTATCTCTTTCTGGTTTGTTTTGGATTGAGAGATGACAACGGAGGCAAGCCGACGTTACTTCATGATTTTACATGGAGTAGTGACCCATGTGGAGTCTGAGTACATGGATTGAATTCCTCCTAGTGGTCGACGTTGACTTGGGACATGGCCCACTACCATGTCTCCAGGTTGAGCGTGACTACTAGTCCCTCACTTCAGTGGTTGATGCGAATTTGGTTACTGCTTTCATTTTGGTTTGTGTGAGTGCGTAGTTGGAAATGAAAAAGGTTTTTGAAAAATTGGACTGGTTTCTTTTAAAAGACCTTAAATGTGTGAAATGGGTTTTAAAACTGAAATCTCTTGATTTAGAAATCTGTTGTTTGCTTGGAGTTGGTTCAGAATGGTTTGGGGTGAAACCTCGGTTCCTCTTTATGAATGTTTGCACATGTGTGAGAATGCATGGAAAGTGCGTGTTGGTGCAAGTATGAATGGAAAGTGGGTGAAGACATGTGCAACGGTTCATAGGATTACCTGGGTGTGTATTTGAAATTAAAGGCTTGACCTTGTTTTCTAAATTGGTTTTAAATGGGAAACAGTTTTGGAAAATTTTTGGTTTGAAAGTGGATTGGTTTTGGAAAGTAGTCTTGAAAAAAAGGGGTGGTTTTATAATCTAAAATAAAAAGGGGATTTTAAAAAGGAGATTTTATTTTGGGTTGTGTTTGTGTTTGTTTGGTCTTTGTGCTGACTATTTTTTTATGAAGGCGCTTTTATTGAGGTTGCTTCGGGTTGATATTGGTTTTGGCTTTGTGTTTTATATGTCGCTCAGGAAATGCCGCCCAGAAAGGTCTCTAAGGATTCGGATAAGTCATGCCCAGTTTTTGTTCCTTCTCGGACGTTGCCTTTTCTTCGTGGTGATCGAGGCTCGTTAGAAGCAGTAGAGTGGCTTGAAGAAGTGGAGAGTATCTTTAGAACGTTGGAAACTCCCGATAATGTTAAGGTTCGTGCAATTATGGAGTTATTTGAGGGTCCAGCTTTGGACCGGTGGAAGATGGTTACCCCACCGTCAATGCAAGTTGAAATGACATGGGATGTCTTTAAAACCATTTTCATCCAATGGTTTGTACCTGAGGAAGTGAAGCTGGAGAAAAAGAGAGAGCTTGTTCATATTCAGCAAGGCCAACGGACGGTGAAGGCATATGTTGACCATTTCAAGGAACTGATTTCCTTTTCTCCAGAGGTAGCGTCGCATGAGCTCATGAAGGTCTCTCTTTTCACTGGGGGTCTTCGTCCAGAGATCAAGGAGCGAGTCCTCCCTTCTAAAGACCTTTGTTTCGAGAAGCTGGTGGAGAAAGCTTTCCTGGCTGAGTTGGTTTCCAGTGTGTGGGTGGTTAGTACTTCAGCATCCCCTGTTGTTTGTAAGAGTTCCCCCTCTGGTGAGGAAAAGGCGCCAGAGATACCTGTTCCTAAGGAGTTATCCCCTTTGGTCCCAGCTTCCAGTTCATCAGATCGTTCGATGGTATGCTTTCAGTGTGGTCGTTTCGGGCATCTAAAGTCGTCTTGTCGCAACCCTCTGAAGACATGTCATCGATACGGTTGTCTGGGTCATCTGGAGAAGTTTTGCAGGAAGCGTCGCTTGAAGAGGACGCTGTGATGGGAGAATGTCAGTACCTGACTGTGAGGCAGAAAATACTTCAGCCATCAGAGCCCCAGCCACAAGTCTCGGGGTGAAGGTCGCACACAGTCAGGAGTTCCCAGGGTTGTGAAGCCTTGGTCCAGGTTAGGTTTTCCGTATTGATGGTGGAACAATTAAAAACTTTTTCATATTTGTTTCCCTGCTATTAAAGTTTCAACAACATTGTAAATGCATTGTTTTTCTATGAAGTAATGATGGAATCATTCTATTATAATCCAAGCAGACTAGTTTGTGTGGATGTGATATTCTGAATCATGTGTCTTTCTTAAAAGTGTGTTTGACCCCTCGGTGGGTTGACCTTGGTTTAGCAATGCTCGTCAGATGTGGTTTTGTTTCATGGTTTTCAATGGGTCATGTTTTCAACTCGGTGTCTGGTTAAGTCCTTTCCATGGGTTTTCCCCCTAGTGTTGAAGGTCGTTG
Organism: Viscum album; assembly: GCA_963277665.1. Lineage (NCBI taxonomy): Eukaryota > Viridiplantae > Streptophyta > Magnoliopsida > Santalales > Viscaceae > Viscum > Viscum album. The sequence continues at coordinate 1,804,265,515 of OY728146.1, forward strand.
ACTTTGGTCGTGGGTTCAACGTTTCGACGAAGGTGTTTTTTTTCACTCGTGCTATAAGATTTGGTTTAAACCGGTTGGGAGTTCCCGCGTCGACCCCCCCTTTTTTTTCCTAGGGTTTTCTATTTAGATGGTCAACTTTCCTGCACAAGTTGAGCTCTTGTGGTGGGGAGAACCCCTTCGTGTTCTCCCCTCAACCTCGGACCTCAGTTTTCTCTTGAATCGGTCAGGTGTGACCTATGTAGAGTAAGTTCATCCCTGATAATCTCAGTTTTCTTCAGTTCCTTTAGTTCTGTTTGGGCATAGACTTGGTTTTTGGCTGACTTTTGGCCTGGTGACTTTCTAGGGGCAGAAAGTGTCTGTGGTGGGGAGAATTGTCACACCCCGACTGCGGATGTCCGTAATTTTTTCTCCTTTCTTGGTCCCGATTTAAATTTTTCGAAGATTGATTGCGTTGGCAGTGTCGCGCCGGTGCGTGGTCACCGCATCGTTAGTGGTGACCGTGCGTTCAGACCGGGTGACAGTGTGTTCACCCGATGTATTAAATATTATAATTTTTATGTTGATATTTCATTATTAATACCATTAAAATTGTATTATCATTATTGTGGTATTCCTATATATGTTTATATATGTGTATAGTAATGTATATATATATATATATGTCTATATATGTATATATATATGCTTATATAAGTTTATGTCTATATATGTTTATATATAAATGTTTATTGTATTTATGTTTATATGTATATATCTATATATGTATAAATATATATATGTGTGTTGTTTTTAAATGATTTTATTATTTTAAATATTTGATTAGAATAATTATTATTATAATTAACTAATTTTTACATATTATTATATTTTATTATTATTATTATAAAGTTTTACTATTATAATTATTATAATTATTATTATTACTATTTGTTTAAATATATATATATTTTAACTTAACCCTAATCCCTCTTTCCCGTAGCCGCCACCCCCCCTCTCTCTCTCTCCCCTCTCTCCTCCCTTTCTTCTTCCCCCACCTGCGAGCTCCCCTCTTCGCCTGCCCGAGTCCCGCATCAGCCTCCCCAGCCCTGCCGCGCCAGCTCTCCATCCTCCCGCACCCCCGCTCCATTCCGGCGAATAGCCCCGGCGCCCTCCGCAGGTCCCTCGTGCGAACCCCCTGCCTTGCTCCGCATCTCCGGCGACCCCACCTGCCGCCGGCGTCCCTCCGCTATCCCGGCCTCCTCCGTGCGCCCCGGCGTCGCCCTCGCCGCTGCCTCTTCTGGCCTTCCAATGCCCCCCTTCGTGCGCTCCCTGTCGCTGGCGCCTCGCCAACCCGCCGGGCCGACCCCCTGCCTTACTCCGCACCTCCGGCGTCCTCCTGGTTCGGCCGACCCGCACCACACCCCCTCCAGCACCACTCCCCTCCTGCTCCTCCCGTCCAGCTACCCCCTCCTCTCCAGACGGCGCCTGCCCGCTGCCTGTCCGCCGGCCTCCTTTCTCTTAGTCCGGCGCCTGCCCGCCACCTGCACCCCGGCCATCCGGTACCGCACCACCGCCCTCCGCCGTCCGGGCTCACCTTGCCCCGTCCCGCTCCTGTTCCACCCCCGGCCTCCTCCCTCACCCCTGCATGTGAGTTTCTTTTTTTATTTTTATTTATTTATTTATGTTTCGTTTTATTATAATTATTATTATTATGTTACCATTATTATTATTATACTATTATTATTATTGTTATTATTATGTTAATATTATTATTAATATTATTATACCATTATTATAATTATTATTATGTTATTATTATTAATACTATATTATTATTATTATTATTAATATATTTATTATTATTTTAATTATTATCATAGTATTATTATTTATCTATCTGCTTATTCATTTAGTTATCCATTTATTCTCTTAATTATTTATTTATTCTTGTATTTATTATTTATCTATATATTTATTTATTTGCTTATTTGTTTATTAATTTATTTAATTATTTATTTTCCTCTTTATTTCATCTTGTTGTTTTTATTTAATTAGAATTAAGCCATTTTCTGTCATGGGTTGGGTAACGTGTACTTTTTCACTATTCAGCTTATGCAGTTAGTCCGCAGGGGTTCGTTCTACTTTCTGCTGGGTTTCCGTCGCGTCCGCTCCTTGTTTGAGGTAGGCAAATTCAACTGTTTCCTTTCCGAGGTACTCTGCTGATGCTTGAATTGTTTTAAATAATTTTTTTCCATGATTCGCGTGTTTATGATATCCTTGCGCGGCTTATTTTGGTGTTTTAAAATCTATAGTTTTTGTTCGAAAGTTAAGTCTGAAGCAATTATATTTTATGCCAAGGTAGTTGTGCACTAGATGTTGTCCTGCACTTTTTATTGTTTATATAGTGCACCTGTTTAGGCGTTGCCAGCTAAGGTGGAACTAAATGCCTATGTTCTCTTATGTTATCATTGGTTGTCTTGAGCGGTGTTTTCTTTTTGTAAAGAAAGAATCATTCTTGGATCTTATTATACTGTGCTGGTTAGTTTTATGAAATTTAGTATTATTTGGAAATGTTGTCGTGCCCCTTTGCAGGTTTGATGCACCATTGGATATTGACACATCCATGGGTGCACCAGGTGCACACATGGATGTGCCCTCAAATAAAGGTGGTGTTTGAAATTGTTACCATTTATTTTTATTTTTATTTATTTTTATTTTCTCGAAATCTCGACTTTTCTAAATGGTTCTTGGTTTCAAAATGTTTTCGCTTCTTCATAAGACACATTGAACTGGTTTAAAAAGAAATCTACGAAAGAATGCCCTTTTGGCCTTTAAACATAATTCACAGAATTTCAAATGTGCTTTTAGTTTTAAATATAAATGGTTTCTTCTGAATAAGCATTTGGATTTATTAAATAAAGTTCTAAGTGTGTTTCTGGTTTTCAATGAAACGACGTGTGTCATATCCCTTTGGAAATGCTTTAGTATTAAATGGTCAAAATGTAAATGATATGACGGCCCGGTTGACACTTTATTAAATGTGAAGTGATTATATATATATATATACGTACTTGTGAGGGCATCTCTACAGGGGGACTTCCCTTCGAGGGTTGTCATGTAGCGATGTCCGTGTAAGGGGTTGGCAAGTGCGGTGAGATGAGTCACGCGTGCGTGGGCCTCCCACTTACATAGTGTTACTAAAACCACTATGGGTTCCTGGGCGTCTTGTAGATTATCGAGTGACGGTTGCTTGCTAACCCTGATTAGACGGGTTAGTACCCCCTGGAGTCGTGGACAGGCCAAGAGGGATGTGCCACTGGTTGGCTATTAGGGCGGCCAGTTGGTTATTGACTATGGAGTACCATGCCGGCAGGTAGTCTGAACCCGAGTACGTCCAGGGGTTTTCTAGGGATGTTTAGGATCACCCATGGTTACTTGCTTCCTTGATTGTTTACTTATAGTTATTCTTTACAGCTCATATTGTTACTTGTGTCCTTTTTCACTACTTGCATCATGCATTGCACGTTTACTTCCTGTTTCACTGGTTTGTTTTCATCCTGTACTGTTTACCTTTTCCTTTTTAGCACAGTCGTAGTATTATCTATATTTGGTTTTGTTTATAAAAAAACAGGAAATGGTTTTGAAAGAGATTTATAGTGTGCGTTGGGTTTTCAAATGGGGGAAAACATGTTGTTTATTTTAAAGATAAAAAAAATCTATTTTTATAATTGTATTTTCAAACCTGTGTCAACGGATTGCTCGAGAAAGAAAACATTTGGATTCAGTGGTTTACTTTGGCTTACCTACTGGGAATTTTTAATGCTCACGCCTATATTATCATTTCAGTTGCAGGTCTTCCCTTGCTCAGGTCTTCTGTTTTGAGTCGCTCAGTGTTGGAGCGAGGTTGCTCTCTAGTTGGGTGGTGACCTGAGAGGTCACATGGAGGTACGTGGTCGGGTGGCTTTTATTTCTTTTTCGTTGTTAGCGTTTATTTGTTCTGTTCTATTTACTTTTGTTTGGGCTGAAATCATTCCCAATGATCAAATTTTAATGCCCGACACTTGTTTCCATCCCGGGGGGATCGGGAACGCCCCTCGGGACTTGCCGCGGACCGGCTCGGGTTACCGGTTCAGGGTCGACCCGGGCTGGTTCGTGACATGGGTGCTATGGAAAACCCATCAGTGCCACCAATGGACCGTCGGTGTCACCGTTCATTCAACTTGATTTTTGAAAAACTTCTTAATGAGTCACCGATGGTCCCCAAGATACCCCAAACACTAGAATTTGGAAAAGTAATGGTCTAGGAGGGTTTGGGCCATTACATCAGATACCTCTCAAACTATTCTTGTCCTTGAGATTCCAATAGTAAACCCAAAGAAAATAGAGGGGTCTGAACAACCACCTCGTAAGATACCTCTCAGGGACAAACCACTCTAGAGTTGTTCGAAAGTCAGAACAAACCCCGATATCAAAGAACACCTCTCCCTCATCTATCTCTTGAACAACCATGGATACACTCTGACATTCTTTCCTAAGTAACCACACAAATATATAAAGGCTACACCATCCATATATATAGGTTAGGGAGTCCCTTCCTCCATTTCAAGATACTACCCACTTTGGGCAGCACTGACTTTCCCACACGGGTTTAATCACATCCACATTAATGCATCTTGATTAGGGATTAGGTTCTCCCCTCCCCATAATGAAGAATTTTCACACACATTTAGAGAACAAAGGAAATATCTCATCTCAAAGAAAAAAGAAAAATTCAAGCATTACATCACAACAAGGAACAAGGAAAACACAAGATCAAAACTCAAAACAACTCTGGGTACAAGGCGCACATTTGTGCCTCCTGTTACTAGGTACTCTCCTCGAGGCCATTGTGCCTCCACAACCCACGAACCAAGGGAATGGTTCACCCATGAATTACCTTCTCCTCATGATCCTCGATTTTCACCGGTTGCTCTACGAATGTTGAATCATCCTTGATGTCCAAGTCTCCCAAATCGAGGATGTGCGATTCATCGTGTAGATACTGACGGAGCTGAGACACATGGAAGACATCGTGGACCCTCTGTATCAGTGGTGGTAGTTCCAGCAGATAGGCCACTTCACCGACTCGTTGAAACACCTCTAAGGGTCCAACAAACCTGGGATAAAGCTTACCTCCTACCGAACCTCCACTGACCACGCCGAGGGGAGACCTTTATGCACACATGCTCCCCAACCTCGAACTATAAGGGCCTCCTCCTATAATCGGCATACAAATTATGCCGATATTGAGCTGCCTTCATCCTCTCATGCACAAGCTGAACCTTCTCTGTCGTGCTCTGCACCACCTCCGGTCCAAGAACACCTACCTCCCCAACCTCTGTCTAGCACACAGGTGAACAACACAATCTCTCATAAAAGGATTTGAATGGTTCCATGCCAATGGTAGAGTGATAGATATTTATGTAGGAAAACTCTACCAGAGGCAAGTGTCATACCCACAATCCCCCGAAGTCTAGAACACATTCCCACAACATGTCCTCCAACGTCTGGATGGTCCTTTCCATCTTCTCATCTTTCTGAGGGTGGAAAGAAGTGCTAAGGAATAAACAGGTGCCAAAACAACGTTGTAATCCCCTCCAGAATCATGAAGTAAAGCATGTATCCCAATCTGAAATGATGGTTCTGGGAAATCCATGCAGCTGTAGAACTTCACCCACGTACTTATGCACCAAGGCATCCACTGCGCTCAACTCCTTAATTGCCAAGAATTGAGCTGATTTTGTCAACCAATCCACTACTACCCAAATGGAATCACAACCTCCCTCAGCTCTGGGTAGTCCTTTTATGAAATCCCTCGAGACGTCATCCCACTTCCACTTGGGAACATCTAAGGGCTGCGAAAAACCACCAAGAACATGCTATTTATCCTTAATGTGATGATACATGAGGCAATTTTCCACAAACTCCACCACTATCCGCTTCACCCCAGGCGACCAAAACTAACCCCTCAAGCCCCGGTACATATTGGAAACTCCTGGGTGTACCGCCAGGGGTGAGTTATGGAACTCACCCAGAACTCTCTCGCGCATTTCCATCGGGACATACAACTTTCCATGAAACATCATTTGATTATGATCATCCTCTGACCATCCTTTCAAAGCATTGCCCTGGATAACATGATCACGCATCACTTCATCCTCTAAGTCTCTCCATTGAGACTCCTCTACCTTCCATACCAAGGAAGACCACACTATCATATGAAATAGACATCCTCTACCATCTTCCACTCTCATGCTCGTATGTAAAGCATCCAACTCCTCAATTGCTTTACAAGCATATACTGACTCCCAAACCACATCCCTCTGTGACTTACTACTCAAAGCATCAACCACCACATTTCCCTTTCCTGAGGTTTATGAGATCTTGAAGTCTTAGTTCTGGAGAAACTCCATCCACCTCCACTGTCGTAAGTTTAGGTCTCACTTGGAGAAGACGTACCTCAATCTCTTGTGATCTGTGAAGACCACAAAGTGCTCCCCGATGAGGTAGTGCATCCATAACTTCATTGAGAACACGATAGCTACAAGATCCAGATTGTGGGTGACATAGTTATGTTCATGAGGATATAACTTCCTAGACCCATAAGAGATCACTCCCCACTACTGCATCAACACACACCTCAATCCAATACCAAAGGCATAAAAAACACCTCAAAAATTACCCCTTCCTCTGGAAACCTCAACATTGGGGAACTGACCAGCTTCCCCTTCAGATAACTGAAAGATTCTTGGCACTTATCACTTCATAAAAAAGCCTGGTCTTTCCTAGTGAAGGCTATAAAAGGTTCCAAAACTCAATAGAAGTTGGGTACGAACCTCCGATAGTAACCTGTCAGACCTAGGAAACTACGAACGTCTGCCACGTTCTTGGGTACTACCCAAGAAACAACAAATTTGACCTATGATGGGTCCATTGCTATTCCATATTGGGACACCATGTTTCCAAGGAAGTGCGCCTCTCATGTCCAAAACTTTCACTTGGAAAACTTCCCATGGAGCTGGTGGTGTCAGAGGACTTACAAAACTATTCTCAGATGCTCGACATGATCCTCCTCTGATCTTGATTAGATCAGGATTTCATCGATGAACATGACTACAAACCGGTCCAAATATTCACAGAAAATGGAGTTCATGAGCCCCATGAACATGGCTGGTGTGTTCGTAATGCCGAACAACATGACCACAAACTCAAAGTGCCCATATCTTCGTCTCAAAGTAGTCTTCGAGACTTCACCCTCCTTCACCCTCAACTGGTGATATCCTGAACATAGGTTGATCTTAGAGAACCAACTTGGTCCCTTTAAATGGTCAAAAAGGTTGTAGATCCTTGGGAGGGGGTAACAGTTCTTGACTATTACCTTATTTATCCTTTAGTAGTCTATGCATAGCCTGAGACCACCATCTTCCTTCTTCGCGAATAAGACTGGAGCACCCCATAGTGACGTGCTCAGTTAGATAAAACCATTCTTTATCATGTCATCAACATAAATCCATATCTCCTATAACTCAGAATGCTCCATCTGATAGGGAGACACTGAAATCGTACGGGCACCAGGTTGGAAATCTATCCCGAACTCAACATCACGTCGAGGGGGTAGATTCACCACTTCTTCGGGGAAGATGTCCAGGAACTCACTAATGATCCCCAGAAGTCCCACCATCTCTGAGTCTACTGATTCCATTGATAACTCAGCTAGCATGGAAAGAAGGTGCTCCACACGTCGGCTTCCCTCCCGGCAACCCCGCTCGCTGACGAAAGCCACACGCCGACCGCCCATATCTGAGAACACAACCCTAATCTTGAAGAAGTCGATAACAACGTTCATGGAGAACATCCAATCGACACCAAGGATGAAATTTTATGGATGAATTCGTAGCAAAAAGAGATCCCACTTGACTGATGCGGCCCCAACATCAGTCTGCATCCTTGATAAACATCAAACAGGATGGTCTGACCCCCAACTGGCGTACTCGGCACCAGGGGAATAGAGAGTATCTCTACATCTAGGCCCAAGTCATGGGCTAGACCGGTTGTAAAAAAGGATTGAGAAGCTCTTGAATCAAACAAGTCACATGACAGAGTGTTAAACAAACTGATCGTACCTCGAACGACCTCCGGCCCTACCAGAACTGCTGCCTCTACAGTGTGAAACTGCCCACAACCATCTCCTCTACCTCTTAGTTGTTGACCACCTCCCCAAAAATGCCCTGGTAAAGGTCCCTAAGGATTTCCCTAAGGTCGTCCTCCTCCGGCACCATCTTCCCTTGGTAGAACGAGAGCTCTCTTCCCCTGCTGCTACTACTGAAAAGGTCTGGCTAGAAACTGCTGCTGCTGAGGTGGGCACTGAACCTGCCCACCTACACTATACTGAACTCAGTTTAGGCACTGATTATGAATATTCCCATGGCTAACACATATAAATCACCTCATTCCTATGATTTCAAATAAAGGGAGAGGGTTGGGAGATCGGAACTGAAACTGTTGAGGCCTACTCCCCGCCGATCGAAACCTGGAAGGCCCTAATCCTAGGGGTCTGCTGCTAACGGAATTCCCCTTCGACGAGCTCAACCGAATTACCTCACATGGAACACCTCCCAACATGTGCATCCTCTCCACCACTTTATCCTTCTTCTGAACCTCCAAGTATGTCGGTAGAGTGAAGGGAGTAACATCGTACTGCAGGGAAGGTCAGAGTGCCTCCTCTAAGCACCTTGCCCGTGATTCCTCATATGGAAAGAGGTTTGGAGAGAAACGAAGGAGTACCTTGAATTTTATCCCCAATTACTTCACCTTCATACTCCCTTGTTGGTGGGAGATCAGTTCTTGTCTCTTTTCAGCCTTCATCGTGGAAGCAAGGAATCCCACCCGGAACACCTTCTCAAAGTCATTCCATGAAACTTCAGCTTCCCTCTTCTCCCCGAGATAGAGAATCCACCACTGAAGCGCCACTCCCCACATCTGGATTATAGTTAGAGGAACCTAGTACTTAGCCCGAGCCCGTATCAAGATGAAATCTATCACCAGCTCCTCGAGCTAGCTCTCTGTCTCCATGTACGAAACACTGCCCTCGTACTTTCTGAAGGTCTGGCATTGAAAGGAATGAAGCATATTTTTCCACTGGTCATCCTCCTCTTGTACAGTCCTCTGTTGATTATCCACATTATCCTTATGGGCCTCGATCGTCCGTACTACTCTTAGACATCGTCCGGGTTCCATAGTTTCAAGGTAAACAAGGAATGACTAAGCCCGAGCAGTGTAAAAGACTCCCCTTTAAATTTTTCTTAAGATTTTTATTTATTTTAAATTCCCAAAACACCCAAGACACATAAGAACATAAGTAATTATGATGCATGTAACTTCCCTAGGGTCTCTACCCTGCAATCAGTGTAGCCTCACCTAGTTGCTCAGTAGGTCCAGAGTCCTTGCATCAGATCATGGGGGGTCCCTAAAATCCCATTTCCTAGCCAATCTTACCTAGATTAATTCATGAACCAAGATCTCCTAACACTATTTCCCTACCATCCCATGCAATCCTCACTGTGCCTAACCTCTAACTCCATCCTATCTCTCAACCATCATCTTTGATACCATTCTGTCATGACCCGCCTTCACCAAGATGAGGAAAGGGAAAACAAACTACTAGACCCTTCCTTCTTCAAGTTTAAGGAGAGATAACAACCCCCCCGAGTCATGCCTTCAATAGGCCCCGAAGTGGAGACTAGCACCAAGGGTATAGAATCTCATGTAAAATGGAAGACATTACCCTTTTTTTTAACAAGATTGGGAGATAAGTTGGTAGATCCCAAACAAATCCAAAAAATGAAAGTAAAAGTAAAGCCAAAAATCCATTCCCATATGAATGTTTAAAATAAACTGATACAAGGTATAAGAAAACTCTGATGAAAAGTACCAAAAGAAATAAAAGTAGTAATGAAAACTCCCGAAGCCCGAACTAGTAAGGTCCGACACGGTCCTAAAAGTCCTCCTGAAAACCCGAATGAAATTTTATATACATATGGTGGGTATGTAGTTATACTTAGTAGGGAAACCAAAAGCTCTCGTGCACAAGTGGGGAGACATTGTAATGCCCCGTGAGAAAAGTAGAGTTAACCAAAACACATAGCAAGGAAAACTATCCACCCAACCTCACCAAGGCACACTCCCCAAATAACGCAAGCCAGGTAAAGTAATAGTAATAGCACATCGATATTTGGGTACCCCGCACTACTTTCCCATTGGTTATTTTAGAAATACTATGTGATAGACCTCCCCCCACAGGTCTCACTACAGTCCCACTATCGCCCAATAACAACCTTATAGTCCACCATAACCAAACGTAACCATGCCCACAAACACCTGGGCCACTATAACCACCTTCACCCCTGTAGAAACCTAGTCCAGAACGACTACTACCACACCTGAAGACACCAGAGCCTCATCTTTAAGACACTTGTGAAATAAACCTGCCCGCACACACCTAGGCCAACCACCACAACACACTATACCTGAAGAGTCTTGGGAAATAGTAATCCTTAGGCCATCACAGCTTTCCTGAAGGATCTTGGGATACCTGGGAGAGGGAGAATAAAAGATATAATAACCATCCACTCATAAGAATGTTGGGAAAAACACCCTCCCCCATGAAATGGGGATGTTCGACACAAAGTACTCAACATGGGTGGGGTGTGTATGATAAATAGAATAACTAAATGTTATACATATAAGTAATCAAGTACTCATCCCAACCTAAGGGTACCAAAGTAGACAAATATCCCATACACAACCAATCTTGCTGCTATCCACACATATACAAATACACATCAACCATAACCAGAGCACAACCCATTTCTGGAAAAAAAATTCCCCATTGTACCCATTCTCATTATCATGTTGAATTAATTCCATTTAAAAAATTCCTTCACTAATGGGAAAATAACAGGCATAAAAACAATCCAAAACAACAACTGAAGGAAAAACAGCTAAGAAAACATTTAAGCATTCACACCTGGTTCTCTTGTAAAGTCACAACAACAAAGGGATCCATGATATCTCTAGAAGTATTAGAACCAAACCAAGCCCCAAAATACTAGCTCCATACGGACTCAGATTCACAAACCAACAACCTCTCAACCAGAGGTTCCATCCCCCCTCTATGTCACCCCACAAGCCATCGAATAGAGCAACCATACATATCACCATAACAGAGCAGGAAAGTTTTTATATTTAACCAACTTCATCAATTAAGTTCCTTTTTTCTGTTTAGTTAACTGGGGTGATCACACAAAGATTCTTATCCATTTGGAATCTATTTAATCAACTGATTTTACGTGATTAACTAGTTTCCATGTCACAACCATTCAATCACCAGATTATCCATAAAAACATAGGTTCATTAGTGCACAAGGAAGGGCCACCAACTGCCATGATTTTCAATGGGAATAATCCCATACAATTCACAGCATAAAGATGAAGGTAAAACATAGAAAAAATCATCAACTTTACCACCCCTTTATTCTTTAACAATCTCTTTATTATCTTTGTTAAAGTTTGGTTTCATCTACATCTAAAGGAAAGCATCATCACACCTACCCCGCATGATGTACAATAAAGGGAGATGAAGGAAGAACCCATAATTGGATGATCAAGGATTGAAGTTTTCACTTTGCGCCAAGAACCGGGGATGCACGACTTGTGTGTAGTTAGGCCTCTTTTTCATGCACCAGGTAGAAATTGAGTTAATACCCAATACACCCTTTTCAGGGTTATTACCCCTAGGTACATATGTACTAGATCATGTATCCACTTTTAGTATCCAGATATGGATTCAATTTCTAGGATAATAACACAATCTCTACTTTACCAAAACTTTAGGATTTTATCCTATACTTAGAATTCATGTTTAGACTTATCCCCAGGGAATTCACTAAAGTGCTCTTATTCTGATCCCCAAATAAAATGTGTATCATTACCTTATCATTTAATCGTATATTATCCCAAAGGGTTATCTATAAATTTGAAATTATGATAAACCTTAACTTATCAATCCTTAAAATTATCCTTAACAAACATCATAATGTAAAAAGTTATCTAAACCCTGCTCTGATACCAACTATGATGCCCCATACCCACGCTTCTAGATCAGGTTCCATAGACAATAACTTTACATACTGGATTTGATACCAACTATAAATTCCCAAACATAACTATCCCATAAACACTTTAATTAATGAAATTTTTTCATTAAATACATTTCCAATACCTTTTAGGTTTAGAGATTTAGATAATTATGAAAAAACACAACTAATAAATCCCACGTCTTTCTCAACTAATGGACATTTTTTCCACTATGTAAGAAACTACTTAATCCATAAAGATTATTCAACATCTCCCAAAATTCTACACACAAGATATACTATTATATATATCAGGTGTAATGAATTTCTTTATAATCTAGGGAAATAGAAACATAATAAGGGGTGAACTGAAATGCTTAATAAGGGAAATCATACAACTGATAAAATTATAATACATATATTATTATAAGAATAAGTAAAAAACATGAAGTTGTAATCAATTGAAACTAAGAGCATTCTATATCCATGAAAATGAATGAAAATATAAATATCAATAATAACGATATTATATTAGTAGAATGCGTAATTCCAAACATAAAAAACATGCTATCAAGTCCTTATGCTAAGACACCATCCTGTTATATAAAGAGGTATACACTAAAACCTAACATGGTTTGTCTCATGATACCTATAGATTCATCAAGGGCTATATAATTCTAGGCCCCACCCATCACCTGATTAAGTACAATGCATTAACTATAAGAGTCAACAAGACTTTTTATAGCATTCCTTAAGGAACCTCTTACTGAATAAAACATATATATCTGTATAATGATTGATATGAAATGTCAATACATAACCAACCTACATTAGTAGTAAATAATCATAAATAATATCAATAATTTTTTTATGTCAATAAAAGGGATAACATGGTCATAACCTATCCAAATAAAGAAGGTGGATGGTCAAACAATACATAGTCAACTTTTCAATAATAGTTTATATTGGAATTCCAATACTTTTCCCATGTTAATAGAATAACTTTATTTCTAGGTGAACATCATCCAATTTGAATTATATAAAATGTGATGTTCACACAGTATAGAGAAATGAGTAAATGTATAAGTCAATACTATAATTACATGATCATAAGCCATCCAAAAAATAAAGGTGGATGGTTTCAAAAGAACATAACCCCAATGTAACAAAGGAAACTTTGAAGGATGTTGACATAGATGAAAATCATCCTTGAAAAATAATGCTTCGAATAGTATCAAGAAATAAGGGATCAGGAATAAAATTGTCTGATACTATGAGGTAAATCCTTTTAAAAATGATAATGAAAATGGAATAAAAAATTTAAAATATATTTTAGAAAATATTTTTAACATTGTCGCAGAATACAAATTTACATGTCACTTTCAAATGTAAATTTTGAAAAGGTGACATGAAAGCTTCTAAATTCCTTTACTTTTAAAAATAATCTTCAATAATTAATCCTTGAAAATCCATAAATTTTATGTTGTATAAATGAGGATAGGAAGACAAAACATGTGAAAGTTAAAGGAAAACACTTTTTATTATTTTCAAAATACCTTTGTTCAAAAATTACATTATAATAATAGTAAAAAAAATTCATTTGTATCAAAAATTTATTTTCAAAAATAGGATTATAAAATATCATATAATAAAATATTAGGGTGGTAGAACCCAAACATGGAAGAAATAAGTTTATTATGAAACAATATATCTTTAGGAAATAAAAATTGAGTTATCAATATCCCTTATGGGAAACATACTCCATGAGGCATGAAACATTTGAAATGTGGTTTATATGGTAAAAATGTAAATAATGAGGGAATAAAATATAATATAGTAAATGTTTTATAATGTACCCAACTTATATGAAATAATTTCAAGTGAATGATTATAACCTAATGAATGAAAATTGACTTACTAATAAATATTACGACTCAGGTAATACTTGAGTCAAAATAAATTTGAAGAAAAGAACTTGATTTGGAATATTTTATCCCATGAATTATATGGAAAAAATATATATAACATTAATGGGATAATAAATCATTATAACATCATAAAAAGGAAACATGGTGTATAACTTATGTCTCAAAGAATCAGAATTGAGACTAAGAAAACCCTTGCAGCATGAGTAACACTTTAATCGAAACCCCTTGAAACTTTGGGATTTTAATTGAAATTAAAATATCAAGATTAAAAAATAATTCATGGTATTATATCTAAAATAGGTATTATATACACCACATAAATAAAATTAGGTGCATAATACCAATCATGTCTCAAAGAGAGAAATTTGTGATGAAAACCCCTACCTCGATCATGATTTGTTCTACACTTTCACCAGACATCCTGAATAATTAAATTAGGTTCATTAAATACACAATCAAGAACCTTATCAATAACTATAACCATTTATACTCCTCATTTATGGTCATTATATATATATATATTAGTTAGTTTTTACCTATTTTCAATATTGGGTGTAAGTAATCTTTATTGTTTTGAACTAGTTTTGTAAAAACGGTGTTGGTATTCATTATTATTAAAAATTTAATCATTTAAAGATAATTAAATGTACTGGGATAGATATTCCAATATAGTTTATAAATCTATAATTTTATTTCATGATAGGTTTGGTTACGATCTATGAGGTTGAAATTAGTGATGATGAGCATGTTTTAGTGTTTCTTAATGAACAAAAGGTGTTTTGTTAATTAATGAGTTAAATACTCATATAACCATACCAAAATCAAAACTAAAACATCATTTAAATATTTATATCATATTATTCTAGTAAAAAACTTATCATAGTCATCTATGATATAAATTCATAGTATTAGTCAAGTAGGTGGTTAAACTAACCCAAACATGAAACCACTATGATTAATGGGTGATTATGAGGTGGTTTAGCTATAATATCATTATACTAGAAGCATGATGATAATATTTTGTTATTAGTGTGATATATTAAAATTTTAAGGAATTATAAAAAGAAGTAATGCATATTAAAATATTGCATAGTATGAATAAAAATATTATAACATCTTGTTACCACTTTCAGGTACTCCTCACTTACTTGTTTTGTTTTCCCTTTCATTTGGGTGTGTTTCTAAGTTTTTGGAAAAAATGTTGGTTTTCTAGTTTTCTGTAGTAGGATACACTATAGTGGTAGGGATGCGGTGTGGAGTGTGAGGGGATATTTTGTAGACCATCATGCTATGATGTAGGGGTGTTTGAGGCTGAACATGGATGTGGTTTAAAAGGTTGGATATGCTGTGGAGCCCTAGATACTATTTTTTAGAGATACTTACAATTTCAACATAGCAGTGCTATGTAGGGATGACTACCCCATGAAGCCCTGATTGGTTAATTTCAGTGCAATTTCCTATTTGGGCATAGTTGTGGCATGGACTTGGGCAGCGATATAGCCTTATCCTGGGTGAAGCGGATCTAGGTGAGGTCTGCAACGTGTTTTTAGGAGGCTAGTTGGCTAAAGGTGGATGTGGTGTGGTCCTCTCTACTACACCGCAAACTTGGCTATTTCAATAGGGTACACTATATCCATGGGAGTCTGTGGTGTGGTTATGTCTATTTTTCTCTGTACTATGCCGTGGTACTATAGGCTGCGACATAATGTTCTATTTTCTAAACTTAAATTTCTCAGGACGTTTTAAATTCCAACTTCCCTCCTCTCAAACCTCACTTAACTATTTGGATTTTGAAGGCTCCCAAGAGACGTTTTTATCCTCCGACCTCCATCCTTCTTGGATCAAAACACTGATGGATAATTTTGATTCCTCTCTGGTAGGTGGAACTCTCTATTATTTTGGAATCCCTTATTTTCTCCTTCTCCTTTTCTTTGATAGTTTTGAATCATAATGATGCTGATGGATTGGATCTTGGTTTTTATGGAACTTGATTCTCGAGGTTGTCCCTTTATCCCCTTCACCTTCTTTCTTCTTTTGATTTCTTTTGTGGGTGTTGTTTTAATATTGTGATTAAAGGTAGGTGGTTTCATAATGTTACTTCCATGTAATTAAAACCATATTTTTTAGATTTATTCAAAGTGTATTTGAAATTTATCTTCTATGATTTGAATTAAAAAACATTTTATAAATGATTTTAAGGGAATATATTTGTGAAATAAAACCCCATTTTTGGTGGTTTTTATATATTGAATTATTTTTGATAAAATATTTATTGACATGAGGCATGAATTTGAAGAAATTATTTGATCTTGATTATTGGGAAAATAGATTGAAATGAAAGTTGATTTTGAAAGTCATGAATTTAATGAGAACCACTATTTTGGTTTTGAAAATGGAATGGAATGGTTGAACTTGAAATTGGGCATTTGAATTTTGAAAGATGAATTGATTTGAAATGAATGATTTTACCATGATTTATTGACTGATTGAAATCACATGTGATCCTGGGTTGTTAGTGGGTGATTAGGATGAGCATGTTAGGATTATGACTCCCTAGTAATGGATTGATGATGAAAAATCTACTAAACCAATTTTGGAATGATTTTCCCTAAAGGGGTATTGATTGAATGTCTCTATGGAATGAGATGAGGGACATGTGTACACATCGATCCATGATCACTAATTAATAAGTGTGAGTATCCTATAACTAGGAACTAACTAACCTAAGGTCTTCTATATATGTTTATTAGTTTTGATTTTATGATTTCATGCCATTGATCCATCAATTTATTATAGAACTACTTTATTCATGATAACCACTTTATATAAAACATTTTATATAAAATCTTCATTTAATACTGTTTTTATATATCTTCCATCTTTTGATTTGAAATCATTGAAAGTATGAAATGAATTTTCATGCCCTATTTTATTTAAGACAAAATTATAAATTGTTTAATTGTTATGGAATTGATTATGGAATAATTGGTGAGACCATTTTTGGATGTTTATCTCACACCCTACCTTTTCCTTCAAGAATTTATAGATTTTGTTATTCTAGGTCCATGGAAGGTAAAATCATCTCTTGGAGGTGGTAGTTGTGCTTAATCCATAGGAATTTGGAATGATGGTGATTATTAATGGAGTTTCAGTCCACTTGTTTCATAGTATTTTTGAGACTTTGGATTGATGATGTTGTCATCCCTTAGATGATGTTTTAACTTGGGTTGTTTATTTTTTGATTATGGTGCTTTATCCTGAGGAGTGTTTGGTACACCAACTATGTATTGATTTATCTTATACTATTTTGAGTTATCATGTGAAAAAATCATTCCCTTGTTATTCTTTATGATTCCAGGTTTCAGTATCCAAATCAAGGTGATTGGGAATTCCCTTATGGCTATTTCAGGGATGGATTACGCATCATTGTACCACTGTACTTGGGTTGGTTTGTGACAAAGTGGTATCATATGTGTAGGTTGTGCATATTTCCTTGATTTTAGTATGCAGTTGGGTTTTTTTGGTAGAAAGTAGGTAGGATTGTTGGGACTTAGGTGTTAGTTTCAAGTGAGTGCTTGGAAAACTTCCATCGTAACAAGCCTTAAGTCACCATGGTGCTTGGGAAAAGCATATTTGAGGAATAATTTGATTTGGTTCAAGTATTTTCACTATGTATGATCTAAGTATCTTTTTAAATCCAAGTTATTTGAATTATATTTATTGTAATTGATATTCCTATATCTATTGATTGAGTTTTTGATATGTGCATCATTTCTAATGTTTTAGTGACGTCTATTGATGTTGTGTAGCATCATTCATCCAAGAAGATGTTTGAATACGCCACATGAGGAAGTTTCTGGTGAACTATAGTATGAAAATCTTCCAGTGGACCAAAATCTTGTTTAGAAAGTAGTTCATGTTGTCCAATCTCTGGGAAAAGTACCTACACCCATTACCATTTAGGATCTTGTTGTGGAACCTTGAAGGAATGAATCTAGAGATCATGATCAAGAGTTTCTTAGATAGAAACCACCATCTTTCCAATGATATAATTATCCTCAAGAGGTTGAGGATTGGTTGAAAATTATAGAGCTACTTTTGGAGTTCTTGGAAATTCCAAAAGCTATAAAGTTGAAGTGTGATACCTTTAAGATTGAAAGACCTAATAGAAGATGGTGGTATTTGATGGAGATGACAATTAAACATGAGGTCTTGGAATAGAAATACTTTAGAGTTCTTTTCATGGATTGATATTATCTAGATTTGATGGTATTGGTGAAATACATGGATTTTATTATCCTCCATCAGGATGATAGGATTGTGAAGCAGTATACGAACTGTTTTGTTGAGCTTGTTTAGTTTTCACATGAGGTAGCAATGAATGAGAAAATGAAGGCTTGAAGGTTTGAGATTAAAATTCTTACTGATTATTGATCTTAGGACTTCATGTATAATCTCACATCTTATGATGACGTTCTGATATACCATTGATGGTTAAGTTTGACATGGATGGTAGGTCAGGGTTGACTAGAGTTCCTTTTTATCCTAGTGGTAGTTATGTGAGTTATTTTAAAGTAAAGAGGAAATGTGATGAGTACCGTGGTTATTTTAAATAGAAGAAATCATCTATACCTCCCATAGTGTCTGACAGAGTCCCTTTGACATGATTTTAGTGTGGTAAGGTTGTATATTCAAAAGGGATATGTACAGAGGCACTAAATATATGTAGTTCCTATGGTCGCTTAGGTCACCTATAGAAGTTCTTCCATATATTTTATTCTATGCATAGTGGCATGGGATCATCAGCACCAAAAACTAATGTGGTGCAATTATATGATTCAAGAATAAAGTGGTTCCAACCACACACATCCATAATGAAACTTCTTCATGGAGTGGAAGAGTCTCTAGAGAAAGTTTATGCGGGTCTAGTGACTGTGAGAGATACCATCATTATAGCTTCATCTTTAGTGATCAATTTATTTGTTACTAAAAAATCTCACTATTTTGTTTTGACTTGTATTTGGAACCTACTAAAACTTTATATAGATATTTTTTTTCTTATGTGATAGATATTACTACGCCCCTCAGAATGAAGAGAGAGTAGGGTATTCGATGTCTTACTTGTGTTTTCTCTTTATATGAAATTGATCTTACCTAGTTTTTCTGGTTCTCAACATGAAACCTATTGATGAAATTTTCAGGATGGTTTGGATAATTGTTCATAAGGCCCATTTTGACTATTATCTTTGACAGGTCTCCTTTATTATGCTCAATGGGGTGTGCTGATTTTTTCAAGGAGAATAAGACCCGAATTTGAGTAGAGTTGGACCTCTTTTTCTAGAGATGGGTAGGATAATATTGGTGTTTTCTTTTGACTTGGAGTGGTAATATTTGAGTTGTAATCTCCCTACAATCTTCATTAAGTTTTCCAACATGTTTCCATCTAATTTATCTAGTTTTCCACTAGTAAGAGAGGTGGAGTTCTCCATTGATTTAATACATGGTACTCATCTGATATCGATTCCATCTTACTGTATGGAACCAAATAAATTAAAAGAGTTAAAGACTCAGTTGGATGGTTTTTATAGAAAGGATTTATATGCTGAGAGTGTCACTTTGAGATGAACCTATTCTCTTTGTGAAGAAAGATGATGTAACACTTCACCATTGTGTTGATTACTAAAAACTCAATCAAGTTACGATAAAGAAAAAGTATCTGATACCCTGGATAGGTGATTTTTTTGACCAATTGAAAGGGGAGAAGTGGTTTTTAGAGATTGATCTTCGATATGATTATCACCAGTTGAGAATCAATGAATCTATCATTCATAAGACCACCTTCAGGAGTAGGTATGTCCATTATGAGTATCTAGTTATGCCATTTAATATAACCTATGCTCCTATAGTTTTTATGGAACTGATGAAAAGGATATTTCAAAATCACTTTGACTCTTTCATGGTAGTCTTTGTGGATAACATCCCAATTTACTCAAAAACTAAGGATCATACACGTCATTTGAGAGAAGTTTTGGAGACTTTGAAGACTCACAATTTTTTTGAAAAGATATCAAAATGCAGTTTTTGGATTCAGAAAGTGAAGTTATTGGGAAACATGATCTCAGAACATGGTATTTCAGTTGATCCTGAAAAGGTGAAGGCTGTTATGACATGGGATTAACCATGAAATGATTTCAAGATTTGGAGCTTCTTGGTATTGTCAGGGTATTACCAAAGGTTCTTTAAAGATTTCTCAAATATGGATTCTCCAATGAACACACTCAATCGGAAGAGAGAGAAGTTCTTATGGGATGAAAATTGTCAAAATTATTTTATTGAGCTGAAATTTCTTTTGAATTTTGTATTATCCTGAGATTTTAAAAAGAAATTCTATAGTGTATAAGATACACAACATTGAGATTAAATAGACAATGAAATATTATTATGTGACCGTTATATACTAGCCATTAAATTGGTGGGTATGAATAGGAATAATTTATTTATGAAATATTTAATTCCCCCACTCATTGTTAATTTATTAATTAATTCTTCGTAAATAATCACTCAATTTTTAGTAAAGTCAAAAATACATTTTCTTTAAAAATTATTTTTATTTATTTTTGAGATAAAATAAAATAATTATCTTATGTAACTTTTAGAAAATTTATTTGAAAAAATGAACTTAATTTTTGAAATAATAATTTCAAAATTATCTTAGGATTATTTTTTGATAATATCTAAAAAGATTGATTTTCAATGAATAGTGAAAATACTATTTTTTTATTAAAAACTATATTTTATTTTAAAGTATTTACAAAGTAAAATTATGTTTATATTAGTTTTAAAATTTAATTAGTACATTTTTATTTAAATTATGGGTTTTAAATGAATTTTATACTTGAATTTAGCAGAAATACATTTTATATTTAAAATGATATTTTTCTGAAAAACTGTTTTTCATCGCGTTTTACCAGTTTAATTTTAAAATAAATTATGCCACTTCTGTGATTTTATTTTCAAAAAATGGATTCCATATTTTGAATTAGGAAGTCCAAATTTAGTAAATATTTTCCTTTTAATTTTAAACAATATGAATATTAACCTTAATTTTTTTTATTATCATGGTAAATCGTAAATCAAATAATTTAGGTTATAAATAAAATGATCCAAGAAATTGAATAAATATTATTTTATGAGTATATATCAACTATAATAATCCAAGTGTCTAATTTATGATCTTTTGGGGCCACTTGGATGAGATTATGACCTTTATAATATTTAATTTAAAGAAAAGTCAAACATGTATCCCTCTTGTTTTTAATAACTAAAATATTTTTAACATGGGGTTATCTAGAGGATATACTTGAATATAAATAGTATTTTGAGAGATAAAGGATTTATCTTCATTATGGTAATTTATTTTCAATTTTTAGCGAATAAATATTTACCTTAAATTCTCGCACAACGCTGATGTAGTAATTATTTAATTAATGGGAAAATTAAATAAATGATATTAAAAATATTAAAATAAATATAATTTGAGATAGATAATGTGATAAATGAATTTTATAAATTACCATGATTTGTTAGGGATATAATATTTTTTTTCCTTCTAATTTTAGATGTTGTATTGATATTATTAAAGTCAAAGTAATGAATATTTTTAAAAATTGACATTATGAGTATTTTATAGTAAATAATATTTTATTAAATGATAAAAATTTCTAAAAATATTAAATTTGGACACATTATTAGGATATGGTTTATAATATCAATAATTATCCATTTATGGGCCTTTTTAGCATTTATAGTAACTATTTTGACCCTTAAATAGTAAAAAATTCTTATTGTCACGGTAAGAGTTAAATGGGTTAAATAAGGGTTAATACCAAAATATAAGGATATAAATAAAGTTAAAACGTGTATAATTTTTATTGGTTGAGGTTATTTAGACCCATCCTTATATTATATTCAAAATAATTCACTTTGGAGCCATTTTTAATGAAAAATAATTTATATTAATTTAATATTTTGAGAAATTCCAAGAGTGCCCCTTGTAGGTTTCGGGCGCAGCGGAAGCGCGTTGATGGGTGTAACCAAATTTAATTTTAGCGTTAACAACGATCAATCTGAAATCTGTTATGATAATAAAACTTCGGATCTTCAGAATAAAATGAAGAATGAAAAATAAAGAGGGGAGTCCTAGAACCATAGATAGGATCATCATATGTTGGTTATACCAGGAAAGCTCAGCCAGGGACAAAGTCCCTGACCATTTATTAAAGAAAAGGATTCCTCTAGTGGTGATCTACACATGCTCCACATATCTCTGGATGTCACCGAAGCAATCTCCAGGTGCTAGTGCAGAAGAGCCTTCGCTTGCGATGTCCGCCTTCGATTGTCTTGATCCGGTGGAGGTGGATCTTTCTCTCATAGCTTGAGAGCATTGTTGGTGGAAAAATAATTCTCTCTTGTCTTGAGAGCTTTTTTAAATCTCTTGTGCACAACCCCCAAAAAATGGCTAGGATAATGAGAATTATATAATTGAGATTTTAATTACATAGAATAATAAAATGAATTAATTACCTGAAATAATTTATTCATTTCATTTAATTATTTGTAATACCCCATGTCTAATAATAACAGTTGACTATTATTATTACTTGACACGCACCTATAAAATTACACCTAATATTATTTAATTAAATAAATAATATTATTTCTCATAAATTCCCAGAAAAAATACACAGTGTGTATATTTAATATACACGGCGTGTACTTTTGTTTTTCCATATTTCTTTGTTTCCTCCACCATATTTATTAGACCTTGAATAATGGCTATTTATTTCTCAAATAAATATCACTGCATTACTCGCTAATAAATATATTATTTCACCCATAATATATTCTCTTGAATAACTAGTATCGAAATAAATGAGATCAAGCATCCTTGAATAATTATTAAACCACAATCGGGAATAATCTATATTCAACTTGTTAAATTAATATTTAACTGAGATAATTGGACACACTTAGTGTGTAACCCTCTAGGCCTCTTTCTCAGTGGCATTAGGCAGAGCCTGCCCAAAGTCCAAGGTTAACATCTAGCAACACGCCAAGGTACCCATAGAGAAAGAATTTAACACCGCAATGACATGTCACCTCCTACAAATGCTTATCATGTAATATAATCCCTTTGTCTCGATATCTCAAATCAAGTGGGTTGCATGCTGGTTCCATCAACCCATGTGCTCGATTATTCTTTCTATGAATTTCTGGAATTGAACTCACCCATTCCTTATCATGGCCATGGATTTATTTAGGCTATATCAATTCCATCAAAGGGCCTGATATATCTACTTCCATTATGGAACAGAAGGGACAAATCCTTTCTTGCATTATCTATTAATGCAGTATTACTCATGACGTACCCAACATATCCTACCTCGTTGCGAACAGTGTGTCATCACAATTTTCTTCAATACATCTAAGTGTGCAAGTTGTAATACCCATTAACAATAATCTTACAGTCTAAGGACCAATACACATGTCCGCAGATAGGAACATCCAACAACACTATGAAATGTGGATTTTCTACTAGCGGGTCTCGTTCTCATAATATCCTCCTGGATATTACCAAGGGCGCACACCATGAGAAGGTGCCTCAAATTTTTACGAGTCCTCACCCCTAATGGCCTATATTATTTGTGTCCCTCAAATAACATCATCCGACCATAGAAAATATATTCAAGAATAGTGTTATGACACTTCTGGTTCCTCATCATAGTAGTGATCTACTATGACCCTTTAATGCAACAGCTATCCTTAGGAAATTATCACATGCATTGTCACGTAGAAGAACAATCAAGATGTGATAAGGTATTTATTAATGAATAAAGTACAAAGTAGTTGGTTCTAGGCCACCAACTCCAACAGACTCCCGCTTAGACTAGAGCCAACTTCTAACAACCTTTAACCCGCTAGCTCTCATAAGATATTCATGCTTCTGCTGAGATAGGCCTTTAGTTATAGGGTCTTCCATGTTCTCTTCTGCAGACACTCTGCTCACAACAACTTCTCCCCTTTGATAGAAATCCCTCAAGAGGTGATACTTCCGAATTATTTGCTTTTTCCGTTGATGTGACCTTGGTTCTTTTTCAAGAGCCACCACTACAGTATTATCACAATACAACGTGATAGGATCTTTACTGCTAGGCACCACATCAAGCTCTTGAAAAAGTTCTGAATCCGTATGGCTTCCTTGGCTGCATTAGAAGCCTCTATATATTCAAACTCTGCTATAAAATCGAAAACAATTGGCTACTTTGAACTCTTCCAGCTCACAGATCCTCCATTGAGACGGAAAACATATCCAGATTTCGACTTCAGATCATTCTGATCTGTCTTAAAACCAACATCAACATACCCTCTGATGACAAGCTCCTCATCTCTTCTATACACTAGGAACATATCCTTAGTTCTTCTCAGATACTTAAGGATAGTCTTAACAGAAGTCCAATGCTGTTCTCCTAGATCTGCTTGATATCTTCCTACCATGCTCAATGCATAGGAAACATCAAGCTTGGTACATAACATGGCATACATGATGGATCCTATAGCCTAAGAGTATGATATCTTACTCATTCTATCTTTCTCTTGTTGTGTATGAGGAAACATTTTCTTAGAAAGATGTAGGCCATGTGACACTAGAACTAATCCCCTATTGGATTGTTCTATACTAAATTTCTTTAGTATCTGTTCAATTTATATACCCTGACTTAGTCTAAGCATCCTCTTGGATCTATCACAAATGATCTTGATCCCTAGAATGTAGGCTGCTTCACCCTAGTCCTTCATAGAGAAACACTTGTTCAACCAGTCCTTAACTGACTATAATACTAGTACATCATTTCCAATAAGAAATATGTCATCAACATATACTACTAGGATAACGAATGTATTCCAATTAAACTGCTTATAAACACATGGATCATATTCATTCCTAATGAAACCAAATTCCTTTATGGCTTTGTAAAATCAAATGTTCCATGACCTGGATTCTTTCTTAAATATATAAATGGATTTCTGCAACTTTCAAACTCGTTTGGCTTCACCTGGTGTCACAAAACCTTCTGGTTGTGTCATATAGACATCTTCCCAAAGGTTCCCATTAAAGAATGTTGTTTTGAAATCCATTTTCTAAATCTCATAGTCATGGTAGGATGCTATGGCCAGTATGATTCTTATGGATTTAAACATGGAAACTGGCGAGAAGGTTTCATCATAGTCAATTCCTTGACGCTGTCTGAATCCTTTAGCCACTAGCCTTGCTTTATAGGTGCTAACTTGACCTTCCATGTCCAGTTTTCTCTTAAATACCCATTTACATCCAACATGCTTTACAACAACTGGCTCATCGACCAGAACCCAGACTTAGTTCTAATACATGGAATCCATCTCAGAATTCATAGATTCTAGCCATCTTACAACATATGATATTTCTACTGATTCCTTGTAGGAGAAAGGTTCATCATTGTCCAAAAATAATGATTCACCATCCCTAGTGACTAGGAAACCAAATCTCTCTAGTTAACTTACCTCTCTTGAGATCCTACACAATAATTGTGTTTTTGGAGCCTCTTCCATTTGGACCTATGGAACTTGTTCCTGTACCAACTCATATATATCTTGAAAATTAACTTCATCAAAGTCAATCTTGCCCCCACTATCCTTTTTGAGGATGTGCTGCCTCTCAAGAAAGACGGCTTGTCTGGCGACAATCACTTTCTTGTCTGAAGGGTTATATTGGTAATATCATTTTGTTTCCTTGGGATATCCTATAAAGTTACACTTCATGCCTCTAGGTTCTAGTTTGTTTCCCAAGAAGGCCTTAACAAATGCCTCACATTCCCATAAACATGTGTGCGACAAAATGGGTTTCTTTCCATTCCATAACTCGGAGGGAATTCCATTTTCCGCCTTGTTTGGTACTCAGTTTAATGTGTATGCTGCGGTCTGTAATGCATATCCCCAAAAAGATAATGTAATATCTTCATGACTCATCATCGACCTCATCATGTCCAACAAGGTGTGGTTCCTCCTTTCAATAATACCATTCTAATGTGGTGTATAAGGAGGAGTGAGTTGAGATAGAATCCAAGACTCATGTAGAAGATCGATGAACTCTTGGTTCAGATATTATCCACCTCGATCCGATCAAAGATTATCTATCTTCTTACTAATTTGATTCTCTACTTCATTCTTGAATTCCTTAAATTTCTCTAAGGCTTCTGACTTATACCTCATTAAGTAGACATATCC
This sequence comes from Viscum album, assembly GCA_963277665.1. NCBI lineage: Eukaryota > Viridiplantae > Streptophyta > Magnoliopsida > Santalales > Viscaceae > Viscum > Viscum album. Next base: position 1,804,291,913 of record OY728146.1, read on the forward strand.
ATATCTACTCAAATCATCAGTAAAAGTAATGAAGTAATAATATCCACCAATATATTCTATTGGAAATGGTTTACGCACTTTTGTGTGCACCAATCCTAGAATCTATGTGGCCCTTTCACCCTTTCCACCGAAATGCGGCTTGGTCATTTTACCTTGTAAACAAGCGTGACATATATCAAGTGGTTTTAGCTCAGTAGAGTCTAAATATCCATCTTGGAAAATCTTTATCAAGCGCTTCTCGTTTACATGACTGAGACGGTGATTCCACAACTGGGTGATGTACGAGTCGTGTGATTTTGTTTTCTTTATCAATTCCCAACACTTGGTTTTCGTAATTTAATACATACAAACCATTATTTAAATATGCCATACCATAACATATGTTGTTCTTATAAAAGAAGAAACCCTTATTTCAAAACTTGAAAATAAATCCATCCATATCCAAACATGATATATAAATTATGTTTTTGGTAACACTTGTCACATAATAACAGTTATGTAAAACCAAAATCATCCCAATTGGCAATGAGAGGTGGTAATCGCCAATGGCTAACACATCTAGCCTCGTGCTATTAGCATCTTGAAGATCCACCTCTCCTTTGGAAATATTTCTAAATCTACTTGGTTCCTGCATTTGAATACATATGTGATCCCCAAAAGCTATATCTAATACCCAATGTGTAGAAATGGAAAAATTACACTTGATAACACACACACCTTTAGCATCCCCATGCATCTAGGTGCAATTCCTCTTCCAGTGGCCTGGCTTGCCACATGAAAAACATACCGCCTCCCATTCCTTGCCCTACCTCTGAATCTTCCCCTTCTTGGAGGGATGGTTCTCGGGGGATTCATACCATTTATAAGTCCTTGGCCCCTTTTCCTTGTCCTTCCTTTTCTTATTCACCATAAGGACTGCGAGTTTGTCACGCCTCATGTCCTTATCGACCTAGAGAATTAAGATCATAAGTTCTAATAGAATCTTCTCATTGTTTCTCATGTTATAGTTGCCAATAAATCTAGAGAAGGTCTTGGGCAGTGATTATAGGACGGGATCTGTATGCAACTCATCCGGGAACTTAATCCCTAAGATGTCCATGTTTTCAATGTATCCAATGATCTTGAATACATGAGGCCTAGCTGGTGTAGACTCTTCAAGCTTAGTTGTAAACAAAGCATTGGAGATATCATATCTATCATATCTCTCCTTATCTTGATAGAGATCCTTAAGGTGAGACATCATGCTATACGCATCCATGTTTTCATGTTGCTTCAAGAGTTCATTAGACATGGCCGATAGCATGAAACACTGGACATATGTGGCATCATCCATATGTTTCATATAGAGAGATAGTTCCTCATCACTAGTTATCACTTGACAGAAACTAAGAATATTAATAACACACGATTATACTAATAATAAAAACATGAATATCACATAAATGAAACATGATTTGGGATTATCAAAATAGGTGAGTCCAACAATCTTGATGATAGATTCCATGGAATTATGGACTCTCTTTTTTATGGGGAGACCATTGGGGAGTGGTCATTATCTTCATAGGATATCCTATGTTTCTTGAATTGGTACATTGTAACTTTTCCTATGATAAAGTCTATTATGGGGGATTTATATAATTCTCAGTGGGAAGTTCACCCGAGAACCACAAATATGTTCTATGACATGTGATAATGATTCTCATTTCTAGGTATGCGATGAGACATCATTGAATTTTTTTTCTAGTTGTTATACCTTCCAACATGTCAAATATGAGGACCAGATACCTTTCGGTTTGCTTTAGCCACTTCCAGTATCGACTTGGAAGTGGGATGAGATATCTAAGGACTTTGTGGTTGGATTTCCATGTACCCCTCAAGTAAAAAATGCAATATGTGTTATGATTAATCAGATAGAAAAATCAGTTCAATTTATACCCATTCACAATATAAAAAAAGTTTTGGACTTGGGACGTCTCTGTATATAGGATATTGTTAGATTTCATGTAGTTACATCTGTTATAGTCTTTGGTAGGGATCCCCAATTCACTTATCATTTTTAGAGAGACCACCAAGAGGCAATGGGATCCTAGGTACGTTTGTGCATGGTATATCATCCACATATGGATGGTTGGACATAAAGTTTTATATAGATTCGTGAAGACATGATTTGTCCTTGCGTAATTGACTTTGAGGGAGATTGGGATGTCTACTTAGGACTGGTTGAGTTTACCTACAACAATAATTACTAGTACACTATTAGAATGGCTCCTTTTGAGTCCTTGTATGGATGTCCATGTGAATCTCCATTATGTTAGTTAGATATTGGTGAAGCTTCATTGGTTGGATCGAGTTTGGTCCAAGAGACTATTGTAATAACGGGTGACCTAGACCCAACTTAAACAATAGTTTTCAATTAGCATATCATGTATATATTGATTTATTCATGATGTACTATAACCATTACAATGTTTATATTTTTGAATCTACTATTTATATGGTAACGTCTATAGATTATTTGTTGTATCAAAAGGTTATAGTAGTTCCTAGGCTATAATGAGAACCTCAAGATACTATGAAATTAATATTAAGCATATATCATATGTTCTAGATACATCATTATGACTGGACACAAATGATGTCTGACTATCAAGTGATGGGGGCTCATAAGCATTGAGACTTCTTCTCATTAAGTTCACACTTAGTGATATCGAGTAGATGAGATCATGAGTACCGACTCACCAATAGGAACAACACATGTTTTAGGTGTTGTGACATCTTGTTACTAGTTTTTAAGTACTCCTTAATCCAATTTGATCATGATTTGGTTGGGTTTTTTCTTAGGTGGCTTCAGGTGGCAAGTTAAAATTTTTGGAAATTTATAGGTTCTGTGTGGTTGGCGCACGATTTTCCCAAACTATGTGCCCACACAGAGAAAACCATACAACCCTTGGTAGTGGGGGTTTGTATGGTTGACACACAGCTTGAAAAAGCATGCACCCACTTAGTAGAAACTATGCACCCCAGTATAGGGGTGCATGACTAGGGTGCATTATTTGTCTAACAATGCAGCCTTTCCAATCTAACCGTGCATGTGGTAATTTTAATTCTGAAAAAATATTTTAAATTTTAAACCCCCCCCCATTTTACCACCCACTCAACACCAACTCATCATATCTCAAAATCCTAGGTCTTAGAGTCTCTCAAGAACCCCGTTTAGATCCTCTAAACCCCTTCCTAGGTGAATCGAAGCATGGAAGATCTCGTTTGATCCCTCTCTGGTAAGTAATTCTCTTTCCGCTCTTTCTCTCCAAATCTCTCTTCCATTACTCAATAGGGTTTGTTATATCATAACATGTTTTATATATCTAAAATCCATTTATTTGAATCTTGAATCTAGATTATATTCCTAGATCACCATTTTCATCGTTCATTATTGGAAATTCTCGCTACGGGTGTTGAGTTTTGATACCTTGAATAAAGGTAGGTGGTTCTATTTAAGATTGGATAATTGATTAAACCTTAATTTTCTTAGTTGTTTGAAATTTATTTAAATTAAATTTTAAAAAAACCAATTTTATGTAAATCGGAATTGGAATTAATTTAGTATGGATTTTGGGAAAAAATCCCAATTCCAATGGAATTGGAATTTGGGGTGTGATTTTAAATTGATGGAATTTATAAATTATTTGGAGAATTGATTTTAGAAATGGATTAAATTTAATTGATGAAATATTATTATTGGTTGTATTTTTAAAAGTCATGAATCTATGAAAAACCCATGTTTTGGTTTTAAAAGTGAATTGATATTTTGAAAAGGAAAATGAGCAATTGAATTGTGAATGATGATTGATGTGAAATGAAATGATTTCCCCTTTTTCAATTGATTGGTTGATTAATCACATGCAATACTGGGTAGTTCGGGTTATTTGGTACACTCACACTTGGATGGTAATTACCTATCAATGAATTGATGATGAAAACACTAAAAAAATCTAGTTAGGTAGATCATATTACTAACGGAACATTGATGAGTCCTATTCAGATTGAGCCTGAGGGATGTGTATACACATATTCCATGATCATTGATATGAGAGTGTGAAGATCCTATAACTAGAAACCATCATACCATAGGGTAGATGACCATGGTTCTTATTATTACTAATTCGATTATAAATTCCATTGATTGTGAAAATAATTTATTCATGCCTAGTGATTTGTATAATTTTTTTATATAAAATTTTTACTTAAGACATTGTTTGAAATGTTTTCCATCATTCTGAAATAAAAATAATGTTTTTTTAATATGAAAATGTACTGCCATGGCTATTTTATTCAAAATTGGAATCATGATTTATTTTATTATTATATAATATTATTATGTAACACTTGGTGAGACCCTATTGGGATTTAAATCACATCATACCTTTGTCTTCAGGTGTGTGTAGATTTATTTCTACCAGGTTCAAGCAAAGGTAAATCACCTCTTGGAGAAGGTGGATGTTCTTGATCCTTTAGGGCTTAAAGTGATGTGTATTTTTAGGCATTGGGTTATCTTGTCTGTTTTCTGGTACTTTAATGATTTATTGTTTTGGGTTTCTGATGTACCTATTTAGTTTTTGGTACTTTCTCCTTGAGGAGTTTTGAGCGTACTAATATGTATCTGTTTTCTTCTGCTATTCTTGTGGAAAATTCATTACCACTTTTATATTTCATGATGATAGGTTCTATTTACTAACCCATGGGGATCAAGAACGCACTTTGGGACATGTAATTTCTGACTCGGGTATCAGGGTACTAGGGTGTTTGAGATGGTTCGTGAAAAAGTAGTATCATAGGTGTAGGTTTTTCATCTTTAATTGATGTCAGTATGCATTTTGAGGCATCTTTTTGAGACTTAGGAGGTAGTTTTGAGTGAGTGACTAGCCAACTTTCATCATAATGAGACTTAAGTCACCATGGGTGGTTTGGGAAAGGATTCATGAGGAATAATTCTATTATTTTTTCCTACTTTTGATTTATATATTTGAAATCCAAATCTTGATATCATATTTGATAGGATTAATTTCCTTATTTATCTTGTTTGAGTGTTGATCTGAGTAAACTTATGATGTCTTATATATTGTTTTCTGATGTTGTGTAGAATCATGACTTTGAGAAAACATGTGAATAGGATCCGAGAGGAATCTTTTGATGAACCATAGTGAGAAAATCCTCCCATAGACCAGAATATCATTAAGATTATTGTGCGTGCTATCCAAGATTTGGGATAGGCACCTGCACTCATTCCTATTTAGGATTCAGTTGTAAAACCTCAAAGGGATTAATTATAGAGTCATGATCAAGAGTTCCTTCATGAAAGTACACCAGTGTTCCAAGGTTATAATGATCCTAAAATGGCTGAGGATTGGTTGAGTAAGATAGAGATTCTTTTTGAGATCTTGGAAGGCTTGATTCAATCAAGGTGAAATGTTCTGCCTTTAATCTAAGAGGATCTAGAAAAAGATAGAAGGACTTGATGGAGATGGAGAAAAAGAATAAGGGTTTAGAGTGGAAGGAATTCAAGGTTATTTTTGTCGACTAGTTCTATCTAGAGTCTATGATACTGGCTAAGGCCATGGATTTTTTCAAAATCAAGCAGTCTAATAGTACTGTGACTGGGTATATGAACCAATTCACCGAGATTGTGTAGTTTTAACCTGAGATTATATCTAATGAGAATATGAGACTCGATGGTTCAAGATGGGAATTATATCTGATATTCATTCTTAGTTATTCTTATTGAAGCTCGATTCTTATACTAATGTTCTAGATTGGTAATTGATGGTTGATCTTGACTTGGTTGGTAAGTTAGGGTTGACGAGTGTTCCTTTTTCTCCCAATGGAAGTTCTGTGAGTTTCTTTAAAGTAAAGAGAATGTGTGATGAGTCTTGTAATGGTTATCGATAGCAGGGTTCTTCCAGACCTCTGACAATGCCAAGAAGAGGTCGTTTAACTTTCTCCCAGTGTGGAAAACCTATTCATTTGAAACAGGTTTGAATTGAGGCACCCAAGATTTTCAGATCCTATAGAAGTTCATGACACTTACATAAGATATGTTATATCCTTTCTACTCCATGTAGTGACATGGGTTCATCGACATCAAAAATTATTATGGTGCAATCATATAATTCAAGATCTAAGGGGTTCCAACCACAAGTAGTTATAACGAAGCTTCTTCATATAGTGGAATATTCTCCATAGGAAGAAGATACAGGTCCAACAACTATGAGAGATACCATCACTATAACTACATATTTAGTGATTTCTTTATTTGATATCAGTTGATCCCATTCATTCCTTTCAACTCGTATTACGAATATTCTAAATCAGTCTATGAAGATTTTATCTTTTGTGATGAATATTACCACACCCCTTGGAACAAAGAGAGTGGGGTCTTCATTGTATTTTTTATCTTCTCTTTATTAGAGATTGTTCTTTCTTGGTATTTTCTGGTTCTTGGCATAAAACCTCTTGATGTAATTTTTGAGATGGATTTTCTCATTGCTAATAAATCCCAAATTGATTATTATATTTGACGGGTCTCCTTTACTGTTCCCAATGGGGTGTGTCGTATCTTTTAGGGAGAATGGGACCCAAGGTTGAGTAGAGATGGATCTTATTATTCAGAGTTTGGTAAAGTTATATTAGTGTTTTCTTTTGATCTAGAGTGAGAATCTTTGAGCGATGATCTCCCTCTAGTTTTCATAGAGTTTCCCAATGTTTTTCCTTCCAAATTCTCTAGTTTTCCATCAATAGGGGAGGTAGAGTTTTTTATTCATTTTTTGTTTTGTACTCAGTTGGTATCTATTTCTTCTTACCACATAAAACCAGTTTAAATGAAAGAGTTGAAGACTCATTTGGATGATCTTTTAGATAAATTATTTATATGCCTGAGTGTGTCACCTTAGGCAGTGCCTGTTCTCCTTGCTAATAAATTTGGCGGGCCACTTCATTTTTGTGTTGATTAACAGAAACTCAACCAAGTTACGGTAAACAACAAGTATCCATTTCAATATATTAATGATATGTTTGACCATTTTAAATGGGTGAAGTGGTTCTTGAAGATTGATCTTAAATATTGTTATCACCATTTGAGAATAAAAGAGAATTACATTCAGAAAACTACCTTCTGGAGTAGGTATGGCCATTATGAGTACCTTTTCATGGCACTTGGTATAACCAATTCTCTTGCAATATTTATGGATTTTATGAACAATATCTTCTACAAGTATCTTGATACTTTCATGGTGGCATTTTTGGATGACATCCTAGTTTACTCTAAGTTTGAGGAGGATCATGCGTGTCATCTTAGAGTAGTTTTGGAATTACTAAGAAATCATCAACTTTATGCCAATATATCAAAATGTAATTTATAGATTCAGTAAGTGAATCTATTGGGAAACATGGTCTTAGAACATGGTATCTCAGTTGAACCTAAAAGGTGAAAGCTGTTGTGACATGGGAGCAATCGTGTTATGTTTTTGAGATTCAGAGCTTCTTGGGTCTAGTAGGATATTAAAGTTGATTCAGAAAGGATTTCTCAAAATTAACTTCTATGATGATCACTCTAACTCATAAGGGAGTGAATTTTGTTTAGGATGAGAAATGTAATATTTATTTTGTTGAGATGAAATGTCTATTGTTTTTTGTGCTAGTTTTGACTCTTCCAATGGCCGGGCAGGGCTATATGGGATTCTTTGATGCATTAGGTTTGGGTTTGGGCTATGTTCTTATGCATGGTGATCACATGGTAGCCTATGGATCTTGGAAGCTTATGCCACATAAGAATAATTAAATGACCCATGACCTTGAACTTGTAGCTGTGATGCATGAACTTAAGAGTTGATGACCTTAACTTTTTAGATAAAGGTTTACTGTGTATTCTGACCACAAAAGCTTGAGTTATAGATTCTCTCAAAAATATTTGAATATCCGCTAGAGGTGTTGGGTGGATTAAATATAATATTTTGATTTCAAAATTTCCTACACCCTAAGGAAAGGGAATTCCATCACTGATGCTTTGAGTAAGAAACTTCTGAACCAATCTATGAAGGAATCATCAGAAGTGTGGAACTTGATGGATCTTATTGCAAATTTGCATGTAGGAGTTTGGGAAATAAATGATGAGGTTGTCTTGTCTAGTGTTCAGTTTACCTCCATTCTTCTTGAGATTATTCTTTAGAAAAAAATAGCTTGGTGATGAGTTTTGTAGCATTATAGACTCTCTTTATGGTGGGGAAACCATTTCTGAGTGGTCATTCTCTATGGAGGGTGTTCTATGTTTTCAAAATCTGTTTTTTGTGTCATTACTCATGAGGAAAGATATGATGGTGGATTTCCATAATTCCTTATGGGATTTGCACCTAGTAATTGAAAATATGTTTTTTGATATGTGGCATCAATTCTGGTGGCCATGTATGAGACATGACATTGCTGATTTTGTCTCTCATTGTTATAATTTTCAAAAAGTTAAGGAAAATCACCAAAGACCTTAGGATTTTCTTTAACCACTTACAGTGCTGGCATGAAAGTAATATTAAATCTCTATGGATTTTGTAGTTGTGTTTCCATGTACCTAGAGAAATAGGAATTCGATATGGGTTGTGATCGATCAGCTGACCAAATCGGCTCACTTTATACCCATTCATGACACAACCAAAGTTGAGGAGTTGGGAAATATTTATGTGAAATACATTGTTTTTGCACAAAGTTCCATATGCTATATTATATAATAGAGATCCCTATTCTACTTATCTCTTTTGAAGAGTCCTTTAGAAGGAACTAGGATCTCAAGTTTGTTTGAGTATGATATATCATCCGCAGATGGATGGATAGAAAGAGAGGGATATAAAGATTCTTAAGGATATTCTTCATGCCCATTTCCTTGATTTTGGTGAAGCTTGAGATGACTATTTGGAGCTGGTTGAGTATTCTTATAAGAATAGTTACCAGTTCATGATTAGAATGGATCCTTTTAAGGCCTTTCATAGCTAGACTTGTAAATATCTATTGTGTTGGGTTGAGGTTGGTAAAAGTTCCTTGGTTAGACCAAACTTGGCTCAAGAGATGACAATAAAGATTCAGTTTATTCATCATAGAATTTTGACAACATAGATCTGGTATAAATATTATGACGATCATCATTATAGACCATTGGAGTTCTCAGTTGGTGACTATGTGTTCTTGAAAATTGCACCCTGTTTAGGTCTTTGATGTCTTGGGATGCAAGGGAATCTTGTTCCTCATTTTGTGGGACCTTTTGAGGTTATTGATAAAGTAGGAAAAATATCTTACCATTTATCACTTCCTCCATAGTTAAAAATCACACATAATGTGTTCCATGTATCTCGGCTATGAAAGTATCATTATGATCCATATCATATTTTGAACTGGAGTGATCTTGACATTGAGATTGATTTATCCATGACTGATAATTCAGTTAGGATAGTTGATTTTGAGATGAAGGTACTTCATGGGGGGATGATACCTTTGGTCTGAGTGCTATGGAATCATGGTTCTGATTCGTATGAGACATGGGAGAGAAAGGTACTAATGAGAGAGTAGTGGCCTCATCTTTTTTATATATAAACTTCTTGACATGCTTTTTTGGGGAAAAATTTTTCTATGGTGGGGTGGTTGTAACATATCGTTACTAGTTTCCAGGTACTCCTCAACCCTCCTTTTTAATCATTCTTTGGTTGAGGTTTTTCTCGGGTGGTTTGAGGTGGAAAGTTGAAAATTTTAGAAATTTCTGGGTTGTGCAAGGTTGGAACATGGTTTTCCCAAACCGTGCACCCACCCAGTGAAACTGTGCAACCCTTGGTAGTGGGGGTTTACATGGTTGGTGTGCGATTTGACAATTTGTGTTCCCAACTAATAGAAACCATGCACCCTAGTAGAGGGGAACACTGTTAGGGTGTACAACTTGTCTAACTGTGCGGCCCTTCCCAGCTAACAATGCCCGTGGTGATTTTAATTCCAAAAAATTATTTTAAAATTTTCCAAACCATATTTTTACCACTCGATTTACCCCAACTCATCATATCTCAAAATATTAGGTCTTGGAGGTTCTTAAGAACCCTTTTTGGATCCTCTAATCCCTTTCCTAGGTGAATATAAGTTTGGAAGATCTCATTCGATCCCTCTCTAGTAAGTAATTCTCTTATTGTTCTTTATCTCTCGCTCTCTCTTCCTTTCATACATGGGGTTTTTTATATCATCACGTGTTTGATGGATCTAAAAACGGTTTATTTGAATCTTGAAACTAGGTTGGATTCCTAGATCTATGTTTCCATCATTTGTTTTTGGAAAATCCTACCGCAGGTGTTGAGTTTTGATACCGTGAATAAAGGTAGGTGGTTTCATTTAATATTGACCGGTTGATTAAAACTTGAATTGATTGGTTGTTCAATTTTTTGTAATTAATTTTTTAAAACCCAATTTGATGAAAATTGGAATTGGAATTGATTTGGTGTGGATTTTGGGGGGAAACCCCCTATTCTAATGGAATTATAATTTGGGGTGTGATTTGAAATTGATGGAATTTTTAAATTGTTTTGAGAATTGATTTTAGAAAGGGATTAAATTGAATTAATGAAAACTTATGATTGGTTTTATTTTGAAAAGGCATTAATTGATGAAAACCCCATGTTTTGGTTATGAAAATGAATTGTAATTTCAAAAAGGAAAGTGGGAAATTGAACTGTGAATAATGATTGATTTGAGATGAAATTATTTTCCCTTTTAAATTGATTGATTGATTGACCACATGAAAGTCTGGGTAGTTAGTGGGTTATTTGGGACAATCATGCTAGGATGGTAATTCCTTAGAAATGGATTGATGATGAAAATTATATCAAAAATCTAATTAGGGAGATGATATTCATGATGGAACATTGATGAAGCCTATTTGTCCTGAACTTGAGGGACGTGTGTACACATATGCCTTATCATTGATATGAGAGTGTGATGATCCTATAACTAGAAACTTTCATACCACATGGCAGATGACCAGGACGCTTATTGTAACTACTTTGATTATAAATCCCATTGATTGTGAAACTGATTTACTCATGCTTAGAAATTTATATAAACTATTTTATATAAAATGTTTACTTAAGACATTGTTTGAAATGTTTTCCATCATTTTGAAATAAAAATCATGTTTTGTTTTAAATATGAAAATATAATACCATTCTTGTTTTATTTTAAATTGAAAGCATGACTTGTTTTATTATTTTGACATATTCTTATGGAACACTTAGTGGGACTCTACTGGTATTTTAGCTCACACCCTACCTTTTTCATCAACTGTTTGTAGATTTTCTTCTACCAGGTATGGGAAAAGGGAAAGAACCTATGGGAGGAGGTGGATGGTATTGATCCTTTGGGTCTTGGAGTGAAGTTTCCTTTTGGATTTTGGGTCATATTTTCTATTTTTTAATATTTTAATGATGTACTATTTTGGGTTTTTGATGTACCTGTTTGATTTATGGTACTTTCTCTTTGAGGAGTTTTGCGCATAATAATATGTATATGTTGTTTTATATTGTTCTTGTGGAAAATTAATTCACACTTTTATATTTCATGATGATAGGTGCTAGTCACCAACCTGTGGGGATCGTGAATCCTTTTCAGGCCATGTCAGTTTCAGCTCAGGTATCAGGGTACCAGGGTGTTCAGGCCGGTTCATGATAGGCGTCATTAGTAGTTCCTATATGTGAACACATGTCATGGTCTCCTATATTGTGATTATTATCAATGTATACTATTTTATCATGTACTTTGATGTAATGAAAAATCTATGGAAATGAATTTGTAGTGAGTTAGATTGAGTTAGGTGTGTCATTGGTATTATGACATTGGTTGAATAATCAAGAAAGAATTTTTTGCTTACGATAGGAAGAGATATCTTGGGGCTAGTTGATTAGGATGGTAGTACCTTTATTAAAGAAATGTCCATGGTAGAATATAGTAAGTTTTTCCAGAAGGGTCAACAAGTAATAAAGCAAGAAAGGATGATGACACAAAGTGTGCATCCTACTTTATGAGATTTTTCAAGGTAAAGAGGTTATATTAGACGACATGTGTTCGTAGGAGGGTTGTCATTTCTATGACTAATACTTATCTCTTTAGGGTCCTTGATGTGTTGAATAGGGCATCGTTTTGGTACCAATTCCCTAGATGGTTAGTCAATCCAACATCAGACGGAGAAGTTGCAGCCATCTGAATTTTTAATACATATTGAAGTCAAATTTGTGAGTTTTTAATTTTGAAAATTAAATATATATATATATATATATGTATATGTATGTATGTATGTATATGTATGTATGTATGTATCTGTATGTATGTATGTATGTATGTATGTATGTATGTATGTATGTATGTATGTATGTATGTATGTATGTATTTATGTATTTTTTTTATTTAAATCCATCTACAAAATCTTTTTCCGTTAGAATTTTAATATTTCGGTCAGATACCGGTAACAGAAATAGTATTTCCAGTGGTGATTATGTTCCACATATTTGTAAAAAATTAATGTTTTTTTTAAAAAATATACAATTTTCAAAAGGCCTAAATTCGCAGGCCTGAAAATGGAAAAGGGACTCGGGGCACCAAGTCTCATTACCAACCAAATCTTTAATCAAAAAAGGAAAAAAATCCATGAGTGGGGTAGTGGCCGAAAATCAAGAAAATGTTTCCTTTTTTAAGAAAATAAATAAAAAAAACTTTTTAATTGGTAGGAACACTCACAGGTAAAGAGAAAAAAATAAATAAAAATAAATAAATAATAAAAGGGTGACCTAGGTGGCATGTTGCTGCCTACCCCACCCTCTTTCTCCACCCTCGCACCAGCCACCTTGGGCGATTTTAGTGATAGGGGTTTTTTTATTTTTATTTTTTATTTTAATGGGTCGAGTTCTCTAATTATTAGGGAATTGGGTCCCTTAAGCACCACTTCAAGTGGCACTTAGGGTTAAAACCACAAAGCACCACTTGAAGTGGCGCTTTAATGTGTTTTTATTATTATTATTTTTTATTTTTGGTCCGATTTGTATATGTTTCATTTATATATTTACATATAAATATTATAAATATTATAATTATAAATAGTTATATATATATATGTAGATATAAATATTTACATATAAATATTATTATTTATTGTAAATATATATTTATATTATAAATTATTATAATTATAAATAGTTATATATATTTACATATAAATATTAAATGAATTTGTATTTATAAATATATATTTGTGATTATATTTATAAATACATAAATGTATATTTATAATAATAATGAAGTATATATAATATAAATAAATATAAGGAATTGTGATTACGTATTTATAAATATAATTTTAAATATATAAATATAAACAAGAATTTTTTTATATAAATACATATTTACAATTATAAATAAATATAATTTGAAATATATATGTGTATAAATATAATTATATATATATATAATTAAATATAAATATTTATAAATATAAATATATTTATATTTATATATTTAAATAAAAAATATATTTGTAATTATATAATTATAAACCTATCTTTATAAATAAATATTTATAATTATATAAATATAAATATATTTATAAATATATAATTATGAAAATATTGTTACATATATATTTAAAATTTATTTATAAATATATTTAATATTCATATATAAATAAATAAATAAATAAATATGTATAATTATATTTATAATTATATTTAGAATTATATTGTAATTATATTTATACTTATATATTTATAATTATATATTTGCACATATATATATAATTTTAAATCTATAATTACTAATATATATTTATATAGTTGTAAGTATTTATTTATAAATAAATTTGAAATATTGTTAAACATATAATAAATTGTTAATAACAACAGTATTATTAAATACTATAAAATATAAACTATATGAACAATATAAATGAAACTTAAAACATGGATTAAACATATAAGAAATAGTTGAAAATAAAAAGAATTTCTTAAACAATGTTGACTAAAAATAATTTATAGTCTTTCAAAACCACCTACTTGAAGCTTAAAAATGTTTCAAGTTTATGAATTTGAAAGCCTATAAAATATAAAATATATAACCAATATAAATGAGACTTAAAATATGTATTAAACATATAATAAATAGTTGAAAATAAAAAGAATTTCTTAAACAATGTCGACTAAAAATAATGTATAGTCTTTCAAAACAACCTACTTGAAACTTTAAAATGTTTCAAGTAAGTGGTTTTTAAAGGTTATAAAATATAAACTATATGACCAATATAAATGAAACTTAAAACACGGATTAAACATATAAAAATTAGTTGAAAGTAAAAATAATTTCGTAAACAATGTTGACTAAAAATAATTTATAGTATTTCAAAACCACCTACTTGAAACATAAAAATGTTTCAAGTATGTGACTTTGAAGAGTATAAAATATAATTATAAATTATACATTAATTAATTAGTTAATTAGTAATATAATTATTAATTATTATTCATCATTATAATTATTAATAGTTAATTATTAATTATTTAATTACTAATTAGTAATTTACATTTATAAATATATTTACTATTATATAATTATAAATGTAATGTTTTTAAATATTTAAGTTGTCATGTAAAATATTTTTTGTTTATTATATGTTTGTTTTTCTTTTCTTTTTTCAAGAAATTATTATATGTTTAGTCTGTGTGACAAATTTTATTTAGATTGTACTTATACTTTATAATTTATATGCTTCTAAAGTCACATACATGAAGCATAATAATGTTACAATTATGAGACTTTGAAAATATATAAATTATTAATAGTTAATTTAAATTAGTTTATATTTACTTTATTTTTGATTTTCTTATTATTTTTCTTAAACAAAAATTACTTATCATAGTATATAGGTTTTTTAATATATACAACATGACATCCAAAAACATCAAGGACGATTCCACTCGGTACCACAACGCGACGTGTAAATCTCATGTCCTCTCCACGTCCGACGTCTGTGTCACTCCGGTGTCCTAACTGCGAGTTCCTCCTCTTTTGGTGCTTCTGGTGCCTCCCCATGGTGCTGTGTAGAGGACTGACCAAAACCATGTGAGGAGGACGACCCAAAATCACATGGGGCACCATATGGCTTCGAATCTCCTATAAATGGTAGAAATGGGGCACTGAAGAAGGCCTCGTCGGGAGAGGGGGCTGCTATAAGCTGTGTGACCGCACCCAGATCAAAGTGCATAGTAATCTATGGAGAAAACATCTGTGGTATATAAGCGTCTCCATGCTGTGCAATATCATCAGTTGGTTGGGCTAGATCGTCTCTCTGTGGTGCAGAGGCATCTGCAGGAGCTGCTCTCAGATGTCGATGTCGTCACCTCTGTCCCTCCTGATGTGCTCGTCTCTGTTGTCCAGCTGGTGGAAGTGGTGGCAGTGCATCGTCCTCAGCAGGCATATCAGAGACATATTCATCTTGAGGAGCTTCAGTTGGAGTATATGGATCGGGATATACCTGTGGATCCTCATCAACAAAACAGTCACGTATCAACCAGTGATGATCGAGGATAGCCAACACATCCTGATGAACTACATCCCACCTAATATATTAATCCTCCTGAGGCTATGTGATATGTGCAAGATGACCAATGGCGTCTGCCTGCAAATGAAATAACATTCAAATTAATACCAAAAATGAGTTAAACAAAAATAATAAATCTTAGTAAACATACCAACTACTGGATACCAATCCCCTGACGTGTAAGGTGCATGATGGTGTGAGATCGATATAAGATGCATGAGTCTGTCGCCAGTCCATCGTCTATCTACCTATAAGCACAATCGAATGTAACTCGGTTGGCTGTCCTGGTGCCATTGGGATATTCTATATATAACCAAACTGATGCATGACTCGGTCTAGCTGGTGCCACTCAATGATGTGGAAGTGGATGAGTGGCACCACTGCAACACAATCTCCAACCATAGCTGTGCAGTATGGTGGAAGTGATGCGTAGAAAGAACCTATATACGGAGTCCATGAAACCTGAAATGTAAACTCAAAAAATAATTAATATATTAACATGATAATGTTACTGAGATTATATTGAAATAACTTAAAATAGTGATAACAAAACAAATTTTCCAACAAAAAAGTACTGTTTAACTTACATCAGCTGGCACTATGGCGTCGAATATATGTCAGAAGCTATACAGACTATGTCTTCGAGTATGTGAATACTTTTGAGACTGACTCCAGCTAGTTAGAAAAGATTAATATACATTAAGTTTATAAAAAAAATAACAAAAGTACTAAATAAATGAAGGTAATGATGTAGACATACCATCGTCCTCGAGGACAGTCTTGAAATAGCTCCGGTGCAAGTGGTGCGATAGCTTGAGGAGAAATGCATGGAAAACACTCCCAGGACAACATCTGTACTAACACCATGAAACCTGCAATATGATGTGAATCGACCTGACAACTGGTGCAGAGACATCTGTAGAGATGTGCTAATACAGCTGACCCCCAACTGCATGTAGCCGTCTGATCCAGATCCTCAAGTAATGGGAGGTACATCATGTGTACCAAAACAGTGGATTAGTCGACGCACAACATGCCTCCGATCAGCCACAAAATTCATTCACATGTGTGATGAATAATCATCTCCTCAGCTGCATCATCAGGAATGACGTTGAAATGATGATCAAGCCACCTCATGCGCAAACACAAACCCTAGAGGACACCTTGTGTGTTGACAACGTCAATGCCTAGTAACCTCTGTATGACTGCAGCCTAGCCGCCACTACTGGCACCCATAACTGCATGTCCATGGATGGGTAACCCCAGCATGTAGGTGGCGTCCTCTAAAGTAATAGTCATCTCCCCCTCTGGAAGATGAAATGTGCGTGTCTCTGGCTGCCATCTCTCAACCAACGCAGTAATAAAATGGCGATCAATGGTCTTGAAGTCACACATAGCAACTCCATAAAATTATGCATGTCTAAGGTATGGAAAAATAGCGCCCGCGGTGCCTCATGATGAAAATGATGTGCTCTTCGAATAGCAAGATGTCTAACAGGTCGTCGAACCAACACATCACGTGACATGTGTGTCTCCTGGGCAGATAACAGGGGCTGCTCCATCTGAATGTAAAAATAGAAAAACATTAATTTCATGTAAGATATGAAATTTATCATTTTAATTTCATAGTTCAAATGGTTTTTTTTTGAATGTGAACCTTTAAATGGTTATCACTACATGAGTAGCTTTAAAAAAACAACACCAACTCAAAAAAATAAATCTACCTATATAAGAAAACATTTATGCATTATGTGAGGGTTCATTTAAATACTGTATTTTGGTTATTATTGTTGTTGTTTCTACTGATGTAGTGTGTTGGAAGAATAATGATGTTTATTTGGCTTCATTAATCAATAAATCAAAAACATGGATTGGTTTTTCATCACTCCCAAATTTAATAAACAAACTACATATTCTCTGTGCAATTCACTACTGATGGTTAAATATCGCTTAACAATATATGTTAAGCGATATTTAATTGACAATAGTGAAATTCATAGATAATCTATAGTTTTTTTATTAAATTTGGGAGTGATGCACAACCAATCCATTTTTTGGATTCATTGACAGTTTTGAATGTTGGTAATAATTTTTATTTATGTAATTTTATTAACCAATGTTTGAAATTTTTATAATATATAAGTACATTTTCTAAAAGTTAACCTATATACAAATAAAACAAATATGATTAAAAATGTTGATAATGATAAAAATGATTACATGTAATTTTTTTTACAGTAACTAATAGAGTACTTGATTCATTTTAACCATTAGATGATTGTCCTATGTGTCTAGAGAAATGTGTCTTCATATGACCTTCCTGGTGGAATATGTTGTACCTTTATCCAGTTGGTTGTTCACTAGGACAATCCATCTCATTCCAAATATGATTTGACTTTGGCATCCCTTTAGGTTGAAGTCTAGTGTTGTTCGGTAGAAGCGTGGGTACGCCATCAGGCAGCCAAAAATTCTGATATTCCCTGATTGGAATCCATGGAGTACTGTAGCAGGAGTTGATGCTCTCGAGTCGATAAGCTAGATCAACGAACTGCTCCCAAGATACTTGTATGTAAGCACATGCTGCAATCACATGGCCACAAGGATATCTTAGTGCCTGAAAGTTGCCACATTCATAGAAGTGCTTCTCTAGTAAAACAACTCACACACGACCATTGCTATAATCCATAGCATCACCGGGCTCAGTGACCTCAATTCGTTTCTCTGGATGATTAAATGCAGTTACACGGTAAGTTGCATCCTACTAAACAACTGTATCTAGCTCGCGATGGAAATGGTGTCCATAGCGCATCCCTTTGTTCAATCCCTCTTCAGCTTGCTTTCCTCATTCCATAAAGTACTTTACACTCCGATATAAGGTCTCTTGTACCAAACTTGTAATTTAGATTTAAGACATTATACTAATATTATATTATAATTGTATCTCTTTTGAGTAAAATATAATCAAATATTCATATTTACCTATGATATTTAATTTTCAAACTCCCTTGAAAACTCCTTTTATACATTCTACGATGTCGGTCGTCATATAACCATATCTCCTCCCATCATCATATGCCAATGACCATTTCTGCTTTGGGATTTGCATCATGTAATCATACAATTTAGGATTCACTCTGTGAATATCTTGAAGATGCTCCTCCATCCTTTGTTGTTGAGGATCATATGCTATCAGACAAGAACTCATCTGAATAGATATGAAAATAAATAAGACAAAAAAATTTAAAATGAAAAAGGATGTTCATACGAATTTTTTAGATTTCCTTCTTCATCAACTCATTCTTGAACTTCTTTTGCAAATTTCTACCAATGTGTTGAATATAGTATTGATGATGGGCATAGGGTGGTATCCACGGAAGACCCTCAAACTGTACTGCCTCCTTGATTTCATGGTGGTGATCTGAAATAAGACAAATCCCTTCCACATCTGTAAAAAACTCTTAGAGACATGCCAGAAACCAGCTCCATGATGAGAAGTTATATTTCTCCACAATTAAAAATGAAAAAGTTAGAGGGGCTCGATTTCCATCTTGTGGCGGCAATCAATAAAGTTCATATATACTTTCCATATAGAAATGTACCATCAATATATATAAACTGCTTGAAATGTATAAAATCTGCCACACATGGTACAAATGTCCAAAATAATCTATCAAACACAACCATTGAGCGGTCAACTTGGTTGTGTTGGTTCACATATTCAACAGTATGAATTCAATATAACACTTGATTATTGTGGTGTAGAAGCTCTAAAAGTTGTGGTAAAAGTTGATAAGAGTCATCCCAATCACCATACACTTTCACAATAGCCTTATTTCATGCTTCCCATACCTTCTAGTAAGAGATTTGATACCCAAAAAGTTGTTTGATTCACTCCATCACCAGAACCACAGGAGCATCTTGACATGCTCTAATCATTTCAAAAATAATAGTTGAAACAAACTCAAAATCTAATGAAGAGTGTTCCTATGACAAGATTGGGTTCACATAGGTGTGTGGAGTAAATCTAGTGATGTTCCAACTATGAAAAGTGTTATCAATTATAGCTCGCAGAGGCATTTGACAGTTCGATTCATATTTGTCACAATAGATCAAATAGTAAGACCTCTTTGACTCTTCTACAACATAAGAGTAATGTATTTCAATGTGATGTTGTTTTATCACATTTTTCATTGCTTCTTTACTCTCAAAATCTATGCCAATATACATAACACCGTCATCTGACACTCTATTTGTGCCACCAATGATTCCTGGAAATTCTGAACTAGGAGTTATAACTGACCAATCAAATTTTGGAAATCAATTCATGCCTTCAGTCAACCATGAAGCCAATAGTGGAGGATGGTTCAATGGTCAGTTGAACCTCACATGAGTGGGCACTAACTGATCTTCTGCATGCTCTTCTTCTTCTTCTTCTTCAACTTCCTCTTCATCATATTCTTCGAAATTGTCATCATCCTCAAAATCATCGACCAGTGCATCTAAAGTATGTGGAGGACTATCCATTGAAATGGTGGTCAATGGAAATGATGAAACAACTACTGATGCTGATGGAACTTCTTGATGTGTAGGAGCATATGACATAGTCTCATGAATTTGAGATGGACCAACTTCCAATGTCGATGAAACCTCCATTGTAGCTATAGTGACATACAACTCCATCATTTGATTCCCAGGTAGATACTTAACCAATGAAAGTAAATATTCCAAATCATCGTCATCATTTACTGGATATGACACATGCCCAAACCTATCTACATATTGCATATGTCTGAATGTGATGGACTCTATCACTTGATTCCTCGCCAGTTTTAACTTTCCCTGAATTTTCCTTTGCATAGCTTCCAAAATTGAACATCCTCCAAGCATCACAATAGCTTCTGGATGTATATTATAACTACATCCTTGTTCAGTCTTAATTATTTGACCGTTGCAATAAATATAGGCAACATCCATATTTTTTATCTAAAATAAACCATTGTTATTAATTAAGTTTGATTAGAGAATCAATTTATGTATGCATGCTTCTAGTAATTCAGGTTGGAATCCTAATCCCTCCACCAAATCAATATGTTCAAACCATATTGATGTGTAACTCTTTACACAACCCACAAGTCTATGTTACTTACCCAAAAATAGAAGTCAAACATATTCATACATATCCACATGCATTATATGCATGAGGTACACAAACACGTCATGTAAAATCATAGAGTTATATGAAATTGAAAAGCTCCACATGAGCAAGCCCGAAGCGATAGATAGCCAACCCCATCCACTTTCCTAGACAAGGAAAGCCTCCAGGAAAGTAGGTGGTCCGACCCAAAGCCCCTATACCCAGGGATACTTTACTCAAGAGAGCATTCATTTCATGACAACTCTAACACTTAATATGCAAAAAATATATTCAACTACTAAATTCAAGTTCATAACTTCAATTACAAACTGAGGTCAAGGTAGATGGAAAACTAAATTCATTATCATACCTAGAATGTAAAGCAGGGATATATTCTAGAAGCAATATATAATTACTTCGCTACTTAATATAACTACTTCACTAATTAAGATAACTACTTCGCTAATTAAGATAACTACTTCTCTAATTAGATTTAATTAATTGCCTAATTTCCTTTAATTAATTGCCTAATAACCTAATTAACATTAATTAACCTAATTACCATTAATTAATCACCCAATTACCATTAATTAATCACCTAATTAGTATTAATTAACCACTTAATTGCCATTAATTAATCACTTAATTACCATTAATTAATCACCTAATTACCATTAATTAGTCACCTAATTAGAATTAATTAATCACCTAATTAGAATTAATTAACCACCTAATTAGAATAAATAAATCACCCAAAAACCTTTAATTAATCACCTAATTAGAATTAATTAATCACCAAATTAGAATTAATTAATCACCTAATTACCATTAATTAATCACCTAATTACCATTAATTAATAACCTAATTACCATTAAT
This sequence comes from Viscum album, assembly GCA_963277665.1. NCBI lineage: Eukaryota > Viridiplantae > Streptophyta > Magnoliopsida > Santalales > Viscaceae > Viscum > Viscum album. The sequence continues at coordinate 1,804,313,570 of OY728146.1, forward strand.
TAATCACCTAATTAGAATTAATTAATCACCTAATTAGAATTAATTAATCACCTAATTATAATTAATTAATCACATAATTAGAATTAATTAACCACCTAATTAGAATAAATAAATAACCTAATTACCTTTAATTATTTACCAAATTAGATTTAATTAACCACCTATTTAGAATTAATTAACCACCTAATTACCATTACTTAATCACCTAATTAGAATTAATTAATCACCTAATTACAATTACTTAATCGCCTAATTATAATTAATTAATCACCCAATTAAAATTAATTAATCACCTAATGAATTAATTAATCGCTAAATTAGAATTAATTAATCACCAAATTACCTTTAATTATTTACCAAATTTGAATTAATTACTCACCTAATTAGAATTAATTAATCACCTAATTATAATTAATTAACCACCTAACTACCATTACTTAATCACCCAATTAGAATTTATTAATCACCTAATTAGAATTAAGTAATCACCTAATTACCATTATTTAATCACTTAATTATAATTAATTAATCACCTAAATACAATCAATTTCTTACCTACTTATAATTAATTAACCACTTAATTATAATTATTTAATCACCTAATTATAATTAAATAAACACCTAATTATAATTAATTAATCACCTAATTATAATAAATTTATCACCTAATTATAATTAACTAATCACCTACTTATAATTAAGTAATCACCTAATTACAAATAATTAATCACCAAATTAAAAATAATTAATAACGTAATTATAATTTATTACTCGCTTAATTACAAATAATTAATCACCTAATTATAATTTATTACTCACCTATTTAGAATTAATTAACCACCTAATTACCATTACTTAATCACCTAATTAGAATTAATTAATCACCTAATTACAATTAATTAATCACCTAATTATAATTAATTAATCACCTAATTACAATTAATTAATCACCTAATTACAATTAATTAATTACCTAATTACAATTAATCAATCACCTAAGTATAAATAATTAATCATCGAATTTATTAATTTCCTAATTAGAATTATTTAATTACCTAATTACGATTATTTAATCAACTAATTACAATTTAATTACCTAATTACTATTAGTTATTTAACTATTTAGAATTCAATTAACTAAATAGTATTACTTAATAACCTAATTACCATTAATTAATAACAATTACTACAAATAAACAATTACAATTTCAAAAGATATTACATTAATTATGAATTATTTCTATGAACTAAACAAACAAACAAATAAATCACCATATTATACAAATTAAAAATTAGAATTACCTAAAATCGGCGGAAATGTTACGATCCTTCGAACAGCTTCGCGGACAAAGAGAGGCAGAGTTTTGAGAAAGAGAGATCTTGAAGAGAGAGTGAGAAGATGAGAGGGAGTGAGGATGTGATAACGAGGAAAGGAGTGGGGAGAGAGAGGTCTTGAAGAGAGTGAGAAGAGGAGAGGGAGTGAGGATGTGAGAATGAGGAGAGGAGGGGGGGTTATGTTTGGGCTCCACCTGAAGTGAGGCCCATCCCAATAGACTAAGGCTATAAGGTGAGTGGGGCTCCACATGTTTTGGGCTGGAAATGGACGGCGCCACCCCATTTTCCAAAATAAAAAACACAAAGACCCTCCCGCCATGCATAGATGCTCCGTGGGTCGCCGGTAACACTGTTTCCCAACCCCTTCCATGCTTTTCCCCACACCGCTCGGGCACCTGATGTCTGGATCGGCCACACCCAACTATCGCTGCCCAGGTTTGAGTTTCCCGACTGGCCACTTGGGCACCTTTCCACCATCGGATCCCCATTGGCCATGTGGCCTCCTGTGCGACAGCTCTGTCGCGCCACCGACCGGCGAGACCCGCCTCAGCCTCCACAATGCCATCTCGTGCCAGCACTGCCTACCCACTACTACGCCCAGTTCCGATCCACCTCCACCATTCTTCCAACCCACGGAGGCTCCACCATGCACTATTCTCTTCCCTTAGTGCGTCACCCTGCCTTATCAGCCCAACCCATTATTAAATATATTTTATTCATACACGTATGCGTTTTTTTCCAAAAAAATGAAATAACTCTAAAAGGGTGCATTGCATGATAAAACCGATACTAATGTTAGGTTCAGAACGTGAGGTTTACCCTAGGCTGAGTATAACATTTATGCGCGTTGGCTATTTGGCAACAACGCACATGGTAATACACTATATTTAATTAATCATTTATTCCATTTTTTAAAAATAAATAAATAATTTCTCAAAAATGGTACATTGTATAATAAATCTGACACCACTGTTAGGTCTGGAATGTGGGGTTTACCCTAGGCAGGTTATAACTTTAATGTGCGTTGGGTTTTTGGAAACCTCACACACGATAATAATAATTTTTTATTTAATTAATTTATTATATTAATTTTTAAATAATTAAAAATTAATATATCTTAAACGGTGCGTCATACGAGAAATCTGATACCACCATTAGGTCCGTGACGTGGGGTTTACCTTAGGCGGAATATAACATTTGCGAGAATCGGAAGTTTGGTCAGATCGCACCCGAAGATAATTTAATTGGTTTATAAATATTTTATTGGGAGGTTAGAAATAATAATAATAACAATAATAATAATAATAATAATAATAATAATATTATTATTATTATAAGTGTTGAAAACAAAAAAATGAAAATGTACTTCCTCAATTAATAAATTGTGTTGCAGTATAAATAATAAGTGGACAATATAATAATTGTGATATTATTAATTGTGCAAATTAAATGAAAATGTGCAATTGATATTAATTTATTAGGTGTTATTAGTTTTTAATGGTTGTTGTCTTTAAAATACTGATGATGTTAATGATGGGTTGCATTAAATAATAATAATTTTAATTATTGTTATTATTATTAGATTGAGAAAAAAATATTGGTGTATATATATAACATGTATATATATGGGGATTGAGTGTATATATATATATATATACATGTGTGGGTGTATATATATGTATATGCAGATGTGTATATATATAACATGTATATATATATATGAGTGGATATTTATTGTTGGGTTAAATAAAACATTATTAATTGTCCCACATAAATGTTATTGTGTGGATAATTTATTAACTTTATAGTTTTAATGAAAGTTTTGGTTGAACTATTAATGGCGATAATTATGACATAGATTTAATAAAAATAATAAAATATTGGTGTTATTATTATTATTATTAAATTGAGAAAATAATATTAGTGTGTGTGTGTATATATATATAATGTGTGTATATATATATGAGATATATATATATGTATATACATACATGTGCGGGTGTGTGTGTGTGTGTTTGTATACAAATGTGTATATATGAGCTAAATAAATATATGTGTATATATATTCAGGTGTATATATATATATATATGTGGGTTAAATAAATAAGTAAAAATAAATATATATATACATGGGTATATAAATATGCATATGTGAGTGCATATATATATATAAGTTTTAAATATATATTATAATGAATTTCATTATATATATTTAATGAAGAAAAATAATGGAAAATAAATGGTAATTGAAGGGGAGCTTTGGGCATTTCATGGGTGGCAACCGGATGTTTTTAAACTTACCATTAATGATTTAAATAATTAATAATAATCTTTAAATGAATATAATTTCAATTGGAAAAAAATGTGTATATATAAAGGAAAAATGAAGGGGGCGCTGTATTTGGGTTTTATGTAGGAAAACGCTCACGTCCCAAGCCCTCTCTCCTCCCCCTCTCTCCAATTATCATTTTTATTTTATTTTTATTTATTTCCCAAACTTCTTTAAATGAATATAATTTCAATTGGAGAAAAATGTATATATATAAAGGAAAAATGAAGGGGGCGCTGTATTTGGGTTTTATGTAGGAAAACGCTCACGTCCCAAGCCCTCTCTCCTCCCCCTCTCTCCAATTATCATTTTTATTTTATTTTTATTTATTTCCCAAACTTCAATCATTGATATCCCATACAAATATTGATCAGATTGAAGCGTTGTTGGTGTCATTGGATTTGTATCGATAAGAAGAATCTTAAACATATTTTTGATTATAAAAGCAACAAGGTTTCAATGGTGTAGTTTAACATGGATGTCAACCCTCATCACCAGTCATTGTTGCATTAAAGGCAGGATCCCTTTCCCTTCCCTTTTAAATTTGAGAATGAATGAATGAATTAATTTCACATTCTTCGCACTTTTAATTGATTCCTTGATATGTATGATGGGTTTTCTAAAATGATTTCCTTGGTAAATTGTAAGTAATGATCAAATAAGATAAATGATTTTTTTGACAAAAAAGTCACGATTTTATAATAAAACCCCTCCATCATAGATGCTCTATCTTCAAGCTAAAAAGCAATGATTGTTGTTTATATCATGCTTAGTTATGGTTTGAGTTTTCCATCTACCTTCTTGTTAGTTCTTGTTACGCGTGAAGTTAGTATTTGTCCCCTTTGAATAATGTGAATTTATTTGTCATGCTTGATTAGTTTAAATTGGATGAATTAAATGGTTAGATTGAAATGGAAATGAATAGGGTGGAACGACCACACCTCTGGTTAATTTAATAAGCACCGCTTATGAGAACTTAATGGTTTAAAAGATTGAAATATATGTAGGATGGTTAAACCATGCCTTTTTCTATTTTTAATTGAATTAATTTAAATGAGATTGATGTGATCAGTCTAAACCAAATCCATTTTGTCTAATTTAATTATTTAAATTATATGCAAAATATTTGATCGCGCTGGCATGCCGCTTGTGACCAAATAAATAGAATAATCCTTATTAAATTATAATTGCTCATATCAAAACATCCCTTGGATTCCCTTGGATCCATAGGCAAGGAGACTGAGAACTACATCTAACCGATTGGTGTGCCGGATTTGGAAATTATTAAGACTTGGTCTATTTTACTTTAAGGCCTTATAATAAATTGGATAATTTTTTTGATTGCTGTATTATACTTTTGAAGTGGCATAATAATAAATTTTGTGATTTATAATATTATGGTAGAATCACCTTGTCTAAACTGGTTAATTAATATTAATGATTATAGGGTCGATGGATTAATTAAACATGTTTGATATAATTATAATGACAATTAGGAACCTGGATCAATGAACTGAATTGGTTGACATATGGTATTTTTTTTATAAATTGACCTTTGTGTCTTATGATGATAAATATGGTATGTTTGATACTAGAATTGTGATTTTTCTTGCTTAGCTTTTGAGATTATGTGATTTTAATGTGATTGATACTCGAGGGTTTGATATTGATTGACATGTTGTATTTTTTTGGATACGACTCAAGTTAGATGTGGACACCTAAGGGATTGATGCATGTTATTTTGTACTACCTGAAGGAATGGAACTTAGGTATTTGATGCTCGAGGGCAGAGTATATGGTTATATGGGATGTCTGAGGACTCATGATTGGTGTTAATGCCTGAGGGCTTGGTGCCTACTTTTGTACCACCTGAGGCCTAGGCACACTAGTACTAAATGGATGAGGGAAGAGTATATGACTATGTCGGATGCCTGAGGGCTAGATGCATAGACACACAATGCCTGAGGGAGATATTCTAGTTATGCATGAGGGAGATATTTTGGATTTCCTGAGGGCGATATTCTAGTTATTCTTGAGGGTGATATTTTGGTTAGCCTGAGGGAAGAGGCCATATGTTATGATATTTTTTGGAGTGATTCATCCTTAGTAGGCAAATCTACCACCAATTTGGGTGATCCATCTTAATGAAGGAGGATCTACCCACATACATAGATATCCGGCAGAGTGACAAAGTAGGTATAGCTACCAGGTGTCCCTTAGGAACTTGGGCGGGTTGTTTATTTATTCAGCATTGCTTGTTTATTATTTCTCTATACCTGCACCCTGTTTAATTTATATTACACTTTATGGATTGGGCTAGAAATCGGTGGTGCCGGTCTATTGATATTTATATCTCACACCCTACTCAGGCCACTATTGCACATGGGTACCTGAGTAGTCTTTCTTGTTCGCAGGTCTATGGATTCATTAATTATGTTGTGTTGAGTATTTGAGAGCTAGGGAGCATAGGATTGAGCTCTTTCTCAGGATGCTCAAGGAGTTTATCATTGGGGTTTTCTTTTCTTTTGTTACTGCTTGTACCTTGTAGTATCACATGAGAGTACATGCATCATTGTTGTAAATTGGCATTGACCACTTTTATTCAATTTTTATATTATTATTCTCTTATTGTTATTTATTTATTATTAATGATTCTTCTATTTTTTTGTTTTAATATTATTATACCACTATGCAACTCTGAACTAGAGAGTATAGTCTCCCCATCGTACAATCAATATACCCTCACTACTAGTTGGAAGCCTTCGACATACATGGAGGCGCGCTCGAGGCCATGTGACCCACCGGTCCAACCACCATATCTGAGGTGAGATGGGTCAGGACATAACATGTTTACTTTTATTTATGAATGGTTTATTATTTTATGTATGTGTAGTTTTACGCATGATCACATAAAATAATAAACCAAGCACTCCCAAATAAAATGATCATGACATGATGAATGTTTTATATTTATTTCATGGTAAGTTATGAGTGAGATCACATAGTACGTTCTTATTATATAGAAAAATGATTTCATTCATCGATAAATAATTAAAAACCCTCAAATAAATATCAAGTTTCAAACACCTTCTATCATTTGAATTTGAGCATAACCAAGTGTACGGGGTGCTCATCATCCCTACTTGAGGGTGCCTCTTACTATTGGGGAGTTCTTATGAGAGTGTTGGATCAACTTAATTGAAGTTGGAAGTAAGGAAGTAGACAAAGCTAGCTTGTTTTAACTTTAGAAGCAAGCATTGAGTAAATTATGTTTATGGTTTTTAGAAGCTGAGACTTCACTCAACAGATTAAGGAGCTAAGAGTTAATGTGGTTGACCAACTTAGTGTCTAACTTGGAACTCTCTGAGTAGTGGCATACCCAAAGCTTGTAGACTATAAGGATAGGTTTTAAGGATCCTTTATACTAGAATAATCAAGTGAAAGAGTATTCTAAGTATAGTATTGACAGGTACTAGAGTTCAATAAAATAGTGGGATACATTTAATGATTAAATTAATTGATAATGTCTAATCAGTAATCAAGATAAATGTACTATTCTACTAGATTTTTATTTTATAGAAAATGGAAATTAACACCACAAGTACACTGTGATTAATTATGAACAAAGTAAATGTACTCAATGACACAAATTTTCAAGAGTAGTATGGGTGCTTGCACAAAGTACTGCGATATAAGAAATTCAAGGTGTTGGAGTCCCCAATACCTATTAATCTATCTCAGGAAGTGAGGGTGTAAAAAAATATTATAGGAGACTCATGAATGATACATTTAATATCAACATCATAATGCTATTATCAATGTCCAATGTGAGTTATGGATACAACATCATGACATGGATGGTTCTACATGTTGCCTTATATCTGAGAATCATGTGAGTAGAAAGTGAAGCGAGATATGAATGGGTGATGTATACACTGGTTATGTGAAAATTTAAAGGTGGATCATGATAATTAAATACATCCCTTATAATTTTTTCACCCAATTACTCCAGTTTTATTTAAGATTATAAAATGAATAGTATGGAGAAAATAATTCATTACCTTTTAGGTAAAGGTTCTCCAAGTAAATAAGAACATAAAGAAAGATTAATATTTAGTTCTTACGGTGAACAAGATAAAATGTAAGGAAAAAGGCTAATGGAAAGTGTGATGCTAAAGTCACCTTCGCAACTTCCTTCAAAGAAAATAGGAAAGACATTATATGAGAGGTTATTTTCTTTGTATGTCACAAGATAAGACTATGAAAGTTTGAATGATATGAACTAAATTGAAGAAGAAAGTAGTCATATATTCTTTAGGTATATTCATATATTGTATGTAATGTTTCTATTAAACTTATTGGGTATTAAATAAAATATGCCTATCACATATGTGTATTGAAATACAGTAACCATGTAAGTATATAAATGTTACAAGAATTAAGGTGAATTCTCCAAGCGTCCAAGAAAGGGTGATTCCCATGTCAATAGAGATAAGTACACAACTTATTATTGACAAGATTATATGATTCTAATTGAAATTTTATTGAGTATGGACAAAATATTTATCTCATATGTCCATTGGAACCAAGAATGAATTATTTCAATCTTACAATGAATGTTGTTTGTGATGTCTTATACTCAATTAAGTGTTCAATAATGCTTGAATCATTGGAAATAACTGATGAATATAAAAATTTAAGACTCAAATACCCAGTTGTGGAAAGATAATTCTATCAAGAAAAACTAATTAGTTTTCAAGGATATACCTAGTACGATTTTTAGAATCTTTGGAGTTAAAGAATTTAGGTATCATCAACACATTTACTTGTTTAGTTTAGAAAAAATAAACCTTTATAAATAAAGGTAACCCACAAAGCTTTCAAAATTAGTTCATCTAGAGAGTATGAACTATTACAAGGTTAAGTTAGCGGTAAATATACTTCATGAGACCCCTATAAGTGTTTCTAAGGAATGAGAAAGTGAATTATTATCTATAGATGGTTATAAGATATTATTTACTTCATTCCGGTGTGTCGAAGAATATATTGATCAGGTGTCCATCGATCATTATAATATAGCATTGATTAATTTCTAAATGAACATTTTCTTATACACATCAGAGTCATGATGTTGCTATAGAGGATCGATGATGAGTCTTACATGTTTAAATTGATCAATAAAATGTTTCATGGAGTAATTCCTAAACACACATTTCCTTATGCACATCAGATTCACGATGTAAGTAAAAGGAGTATCCATGTTGGAACGAATATGCATAGTAGATACTTCCATTATTTTTCATGACATGCATCACAAATAGAAGAGACATCCCATAACCATATGCCAAAAATAATTAAATATGTATATAATATGAGTTATAGTATGATATAAATTCATCATGTAATGATAAAATGTGTTTTATATGCAAAGTTTTTGTTAAATACATAAACAAACTTGAATCAAGAAAAACAAAAAGTGCATCTACAGTAATTATCTTAAAGGTTTCTTAGGATATTACTGATTAGACAATAAAAACAAATATGTTAATTAAATTTTAATGGTATTAAATGTTCATTTTTTATATTATGGGCCCGAGTTAGTGAATTTTAATTTTGAACATCCATTCTTATCATTTGTGCACTTCATGCATAATGTACACCAATTTAGGCCCAATGATTAATCTAATTTTAAGGAATGAAATTATCCATATTTTAATTTTATATATTAGGAAATGGATCTAAAATTCAATATGAACATTTCTCATTTAGGGATCAATGGAGGATTCATTAAGTATGATGGGGATATTTGGCGATGAAAGGAAACAATTCTAGAGAAGGCAGATTGGACACTAGCCCACTGATGAGAATATAGAGCCCACAATACAAGACAAATGAAGACCAAATTTCATGGGATGATAGAATAAATATATAAGAACAAATAATTATTTAGGAGATAGTGCTAATTCGGCCTTTATGGTGGTTATTAAGGCGGCTCAATTTGGAGATAAAATTCTGGGCCAGATTCTGAGACCCAGAAAAACATCCCACCAATTTAATCATATATTGGAAAACAAAAATTATTTTGGGTTGAAATTTTATAGTCGGTTTTTAGAAATTTGGGGATCCATTTTATTCTTCTATGGGACACTCCAATTTGTCCATCTAGAAGGTCATCGAGGTTCATTTTTTCGGTGGAGGCAAGCTGACTGCAACTTTGCGTCATGGGTGGAAAAGTCTCCTCTCCCTTACTTTCCACCACCCTAGGCCTACCATACTCAAGTGGGATGATTTGTACTATTGGTGGATCGAACCAAGCCTATTTAAATTCCTATTTAATTTAGTTGTGGTAGAGGAGTTGAGGATCTTGGGTGCTTGGTTTCATTGTAGTGTTATGTTGCCGCTTTGTGTTTGTAATCACATTTCTTTCTCATATAAGTTGTTCAATTCACCTTAGTTTCTTAATAAAAGTTACGTTAATACCATTTCCTAAATGTGTGAATTTATTAACACCATACTTTGTGAAATTTATCACACAACTGTGGAGTGATCGATTTTGCTGTTGTTTTTACTTCTTCAATTCCACCCTCATAAGTCTACTTCCTGCTTCTGTTGAGGACATGTCATAAATGGAGGGATAAATATTTTATGGGTTTATCCAAGGGAGTAGTAAGGGGATGGATTGAATGTTATTTCTTACTCTCTAAATTTTTATTAATTTCTTTTATTTGAGTTTCTTTTATTCAATGATTTTCTCTCTTCCTCTTCCATATTGAATTTAATCTCCCCACTTTTATGTGCTAATAAAATCTTTTACCTTAGAGTGATCGTGAAAATGATCCTATAAGTGTATAGGTGATTAGCATGTGTTTGTGAAGGTGTTTAACCAGTAGGTTATGAGGTTAGTTTGAATTCATTGAATGAATCCTTCTCAATTTAATGAAATTTAAATCATTAAAAAAATAATTCATCCAATCCACCCCGAGCAATAACCTAGGATCAACTCATTATCTTAATTTGAATTAACTTAAATATGTTAGTGATACTTTAAACCCATCTAAAATAAACCCAAAGTTGAAAAATTCATATCCAAAAATCAATCTCATAGGTTGTGTATCTTAGGTATCTTCTTAGGTCTCAGTGGATTCGACAACCCAAGCTAGAATACAAGGACCGTTCTACCTTAATCTCTTGGGTAAATTTGAGCGTGAATAAAATTTTAGCGCATTTTTGGGGACCAAGTAAGTACCTTAGACCAAAATCTTCTTTCCTCACCCCCATTCTTATATTCTCACCCCAAGATCTCTTATATTGTCCCTTTTTTTGTTTTTTTCTTTTAGTGCATGTCCGCCTACACCTGTGATAATTAAAACAGACTAGTTAGGGTGGAAAGTCCTAGGATAGGGGAGTAAAGTGAACCTAGGGGATTGTTTACCTTAGGTACTAATCATCTTGATACTCTAGAATCAAAAATTGAATCAATTCTAATGGAGGGTCTTCTAAGAAATCAAATTTTAAATCATGGGGGAAATCAAATGGGAAACCAAAATCAAGAAGCTCCAAACCTAGGAAATGCAGTCGATCAAACCATGAATTACTACCTAACTCCATCTTGGACCAATGCCCCTCATGCATTAGACATAATTCCCTAGAAGATACCAATTACATATTTAAACCCCATGTCCTAAAACACCTTCCAACCTTTCACGGGATGGAGTCTGAGATGCCATACCTTCATGTCAAAGAGTTCAACGACATTGTTGAAAACATGTGCCCACCACATCAACTAGAATCAGCTAAGATGAGTCTCTTTCCTTTCTCAATTAAGGATTGATCAAAGAATTGGTTAAACAATCTGAGACATGCATCAATCAACTCTTGAGACCAATTACAAAAGGAATTATACAAAAAACACTTTCCCCATCACAAAACAATTTCACTTAAAAAGAGTATCCAAAACTTTTTTGAAAAAGAGGTGGAGTCATTCTATAAAACATGGGAGAGGTTCAAAGAAACCCTAAACATGGTTCCACATCATGGTTTTTCCATACCTAAACAAGTGAGATTTTTTATGAAGGGTTGGGCCTGGGGAACAAATAATTCATTGACATGATGTGTAATGGAACCTTTAAAAACAAATCCCCAAATGATGCTTATGAGTATTTGGAAAGCCTTGATGAACAAAACCAAACATGGGAAACTTCACCTTATTCTGAAAAGCTATAAAGAACTACTAGAATTCATACACTTAGGGAATAAGAAATCCTTAGGGATAAACTCGCAGCACTCTCTAGGAAGGTTGAGAGATAGAACTTAAGAAAGTCCATGAAATCCAAACTGTAGACCCTGTTTGCACAATTTGTAAAAAACATGACCATAAGATAGAAAACAACCCAACCATTCCATCCATAAAGGATGTTATTTTAGGAGTACCCCTAGTGGAAGTAAATGCCATGAACTTTCAAAAGCCTCAATACCAAAACACCTTCAACCCAAGGTATAATGACCACCCAGGTTTCCACTGGAAAGATAACCAACAACCTATCCAACCACCGAGACAAAATCCTTACCCTCATCAGAACTACCAAACCCACAACCAGTTCCAAACCCAAACTATCCAATACCAAAAGCCACCAGTCCATTTTCAACAAACCATACCACCTCTAAAATATCCCCCTGGGATAAACCAATCTTCTCAAGCACTAACCCAAACTGTTCCACAAATCCTACTAGAACAACTATTCAAATAAATGGAAATGATGAACTTGGAAGTATCTTCCCTAAAACAAGAACTTAAAACCATCAAAACTGGAAAGGCAACCATGCCTACACAATCCATTCCACCATAAACAGTAAGGGGAGAGTCATGTTGCACTCAAACAACTCATGAACAACTAAAGGTTGTAACTATTTTAAGAAGTGGGAAATCAATTGAGAAACCTGAACAACTAATTCAAAACCCATTTGAAGATTAAAACTTGGATGAAAATTCAAATGAACCAAATGATAAAACTAAAAAACCCGATAACATTGTCAAAAAAACAACTCTTCAACAAATTACCCCACAAACTACACCACTTTCTCAATGCATGAGGGGGAAAACCAAGACTAAATTGAATGAAACATTGAGGGAAATATTCTCACAATTCAAGTTGAACATTACACTCCTTGATGTTATTCAAACCATTATTTCATACTCAAAATACCTTAAGGACCTCTGCACATTTAAAATTAAATTCTCACATAAGAACCAAGTCCTTGTAGCAGAAAATGTTAGCACAACAATCCAAGGAACCCTTACACCAAAGATAAAAGACCCAGGATGTCTTTATATCAATGTTGAACTAGGAGAGAACATGGTTTTCAAAGCCTTGTGTGACCTAGGTGCCAGTTTAAATCTCATTCCCTATGATATGTACTTCTAGTTAGACCTCAAAGAGATACAACCCACATTTGTCACACTTCAACTTGCTGATCGTAACATTAGGGTTCCGAAGGGGGTTTTAAAGGACATTCTAGTAAAGGTTGAAAGCTTCATCTAACCCGCTGAATTCATTGTCCTTGAAAACCATCCAAACTTAGGAAATAAGGAACAAACCCCGATCATCCTTGGTCATCATTTCCTTGCAACAATCAACTCTGTTATCCAAATTTGAAACAAGAACATGACCATCACCTCTGGAAACATGAGTCTAGACTTGAACATCTATAATGCAAGCTCAAAAATAGGGGATGGAAAGGACATTCATGAAGTAAACATGATAGGAAGAATTGTTCATGAATCCATAGAACATAAATGAATATTTGATATATGTTTAAGTCTGGATGATATTGATATCCTTTGTTTACATGAAGGAAGTTTATCTCCTTAGCTTGAATCATTTTCAAATTGCTCTTTTGATGAAGTCTTAAGTCCAACAATTAGTAAAACATTTCAGGAAACCACTTTCATGGAGACCAATCAAACTTCCTTCCCTAAATTTGATCAAACCAGTCTTGTAGTTGAAACTTCTACACATGAGGATTTGATTATATCTAAAACTATATAAAAAAATCGATCTTGATCCAATGTCCCAATATTCTACTGAAATTATGAACCAACCTGATCTTGAATTTAAGGAACATCCCACTGCACTCAAGTATGACTTCCTAGGGGACAATAAAACACATCCTATTGAAATTTCTTCTTCTCTTGAAGCCAATCATGAGAGGATTCTTCTAGATGTCCTTAGGAAACATAAGAAATCCATTGGTTAGACCTTGTCTGATATTCCAAGGATTAGCCCATTAATCGGGACTCATAGGATTGTGATAGAATTTGATTCAAAGCCATGTCGTCAACCTCAACGGAAACTCAATCCTAATCTCATGGAGGTATTAAGGAAGGAACTTATAAAATTGTTAAAATATGGTATCATCTATCTCATAGATGAGAGTGGGTGGGTGAGCCCAATCCAAGTGGTTCCCAAGAAGGAAGGAATCACAGTGATAACCAATAAGAATAGAGAGATTCTTCCAACTAGGGTGAGTAGTGGCTGGAGAGTCTGCATCGACTATAGGAAGCTAAAATCATTTACCAAGAAGGACCATTTCCCCTTACCATTCATTGACCAAGTCCTTGAGAGAGTTGCAAGTCACGCCTTCTACTATTTCTTAGATGGGTACTCAGGGTATAATCAAATTGAAGTCTCCCTATAGGATCAAGGGAAGACTACATTCACATGTCCATTTGAAACCTTTGCTTTCAAATGCACGCCCTTCGGGTTATGAAATGCCCCTGGAACTTTCTATCATTGCATGATGGGAATATTATCAGACATGGTAAAATATTTTCTAGAGGTCTTCATGGATGACTTCTCTGTGTTTGGGGATACATTTGAGGGATGTATGAGGAATGTGGAGAGAGTCTTTTCAATATGTGAAGTAAAGAATCTAGTCCTATACTAGAAAAAATGCCATTTCATGGTTAAATACGGGATAGTCCTTGGACATCTAGTCTCGAGTAGGGGTATTGAAGTTGATAAGGAAAAGGTTGAAATAATTCATCACCTTCCATCACCCAAAACTATTAAGGAAGTTAGGTATTTCTTAGGACATGCTGGTTTCTATAGAATATTCATCAAGGAATTCAATTCAATCTCTCGTCCCCTTTGTGCTCTCCTAGTAAAGGATGCTCCATTTGTTTGGACAGAAAGTTATGAGGGTTCATTCTTAACCCTAAAATACTCTCTCACCTCTCCTCCCATTATGAAATATCTAGATTGGAACCTCCCTTTCAAACTTATGTGTGATGCCAGTGACTTTTCTGTAGGAGCTGTGTTAGGAAAACGTTGTGATAAAACTCTTTATGTCATTAATTATGAAAGAAAATACTTAAATGATACCCAAATCAACTAAAACACCACTGAAAAGGAGTTACTTTCTATTGTGTTTTCCTTAGAGAAGTTTATTTCATACCTCTCAGTATCCCCCATCATTGTGTTCACTGACCATTCTGCACTAAAATACCTCTTCCAAAAACAAGATGCTAAGGCTAGACTGATTAGGTGGGTCCTTCTATTACAAGAATTTGACCTCACAATCAAGGATAAAAAGGGTATTGAAAATGTTATAGCTTATTACCTCTCTATTATGGAATTCAATGACATCACAAATCACCTTTATGTGTCTGATTCATTCCTTGATGAACACCTATACTCTGTGAATGACTGCCCTTGGTATTATGACATAGCCAACTTCTTAGTTACATGAGTCATTCCAAAATTATTAGGGATTCAAGATCGAAGTAAATTCCTTTTTGATATTAGGCACTATGTGTTCGATGATCTATACCTCTATAAGTTCCACCCTGACCAAGTCATTAGGAGGTGTGTCCCAGAATCTGAACAAGAGTCCATCCTTAAATTCTATCATAGTGAGGCATGTGGAGGTCACTTTTCCTCTAAGAAAACTTCTTCTAAGGTTCTTCAGTGTGGTCTATTTTGGAACACCCTCTCAAGGGACTCCTACACATTTTGTCAAAGCTGTCCTTAGTGTCAACAAGTAGGGTCCATCACAAAAAGGAATAAAATGGCACTCACTCCCATCTTAGTGGTTGAAATCTTTGACTATTGGGGAATTGATTTCATGGGTCCCTTCCCAAACTCTAGGGGGTATCTTTACATTCTCTTAGCTGTTGATTATGTATCAAAATGGGTTGAGTCAATTCCCACAAAATACAATGATCATCAAACTGTGATTAGATTCCTAAAATAAAATATCTTCTCTAGATTTGGAATTCTTAGGACTATCATTAGTGATCGTGGAACTCATTTATGCAATTTTCCTTTCTCAACACTCATGGAAAAGTATGGAATTTCTCACAAAGTTTCCACTGCTTACCACCCAAAAAAATGGCCAATATGAGTTAGCCAATCAATAAATCAAACAAATTCTTGAGAAAAATGTTAATCCATCTAGTAAATATTGGTCAAGAAAACTCTTAGATGCTCTTTGGGCCTATCAAACCACATATAAAACCATTTTAGGAATGTCCCCATATAGGTTGGTCTATGGTAAAGCATGCCATTTTCTAGTGGATATTGAACATAAGACCTTTTGGGCAATTAGGAAAATGAATTATGGCCTCTCATTTGCCAAAAAAAGGAAATTAGATCTCAATGAACTTGAGTAACTTAGGATGGAGGCTTATGAAAATTCAAGGATCAATAAAGCTAAAGTACAAGTCTACCAATCTCAAAATCTTATAAACAAACACATTGTAATTAGTAAACCTATTCTTTTGTATAGTTCTAAACTTCATTTACACCCGGGAAAGTTGAGGTCTAGATGGTCAGGTCCATACATAGTGCATAAGGTGTACCCCCATGGGGATGTTGAAATTTAAGATCCCACCAATGGTCAAACATTTAAAGTTAATGGTCATAAAGTCAAACCATTCATAGAACCATTCCTAAAACATGAATTTGATGAAGAATTGTGTGAACCTACCTTAGATAACAAAAATAATTAATCAATTATGGGTCTAAGTCAAGCTAACGACATTAAACAAAGCGCTGCATGGGAGGAAACCCATGGTTTTCAAGTTTCCAATCATTTTGTTGTTTTAATCAACTTTATATTTCAAATAGGATTAGTGGATCATTTTGAAATAATTTTATTCTACCTCATACTGTTGACTTGTTCTTCTCTTATGAGTATGGATGGGTATGAAAGGGGAGCACCGTAGTCATCCATATCACACGGTGTGATCCCTGAGTACTACCTTACCCAGAAATAAAAAAGAAGACAATGTATCATCAGTTTGATTTAATATATATATATATATATATATATAAAAGTAAAACCATAAAAATGATGAGACTTGGTATTAAATAAATTGTTGTGTTGTTTTTTTTCTGGTTTATTCTTGTTTATATGGTTCAGGGACTATTTTGGGTGATACATATTCAATCAAGGAGGTGCCTACATCTCCCATGAGAACAAAGAATGATTTGGGAGCACCAAAATCATCATTATGAAGCTACCAGGTGAACTTGTTCCATGCCCTTTCCAACTCATTCCCCCCCACCCACATTCTCCTCTCTTTTATTTTTAAGAAACTAGGGACAATTTCATTCTAAGTTTGGGGGTGTGGAAACTAATTTTTGTTGAAAAAAACAATGAAAAAAGAAGTAAAATTTCTTTATCATTAATATAATAACATCTTTGCTCACATTAAAACTACATAGAAAATAATTTTTATTTCCTTGACTCTTAATTTAATTCATGATTAAGTTTACAAGCATTTATTTTGGAAGTTTGGTTGTCCAATGATAATTTTCATCATTTTTATTTTCATCTATTAAATCAAAATTCCACAATGCACATCCTCTAGACTGTGGGGTACTAATTTCAATTTTCGGGGTCCCATAATAAAAATCATAGGCTGGTTTGATTTTTAAAAATAATATGAGTATTCAAAAAAAATAAAAAATAAAAAAGAATAAAAATAAAAATAAAATAAAAATTTGCGTGTAGAGCAATGGATTGATAAAATGTGAGGCTTTCAGAACTTAGGGATCATGACTCCAGAGTTGTATAGCCCTGAGTTTTTCACTCTATCTCTATTTATGGTAATATGACTTTGTTTTTGATCAAGTTAACTTGAGTTGATGCCTGAGTATGTGGGATTCACTTGGTGCCTTAAGGCCTTTGAGTCTGTGAGTCATCGACAAAGTCTTGCTACATGGGTTAATTTGATTAATTGTAATCTCAATTACAATGAAAACATTGCAAAAAAAAAATCAAAAAAAAAAAATAATGATTAATAATCATATTAGGATTAAATGTGATTCCACCTATCACTTCCATGATTTCCCCCTTGAATGAAAATGAACCCCCATATCTATTGTGATTCATAACACATCATTTCACCTAATCAAGTTGGATGAAGTATGATGATGGGTTTAATCAAAGTAATGGGATTGGGATTGGGATATTATTTTAAATTATATTGTTTTAAATTATTTTTATAGGTTATAAAGATATATTTTTGTGTAGTTTACATTGTGAGCACTGTTTGTTATAATGTGTTTGGAAAAAAGAATTCAAATATAATCTTTGAATTATTTGCTTGGGACTAGAAAATCTCTAGTTGGGGGGGGGTGTGATTATCCAATAAAAACACATATGTTAATTACATTTTAATGGTATTAAATGTTCATTTTTGATCTTATGGGCCTGAGTTAGTGAATTTTAATTTTGGACATCCATTTTCATCATTTGTGCACTTCATGCCTAATGTACACCAATTTAGGCCCAATGATTCATATGATTTTAAGGAATGTAATTATCCATATTTTAATTTTATATATTAGGAAATGGATCTAAAATTTAATATGAACATTTCTCATCCAGGGGTAAATGGAGGATTCAGAAAGGATGATGGGGATATTTGGCGATGAAAGGAAACAATTCTGGAGAAGGCAAATTGGACACCAACCCACTGATGAGAATGTGGAGCCCACAATATAGTCCAAATGAAGACAAAATTTAGTGTGATTCTATAATACATATATAGGAACAAATAATTCTTCAGGATACAGTGATTATTAGGCTTTCATGGTGGTTATTAAGGTGGCCCAATTTGGAGATAAAATTCTGGGCCAGATTCTGAGTCCCAGAAAAACAGGCCACCAATTTAATCATGTCTCAGAAACCACAAATTATTTTGGGTTGAAATTTTACAGGAGATTTTTTGACATCCTGGGATCCATTTTATTTTTATATATACCACTCCAATTCGGCCATATAAAAGGTCATATAGGTGCATATCTTAAGTGGAGGAAAGCTGAATGCAACTTCGGGTCAAGGGTGGAAAAGTCTCCTGTCTACTACTTTCCACCACCCCATGCCTACCATACTCAAGTGGGATTATTTTTAATATTGTGGGATTGACCCAAGTATCATTAAATTACTATTTAATGCAGTGGTGGTGGAGTATTTGAGGATATTGGGTGCTTGGTTTCATTGTAGTGTTATGTTTCCGCTTTGTGTTTGTAATCACATTTCTTTATCATGTAAGTTGTTCAATTCACCTTAGTTTCTTAATAAAAGTTCTTCCTTTACTATTATTATGTTCTTATACATATCACGTTGATACCTTTGTCTAAAAGTGTGAATTTATTCACACCATACTTTGTGAAATTTATCACACAACGGTGGAGTGATCGATTTTGTTTTTGTTTTTACTTCTTCAATTCCACCCTCGTAAGTCTACTTCCCGCTTCCATTGAGGATATGTCATCAATAGAGGGATAACTCTTTTATGGGCTGATCCAAGGGAGTATCAAGGGTCTGTATTTAATTTTATTTATCACTCTCTAATTTTTTATTAATTTCTTTTATTTGAGTTTCTTTTATTCAATGATTTTCTCTCTTCCTCTTCCATATTGAATTTAATCACCCCACTTTTATGTGATAATAAGATAATTTTCCTTGGAGTGCTCATGAAAATGATCCTACAAGTGTATAGGTGATTATCATGTGTTTGTGAAGGTGTTTAACCAGTAGGTGATGAGGTTAGTTTGAATTCATTGAATGAATCCTTCTCGAGTTAATGAAATTGAAATCATTAAAAAAGGAATTCATCCAATCCACCCCGAGTGATAACCTAGGATAAAATCATTATCTTAATTTGAATTAACCTAAATCTGTTAGTTATACTTTAAAAACATCTAAAATCAACTCAAATTTAGAAACTTCATAGCCAAAAATCCATCTCATAGGTTGTGTATCTTAGGTATCTTCTTAGGTGTCAGTGGATTCAACAACCCAAGATAGACTACAAGGACCATTCTACCTTCATCTTTTGGGTAAATTTGAGTGTGAATCAATTACCAAAATCTAAATGATAGAAAAGATTTTGTAAATTGATAGACTTCATTTATATAAAAGGATTCATATCTCTACTTGAGATAGTGGTATCAATATTTACTTGGATTTAGTTAATGTTTGAGATGCACAAGTAGTTGAAATAGGAAAAAAATTCCACAAGTGAATATGGAAAAGTTATGTTTAGGAGACACATACTACGCAGGAAGGATAAAAACATGGTAATGGTTTTACATTCACCATGACTAGTGATACTTTATCCAATGAGAGCAATGAATCCTACAGGTATGCAGTAAATAGAAACAAGATAATATTGACATGGTTATTTAAAATTAAATAATGTCTTCCATGTATCAAAGTACAAGGGATTATTATTTTGAATACTACAATGGGTATTTAAGTGAGATTATACATGGGAGGCACAAATGTGGCACTGATAAGTCTTGATTGGTAATACCAAGTCATCATGCCTAAATATATTAGAATTTTCTACTTTTTGTAGCTACTTTCTATGATCATTTTAACTGGAATTGGATATCAAGACCACCAATCTTGAAAGGAAACCATAAAGGGTTGGGGAAAACATAAAATTACAATAAAGGGGGAAAGTTACTGAAATATAGTTTTATATTTAAGTAAGTAAATAAGATCATAGAATATTAATTTTTAATGAATTTTTACATGTGTCTATAATAAGTTAGTGAGAGAACCAATGTTTCCAAGTAAAATATGTTTGATAACATATGGGAAAAAATTATTATTATTATAGTTAGTTAAGACCAGAATGAAATAAACTCTCCAGAGATTGAATTGAAGTATCAATATAAGTTCCAGGGAATTAGATCAACTTAGGTAGATCTAACGGTTGCTTGGACCTAGTAAATAGTACATATACTGATAATGTATTGAAAAATACAAGTTAGAATAATTCAAGAGAGATTTTTTTACCAATTTCACATGTATAAATCTATATAATAAGACATGAATGGGGCATATGAGGAGATTAATGTGGTGGGTAGAATTCCATAAGCTTCCACAATAGATAAATCACATATTCCATGCTACGTACAAGAAATGATATTTACAATATAAAATTTATGGTAGGAAAATATCAATTATAACTAGGATAACTGCATGGGAAGTAGTAATAACTATCCAATTTCACTTGAGAAAGTATAAAAGATATGTACTTGGTATGTGGAGAGGAAGGGATACTAGTTATAAGGGGACAAAAACTAGTCTTCTGATAGATCATTATGATCTAATATCACTGTCTAGCTAAGTTAATAAGAAAGATAATATCATTCAACCCAGTGGTAACCATATATATAAATATCAAGTGCATTGTGACTTTTGATGTAGAAAAAGAAGCAGTGTAAAACACAATGATTTTTTCCAGTTCTTGGAATCAAACCTAGTAAGTAAAGTTTTATCATTATGATAATTCCACTACTTGTACTATCAAAGGTTTCAAGTTTTGAAAGTGGAAAAATGGAATATTCTTGAGGATATCATCTCTTGAGAAGTTTCTATTAAGGAGGTGAAGTTACATATAATAGAGTTGTGATATAGCAGAGACATGGAAGAACCATGAATATATCCAAAACTAATCAGAAACATGATCTTAATCATGTGAGAGTTAACAAGGATAGTTATCAAGTTAGATATAGTACAAGTGGGAGTGTTTTAATAGTGAGTTCCCTAGGACCAACTTAAATAGTACTTTTTGATTACCATATCATGTATATAGTGAGTTATGTATGATGTAATCTTACCATGATAGTGTTGATATTTATGAGTCTACTATTTATATGTTAATGTCTATAGATTATTTGTTGTATCAAAAGGTTATAGAAATTTCCAGGCTATAATGAGAACCTCATGATACCATAAAATTAATATTAAACATGTGTACTATAGTCTAGATACATCATTTTGACATGACATAGATGATTTATGACTATCATGTGCTAGGGGGATCATAATAATTTAAACTTATTATCATGAAGTTTTCACTTGGTGATCTAGATTAGATGAGATCATGAGGACTGACCTGCCAATAGGAACACCACACGTTTCAAGTGTCATTGGTAGTTCCATTATGAAAACAAGTGTAATGGTATCCTATCTTGATATTATTATCAATTCATACTATTTTATCATGTACTTTTATTCAAAGAGAAAACTATGGAAATTAATTCATAGTGAGGTAGACTACGTTGGGTGCGTCATTGGTAGTATGACATTGATTGGATAATCAAGAAAGAATCTGTCAATTGTAATAGGAAGATATATATATAGACCATTTGATCAGGATAGTAATACCTTTATTAAACCCATGGACATGGTATAATAAGGCAAGTCCATATAGTATGGTCAATGAATAATAAATAAAGAAAGGATGATGACACAAAGTGTGCATCCTTTTTTATGAGATTTCATGAGACAATGAGATTATATTACATGACATGTGTTCGTAGGAAGGTTTTCATTAATATGAATACTCCTTATCTCTTTAGAGGCCATTATGGGTTGCTATACTATGTTTCTAGTCTATGAATAGTATTCACTACTATCAAGATAAGGGCCTAGAAAGTCACACATAATAGCATATTCAAAAGCATGTCATATTCTGATGAATAGAAGTTTATGACATGGTGGGTTGTACCACGGGGTATGAGGTATGTACAAGTATATACAACTACCAAGAAATAAATAAATTCATATTATTGAAGTTTAGAATAAATGGTACTAGATTTATTTATTAATGTATTTAAAAGTATTAAAGTAAATATGTGAAAAATATTATACGAATGAATATTATTTTAATATTTGTGAGAATGATGAGTCAAGTAAATGTATCACTTTTTTCACGTGGTATATTTATGATATTACAAGTAAATGATAAAAATAGATGATATTTATGACTCAATAAAGGAGTCATAAGATTTAATTTATAGTGAGTAATAAATATTCGTGGGTCGGGGACCCTTTTTAGACATTTTAATAACTCACTATATAAAGGAAGAAAGGGATCTCATAGAATGGACTATTGAATAATTGATTCCAAAGCCTCTATCTCCTATCCCACTTCTTAGAGAGGGAAGCAGTCAATCTAAGCCTTTGATTGATGTTCTATTTCACAGATCGCTGGATTGATGCAGCGGTGATAGTCGAGATGTCGAAGATTTCATCAAATCTTTGTTCTATCACCCTAAATTTGATGATCAAAAATACCACGAACTATCAAAGCATGTGTAGATGATCTAGAGGGGTTCAAATTCAGATCCTCCAAGCAATGATCACCGTTGGTGATAAGATTTTGAGAACAAATTTAGACCTAGGTGGTATTATTTATTTTATTTTTCATGCTTAAAATTAATCACATGGGATCTTTGAGCCATTACTAAGGCTATACCTCACTGGTGATGAATTATTTATGTCAATCTCCAGTAATTGTTTTTAAATTCTTGGCCCACTAGCTTCCACTGCACATCCTGATACCTTCATAGATGATGAAAAATATTCAATAGATTCATCATATAATGGTGATGACATAGATTTGGTATAAACCTATACTAATCATCGTCAGACCATTGGAGTTTTCTTTTGGTAACCAGGTGTTCTTAAAAGTTTCACCTAGGTTAGGTCTATGATTTTTGGGAAAATAGGGAATTCTTTTGCTGAGATTTGTGGGTCCATTTGTGGTAGTTGAGCGAATGGAAAATGTAGTTTACTATTTAGCCTTTCCATCATAGTTGAATTTGATCCATAATGTGTTTCATGTGTCATCTATTATGAAGTTCCTTTTTGACCCTTCTCATATCCTAGTATAGAAAGACCTTTATGTTGATCCCGACTTATCCATGATGGAACATCCAGTTAGGATTTTTGATTCTGAGAAAAAGTTTCTTCATAGGAAGTTTATACCTTTGGTCTGCATACTATGGAAACATGGTTCTAATTCATATGATATGTGGGAGCATGAAGCACTAGTGAGTGAGTAGTGGCCTCACCTATTTAATATGGAATACTTAAGATTGGTGATATAAAGTGTTTATGGTGGGGAGGTTGTAACATCCTATTACTACTTCAGGTACTCATCACTTCCTTGTTTTTTCCCTTTCATTTGGGTGAGTTTTCAAGTTTTTATTTGGATTTTTTTGGGAAAATGATGGTTTTAATATTTTTTGCAGTAGGCTGAACTATAGTGGTAGGCCTATGGCATGGAGTATGAGGTGTTACACTGTGAACCATCAGGTTGTGGCGTAGGAGAGTTTGAGGTCAAATAGGGCTAAAAAATAGGTGGTTGGTTGCACCTTGGATCACTGGAGACCATTTTATAGTGCTAATGCCAATTTTGGAATGGCAGCACCATGGAGGTCCGAATTTTCTATGAAGCCCTAGTTGGTGCATTTTAGTGATACTACCTATTTGGGCATAGCTGCGTATAGTGCTTGGGTTTCATCATAGCCTCACCCTAGGTGAAGTGGATCTTGGTGAGGTCCACAACATGTTTTTAGGAGGATAGTTGGCCAGAGGTGGATATGGTGTGGTCCTCTCTACTACTCCATAGCCTTGGATATTTCAATAGGTCCATGCCATAGCCATGGGTGGCTATGGCATGGTCATGTCTATTTTCCTTTACACTGAACCATGGTTTTGTTGGCTACATCGCGGTGTTATATTTTTCATACTTAAATTTCATAATCCATTTAAAATTCCAACTTAAATCCTCTCAATCCTCACTTGATTTTTTGGATTTTGAAGTATTCCAAGAGATGTTTTGGATCCTACAACCTCTATATTTATTGGATTAAAGCACTGGTGGATTAACTTGGTTCCTCTCTAGTAGGTGGAACTCTCTCTTCTCTTAGAATCCCTTGTTTTTCCCTTTTATTTTTATTTGAGAGTGTTGAATCATCATGATGCTGATGGATTAGATCTTGGTTTTGAAGGAAATTGATTATAGGGGTTGTTGCTTGATCTCCTCCACCTTATTTATTCTTTAGATTTCCTATTGCGGGTATTGTTTTGATCTTATTATTAAAGGTAAGTGGTTTCATAATGTTTATTCTATATAATTGAAACCTTATTTTCTAAATTTATTCAAAGTGTATTTTAAATTGATCTTAAATGATTTAATTTAAAAAGGATTTTACAATTGATTTTATGGGTGTGGATTTTTGAAATAAACCTATTTTTGGGTGGTTTTGAGATGATTTTTGATAAAATATGTCTTGACTTGATAAATGAATTTGATGAAATGATTCGATATTGATTCTTTAGAAAATGTCTTGAAATGAAAGTTAATTGTGAAAGGCATGAATTTAATGAAATACACTATTTTGGTTTTGAAAATGAAATGGATTGGTTGAACTTGAAATTGGGAATTTGAATTATGAAAGATGAATTGATTTGAAATGAATGATTTTACCATGATTGATTGACTAATTGAAAGCTCATCTGAGCCTGGTGTTTTAGTGGGTGACTAGGACAAGCACGCTAGGACCCTGAATCCCTAAAAATGGATTGATAATGAAAACTCTAACTAAAACCTTTTCAATATTATTTCCCATGAATGAGTGTTGATTGATTATGTTGTTATCATTATTTTAGTGAAAAATGAACACATTGATCTATGATCACTGATTGAGAAGTGTGAGGATCCTATAGTCAGGAACTAACTAACCACAAGGCTTCTATAAATGTTTCTTGGTTTTGATTTGATGATTACATGATATTGATCCATTTATTGATTATATAAATAATTCATTCACACCAAAATATTTATTTAAACCATTTTATATAAAATTTCTACTTCATCCTTTTTTGACGTATCTTCCATCTTTTGAGTTTGAAATCATTTTTTGATTGAAAGTATGAAATGAATTTACATGACATGTTTTATTTAAGATGAAAAAATAAATTATTTAATTATCATGGAATTTATTTTAGAACACATTTTGAGACCCTACTAGTCTATTTATCACACATCGTACCTTTTCCTTCGAGAATTTGTATATTTTGTTATGCTAGGTCCAAGGAAAGGGAAATCTCCTCTTATAGGTGGTAGTTGTGCTTGATCTACAGGACTTTGGAATGATGGTAGTGACTAGTGGAGCTATAATACACTTGTTTCATAGGGGTTTTGAGACTTTATCTTGATTATTTTTTCATCCCTTGTATAATGATTTAACTTGGGTTCTTTATCATTTTTCTTATGGTAGTTTCTCTTTGAGGAGTTTTTAGAATACCGACTATGTATTGATTTATCTTTCGTTGTTTTGAGTTATCTTGTGGAAAAATTATTCCATTGTTATTATTTATGATTTCAGGTGATAGTAACGAAACCATGGGGATTGGTAACACCCTTTGGGATATGTCAGGGCTGGATTGGGTATCAGTGTACTAGGGTACTCAGGTTAGTTCATGATAAATATTTCCCGCTTAATATGCTTGTTTAAGATAGTTAATGTTACAATGACCGCTTATTTGAAATATTAATTATAGAATAAAAAATTTATATTTAAATAATATAAATCATGAAATAAATAACATATATATTCACTAAACCCATTTATATAACTATCCATGAAAGGTGGTGATGAAAAATGAAATGTGTCATTCATGGAGGCAGTAGTCCAAACACGCACATGAGCAACATTTCCATTTTTTTGATTGAATGAGAGGAAGATAGATAATTGTTATACCATAAATATAATAAATTTAATTATATTATTTATAATTATGTCATTATATACATATAGTTATAATGGGTTTGGAGGAGGGAGTATGGGAAGAATAAATAATATAAGTTAAAGGGTAAGTAACACTTATGTTGAGAATTTGGATATTTTCTTGAAGCATCCTTTGAAAATGAAGGACTTGAGGTACTTTTTTGAGGCTAGGGGATATCAAAAAAGTATATGGGATATAAAAAAAGTAAATTAGGTAGTGGTTCATGGAAATTTATAACTATAGGAGTGGATTGAAGGGGGAGGAAGTGAGATCCTTCTATAGGTGAAAAAGAGGGATAAATATTTGAAAAATAATGTTAGATAAGGGATAAGAATAGAATTTCATGAGAGTTGGGTGATTTAGGTGAAAAATAATAGGCGAGACATGAGGGTATAAATTTTATACCTAAAAAAGTCTTTCTATAAGGTTCAAGGCACCTTTTAATTATTAAAAATTCAAGATACTTCATTTACCCATTTTTACCCTCATTAATCTTGATTAAAAATTAACCATGGTAATTATTTTATTACTAAAAATATAAGATGAAACTTCTTACCAAATTTAACTGTTTTTAATTATAATTTAGACTCCATTTAACCTAATTAAATTTATAAATATTAGAAAATTAACTTTTAAATTAAAATATATTATGTGTTGAAAAACTGTTTTTGTAGAAAAATTTCATTTTAATCATTAAGAATTATTAATCTTATTTAACATTGATTACCAATTAAATGAGTGTAAATTTATTTTTATATATGTTTAAAAATAATAATAGAGCCTTTATTTTAAAAAAATTCAATTTAATTTAAAATCATAATATTTAGAAAAGTATCATTCTTAAAAAAATAATCGTTTTACTGTGGTAACTAATATCAACCTTTGTAACATAATTTTATGTACCCAAAAATTAAATTTCACCCATTACTTTATTTTATCATTTTGATTAAAAATATAAGAATCATATTATTTTATTTAATTTCTAAAAGTGGTAAAAACTAAGTTTTATATAAAAAGTAAAAATACAATGAAATATATTTTCATAGGAAAATAACTTTTTTAAAAATATATATTATTCTTATTCTTATTTTTTATCAATTACTAATTAAATTTGTATTAATAAATTATTCATATAAAATATATTTTATCATCAATAATCACATGTTTCTTGAAATATAAATTCATATCTCATATAAATATCATATTTAGAAAAATACATTTATAAGTATAAAATGATCGTATTAGTCATTTTATCTATACAAATTGAATTTCATTTATATTAAAAGTAGAATTTATTTTATTTCTATAAATATTTCATAAAGTAGTTATCAAAATTCATTATTTCTAATTTAATGACCAAGTTTTAATGATCATACTTAAATATTTATATTTTATCTAAATATATCATGATTTCATTTAAGTTTGGTGCTGTATGTGGAGTAAGATATTGAACACATTGTATTATTTAAAGGTAATAATATATTATAATTTTAGTGTGTTACATTGTATTATTCTAAGATATTATAATAGACCCTTCAACCAGATCAACTCCTTCCTATATTTCCTTTAAGTTAAGTACTTCACTTTCATTTTTGAGAGTTAAACTACCAGTTGAGGCTTCAATATCCAACTCACAATCATACCTCCAAAAGTGAAAAAATATCTACCAGCACCCTTATAAGTGTTCTAATCTCCCCCAAAGTTAGAGTCAACAAATACATGTAATGACTTATCCATTATGATTAAAAGTTATGTTCTTTTTGAACCATTCAAGTACTATAATATCAACTTCATAATCTCCTGATGATCTCTTCCAAGATTCAATTTTTACTTGCCAACTACCGCTACTAATTGAACATTTTCCAGTTGAGTACACACTATGAAGTACGTCAATATTTTGACTAATGATTCTTAGTGAACCTTTACCATGAAATATACCTCAAACTTCAATCACGACACTATCTCCCTACTCAACTTGAAATGTCTTTTCAAGTATCTCATTGCCAGTTTCACCTCACTCATTCTGAAGTGTGCCACTAACTTTTGAATGTAATTTAGCCAAGTCTAGTATAAAGTATCAGAACTTAATTCCCTTAATATTTATATCCATTAGATCCATTTATCTAGACTGATTTCCCTCATCTTTAAACTTTTAGAAAATTAATCCTTCAACTCATTGATCATTTTCTTCACTGGATTAACAATAAGCATGTGGTCCACATAGAGAAGAAAAATGACAAAACTCCCATAATTAAAAATCTTTTGGTAAAAACAATGATCATCATTACTCTAAATAAACCTTTTATCTAAAATTAAAGTGTTATACTTATAGTTCCACCACTTTGGGACTTGATTCAAACTGAAAAGGGTACACTTTATCTTGTACACAAGGTCCTAGTTTTGATGCTCCATGAAACAAGATAACTACTCCATGTAGATTTCCTCACCTAAGTCCTCATGAAGGAATGTTGTGTTCATGTCTAACTATTACAGATGAAAACCCTCTATTGAAACCATACTTAGTACCATTCATATAGTTATATATTTAAATACTAGTGAAAGATATCAGAGAAGTATACACACCCCATTTGTTGAAACCCCTTTACGAATATCTTCTCCTTATACCTATTTATACCATTCATTTAATCCTTCAGCCGATACATCCATTTGTTCTAAATGATTTTTACTAAAATACATTCCCATTAGATGCCATGTTCTAGATACATGGAGAAAATCAATCTCATCCTTCATGGAAAACTGACACTAATTTGAGTCTTTCAAATTTATAGAACCTTTCATGCTCTTAGGCTCTCCATCATTCGTGAGTAGTTAGTAATACATATAACTCTCACACCTCTTCACTTGGCACATTTCTATGGTAAACCTCCACAACTTTCCATATGTATGTTATATTTCTATTACTAAAAATTAAATAGATTTATCTTCTAGATATAATTATTATAAAACTATACCATAATCTTATGAATTCCTATATTTTTTTGGTACTTTTGACCTCAATAACACCATCAAAACTTGAATCCCTTTCCAAACATCCTCTGGACATACTGGTGTTTCTGATACTGATGAACTTCCCAAATTATTTGAAAAATTAATATTATACGGATGTATATTTATTTGAACTTAAGACTATGATAATAATTTTCTCTCATCATAAACCTCAGCTAAGTTACAATCCATACACAATATCTCTTTATTGAATATAGCATTTTGATTTCTGAAAACCTTCTGAGAGTTGTTATCCTAGATTAAAAAACCAAAATCTTCATCGCCATACTATGTTTCTATTTTGGGGTGTTCTAAAAGAAATTATTTCTTAAGTTAAAATGAATTAATGTGGTTAACTTAGGTTGTATCTAGATAGGAGCACACAAAAATCAAGTTCTTCACTTTAAATTTGAGAAAGAAGTGGTGGTTGTTTTTGAAATTTTTTGATTTAAAAAAAAGTAATTAAATAAAGGTTGAGCACAAATTGATGAATAAAGTGATGGGGACATGGTAGTATTAACTTTTTAAATTTCATCATGGTCATAAAAATTTACCCCTATCTTCTGATTGAATGATAAATTAAAGACTCATAGATCAAGTTTTCAATAATTATTGATTAACAAAATCAAAGTAATCCACTCTAATGTGCATGTAAGTTAGTAAATCATCCCAAAAATACTAAGGAAAGTACTAATCAGGAATTATTTCTCCTTATAAATCTAGAAAAAATTTAATTATTCCATACACATTCCAATAATCACTAGACACTCACCACCTAACACAACCTACTTGATCGAGAAAAACTGCACTAGGTGGAGGGAGTTTAAAGAAATTCAACCAAAGCTATAAACAATGAATGAAACAAAAATCATAAATAAAATCACTTTAAGAGAATTGGTAACCACTAAAAATAGAAACCATTTAATATAAAATATATTTTTAAATTAAAGCACAAAACTCTGACATTAGAAAAGGAAAACCCCCCTTCCTCAATCACTCAAATTTTTTACCCCTCCATCTGAAGGGTAATAGAGTTGAATGGGGAAGAAGAGAGAATTATAAACTAATAAAAGATAAAATAAAAAATAAAAAATACTTAAATGTTACAATTATCAAGAAAAAACCCTATTTATCATTCTTCAACACTCTCAAATGGGATTGGATACACATATTTTTAGGGTTGAGGGGTGGAAAATTTTCCCTCCAATTTATTTACACCGAGAGTTTGAGTTAATTTATCATAGTAAATGGCTTATTATCAGGAATATTTATTCACAAAAGTTGTTCCTATTTATCTTGGACATGTTACTTTAAAATTTAGGCTTTTTTGAAAAAGTTTACTAAAATATATTCCATAATAAATTAAGAAAAAAATTTCTGTCCAAAGAGACTCTTCAACTTTCACAAGTTTACAACATTCAATGGCTATATTAATAAACCAAGATATTCGTAAAATTTAATATGAACATGATTATTCAAGTATTATTTCAAATAAATCTAGAATTACATCATTTGGATGTATTTATCTTGAGTTATAACTCATTTACTGAGGTGGGGTCCATTCTATCATCCAGACATATTTTTCAAATTGATTGATTTTTATAGGCCTGTGGTAGTTTGAATTTGCTCTAGTTTAAAAAGAAGAAGTTGAATAACATGAATAAAGTAATCCTAAAAAATTAATCACTCCAATTATATCAATATTTTAAAATTTATGCTCGAAATATATAATTGGTAGAAAAATTTTAAAATTCCAAAATTAAGCAATTTTCACATTTTATCCCAAAATTCACCAAAAAACAAAAAATGATGCAATTTAGCTCAAATTTTTGAATTAGTAGGGATAAAAACATTGAGACACACATTAAAAATAATGGAAATATTATCTCTATAAATTACACCACAATTAGTACTTGGACTTCTGGACAAGTAAGCATCAAAATCAAATCAAAGAAAATACAAAAAACATATCCATGAGATCCACTAATTTGAAAACAAGAAACAAAAGATATCATGACTCCTCAAAAACCATTATTTAAATTTTTTAATTCAGACCATTAAATATATTTACACTTAATTTCTACTCACATTAATTCAAGACACCTACCTCACATGAATTTTCCACCATCTCAAAAATGTCAATTTGTAATAAGGCTTTTCTCACCCAAACCCATGCAAGAGTCACCATAGGCATGATAAATTCCTACATCTCCACCCAATGTGAGTCAAGAAAATATATTTATCCTGAGAAAATTTTAGGGTTGTTTAATGGATTTAAATTTATAGGATTTATATTTCAAAAATTATGATGCTAAATAAAGATGGAAAGCAACTTTTTGAAGCAAAATTGAAAGATTATAATTTCACTCAAGTATAGTATCCTCCTTACTCCCCTTAATAAGAAATCAAATCCAGAATATTTGAAAATATAATGTAAATAATACACCATCAACAATTTATTAGAAAAATTACATTTCTATTCTCCATTACTTTTCATAAAATATCCAGAGAGGCACAACTTTGATTCTCCTTTGGAAGCTCTAGAAAGGCACAAATTATTTTATAATAAAAGCTTAAAAAAGGCACAAATTTTGAAAGAATGAATTTTTTATCAGAAAAATAATCTCTTAAAAATTTTATTTTCCACTCAAACTATTTCCAAATGATTTAGTACAACACAAGACAACTCCCCCCACAATTAAGTTCAATTATATCATGTAATTTCAATTCAAGAGCATGTTGGATAGAGAAAATTGGATTTTAATGTGGATAATATAATTGTATTTTCATGTATTATACAGTATATAAGGATTATATGTACAATTAAGTCCATAATAAAAAGGATTCTCTTAAAATAGGGGCTTTAAAATCAGATAAATGACTCAGTCATTGAAAACAAAAGTACCTCAAACCCTAATGTTTTTATAGGAATAAATCAAATTTTTGTCAAAGAAAACATAGATTAGTTCTCTATATAAATGAGGTGAATGTAAAGAATATAAAAAAGGGTTCATAAGTCTCATGGTAAAGTTATTTCAAAGACAAATACGGTGAGATGTGGCATGAGATTAAAAAGATCAGAGGGCTTTTTATGAAATTCCCAAAGATTTGAACTTGAAACAAAGTCATTCTCAACATTAATTTAAGCTTATTTTCAGAGAATAAATTATTTCAATCATTTAAATGGGTTTTAAAAATGAAAAATATAATCATTTGAGCACAAAAGTTTCAAAAACACACAAAAATTGAAAATGAAACACACAAAAATTTGAAAAACACACTTTTTTTTAAAAAAAATAGAAAAAAATTAAAAAACCTAAACAAAAAGGTTCCCTCCCGGAAACTTAAATGATGTAGTGTGATAAATTAATTTAAGTGGATTTAACATGAAATAAAAATTTTAATTTAATAATAATTAGAAAGTAAGTGTCAAGGAGAGGTACAACTTGATTGATTTTATTGATAAATATGTTCGAGGAGTGTGATTTCATATATTGTCTCTGATGTCGTGTTCCCATGGAATTTCTTCAGCCTATGTCCATTAATAGTGAATGGATCCTGCTCTCCATCCTTCAAAATCTAATAAAATGAAGGTATATACATGAGTAACTATAAATAGACGTTCCCACCTGGAATGATGTTTACCTGACATCAACATGAGTCTTAAGTTAAATAACAACACTGTGTCTCCAGGATGTAAGTCTTTCAGTTGGATTATCTTGTTAGGAGCCACTATTGTTCTCTTAATTTAAATCCTAGAATTTTCAAAATATCCCCTTCCAATTTACTCTATCACCTAAAACTAAAATCTTCTCTCTTTTCCCGTGCTTTCAATATCCAAATTCATCTTTCTCAGAGCCCAATACGCCTTATGCTCCAATTGCAGAGATATGTGAAGACTTTTACCATAAATAAACCTATATTTACTGATTATTATTGGGGGTTTTAGGCTATCCTATAATCCCATAATGTATCTTCCAAAATTTGGATCCAATCCTTCCTATTCATCCTAAAATCCTTTTCCAAAAATCCTTTGATTTCCCTATTGGACACTTCATCTTGACCATTAGTCTATGAATGATAGGGAGCTAATGTTTTATATGCACCCTATAATTTTCAGAAAATAATCTATTATAATATTGAAAAAGTGATTCCCTTGATTAATGAGGATGTATTTGGACCCTCCAAACCTAAAAAATATGTTAGCCTTAACAAAATCACAAACTTTAGTATTTTTAGTCCTGACAGTTTTTTACTACACCCATTTTAAACATAATGAAATGAAAGGAAGATATAATAATTTCCAAATGACATTGGGAAAGGGTATATACAATTTATCCCCCAAATTTTAAAAATCTCACAAAAATTAAATTACTTTTTGTGAATTTCTTGTCTCTTTGAAATACTTATAGAAAACAGACATTTTTTACACTTTTTTCAAAATTCATGAGCATATTTAAAAAGGGTGGGATAATAAATTCTTGATTATAAAACCATCCTTTATTTAATTTGAGGTTCAAAGTGTCCTCCACAAGATAAATTTTGGAAAAAATCAAAGAAAAATTCAATTTCACTTTTAGGAAAAATTATTCTTATCACTTGATTATTAAAAATCTTTCAAAGAAATGGATATTCCCAAATGCAATATCTAGATTTAGATTTAAATTTTTGAATTTAGTGGGAATTTAAATGATATAGGACCTAAAATGTTACTAGATAATTGACCATGTTATCAAACCAAAGAAATTATCCTTTAATCAAGTATAACTTCTCTCGTAGAATGTGATCGTTCAATGGTTCTTTGTTTGGAATTTCAGCTTTAGCAATGTTGGGGAGTCTACTTAAGTGATCATAAACTTGGTTATAAGATCCCTTATTGTCTTTGATTTCTAAATTGAACTCTTACAGTAGTATAATCCATGTCACTAGACTTGGTTTGGATTCATTTTTCTTCATTAAGTTCCTAAGGGATGTATGATCAGAAAATATAGTGACTTTAGTTCCAATAATACATGATTTAAATCTTTTTAAAGAAAATGAAACCGCTAAAAAATATTTTTATGTGGATGTGTAATTAAATTGGGCTGCATCTAAGGTTCTTGAGGCATATGTGATGAATTATGGCCTACCCTCAATTCACTGATAAATCACTGTTCCAACTACTTGGTTGGAAGCATCACAAAGTACATTGAATGGTTCTTCCTAATTTGGTGGCTGCATCACTAGAGGAGTAATCAATCCCCTATTCATCTTATCAAAGGCTTATCTACACTCACTATTTAAATCAAAATAAACACCTTTCAAAACTAATCTAGAGAGAGGGAGATAAATCTTACTAAAATCTTTGATAAACCTCTTATAGAATCCTACATGTCCTAAAAATGATCTAACATGTTTATTTCAAGATGGGAAAGGCAATTAATTTATCACTTAAATTTTTAATTTATCCACTTCAATGTATTTTTTTTGAAATGACATGATGAAGTAAAATTCCTCTCTCAACCATAAAATGACACTTCTTAAAATTAAAACAATATTCTTTTCAATATAGTTTTTTAAAACGTTTTACATATTTTTCAAAAAATGGTGAAAATAATTTCTAAAAATGTGAAATCATCCAAGAAATATTTAAAGTGATAAGAAAATATACTTACCATCCACCTCTAAAATATACATGGATCAAAACATAATCCAAATGGAATCATTTTATATTAAAAAGGGTTTAAGGGAAAAGTAAAGGTAGTCTTCTCTTAATCCTCGGGAGCAACATTCACTTGAAAATAACCTAAAAATCTATCCAAAAAGCAATAATGAGTTCTCCCTACCAACATCTATAACATCAGGTTAATAAAAGGGATGGGTAAATAATCTTTTCAAGTGACTTGATTCAATTTCCTAAAATCTATACACACTCTCCAGCTATTCTTAATTCTTATAGGGATTAATTCATTCTTTTATTTCCTCACAGTGGTTATGCCAATTTTTTTAGAAGTACATGAATAAGGATAACCAATTGTGAATTTGAAATTGGATAGATGATACCATCTTCAAGTAGATTATTTATTTACTTATTCATAACCTCCATCAAGGTGGGATTCATCCTCCTTTGGGCATCTTTGATAGGTTTTTAATCTCCCTCAAGAATAATTATATGTGAGTATATTTTTGGGTTTATTCCAAGGATATCACCTAAGATACACCCTATTTATTTTAAATTTTCTCTAAAAATATCAATAAAATATTATTTTTGGGTTTCAGATAGATTATTATCAATTATCACAGGTAATTTCTCTCCCACCATGTGGTAAAAATACTTCAAATTAGTGAGGAGTGGTTTTAATTCTAGATATGCGGTCTATTAAAGGGATTAAATTAAATTAAGGTTCCCCACTTCCAAAGTTTTAACCTCCCACAAAAAATAAATTATATAATCTTCTTTATCTTTAAAAAACCATCAAAGAAATCAGATTTTACCTCTTCTTCTCACATGAAATCATAATCTATAATATTTTGGGCATTCACATGTACAATGATGTTTTAAATGGAAAAATTTTCTCCTAAGGATAAGAAATCATGGAACATACTTGATTATTCAATTTTTTAGTACCAAATTCATGGGAGAGTGAAAAGAGTGAGTGATCATCTAATGGGTGCCTCATAGAGTCAAAAATATTGAAGTGAAAAATGCCATCTCCAAACTCCATTGTGAGTTTCCCTTTATGGAAATTAATGATGGATTTAGTCATATTTAAGAAATTTATCCCTAAAATTATGGGTGAGTGTTATGGGATCCTATCTTCTTCCATATTCAACACATAGAAGTTAGCAAGGAATAAGAGATCTTTGAACTTCACAAGGTCATCCTCCAAAAATCCTGTTGGGAAAACTCTAGATTAGTTTTCAACCTTAACCACCACTCGGGTGGGATTCAAGTCTGCCATATACAAATAAGTATATATTGAGTGAGTTAATACATTAATTTAATTTCCTAGATCACATAAATAATTATATAAATTTAAATATCCAATGGTGTATATAATGGAAAACATCCCTAGATCCTGAAATTTTGTTGTAAATTGTGTTGTGATAAGGGTTGAGACACTTCTTAACAAGTTTATACTCTTATTACCATGAAGTATCCTCTTCTGATTGAAAATATCCATAAAAAAATTAGCATACATTGTAATTTTTTTGAGTGATTTGAGCAGTGGCATATGAATTTTCACTTTATGAAAGGTGTCTAGAATTTCTTTTTAAAGCGCTTCTTATTGTAATATCTTTGATTATATAGTCCTTTAAGGAAATGGTGAGGGTAGGTATTTATTATTATTATTTATTTGAAATAGAGTTTATTTTCTCTTCATCCTTATCTTATCCTTATCCTTCTCTTATTTTCTTTCTTTTTCTTGGTGAATTTTCACAGAATTTTTAGAATTCCCAAATTCATTATCCATCTTTATAGGTGGTCTTGTTTTAGGTTCATGGGTTTTTGGAGGCATAATTTATTTTCCACTTCTTATTTTTATCATAATGACATTATCCTTGAGATTTGGGATCATCTGGGAAGAGAGTTTTACTGGATTTTTAGTTAGGAAGTCCATGAGACTATCGATCTTGTTTAAAAAATATTTTATGGTGTCTTTCAGCCCCTTAAATTCAGATTGATGCTATTTATTTTGAATAGAAGGATGTGAAATGGTGGATGGTTTTTTATAGGGTTTTTGGAAAGTGGTTGGTTAGTGGTAATAAGGATGGTTATAAGATTTATTTTTTTGAACTGGTGGTGGATTTTTGAATTGATGCTAGAATGAGAGTTAG
Source organism: Viscum album (assembly GCA_963277665.1). Classification (NCBI taxonomy): domain Eukaryota; kingdom Viridiplantae; phylum Streptophyta; class Magnoliopsida; order Santalales; family Viscaceae; genus Viscum; species Viscum album. Next base: position 1,804,351,170 of record OY728146.1, read on the forward strand.
TTTTGGAACTGATTATGGTAAGAGGTTATAGATCGATTATGCTGATTTCTTAATCCATATTGAACTTGATTAGGATCTATCCATCCTTGATTTTTTTTGAAACTATCATGGATAAAAGGATACCACACAACTTTCCATTCCCTCTACTTCAGCACACTGGTTAGTGAAATGATCAAGTGAAGAGCATAAACCACATAACAGTGCCAATACTTACTTCTAAATCCCTTTATTCAAGTCTATATGTATCAGAAATCTAGTTATCTATTCAATATTAATTTCTAACAAGTGTTATAGATAATAAGTTCTTACCTCACGAATACCTATTATTCCAGTACCTCTTGTACCAAATAGTTGTGAGTGTTGAAAAATGTTCTCAATCAATCCCTTGGATTATTCTTATGAATTTTCAATCAATGAACCTATAGATGATTCATATAGAATTTTTATTTCATTATAAAATAATTATTGATAAATGAAAATAAGGAAGTTATGATCCTAAATATACTGATGTGAGTAGTTGTCACATAACTTCTTAAATATATCAAAGAACTCGCAAAGAGTTCCTCCAGATAACTAGTGATGGAATAGATTTAATTTTTGATGGATATGATTCTAGATATGTGGAATGATATTTTCCTAAATCATCCAAATAATCCATTCCATTCATGAACATATTCTGTTTATAGGCTATACAACCATTTTTTGGCAGCTTCTTCCAATGAAAATGGGAATTCCTTCCACTTCACCCACTTCTCAGCTACTCCTCGGGGTCTGAAAGTAGAGTATACATATGTGAAATCTTTAATATGTTTTTTGGGTCTTATCCAATCAATACATGAAATTTTTTAAGTAATGGGATCTTTTTAGATTTCATATCAAAATAATTTTTTAACTCTAGCATGGAGATTTGATTTTTTTTATTAATGAATTGTGGTTCATAGAGGTCTATAAGAGTTTGGTTCGAATTTCCATCCATGATGATAGGCTCAGAGTGAACACTTGAAGTTTCACTCGAGTATGAAAGAGAAATTTAAACAAATTCATATTTAAAATTATTATTTCAAATTATATTCAAAAGGTTATTTCAATTTTAGGATCTAGGGGGAAAGGGTCAGTGTTTATGGGTTTAGTCATGTGATTTGAAAAATTAGATTGTTGGCACCGCCTCTCAAGAAACAGTTTTGTGTTTAACATGTTTCTATCAGAGGGTTAAAAAACAATATTTATTAAGTCAAAATGTATTAAAGTGGTTAACTTAGGTTTTATTCAAAGAGGATTGTGCAACAATAAAATTTTCCACTTTAAATTAGAGAAAGAAGTGGAAGTCATTTTTGAAATTATTTTGTTTTAATAATAAATAAATAAATTAAATAATGGTTGAACACATATTGATGAATAAAGTGATAAGGTAAGGGTACTATCACCTTTTTATTTGTCATCATAGTCATAAAAACCATCACCCCTCCATCCCGATTGAATGATAAGTGAAATAATCCTCGATCGAGTTCTCAATCACCCTTGGTTGAAGGAAGCAATAAAAACCACTCTGATGTGGATAAAGGTAATTAAATCATCCCCAAACTATTAAGGAAAGTCCCAATAGGGAATTATTTTTTCTTAGAAATATAGAAATAATTTACTTATTCCATACACATGCCAAATATCACTAGACACTCACCACATAAAACAATTTTCTTTATCAAGAAAAACTTCACTAGGTGAAGGGAGTTTGAAAAATTTCAACCAAAGTTGTAAACAATGAATGAAACCAAAACCCTTCAAATTAATAGAATTGGGAACCACTAAAAATATAAACCATTCAATAGAAAAAGATAATTTTAAATTAAAGTACATGACTTTGAAATTACAAAAAGAAAACTCCCCCTTCCCCAATCACTCAAAATTGTTAGCCCTCTATGTGAAGGGTAATGAAGTTGAATGGGGAATAAGAGAGAATTATGAAAATAATAAAAGTGACTATAGAAAATCCACAACACTTCAAGTTTCAAATTCTCTTACACAACCTCTCTTACTCCTTCTTTAATACCATTTAATGGAATTGGATAAACATATTTATAAGGTTTAGGGGTGGACAATTTTCCCTCTAGTTTTTATCCATCAAAAGATTGAGTTTATTTAGTATAGTAAGTGGCCACTTCTCAGAAATTTTTCATTATATAATTTGTTCCTCTATCTCTTGTAAATTGTCCCTCAAAATCTCAATTCCTTTGGGAAAGTTTAAAAAAATTATTTTTTAATTAATCAATAAAAATTTTTCTTTCTAAAGATACTCTTCAACTAACACCAATTTGGTGCGTTCAATGGCTACCTTAATGAGTGAAAATATTTTTGAAATTTAATTTGAACATAAACTTCGAGTCCTATTTCAAATAAAACTTGAATCACCTCATTTGGATGTCTTTAACCTGAGTTATGCCTTATTTATTAAGGTAGGTTCTATTTAATATAGATGAATCAAATGACTTATTCCCTTCACCATTGAACAAAACTAGAAGTCTTTCAATCTTGAAATAATTCTTATCTTGTTCTCTCAATCTTGAGAATAAGTAGAAGAATTGTCTCTATTTATTGAGAGCTTTCTTGAGAGAGTTATCTTTAGTCTTGAGAGAAATATCTTGGGATAATATGTTGTGCATAAAAATTCCAATAACCTAGGAGAATGATATAATCAAGAATATAAACATTGGTTAAAATAATTAATAATTACATATAGGCCCTTTATCTAATTATTTATTATAAATATACCCCATTTTAAATAATAAAAATGATGATGATGATAATAATAATATACACCATAACGTTTACTAACTTGAAAATATTTAAATATAATTTCTTAAATAAATAAATAATTATTTATTTATTTAAATGATATAAAATAACATATATCATTTCTATCAGGACATTAACTCAGTTCGTTAATCCTCCCTGACATTTATAAAAACTTAAATATTAAATATTTATTTAATTTAAGTATATGTAAAATCCTTTAAGAGGTTATGTAAGATTAAACAAGTGTTTTCTCAATTGAAATAAGATGTAAAATAAAAGTGATATGTTGTTCTACATGTGTTAAATATCATGATGATTCATTATGATCACAATTCAAGTAAAGGAGTCTTCATGCTTTGAAAAAAAACATGGCACATGAGTAGTCGAGTGAATTTGATCATGAAGATATGGAAAATAACCTATGATTACTATATAATCTCAAAAGAAGAAAGGGGAATTGATTTGTATAGAGTTGAAGATAATATCTTAACCTATCTTAAAACAAAACATATCTAACCATATTTGTAAGATAATTAAAAGATAAATATTATATATATTTGAATTAAAAATTCAATGTTGTAGGTTTTCAAGAATTATGTTTGAATAATAGTGATTTAGGATTGTGTGGAGAAAATATTCATGAGTTAGGGGGAGAAAATTACTTTGTGATTTACCAGAGTTTGAATGAAGGGTAGTTAATGTTTGAAAGAGAAAATATTGAGGCAACCATGATTTAGGGAGTGTATGAGTTTGTTACAACAATTTCATGAAGATATAAACAAACTAATGTGATTATTTTATAGAGGAGGAAGAATATCATATTTATCTAGTCCATTATAGAGTCAAAATTTCATTAGTGACCATTCAAAAATAAGTTTTTATTGATTCATTTTTTATAACAAGTATATTATTTTTTGAACAATTTGGTGTTATTGTTGCATCATATTCAAGTATATAATATTTCATTTGGATTAATCTTGTTTATAAAAGGGAAGTTTTGTGTGTGTGTGTGAGGCATAACAACCAATATACACTACGGGTGTAGTAATCAACATTAGAGATAAAACTTATTAAATTCATTGTGTTATCCTTTTATTTTTTGCAATGAAGTGATTTTATAGATTATTTCTTAACAATCATGAGAGTGGATATGTTTGAAATAGAAAATGTTGAACCTAATTTGAGTTTGTGTTGTAATTTTGATCAATGTGTGTCAAGGAATAAGTTAATTTCATGATGTCAGTATGTGATGGAGGAAGAATATCTTGGAAGGAGAATGGATTGGAAGATGGATTGGGGATCCCAAGAATACTAGGAAGTGATATGATGTGCCCAATCAAGAGAGTGAGGATTCTACTTATAGTCCATTTGAAGACTATGTTGAATTATATTTTAATATATTTGATAAGTTAGAACAAGTTTTTCCATTGGATTATTAGATTCCCATTCATGCATTGTAAAATATGGATAAAGAGTTCCATCCTTACATGAGTAAGCTTAAAAGATACTAAAATCAATGTTAATAACACATGGATGAAGTGTCAAATTAATTGAGTAATACCTATAATTGAAAAGGTTATGAATCTATTTGAGGTGGATAGAGTTAATTTATAGAATTTATGAAAATATGTAAAGGTAAATCTAAAATTTAACTACATATGTAAAGGTACCTCTTGTTTTCTACATGCTATGTAAAGGTAGAAATTATCTGTGTAAAGGTAAACTAATACATACGTAAGGATAAGAAAGAAAAAACTAAAGCTATGTAAAGGTAACCTCTAATTCATATGGACTACATAAAGGTAACTTTGAAATTTTCTAAGCTACATAAGGGTTTGGATGAAAATTAGAAGTTATGTAAAGGTTATTCTCTTACCTGTATAAGGGTTATGCCACATTTTTTAAAGATGTGTAAAGGTAATCTATATGTTCTATAACCTATGTAAGGGTCATTTAAGAGCCACATAAAGGCATCTCTATAAGATTTTTTGATACATAAATATAAAAAAAATTTCATGTAAAAGTAAAATTCAGAATTTATTTATGGATATATTTAAGGAGAAATTAAAAATTATATTCTAAATGAATCCTAATAACTTTCATGGTAAGATTATTGACCACACGTAAGGCAAGAGACCATGTGAACCTACATGGTAAGATGATCAACCACATACAGGGTGAGAAACCATGATAACCTCCACATAAAGATGATCGACTAGACAAAGAGTGATCTACCATGATAAACTCCATATTAATTCAATCAACCATGTAAAGGTAGATAGATTGTGGCTTTCATTATTTGTACTTCTAGACTCCATTCTAAGAGTATTTGGATACAATCATGAATGCATCTCTCATGAAAAATTTCATGATACTATAAATTTTGTGATGTGAATGTGGGGGATACCGTTCATGTAAAAGGTCATAAATCTCATTAATGGAGTGTATATGACTAATGAATGAGGCACCCATACCCAAAATTCAAGGTTTTGTGCTAAATTTATTTCTTTAAATATAAGATTTTATATAAAGTGAGATGAACCAAGATAAACATACATATATTTCACATCATTTTCATAACTTAAACATTATATCACACAATAATAAAATAATCCAAAAAATATAAGTTTTAGTGTCTTTGAGAACTAGCTACATAATCAACTTATTTTACAACACTTGTGAAAATTTCTCCATAATCAAACCACAATAGAATCCATTCCCGAATCCTCATAGGTTATACTCATTTGCATGACCCAGGGAATGGAAAAATAAGAAATAGGTGAGATAAAATGCTTAGTAATAGAAAACATATTAACATTTCATCAAATCTTAGATCATAATAATATGAGAAAACATAATCAAGGTAGAAATATCCTATTGAAAAGAACATAGAACAAAAAGAGTTATCTATAATTCATGATAGCAGAACATGGAATCTCAAATGAAAAAGAACTTTCCATGACATAATAGTATGAGATAAGCATGGAAACATGGTATAACGTAATGATATAATAAGTTCATGGAATAATAAATATGTAGAAACAATATAAATCAGGGAATAATAATCATAAACCAAGGTTCACTTCCAAGAAAAAACACAACATAGTGTGCTAGGCTAACTGCTCGTGAATCATACATTGTATATCATGAGATGAAAAAATTACCCAATTCATTGGAATAATATTTAATTCTAGGACCACCCGTCACATAATGAAAATTATAATTATATGTGCCACATGAATTCAATCATAATACCATAAAAACCCATAGAAATAAAATTTGTTTCATATCCTTTTCAAAAGATATCCCATAAGGAAACATTCATAAAATCATCAATAACCATAACATGATATTTCATGGAAATTAAATATGTAAAAATTGAAATTAAGTAACTTTATAGGGAAATAAACTTTAATTGATATAATAAAGAATTTGGTATTTACATCATATAACTAAAGGGTATATAGTTAAGTCAATAATTTCCACAATCAATCGATGTATGAGTATCTAAGTGAACACACTTTAATAAAAGAAATGAAACTTATGGAATTCATAGAAAAAATAAATTGGAATAAAATTAATATTTATAAATAGGGGATTATTAGGTAAGAAAAAATTAATGATGGAAATGTATCTTATTGATAGGAAAATAAAAGTGAAATCATGGAAATATTTTTCTTAGAAAACATTTCCTAACATCATTGTAAAAATACATGATTATTGAGACACTTTTAAAAAATAAATTTTAAACGATGAAAATAATAATTATTAAAATGTTAATTTAAAACAAATCTCAATAATATAACCTTTAAAATTAATAAATCTTAAGTAAAAAATGTGGAGTAAAATAGAAAAATATGACCATAAATAAAATTATCTTTTTTATATTTTTAAATGACTTTGTTGAAACAAACATCCTTAAAAAGGCTAAGAAAAATTTATTTATAAAACGGGTAAGGATAAATATGAGGATAACATGAGATGAAAAATATGTGGTTTCCCAAATAAGAAAGGATAACATTAACAAAATGGAGAATATGAACATGGAGTAGAAAAATCTATTTGAAAGGATGGGTATTAATCATAACAATGTCATAAAAAGTTTTGGAAAAAATCAACCCAAAAAAGTTTTTTTATTTTAAAAAGTAAATTTTCATAATTGAAAAAGAATATTTACCCTTTAAAATAGATAAATTTTAAAATAATGGAACTTAGAAAAGAATTTTCAAGAAATATAGCTCAATACCCAAATGAAAAGAAAATTAAGTTAAACACTTATGAATTAATTATATTTCAAATAAAAAAACCATAAAGGTATAAAATGAGAAATATTTTTAAATATCTTATATTTTAATAAAAGTTTTATGAAAAGGCATCAATGGGAAATATTTACATCACAAAAAGTGGTGAATACAAATCATATCTCAATGAAGCAAAATTGAGATCCAGAAACCCTTACCTTAGGTCTCGATTCACTATGGACATATTTCTAACTTCATAAATAATAAAAATAAGATTATTAACTAATTTATTAAGATACTTTTATATCCATATTTTAACTTCTAAGGTCTATTTATTATCATATATTATTTATTTATTATATAGTTTTTCTTAAGTTTTTTACTTGAGGTTGTTCAATTATTTTTTTCGTAACTATTTTAGTATGTTGACCATAGTAAACGGTGTTATAAAATAGATTCAGAATATAAATAATTATAGAGGTTTATGTATTTTATTATTCTATCAGCACAAAATTTACACATTTCTATAGGTTTTCCAAAATGGATTCAAATTAAGAAAGGTTTATTGATATGTTCATTTTTTTGTGGTTGAGTTTTCTATGACATTTTATTGGAAATATCACTTATAGAAAATAAAATTTCATCTTTAAATAATATTAATAGAATCATAAATATAATTATTATACATTTAATATATTTTTAAATCCATTCATGTTAGGTGGTAATGGAAAATGATATACATCATTCCGTGGAGATGGTAGTCTGCACCTACACACATGCGATAATTTTATTTTTCATAAACTATGATGGGGTAAAAAAATAATTATAATTTAACAATATTAATCATGTTATAAATATTATATTTTTAATTAAATAAATATTTTGGACTATCCATGAAAGATGGGTATGAAAAACATGACACACCATTTATGGAGGTGGTAGTCCACACATACGCATGGCGACGTCATCTTTTTTCAAATGGGTTTACATGAAGGTTGAAAATGAATATTTTATTAGTATAATAATATTTAATTAGATTATAAATACAAATTTTATTATAAATTTATGGATATAATAGGTATTTTTGGGTAGAAGATGAAAATAATTGAGAGAGATCGGCTGAGAACAATACCTCTCCATTTGGATGTTCTCCATTGGGTAACATCTTAAGGCTCCTTAGCTTGGTATTTTGTAAAGACCAATGATTATAGGATATAGGGAGATAGGAGAGTAGAGACTAAGGTAGAGTTTTTTTGTGCTAATTCTTTATAATTATTAGAGAAATGGGGTGGAGGTGAGCTCCTTTTATAGGTGAAGGGAATGAAATTTCTGTAAATATAACTTATTAAAATAAAGAGAGTACATGTTTCATATAGAAAGTGGATTAAAAGTGAAACATAATATATTGGGGGATGATTTAAGGTCAATAATCCATCAAAAATTCATTTTTACACAGGTTTTAAACATTTTTATATATTTTACTCTTAGATGTTTTAACTTTTACCATTTTTGGTTTTTTATTGTGGTAATTAATTTTTAAATAAGTGATTTAGTTTTAATGTAAAAAAAAATAAAATACGACTTATTAAATAATTTATACCTAATAATTTTAACAAATTAATCCATTTTATCAAATTACATGTAAGAGAAAATAATTTTAACATTACTGCACGTAACGTGTAAAAACCTGTTTTTAGAAAAAGTGTATTTTTAAGCATAAATGTTACGTTTAGGAAAAATTTATCAATATTTTTGATTTTAATAACATCGATTGGTTTATTATTAACCAAATTATAGTGACATGACTTTAAAATAAATCCAAAAACTAATTTTACCCAGTGAAAACTTAATTAAAAGAGAAACACTGAAAAAATTTATTAGAAAAATATTGCTTAGTTTTTAAAATGTTAAACATGGGTTTTTTTAAATTAAAAATAGTATTTTTAAATTAATAATTTAACTTTATAAATAAAATTTTTATCATGAATTTTTTTTATGATTTTTTAAGTCATACTTCTTGATATATTCATAGATGCTATTCCTTTAGTAAAAACCATAATTTTCATTATTCACCTAAAAATCATTTATTTCATAAAAATATTAAAAATTTATCCTATAATAATATTTCTATTATAAAACTAAAAATATAGTTAATTTGGTCAAAATAAAAAAAATTAACTTGTAAATAAAAACATAAAAACATAATGAAAAATGATTTCATAGGATTTTTTTAAATATAAAATGATCTTAACATTATTTCTTATCAATTAATAATTATATTTATTCTATATTATCCATAATATATATATATATATAATATTTATATTCATAAAATAAAGTTTATAAAAATCAAATTTTAGTAGAAATTCATTTTTGTGAATAAAATAATACCATTAGTTTTATCAATGAATCGGTAAATAAAATGTAATTTTATTTAAAATTAAAAATTAAAAATGTGTAAAATAAGTGTGATAATAACTTGTTACATTAATAGTTACATGTTTACATCATCCCTATTTCTAGTTACATAGCCCCTGAATATCTCTACGTAAGATCTTTGCATAAGGTAAGCTCTAGTGGTAGTCGCTGGTAGTGGTTCCACTAGTATGGATCTCATGGAAATTTACATGATATTGAAATTATATCACATATAATATCAATCATACCTTAATTTTTGGAGTTCATCTTGGGATTGGTCTAGGGAGAACCCTAGTGAATCTACCTCCTTTCCAAGCTCGAACAAATGAGCTTCATAAGGGAGACTTCTGCTACCCTATGCCATTTCTTTCCTTTTTGTTCTTAGATTTTATAATATGGTTACTTCTTTTTATACCTGATAATTTAATGGATATATTATAATGGTAAAATTTAATAAATTTATTTTAAAGTTTCATAGTTTCATTTTTGTTCAGTGTTTCTTGTGAAACAAGCTATTTAACATATTAGGTTTTTATGAAAAAACATAGTAAAATCATGAGGCATTACAATTAATGCGGTGATGAAGATTCTCATACATATAAAATCTATATGCATGGAGTTTTGGGTAGTCAGTAGCTTACCTGAGTGGTAAATTCACCTTTTCATCTTGCATGAAACTTGTATTCAAAATCGAGCGAGAGTGAATTTTTGCAAGTATAGTAGAATTGCGGGTACTATAGCATAAATACTATAATAAAAGGAAAAAACATTAGGTTTTAAAGGGAAAACATAGAAAAGTATTGGGGAATTAAAATTAATTTATTAATAAAGATGTTCATGCATACAAAATCTACATGCATGAAGTGTTAGGAAATTGGGGGCTTACTTGAGTGGTAAAGTCACCCTGTCATCCTTCATGAAACCCATGTTCAAAACCGGGTGAGAGAGAATTTCTTCAACTACTGTAGTAGTGTGAGCACTTTTGTAGTAATATTATTCATCCTATTTGGGATTTTAGGCCATAAAAATTAGGTTTTTAGGCCACAGGGCCTTCTGGATATCATGATCCTTCAGGACACAAGGCCTCTTGGCCTTGGAAAAAATTAAGGTTCACCTATAATGGATCAGAACTAGAATGATATATTAGATTAGTAATAGTCACCAGACAATGCTAACCAGAACCAGTATTGAAAGAGGGATATGATAGACACATCATCGGCCCGTGTAACACTGCACAAGGCACTACTATCAGATAATAACTTTAGGTGGTGAGCTAGGTACAGACTTGTAGAGGATCTAGGGAGGGGTTGTTTTAGTGTATTTGGGTCTACTAAAGTTGTAAGGTATTAGCCATTGGGAATATAGAACATGTAATTCTATGGACATAGTGACTTAGGGCCTTCGATTCATGTAAGAATTCAATTTCAACCCATTTAAAAAGATGCATTATTAGAAAATAAAAAATATGGATTTGTCCATGGAGTGATGGTAAGATTTTTTTTATTTAGAAGATAGTTCAAGAATAAATCCAATGATTATAATACTATGTGTTCAAGATTTAAAATAACACAAAGTGTGTGTTTTGTGATTCTTGCTACTGAATAAGAAGAAAGATATGTGAAATGAGGATCTACAACCGTGTTATATAAAACTCATGCTCGTATGGATTCTTGAAAGATAGAATTTTGTAGAAGTATTAAAAGAGGAATAATATGACATTTACATAATAAAATGATTCTTTGAATATGATTCTTCAGCTAGTTTAATAGGAGAGTTTAAATGTAAAGAATACCGAGGATTAAATATTCTATGATATTTTAAATAAGAATATTTTATTAAAGAAAAAATGAAATATTCTGAGTTTTGTATAAAAATTTAATATATAAGATTCATGATTTTAAAAGTTAAATATCTCATATAGTTTAAATAATGAGAATTATGGAAATTGATTCCTGAGTCTTTAGGAAATAAAAGACAAAAAAATATATGAAATTTTAGGGATTTTAAATATTAGGAAGATATAATGATTCTGTGACTATTATATATATTTATATATATAAATATACCAAAAGGTTGAATATAAATAAGAGGGTGTTAACTCGATAGTAAAAACCGTACATTCAGAAAGTTGAAAGAAGGAAAAAGTGAGATACTTGACACATGATCTATTTCAGACCTTAAAGTATTAAAGAGAGAAATTGGGAACCATTTCTACATGTAAAGGATTTATCTCATGTACTGAATAAGAGAAGAATAACGTGTCTCAGTGCTATTCCTATGCTCTATTTAAAGAAGAATAAGGAGAGAGCCATCATAGAACCATTACTTGCTGTATAAGTCTAAAGAAGGAATAGTTAAGATGTGCTACTACTGATTATATTCCAAGTAGAATATTTAAGACATCCAACCTATAAATATAATGCTGTAGAAGACTAAATTATATTGATGAGTGAAGGAATACGATCAATCCATATATTCCCTGAGGGACTCAATCTATCACAGGTGGTCTTTCTTCAATTAGGTGTAAGTTTATTCACTTATACTATCATGGAGTAGCCTAGATGACTTGGTACCTTGATACCCAACCTAAAACTGACATATCACAAAGGGTGTTCCTGATCCCCATAGGTTGATGACTAGAACTTGACATCATACAAAATAAAAGTTGGAATTTTTTTAAAGAAGGTGGTTCCTTGGTCAAAGACCAAAGCACAAATTATTATATAAAGAAAACGGGGTTACATGAATCTGAATGATGGAATATTTTTACAATCCTTATAATAAAGAGGAAGTAAATCAATAGGAAGGTCATCAATCCAGGTTATATCATGGTTAACTCCCTTATTAGAAAGATCTTCCGCAACCATGTTCACTTCACAAATGGTATGAGTGAAAATGCAGCTGATCTCCAGAAGTGAAATGAGGTAGTTCATCCAACGGGTTGTAATCAACTAGGCAAGATACACCACACCATTCCAAATAGTTTGGACAATAGTGGTCAAGAAACTTTCAATACAAATATAGTTCCAACCCTATTACTTATAAAAGGAAACGACATGTATCACACTCATAATTCTACCTTCCAAAGATGAGGCAATTACGCAACTGCCAAAGAAGCATTTGATCCACTTCCCAAGGTGGTTTTTGAAAATAGAACCACAACCCAGGGGTCCCATATTACCTTCAGAAGTTCCATAAACATTCACTTTAATCCAATATGGGAACAGGGATTTCCAGAACACTTCAATAGTGCGTCTAGGTTGACAATAGATTATATCAATCTGAAGTCATCACATGATCCCAAAGTATTTAACAATGTTGTAACAATTAGCCTTCTAAATTGAGGTAGCTTCTTGAATGGAAATGAGAATCTACGTTCGACCTACATTTAGATTGGATAAGAAATTATTATGAAGAAGAGCATTTATATTATACCAGATCACATAGATAATCTCAACAATAGGAATAAAGAAAAGATTCTTTATTTTCTTAGATGTTTTTATATCCACATAACACTTTAGTTGAGAGTTTATTGAATAAAAAAGTAACCATTTTCAATAAAAAATGTCAAAAATATAGTTCCAAAGAGCTGAATCCATTGAATAAGAAAAAAAAATAAGGTTAGTATCTTCTCTATGTTAGTTACAAAGATGACACTTAGAGAAAAGTTGAATCCTAAAATGCTGAAGATAAACATCAGTGGGGACTCTTTTATGAGTAATACTCCAAACAAGAGTAAGCCTTGAAGGCTTAATCCCTGGATTGTAAAAAAAAATTAACCAATAGAAATTATTATCATAATTTTGAAAGTTGTGGCTATAAAAATTTTTGGAGTCTAGGATGCCATTATGAGAAGGTTACTAGATTAGGAAATATTCAGAATTGGAATAGGGATAATTGTAAATAACATAAATAATGTTATCTAGAAGACTGAAGTTATGATAATTTAAAACATCCCTGATAGTGAAATTGGTGTGCTCTAGTAAATTATTGGGAGGAAACATGGATATTAAAGGAACACCAGACAATTTGTCCCACCAAAATTTCATGGAAGAGTCAGTAATAACCATCCATCTAGAGTTAATCATGATGTTGGTAAAGGCTTTCCTAATGTATGACCAAATGTAAGAGGTAATATAATTCATATTTCCTTTCTTTAACTTGTTAAGGAATATTTTTTGATAAAAGCAATGGAATCAGAATTATTGTGAAGCAGGTTCCAAGTGAGTCTGGATTGTAAAGAATCATTAAAGAGTTTATGGTTTTTAATGCCAAGACCACCCTTATCTAAAGGCTTACAACAAGTTGTCCAAGGAATGGTCACAAGTTTCCTTTCAAGAGTGCTTCCGGTCCAAACAAAGTTTTTGATGTAAACATTTATTTTCTTAAGGAGACCAGTAAGCCATTTGTAAACCACCAGTGAGTAGACTATTTTAGAGATAATTGTAGATTTAACAAGATAGATTCTTCCAGTCATAGAGATGGATTTACCCTTCAAAGAAGAATGTTGATTGAGGATTTGGTCAACAGTGTTATAAAAGTAACTAGATTTAGGACTTCCACAAAAAATGGGTACACCAAGATAAGTAAAAGGGAAAAATCCTTATTTGATACCTAAATTATTTATAACATTACCTTTTCTATTAGAATGAAAAGTTTTCCCAAAGAATAAAAAATATTTGTTCTAGTTAATGGTTTGACCAGAGATTTATTCATAATGTGAGAGGGAACTTTTGAGACTTTAAATATTCCTTTTATCTCCTTGTAATAAAAGGATGATTTCATCAACATATAAAATATGCATGGGAACATTTAAATTCCTAGAATCCTGAATAGGTTTAAGCTTGTTCTATTCGACAAGGCAAATGAGAAATTTGTTTAAATAATCTTCTATAATTGAAAAAAATAACAGAAGAGAGGGGATCACCTTATCTAACTCCCTTGGTGCATTTAAAGTAACCCTTAGGGTAACCATTGACAAGGATAGAGATGGTAACCAAATTGAATAAAGAATTTATTCTACTGATGAAAGAATAATTAAAACCAAAACTCTGATGAACCTTGAAAATAAAACTCCAATCAATGGTATCAAAGGCTTTCCTGATATCAATTTTAATATAAATATTGCCTCCCCTAGTGGATTTTTTTAAAGTGTTAGTGCATTCAAAGGCAAGACAAATTCAATCTTGTATAAACCTACCCTTGATAAAGCCAAATTGATTCCATGAGACAATTTTATTTCTTATAACAATACTATTAGAAAGAAGTTTCATGATGATTTTGTAAAGAGTGTTAATAAGTGCAATAGGTCTGAATAGATGAATCTCATAAGTATTGTCCACTTAAAAAATTAGAGAAATAAATTTCGCATTCATCTTATAAGGAATCACACCATTGGAAAAAAAATATTTGACAAGTTTGCAAACATTAGTTTGAATAACCTCCCAGAAAGTGCTGATAGAAACCATTATTGAAACCATCAGGGTCTGAAGCACTATCGGGACTAAGGATAAAAAAATATCTTTTATTTCAAGATCAAGAGGGATACTTAAAAGATAAGAATTATCTTCATCATTCACCATATATGGGATGACATCAAGAAGAAGGTCTTTGTTGACATCTATGCCATTAAAAATATTTTCATAATAATAAACAACATGATTAGAAATTCCATCCTCAGTATCAATGATGTTGTCTGCGTCTCTAAGAAAGGTGAGAGTTCTATAAAATTTCTTGATTCTTTGAAGAGATTTGTAGAACTTAGTTTTTCTATCAGCATCTAAGATCCATTTGGGTTTGAATATTTTCTTACACATGTTTTCTTTAAGGACAAGAAATGTGTTAAGTTTCATAGAAGTGTTGATTTCATGTTGAGGATCTATAGTGAAATCAAATATTTTAGTGGTTTTTTGAAGTTGGATAAGTTAATTCTCAATAAAAGAGATGTCATTGTCAATTTGTTTAGATTTGGAACTAAACTAACCTTTAATACACTGCTTAAGATGTTTTAGCTTGATGATACAAGTAAAATCATCATTGTAATGGTTCATAGACACCCAAATTTTTTTATGATGTTAGAACTCTCAGGTTTATAAGACTAAGAATTATTAAATTTGAAAGAAAGAATAGATTTTAGGATATTTATATAAATACTGATAAGGATGGGATGATGATCAGAGTTAAGCTTAGGAATAAAAGAGGGAGTGAATTTTCCAAAAATAGCAGAAGATAAAGTTACCTATTAGTATGCTCAAAACTCTAAAGGGAGAAAGTACCAGAAAACAAATAGGTATATAAAAAACCCAAAACAATACATCATAAAAGTACTAAAAAATTGGAAAGGTCAAACTTAAACATCCCAAAGGAATCATCACCCAAATTCAAGATATCAACAACATCTTCCTCCTCCAAGTGGAGCTTTCCCTTTTATCAGACTTGACATAAGGAAATCTACAAAAACTCAAAGGAAACGGTGGGGTGTGATCTATAAATCCCATAGGGTATCACCAAGTGTTCCATTAAAAGATACCATAATAATAAAAGAAATATTACTTTTGAATTTAAATAAAATAGGGCTTGGAGTTAAAATTAAATATTTAAAAAACATGATTTTATTTAAAAATGATGGAAAACATTTCAAACATGGATTAAATATAATTTTTATATAAAATAGTTTATATAAATCAACAGGCATGAGTAAAATAGTTTCATAATCAATGGCATATTTATCAAAATAATCACAACAAGCACTATGGTCATCTGCCCTGTGGTATGATAGATTCTGGTTATAGGATCCTCACACATCTCATGTTAGTGATCTTGATAATATGTGTACACATGTCCCTTAGGCTCAGGTCAAATATGAGTAATCAACATACCATTAGGGATAAGATCTATGGAACTAGATTTTTTAGAGTTTTTATTGTCAATCCATTTATATGGAATTACCATCCTATCATGCTTTTCACAAATAACCCAGTAACTACCCATGCTCACATGTTCTCAGTCAATCAATCAATAATAGGAAAATAATCTCATTTCAAATCAAATCATCATTTACAATTCAATTTCCAAATTTTCTATTTCAATATGCCAAATTAATAACAAAACCAAAATATGGGGTTTTCATCATTTATGAATTTTTAATATAAAACCAATCATAGGTTTTCATCATTGAAATTTAAACAATGTTCTAAAATCAATTCTCAAATAATTTCACAAATCCCATCAATTTCAAAATACGCCCCAAATCCCAATCTCATTAGATTTGGGGGGTTTTTCCAAAATCCATAACAATTCTAATTACAATTTTAAATCATGTCAATTAGGGTTTTTAAAAATCAATTGAAATATATTTCAAGAAAATTATGAAAATCAAGGTTTAATTATATGGAATAATCTAAAATAGAACCACCTACCTTTAATTAAAGAATCACCATACACAACACCCACAACAAGATTTTCTAATAAAGAACAAGGGAAATTAAGATCAATAAATCAAACCTAGAATCAATATTTAACTAAACGGAGTTTATATCCCAAACTTGGGCCTACGGGTCTTTTACGGGTTCCCCTTCAACCCTTAAAAGGGGGATTATCTATAATAAAATAAAAAAGAAGGCCTTCGGGCCATTCGGACTAAAGAAGATCGAACGAAACCCTCCACACTTCAATTTAAGAAGAAATTGTCTTAGAGGATCCAAAATCCCCCTATAGAACTTTTCTAGGCAAGGAATCCTACTTAAGTCAAATTGGGGTTGAGTGGGAACTTGAACGGGGGTTTGGGAAATTTTTAATAATTTTTAAGAATTAAAATATCATGCATGCACAGTTAGCTAGGAAGGGAAACATGGTTAGACAAACCATGAACCCTGACTATATTCCCTTACACTAGGGTGGATGGTTTCTTCAAGGTTTTCACATAGTTTTTCAAACTATGCACTAACTATGCAAACCTCCACTGTCCAGGGTTGCATGGTTTTCACTAGGGTGGCACATGGTTTGAGAAAACTGTGCGCCAACTGTATAGAACCTAAAGAGCCTCCAAAAATTTCCAAATTCCACCTGAAGAAACCATAAACAAGACACAAGCCAATCATGGTTAAAAGAAGGGTTAATAAGTACATTAAAACTAGTAACATGATGTTACATATATGAAGGGACTAAAATCCATCACTTTCTTTGCACCTAGTTAGTGCTAGAATAACAAGTTCAAGAACATACCCTTTCTTGTGATTCTTTTGATAATAATAAGGAATACATAGGTGTGGTATAATAAACATGTGCCACTAGGGATATAGTCATCCTCAGGGATGTAGAAATCATTAACAAAGCCTAGTTTTATTCGATGTTTCTTTCATATTCTACATATACATACCAACTAAAGGAGAGATAAATAGTGAGAGATACAATCAATGAATAAGTTAAGAGGTAATTAAGGGATACAGGTAAAATTTTATTAAAATTCAATCCACACTGATTCACCTCTTATCAGTATGGGAATATCCCAAAGTGATCCCAATAATTGGTATCAGGTTGTGTCACACCTTTGTTGGATTCTATTATTTAAAGTTTTATTTGAAGAATTAAGTCTCTCATTTTAAAGGTTGTACTAAGTGCTCATTTTAAGAGTATTGTGGTTTTACTATTAAGGTAATAATAGAATAAATTTCTTCCAATATTCTAAATAACATGAATAAAATGGGTGAAAATAAGTTTAGAAGGCTTCATCCAAGAAAAAAGAGAATAACAACTCTCTACTAATTGAATGTACTCAAAGTAGTGTTCATTATAATGTTTACTATTTATAATCTATCTATTAAATAAATTAGTGATGAAAATCCATCCCTATTAAGTTAAGAGGAAGAAATATCAGTTTTATCATATAGAAATTTTGATCAAGGAAAATCAAGAATGGAAGAAGAAGCACCAAGAACAAGAAGGAAATATCACATATTTCGAGAGTCATGTGATAAATCATGTTATGTTTCATGTGATTAATTGATGAATACCCTGTATAACATTCCTAGTGAATTAGTAACTTTTATTTGTGTCTCTATAAAAAACATGTAGGTTAATTTCACCTAGATTGAATATGAGAATAAAAGTTTAGAGAAATTTTTGAAACAAAAGGTGTTCATGTCTATAAAATAATCAAAACACATAGGATCCTTAGAAACCATGAATAATGATATTGAATAATGATTATATAGTATTGATAATGAATGGATCACTATAATTAATGAGTAAGAATAAGCCAAGAAAAATCTTTAATAATGAAGCCATGCATTAGAAGAAGTACCTGTTGTAAAAAATTATCATGTTCAGTTCAAGTCTAAGAGGATTAAAAAGATTTAACATCTACTGAAAGAAAAAAGAAAATTTAATTTCAATCAAGTTGAATAAATAATAAAGTTTTATGAAGTAAAAGTGAAATCGATAGAGGATGGGAGAAGCATACTCAATATGAAATTCTTAGAGCTTGCTATTAAATTGAAGAATCTAGAATCAACTCAAGTTATGTCTTAAAAAAACTTAAAAGGAAAGATACTACCACATAAAATATCAAGGTAGATTCTTATACTAAAATAACTATATTTTTTGGAAATAAAATCCAAATATCATCTAATGATTATTCTAAAGAATCCATAAGAATAAAGGAACCATCCACATTATAAAACTTTAACTGTTATAGTTATTTTTGTATACATAGTGCATGCTTAAACTAAAAATCTATACCAATATGGATTAATAAATGAGATAAGAATACTAGAATCATATTAAGTATGGATAGAAGAGTTTTATGAGGATATATTCTATTAATTAACCCAAAATAGTTGATTTAAATACTAAAAAATAGTAAGATGAAAATTTTGGAAAATCTAGATAGTATGGAGTTCAAGTAAAGAAACCAAGGTTTGTTGGTTATTTTTTTTTCTATAAAAGATTTCAGAATATGGATATGGACTATTGGTATAATATGTTAGCCTATGTAGAGAAATAATAAGAAGATATAATATCCACAGAACATGAAAAATAATTTGTATATAGTAAACAAATTTTAAAAGATTGAAAATATCCATGAATTTTGCAATGGCCATGGTCATAGTGAATATTCACGTGAGTAAAAATAATTCAATAATGAAACTAAAAAAATGAGAAGAAAATACCACAAAATTTAAATAATGGATACAATTCTACCTTGGGAATAGATCATGAGAAAAATTATTAAAATAACATTTTCATAAGTTTATGAAAAAGGATGGGGAATTATCCTTGGGTGATAAGAAGAAGAAAAATAGAGTTAATCACATCTAAGAAGATAAAGAAGGGTGTCAAACCAAAAGGTAGAAGATATTTACTTTATGTAAAATAGGAAACATCATGGGAAATTGAAAAAATTCAATGAACACAAGATTTAAAAGGAATAAGCTAGAACAAAATGGAAGCGCAATCCAAGGAAGAAATAAGAAGACTAAAATAGTGAAGAGAAAATTAAGAAATCCATGAGGAAAAACTAAAAAGGATAAGAATATTCCTAAATTATGTATGGAAATATGTCCACTTAACTTGGATAAATCAAGATAATTTCAATCTGAAGAAAATTCAAGTGTCAAAGGGAAATATAAGATTCAACATAAAGAAGAAATAAAATTTCATGAGAGGTTTCCAAAATGGGATAACCTAAGGTCTCATGAGGAGTTTTTTGGAATGTTAAAGAATTCTAAAAATTATTCATATGATTTTGTAACAATTATTTTAGCCCAAGAAAAAATATTAAATAATATAAAAGCTGGGCTAAGTGATGAATGTTCCTTGAATACTTATGATAAAAATAAAACTGCACATAAAGAGAAATACAAATAACTCTTACTGCCTAAATAAAAATCAGAGTTGAAAGATAATTTTACAATCATGAAGAGTCCATCGAGACATGGATAAAAATTACAAAGTAAAAACTTTTTGAGAATAAATTATCAATCCAAATACTCAAATTGATTAATAAGAAGGTCCACCTTATCCCCTAAATCATTTTTGTTTTATTTGTGTGCTAACCATATGGGTAATTAAAGGTGATTCCAGTTATCCAATTGATAACTAATGATATTAATTACGGTTAAATAACTATTCTAAATATAAATAATTAATTATCTTGGTATTCTTTTTTAAATAGTATTCTAAATAATATATGAATAAAATACTATCCATGATGAATGTGAACAAGCTATAAAAATTGGATAGATGGGTGAAAAAGTACCCATCTTGGTGGGAATGAAATACATGATATTTTAAATATCACTTAAAGAAGTAAATATTCCTTAATAAATAAATAATGAATACTTCTATCTTGGTGTTGTCTCAATAATTTGAATTATAAATATTGATGATGAGAACTCTCTTGATGATGTGAAGGTGGAGTACATCTCTTGAGGGGTAGTTGTTTGAGAATATATCAGGATAATTTAATTCATATAAATATAGAATTTTGGGAAGTTTCTTAATATTTGATCATTTAAAATGTATGAATGATCAATATATCCTTAGTTTTCAAGAAATTATCATAAAATTAATGGGGAGAAATTATTTTAATGAATAAAAATAAAATATAAAAATTTAATGAATTAAAATAAAAAACATTCTAGTAACACTTTAAATGATTTTTTTCTGTGTGTTGAGTAAGTGTAGAAAATAAAAGTGTGAAAAATGTTTGAATATATTTTCAACTATTGATATTAGTAATAAGTATCAGCCTATATACATATGAACAATCCCTGAGGAAGAGAATTAGAAAATGGTGTGAGTTGGTATCATATTATATTGATCAATGAAAAAATTTGATGTTTAAATCAAACTCTATTGTTTTATAAAATGAGCATTAATCAAGTATAATTAGAGTGGTATGATTAATGACATATTTTTTAAGAGTGAATTGGAATCATCCTCTCCTTTTTATTTATTATTTATCAATAATAGGGGATGGATAATAAAATATAATGTTTAATGAGAAAATAATGATAAGATAAAACCCTATGGGATAGAAGTGAATGAAACCAAATATTGACATAACATTTTCTACAAGTGGTATTGATAAAAAAAATATAAAGGGGGATATTGTTGAACACATTTTTTATTGGTGATATATTTATTTTCAATGTGTTTCAAGTAATAATTGGATTACATGATATCAATATGTGATGGATAAAGAACATATTTGAAAAATAAATAATTTGAGGATTGATTGGGGTTCCTAAGCATGTGGAGATATAATATGAAGTGCCCAAAAAGTAGAGTTATGATACTTCTTGGAGTCTATTCAAAAAATCACTTGAATAATATTTGAATAGATTTGATAAGTTAGAATAGGTGTTTTAATTTTATTATTATAGATCCATTCATGTGTTGGAAAATATGGATGAAGAGAACCATCCTTGTGTGAGTAAGCTGGAAGGATATTGAAATCAATGTTAATAACACTTGGATGAAGTGATTAAATGATTGAGAAATCCTAAAGTTTAATTGATGAGGTTCTGAAGCTAATTGAGGTGTATATAGTTAATTTTGAGAAGTTGTGCATATGAGTAAAGGTAAATCTAAAATTTAACCTTATACATAAAGGTACATCATGTTTTATACATGTTCATTAGAGGTAGAAATCTGCTACATAAAGGTAAAATGATACCTACATAAGGGTAACAAAGAAAAATTTGAAGCTACATAAAGGAAACCTCCAAGTCACATGGCCTAAGTAATGGTAATTGAGAAAATTGGGGAACTGCTTAAGGGAAAAGATGAAAATTAGGATTTATGTAAAGGTCATTCTCATATCTGACTAAGGGTGATACCACATTTTGAAAAGATATATAAAGTTAATCTATAAGTTCTATAACCTATGTATGGTTTATTCAAGATCCTTGTAAAGGAATATATACAAGATAATTTTTTACATAAAGTTAAAATCATTCCACATAAAGTTAAAATGCATATTTTATTTATAGAGAAATTTGAGGACAAATTCAGAATTATATTCTGAAAGAATGTTGAGAACCTCCATAGTAAGATGATCAACTACACATAGGGAAAGTGATTGTTTATACCTTCATAATAATAAAATTGATCGCACATAGGGTGAGTAGTAATTAGAACCTCCATGGTAAGATGATTGACCACACAAAGAGTGATTGACCATGAGAACCTCTATAATAAGTTGATAAACCACATGAATGGAGTTCAATTTCAAACTTCATTAGTTTCACTTACAACCTTTATTCTCTGAGTATCTGGACATTATCATGTATGTATATCTCAGAAAAAATTTCATGATACCAAAACTATAATGAGGTGAATACAAGGGATATAGTTTAAGATGAAGGTCAAAAATCTCATTCATAGAGTGGCTATGAAAAATGGATGCAGTGATGAAGATGTTGATGCATAAAGATTTTTTTTCATGGAGTGTTGGAGAGATTTTTTTAGTCAGAATATAGTTTGAGAATAAATCTAAAAACGCTAATACCACACATTAAAGATTAAAAATTTCACAAGGTGTGTGTTCCATGATTATTTCTACTAAAGAAGAAGGAAGATCCATAAAATGAGGATATGCAACTGCATTTCATAAAAAACATTCACATATGGATTCTTGAAAGATATAATTTCATGGAAGCATTAAAATATAAAGAATGTGACATTTATATACCACACTTATTTTTTGAATACTAGTCTTTAACCAGTTTAATAGGAGATTTTAAATGAATAAAAGACCAAATATTGAATATTTTGAGATGTTTTAAATAAGAATATTTTTCAGAAGAAAATAAAGGAAATGTTCCAAGTCTAGAAGCAAATTTAAAATAGAATATTCATGAGTTTAAATAATGAAGATATAATGTGGTTTAAATAATGAGAATTATAGAAATTGAGTCATGAGTATTCAAGAAATAAAAAGAAGAAATAGATTATAGGTTTTGGGGAGTTTGAATATAAGGAAGATCTGATGCTTCTATGAATATTCTCTCTATATATAAATATATTTATAGGTTGAATAAAAATAAGAGGATGTGTGATTGACTATAACCACTGCACATTCAACAAGTCATAAGAAGAAAGAAAAAGTGAGAGACTTGATACATGATCTATTTTAAACCTTGATGTATCAAAGAGAGAGAAATTGGGAACTAGTGATACATGAAAATGATTCATATCATACGATGAAGAATATAATAAGAATGTTTTTGAGTGTTATTCCTATTCACTAAAGAAAGAATAAAAAGAGATCCAACATGAAACCATCACTTACTATAAAAGTATTAAGAATGAAGATTTTATATGTGATAATACTGATTATATTTCAAGTTGATGATCTAAGATAGCTAGCCTATATCCATACTACTATAGAAGTATAAATAATATTGAGGCATCCCACCTAACTACTATGAGTGAGGGAAGAAGATAAATCCATATAGTCTAGGAGGGACTCGTTCCATCACATACGATCTTTCTTAAATGAGGTGAAAGTTTATTCTATTTTAAAAATGGAAAATAATCCCTCACTTTCTTCATACATAGATAGTGTTAGGATAACCGGTTCAAGATCATACTCTTTATTAAGATTATTTAGATAATAATATGGAATCTATGCACTTGGATAGTAATCGCATGTCACCGAGGATAGAATCACCATTAAGGAGAAGAACATTTTTAACAAAACCTGATTCACTCTTATGTCACTTTCTTATTATATATTTTCATACTATCCAAAGTTGAGATAAATAGTGAGATATCCAATCACTGAATAAGTGAAGAGGTAATTAAGGAATAAAAGTTAAATTTTATTAAAATTCACTCCACACCGATTCACCTTCTCTTAGTGCGGGAATATCGCAAAGTAATGATAATAGAAAACAATTTCAACACTAATTCACCAACTTCTCAGAGTTTATTATTTAATCATGTAATATTAACATTGGTATTAGAGCCAAGTTTTGGTCTTGAAGATCATTCTTGAATATTGTTACAGATTATCATTACCTAGTCAACAAAAAAGGGTTTCTAGTATTTGATGGAAAAGGATTTAATATTTGGAAGGATATAATTGTACCTTATTATATATCACTTAGACTTTATTTTCTTGAATACAACCTTAAATATTTTATAGTACCTAATAAGATAGCTTCATGGTTCTTATTTAATAATAATAATATTGACTGTGATGTAAAATAAAGGAATACACTAATGTCTTATTTATTTGAGAAAAAATTAAAAAAAGTTATGTGATGAAAAACTTCAAAGGTGATATAGATAAAAATTCATAGTATTTATATAGGATAAAAAGGTAAAGGTATAAAAGTTATAGCTTTGTAGAATTTAGTTTGAAGTTATGAGAATATAATAAGATGAATGTATGGTTGAGTTCTTTACCAGATTTAAATTTCCTCATCAGAGATTTTTCATGATATACTGAACCTCCTCATTGAAATATAGAGCTACTATCATAGGGTGATGGAGTGATACTCATAATTTCATTACAAATAGACCCAAAGAACTCAGATTATTATGATTGGATTTTTTTATATCAATGGTTATAAATTGGACTACAACTTCAAGGATAGATACATAACAACTTACTAGATTGCATTCATTTAAAAACTATGCATTATCTAATTTATTTAAGGGGATTTATGTGTAATGTTGTATTTCAGTTTGTTTAATAAAAGACTACATTGTGTAAGGTATTATTGTAAAACCTATTAGTTCTTCCATTTTAACCATATTTTTTTATCTTTGCAATTATTGAGATTCTGATGAGGAATCTACATCAGCCTATTGATTTGATCAATAAGTCTTTCGAGTTAGGAGTTTATTACTTACAATTTTTTTAATGAAGTACATAGTACTTGTATATGTTTCTGATAAAATATCTTCTTGAGGATATAACTACCTTCAACTGAAAGTTTCATTGAAGAAGTCACTGATGTGTAACTTACTTATACTAATAATCTTGGTCAAAGAAGTTCCAGTGTTTGGAACTTGTTGATACCTTGGATTCGATTTACATATCAACCTAATATTTCTGTTTAAAATAGAATACTTCTCATGAATGGATGTAACAAAATAGGTAATATTAGAATAAATAAATTCCATATATTAATAATATTTATTAATTTTATTTTATAGAGATATATCCACTATAAGAATATTAAGTAATTTTTTAGTCAAAAAGGAAATAGTTTTATTCTTACTAAATTTCTTTACATATATTATATAGTTTTATTTAAAGGATTGATTACTAAATTTTATAATTTTAATTTGAAAAAATAAATTTTATTTTTTAAATTAGTATATCAAAAGTAACTGAGGATTATTTTTGGAAAATTTTGACTTTTCAATGAATGGTGAAAAATATTGATTTTATTGGAAATTGCATTTTATTTCCAAGTATTTTAAAAGGAAAAATATATTTTTTATTATTTTTAAAATTTCATTAGTTTTTTTTGATTAAAAATAATTCATTTAATTCCTTTAAAATGAATTTTATACTTATATTTGGTATAAAAATATTTTTATACTTAAAATGCATTTTTTTAAAAACTATTTTTCATCACGTTCTATGGGTTTAATTTTAAATTAAATTATTCAAATTCTAGAAATTGAGTTTTGAAAAATTTATTCTTTATTTGGATTCATGAGGTCTAAATTCAGTAAATAAGTCCTTTTTATTTTTTGTCCTTATGAATAGTAATCATAGTAAATTTTTGTTTCCATGGTAAAGGGAAAATGGGTTAACTAGGGTAAAAAATAATGTTATAGGGCTTAAAATTCATTTAAACCATGTATTTGTTTTATTTTATGAGTTTATTTCATCCATAATCATCCAAAATTTTAAAATAAAACATTTTTTTCCATTTATCATTGATTTTTACCTTTATAATATTTAAGTAAAGGATAAAGTCAAAAGTTCCACTCTCAAGATTTTAATATCTATAATATTTTATGACAGTGATAAAAAAAATATGTTTAGATTTGAATGGTTATTTAAAATATGAATAATTTTTAACATGTTAATTTAATTTTAAATTTTAGTGATGAAATAATTACCTGAATTTCTTATACAACACTAACACAGTTCTTGTGCAAGCAATAGAAAAATCATATAAATGATTTTAAAAACTATAAAAGTAATATTGTTTGGGTGAGTTATAGTGTATAATTAATTTTAATATAAAAAAAAATATTAGGTATGTTTTAATGTATTATATTTGAATTATATTATTATCGTTTTGTCTTAAAAGTCAAATTAATTGAATAGTTCCAAAAATAAAATTAATGATACTTTTTAATAAACCAGTATTTTATGAAATGATTTAAAATTTATAAAAAATAATATATTCATACAAGTGAATTGGATATTGTTTAAAATACCAACCATGGTCCATTTATTGTTAAATTTTATTTTTATAGTAATTTTCTTGACCCTTGAAGAGTAAAAAAAGTTGATACCACGGTATTTGTCAAAAGGGTTAACGGGGGGGTGTTAAAACAAAGGGACAAGGGTGAAAAAATCACCTAAATTTTTCCAAATTTTATTATATAATATTATTTTGACTCATCGTCATATTATATTTTAAATATATCACTTTTGATCCATTTTTCTATTAAAATTAATTTATACTTTAAGAAATTCAAAGAGTGACCCTCCCCTCACTTATAAAAGGGAACCTCCTCCCCTCTCCCCCCTCACAAATTTTTAGCACTATAGTTCAAAAAAACCCTAAAAACACCCTAATAACATAACTACCCATGTTTTATATTCTATTTTTTGACCATAAAATCAACCTATGAAGTCTTTAGGTATAAACTTAAAGAGGTTTTCTAAAGAAGATGTAAGGATCTTAACCAAGGATTTTCATTTTATTCCTTCTTCCACCTACTTAAAATATTACTAAAACATTATTATATAATAAAATAATTATATTTAATAAGATAAGATGTTATTATGTTAATTGAATAACCTATATCCATCTCCTCTTCTATCAAAAGGTAACATCGTTCTTGTGTAAGTGTGAATTACCACCTTTGCAAAGCGATGTGATTCATTTTTCATGACCACACATATGGATACTATATATAAGTATATTTAAATAAATAATATTATATTAATTATATAATCATAATTTTGGGAATATAAAATTATACTTACTTTCTTTCCATCACATTCTTTGAAAAATGGAAACGTTACTCATGCGTACGTATGACCTACCATCTCCATGATTGTAACACAAATTATTTTTCATAATCATATTTCATGGTTGGTTTTAAAAGTATAATTAATTTATAAAGATAAGAATTATTTCATTATTATTATTCTGGATATTATGGAATAATTACCACTTTGACGGTATTTAACTTACCAAATTCATTTTGATCATATAATCCAAATATCATCAAAGAATCCAATGTGATCTTAATTGATTAAGTAATTGTATATAACATGGGAATAGATAAAATAAAAGAAATAATACAATTAGAAAAATTTATTAATCAAGTAAATAATTAACATATGTTTATTGTTTAATAAGATAAGGAACATACATGATGATTTACACTCGAGGTAAGGGGCACTTTACTTTTAAAATATCATTTAAAATGGTTTCAAAATTTAATTTTTAAATATTTTTATTTCATGTACATATCCTTAAAAATATTTTATGGATGTATTTATATGGGAATAAATTAATTATAAATAAAATTTTATATCAATTTTGACTTTATTTCAAAGGATTTCAATATGATTATTTTATGTATTTTATACGGAATGTTTTGATAAAAAGGAAAGAATAATGTTCCGTTTTAATAAATATGGAATCAATGAGTTTTCCCACCATTGTAACCATTATTTTATTTTTAGATTACTTTAAAATATTTCATGTTTCCTTCAAATAAAAATCCTCCTTACCTATGTTTCAAGTATTAAAAAATGGATTTTAAATGGAATGGATATTTCGATATTCATAAATGTTTTTCTTATGGGTGTAAGGAATATTTTGATATAAATGCATTCTTTCATGATTTATAATTATGTTATGGTTATTGGGAATTATTTATTCTTAAGGTTGGTTCCATTATAAACTGAGGATTAGTGGTTCCATTATAAACCAAGTATGGTTGGTTATTTTATAAACCAAGTATAGGTGGTTCTGTTATAAACCAAGGATGGATGCTTCCATTATAAATGAAGGATAGGTGAGCCCAATATATCTATCTAATGCATTGGATAGGTTATTAAATTTTTAATAGTGATTATAAGAGTGATATGAAAATTATGTATCGAGTTATATACATGATTTATCTATTATTTCTATGGGGTTTTATAG
Organism: Viscum album; assembly: GCA_963277665.1. Lineage (NCBI taxonomy): Eukaryota > Viridiplantae > Streptophyta > Magnoliopsida > Santalales > Viscaceae > Viscum > Viscum album. The sequence goes on from OY728146.1 coordinate 1,804,379,989, forward strand.
AAATATTATGATTTTATAAGGAAATATAACGATCTTAAGTTTAAAGGGGGAGTTTATGATACTTCTTAAGGGTGAAATGTATAACTTTTTGAAAAAGTTTTCATGATTTTTTAATGATTTTACATACAAATTTATAAGTTTTATTTTTTCAATTATGATTTCTTAAGATTTTTTAAGAAAATATTTGGACAGAGAAGTTGATTTTTTGGGTAAGAAAATTTTTATTTTGAACTCAAAGTTTTTTTTCAAAAAGGAAAATTCCTATGAGTATTCATGGATTAAAAACTTTATTTTTTTATTTATTTATTTTTATATGTACCTTATTGATATTTTCATGCTCATATCACATTTAAAAATGTTTTTCATAGGGTTTTAAGAATTAGCAGGGACAAGGATGAGGTCAAGATGAAAATTGTGAAGATATGTCATGAAAAAAAACTTGTTATATATTAAAAGTTTTATATTGTGAAAGAATGGATATTGAGTGGAAGTTTTAACTTTTTGATTTGATACTTATTTATGTAAGAGTGATGATCCAATTCTAATAAACTCTGAACCTAAAAGATCCTTGGGAATGAACGAAAACAAATTCTTGTCTAAATATATAATTTATCAATGTTTTAAGGCTGGTAAATTATACTATAAGTGTTTGGTAAAAATATTATTTAATTCATATTATCATATGATACTCCATGCATTATTTCTATAATTTAATTATTAAATTTTAATTGGTTTAATATTTAAATGTTTAAATTATTTAACTTCTAATCATTTTATTTCCAATGCGTTTACAATGTTTTTTAGTTTGACTAATCCGATTGATAAAAATTTATAACTTTTGGTCATTTAATTTTTTGAGTGGGTGAATGATTTTTAGTTATAATTTAATACTACAATTCACCCACCTCTTATAGCTCCCATATTATTTACATAGTGGGAAATCACTTAGTATCTGATCTAGTCTCTTTGTTTGAGCTTGTATTTTATTTATTTTTTGATCTCAACACTTTGGTATTTGTTCATCACAATACTTTTTGACTTTTATATTTTTTTATTTACTTATTTAAAATTATATAAGTTTCCTTACACTAATGTGTATAAGTTTAAAGAACTATTTATTTTTATATAGAAGGGTTACCAATTAAAACTATTGTGAATATGAATCTAATCTATCATCCCATTTTTGATTTAGATGACTATTAATATTGGAATGATCATATTAAGTCCTTTATTATCAACACCAATGTGGATCATTTTTATGGTTACTGGAAATTGAAAAATAATAGAGAAGGAAATTTCTTAGTTTACTCATGAACTTGAATATAATACTAACTACAAGGTCAAAAATAATTTGTTATGCTCAATTATATAGAACATATATAGTTAGATTTCATCATATGATATAGTGAATATAATTTAAAGAAAGTTGGAAATTAGAATCTTTAGAACCTATAAATTCTTAGAGACTAGAAGAGTTATTCTTTAAGCTAATTATCAGACATTTGACTTTATTCTGGGTGAATTAATGGAATAGAACCACCACAATTTTATGAAATTAGCCAATGGAATGAAATATCTTGGTGATAAGAATATTTATGATGAAAAACTTATGGATAAAATTATTGACATTCATATGAAAGAGTGGGAATCCAAGTGGATTATAATCAATGAAACTAAGAATATTATGAAGATGGGTGTTGATGATATTATTGGGAATCTCATGAGGTTTGAAAATTAGTTGAAAATAGATTCTAGGAATAAGAAAAGAAAAAAATGGAGTTTCATTTAATTAAACTTACAAAGTTAATAATTTGAAGTCTATTACTATGAAGACAAATTCAAATAAAAATTTAGATAGTAGTTGTTTGGATGTTAGTGAAGGTGAACTTCCTCAAATTTCAAGGTGGATGGAATTTTTTTTTGAAATAAGTACTTCTAGAAATATAATCAGAGGGATAGAAAATATATGTAAAATAAGAATAAATCTATAGAAGTTATCTTTAATTAGTGTAAGAGAACAAGACACATTCGACCAAAGTATCCAAAACTAATGAAGAAAGAAAACAAATCAAGGATAATTTCTAAAATAAAATGTAATAAGAAGTTTAGTGATATGAATGAAAAATGTAGTATTAGTGAAGATATACCATATTATGATAATATTAGTGATTTAGATAGTGAATACAATCTAAAGATTACCAAATTTTATGCTAAATCTTCTCAAAAAGAAAATCAATTTACAAGAAGGGTGATAATGGAATCTCTTACAAATTTATCTTTAGATATTGATTTTTCTTTTATTTTATATGATAAGGCTTTTTCTCTATAATTTTAGGAGATGGACTGATATGCGACTTTCTTAGAGAATAAAAATAAAAATTTGAATAAATACTATGCTTTGGCTAAGGAAAAGTGTGCTAAAGTTTATGATAAGGTTTAAGAGTCATAGTTATATAAAGATATGGAGAATTATATAATGATAGTTAAATACACATAATAGTGACTCTCTATGATCTATAGAGAACTTAAAGTTCAAGTTTATGAGAAGAATGATGAAGTTAGTGAGTACAAGAATGATGTTTTGAAGTTAACTTCCAATATGAACTCTAAGAGTGTTTTAGTTACACCTTTGGAAAATAAGATTGAATTTGTGAAGTTGAAATTAGAATTTGAGATCTTGAAGAAGTTTATTTCTAATTTTACTTCTAGGAGAAATAATTTTGACAAACTATTGTAACAATTGAAGGAAAATATGATAAATTTTATACTTGGTAGGAAATCCACCAGAAGGTCATAATCTGGAAGATCTCACTATCAAAGTAATTACTTCATGCTGGAGAGTGAATCATTCTGCAAGAAATTATATATGGGTGGACATTATAGGAATAAATTTTCATTGAATAAAGTTATGTCCTTCTAAACTCATAGAGATTATATCTCTAAGAAAATCATGGTATTTGAATATAGAAGAGTTTGAAGAATGTGGGTACCTAAGGTGTTATGAAAAAATATCTCTAAACTTAAGAAGTTATGGATGACTAGATCATAATTTTAGATCAAAGTGAGTTACTCCATACCGATAGATGAATTTTAATATCCAATACTCAGTAAACTTTACTTTTACACTATTTCTCTTTACCTTTAATTTTTTTATTTTACTTTTTTGTAGAAAAGTTTACTAGAGATTATAAATTTATTCAAGGTTTCCATTACTCTTAAGTTTTATGCGTTTACTCTTATGTAAGGTTTTTACATGCATGCATAAGTTTTTATACATTGAAAGTATTTATTTATACTTAATAAAACTATTATAGAGTTCTATTTTAGCTAATTTTTTTCCTGAAATTTATATTTTCCACATTCTCAGACCCAAGAATTTTTTGGGTTATAAATTATTGATTTTATCTCTGGAAGATACTATTGATAATAATATTTTTTTGGAAGATATTTCTCAGATATTATTTCATAATTTTACTAGAACATACATGATGTATAGAGTTCAGTTGAAGTATGATATTTTTATCTTTTTATGTGTGTGTTCTTATAGGATATTTTCTATGTAATAAAAAGATACTATCTTTCTAATTTTATTTTATCTTTATTACCCTCTTGTTTTGAAAAACTTTTTTTTACACGAAAAGGAGATATTTTTCTCAATTTTATTATAACTAAATAAAACTTCATGAAATTTTCACAAAAACTTTAAATTTTGATAGATTTGAATATATTAGATAAAATATGCTCATGATAAATGATAAATGATCATAATTTCCACTTCTAGTTTTATTATCTCATAGAATTGAATTAATCCTTGAGAAATGGGGAGGATATTTTTTATTTAAAATTATGATATATTTTCATGTAGAGACTTTTTATTCAATGAAATTTTATTGAACAAAACTTATTAGATAGAATCGAAAAATCTAACTTAAGGTAAATTTTAATTAATAATCTTTATTATATAAATTTTTAATGGAGACCCCTCTACGATTTTTTGTTTACTTTTACACTTTAAGATTTTAACCATACATATTCTTGATATTAATTTTACATATCTATGAGTTTAATTTCATGTATTTATTATGTTAATCTCTTATTTTAACAATATTTATTGATATTTACTTTTACATAATATTTTTTTTGAGAATTTGATTCATATTCTAATAATACCATGATATAGTGTGATTTTATTTATTTATCTTTTCACAAGAGTTCTTACCTTTTCAATATTAATTCCACAAAACATAAGAAAACATATTTAAAAAAATTTAGAACTATCTTCAACAAAATAAGACCATTTGTATGAATTGGTAGATAACTTATAAAAGATTTATTTTTTTATTGTTATTATTTTATGATTACTATCATTGATTATATTCTATTTTCCATATTAATCCCAAAAGGGGGAGATATTTTCTTTAACTTATATTGTTTTATTAAGGGGGATAAATACATAATAGGGATAGAAAATGGATGTTATGAGGAGAATATTTATACTCATATGAAACTTACTCTCATATATTCATTTAATATCTTAAAATGAGTAAGATTTATAGAAATTATAGGAATTTTTTCCACTTTTTTATTTTAACATCCACATATATTATTATTACATAACTTGATATGAATATTATTTGTATTTTTATTTTTGAAAACCACAAATAGGGAGAAATTTGATAAGATTCAATAAGTTTTCCTTTCATTATTTTTCATTTTTGTTAAAGGAGGAGAGTTTTTATAAAGGGGAGATTTATTTCTTCTAAACTTGTGTGTTATTTAAGGAGTGATTTTAGCTTCACAAATGTTATATCTTGGTGTTATTAATCATACATTAGTATCGAGGCAAAAAAACTTACTGAATTTCATCCAGTTGAAAATCTATGAATCATCTAATTGCTTTGAGTGCCTTGGTGAGTAATTTTTTATTGTGTTTACTAAGAGTTTTCATTGTGTATGGTATTATTATAAAAGTTATTCTTTTTATTGTTTTAATTTCATTTTATTATCTTTATTATTGATGATATTCTAGTGAGGAATTTATTTCTTTTGATCGATTTGATCGATGAGGCTATGATATTATGAGTTCATTTCTTATGAAATTTTATTCAACAATGTTCAGGTTACTTAGAATTGCCTTCAAAGATTTCTTATCAAAGAGGTGGTCTGGGATAGAGCTACTTACTACCGATAGTTCTATTGAATAAGTTCCTGGTGTATAAATTTCATCAATTTATTATCTTAGTCAATGAATTTTTTTTAAAACTTGTTGATACCTTTGATTTGGTTTATAGATGTAACATCCCGGACCCGGCCAGCCACCCGAACAGTGCCGAACGGGTCGGGTGTTACTACATTAGGCGTACCTCCCCGAACGCCAAAGGCTGCCGAATAGCAGCGAGGGTCTGTTAGGTATAGTGGGGAGGCTATACCCTCTCAGAGGATCTTAATAAGGGTATTGGTCCAAGTATAACAGTAAAGATGAAACGGAAAGAAAGACTCAGCATACTCGAACCAGACCCGCAGAGCGGAAGCATAATCAATATAGATAAGCAGCGGAAGCAGTAAATATAACAACAGCAGCGGAAAGAAACACAACAGCATGCTAATAACATGTAACTATAACTTCATAGTAAAACATGCGTCTAGAGCAGGTTATACACAACTGAATATAAAAGGTCTCCAATGGCTAACCAACAATAGCTACAATAAGCATGCCGATTTAGAAAAGTAAACAAAACAAAGTAAAACCAGCTAGTCATGACCTCAAGGTCCATACCATCTCCATGCAATAACTAACGCAGCCTAGCTCCTGAAGCTGGCCTCTTTCCTACATGTAAATCCATAAAGTCTACACGCATCCCAAATGGCCCGTGTAGAGTGTGAGACAAATATCAGTAGGATACCACCCAATGGTGCGTACCAAATATATGTGTTTAATCAATCATGCATTTACAAGGAAAGCAGTAAATAGTATGATGCACAATTAAACACAAACTCCACTGGTGCTCAACAGCCACCATGGAGCGTCACGTGCTTCGGCCAACGCCGGAATCTCTGTCGTGTAACCCGGCACCACATACCACCTGACACCTCATGTCTCAAGTACCGACGTCCCGAAGGCACACCCAAAAATAGTAACCTGGCACCATGTGCCTCCTGACACCTCGTGTCTCAAGTACCGACGTCCCGAAGGCACGCCCAAAAATAGTAACCCGACACCATGTGCCTCCTGACACCTCGTGTATCAAGTACCGACATCCCGAAGGCACGCCCAAAAATAGTAACCCGACACCATGTGCCTTCTGACACCTCGTGTCTCAAGTATCGACGTCCTGAAGGCACTCCCATTCCCTGAAGGCTCCTCACCTCCCCCGTGGATTTCTACGGCAAGCACCCCCAACCAAAATACCTAACCGTAACTACGGGGGCCTCTACCCACACGAGTGGTCAAAACCACCTCATCACAGATTATCTCTGTGTGCACATTAATCAAAGTCCCGGTGAGCAGTAATCACCCAAAATAGTCCTAAGCCACCAACACATCTGACACATCGTGTCCTTGCGACCATGTCGCTCAAGTCCGATGGCATCGCCACCCTAGTAACCAAGGCCATGCCCAACCGGATAGTCGTACTGCCTCAAGATGATTTCCATGACGCCCAATCCCGTGGTCAAAACCACCCAAAGTATCCTGGGAAAAGACCCAACCTATGATCAACATCACTCAAGCGTAACCAGGCTAAGCCCAACACAACCCAAAGGGTCCAGAAGATGCAATTCAGCAATTTCATATATAACATATGTAAACAGAAAACACAACCTGGAAAATCAAACTAACAGTTGAATTGCACTATGCAAGGTGTTGTCCCATACCAGCACTGAGGTCTTAAATGCCTCTAACAATTTATAATAGTCTTTAACAAATTAAACTAAACAGTTTATAACAATCATAATTCAATTAAAACCATTTTGGCATTCCCCAGCCAAAATGCCCCGATGAGCAACGACCCCTCACCCGGCCCGGCTCACGCCAACCGGTATCCGGGAATACCCAAAGGTAACCCAGAGGTCCCATAAGCAATACAGTATAAAAAAGAAGATAAAACGGGTCCCACACAAAATACTCGAAAATGCGTCATAGGCCGCGTCACCCAAACAACCGCAAAAACACAAAATGAAGTATGCACCACCTACCTGAGACTCGCACGATGCTACTCCTCCGGTAACACCCGCCAATTCGGTCTAAAATGCGGTAAATCTACAAAATATTCAAACCCGATCAAACACCTATAACTCTTTATAGACTGAAAATCAGACAAAACGACCAAAGAGGAATCGAGGCCTTACCGAGGGGGTTCCAACGCATCCAACCGATATCAGATCGGAGTTTGGACGAAGAACCAGGAAGCAAATGAAGATCCAGCTGACTTGGTTCGCTAAACCCAGCCAAAATATTGAGGTTCTGCCTCAATACGACGCTAATGCCTATTTTAAGCAAAAAAAAGAAAGTACACGACGTGTACTTTGGGAATACACACCGTGTATGGTTAATTTAACTATTCATAATACGGAAAGATTCTGCCGACTTACTTTCCAAGCCTGCCGACATGAGTACACGGCGTGTACTTGGTTCCTCTTCCCTTCCTCGCCGACTTACCCACACGCCATTTATATCCCTTATACACGGCTAGACTACACAGCGTGTCCAATGGGGACACGGTGTGTTCCTAGTTCTACCTAGTCAATGGACTACACGCCATGTATGGCCTCACACGGTCGGGGGTATACACAAAATGTTCAAAACTACATGCCGTGTAGTAAGAAACTACTACACGGTCATTGCACGGCATGTTCTCGACGAGTACACGACCGGTCACTCGCCTACACATACGCGGTGTGTACTTAAAGTACACAGTGTGTAGTCAGAAAATTTCCAGAAATTTCGCATTTTCTCCAATTTCCTCAGAAACAAATCAAAAATTTAAACAGGGTTGGGATTTTGACCCATTCCAAAAACCTGGGTTCTTACAATCTCCCCACATTAACGTAGCTCGTCCCTGAGCTACCAAAAGAAACCTAGAGATGGCACCGAACACGCCCATCCCAGTTAAACAACCTAGATTACCCCGGTCCCAAGGTTCTGGCTAAATTCCTCATGGGGATCCCCACCTTAGGAATTGCCTACTCAGTCTCAACCAAACAAAATTTAAAGCAAACAAGGTTTACTAACCTGTTTCCCAGACGCATAGTCCTCCCATGACGCATCGTCACCCCTACACCTCGTTGGTACTCCTATGTCTCTACTGACACCCAACGTAACCCGCACTGCATCGGTGTCCACCTCCATGAGGTCCTGGTGCCTAGCACCTCAAGTAACCCGCATCCATGATGCCCCGATGCCCACGAAACCTCAAGTAACCCACATCCACGATGCCTCGATGCCCACGACACCTCAAGTAACCCGCATCCATGATGCCCCGATACCCACGACACCTCAAGTAACCCACATCCACGATGCCCTGATGCCCCCGACACCTCATACATACATATATATATATATATATATATATCACGCACCCGATATGGTGCCAATCCCACTGACTAGCATCTAGTCAGTCCAAAAAGATAATGTTCACGACATGCACTCAAAACAGACATACCTCTACAGGTCATGCCAAAAAGGAAACATGGAGATCACGGCCACACCGCGGTGTACCTCTAACTATCATCGGATCACCAGCCTGATCAGTCTCTGGTAGCTCCACGACATGCACTTGGCTTGAAACACGGCTTCCTGATGCCTGAACTCCTGATGCTGCTCTAGTCTCTGGCCACTGACCCCTCAGCTGGGTACCACCGTCTCTGTCACGACCTCTGCGCACAACTGAACCTCGAATACCCTCTCCGGGTACCGTACCTGAACCAACTCCAGATGCTACAGTCTGTCCCTTTCTCTGCTTGCCAGCTATCTGAGAAGGCTTCCTGCAAAACCTCTCCAGATGCCCATCCTGTCCTCATGCACGACACTCCTTCATAGGCCTACTGCACTGAGCCCGAACATGTCCCGACTGCCCACACTGGAAGAAAATCACCGAAGAACTACCATGAGGTGGTCTAGCTGAATCCCCGACCTGACTGCCCTGCTGGAACTCATCTCGTCCTCACTTCCTGCTGTCCAAACCATCACCTGAAGCTGTCGTCCTACCCAAGCGAGATTTCTCTCTCTCGTTACCATCGTCTATGAGCACCTGATTTACTGCCTCAGATAAATAACCTAGCCGGAAGATATTCACCTGGACCCGAATGACGTGTCGTAATCCATCCTCGAAGTGCCTCACCCTAGTTGCGTCGTCGCTCACCATACCCGATGCAAAACAGGACAACTCTGTGAAGGTAGATGCATAGTCCATGACGGACATATCTCCCTGTTGAAGACTCAAGAACTCCCGAGCTCTCTCTTACCTCAACGTCTCTGGGTAGAAGTTCTCAAAGAACCTATCCACGAAATCCTTTCAAGCCAGTCCCACGTGCCTACGAGCCTGTACCTGTACATCCCACCAACGCTTCGCCGGTTCTCTCAGCATGTACATCGCCAGCTTGACCTTCCACCCTGGAGGCGTCTCGAGCTGCTCGAAGATCATCTGCATGCTCTCTATCAAGTTCTCAGCCACCTGCAGACCACCCTCACCCTGAAAAAGCGGCGGGTGCTGTGACTGGAAATCCCGCGTCAGATACGCCATAGAAGGCTCTGTACCCTGCGCGCCTCCGTCAAGCCCCTGCAAGACACGTACCAGGCTAGATCTGAGCTGCTTGTCGAGCCACGGCCCAGACGATGCAAAACCCGGTTGCTGTCCTGCCTGCACTGGATCCTGAACCTGTTCCTATCCCCGAGCCTGTACCTATGGCTCGTGCTCTGCCTGTACCGAATTCTGACCCTGATCCTGCGGCACTGTATCATCTCCTACCTGACGCTCCATCGATATGTGAAGGAGTAACCCGCTGAATACCATAAATGGTCAGACATACCATACATATATAACAATATATTCTACGCAGATAAGAAAATCAGTAAAAGGAAGTGCATAACAACTACCCTTACTCCCCATCAATGCAACCCATGCCTCACGGCATCCCGGCCTCATGGCCTCCTTACCCTCCCTCAACAGAGCCAAGTATCAATTACCTCAGGACATGCCCATCCCGACAACTCACGTTGCCTCAAACCGAAAACCGAGTCGCCCAAACCTGACAGTTACACTGCCTCACCCATAGTTTCTGCCTGCTCTCATAAGAGTCAGACCCAATTATTCTGTAGCATGAAATTCTAAAAATATAAAGCATGGAATACACATTTTCACAACTAGCAGTTCTATCAGGAATTTCACCAACTCACATTTTAAAGCATATAAAGCATGGAATTTGATTTTTCATTCACATGGAATTATCACTTCACAAAGCATACGTGAATTATGAAATTGAAATACCCTAAAATGTGCCTATCAAAATCCAAGCAAACCAGCCTTGCCATACCGGGCCAAGGTCCAACTCTCCCTTACCATACCGGGTCAAGGGTCACATATCAAAATCAACAACATTACAAATCAAGTGAGCCAACAAGGTGGAAATCATATCAACTGTAATCCGAGAAAAATCAAACAACAATTCCCACCCACGACAACTGGGTCCATCCCTCGTACCTGGGGCTGCAGTCACCCAAGCACAAGCTAGAAACCCAGTCCCTATAACAAACTATCTCTAGTCTACCATATCTCAAATAGTAAAACCAACAGAAAGAAACGAGAAGCCTCAAACTCATTAGTATCCAGTAAAACGCTGCTACTAAATTCCTGTCAAGAACTCCTTTGATACCACTTTATAACATCCCGGACCCGGCCAGCCACCCGAACAGTGCCGAACGGGTTGGGTGTTACTAACTTAGGTGCACCTCCCCGAACGCCAAAGGCTGCCGACTAGAAGCGAGGGTCTATTAGGTATAGTGGGGAGGCTATACCCTCTCGGAGGATCTTAATATGGGTACTGGTCCAAGTATAATAGTAAATATGCAGCGAAAAGAAAGACTCAGCAGACTCGAACCAGACCCGCAGAGCGGAAGCATAATCAATATAGATAAACAGCAGAAGTAGTAAATATAACAACATCAGCGAAAAGAAACACAACAGTATGCTAATAACATGTAACTAAAACCGCACAATAAAACATGCGTCCAGAGCAGGTCATACACAATTGAATATAAAAGGGCGCCAATGGCTAACCAACAGTAGCTACAATAATCATGCCGATTCAGAAAAGTAAAAAAACAAAGTAAACCCAGCTAGGCATGAACTCAAGGTCCATACCATCTCCATGCAATAACTAACGCAGCCCAGCTCCTGAAGCTGGCCTCTTTCCTGCACGTAAATCCATGAAGTCTAAACGCGTCCCGAAGGGCCCGTGTAGGGTGTGAGACAAATCTCAGTAGGATACCACCCAATGGTGCGTACCAAATATATGTGTTTAAGCATTCATGCATTTACAAGGAAAGTAGTAAACATTACGTTGCACAATTAAACACAAACTCCACTGGTGCTCAACAGCCACCATGGAGCATCACCTGCTTCGTCCAACGCCGGAATCTCTGTCGTGTAACCTGGCACCACGTGCCACCTGACACCTCGTGTCTCAAGTACCGACGTCCTGAAGGCATGCCCAAAAATAGTATCCCGGTACCATGTGCCTCATGAAACATCATGTATCAAGTACCGACATCCTGAAGGAATGCCTAAAAATAGTAACCCGGCACCATGTGCCTCCTGACACCTCATGTATCAAGTACCAACATCCCGAAGGCACGCCCAAAAATAGTAACCTGACACCATGTGCCTCCTGACACCTCGTGTCTCAAGTACCGACATCCCGAAGGCTCGCCCATTCCTTGAAAGCTCCTCAACTCCCCCATGGATTTCTATGGCAAACACCCCCAACCAAAATACCTAACTGAAACTATGGGGGCCTCTACCCACACGAGTGGTCAAAACCACCTCATCACGGAGTATCTCTCTATGCACACTACTCAAAGTCCCGGTGAGCGGTAATCACCCAAAATAGTCCTAAGACACCAACACATCTGACACCTCCTGTCCCTGCGACCATGTCGCTCAAGTCTGATGGCATCACCACCCTAGTAACCTGGGCCATGCCCAACCAGATAGTCGTACTGCCTCAAGCCGACATCCATGATGCCCAATCCCGTGGTCAAAACAACCCAAAGTATCCCAGGAAAAGCCCCAACCTGTGATCAGCATCACTCAAGCGTAACCGGGCCAAGCCCAACACAACCCAAAGGGTCCAGAAGATGCAATTCAATAATTGCATATATAACATATATAAACAGAAAACACAACCAGGAAAAACAAACTAACAGTTGAATTGCACTATGCAAGGTGTTGTCCCATACCAGCACTGAGGTCTTAAATGCCTCTAAAAATTTATAAGAGGTTTTAACAAATTAAACTAAACAGTTTATAAAAATCATAATTCAATTAAAACCATTTTGGCGTTCCCCGACCAAAATGCCCCGATGAGCAACGACCCCTCACCCAGCCCTGCTCACGCCAACCGGTATCTGGGCATACCCAAAGGTAACCCATAGGTCCCATAAGCAATACAGTATGAAAAAGCAGATAAAACAGGTCCCGCTCAAAATACCCGAAAACGCATCGTAGCCCGCGTCACCCAAACAACCACAAAAACACAAAATGAAGTATGCACCACCTACCCGAGACTCGCACGATGCTACTCCTCCGGTAACACCCGCCAATTCGGTCTAAAATGCGGTAAATCTAAAAAAGATTCAAACCCACTCAAACGCCTATAACTCTTTATAGAACGAAAATCAAACAAAATGGCCAAAGTGGAATCGAGACCTTACCAAGGGGGTTCCAACGCATCCAACCGAGATTGGATCAGAGTTCGGACAAAGAACCGAGAAGAAAATGAAGATACGGCTGACTTGGTTCGCTAAACCTGGCCAAAATATTGAGGTTCTGCCTCAATACGAGGCTACTGCCCGTTTTAAGCAAAAAAATAAAGTACATGGCATGTACTTTGGGACTACATGCTGTTTATGGTTCATTTAACTATTAATAAGACGTAAAGATTCCACTGAATTAATTTCCGAGCCTGCCGACATGAGTACACGGCGTGTACCTAGGGGTACATGGCGTGTATTTGGTTCCTCTTCCCTTCCTCGCCAACTTACCCACATTCCATGTATATCCCTTATATACGGATAGACTACATGGCATGTCCAATGGGGACACGGCATGTTCCTGGTTTTACCCGACCAACGGCCTACACGCCATGTATGGCCTCACACGGTCGGGGGTATACACGACATGTTCAAAACTACACGCCGTGTAGTAAGAAACTACTACACGGTCATTTCACGGCATGTACTTGGCGATCACACGGCCGGTCACTCGCCTACACACACGTGGCGTGTACTTAAATTACACGGCGTGTAGTCTGGAAATTTCCAGAAACTTCACATTTTCTCTAGTTTCCTCAGAAACAAATAAAAAATTTAAACAGGGTCAGGATTTTGACCCGTTCCAAAAACCTGGGTTTTTACAATAGATCCACCACTTATTTGATTTAAAATTAAATACTTTATTTTATTAGAAGTCTTTGGTAATAATATCCTTTAAGTGATATTTAGTTTGTCATTGAACACATTGTAAATTGTTTCTATAATTGAATTCTTAAATTATGATTATTTTTCTTTGATTATCGGTTAAGTTTTTTAACTTCCAATAATTTTATTTCATCTGTGCTTACTATTTTTTTACTTTTATTACTCTAATTGAGAAAATTTATAACATTCAATCATTTAACTTTTTGAGTGGGTGAAAAATTTTTAGTTGTCTTGGAGATTACAGTTCACCCCCACTCTTGTAGATAGGAATATTTTCACATACTAAGATAATATATATAACTTTTACTATTATCCTTATTGATGAATAAATTGATAGGATGAAGGTGAATTTGTTAAAATGGATAAGTACATGGATAAATTCAATTTCAATTACAATTAAACTTTTATAGAAACTTGTGAAAGTTCCAAGTTTTCTAAGAAAAAAATAATGGCCATACAATGGTTAGATGTGTGTATAAATAAAAAAAGATCAAGCTATATTGGTTCAAAAGGAATTATATATGATAAATGGGGGGAATTGATGAAATACATCAAAGTAATATCATGATTGTGGGTGAATCAAGAAAAAAATAGATAATTTTCTTAGCTGAGACGTTATAAGAGAAGCTAAAATCAACTCAGAAAAAGAGAGATATTTTTTAGAAAACTTTATATCATAACCCCAAATTTACAATGAATAGTCCCAAAAAAGGGTTTGGTGAAACCATTATATTATAGGCTTGAAAACGAGGTTGAATAAAAACCCGTGCAGATGAAGAATTTTTTTTATCAAAGAAGGATATTTATTGATTTTTATTGGTTTTTTACTTATTTTAGCAACAAATAATATAATTTTTGGTATAATATGTATCTACCTATATAGTGGATAAAGCATGATACTATGTGGATACAACAACAACAAAATATAATAAAAAATTATTTACAAATTGATAAGAAGATTGAGGTGAAAAAAAGTTCTGAAAATTTGAAGAAAGTTTGTGGAAGGTGTAATCAAGGTCACAACTTATATGATTTTATTATTATCTAATTATCTCAATTAAATTAAAAATTGATATTTGAGAATATTTATAAGAATAAAAAATCAAAATAGTTTTGAATTTTTTGAAGTTTCTTTCAAGTCATACAAAACTACTAAGCCATGGATTATGGATAATGGTTGTTCAACACACATGAAATGTGATTTAAATTGCCTAAATATGTTAAAATATATTTGGAGGAGCCATTACCTTTGATAATGAATTCTCATTGAAGATTAAGGGTATTGAAGTAGAAAAAACTGATGAGAAATAAAAAAATTTGAACAATGTTCTCTTTATTGATGGGATAAATCCTAATCCTTTGAGTGTGTAAAAACTTTATGATGATGAAAATGAAGTTATATTTAGGAATAATGAATGTATTTTGAAGATATTGAAATATGGAGTAATGATATATTGAGGGTTGAGAACTCATGGAAGCTTCTTTTAGGTAGGATAAGTTAAAACTAGTTTCTACATGAGTAGGTATGATAAGAACAATTTATGACATAGAGTTAAGGTATTGAGGCCTGCAGCAAAAGCTAGTGGGCTGGGGATATTAAATTTTTTATCAATAGGATAATGAAACTTATCGTCGCTGATGATCAATGTCTCGGTATGGTCCAAGGATCTTACATAAATTAAAAGAGCACAAATCTAAAACTGTAAATGCACCTTTACAAATATGAAGTAGTACTTTACTAAAAATCATCACTAATGATCGTTTCTTGAAGGATCCATAACATGATCCCTCTAGATCATCCACATGTGCTTAAAAAATCCATAGAAGCACCGATCGTTTAATTTTGGATACAATCACGGTGATCTGACGATATATTTGATGTCCTGACAATCACCACGATCCTCTACCTTCGATGCTTTAAGACATTCTTGTATCACCTCTTTAATGAGAGACTCTCTCTCTAGAAAGTAGTGGGAGAGAGAGTATCTCATTATAAATGAATGAATAGTCATGAGCTTGAGACTCTCTCCACTTATTTATAGTGGATAATGAAAAATACCCAGATGGGTTCCCCGGTCCCCGTGTAATTTAACGTCAACTAAATAAATAATTTTTATGAAATAAATTGTGTCAATATTATTTATTATTTTATTACATACTTGTAATATATATAAAATATGTTACAGGATAAACTCGATTCATTTAACTTGACTTGTTATTGCCGCTTAATATTAAACAAACATTGAATATTAAAATAATATTCGTTCAATTAATATTTTCTCATATTTAATTAACTTGTAAATAAATTTAAGTAAATTCAACCTAATTATTCATAACTTGAATAATAATGAATTTATTTATTTCTTTGGTGATAGATACCTTGGAAAACACTCAGATCCCTTGGTGGGGCCCACCATTTCCAATATACCTATTTAACTGAATATGGGGGATTCTTGAATACGCTATTGTGTGTAAACCTCTAGGACATTATATCGATAAAAGTGAATAAAATCCATAGAACAAGGGTGGATTCTAGAAACCCATCAAGGCCCCTAAAGAGATAAGAACTATCATAGCAACAAAAACTAACCTACAAACTTGTATCGTGTACTATAATATCTTTTCCTTTAAATATATCATAAAGAAGAACACACACTAGTATCATCTCCCTTTTTTTGATTAATTATTTTTTGATCTAACTAGATGGATTTACCTTTCGACTGCTTTGGACAAAGACTTATGAAGGTGGAACCATTCTGATCAACCAGGCCTGAGATATATAAATTCCATAACCTGGAAGAGACAAATCGTTTCTTGACCATTCATCCAATTTCATACCACTAATGATGCACCCAACACAGGCTACCTCACCATGATTTCATTATCATGGTTTTTTCCTTGTATCAAGGTACACAATCAAATGGTACACACTGGTAATGATCTCAAGTCAGGAGACCAATACACATGTGAATATATTGGAACCACCAATGACACCCAAAACATGCAGTGTTCCTATTAGTGGGTGTTTCCTCATGATATCACTACTAAAGATCACAAAGTGCAAACTTCATGAGAAGAAGTGTCAATGCTTATGAGCCCCTAGAACCTGATAGTCAAACATCCACTGTTTCCAGTCAGTACGATGTATCTTGACCATAAGACCTTTATTTAAGATTAATGTCATAGTATCTCGAGGTTCTCATTATAGACTGGGATTCACTATCACCTTTTGATATGACCATTAATCTATAGAAATTAGCATTTAACAGTGTATGTAGAAATGTCTACACTAAAATGGTAAGAATACACCATGTATATCAAACTATATACATGATATGGTAATAAAAAGTACTACATAGTTGGGTCTAGGGAACCCACTATTTCAATACTCCTAATTGCACTAGATCCAACTTTCTAACCATAATTTTTAGCTACTCACATGATAAAGATCATGTTTCTATTGAGAAATGGATTTAGATGTTGGGTATGCCATGTTTCTGCCACGTGACTATTCTTCTATATGTGACCTCATCTCCTTGAGTAAAACTTATCAAGAGATGGTATCCCCAAGTATATCCCCTTTATCCATTGTCATAAATTAAAGTCTTGGATAAGAATAATATCATAATTTATATTATTATAATACTTTACTTACTAGGTGCGATTTCAAGAACTGGAAAAAAGCGTTGCATTTAACTAATTCTTAGCTGCCTCAGAAGCTGTAACATATTTGGTATTTGTAGGTATGGGTAACACTGGATCTTATGAACTTGTATCACTCATCATCTTATCCTAACTATGATATTATATCACACTGATCTAAGTAATACTAGTTTGTATCCCACCAAAACTAGTATCCCCTCTCCACTTACCAGGTACTTATCTTTTATACTTACCGAATTACAAATAGATAGTTCTGACTGCTTCAGTTGAAGTACTTCTGGATATAATTGATATCTTCCAACTAAAAAATATATCCTGGTAATATCAATTCTTTTACATATCATGGAATATGTGATTGATTTATCACTAAATATTATGGAACTCAAATCACAATTTTAATCTTTTCTCATGTCCTGAACATGTCAACATGGATAGATTATGCCATGTGACATTAGTAAAAATTATTATCTTGAATTGTTCCAACTTTCATTTTTCAATACCATGTCAATATATGTTAGATTTATTAGGTCCAAGAAACCATTATATCTACCTCAGTAGGCCATGTTCCCTAGAAGTTAGGTTGCTACTTTAAGTCAATCAATGGAGAATAACTTTCATCCCAATCTTAACTAACTATAAGACCAATATCTATTTTTTATATGTTTCTAAACATATTTATATTGGAAAATATGGTGATTCCACTAACATTTGGTAGACACATAGAAAAGATTCATTCCATATGAATTCTCTAAGATCATGTTGCTTACTTTAATCTTGAACTAGATTTTAATAACTTGTAACCCTTCATCATCCCTTTCTGATTGAATCATATAGAAACATTCCACAAAAGTTGATCTTGACATACAATGTTTAATTAAATAATATAAGAAATTAGCTATGACAAGTAAAGTTCAAATGGATTTAGTTATACCGACTTGGTATAACCAATCGAGTCTTATTGGTACCACACTTGTACCACCCATGTATCATCTCTCTTGAATACCCACTGTAGTATTAAATTTATAATCCCTTTTGTAATTTGATACATAGAATCCATTATTTAATTTTAATTGATCTTTTTAATCTTAGATAATTTTCATATACTTCCCATTTATAGGAATTATTATTCACATTGAATAATTTATCACTGACCGCAGTGAATTCACAACCATCATCGTGGTTTTTACTTCCTACATAGTATGTGTCTCAAGAATATTCTAGTTCCACATGCACTTGTAAAACTAGCTCCTATAGAAACTATTTGTGCATCTTTAGAATTGACTAAAATCAAGTCAACCTTGATCCCACTATATCTAATTGAGATGTGTAAACATATATATAAGTGAATACTATCACTTGACTACCACTTTTCTATCATAGGGATTTATGTAATATCTTAAACAACTGTTAGGATAATAACCATAGATTCACAATGTGTTTAACTTGATGCATGTTTTTTTATATACTAAAAAACTCTTTTAAATATAAACATGTGTATTATGAAATAATGGATATCCATCATACTATAACTTTTATGATATCCATTTTTCATTTGAAAAGTACACATTAAAATATAATGTAAGTTTCTGAAAGTTGTAACATTGATACTACTTACATCATAAATTTGATGTATAAAATATTCATTTAGGAATATATCCATGATACATTTTTTGATCAATGTTAACATGCAAGACTCATCATTTATCCTACTTATTATCATCAGTGTTGTGATATAGATAAGGTAATGTTAATTTAGGAATTACTCCATGCTATATTATCATGATCGATGAATGATTGGTCAAGATATTCTTCAGCATGCCGATATGAAGTAACTCATATATTCTCACCATACTGATACTTCACTATCACATTCCTTAATATCTTAAATAAATCTTATGAAGTGTCTTTTCCACTAGCTTTCTCTTATAATAGTTCAAACTCACTTGTTGAACTAATTCAATAATCCTTGTGACATACCTTTATTTCTAAAGGTTTATTTGTCTAAACTAAAGATGTTGATAATAATATATATATTTAGCTATACCGAGCCTAAATACCAAATTGGGTATATCCTTGATGTCTAATTTTAGTTTTAATTGACAAAGAATTATCTTTCCAAAACTGGGTAAAAGTATTATATTTTTATATTCATCACTTATTGCCTATGATTCATGTATCACTTAACCATTTTTTGAGTATGATACACCACAAAAACATTCAATACTAAACTTGGAATAATGACTCATTATGTATAAAGGGAATGTGAGATAAAGATTTTGGTTATACTCAACAACTTGTTCAACTAGAATCAACCACTTGGAAAATAGAAGTTATGTGATTCTCACCACTAACTTAGGAATCACCCTTTCTCACCTACTTGGAGAAGACACCTTAATTATTGTATTGTTTCTATACTTAATTGGTTACAATATTTCAATACACATATGTGATTAACATACTATATTTAATACAAATAAGTATGTCAGAAACAATAGATTTTAATTGATGAATATACACTGAAGAAGAAGGGTGTTCTGGATTCTATAATTTTGTTTGTTGAATTTAAAACATCCATATAATTTATTTCATAATATGAAATGAAAAAAACCTCCTGTTTAATAACCAAACTCTATTATTTGAAGGACATTATAAAGGTGCCTTTGGCGTAACTTTCCATTGACATTTTCACCTTTTCTTCCATTTTATTTTCCATAAGAACTAAATATGGTACTTTATCTAATATTCTTATTAATTTTCAAACCTTACATAAAAGGTAATGAAGCATTTATGGTTGGTCAGAATGGGTAATAGAAGATGGTCTAGAGGGGGGGGGGGTGAATAGACTGGATTAAAAATTTAAACAGATTAATTGATTAATTAAATATTCATCAGAGTTAATTATTAAGGTTAATTAGTAGCAAAAAATTAAACAACACAAGGATGTTTTTGTAGTAGTTTGGTACAAAGTGGGCCTACTTCTACTCTTATACCTATCTACTTGGTGAGAGATATGTGTGAACTAAAAATGAATTTTATGGGGGTATCATAAACCAATTAAAAAATCCCTTTCTAGTAGAGGGATAACCACAACACTGACTTTTGTATGGGGAGTCACAACCCTTACAACCTGACTTTAGACACAGGGACTCACAACCTGAACAGTCCTGACTTTAGATACAAGGAGTTATAACCCTTAGATCATAAATTTATAATATGTGATTTAAAACCTGAGAAAATAGAATAAAAAATAATGCTTTTGTGTTTAAAATCATAAATTGAAAAATAGAGTGTGTGTGATAGATGAGAAAAAGTGTTATAGACTCACAACTAGACGAATAAGAAGATAAAATATTAAATCACATGTATTGGTTGTTGATAATTAGATCTTCTCATCTCATCAAGGAAATTGTAGTCTAAGCAGAAGTAATTCCACCCTTGAGAGTTAATGTAGGTGATGAAAAGAGTGTCATAAGATTTTGCAAATGGACAACATGTTCGAAGTTCATAACACTTTCTTTGTGAAAAATAGGGTACAAAAAATGTTAGCTCGTGTACTTTTTATATTTCTATTATGTGTCTTTAACCTACAAGAGAGAATTATATATCTATAGAGAATAAATATATATTAGTTTTTGTAGTTCCACTTCTTTCAGATATTCAAAAATAAATTGAATCAAGAGCTATCGTAAATATCTCCATAAAAATTGCACCATTGTTGTCTCTCAATTCATGTAGAAAAAATATATAATAAAATAATTAAAAATAATTTTAACAAGCCTTCCAATAAAATCTCAAGAATAATATAATCATTTAATGATTTAAAACACCTATTTAAATCCATTCAAACCAATTTAAATTTAGTCAAAATAGTTCCTATAAAGTATCAGCAAAAACCAAAGGTAAATTAAAATATTTTAATTCAAATAAACTTGAAACCAACAACTTAATTGGAAAAATAAATTGAAATAATTTATTAATTTTTCTCTCTAAATATAGCACCAATAACATTAAAATATCTTTGATTAAAATCTTTAGATTTAATGACAATTTATCCAGTAGAAAAACCATTGAAAATAATCCATATATATGCATAAAATAATTTTTTTTATAAAAAATGCACAGAATGAATAGTAACTTTAGAAATGAATAGTAATGCAGGGTTGATGAATAGTAACATAGTGTAGGGATGATGAACACTAATTTAGGGTTGATGAACCATACTTTTCATTATTCATGAATAGTAATGTAGCGTATGGATGATGAAATTTAACGTAGGGTTGGTGAACCATACTTTTCACTATTAATGAATAGTAACATAACATATGTATGATGAATAATAATGTAGGATTGATGAACCATAATTTTCACTATTGTGAAAGTAGGGTTGCCCATACTTTTTGACTAAAACTGGACAACATACATTAATAAACTTCAACAAAATTTTAAGGGCTCTAAACAACAGAATCAGACTTTGGCCAAAAAGACTTATTTATATAAAAAATTATTATATTTATAAAAAATCAATATTCAAATAAAACTAACATCTAATACTCCAAATATCATTGAAAAATAGAACCAATTACATTCTAGAAAATAGCAGTTCTGAAAAATAAAAGCAATACTTCAAACAATTTAATCACCATTAAAATGAACTTTTTAGACTTCGATGTAAAATAATAAAATAAATATAAACATGTTGGATTCCTAAAAAATAAAGTTTCATG
Organism: Viscum album; assembly: GCA_963277665.1. Classification (NCBI taxonomy): domain Eukaryota; kingdom Viridiplantae; phylum Streptophyta; class Magnoliopsida; order Santalales; family Viscaceae; genus Viscum; species Viscum album. Next base: position 1,804,402,069 of record OY728146.1, read on the forward strand.
TGAATAAAATATCTATATAAGTTTCATTAAAATAAATACAGAAACTTTTTAAAACTGAAAATTGTATAGTTTTTAAAACGGAAGCAGCAACTTAATTTAATATTTAGAGTAATAAAAATGAATTTTTAGATATTCTCATAAACTAATGAAATGTAGATAAATATCTTATATATACAATTTGATAAGAATCATATAAATACATATATTTTTGTTTAATAAATCATCAAAATACATAATTTTTTTAATAAAAAAATCACATGTAATTAAACAAGTAGTCAAACAAAAAAGAATGCACATGCACAAACAATCTCCCCCTTTTTGTTTGATTAAAAAACCAAAACTTTTAAATAATTAAAACCAATTTATTTATCCCCATTTATTACTCCCCATTTTCTCCAAAAATATATCTCCCCCTTTTTGTAAATAAATAAAAAGTGAAAGAAAACTCCCCCAAAACAAATGCAGTAATAAAAATAAATAAATTCCAACATACCAAGTTCAACTTTAATTTTTTCAAACTCAGAAGAGTCTAAAGGCTTTATAAAAATATATTATAGAGGATTTTTATATGATATAAATTATAAAACAATAGAACCCTTGTTAACATGATCTCTAATAAAATAAAATCTAAAATCAATATACTTTGTTATTAAATGATGTAAGGGATTTTTAGAAGGAGAAATTATAGAAGGATTATCACAATAAATAGGCATTTTATCAAGATAAAAAAACAATCACATAATGTTTTCTTAATCAATAAACTTTGAGAACAACTAAAAGAATTAGAGATATAATCAGCTTCTGTAGTAGATAAATAAACCGATAGTTGTTTCTTAGATGACCAAGAAAGTAAAATTTTTCCCAAAAAATGACACATACCTGAAGTTATTTTTCGATCAATTCTATGTCCTCCAAATTATATTAAGAATAAGATGTTAAATCAAAACAATTATATTTTATATAAAATAAACCAGAATCAAAACTTCCTTTAACATATCTAATTGTTCTTTTGACAACATTAATATGAATTTATTTATGATATGCTTGAAATGTAGCACATAAATAAACATTGAAAATGATATTGGGTCTAAATAAAGTTAAATATAGTAAGATAACTATCATTCCTCTATAAATATTAAAATAAACATATTTATTAGAAGCATCAATATCTAATTTAAAATTAGTACCTATAGGAGTTTTCATATATTTAGCAGAATCAAGACCAAATATTTTAACTAACTATTTAGCATACATAGACTGATTAAGAAAAATTCCATCTTTTCGTTGAAAAATTTGAAGTGTATGAAATAATTTTAATTATCCCATTAAACTCATGTCAAATTCATAATACATCAGAGAAGAAAATTCATTATAAAGTATTTCACTAGATTATCCAAAAAATATATTATAAATATAAATTTAAACAACTAAAATATCATTAGAAGTTATTTTAATAAAAATAGTTAGATAAACATTGCGTTTCTTGAAACCATTATTTAATAAAAAATAAAGTCTTTTATACTAAGAATGAGGTTCTTGTTAAGACCATACAATGCTTTAGAAAGTTTAAAAACATGGTTAGTAAATTTTTGACTTTCAAAACTAGGGGGCTGAGAAACATAAACTTCTTCAGTTATAAAAACATTTAAGAAATAAATTTTTTCATCCATTTGATATAATTTATAAACATGAAAATAATAAAAATACAAAAAAATTATAATTACCTCTAACCTAGAAATGGGAGAAAAATAATCTTCAAAGTCTATACCTTCTTCTTGAGAGTATCCTTAAGAAACAAGTCTGGCATTATTTTTGAAAATCTTTCCATATTCATCCAGCTTGTTTCAAAATATCCATTTAGTTCCAATCAACTATTTATCCTTATACAATTCTACTAAAGTACAAAAATTATTTTTAAAAAACTAATTTAATTTATCTTACACAGAAACAATCCAATTTTCATATTTTTAAGTATCATTAATATTAAAAGTTACAAAATCACAAATAAAATAAGAATTGGAATAACAATTTAAAATATAATTTCTAGTTTTAAAAGTAGAATAAACATTTCCAATTACATTTTCAACTGGATGATATTTTTGAATATTCCATGATTTTGGATCTGGTTGAGAATGAGTATACACCCCCTCAATTGATTCATTCTTATCTTTAGAAATTTCTTCTTCTAAATGAAATTATCTAAACTATTTATAAATAATATTATAATCTAAATTTATTTTAACATTATTTTCATCAAAAATAACAGGAATAGATTATTCAATAATCATACTTATTTTATTATAAACTCTATAAGATTAACTATTATTAGAATAACAAATAAATATAACTTCATCACTCTTAGCATAAAATTTATCTATATTATTCTTTGAATTTAGAATAAAAACTTCACAACCAAAAAATATAAAGTAACTAACTTTAGGTTTTTTATTTTTGAATAATTCATAAGGATTTATCTTTAAAAAAGTTCTAATAAGAATTATATTTTTAATATAAAAAGCAGGATAAATAGCCTTAGCTCAAAAATATCCATGAAAATTATATTCACTTAACATAGTTTGATCCATTTCAATAGGAGTTCTTTTTTTCTGTTTTACAACACCATTTTGCTGTAGTGTTCTAGGAGCAGAAAAATTATGAAAAGAACCATTCCTTTAAAAAAAAATTAAAATCTAAATTATGACATTCACCTCCTTTATCACTAAGATAGAAATAATCATATATCCTTTTTCATTTTGAACTAATCTACCAAAATAATTAAATCTAGAAAATGTATCATTTTTACAAGAAAGAAAATATACCAAAGTAAATATTCTATAATCCTCAAAAATAATTAAGGCATATTTATTTCTACCAAGGATGGAAATTTGAGTGGGGCTAAATAAATCAAGATGTACTAATTATAAAGGTCTATTAGTACTTATCTGATTGATCAGTCTAAAATAAATTCTTTGTTTCTTCCCTTTCATGCAAGTGTCACATACATGGAGATGTAATTTCTTCAAGGAAGGAAGCTATAACACATTCTCATGTTTTGAGAGCTTATTCAACATTATAAAATTACCATGACCTAAAATTCGATGCCAAAGGATGTTGTAATTCTATACAACATTCAAACACATAACATGTTGAAAAGTTAGTTCAGAAAAATAAATAGTATAAATATTATCTTTTAGATTAGCATAAAATAATAATGAATCATCTTTAAAAACTTAACATTTATCATTTTAAAATTTAACATTCATTCCATCATCACATAATTGTTACATACTAATTAAATTATGTTTTAAACCTTCAATAAATAGGACTTTAGAAATAAAAGTAGAATTTGAAATACCAAATTTACCAAAACATTTTACTTTCCCTTTTGATGTGGCTCATTTTTAATGCTCTTTGCCACATAATTTTTTATATTTTTGTTTACTTTTTAATATCAAACCATTTTATTTTGTACAATATTTATCAATTGTTGTATTTTGTAAATTACATTATGAAAAAAATTTTATGTATTAAAAGTGTGTTTTTGTTGTTTTTTTTCAATAATAAAATTAAGTTGTTAGTTTAATCCCATTTAATTAATTATTTTTGTTATTAGTTTCAATATTTTTTAATTAATTAGTTGAATTAATTAATTCTTTATTCTTGAAATTGTAAATAAATAACACATTTTAGTTTTTAGTCTTTTAATAATTTAATTAGTTTTAACAATGTAATCTTATTTAGTTAATATTTTTATTCTTTAATTTAATTAATTCTTTAATTAATTGGTTAATTAAATTAAACAAGTAATAACAATTGTTTTAATTTGTTTTGAATTAATTTGTTTATAATACTATATTTATTCTTTTAAATAAAGCATAATTAATTTTATTATTTAACTTATATTTTATTTATTTAGTTTTTAATTCCATTCTATTTAATTTAATTTATTAATTGATTAATCTATTTTTAGTTTTATTAAATTGTTAATTTATTTAATTTTTTGTTGTGTTTATTTTGCAGGTGTTCCGGTAGCACCCATTCTCAGTGCCACCGTTTTCACTCCTTACGGTCTCATCACTTCAAACTCACGGTGGCACATCCCACTATTCCACCCCTTTGCCACCAGTTCCCTCACGGTGCCACACAAAATCCTTCTCCATCCACCGCAACTCACAATTATTCCTCCCCAGAACCATTCCACTCACAGTATCCCTCACTGCCACTATCTTGCACCCCAACCACCATTTCATTCCTTCACGGTGGCATGTATCACATGCTCTATTCTTTCACTGCCATCCTTCTTCACGGGGTCACAACAACACCACTTCACCCATCCTCGAATCATCGTTTTCTCTCCATCTAGAAACCAACCAGAAGCAACAAAAAATTGAAACAGATGAAACTCAGTAAATCCAACACCCAACAACAAGGATCCCAAAAATCAAATTTTCTAAGAATCAAATTGAAACCTGATTTTGTCGCCAGATCTGGAACCCTACTGACATAAGAAGAACACTGGACCACCCATCGCCGATATTCCTTTCCACAATGATCCTTGCCTTTGCACTACCTATTCAGCCTGACCACGCATCCCCAAACCTCCCTCCGAGTCACTGACCCCCTTGATCCGCATCCCCTGCTTTGTACGTCAGAACCGTTCCCATTTCTCAAAGCCGCTACATCTCTTTTAAGAAGCTGCGCCCATTCCCCAAAGATCTCAGCCTCGAACCGCTAGCCACATCCCCCGCTCATCCCTTTCGACTTGAAACACTCTAAGGAACCACCATAGCTACCGCAACCTTCCACTCTGCCCACCGCAACCCTCACCCTGCGGTCCAGCTCTGCACCACACTTGTACCGTAAGTCCACACCACTACTGCACCCTCCTCTGTTCCACCACAGACCAAGCCGATGCTACATTCTTTACCTCTCTTCGACCCTCTTCTCCCTACGCTGACCCCCCTTTTTGTCTGCGCCGCACGAACTAGACTTGCCTCCCCCTCTTCTGTTTCTTTTTTTTCTTTGTTTCTTTTATTTTTTTATATAATAATTATACTATAATAAATTTATATCTATATAATACAATACATATAATACAATACAAATAATATACATATAACAATTTTTAATATAAGATAACATAATAATAATATCATTATAACAGGAAAGTAAATATAAAAAATAAGTAGTTTTAATAATTATATTTACATATATTAGTATTAATAATATTATGTATTATATATATATATATTAATAAGTATTTTTATTAACTAATTTAAGTAATAATATTAAAATATAGTTATTTAATATTAGTTTCATTTTATTTGTTTAATGTGTTTTAGTTTTTCTGTTGTTCAGTGAAAGGGGATCTGCTCATGGAGGTGGTGATAACAGGAAGCTGTTTGTGGAAAAAATGAAGTGAATATGGTGTTTGTTAAAAAAAGTGGGGTACACTCACTGAGAGTTCACTTAAAGGCTAGTGACGTGTACATAAAAGCATGCCATGTGGATCTGCTGTCTGTTAGGTCATCAATTTCATTTTTTCTATTTTCATCTCTGAATAAGAGGACCCCCGACTCCTCTCTTCTAGAAGACCAGTGTAAGAGTGGGGGGGGGGCATCATTACACAGTGGGGAAGGAGACTCCACCCCGATTTACAAATCCATTACTTCCACATCTCATGAAGTGAGGACTATATTCAACTTGGAGACGGGACTTGCTCCTCCATTCTTTGTCTCTCTCCACTTCTCTTTTTTAGTTTTCATTTAAATTGTTTCTATAAATACTTGTGTTGGATGTTTTGTAATTATAATTATGATGTTTGTTTCATTTGTTTTGTGTCATTCATTCATCCTTGTTTTGTGTCGTGATCTTAAATATCCATAAATAGAGATCTAACTTGTGGGGTTAGATCCAGGTTAAAAAACCAGATACAATCTGAAGATCCCCACATTAATGAGATCATGTTCTTTTTATTCACCTTGGTAGATCACGTCTTCAAGTTAGATTAAGTGAGATAAAGATCTTGCACAAGAAGATCAAATAATTTCTTACTTAATCACTTATTCCCTTCCTTTCTCGATTTCTCGAAATGAGAATTTGAAATATGTTGTGTGTGATGTGATGATCTTAGTGGAATCATTCAGGCTTGTGAGAAACCCTTTCCAGTATGACTTTGCTGAGTGAATCACCTTGTAGTTTAGAGGAATGCTTGAGTATTGAAGAACTTCGATGTTTGGGTGTTTAATTTTTAGATGAGATTGGTGTGTGATCCAAGACATCGGTCATGTAATGAGTGAAGTTGAGAATTTTTGATTAATTTTAAGTAGATCTAGGATAGGGAGTATAGGGTGAATTAACCTGGGTCTGACCTTGTTCACACTAACTTTTTTCTTCTTTGTCTTTGTGTCATTTGTTTGTTATATGACTCATGTTGTGTTTGTGCTTGCTCTCTTTTCTTGGTTTTGTCATGTGTCTCTATGTTTTTGAACTTTTCCATCACTATTTCTCTCTCCACTGCACTCTTACGCATTGATTTGTTATTTATTAGGAGCTGTGTTTTTATGTTTTCAAAATATTAAAAGAACACAAAAAGATTTTCAGAACAGACCAGTTAGTCATTTGACAATGCTTCCTTGACCGTGATTATGAGGTTAGCCACTATTCTATATCTTGGGTCTTTATAAATGTAAACTTGACCATCCTCGCGACAAGGACACACGTCAAATGTTGATGCTGTTGCTGGGGAAGCAATGAGTGTCTAAGTGGTTTTCCCAATTTTTCTTTTATTTAAAAAAAAAACATATAAAAGAAATCTTAAAAAAACATCCCCACACACAACAGTGATGAACTCTAAAGAATTTTATACAGTGTCAATGTTTGACCCAGTTCAAGAGCTTGAGGATGCTGTTGCTAAATTTCAAAGTTGGATGCATGAAAGACAACATTGAGACCTTACTGATGAGGAGACAACTTATTCTCATGAGATCATGCAGTTGATGCAACAAGCCATGGATAAGGTCAAAGGATACCAAGAATATAGTGCAATACCATCACTTCCCAATAAAGTCCAACATTCTAGAAAACAGTTGAGAAGGCGAGAAAAAAATAGAAGAAAGAAAAATTTGGAGTTTCCCAACTTTGATATAGATTTTCCCCTGGAGTCAAGGCTGGAAATTCCAGAACCAATTTCTGAGGATGTTTTCAAGGGATGGAAGGATATAGAACTTGAAAAGATTCATGATTTTGGTTATTTATTTGATGATCATCTTTTCTATGATTTTCATTATAATGATTTTTTTGTAATAACCCTTTTAATGATTTTTCAATACTTCAAAAGGTGGATCCAGTACATGACATCATATCACTCTCCTTAGAAGATTCAGCAACTGAGGTGGTGTGTTTTGAAGAAAGGTTAGAGGAGGTTGACTACCTCACTCTTTCCCTAGACCCTCTCCCTGGATCACTATTCTATCATGAGGAGGAACAAGTAGCACTGATAAAGGGAGTTGACAATTTTATGGAAGAAGCCAAATTTTTATTCAACTTGTATTACATCAAATCTAATTTTAATTGTGTTGCTCCCAATACAGGTATTGAAGATGCATCTCACTTTTGTGATTTCTTGGAGAGTGATAAATTTGTGGTCTCTTCTGCTGAAGAGTTAATGGAACTTCCAATTCTGGATGACATTTCCAGTTTGGGAGTTATTTTTGAAGATGAATTATTGGAGTTGTGTACTGGAACATAAGTGGATGATGACACAATAATTGTTTTTTTAATAGAAAATGTTTCATTGAATTCAATGAGAAGACAAGTCATGTCCATGTTTTCCAACATTAATACTTGTGCACCCTCAACCTCAAGATGTAGAAAGGGGGCAGTACCCCTACATTCTGTATTTACCTCCATCACTCAACATGAGGCACTTCACTTCCAAGGAGGGGAATTTGATTGAATCTTCAAATAGGGTACTCCAAATATGGGCAGTGACTGAGGTTGGAAGGAATCACATCTGGTGGTTCTTAATCAAGAAGTTAAATTTCCCATCTGATTGGGGTTGATCCGAGGACTGTCCAATTGCGAACAGTCAAACTACAGCACCCCCTGGGGGGTTATCCCAGGATTATCTATTTTTATTTCTTGCTTTAGTTTCTTTTTTTCATGTTGTTTTAATTCGAGTGTTGTTTTATTAGAACAATAAATAGGCAGTATATTCCACGTGGCTATCATTCAAGTCTCAGGGGGGCCAGATCACTACATTAATGGATAAAACTCCCTAACTCTCACTTTGTAGCTTCTTTTTATTTGAACTTAAAATCTGGAACACTAATGTTAAACTATTTCATAATGCAGGTTACAAACTAGAGCATCCAGAGTTCAAGTGCAAGGAAAATAAAGGGAGGCATTTAAAAAATGAATTAAATTTTCCATTCAGGGAATTAATTTTTTAATTCTTCAAGTTGTTTTAATCTGATCATTCATTTTGTGTGTTGTTGTGAATTAAGTGTGGGGAAGACCCCTGATTTTCTGTGAAAAGTAAATTGTGCTGCTTTCTTGGGTGTTAGCTTACTAATATCTACTTAGTTAAAAAAACACTATTTTGATCTGATTTATGAAACATTCTTGCACCCACTTCTTTAATTTCATTATGCTGCTGCTGCACATCACTTATAATCATGCTACTATTTGAAGTAAATTGATAAAATATTTTTTATGTACTTTAAAAAATTCAAATCATGAACATTTTAGGAATATCACTGAAGTTGTTGTAGGTGATGTTTGGTGGGGTTGGGTTCTTCTATTTGTCTTTGTTTTAAGTTTTCTTTTCTTTCTCTTTTTGTGTGGAAAATAATTTTTTTGAACTTCATTGCTACCGTTCCATATCCTATTTAAGCTGAACTGTCCATCAATATTGAACTTTAAATATCTTCCACCATAGAATTCAACATTGTGGAAAACGTTTGATTTAGTGTGGGGGAGAGGGGTCATACTAGTGTCATTTCAAATCCCCCCTTATTGAACCTGATGTTTGTGCTTGTTTTAAAAAATGGTAATTTGTTTTATAAAATTATCATAATTCATTCAAAAAATTTCAAATTATTTCATTACATGATGGTCATTGGAGTCTCACTAGTACTTAAATTATGTCTTTTTTAGTGGATAACTATTTGCTGGTTGTTGAGAGTGGAATTTAGTTATAAACTGTTAAGCATGAGTGATTGCTGAGTGGAATTGTTCACTTTCTCTATAAACCTTTCTATTTAGGAACTGAGGATGGGAGTGTGACAGGATAGGTTTTGTGGAATAAGGATCATGACTTAGAGTAACTAGTAGTTCTCACTAGAACCTAGGGGACTCACATTTTTATTAAATAATATTCAATCACTTTAGGAAGTCAACTCAAATGATTATTAGTTAAGTCATTTGTAACTGGATTAAAATGGGCAAATGGGATCCCATGATGAGTATCTAAGACAAGGTGCATTGGGTTCATTTTTGTGAATAAATAAATCCAATTTAAATATTAATAAGTTCTATGCACAATGATCTACACATGGAATATGGCTGGAAAAAATATAAATAAAGTTCCCTTGTAAAAAATGAACTAATTAAGGTGAGGGAAATTTTGAACCCAAATGAAGAAGGGAGAAATTGACTTGGTTAAAAATTATTTGAGTTGAGTCAATAAAGTGATTAAATTAATGGACTTAAATTTATGTAACCTGGAGGAATGTGAGAAAGGAAGGTTCCCTTGGTTAAGTTTTAAATTCCACTTCATCTAACCTTTCCGCACTCCTTGAATTATAACATGAATTGGAAGGTGAAGTAAGAAAGTTAATGAGAACACATAGAAGGTATGACATACATGATAGTGTATGAATTTGTGAGGCTTTTGACTTCTAGTGAGTTTTTGAAGCTAGGAAGGACATCATTTTTATCACTTTTGAAAATCATGACCCACTGTTTGGTCTTGCTCCTCTGAGTATTAAAATTTAATCATGCACTTTTTGAACTGAAACTCACAAATAATCTTTCTGTATTAAAGTCAAAGGCATGCACTTGTTTGAGGACAAAAAAAGTTTTAAGTGTGGGGGAGTTTGATGTAGATCATTTTAGTGCTCTTTTCCACATCCTTTTTTATATTTTTGTTGACTTTTTAATATCAAACTATTGTATTTTGTGTAATATTTATCAATTTTTTTATCTTGTAAATTACATTATGAAAAATGTGTTTATGTATTAAAAGTGTGTTTTTGTTATTTATTTTTTTATTGTTTTTTAATTATAAAATTAATCTGTTATTTTAATTTCATTTAATTAATTCTTTTTGTCATTAGTTTCAATAATTTTTAATTCATTAATTGAATTAATTAATTCTTTATTATTTAAATTGTAAATAAATAAATCGTTTTAGTTTTTAGTCTTTTAATAATTTATTTAGTTTTAACAATTTAATCTTATTCAATTAATATTTTTATTCTATAATTAAATTAATTATTTAATTAATTAGTTAATTAATTTAAGCAAGTAACAATAATTTTTTTAATTTGTTTTGAATTAATTTGTTTATAATACTATATTTATTCTTTTAAATAAATCATAATTAATTTTATTATTTAACTTTGTTTTATTTATTTAGTTTTTAATTCCATTCTATTTAATTTAATTTTTTAATTGATTAATCTATTTTTAGTTTTATTAAATTAATAATTTATTTAATTTTTTGTTGTGTTTATTTTGTAGGTTTTTCGGTAGCGCCCATTCACAGTGCCACCATTTTCACTCATTGCTGTCTCATCACTTCAAACTCATAGTTTCACGTCCCACCGTTCCACCCCTTTGTCGCTAGTTCCCTCACAGTGCCACAACAAATCCATATCTAGCCACCGCAACTCACAGTTATTCCTCCCCAGCACCATTTCACTCACGGTGTCCCTCACTGCCACTATCTCTCACCCCCAACCACCGTTTCATTCATTCAGGGTGGCATGTCTCACCGATTCCATTCGTCCAATACCATCCTTCTTCACAGTGTCACATCAACACCACTTCACCCATCCTCGACTCACTATTTTCTCTCCCGCTAGAAACCAACCAAAAGCAAAAAAATGAAACAGTTGAAACTCAGTAAATCAAACACCAAAAAACAAGAATCCAAAAATAAAATTTTCTAAGAATCAAATTGAAACATGATTTTATGGCCAGATCTAGAACCCTACTGCCATAAGAAGAACACTGAACCACCCATCACCAATATTCATTGCTGTAGTGATCCTCTTCTTTTCTCTACCTATTCAGCCCGACCACCCTTCCCCGCACCTCCCTCCGAGCCACTGACCCCCTCGATCCGCATCCCCTGCTTCGTGCCCTGGCACCACTCCCATTTCTCAAAGACGCTGCATCTCCCTTCAGAGGATGCACCCATTCCCCAAATCCCTCAGCCTCAAACCACTACACACATCCCCTGCTCATCCCTTGCCACTCGAATCACTCTGAGGAACCACCATAGCTGCCACCACCTTCCCCTCTGCCCGCCACAACCCTGTCCCTGCGGTCCAGCTCTGCACTACACTCACACCGCAAGTCCGCACCACTGTTGCGCCCTCCTCCGTGCCACCTTAGACCAAGCTGCTACTACCTTCTTCCCCTCACCTCAGACCTCTATACCCTGCACCGACCCCATTTCTATCCACACCGCACAAACCAAACCCACCTCCCCTTCTTCTTCTTCTTCTTTTTTTCTTTGTTTCTTTTATTTTGTTTTATATAATAATTATAAAATAATAAATTTTTATCTATATAATATAATACATATAATAAAATAAAAATAATATATATATATATATAACAATGTTTAATATGAGATAACATAATAATAATATCATTATAATAAAAAAGTAAATATAACTAATAAGTAGTTTTAATAATTATATTTACATATATTAGTAATAATAATATTAAGTATTATATATATATATATTAATAAGTATTTTTATTAACTAATTTAAGTAATAATATTAAAATATAGTTACTTAATCTTAGTTTCATTTTATTTGTTTAATGTGTTTTGGTTTTTCTGTTGTTCAGTGCAAGGGGAGCTGCTCATGGAGGGGGTGATAATAGGAAGTTTTTCGTGGAAAAAATGCAATGAATATGGTTTTCATTAAAAAAGGCGGGGTACACTCATTGAGAGTTCACTTAAAGGCTGGTGACGTGCACATAAAATCACGCCACATAGATCTGCTGTCAGTTAGGTCATCAATTTCATTTTTTTTGTTTCTATATCTGAATAAGAGGGCCCCCGAATCCTCTCTTATAGAAGACTAGGGCAAGGGGGGAATCATTCGACAGTGGGGGGAGGAGACTCCACCCCGATTCACACATCCATTCCATCCAAATATCACGGACTAGAGACCATATTCAACTTGGAGACATGACCTGCTCCTCCATTCTTTGTTTATGCTTCGCTTCTCTGTTTTAGTTTTCATTTAAATTGTGTCTGTAAATACTTGTGTTGCATGTTTTGTAATTAGAATTATGATGTTTATTTCATTTGTTTCGTGTCGTTCATTCATCCTCATTTCGTGTCTTGATCTTCAATCTCTATAAATGGAGATCTAACTTGTGGGTTTAGATCTATCTTAAGAAACCTGATGCAATCTAGAGATCCGCACATTAACGTGATCATGTTCTTTTTATTCGCCTTGGTAGATCATGTCTACGAGTTAGATTAAGAGAGAGAAAGATCTTTCATAGGATGATCGACTACTTTCTTGCTTAATCTCTTATCCCCTTCCTTTCTTGATTTCTCAAAATGAGAATTTGAAATAGGTTGTGTGATGTGACGATCTTAGTGGAATCATTTTGTCTTGTGAGAAATCACTTCCAGAATAAATTTACTAAGTGAATCACCTTGCAATTTAGAGGAACCCTTGATTATTGAAGAACTTCGATGTTTGGGTGTTTAATTTTTAGGCGAGATTGGTGTGTGATCCGAGACATTGGTCATGACCTGAGAAAATTAGAGAATTTTTTATTAATTTTAAGTAGATCTAGGATAGGGAGTAGAGGGTGAATTAACCTAGGTCCAGCCTTGTTTACACTGACTTTTGTTTTTTGTGTCTTGGTGTCATTTGTTTGTTCTATTCTTTGTGTTGTGTCTACACTTGCTCTCTTTTCTTGGTTTTGTCATGTGTCTCTATGTTTTTTCACTTTTCCATCACTGTTTCTCTCTCCACTATTCTCTTCAGCACTGATTAGTGATTTCTTAGGAGTTGTGTTTTTAAGTTTTCAAAATATTTAAAAAAAACCCAAAAAGATTTTTGGAACAGACCACTTAGCCATTCTACACTGCTTCTTTAAGAGAGACCCCTTGGTTAGCAATTGTGCTATATCTTGGGTCTTTATAAATGTAAACTTGACCATCCTCGTGACAAGGATGCATGTCACCTTTGGAATTGTCTCCAAAAGTAACAGTGCCTCCATCACATGTGTTGAAAGTGGAAAAATTTGATGGGTCTCTATTCATATACCTATAACATCCACTATCCATGTACCATATGTCGTTCTTAAGGCATCCAAGTAATATTTCCTAAAAAAATCAATTACTTGAAAATTTTGGTACTCAAGTTAATTTGGGTCCAATAGGATTAGTTATAAAATTTTTAGGTACCCATACAGAATTTAAAAATGTATTGTATGGTACTCTAGATAATAAGGATTTAGAAATATTAGTTTTTGTAAATATCAATGATTTTTTAAATCTAAGAGAACATTCATTTTCATAATGACCATTTAGGCCACATTTAAAACAAGTAACAGTTTAAGTAAAATCATTTTTACTTTTAACAAAATGATTTTTATACATTTGAGGTAATATTCTGTCATAACCAAAACCATATTTATTTTTATAAGTTTTTGTGAAAGACATCGTCTCATGATATTTTTCACAATCTTGAATAAAATAAGACAAACTTTATTTAATACACTCAACTTAATTTTTAAAATTTTCATTCAAATCTTGAGGAGATTTCAAATTTTCATAAACCATTGAATGAGAAGAAGAAGTAGGGTTACATAATTTTTCATTATACTACAAAATGTATTTTATTTTCAGAAACAAGTTTATCATTATTTTTTAAGATTATTATATAAATAAGAAGATTTGAAAATACATTTTATTAATCTTTAAATTTCTTTATTTAATTCAAAATCATTAGGGATTTCAGAATCACATTTAGAATCAGAACATTCAGAATAAAAATAAGAATTACTAACTTTATCTAGTGATTCCATGAAGAATAAGTTATCACTTTCTTTTTCATTCCCATATTGTGCACTATAATATGATTCTTATGTACAAATCCAAATAGTGGTCAACACCTTTATGTAATTATTTTTCATTTGTATTTATTCTTTATTTTAGGACAATCTGGTTTGATATTCCCTTTCTTCTTGCACTCATAACAGGTTACATCTATACCATTTGTATCAACTTTCTTATCTCCCTTATATTTTTCTTTTTGAGGATTTCTTCTAAACTGAATCTTTAATCCTTTTTTTTCATTCTATTTTAAACTCCAGTCATAATCTAACCCATATCGTCTTTTTTCACAATCATGTAGATCAGAGTCAGAAGAGTCAGTAGAAACAACTTTTACAGATTTAAAAGATACACCTTTTCTTTTTTTTTCTCCTTGACAAATATATTATTTAGTTCCATTTCATATTGGATTAGTGATCCAATCAATTCATCAAGGGTGTATTATTTTAAATTTTTTCTTTCATCAATGGAAACCTTCTTGGGATGCCACTTATTTGATAAGGATCATAGGACTCATTAAGCTAGTTATGGGTTTTCCATAGCTTCTCCAAGAGAATTCATTCCATTCAAAATTATTTTGAATCTGTGGAACATTTGGTTTACTATTTCATGTTCACCCATATTGAAGTCATGGTACTCAGCATGAATCATTCCAGGTTTGGTAAGAATTAGTTTGTTAGAGCCAAGGTGAGTGACTTGTAGAATTTTCCAAATTTAATGAGCTGTCTTACAAGAAGTCATATGACTAAAAACACTTCTATTAATAGCACAATATAAAATATTAACAACTTTGTAATTTAAAACATATCTAGTTGCATAAATTCCAGTAACAGTTTCTAGTCCAGATTCAGGTAATGTGTACTTTTTTGACATGATAGACCAGTACTCAATGATCAAATGTTTTAGGTAAGCCTCTATTCGGGATATCTAATAGTTATAATCATTTCCATCAAAGTGTGGTGGCTTTTGAGGAATCCAAACATCATTGTGGTTCAATCCTTTCATCTTATAAGATCTTTTCCTTAGATTGTGAGGTTCAGAAAAATGTTAGTACAAATAAAATCAAATTAGACCCTAGAGAAGTATTTGATAATTCCAAAAGTAACAATATCTTGATAAAAATTTAAAGGTATCAGAAATATAATAAAAAATCTAATAAATTCTAAAAAGGATTACCCTCAGATACCAATTGTTAGGTTAGAATGAGTAATGGAAGATGGTCTAGAGGGGGGGGGGGGTGAATAAACTATATAAAAAATTTAAATAGATTAATTGATTAATTAAATATTTATCAAAGTTAATTATTAAGGTTAATTAGTAGTGGAAAAAGTAAATAGAAAAAGGATATTTTTATAGTAGTTCGGTCCAAAGTGGGCATTCTTATACTCTTATACTCTCTACTCAGCGAGAGACACATGTGAACTAAAAATTATTTTTATGGGAGAATCATAACGCAATTAAAAAATACTTTTCTAGTGGAGGGATAACCGCGATACTGAATTTTTTATGGGGATTCACAACCCTTATAACCTGAATTTAGACACTGGGAGTCACAACCTGAATAGTCCTGACTTTAGATACTAGGATTCATAACCTCAAGATCCTCACTTTAGAATCCTGGAGTCAAAAATCGAGAAAAAAATAAAAAATAATGATTTTGTGTTTAAAAACATAAATAAAAAATAGATTGCATGAGAGAGATGAGAAAAAGTGTAACACACTCACAACCAGACAAATGAGAAGATAAAATATTAAAGCACAGGTACTAGTTGTTGAAAGTTAGATTATATAATCTCGTCAAGGAAATTGTAGTCGAAGCAAAAGTAATTAATCCCTTGATAGATCATGAAGGTGATAAAACAGAGTGTCATAGGATGTTGCAAATTCATAGCTGGTTCAAAGTTCACAGCACTTTCTTTGCGAAAAACATAGAATCAAAAATGTTAGCCTGTTTCTTTTTTGTATTGATATTAAGTGTCTTTAACATACAAGAGAGAATGATATATATAGAGAATAAATATTCAGTAGTTGTAGTAGTTCTTCTTCCTTCAGATATTCAAAATAAATTGAATCAAGAGATATCATAAATATCTTCATAAAAATTGCTCCATCGTTGCCTCTTTATTCCTGTAGAATAAATCTCTAATAAAATCATTAAAAATAATTTGAATAAGTATTCCAATAAAATCTAAATAATAATAGCAGCATTAAATGATTTAAAACACCCATTTAAATATATTCAAACCAATTTAACTTTAGTCAAAATAGTTCTTATAAAGTAGTAGAAAAAACTGAAAGTAAATTCAAATATTTGAATTTAAATAAACTTGAAACCACTGAGCTAATTGAAAAAATATGTTGAAATAATTTATCAATTTTTCTCTCTAAATATAGAACCAAGAATATTAAAATATCTTTGATAAAAATATTTAGATTTAATGAGAATTTTTTCAGTATAAAAACATTTGAAAATAATCCATATATATGCGAAAAATAAATTTTCAGAAAAAACGCATGGAATGAACAATATCTTCAGAAATGAACAGTAACATAGGGTCAATGAATAGAAACGTAGAGTAGGGATGATGAACAGTAATTTAAGGTTGATGAACCATACTTTACACTATTCATAAACAGTAACATAGTATATGGATGATGAATAGTAATGCAGGGTTGATGAACCATACTTTCACTATTTATGAATAGTAACATAACATATGGATGATGAACAATAATGTAGGTTTAATGAACCACACTTTTCACTATTTCAAAAGCAGGGTTTTCCATACTTTGTGAAAAAAACTGGACAACATACTTGAATAAACTTCAATGAATTTTTAAGGGCTCTAAACAACATAATTAGACTTTGGTCAGAAAAGACTTATTTGTATAAAAACTTATTATATTTCCAAAAAATAAAAAATCAAATAAAATCGGCATCTATTGTTCTAAATATCATCAAAAAACAGAACCAACAACATTCTGGAAAATAGCAGTTCTGAAAAATCAAAGCAGAAATTCAAACAATTTAATCACCATTCAAATGTCCTTTTTATACATAGATGTAAAATAATGAAATCAAGATAGAAATGTTGGATTCATAAAAAAAATCATGTGAATCTGATATCTTTAGAAGTTTTAGTAAAATAAATACAGAAACTCTTTAAAACTGGAAATTGTAGAGTTTTTAAAACTGCAGCAGTAACTTAATTGAAAGTAGAGTAATTGGGTGAAAAGGTATAATAATGGTATTCCATAAAAGATCATAGTCTTCCTTTCATGTTTACACAAAGCTAGCATAATGATCACATTCAAATCTTGCTTCACTTTCTCCTTGAAAACTTCTTTGAGGTGAGAATACATGTGATATCATCCATGATCTGATGTCGTATCCACAAAAAACATGAGTCTTTGATGATATCATTATGAATTAACAATCATATGCTCAATTCACAAGTCTCCTATAATCATTTTATCACCCTTACTTCCTGAGGTGACTTAACACGTATAGGGACATCACCACCTTGAATTTCCAATATAGTAGCATTATGCACAAGTGCCTATACTACACTAGGAAATTCATGCTGGTTTGGAAATTTAATTTTGCTTAATATATATCACATTTTTTACTTGTGGTATTACTTTCCATTTTATACAAATAAAATTTAACAGATAAGTGATTTTATGTTGATTACCGAATTAGACATTATCAATTGATTGATTAAATAATTAAATGTCTCCCACTATTCTATCGAATTATAGGAACCCTCTATGCTAGAATCATAATATTCTTTCACTTGAGTATTCTCAGGGTAATGATCCATAAACCTCCCCTCATAGTCTATAAGATATGGATAAGCAATAACTCGGAGGGTTAAAGGTATGTGTTTGGCTATCCAACCGCATTAACTCACAGTTCCTTGATCTATTGAGTGAAGTCCCAACTTGTAAAATCATAACTTTATTTACTCAAAAATTGCTTATAAAATTATTATAAAGTTGTATTTAGATAATACTTACTACTAATTTAGTTAATTCAACCCACCAATCTCATAAGAACTCCCTGGTAGTAAGAGTCACCCTCAGCTTTGGAACGACTAACACCCTAAACACCCAATTTTGTTCAAATTTGAATGATGGAAGGTGGTAATGACTTAATATTTCTTTGAGGGTTTTTTTATGTTTTTTATCTCGATGAATGTAATACATTTATATTAATCTTGTTCATCTATTTTGTTGTGATCAAAACTAAACATAAATAGAAAAACATTCATCGCTTCTTTGTTATTTATTATTTTATGTATATTCTCATTGTTATAAAATGCATAAAATAATAAATAAATGAATAATGGTAAACTACTACCCGAATGGTCTTGAGCATATAAAATGAACTAGAGGAATTATACATGAGTTTTAGCTTGAATTTTGATGTATCTCACCCCCTTCTAGTATGTATGCTTCTGGTATGGAGTATCACCTCACCTTGGTGGGGTCCACATGACGTCTTGAAGTACCACCTCATCTTGGAGGGGTCTATGTAACGTACTGCATTATAACAACCCTGCTCTTTATTTCACACATAAACATAATTTATTAAAAAAAAATATTCACTTGATACAATATATAAGACTAATAGGTCTAGTGTCTTTGGGGATTAGTAACATTACATAACAACTTAAAACATGAAAAACACATCTTTATTGAAAGCTTCTTTTACATGACCACACACATTCCTTCGCACTTAGCATTGCATGGGATAACCTGAGGACATGAATAAGGAAAGGGTGAGATATAAATCCCAGTAAGGGATTAAACAAGGCATAACATGAATAATACAATACATGTTAGGCAATAGGTATATAAATGGAGCATAAGAGAAACATGAACATAAAGACATGATATAACATGATTATCATAATATGAAAATGTGACAACAACATTTAACATGATATTAGCATGAACTAAGGCTCATTGCACATGGAGCATGAGTAAACCATCATTGAACATGAATTACATTTCACATGATGTATCATGATACTAATCTTTACCCAATTCATTGGAGCGCTATCAGGGCACAACCTTCTTAATCATTTAATTTCATGTATAAGTGTGCCACATGGATCATATAACATGGATTCAATAAACATAATAATTTATTCCACGATAAATGAATGTGTAATTAATACATTAAAATCTATAATAAATAAGTAAATGCGCATAAAGGTGAATACCCTTGATAGAGAAATGGGCATGATGTTCACTACATAATGGCTTTGGATTGGAAAATCGCAGTGCAATTTCGGCAGCATAATGACGTGACATAAGAATTCATAAAAATGGTTGATGAGAGATGAAGGGGTGTATCATCATATGTACATGAAATGAACAGTAAGGGGTTCATATATATACATTTCCAAACATATGTAATGGAATTTAGATTCATAATACAAAAGAATTTCTTGAATGTAAATGAGGAGAGAAAAATTCCTTACGGAATTTCAGCATGGTAATGGGTGTACATGGGAGACATTAATGAGAGAGAAATGGGTCTATAATCATTAAAAAAATAAGTAGGTCAGTATGTGGGAGGTTATAAATCATACCCCAACATTTTTAATTGAAAAAATGGTATAAAAACATAAATAAATTTGGACAAAAATGAGAAAGGAATAAATCCCTTACTTAGAAGTGTGATCCCAAAGGATTGGGAGAGGCTTGAGAGAGGCTTCATGGGAGATTGGGGAACCTTTGGAGGATTATAGATAGATAAGGTAAGAGTAGGTATGTTCTAAAAGGGTTTTTAGTGAAGATAAATGAGATCTTGGGTGGGTTTGTATAGGAAAAGAGGGCAGAATTCTTTAATATTTCACAAAATTAGGTTTTGGAATCTATATAATTAAATATTTAAAACCACAAAACAAACCATAGTTTTTGCCCATGGTTTTTTCCAAATAGTATTGGAAAAAATTATTTTATAAGTCCAATGGCCTAACTTATTAAAATATTAGGCTTGTTTATATGGAGGTGAGTCACACTCTTAAGTAAATCATTTTAAAATGTTAACATGTTTTATAAGTCTTGGAGGGTTCACTAAGGATTTGTAAAATAAATCAAACAATTCTAAAATCACATTATTTTAAATTTAAAACATATATTGGCCTAAAATCCAATTTATAGTATTTTATTACATCACTATTCATTCATTATGATGTCATAAAACACATTATATATTTAAACGGTATTTAATTTTTACCCAAAAATTTGACTGTCCCAGAAAATTATGAAAAATTAAAAATTGGATAATTTGGACATACTGATTCCAAAAATAATATTCATTTTATCTAAATAATTTACTAAATATGTGAATTTTTAATTTTAAAATAAAAACTGACATTTATCGAAAATTTATAAGTTTTGACAAAACAACTTTCAAACCTTAATAAAGATTACAAGTTTATTCATAAAAAATTATACAATAATTTATATTTAATAAAAAATTATTTAGTAATAATATTTTATTAAAATTATATTTAATTAAAAAATCCATTAATTCATTAAAATAGATTTCTTAATTAAATATTAACTAGAAATACTAGTTGTGCTTTAAAAAACTATTTACAAAGTCAAAATAATAAAATGAATGTATATTATTTATTCTATACAAAACTAATGAAGATAATCATAGTGATAAGTTCATGTTACATAACCTCTTATAACACTCGCATAATAACTAAGGGTAAAGTGTGCGATGGTGACATACTCTTGGGGTGGCTTGGATAATATCGCTCGGGCGGTAATCTCTATTAACTTTCAATTCTTCCATAGGTGGTTCTGTTCAAGATTAACGTGTTGGAGATAGGCTTGGGCTTGGTTAAGAGTGAAGCCTAGTGACACCACCTCCTTTCTGAGCTTCAACAAATGAGCTTCATATAGAGCAATTCTACTGGATGAGGCCATTGTTTCCTTTCTTTGAGTAAATTGGATTTGTTAAAGCCCTATATTTACACTTATCAAGTGATCACTATTCAACGACTATATTAACAACTATAATAATTCTTAACGGTATTTTGAAATAAAAAAACATAAAACCAAGGAAGTGCATATGTTTTACATAACCATTTTACATAATAACACATTTAATTAGATCAAGAGGAATTTTTATTAATAAAAGTTTGGGTCATTACAATATTCTACCCTTAATAAATTTTAGCCTTAAAATTTCCTTTTCCCACACTAAAACAGATGAGGTTAACTCTATTTCATCACTTCCTCTGATTCCCACATTGCTTCTTCAAACTTGTGGTTTCACCACAACACCTTGACGAGGGGCATTGTCTTATTTTTTAGAACTTTTTCTCTATGATCTAAGATCTTCACCGGATTATCTTTATAGGAGAGGTCATTATACAAGGGTACCACCTATGGATTTAATACATGTGATGAGTATGGTATTTACTTTATCAAGAGTGATACATGGAATACATCATGTACTTGAGATAGGTTTGGTGGGAGTGCTAGTCGATAGGCTACTGCTCTGATGCGATCAAAGATATTAAAAGGGCCAATATACCTTGAACTAAGCTTTACCTTCTTCCAAAATCTCATAACTCTTTTCCATGGTGATATACGGAGGAATACCATGTCTCCAACATCAAACTATAGGTCTTGTTGATGATTATCAGCATTGATCTTTTGTTGACTCTGAGAAACTTTAATGTGTTATTGGATGGTCTTAAACTTCTCCACCATTTCTTAGACCATTTTTGGACCTAGAAGTTTTCACTCCCCAATTTCATCCCAACATGTTGGTGTTTTACACCTCTTCCCATAAAAGGATTAATAAGGATCCATCTGGATGCTTGAGTGGAAACAACTATTTTAATATAACTCAACCATAAGAATATGTTGATCCCATCCTTCGTTGAAGTCTATTGAGCATGTTCTCAACATGTCCTCAAGTGTTTGGATAATCCACTCATATTGGCCATTAGTTTGAGGATTATAATCCAAACTAAATTTCATCTCAGTATTCAGAGCATGTTGAAGACTCTTCCAGAATTTAGAGTTTAATCTTGGACTGCGATCGGATACAATAGATAGTGGTACTCTATGTAGCCTTACCACTTCTCTAATATATATCTGTGCTAGTTGATCCAATGAGAAATCCTCTCGAATTGCAATGAAGTGTGTAGTATTTGTAATAAAATACAAAATAACCCACATAGGATTGTTTCCTTTGTATGTATTTGGAATTCTGGTGACAAAGTCCATGGTGATGTTCTCCCATTTCCATGTTGGTATGGGTAATGGTTGCATCATCCCCTCGGACTTCTGCCTCTCTGCCTTCACTTTCTGACATACCATACACTTTTATGTATACTCAGTGATATCCTTATTCATTTTATCCCACCAATAATGATCTTGGATATCTCAATACATCTTTGTGTTTGTTGGGTGAATGGAGAAATTCGAACTATGTGCATTATCAAAAAGTTCTTTCTTCAACTCCAGACTTGATGGAACACATAGTATTTTCCCAAATCTCACAATTCCTTCTTCATTAACATTGAACTCCAAGGATTTCCCTTTTCTGATATTTTCCACTTTCTTATGAATTCCCACATAATCCTTTTGAGCATCCTTTAAATTTTCTAAAAGGGATGGTTGAGTAATAATTTCTGAAAGGATTGATGATGTTCCATTATTTATGATTCTCATGTCCATCTTCATCAAATATAAGAAGATTGAATTCTTTTAAATTCTCATTAATGATAGAATTGTTGGGTCCTTTCTACCTAGAGCATTTTCCACCTTGTTCTCTTTCATAGGGTGGTAATGGATTGAGCTTTTATAGTCTTTGATCATCTCTAACCATCTTCATTGGTGCATATTCAACTCTTTCTATGTGAATATATACTTGAGGCTTTTGTGATACATATATATTTCACACTTCTCCCCAAAGAGGTAATGTCACCAAATTTTTAAAGCAAAGATTATAACTTCAAATCATGTGTTGAATAGTTTTTCTCATGAACATTCAACTTCATTGAAGCATAGGCAATGAATTTTTCATTTTGCATCAACACACATCCCAGTCCCTTCTTCGAAGCATCACTGAATACCACAAAAATTTCTCCACTTGTGGGTAGTGTGAGAACAAGTGTAGTGATAGGCCTCATTTTCAACTCCTTGAATCTATCTTTACATTCATCACTCCAAGAAAAATTTACTCCCTTCTAATTTAGCTTGGTGAGAGGATTAGCCAATCGTGAGAAATTTCTCACAAATCAGCGATAATATCCAGCTAACCCCAGGAAGCTACAGATATCCATCAGTACTGTTGGCCTCAAACATCCCTCAATTTCATCTAAATTGGAGGGATCCACAGATATTCCATTTCTTGTGATGATATGACCCAAGAATGAGACTTCCATCAACCAGAACTCTCACTTCATATAATTTTCAAAGAGCTTCTCCTTTCACAAGGTCTCTAGTATAGTGATTAGATACTCCTCATGATCCTCCTTGGTTTTGGAGTATGTAATAATACCGTCTATAAAGACTACCA
Source organism: Viscum album (assembly GCA_963277665.1). Classification (NCBI taxonomy): domain Eukaryota; kingdom Viridiplantae; phylum Streptophyta; class Magnoliopsida; order Santalales; family Viscaceae; genus Viscum; species Viscum album. The sequence goes on from OY728146.1 coordinate 1,804,425,963, forward strand.
CAAATTTTTTGAGGTAATCTCCAAAAACTCTATTCCTCAAGTCCATGAAGATTTCTAGAGCATTAGTGAGTCTGAAAGGCATTACTATGAATTCATAGTGCCCGTATCTTGTATGAAAATTAGTCTTGGGGATATCCTCCTTCTTAAACCTTACTTGATTATATCCCAACTGCAGATCCACCTTGGAGAAGTATTGTGCTCCACGTAGCTGATCAAACAAGTCATCAATTCCTGGAAGAGGATACTTTTTCTTTATCACGATTTTGTTGAGCTCACAATAATCAATGCAAAGGTGAATTCACCCATCCTTCTTCTTGATGAAGAGGACTGGTTCACCCCATTGTGAAGCACTTGGGAATATAAAACCTTTATCCAGATTCTCTTGTATTTGTTTCATCATCTACTTAAGTTACACTACAGAAATTCTATACAGATTCTTGGATATTGGCAATGAACTGGGTGTAAGACCAATCGATAATTCAACATCTCTTCGAGGAGGAAGACCAGGCAATTCCTCGTGAAACACTTCAGCGAATTCCCTCAAAATAGGCTTGTCTTCAAGGATGATTTCTTCCTTAGACTCAATCATCTAAGAAAGATACACATTCTCATAGGGTAGTAATATCCATGCTTGAGATGATGATTCTAAAGAAGATTCATCCTCCTCCTTTCACTTGTACAAAATTGGGGTTCGATCCTTCATATGGATAGTGATTTCCCTCTCACATGAATTTATGTTGGGTCTATATAAGGAAACCCATTACATGACAAGAATTGCATCAAATTACACCAGAGGGAGTATGATGAGGTTCACCGAGAAGTTCAATCCACAAATTGTGACAGGGGAGGAGTTATATTCATGGGTTGCAATGATTACCCCATTTGTCGTTCTCACCGACATCTTTACTTCCATGATTTCTGGTGGTGTTGAGATTGTTCTACTAAAATTTCAAGATATAAAAGAATGCATAGAACTAGAATAAAAAAGTATCTTCGCTACTAGTGAATGAATAACTAGTTTACCTATCACCAATTCGTTATCGGGGTTCGCTTTAGCGATAGTGATGGAAAACGTTTTTCATTGTTGTATTATAGGTTGTTGGTTTTCTCCAAAAACCCTTTTCTTAGATAATTGGTTTGAAAAGTGCCCTAGTTATTTGTATTTGAAGTAATGAACACTGTGTCAAGGGTCAAACGGAGCGTTCCTCTCCTCTATTGCAGCAGTGGGTTTTTCTTGTCAGTATTTAATAGCCACGTTCCCTTCTCTTCCACACTTAAATTATTTCCTTGTCCCCTATAAACAATTTACGGTGTGCTTCTTTCCACACCTTTAGAAAGTGGGGTGCTGTATTTTCTTAGCACCATTGGATTTATCCATAGGATTTCCTAAATTAAAGTCCACTTTCTTCTTCTTATCCCCATGATACCCCTGAGATTCACTGATATCTATTTCGACTTTGTGGTCACATCAGAAAATTTTCTCATAGCTATCAAAGTCTCAGATCTCCATGAATTTCCATAGGCTATGTTTTATCCCACCAAAGAAGCGGTCAACCTTGAATTCGAGGGTAATGACAAAGCCAGAGGCATATCGTGAAAGCCTTGAAAATTTTTCTTTGTACGCTCTGATGGATTCATCGTCTTTTTTCTTGAGGGAAAGGAAGTCACTTTCTATCTTAAGTTAGAGGGTGTATGGAACATATTTATTGAAAAACATTTTCTGGAAATCCTTCTATTCCAACACCTCGATATCCTCCCCAGGCTTTGTATTTTTTATCAATGTTCATCATTGATTAGTTTCACCCTCAATATGATAAGAATACAAAAGAACCTTCTCTTGTTCATAACATTGAAGGATGAAGAAGATCTTTTCAATGGAGTTGATTCATTGTTCAATAATTGAGGGATCAGATGATCTATTAAAAGCAGGAGGCATTTGTATCGTGAATCTCTCGATTGAGACTTTTTCTTTCTTGGGGGGGGGGGGGGGGTTGAATGTTCCTCTTGACCCATGTTTCTATTCAAAATTTTATTTAACTGAGAGAGTATCATGACAAAGTTTTCAATTCATGGTCCCATCATATTGGGCATCTCATTGGAAAAGTTGTCACATTGATTTTCACATCGGTTGTTATCCCAAGTCCTCCTATTACTAGCCATTGGCTGGAATAAACTAAAAGTTAGGGGTAACACATAAAGGGGAATCCAAAGACAAAAAGGGATAACTTATAAATTACTTTTATTTCCTTAACTTATGAATTTATAGGCTTCAATATATGTTATCCATGATCTACTTCCCAACATATATTCTTAGGGGCATTTTTTTGTATTCCCTTAAAAATGGTTCATACTAAGATCATGAATTTACCAAATCATATCCCCCAGGAGTGTCATAACCAAGAGTGCAGCAATGTCTGTTGTCATGTACCAGTTCCCATTCGATTCTAGATCAAAGAGGTATTTTTGGGTTTTACCCCTAGATACATCTGTTCTAGAGCTGCCTCTACCTGATCGTATCCAAACAAAGATGTATTTTCTTGATAAATCACTTACTCAATACTCACCAAAATTTATGGATGTTTTTATTATACTTAGTCTTATCTCTAAGTCTTTCACTAGGGTTTTATAATCCTAATCCCAAAAATAACTAAACCTATCCTCAGATACCAACTGTAACAACCCTAATATTTGTTTCACACTTAAAAATAATTTGTTACATAAAATATTCACTTGATACAACATAGAATATTGAGAGGTCTAGTGTCTTTGTGGCTTAAGAACATTACATAACAACTTAAAACATGAAATACACATCTTTATTGAAAACTTCTTTTACATGACCACACACATTCCTTCATACTTAGTATTTCATGAGATAACCTGAGGACACGCTTAAGAAAAGGGTGATCTATAAAGCCCAGTAAGGGAGTAAACAAGGTATAACATGAAGAATATAGTACATGTTAGTCAATAAGAATATCAATGGAGCATAATAGAAACACGAACATAAAGGAATGATATAGCATGATTATCATAACATGGAAATGTGGAAACAACATTTAACATTATATTAGCATGATACAAGGCTCATTGAACATGGAGAATGAGTAAACCCTCATTTCACTTGACGTATCATGATATTAATCTTTATCCAATTTATTGGAGTACTATCAGGGCACACCCATCTTAATCATTTCATTTCATCCATAAGTGTTCCACATGGAACATATAACATGGATTCAATAAACATCATTATTTATTCCACAATAATGGAATGTGGAATTCATACATGAAACTATATAATCAATAAGTAAATTTTCATAAAGGTGAATACCCTTGATAGAGAAATGGGCATGGTATTCACTACACAATGACTTTGGCTTGGAAAATCACGGTACAACTTCGGCAGGATAATGACATGACATAAGAATTCATAAAAATGGTTGATGAGAGAGAAAGGGATGTCTCATCATATGTACATGAAATGGATAGTAAGGGGTCATATAGATACATGTACCAACATATGTAATGGAATTTAAATTCATAATACAAAAGAATTGCTTGAATGTAAATGAAGAGAGAGAAATCCCTTACTAGATTTCAACATGGTAATAGGTTTACATGGGAGGAATTAATGAGAGATAAATGGGTATATAATCATTAAAACATTAGGAGGGAAGTATGGGTGAGGTGGGAGATTATGCCCCAATATTTTTAATTGAAAACAAAAGGGTATAACAACATAAATAAATTTGGACAAAAATGAGAAAGGAAGAAATCCCTTACTTGGAAGTGTGATCCCAAAGGCTTGGGAGAGGCTTGTAAGAGGAATCTTAAGAGCTTGGGGAACCTTTTTAGGATTATAGAGAGATGAGGGAATATTAGGGACATGTAAAAAGGGGTTTTAGTGAAGAGAAGTGAGATATTGGGTGGGTTTGTATAGGAAAAGAGGGGGTAATTCTTTAATATTTCACAAACTTAGGTTTTGGAATCTATATAATTAAATATTTAAAACCACAAACCAAACCATGATTTTTTCCAAAGTGGATCGGAAAAAATTATTTTATAAGTCCAATGGCCTAACTTCTTAAAATATTAGGCTTACTTTTATGGAGGTGAGTCACACTCTTAAGGAAATCATTTTAAAAAGTTAAAATGTTTTGTAAGCCTTGGAGGGTCCACTAAGGATTTGTAAAATAAATAAAACATACCTAAAATCACATTATTTTAAAGTTAAAACATATATTGGCCGAACATCCCATTTATGGTATTTTATTACATCACTATTGGGTCATTTTGATGTTATAAAACATATTATATATTTAAACGGTATTTAAATTTTATCCAAAAATTTGACTATCTCAGAAAATTTTGAAAAATTAAACATTGGATAATTTTGACACCCTGATTCCAAAAATAATATTCATTTTATCTAAATAATTTTATAAATATTTGAATTTTTACTTTTAAAATAAAAACCGACATTTATAAAAAATTAACGAGTTTTGATAAAAACACCTTTTAAACCTTAATAAAAATTACAGTTGTATTCATAAAAAATTATACGATCATTTATATTTAATAAAAAGTAATTTAGTAATAATATTTTATTAAAATATTATTTACTTTGAAAATCCATTATTTCATCAAAATATATTTCTTAATTGAATATTAACTAAAAATACTATTTGTGCTTTAAAAAACTATTTACAAAGTAACAATAATAAAATTAATTCATATTATTTATTCTATACAAAACTAATGCACATAATCATAGTGCTCGGATCTTCTTACATAACCCCTTATAACACCAGCATAAGACCTAGGGGTAAGGTGTGCGATGGTGAAAAAATCTTGGGGTGGCTCGGATAACATCGCTCGGGTGGTAATCTCTATTAAATTCCACTTATCCCGTAGGAAATTCTATTCTAGATTAACATGTTGAAGCTCATCCTGGGCTTGGTCAAGAGAGAAGCTTGTGTTTGGATAAACTATGTCAGGAAGGTATGCCTAATCCTAATTTAGGTTGGGCAGATCCACCCTGGCCCAAACTAGGTCAGATATGAGGGTTTACCTCATGCTGTCGGAGCAGCATGTTGAACAGGGGAGACAGGGTGTCCTGGGGAGTTGTTGCAACATGAAAGAGGCGAGACCAGTGGTTGTGGTCCGTGATTCGGTAGGAGGGGAATCACCAGATCCAGGAGTAGCCCCCGCGTGACGACGCCAGGATCTAGCTAAGTCGGTAGAGCCATGGTCTCGTAGCAGTGGAGGGTGGTGCACTGGAATGTCAGCGAGCAGTGGCCGCTCAAATCAAAGAGGGTGATGAGGGTGCAGTCCATATCTGGACCGTGAAGGAACAAAGAGGGATTATGGCGATGAATATCCCACAACGAGATCTCGTTCTAGCTTTGCGTAGGTCTAGCTAGAGCGGCAGTAGGTGTCCATGGTAAGGTCCAAGAGAACATGGGAGGTGGCAACTAGGGTTAACTGGATGGTCCAGGGCGATGAATGGAGGTCTCCATTTAGTTATTACTGAGGAGGACGATGAGGCATAGACTCGATAGCTAGCACATCTGGGTGTGCATCGGCAGGAAGGGGCACCACGCCAGCCTTTGTGCGTGGTGGAAGAGCGGTCACAGGCTATGAGGGAGAAGAAGGGTATGGAGAAGGGACTACTGCAGGAGGAGACAGCCGATCGAGCTGGCCGGAGGAGGGTGCTATGGGTCACCATCTGGGAAGGAGGCGCACTACGGGGTGACCGATAGGGAGGGGCCACCCACGGCAAGGAAAAAGGCCTTTTTGGTATTTTTTTGTTAACATTATCCTGCTGCAAACCACATTTTTTAATGTTTTGGTTTCATGTGTGGAATTCCACACATATTTCCTCCACCCATTAATTGAAACTCATCACTGGTGATCATTACTTGAAGGATCAATATCATAATCCCTCTAGATCATCCACACATGCTTAAAAAATCCTTAGGAGTGCTGATCATTGAATTCGAAGTGCTAGCGCGGAAATCCAATGATATCTTCGATGTACCGACGATCACCACGATCCTCTACCTTCGATGGTTAAATCCATTCTTGGATCACCTATTGAGTGAGAGTCTATCTCTTTAGAAACCAGTAGGAGAGATATAATCTCATTCTAAATGAATGAATAGTCATGAGCTTGAGCCTCTCTCCACTTATTTATAGTGGATGATGAAAAATACCTAGATGGGTTCCCCAAACCCCGTGTAATTTAACATCAACTAAATAAATAATTATGATGAACTAAACTGTGTCAATATTATATTTTTTTTATCAAATACCTATAATATATAAAAAATATATTACGTGATAAAATCGAGTCATTTAACTCAAATCTTCATTCCCACTTAATATTAAACGAATCTTGAATATTAAAATAATATTCGTTTGATTAATACTTTCTTGTATTTACTTAACTTGTAAATAAATTCATATAAATTCAACCTAATTATTCATAACTTGAATAATAATTAATTAATTTATTTCTTTGGTGATCAATACCTTGGACAACACCCAAACCCTATAGTGGGGCCCACCGTGTCCAATACACCTATTCAACTAAATAGGACAGATTATTGAATACACTATTGTGTGTGACCCTCTAGGACCTTATCTCGATAGTAGTGAATAAAATCCACAGACCAAGAGGAGAGTCTAGCAACCCATCAAAGCCCTAAAGAGATAATGATTTTCATAGCTATATCAACCAACATACGAACAAATACCATGTACTATAATCTCTTTGTATTTAAATATCTAATAAAGAAGGATGAACACTTGGGTCGTCGCTCTTTTCTTGTTTTATTATTTGTTGATCTAACCATATGGATTTACCTTTTGACTACCTTGACCAAAGACTTATGAAGGTGGAACCATCCTAATCAACCAATCCAAAGATATAGAACTTCCATAACCTAAAAGAGAAAAATCCTTTCTTGAACATTCATCCAATGTCATACCACCAATGACACACCCAACACAATATACCTTTACATGATTTCATTATCATGGTTTTTACTTGCATCAAGGTACGCAATCAAATGGTACACACTGGTAATGATCTCAAGTCAGAAGACCAATGAACATGTCCATTGATAGAAACAACCAATGACACCCAAAACATGTGATGTTATTATTAGCGGGTCTATCCTCATGATCTCACTACTAGAGATCACCAAGTGCAAACTTCATGAGAAGAAGTCTCAAATATTATGAGCCCCCAACACCTGATAGTCAAACATCTACTTTTTCCAGTCAGTATGATGTATCTAGACTATAAGACCTTTGTTTAAGATTAATTTCATAGTATCTTGAGGTTCTCATTATAGCCTGAGATCTGCTATACCATTTTGATACGATCATTAATCTATGGATATTAACATTTAATAGTGAATGTAGAAATGTCTACACTAAAATGGTAAGAATAAAACATGTATATAAAATTGTATACATGACATGGTAATCAAAAGTACTTCATAGTTGGGTCTAGGGCACCCACCATTTCGACATGGAAATCTTAGTCACCTAGAAAAAAGATCATGATAAGGATAATAAAATAAAAGTCTTTGATAAATGTTCTATGATTGAAGAATGACAGTTATTTATTTTCTAAAAATGTAAAAAAGGAAAGATGGATAATAGAATCCATATAAGGGTTGAAATTCAAATACAAGGACCATTGGGGTTGGTTCACATTGATGTTTATGAACCTATGAGATAGAAGTTAATGAGTGGGGATAAGTACTTAATAAAATTCATTGATTATTTTACTAAAATGACTTGGATTTTGTTTATGTCTTACAAATACTAAGCTTTAATGTCGTTCAAAAGTTTCAAGATAATTATTGAATGTAAGTTGATTATACTATAAAGAGGCTGAGATTTGAAAATGGGGGTGAGTATAATAACAAAAAGGTTTTAGAATATATTGATAAACATGGCATAATTCATGAGTTTAGTTCACCATAAACTCTAGAAAATGGATTATCTTAATAAAATAATGAATTTTGTGTTGATATGACTAGAACCATACTAAATAAGCATGATAACATAAGGTATTTCTTGATATATGATATTATAATTGAATGAATTATTCAAAAAATGTGTTTATTATGCCAAAAATAATATATGACTCTATATTAAACGTGGTTCAATAAGAATCTGAATTTAAAACGCTTCATAGTGTTTAGGATTCTATACCTAATCAAGAAGAAAGGAAAAATTGGTGTAAATTTTAATGAGAAATATGAAGTTAGAATATTTATTAGTAATAATACATATAAAAGTTCATATAAATGATATAAAAAAGGGAGGATAATTAACTACGATGATGTGAAAGTCATTAAAAATGATGATGATATAAAAAATTTATTTGTGGATGATGATGATGATCACTATTAAACCCACTAAATAGACTAAAGATAATATAGATATCTATCATGCTGATGTAGATTCTGCTTATTCAAGTAATGAGGTTCAAGAATTAAGATCCACTGGAGAAAATAAAAGATTAATAAAGCATATTGATTCTGAAAATATTATTAGAGATCAGAATCAAGGGGTACAAATAAGAATAAAACTTAAAAAATTTAATCACACTAGTCCATTTTAAAATATCGATCCCCAAAGTCTTGATAAAACATTTGAGAACAAGAAATGGATTAAATTTATAAATGAATAACTAAACCTAATTGAGAATAATGATACATGGGATTTTGTACCTAGGCCTAAAGAAAATAACATCATTATCACAAAATGGGTTTAAAAAAACATGCTATATAAAAAAGGTGATGTTACAAGAAATAATGCTAGAATGGTTTACAAGGGATATTACAAAATTAAATTAATAGACTTTGATGAATCATTTTACCCATTATCCATAAATCATACCATCAGGATCTTTCTTATCATTGTTGTATAAATACATTTAATAATATATAAAATGGATGAAAAATATGTATTTTTGAATGGTGAATCGACCAAATAATTTTTGATAGAGAATATTGAGATCATTATTCTTGATAAATATGGAAGAAAGATATATAAATTAAAAGAGGCTCTATATTTTGTAGAAATTAGTGAACAAAAATGAAAAAATGAAAAAAATAGAACATAATGATTTATGTGGTTTGAGTAGAATACCCTACTTCCATAGAGGGGAGTAAAAAATTCACTATTTTCTGAGGAGATATATAATGAATTGATATAATAGAGCCACATATAATCCATAAAAAAATTACAGTGACCATGAATAGATTTAATGGTAGGAAAAATAGCATGAAAAAAATTTCCAAGGTGATACGAGCTTCTATATGAACTAAATTTTCAGTTCCTCTATATGCGTATTAATGAAAAAAAATTGATCTCTGTGTGTCCATGTGAATTACACATGAAAAATTTATTTATGTTACCCTACATGAAAAACTAAAATCTTTATTTCATTCCAAATCCAGGTGAAATTTTCAACAGTAACTCCAGGTGTACCCCTATGTTCTTTTCTAAAATTTTTAAGGCCTCTAACCCTTATACCATCATCATTTTGGAAATGGGGGTGATTATCCCCTACAACTCCCCATGATCTTAGTTTTGAGGTTGAATGAGGGAGTTATATATTGGTGTATACTCTAGACCACATCAAATTGAGATCCAAATATCTCAACATTCTACCACTTAGAGACCGATTCTAGAGATACTTTCCTATAAAAATATTATCCTCTAATAGTACTTATTGCATTGAGATCCTAAAAACTTTATAATATCTAAAGTATAGTAGAGGAACAAAAATTTCCTAATTACTCAATGAACATAATATTTTTCATCATCTCAGTTATATTCAGGCTTCCATGAATATTTATCATGTCCAAAGATCCATCCTTCAAAAATCCATTAATAAAATTATATTTCAATTGAATATGATTTATATTGGAATGAAATATTAGATCCTTTAAAATTTTTATTGTACAATAGATATATGAATATAAAACATTATCTACTTGATCCCCATCTTAACCCTTTATAAAAATCCCCAACTATATCCCTATCCAACACATTATCTCCTTGAACCCTATATCACTCCTTATACTATTAACATCACTTCCCATGTCCACATCAACATATCCTCATAAAGGAATTTCTACCTTGAATAAAAAATACATATTATTTCTTCCCTAAAAGTATCTTAGCACCCACATCACAAAATACCAATGATGTCTTCCTAAATTTTCTATATACCTTATAAAAACTTCCACTGTATATTCTTGGTATGGTCAAGTAAAAACCATCGAATACATCAACCTCCATACTGCTGATCATAATGGATTTTTACCATGTAGTAATTTTCATCATCTATCTTTGATGAATGATCCTTTGATAACTTGAAGTGACTCATATGAGGAATATAAATTATTTTTTCATCCAGCATGTTGAGAAAGATAAAAACCTTCTCCACATCGTCTGTTTGGGATAACACCACGTTGAAAGTAGAACATTATGTGTTATATTTGCTATAGAAAACTATATTTTGTATTGAAAATGAACTTATTCAATAAAAAACCTAAAAATGGAGTTTGAGGATGATCTTGTTATATCTGTTAAGTTATCCTAGAAGTTAAGGCAGTGAGGGAAGGAGCCTTGACATCATTATATATCAAGGACCTGATGATTGGATAATCAACCCAAATACATGTTGTTTCAATATTTGAATGGTTGTTAAGGATTCTTAACATGACACACATGGTATTGCAATTTTTTTTAATGATAATATAAAGGTGTATATGTTATGGAAATTGTTAAATAAACTAGGAGTATAGAATTTAAATTTGATTTAGATATGATATTTGGAAAATTAAAATTTTGGTGTTGAAAAGGAAATCTTACAAAAGTAAATGATTATACAAGTTCTTGAGGTTTCAAAGAAATGGGAGAAATTTAACAAAAGTATAAAAGTATAAAAGTTAACTAGATGAAGTTAAAAGTTGTTTTTAGTGAAAAAAAACCATTTCATACTATTCAAGGTGTTATTCATGCTAGTTAGGTAGTTATGTGCTTTTCAAGTAGCTTTGTTCTTGTTTGGATATGCACTAGTCAGGAAGATTCACACTATTCATACGTTTTTATAGTTAGGAAACTGCATGCTGGTTAGGTTCCATGGATGTAGAGTTATATGAATTACACACTATAAAAATTAGAATTGTGAAGGGTTGAGTGAAGGATTTGGTTTACTTATAAATACCAATTTATATCATATTTAATTAGAATTATGACTATTTAGAGAAGTTATAAACACTTAGTCTTTGTGTAATACTTACACGAAGCATATATACATGAAGATAGTTGGATGAACTGGGATGAGAAAATACAATATCAAAACAGTTTTTTTTAATAATAGAGGTTGAGCGTATACAACTATGCAAGAGAAATTACATGAAATATACTTGAGCGAACATACTAGGGTGAAGTAATTTACATAAGGATAGTTGTGTGAATAAAACTTAAGTAAAGACACATACTTGAAAAAATTAACATACCTGGGTAAAGGAACATACTAGGGTGAAGGTAGCTACAAAAAGAAGCTTAAAAAACACCTAATAGAATTTACCTGAGGAAATTTTTCTCAAAAAATATACCTGAGTGAAGGAATCTAAGAAAAGACCACGGAGAATTTTTGTAAAGGGAATACCATGAAAGATATTTCATGAAGAGTAGAATATGAAGGAAATTACATAGGAGGAAGAATGAGAAATATTAAATATTCATACCATAGAAAAGAAAAATTAAAAATAGGTGATCCATGTGAGTTTTTCATTCATCATATCTAATTATATTAGAGTAATAAGGCTTAAAAGAAGATAGAGTACTAGTGTTACATCTGGTTATTATAGGAGAGTGAAATAGGATAATTTCAGTGCAAAACCATTCTCATCCAAAGGAATTATTTTTGATGTTGTGATTAAAGGAAGACATAGAGTAATCCCTCAAAATAAGTGGATACTATCATCTATCATGAAAAAGGTAAGATCATTATTAATGAAGTTTAAAGGAGAATAAAATATAGAGTAATGATGCAAGAAGAATTATATTCCAAGCATGGAGAGACCCAATAGTCTATAAACTATTGAAGATATTTCCAAAGAAATGCCTAAAGGGAAGAACATGTCTTCATGAACATAGTGTGTTGAGGCACATATGAGGGAGTATACCTTGGGTAAGGAATAAAATAACCCTAAATATTGTAAAGAAAATGAGATTGGAATGGAGTGACTATATCTGAAAAATCATATCAAAAAACTAGTGAAGATTATTGTCTTTTTTATATTGACACATCATCAGTGTGTTATCCTTGGACGTTACCCTTTATGGAGAACCAAGTAAAACTCTTATGATTTTTATTTTCCAAACTTTTATTATATCTATTTATGTTTCCATGATAACACCATAAAGAGAAATTGGTCGAACACTATTCTTATTGACATGAGAACAAGATCCTAAAGGAAAATAGTTGAGTGAAATAATTAGATTAAAATTGGGTTACACTCTAATTTACCCCCACTCTTAGGGTGTTTTAAATTGCAAAAAAGTGGTATCAAATATAAAATGTTTTGAATTAATGTCCAACTTTATATATTTTGTTTGAGAAGATATTAAAGTATTGGTATCACTTACTAGTGAGTATACATCTTGAAAGTGCATGATGAAATTTCAAGAAAAGATTGAACAAAAGGGAGTTTTTAACCTTCACATAGATCTTAAAGGTTCTCTTTAAGAATTATAAATTCAAAGGAATAAAAATAAAAAATATTGGTATATTATGGAATGAATATTCTGAATATTTGGATTAAATTAAATAGTAGATTAACTGAATCATAAAAGAGTTTAAATGACCAATAAGCTAATCAAGTGAACTCAAAAGAAGTATCAGAGTTCAAATTGAAAATTAAAGACTAATACAAGATGGTATAAAATTTAAATACTTATATTGATATAAAATATATGAATATTGAGTATATTGAGGAAGAAGTTACTCTTTTTAAATTAAGTACCTTTGAAGATCCATCATAATGTAACTTATATTAAAGGAAAATTCTTAGGGTATTTAACAATAAATACGAGTCATATTTATATGATAAGGAAACTGATGAAGAAGAAATAGAGAATGTTGAAATGAAGGGTAGTAAGGAAGAGCAGTGAAAAATGAATAAATCTATGGAAAATAAATTTATAAATATTGATGGAATTATAACAAGACTCTCAAAGGATATCATTAAGAAATAAGTTAAAGGGATTTTCCTTCTTGAACACCAAATTACTAATAAAAATGGAGGTGAAGGAAAGTGACCAATTAAGAATATTAAATAGAAATTGATAGTAGTGGGATGAGAATTAAAATAAGGAATGAATGTTAAGAATTCTTAGATAGATGTTAAGAGAAAATGGATTAAATATATTGGAAATTATATAGTATATTTACAAGAAGGAAATAAAAAAATAGGTGAAGCTACTCAAAATGGAATATGAAAATAAAGTTAAATCATTATTATATGAAATATATCAACTATATTGAATTATTTTTGGATGGAGGTTAAGTTGATAACTGTTAAATTCATTGTTAAAGAAAATAAGAAAATTCAATGTGATTTTTTTGATTCATCAAGAAAAACTAAGGAGAGAAGTAAATCTGAAAGATCAAATATTATTGGAAAAAAGTGTGAGGATTGATATTTCATCATCTAAGGAAAATAAAAAACTTGTAGTAAATTATAAAAGGGAGATGAAAGGAGTGCATAAAGATAGAGTAATAATAAAAAATTAGAGAATTAAGAGAGTGTTGGAGTTAGAAAAATGGATTCAAAAGAATATGCAACAATATGTGTTACTATTGTGGGATGTCTAGTCATACACTATGTTTCTATGAAGATTATATTTGGTTGATATCAGATTGTGAAAAAGGTATATAAAAGTTATCCAAACCATAAGGAAGAAGGTATAACTCTTATACATCTTATTTTCATGCATATAATTATGGTGTTAGTGTCTTAAATGACATATTCAAACTTGGAAGAAAGGATATACCCAGAAAAAGGAATTCAAATTAAATCTTTAGATCTAATTATTTTTATTGTGGACAACAAGGACATTTGATGGATAAATTAAGAATGAAACCCATGGGATAGAATCCATGGATGATAAGAAGAAGAAGAAGTGATGATCATTATAGAAGAATGAGATATGAGTGTGGTTACACCATAAATATTAAAAGGTATTTTAATTTTAGAAGAAAATAAGGAATTATTAGGATGATAATTATGCCCATTATTAGTATAAATCAAGCTAGAATGGGAAGAAAATCTATTAACATGGAGAACAGGTTCATGGATTTAGAAAAAAGTGATGAAAATGAAAAAAAGAGCGAATCAAGAAAAATAGTTTTAATATTTACATAAAACCTCCCAAAAAATAAGAACAAATACTAAAAATCTAAGAATAAATAAGAGGTTTCACTCTTGAGTAACATGGAGGATGAAAAAGAGAGACCACCACTCTCTAAAATGGAGAATAATGGACCTATTAAATGAAATGTGTTTGGATGTTTAAAGAATAATTACATAAGGATGAATAGATAAAAATATAATATGATGGATTATAAAGAAGTTAATCATGAACCGTGCTTGAGTGTTTTGATCCACATCACTATGATACATGAGAAGAGGACATACATAGCTTTTCGTGTATGGAGAAAGAATCATGTCAAAGGATTAACTGATGGTACATTATCATATGGGACATGAAATAGTGGATTTATACCTATAAAAAAGATAAAACCCAAACTATAGAAAGTGTATAACTCTAAATCTCACACCCAGAGTGAACTCTACACCAGTGGAATTGCAAGAATAACCACTAAAAGGGCTTGGAATATTGTTAAAGATATGGGGCTGGTTTATCATGAACAAACACATTCCTCAAGTTGAGGATGTTGTAATAACCCTATTTTCATATGTTACATGTTTATAATATTTTATATAAGTTTTGTATTCTTAAGGATTCAATGGGTGTGTATGTGATAAAAGGCGATAAATGTTTGTGATTGTGATAAAAGATAACATGTGATTGTGATGAAAGAAATCTAATGATACTGGTGAAGTCAAAAATATTACTATTATTATTTGGTATCATGCTTGAAAAAAAGTATAAAAGGAAGAATTTAACTCAATTCCAAAACTATCTTTGAAATTTACATGTTGTGATGAAGGTCCTTGCTGAATTTGGAATTGTATGAATAAGAGCTTGATCTAAAAAAATTGTTTCAAATATTCATATGATATAAAATGTGGTATAAATAAAAATATTATAATCAATAAGTGATATCAGTCTATATATTTAGAAGCACTATATCACTAAAAATAAGAAGGCAACTCAAAAAGAAGAGGCAACAACATTTATAAATTTCATGTTTATTTTTTATGTATTAACAATGTGGTATTAGTTTATTATTTTCTTGACACTAAAATCAACTAAATGAAAATGTCAAAACCAAACAAAGGTTCACCTATGATGAATATTATCTCAAAACTTTGAGGGAATGATGTAAGGTATTTAGTTGGAGCTGGTAATATAAACTCAAATGTTATTTAGCCTCATCCATAGAAAGGATAAGTCGTATGAAGAAAACAAGGATAATGGGAATCAATCAACATCAAATTTTCTTAAAAAAATTTATTTTAGTAGTTCAACATGTAGTATGACCAACACACTTGGTAATTTATTTTTTATTTACTAGTGGTTTTTGAAATTTTATTTGAGATCTCATGAATAATTATTAAAAGGAATTTAAATCTTAGTTTCATTATTTTATGTGTTTTTGGGATTTAGTGAGTTATGTGGACAGATTTTATTTTTTGACTTAAAATATTGTTTCCTAAAATAATTTTTAATAAAGTAGGATTAGATAATTTTTTAATAGATCATTACTAAGTGGTAAATTCAATTGATGGAAATATTTGAGTAGAATATGATTGGAAAGAGGAAATGGTTTATAGATTAAATGGTAAAAAATTGTAAATGATTCATTCAACAAGTGTCATATGGGATGAAGTGATGAATTGGAAGTCCGCCAGGGGTGAAATTATAAAAGGTTCAATCAACAAGTGGTAAATAAAACCTAAATATTTGAAGGTAAAAAATAAATACTACAGTTTAAGAGTTAAATTAGTTTTAAAAGAGGCATAAAAAGTATGATGCTTTTGAAGGAAACATTCTAATGGTTGATTGAGTCAAGAATTGTAGATATCAACTAGTGGTTTCAAATGGTCTATGAAGAGGTTTTTGTTTTTGTAATAGGTTGGAAGATCCATATATAGAATAGGATAGAAAAGGATTTCAGTAAAAAGGGTAAGTAAAAAATCTATTTATCTTTATTTTTGAAGTTGAGGCAGTTTATATTTCCCCTATCAAGGATTTTGTATAGAACATAAATCATAAATGGAGAAAGTATTGTATAGGTGAAGGGGGAGTAAATATGAGAAGGAACCCCTATGGAATTTTGTGAGAAAGGGGGATAGAATTAAAACAACCAATCTATATAATAATTTTAAATACCCTGAAATTTCAAGGATTCTTTTTTCTTAAATGCTATGAAATTTTATGAGTCTGTGGCTTCTAACGGCACATGATTCCAAGGCCCGGTGTGCCCGAAATCAATTTTTGTAGTTTTTTTTGGGTACGTTCAGTAAACATACACACATGTTTTTCTATCTTTTGAACCAGTTCTTGAAACTGAAATTAGAGGACACCGATGAACTCGCAGCACCGATATTTTCTTAAGGGGACCCTTACTGCAATTGCGTTTTATGTGGGTTAAAAGTTAATTTTTGGGGTTTAATATTAAACTAAATAAAATTGTGTGGTACACAATTTTATTTTGTGAGATGGTTATTTCCTGCCAAGTGTGGATATTTGTGAGGTGGGACCCACATGAGCCCCAACCTTCAACTCCCCATTAATTCCCTACTGTTTCCTTTTACAACTCCTCATTAATGGTGGGGCCTTCCCACCTCCCTCTTCCCATTAAATGTGCCAAATCTTATAATTAATGTCAGTGTTAATTAATTGAGAACTCTTTTGAATTAATGTATGAATTGCATAGCAATTCTATTAATTGGAGAGCCTCCTTATTTCTTTGCATTGGAAAATCACTTGTGGGAAAAAGGGCTCTGGAGAATTAAAGAGAGGTGATCCTTCTATGATGAAGAACACTATTCTTTAAACAAAGAACATCCCCGATGAAGAACGCGAAGGAATTCTTCCAACGACGCATCTTCCTCAGACGCACCTCGACGTCAAGGAGCCTACATCGCCTACGACAACGACTCATCCTCCATCGTTGACGGGATGACACCATTCTTCCGCGATTCTCAACTACTACGACGCTCGTCTTCCACGACTCGACAACGAATGAAGTCAGCTATGAGGTAGGGGGATTTTTATATTTCATTTAAGTGATTTATACCCTTGAGCATGACGTTTAATTGTTGGGTGATGTTTTGAACCACTAACGCGGTGGGTACAGACTAACGAACAAGTCTGGACCCATCGCCATATTGTTCTTTATGCGCGGGATGTTGGAGACGAAGAAACGGGACCACAACGGAGATTGGAGCCTTTGCAGTGAAGTTCGGATCCCAAGACGACCGCAGGAGCAGATGGAAGAAAAAATAGACCACTAGAATGACTCTGGTGGCCCGCGGAAGACCGCGGTGGCGCGGGTCGCCGGCGCGACGCTGGCGGCGACCAGAGGTAGCGGCCAGCGCCCTAGCACACCACCAGAAGAAGCCCGCTGTGACACCGACCGCGACGGTGAGGAAGGGATCCCGCGACCGTGCAGGATCTGGGAGACAAGCAGGGCCAGCCTGGCGCCGCGTTCAGAGAACCGGGGGCCGTGCCCCCCGCTCGGCCAGCTGGCCGAGCCAGCACACCCCCCCTAGCCGGACTGGGGCAGGTCCTGTAGACCGGGCCGCACCCATCTGGTCTGGACCCGGACTCGGGTTGGGTCGACCCGGTTCGGGCTGACCCAGGGTGGGTTGGGCCGTGTCGGACCGGACCCAGACCCCCCACTTCGGACCATTTTTCGGTCTTTTGCCCATAACTTGAGCTACAGACCTCCGATTGACGCACTGTTAGTTTCGTAGGAATACTTGGATCGAGACGGTCGTTTAGGTATATTACACTTGAGGTTTCTATGAAGTTTGGGTACAGCCGAGTTGGTTCGAATCCGAAACCAACCGGGCCCTTAGAGCGGAAACGTTTATAACTTAAGGACCAGGCGTCCGATTGACATGCCGTGAACTAAGTTGAATTCCTTTTGATGAAGAGGTTCTTTTGGAATAATCCTTTTAGGTTTGGATGCAGCTGGAGTATGGTCGGGTTGGTTTTGGCTTAAAAACCAACCGGGCCCCTGGAACGGAAAAGCCAATAACTCTTAGACCAGACGTCTGTTTGACGCACCGTCTGTCGAGTTGGGTTTCTTTTGACGAGACGAAAATTTGGGATAAATCAACTTTGGACTTCGTGACAGATGATGTATCGACCCCCTTTCTCGAGGAACGGACCCTCCCGGAATCGAGCGTGCTGTGTGCGGGAACCCTAGAGCTGGCTGCGACTGCATCGACTACCTTACTAGGATCCTCCGTGGGTTCGACAACGACGAATACCATACTATGATCCTCCGTGGGTTCAACGAAGATGACTATCGTACTAGGATACTCCATGGGTTCGACAATGACATATACCGTACTGGAATCCTCTGTGGGTTCGATGATGACGTCTACTGTACTGGAATCCTCCGTGGGTTCGACAACGATGACTTCTGTACTGGGATCCTCCGTGGGTTCGACATAGATGGTTACTGTACTTGTATCCTAAGTGGGTCCGATAGTTTGACTTCTGTTCTAGTATCCTACGTGGGTCCGACAGAGTAGCTGGTCTAGTATCCTACGTCGGTCCGATAGCTTAGCTGGTCTAGTATCCTACGTGGGTCTGATATCTTAGATGAATCAGTGGCTACATCTAATCATCTTTATCACTTTACAAAAGATGTATACCTGTTTGAGATGAGTCTTTACTTTCAATCATTATGATTTATGTGATTGACTATCTTTTCTGTGTGGACTGGGTTGTGCTTGGGCTCGAGAGTTGGAGCCAAAATGAGATTGAAAACTTAGGAATATGTATGGGTATATACCTAAGTAGGGTTGGTTGATTCTTCGTGATTATTTATTTCCTTTGTGGTTTATCCTTTGTGGATTCTGGGAGACCTTCGTGGGTCTCGGGGTCCCTACTGAGTATCGTATACTCACCCCTGCACGGGCTATGCCCATACTACGTTGTGTTGGATGCAGATGATGGACAACAATGATCGTGTAGGAGTCTTGTGGAGATGGACGGTACCCAGAGGTAGACCACCTAGTGAGGCGTACACAGAGAAGACGGATGGACCTGAGGTGCCGAGGAGACCATATGTACCCACCCTTCAGGTGGGATTCCCAGAGGACAACTAAATGGTTACCGCTTTACTTTACTGCTATTGTACTTTCTTTTCAGTTGTACTATACTATCAGTTGGGTTTTTATACTGACCCATTTACTTTTCAGCACTTACTTTTGTACTCAGTTTTTCTTAGTGCTTTCTTCACATGCATAGTCTGTTGTGTTTGTTACCATCATAAAGGAAATTCCTTCCCTTTTTATCAGGATTTATGCCTTTGGTGCTAATCTCCATCCTCTGTCCTATGGAAGGCGGGCTTGGGGTAGTCACGGCACGGGCCCCGAGTATGGGTCGTGACAAATTGGTATCAGAGGAGTCGGTTCTACCGCAGAACTCAGGACTCTGATCTTTCATTTCTGTGAAGCAAAAATGTTAAAATTATTGGGTTTAGTTTTAATTCCAGGGAGTCCAGTGTTTGTGCGGCGACCGACATATCAATACACAAGGACCCTGACCTCTGATTTTCGACTCAGTGCACGAAAACACTGATTGCGTGTGTCTTTCCTTTAAAAAGATTTCTTTGTGATTACTTTGTGTCAGTTCACCAGGTATACTATTTGACCGTGGTGAACCTGTTTCTTTTCAGGATAGACCCATGAAGGCAGCCAGCTAGGGTTACGAGTTACGTGTGAGATGGAAGCCCACCGAGCGATAAGGCCTCGGTGCAGGGACCCATCACAGCGGAGACACCAGTAGTACCACTACCCGCTGGGCCACCGATACCACCTGCTCCAGCAGCAGAGAGTACACGCCACCTGAGTGCATTACACGAGTTCCAGCGCCAGAGGACACCTAGGTTTCGGGGAGAGACGGACCCATAGGAAGATGAGGACTGGCTGGAGGCTGTCGTCAGAGTTTTCTTATTGGTAGGGACACCATCCGACCTCATGGTGATCCTTTCCATGCGTCTCTTGCATTCTGTGGCATGCAGATGGTGGAGCCTGATGCTCCAGGTGCATGATGAGGCATATCTACTCTAGACATACTTTGAGTGCCTATTCTGGGCAGAGTTTGTACCAGCCACCCTTCGTGTGGTACAGATCCAGGAGTTACTTCAACTGCGGCAGGGCAGCATGATAGTGGATCATTACTCAGCAAGGTTTACTGACCTCTCACGCTACTCCACGTACATGGTACGAGACCCATCCTTCAGGGCCCAGACCTTTGATCAGGGACTCAAGAATGAGATCTGGGCTTCGATGATCTCCCTCAACATCCCAACGCAGGCGGGGGTGCTGGAGAGAGACCTTCTAGTGGAGAGTTTTATCGTTGAGAAGTCACCAGTGGCGAGACCCTCTGCAGGACGACACGTAGCAGAGTCTTCTGCATCCGGAAGTAGACAGTTGATGCAGAGGTGCAAGCGGACCAGGCCATCTGGTGGGTGAACTTAGGATACAAGTTTGGTTGTGCGGGTCACATGAAACAGAGCCAGCCATATGAGGATCAGGTAGTGCTATGCATGCGGCGGGCAGGGTCACATGGCTCGAGACTTCCTGACCTGCCCTGCAGATGAGCAGCAGGCAGTAGAGGGACCTCCCAGGAAAAGGAAGAGGTTCGACCATAGTGCTCCAGGAGTAGGTGGATTGGAGCGGGACTAGCTCCAGGCATAAATACTTTTGTTCATGATGCTTCTAGCTTTGTTGATATCATTGTTTGTGGTTGCTTTGTGTATTTGTACTTTGAGCTGCAGTAATAAAATACACTTTTCCATGTGATGTTTTCTTTCCTACCCTTTTGTATGGTTAAAACTGTTGACTTGACCCTCACTTTTGAGATTCCTACTGGAGGAGACCCAGTGACTACACACTGCTGCCGACAGTGTGACTCGACCCTTATAGGTGAGAGTAACGATTAGATCTCTTGGTAGTATCATAGAGGCCTTACGACGTCGTCCATGACATGAAATGTACCATTCATGATAGGATTGAATGTATTAGGCAAAGAATGTGGTTCATCCAGGGTATGAGACCAGATTTATCTTTATGGAAAGGGAAAAATCTTAGCAGCTCTTATAGGACGTAAGCGAAAAAGGGTGTAGTCGAGTTCTTTACAAATGGCTAGTCACACCCATAGTTCTTTGAGCAAACGTTTTATGGTTTACTCTAATCTCAGGAGTCTCAAGTACATCTTCTCGCAGAAGGACTTGAACCTGAGACAGAGGCGATGACTCGAGTTCCTCCAGGACTATGAATTTGAGATAGTCTATACTCATGGAAAGGGGAACGTTGTAGCTGATGATCTTAGCAAGAGATCGGGCATTCAGCTGCTATGAGAGGAAATAGAGAAGCTAGCCATGTTGCAGATATCCTTTGTGGATAGAGATGGGTAGCCTTTCTACAGTCTCTCACGGTCACTCCTCCACTACTTCAGTGGGTCAGAGAGGCACAACGAGGAGACGATGACTGCGAGACACGACGTGCTCAGATATCCTCAGGGCTGGCACCCGATGGAGTTTCTGAAGGAGGGGGGCACATCATTTTATTTAGGAGACGTACCATGGTACCAGTTTCACTTCAAGAGGAAGTGCTGAGGGAGTTTCACACTTCCCCTCTAGCGGTACATCTAGGAGTGGAGAAGACGTACCAGGACCTCAGACGACAACACTGGTGGCCAGGTATGAAGAAGGCTGTAGTAGAGTTTGTTTCACGATGCCTCACCTGGCAGTAGGTGAAGGCAGGGCACCAGGTACCAGCAGGCTTGGTACATCCGTTAGAGGTTCCGGAGTGGAAGTGGGATGGGATATCCATGGATTTCGTGGTGAGGCTTCCACGTACTTCCAGAGGACACGACTCCATCTGGGTGATCGTATACCGACTCACCAAGTCGGCCCACTTCCTACCGATCAGAGAGAAGGGATCAGTAGAGATCTTGGGACGCCTCTACGTTAGGGGGATCGTACGGCTTCATGGTGTGCCATCGACGATTCTTTCCGATCGGGACACACACTTTACTTCCCGACTTTGGAAGGGGTTTCAGGAGGATTTTGGGACATAGCTGTGTCTGAGCATCACTTTCCATCCTCAGATGGATGGCCAGACTAAGAGAAACATTTATACACTCAAGGACATGCTCCGTGCTTGTGTCATTGACTTTGGTCACAACTGGAAGGATCACCTACCCTTGGTGGAGTTTTCATACAACAATAGCTACCACTCCAACATCGGGATGACATAATACGAGGCACTATATGACCGACCTTGCAGATCACCTCTATGCTGGACTGACCTAGGGGAGTCAGTACTTGTAGGACTAGAGATGGTGCAGGCTACGACAGAGAATGTGCAAATCATCCAGGAGAGAATGAAGAATGCACAGAGAAAATAGAAGTCCTATGATGATAGGAGACAGAGACCACTGGAGTTCGAGGATGGAGACCATGTTTTATTACAGGTCTCACCTTGACGAGGTCTACAGAGATTTGGCCGGAGCGACAAGTTATCTCCACGATTCATCAGACCTTTCCAGATCATCAGAAGAGTTGGCGAGGTGGCTTACCACCTGACCCTTCCACCTCAGTTGCACCGGGTGCATGACGTCTTCCACGTATCTCAGTTGAAGAGATACGTGCACGACCCGACCCACATCATCGATCATGAGGAGCTGGACATCGATGATGGGGATACTTTCACGGATGTCCTGGTGGAGATCGAGGATCGATAGGAGTAGGTCCTATGTGGACGGTCGATTATTCTAGTGCGCATTCGTTGTTATCACAAGAACCTCCAGGAGAGCACATGGGAGCGGGAGGCTCATATGCATGATCAGTACCCTCATTTCCCCCTAGTTTATGTTGTATCTTTACGGGGAAGTAAATCCCTGATGTAGGATTAATGTAAAGACCCTGAAATTTCATGGAATTTTTTTTCTTAAACTCAATGAAATTTTACTAATCTATGGCTTCTGACGACACCTGATTCCGAGTCCCAGTGTGCCCAGAATCAATTTTTGAAGTTTTGTTCGGGTACGTTCAGTAAACGTATGAGCGGGTTTTTCTATCTTTTGAACCAGTGCTCAGAACTAAAATCCGAGGAAACCGATGAACTCGCAGTGCCGGTATTCGTTTAAGGGGACCCTTACCACAATTGTGTTTTATGAGGGTCGAAAGTTAATTTTAGGGGTTTAATCTTAAACTAAATAAAATTGTGTGGCACACAATTTTATTTTGTGAGATGGTTATTTCCTCCCAAGTGTGGATATTTGTAAGGTGGGGCCCACATTAACCCTAACCTTCAACTCCCCATTAATTCCCTACTGTTTTCTTTGACAACTCCTCATTAATGGTGGGGCCTTCCCACCTCCCTCTTCCCATTAAATGTGCCAAATATTATAAATAATGTCAACGTTAATTAATTGAGACCTCTTTTGAATTAATATATGAATTTCATAGAAATTCTATTAATTGGAGAGCCTCCTTATTTCTTTGCATTGGAAAATCACTTGTGGGAAAAAGGGTCCTAGAGAATTAAAGAGAGGTGATCCTTCTCTGATGAAGAACATCGTTCTTCAAACGAAGAACATCCCCGACGAAGAACGCGAAGGACTTATTCCAATGACGCATCTTCCTCAGACGCACCTCAACATTAAGGAGCCTACATCGCTTATGACAACGACTCATCCTCCATCGTTGACGGGATGACACTGTTCTTCTGTGATTCCCGACTACAGCGACGCTTGTCTTCCACATCTTGACGACGAACGACATAAACTACAAGGTAGGGGGATTTGTATATTTCATTTATGTGATTTATACCCTCGATCATGGCGTTTAATTGTTGGGTGATGTTTTGAACCATTAATGCGGTGGGTACGGACTAATGAACAAGTCCAGACCCATCGCCATATTGTTCTTCATGCGCGGGATGTTGGTGATGACAAAACGGGACCACAACGACTATTAGAGCCTTCGCAGTGAAGTTCAGATCCCGAGACGACCGTAGGCGAAGACGGAAGAAAAAATGGACCACCAGAATGACTCCGGTGGTCCGCAGAAGACCGCGGCGGCCGGTGCCCTAGCGCACCACCGGTAGAAGCCCACCACAGCACCGGCTACAGCGGTGAGGAAGGGATCCCGCGACCATGTGGGATCTAGGAGATAAGAGGCGCTAGCCTAGCGCCACGTTCGCGGAACTGGGGGCCGCGCCCCCCGCTCAACCAGCTGGCCGAGCCAGCACATCCCCCCCCCCCCCCCCCCCCCCGGCCGGGCTGAGCCACGCCCATCTGGGCTGGGCTGGACCCGGACTCGGGTCAGGTTGACCCGGTTCGGACCGACCCAGGGTGGGTTGGGCCGGGTCGGACTGGGCCCAGACCCCCCACTTCGGACCATTTTTCGGTCTTTTACCCATAACTTGATCTACAGATCTCTGATCGATGCACCATCAGTTGCGTAGGAATCTTTGGATCGAGATGGTCATTTAGGTATATTACACTTGAGGTTTAGGAGAAGTTTGGGTATGGCTGGGTTGGTTCGAACCTGAAACCAACCAGGCCCTTGGAGCGGAAACACTTATAACTTAAGGACCGGACGTCCGATTGACATGCCATCAACTACGTTGAATTACTTTTGATGAGGAGGTTATTTTGGCATACTAAACATGAGGTTTGGATGCAGTTGGAGTAGGGTCGGGTTGGTTTTGGCATAAAAACCAACCGTGCCCCTAGAACGGAAAAGCCAATAA
The DNA here is from genome assembly GCA_963277665.1 of Viscum album. Lineage (NCBI taxonomy): Eukaryota > Viridiplantae > Streptophyta > Magnoliopsida > Santalales > Viscaceae > Viscum > Viscum album. The sequence continues at coordinate 1,804,451,210 of OY728146.1, forward strand.
CTCTTAGACCGGGCGTCCGTTTGACGCACCATTTGTCACGTTGATTTTATTTTTACGAGAATTTTTTTTGGATACATAAACTCTGAACTTCATGACATTTGATGTATCGATCCCCTTTCTCGAGAGGCAAACCCTCACATAATCGAACATGCTGTGTGCGGGAACCCTAGAGCTGGCTGCGACTGCATCGACTACCGTACTAGGATCCTCCATGGGTTTGACGACGACAACTACCGTACTAGGATCCTCCGTGGGTTCGACGACGATGACTATCGTACTAGGATACTCCGTGGGTTCGACGACGACGTCTAACGTACTGGAATCCTCTATGGGTTCGATGACGACGTCTACCGTATTGGAATCCTCCGTGGGTTCGACAGCGATGACTTCTGTACTGGGATCCTCCATGGGTTCGACAACGATGATTACTGTACTTGTATCCTAAGTGGGTCTGACAATTTGACTTTTGTTCTAGTATCCTACGTGGGTCTGACAGAGTAGCTGGTCTTGTATCCTACGTGGGTCCGCCGACTTAGCTGGTCTAGTATCCTACGTGGGTCTGATAGATTAGATGAATTAGTGGCTACATATGATCATCTTTATCACTTTACGAAAGATGTATACCTATTTAATCTGAGTCTTGACTTTCAATCATTATCATTGATGTGATTGACTATCTTTCCTGTGTGGACTGGGTTGTTCTTAGGCTCGAGAGTTGGAGCCAAACTGAGATTGACAACTTAGGTATATGTATGGGCATATACCTAAGTAGGGTTGGTTGATTCTTTGAGATTTTTTCTTTCCTTTGTGGTTTATCCTTCCTGGATTCTGGTAGACCTTCGTGGGTCTTGGGGTCCCTACTGAGTATCGTATTTTTACCCCTGCATGGGCTATGCCCGCACTACATTATGTTGAATGAAGACGACGGACAACACTGATCTTGGAGGAGTCTTGTGGAGTTGGATGGTACCCGGAGGTGGACCACCTAGTGAGGCGTACACGGAGCAGACAGACGAACCCGGGGTGCCAAGGAGACCATCTGTACCCGCCGTTCAGGTGGGATTCCCAGAGGATGACTCAGTGGTTGCCGCTTTACTTTACTGTTGTTGTACTTTCTTTTCAGTTGTACTGTACTATCAGTTGGGTTTGTATACTGGCCCATTTACTTTTCAACACTTAATTTTGTACTCAGTTTTCTTAGTGCTTACTTCACTTGTGTACTATATTGTGTTTGTTACCATAATAAAGGCAATGAATTCCCTTTTTATCGGGATTTACGCCTTTGGTGATAGTCTCTAGCCCTTGGCCTATGGAAGGCAGGCTTGGGGTAGTCACAGAACGGGCCTCGAGGATGGGTCATGACAATAATACCCTTTTCATTTTATTGAAAAAGGGGGAGTGATCGAAATGTTCCATAAATATGTACATTTTTTTTGAAGTTTTTAGAGTTATAAGGAAGAGAAGGATTTATGGTAGTATTTTCAACAAAATTTAAAAGGGGATAATGTTTCAACCACGTGATTGTTTATTGTATTTATTAAAAATAACTTTTAGATATGTTGATAATGAACTTACTAAATAAAATATCAAGAAACTGATTTTTAGGATGAGCTTTTTATATTTGGTAAGATATCAAAGAAGTAAAGGTAGTAAAGAAAGACACCTTGATGTCATTATATATCAAGGACCTTATGATTAGATGATAAAATCAACTATAAGTTATTTAGATATTGGAAATGTTGTTAAGGATGATTAACGTGAAATAAATGGAATCTAGGATCTTTGAATTATAATTTTAAGGTAGAGATATTATGATTTTTTTAAATAAATTGGATGTTAAAAAGATGAATTTGAAAAGAATTTAATATTTGGAAAAGTGTAAATCTTGATTTGAAAATTAAATATTAGAGAAGTCAATGAATCTACAAGTTCTTGTGGTTTCGAAGAAAATGGATAAAATTATTAGAATTTTGGAAGCCCAGAAGTTAGATGGAGGAAGTTCAAGGTTGTTTATGGTTCAAAGGAAATAGTTTCATACTAATTAAGTCACAATTCATGATAATATGGTAGTTGTATTCTATTTAGGAAGCTTTATTCTATTCAAGAATCACACAAGTAAGGTTTCACACTAGTGAGGAAGCTTTCCACTAGTTAGGTATTATGAAATTCAAGCAGTTTCATGTTCTCCAGGTGTCATGGAATTAGATCTATGTGAATAAAACACCATGACAATTTAAAGTTAAAAGGGTTGATATAAGGGTCTGGTTTGCATATAAATACCAACTTATCCCATATTTAAGAAGAATAATTAATATTTATAGAATTGATAAAGGATTAGTCTTCATATTATACTTACATGAAGCACAACTGCATGAAGATAGTTGCTTGAATTGGTATGTGAAAAGATATAAGTGCGAAGGTAGTTTCATGAATAGGGGATGAGCGAATATAGCTATGCAAGATAAGTTCCATAAAATATTCTTGGGAAAAAAATTACATGGTGAAGGAAGCTACATGAATATAGTTTCACAGATAGTATTTGATCAAATATATATACATGAGTGAGGGAACACAACAAAGAGAAAGAGCATACTCGAGTGAAGAAACATATTGGGGTGTAGATAACTACACGAAGAACATTAAGTTAACATAATTGAGAAAAATTTTCTCAATGAAAATACATGCGAAAAGGTATCTGAGTGAAGAATGTGAATATTTTTCATGAAAGAAAAACCATGAAAGATTTTTCTTAAATATAATACCATGACGAAAATTCTATAATAAGAAGACTAAGGAATATTAAAGATATGTCTCGATGAAAATAACAAGGATATGAAGTGAGATATAGGAGGATTTCATTGATCATATTAATTTATGTTTGGGGAATAAGTATCGAAGGAAGAAAAACTACCAGTGTTGTATCTAGTCATTGGAGGAGACTGTAACATGATAATTCCTGTGAAAAATCAATCTCATCTAGAAGAAGTATTTGTATTGTTTTGATTAAAGGAATACACAGATTAGTCCCTCACAATAATAAGATACTATCATCAAGATTTAATAATTAAAGATCATCATATTTAGAGTTAAAAGGATCATCACATATGGTGTAATAATGCAATAAAAATTACACACCAAACACAGAGAGATCCAAAAGTCTATAAACTATTGAATATATTTCCAAGATAGTGCATAGAGTAAAGAAGAGGCCTTCATCAAAGTAGTGTGCAATGAATAATAATGAGTGTCCTTTATATGATGAGTGACCAAACCTTAAATATTATAAAGGTAACAACCATAGAATATAGTGATTGTGGATGAAAAATTAAATCCACAAATTTGTGAATCTTAGAAGATTTTGGAACATTGACACATCATCACTATGTACTCCTGGGACATAGCCCTTTGTGGTGAAGCAAGTAAAATTATCATGTACTATGTTTGATTTACTTTCTATATATCCTCATGTGTTTTAATGATATATCCATCAAGAGTAATTGGTTTAACACTATTCAAACTAACATAGAAAAAAGATTCTAAAGGAAAAAATTTGAGTAAAATAATAAGTTTAAAATTGGGAAACACCTTAATTCACCCTCTCCCAAGGTGTCTCAAGTTTCAACACTCCAAGGTTATAATAGTATGATCTTGAATAATCCTCATCCTAATATTATTTTTCACCTCAACAAGATCCTTCATTTCAAATTATTTTGATAATTTCATCTTTAACTCATCATTACTTTGTTAATTGGACCCTTTAATGTGAATAGTATCTATATAAAATAAAAATATAATGTAACAATTTCAATATGATTTAAAATAAAAAAATTGATCCATGTTGAATCTCTTGTAATAATTATTTCCCATGAATGCATCTAATTTATGATTCCATTACCTTGGTGCTTGATTCAGACTATATAGAACCTTTTTAAGTTTATAAACAAGATCCTCTTTTATAGACTCAACAAACCCTTCTTATTGTACCATATAGATTTCCTCCCCAAAATCTCCATGAAGGAAGGTCATCTTCACATCTATATACTGAAACATAATCCATTTATAGCTATAACGTTCAACAGAACTTTGATAATGGTTATATTACCAATAGAAGAAAATATTTCAGTGTAATACACACCCTCCTTCTATTGAAACCCATTTATTGTCCATCATTGTTTTATACCTTCTTCTACCATTATGTTTGTACTTTAAATGGTATATCCATTTTTTATACAATACATTCTTTTATTCTTGTAAAGTATAAGGTTCCCCAATATTATTTTCATGAATGATGAAATTTGAACCTTTATTGTCAGCTTCTTCTTTCTTGAATCCTTTACCTGCACTACTTATTCATAACACCCTGGTTCTCCACCACCTATCTATAAAAAATAAAAAATAGTATATTTTTATATTTGAAATTTCTTACATACCCTTTTTAACATCCCAATAGGAATCTATTTTCTAAGGTTCTCCAATTGATCATAAGTCAACATAATATCATGTTTTGGTATTCCATTAATCTCAACCTACTCATGAGATAAAGGTTCATTTCTCCCACTATTAGATTCAACAATATATACATCCTTATAAAGAACATGCTCACAAAACATTTGTTGGATATGAAACAAAATAATATATGTACGATTCATATTACTTAAGAATACACTATTTGAAAAAATATCCTTAAGTCTTTGCCTAATACTATATTGCACCCAATGTATCCTGGTTAATGTAATGAATCCTAAGGTTATATGAATTCTTAAACTCTTTACCATATGAATTTAATCAAATTGATTTGTGGATTTACATATATTCATTTAAATAGTTAATATCTTCATCAAGAAGGTGTAATTCTAGGGTGGAATTTGATGACACTTAACAAACCTAATGTTTTCTTTATTTATGGAGGAGAATTTGGAACTAACTATATAAAGTGAACCAGTTACCTTATTAGTGAGTGTTTAGGATTACACATAAGATCATTAGATTCATTAAATATTACTATACCTCATTTCTTTACAAAATGAGATTCATAATTCTAAAATGAAGGCATTATAACTCCTTCGGTGTTTGGGATTTCTCACGAAATAATAATGGATATTTTGGATAGTGTCCCCCCTAAAAAGAATTAGGCATTGACATACTTATCATATGTTATTATTTAATCATTATCCTATCAATAAGGAAGTTGGAGGCCGCTGCATGGTAGTTTCAAGTATGTTATGTTTCTGGTGTTTTTTTAATTTATGCATGTTTGATTATATCAAGAGTATATTAAGTTGTGTTTTGGTATTTCTTATACTACCTAGGATCCTAAGACGATCCATAAATACCCATCAGTGATATAAAATACTTTATGTCCAATGGATCAATCATGTTTCTTTCACTACCAATGAAGAACATGTAATTTGCATTATACCTTATTTTGCTTTGTTTAGCAATGAGTTATGTGATAACGTGATGTTGAGTGCATGGATACATCATTTTGAGCTATTAAAATGTTCTGGAGGGTAAAGTTAAAAAAAATTATTAGATAAAATTGTTTCTATTGTGATTTTTAAAAAATAGAGCATTATATTGCTTTGACTAGAGTTTCATTGAGGGTTAATGTGATGTTGAGATAAATTAAGTTACAATCATGGATTATAGTGGGGGAATGAGCGTGTCAAGTGGGGAATGTACATAAAACGTGTGATCAAAGTGTAGTATGTGTGTGTGGTGTGCATAGGTATGTAAAAAACCCTACCTAATGAATCCCAAATCAGATTTCACTTCAATAGGGCATTTATTCATTACCCTGGAAGCACTAACGATGCTCATTGAAATCATTTGGTACTACTCTACACAATGGTGATACCTCTAGAGCATACCCACATTCCTTATGATTTCATCAACATATGTAGGTTCACACTTACTTTACCACTCTCAACCGACTTTCCTTTGAGATTGGCCACTATCCCGTGTGGATAAATGATTTGTCAGGCATGCTAGTTACGGGCTGGTCTTATTTTTAGAGATATAAACTAAAGAATTTATTTATTAAAAAATGGTAGGAAATTGTTTTTGTATTCAATTTAATATGATTATAATTTTTAAATTATTTATATATCATAAGTATTAGGAATTATAAAATCTGATTTTTCATGCATAGATTAAATATGAAAAATTGATATTTATTTCCCATGTTAAATAAAATATTTATTTGTTGAAAAATTATTATCATTTATAAATCAGTTGTAAATTATAAGTGTTATGATTAATATTATTTTTACAATCCTATGGTAAATATGAAAATTCATGTTTAATTATCATGTTTTAAAAAAATTTTATAAATTTTTTTATTCTTTTTAAATATTCATTTATTTAAATTATTTATATAATTTGAATATTATGTATGGATTAATGGATAAGTTTATACTTATATATTATTAAACATGCATATAAGAATAAAACACAAGACCAAAATAGTTTACCATATAAAGTGTTTATAAATTAATAAATAAGGTTAAACATAAAAGAGTTTATATTTCAAATTATGATTTTTTTCTAGTATAACTTAATTTTAATTGTTTAAATTAATACCTTATTTGGGAAATTATTTAAACCATATCAAAATGAGTTTTGATGATTGATTTAACCAAGGTTCAAATATTGTTATGTATATGATATTTTTATTATTATAATTTTTACATAATAGAAATTGGATTTAAAAAGGTTTATAATTTATAAAATATCATATATTTAAAGTAAATTCCATATAATGTATAATATTAATTATTTTATATTTTTAAGTGAATATAAATAATTTATCTTTAATAATTTTAAATTTCCATAATTATTAACTAATTTATAAAATTTTTATAGTTATATTTTATTTATTAATTGTTTAGAAATATTTATTTCATGTTTAAATATTTAAAATATATATCTATTTAAAATTTATTTCACATTTATTCATAGTTATAAATTGTTTATGTATTATGAATTTTGTTTTTTATTTATTAATGAGATAAATTTATTCTAAGAGATAGAGCCTTGCATTTCATGCTAGGTGCAATATTACAAGATTTAGTTTTTTTATTTACCTTGAACTCATTTTTTAGAGTTATAAGCTTGATAATAGTTATTGAATATATTTTATTCATATTAGGTGTTAGAGATATCATGAATTGAATTATAACTTGATTAAAGTTTCCCTAGGGAGAAATACTTGAGTTTGGTACCCACTAGCTTTGAGGATTATTCTTTGTTCCAAAAGGTGAGGGGTTATCTATTTATCACTCCAAGATTACTCATGTGGAGTTTTTCATTTTCATATAACTCTGTAACTTCACATGGGAAATTCCATATACCTTATACATAAGATGCGTTTTGATATGTATGAATATACACGACTTCTGTTTTTGGGTAAGTAAAAAAAACTTATGGGTTGTTTAAATATTTACACATTAATATGATGTGAACAAATTAATTTTTTGGACAAAATAGGTATTCCAAAACTAAATTTTTAGAAGCATTCATAAACATAGGAATAAAACATGAAATAGTTAAGAACTTAATATACATGAGATGAATATTAAACTATGAAGAAAAATAATTAAAATATGAATTGCGAGATTACTTCAAAAGTGTACATTATCAATGCCTCAATCATCCAACTGGGTATGTCATGCTAAAGCTGAGTGCCACTAGATTATCCAATATTTTCTTGTTTTTGGTGTTTAATTTGGGTTACACTAGCTGGTAAAAATTGATAGTTAGGATACTAGAAGAATGGAGTTGAGAATATCTATTTAATAGATTTGGATAAAGAAATTTATCCAATAAACCATATAAGAATCATAACTATTATGTTTGGGATGAATCTATATCAAAATAACTAAATGGATATAGAAACAATAAAGTGATATCATTTATTAGTGAAATATAGCTCTTGGATCACTAAATGGTAATGATGATTTAATTAATTATTTTTAGAATGAGTACTTTCATTAAAAGTACTTGGTGAAGAAATGTAAAACATGATAATCATATGATAAAATATTTAATGAAGATAATAACATCATCATCAACAATATTAGTTTTTAAATTAGTCTTATAGGAAGAATATTATTAATGAAAACAACTATTGAGGCTAATAACTTAATAAAAGATCCTAAGTAAAAGAAATTATATGTATTAGAGAAAAACATTTCTAGTTAACCAAAAATTTGAAGTTTTTTAACAATTGAATATAAATTATTATGTGAAGAATATAATGATTCACTTACGGTTTCAAATATATAATATACAAGGTGACCAAATTAATTTTTTTCTTTGTTCATATATTCAATATGTTTGGATATGTTAAACATTTTTTTAGACTATGGGTAATATAAATACTTGTTCTAATTAAGGAATTTATACTATTTTTATCTATGGAAATATTCTGAAATGATTCAGGAAAATTTTACCCAATATTCTCTAATTATTGAGAATAAATAGGGTAGGAATTTTAAGGCTAGATTATAGTATTGTGTAGATGGTACACTTATGTAAAAGTTTAAACCAGAAGAAGGAAAATTTAGTTTCAAAATCCAATAAAGTTTTATTCAACTCGCCAGTCAAATTCATTAAAACCTAAAGGTAAAATCAAGAAGGTGTACTAATTGCATAATGTTGGATTTTTTGTGATACCTAAATAGGTTTTTAATGTTACGTGTCAGTGTTATAGAATTTAATTATTTGGTTTTGAAGGGTATGTGTTACCAAATTCATATTTTAAAAGTATTGTAAATATACAGTTGTTCAAAATAAAGTCAAGAATTGATAGTTTATGTAGTTTTTATCTAAATGATTAAGCAAGTGGTTTTTATATTAAATATTTTAATATAAATGAATTTATCAAACCTAGATGGATCCTAAAAGTATATGTATCTTCCTCTTATTTTTCTTATATTATAAGAGAAGTTATTCATTATAAAATAGTTCTTATGAATATAATTAAGTAATTAATTTTATACACAAGGTTTATGACTCATCAAATTATATAATGTGTTTTTGAAAAAAGAGACAAAGATAAAAAATATTTTATCCAGGATAAAGTGTTTATCAATATATTTGGTAAAATATATTCCTACCACACATTAGTGGCATATATTTTGGTAAATAATCTTATTTTTAGATATAAAAATGATCTAAACACATGTAATACCATATGTGATATGGAAATAGTAATTTATTGGTTATATATTCCTATTAAAAGGAAATAAGTGTCATTTCTTAACAAAATGTGTTTTTTATCTTAACATGATATTATGAATCAAATATAGTGTTTAAGAGTCTAGTGGGAGCATGTTTGAACTTATAAAAGTTCAAAGTTTAATAATAAAATATTATACCAATATAAAATTATGGTAATTTTCACTTATATCCTAATGAGTTTAATATATGTGATGATAAGGAAAAAAATTAAAAGTTTCATTTAGTTTCTATTAAATATAATTTAACTTTATCTTAAAGGTGTTTAGGATATGATGGAATATAATAATATAAATAGTTAAATTATTTTAAAGAATTTTTTTATAGAATAAGGTTTCTAAGGGTGATGATGTTAACCTTAGAAACTATTCTAAGTACATAATAGGAAGCCATCATCATAACATTTTTTTATAGAGTGAAGTAGTTTGAATATGTTCAAGGAGGTAAACATTAGGAAAATTATTCCTAAATCTCAACATTATTCAAACTATATTTCTTCATAGATGTTACTTAAAAAATATTTTAATGGTAGAGTTTTATTATATAGTCACATATAGATGGGATAGAAATTACATATATATGTAATGAGTTAACATAATCCCAAAAAAGTGAAACAACATAAGGATGATTCAGTTTTCTATCATATATGATGTGTTAAGAATACACTTATGTATGGTTTTGTTATGTTTTATTAAAATAAATTTATGAATATTAAATTTATCATGTTTTAAAAAAGTAAATATTCATTTTTTGTTCTTTTAATTTGGCTACATATTCTTCATTAAGTGGAATGATGATAATTATCCCCTCAAAGTACGACTTTGAGTTGTCCTTAATTGATGATCCTGACAAATTATTATGGGTTGTGATGATATGTTAATATTAGAATATATAGAATATTATACTCACTAAAAAAGATTTTATATGAGATAATAAGAATATATTCATGAGTTAATAAGTAGAGAATTATTACATTGATTGACCAACCAAAGTATATCTCTTTAAATGTTATATAATCATCAATATACATAGGGGTGTATGCTTATTATCAATATTTATTACTAAAGGATGGAGAGATACCTAGAATGTGAAAATTTACACTTTGATACCTTTCTTAAATAATTCAAAAGTGAATTAGATAATTAGGGGTGGTTGGGTATGTTTCTGGTCATGTCATTGGTTGGAGTAAAACCAAGATGATTTTTTTCCACTTATATGACATGTTAAGGCATCTGGACCTTGATTGAATTAGACCAAGGAAATGAATGACCATGATTAGTTTAATCACATATGACCTGTTAAAATACTTGGATGAATGAAATGTGGTGTTATCATATGTTATATAAATGACATGTGATGTATTCATCAATATGGTCAGTCTTTTTAAGAGAATCAAGAAAATATGAGATGAAATATATTAGATTGACGTTATTATATGTCTAATGGTCACTTGATATCATGGTAAAATGGATTATATAGGTATATACATGATAAATATGACACATATTATGGTGGATATGTTTTGTATAATGTTATGATTATTTCTGACAAATATCACATCAAACCCCTAAATAGCACGACTAGCACTGAATCTTTTCTAGAGTACTCTCTTTGATAACATATATGAAATATGGATTTATTATTTTTTCTCAATGATAATTAGTACCATAGGGTCACATAGTTATTCCTTTGGATAATGATTAATTTTTGGATAAAGTATTTGTTCCAAAATGAAGAGAGATTAATGAAATTACATCCATAAAGAGTTTTTGATGGATTCACAAAGAGTTATGAAGCTTTATATGAAGTCATTGTGGATTTTATTAAAAGTGGGAGATTATTGGATATGAACAAAAACAATATTTATATGAGTCATATTCCTTAAGAATATGTTTCCTTCCAATGTTTCCTTAAGTCTTATCTTGATACTACATTCCACCCAATGTAGCCTAGTTTCATGTGATGAAAACCGAGGGTACATGCGTTTTCCACCACCATCACATATGTAATTCATCAAATGGATTAATTTATTTTAATAAATTCATTAAATGAGTTCAATACACACACCAATAGGGCATAATTATAGTTTTTAATTTGATGAAACTTGACATAATCCACGTTTTCATTTATAGAGGAGTGTGAGAGACTATGTATATAAAGGGAATGAGTTCTGTCATTTATGAGTGTGTAAGATTATAATAAATATTATTAGTTTCATAAAAATATTTCTATAGCTCCTTAATTCTTTAAACACCATCCATTACTCTTCAGTGAAGGTTCAAAAAACCCTATGATATTTGGGATTCCTTAAAACATGATTGTGGATCCTTTGGTTGGTTTCCCTCCCTCAAAGGTAGGATACATAGTTCTAATGTTCCTATGTTCTTCATCAAACATTATATTATAAAGAATAAATTTAGAGGCTACTTCAATGGAGTTTCAGGTTTTCTATGATTTTGGTGTTCTTCCTTATTCATGAATCATTGATTTTTTAAGAGTAGAGCATGCTGGGTTTTGGGTTTTCTTCCACTTCCTAGGATCATAGGATGATCCCTTGATACCAATAAAAATTACATTCATTCTTCTAATGATATTTCTATTTTTATAATCTAAAAATTAGTAACCAAACTATTCATTTCCACATTTAATTGATAAACATTTATAGCACATAACATCTAACTTATCCCTTTAATCTAATTCAACATGAATATATGATAAAAAACCAAATAATTTCAAATTATAAATATTTACCTTCTTTCCTATCCATATTTACTCAAGTATTTCCTCATCAAATGGCACAAATAGACATTTATTTATCAAGTTTTCATCCATGTTGAAAAATTTATCTAAGAAAACCTTAGGTAATCTAATATACAACCTCATAATCTTGACATGTTCTACAAAAATTATGTTTACATTCTCTTCCACATCATTTTGATCAAGTTTTTTAGGAATCATATTCTCTATATGAATTCCATTATTTGTGTATAAATCTATAAACTCATGACCATCATACTTTGCGCTATTATTAGATCTCAAAACATCACATTCATCATTATCTCATTATCTAAAATATCCTTCTATTTCTAAAATGTAAAAAAATCATTTTTTTTCAAAAAATAAACCCATGCCTTTCAAGCTGAGTCATCAATGAATGTCATGTAAAAAATTTATCCACTAGTAGAATGCGTTGGAATGGATCTCCATACATTAGAATGTATCATCTCTAGTTTTCCTACCTTTTATAAAGGAAAATTTTCTATGATTTCCGTGAATAAAATCCATAAATAATCCCATATATATCTATTTAATATATGGTAACATTCCCTTCATAGAAATAACCTTCATTCACTTCTCAATTATATGACCCAAACTAAAATGCTATTTTTTGGAGTATATTTCTAAAGATAAAGAAATCACCAAATGATTAAAACCACCAGTCATATAAAGTGTTTTTTATTCACTCCTCATTCTATAACCATAGTACCTTTTGATATATTAAATTATCCTTTCATAAATATAGTGAAATATCCATTATCATTAAGCTATCCATTAAATATTTTTTTGAAGTCTGGGAATATATCTCACATTATTCAACATCCAAAAATTTCTAATTTGGGTATAATTTTTTATATCATCTTTTCTAAAAATATTTAGAGGATCATATTTATCAAGATTTACCTTCCCAAAAATTCCTATATTAGAATTTCACAGACATTCCTTATCCATTTTTGAATAGAAATAAGTTTTGGAATATAATATCCAAGACTCTATGGGACTGTCGACACTAAGAAATTATGTATCATTAAAAATCTATGAATCATTATTCACCATATAATTACTTGAATCCTTTTATCTCACCTTAAAGTACTTATCTACATGTACCTTCTACCCACAATTAAAACATGTGAGATTTTTTCTTTTAGATTTCTCATAGCCCAATATTCATGAATTTTACCCACCTCTCAAGTTTCCCTGATTTTTTGATCCATCCATGCCTTCAATATTGATAGAATTTCCAGATAATTTTCATGATTAACTTTTATGAATATATTTATTATGGATTATATCATGAACTTCATTTATTTTAAATTTACAAGTTCCACAGGAACTTCTCACCATTGTAATCTCCACATCCCAAATTTTCATCATTGGTGATAGGATAAAAATAAACTAACTTCATACATGAAATCAATATTTACCAAACTTAATTGGCTTGAAATAATATTAAATTAATGAATATGATATACTTCTAGCTGAATAGTCTATACATCAATAACACCTTATTTTATGTAGATGAATTTTCTTAAATTTTCATAAAATATATCATCAAAATCATAGTTATCATCTTCACATTGATATTAAATACAAAATTCTCAACAAAATTAGAAGTATAATGATTAGGGACTATCGAACCAACAATACCTAATCCATATATAACATTGTTACTATATTTTACCCAATTAATGGTTGGTGAATCATCTTCTAATACTAATAATATCTAATTTAAATCTTATAGAATACAAAGTATTTTCCATTGATTTGATCTATATTCACATTTCCATCATTTGATACCATCATTAATGAATAATTTTCATCCCTTAAACCAAAAACAAAGATATGATACCACTTACTATGGAAATTATAGAAAAAACTAAATATGAAAGAAAATAAAACACAATGATTTATATAGTTCATGCATAATAACCTATATACATAGTGGGGAGAAATAAATTCATCATTTCATAGGTAAATATAAAATAATTTGGTATAATAGATCCACACATAATCCGCACACTAATTCTAGAAACCAATTATAAATTTAATGGTAGAAAAAATAGTATGTAATAAAATTTTTAGTTGAAACTTCCTTTCATGTGAAATAAATCTTCATCTCCCCCACATGTGAATTAATGTGAAAATTAAACCTCTGCATGTCTAGGTGAATCTCATGAGAAAAATTTATTTTTTTAGTTTCTTGTGAGCCTTGTGTGAAATTGGAAAATTTGAATCCATGTTCAGAATCAAACCCACATGATATTTTCAACATCAACTCCACATATACCTTGTATTCATTTCTAAATATTTTTTCAGGGTCCTCCATCCCCTAAACTTATAACCCTTGAAACTACTACCTTCCAAGTAGGGGGGAACTACATATAAAACCCACTACAACCTCCACATCAAGGTTGAATGATGGAGTTAGGCCTTGGTGTATAGTTTGGACCACACCAAATTGATCTCTGAAAATATCAAGACTATATGGGTTATAAAAATCCCTAAAATATTAGTATTTTTAGCTGTAAGAGTACTTTAGAAGTATAAAATTTTGAAATGGGAAATTGGAAACAAATTTATGTGAAAAATACCAACACTACATGTTATAATATGAGAGACACCTTGATAGGGGGTGAATAAGGGTGTTTCCCAACTCAAGTTTATCTTTCACTTGAGCATATCTTAATTGGATATTGTTCCAATGTTAGAAAGATCTAATGTTAAAATTATTAATCATCTAATATAATCCTAATAATAAATCATATCAATAAAGTAAATCAATCAATGAACACATATGATTTAATTAGTTTAGCCTCACTGGGATACATACAAGGAGAATAAACCAATAATGAATCGATGTAAAAAATCCACAATATCATTGATTGTGTAGATACAAATTCCTTCAGGGTCACTCCAATCAAAGTGTCACACCCTTTAAAAATATGTATGATAATGCACTTAAACCCAAGGGTTATTCCCTTAAAAAATGTTTAGGATGCTAAACTTCCTCCCATGGGCCACTCCCTTCTCCTCCCTCATGTACTATTCTAGATGAAATCAGTTTATATACTTATAGGTGTATTCTATGTTTATCAATAGGAAGGTCACTCCATGATCAACATGTAGATAAATTTTAATCTATATAATAATTCCAGATGTTATTTTGTATTGTATACCATGTGCTACTCCAAATTCCATGAATGTATATTAAAAACTCCTTATGAGAATAATTGACTCTTTTGTCTTCAAAAAAACTTCACATAGAAACAAGACTCTAGATAAAGATAATTCTAGATTCAGGATTCTCTTATTGAACTCTATCCTCTTGAACTATTCAATCAGATGTGATCAATAAAACTTTTTAATTATTTTAGTTATTTATCTTCATTTACAAATAAAACTTTATCTAGAAAAGTATGATCTTCAATAAAATTATACTTATCAATAACTCAATCTCTATAATTCAAATATTCAATAAAATCAATTTTTCTTACCACAATCCTTATTCTCCCTCTCACGTTCTTGGAGATCACTATTAATTTCCAATATATTTTGTATTCTATCTTATATTAACAATTTTATCCTTTAATTATTCCATACTTATCATTATATTTTCTAACTAGGAGATTTGGATTTCAAATTAAAATTAAATAAATAAACTACCTTAAAATTACACTACTTTAAATTCATCCCTTAGATCATATTCAAATAGACATTTATCACTAAAATCCATTCAATCTGATGAAGTTCATTTCATAACCTCTAAATAGTTACAAAGTTACAATTTTGGGTGAAACCTATAGTTTTCAAACCTTCATAGAATAGACTCTACTCAAAATTAATATTTCAAGATCCCATCAAAATTAACCATGGTGTGGTAAAACAATTACCATGGAATAAATTTGTTCTAGAAAAAATTCACTTCAAAATTAATTCCTCCACACTTAGCATCCCATTTCAACATTAATTCCAGAAAATCCGATACTCTAAATAGATTCTTCCATGATGTGGAAATTATTTAATTTCCTATTTCAATCATTATTAAATATAGTTCAAAACAACCTTCAAAACCCCCATTTTTGGGCCTCCCCATTTTTATAGGGATTTTTTAATCCCAATATAGCTTTTCCTACAGTGTGGTCCTTATCGTATCCACATTTCAATCCAATATTCATCAACCATGGTATTCATAATTCCTTGTGATAAAAATTTAATCCTTTTTCAAAATCTCCATATCTTCTATAATTTTGAAAAAATATTTAGTAAAATTTAACACAAGCATATTTTTCTCTATACATAAGCTTGATTAGTGGAATTATATTCTAATGAGAGACTCCAACACCAATGTGAGTTGAACTGACATGTCTTAATTTTTTTTATTTATTCCTTTTTGTATTGAGGGAACTTATATTTAATATCATGAAACACTTCAAGTTGTTTAGATTAATATTATTTAGTATTCATGCTAGTTTGATGTGGATATGAGTCAATCTTATGCCAGTTCATGAATCATGTGTTTATTCCTACACAAGCCAAACCCTGTGACTTTATTTGTGCGTAGCACTTCAAAAACATGGTTCTATCTTACATAACCACTTTTCACCAGTTTAATTTAAATATATTATAATTTTGTTTTTCTTATAAATTCATGTTATAAAACTTTTTTTAATGCTATGAAACCTATAGAAAAAGAATTTTAATCATACACAACTACCAAATTATTCTAAAATTCATCTAAACCTTCTCTAAACATCTTCAAACCTTCTAAAAGCTCTTCCAAAGATAAGATATGCTTGGATAATAACATTAAAAAATATAAAACATCATAAAACTCAAATACCATATATTTAAATGTCTATTATTATTATATCACCATCTCCATGTGTGGTTCCTTTTTTTTTTCAACTTCATCACATCACAATCTTTGCAATTTCACCCATAATCCATCTATGTCTTTAAAAAATACAACCTTTTTTATTGTCAAAAAATCCTTATCACAACCTCTAGGGAACATGAAACCTTCACAACCATCCATTATCATCAACCTTTAGTGATTATCAAAAAATACAAAATACAACATCCCATTTAAGTCAATCCACCCTTTGGATTTTGTTGACAAAACCCCCATAAAATCCATTCACCATTAATATAATCTCCCCCATAGTCTATTTCAATCCCAAACTCTTAAAAAATATGGATTTTATAGTCTTCTTTCATCCCTATTTTTTAATAAAATGAAAAGGGTTCAACTTCATCAAATACTTTATTCATTTTCTCATCTTTTTTAATAAAAGGTATTAGAGTATCTTTATCAGCCTCACCCACCCATTGTGAATATGATTCCTAGAACAAATTTACAAGATAGATCATCATATAATTAGTACTTCAAGAACCTACAGATTTAAAGAGAGTACACATAAATTTGATTTTAAATTTAATGAAACTAAATATCCTTTTACCATTTGAATAGAAAATCTATATTTAGAGAGTTAAAAATATCCCCTTTGGTAATTAATAACTTTATAAATTTCAAAAACTTTATTTTTCCTTTAAAAATTTTGTATATTTTAACCACTTGTTTATTATCATAAAAACCTTTAATCTACTTTCAAACATCTTTCATTGTAACTTCAACTTCAACACACATTGACTTTCAATTGTATGTTTCTCAAATAACTATAGCATGTGAATTTACCACTTGAAAATAAGTCATTAAAAATATATCTAATCCTATTGAGCCAAACATATTTATAGTAAAAATGAGTACAAATAAATAACTTAAATATAGTACATTTCACTCACTTAATTCCACAAACTCATGAAACATAAACAACTATTTTTTTAACATAAAGATTTATATGATTTCAATTAAACTGACACAAGAACATTAGTATATAAGAAATAAAACACAATTTGTGTGATTCATACCACATATTGAAATAATTGATACCATTTGTTCATGAAAAACTAGTGATATCACTATATATCCATAATTTTATTATCTTTAAAGGGATTCTCATTTCCTAGATGAGAATAATCATCCTTTGAAAGATTATCACCAACTCCTCTTAATATTTTCATCTCTTGAGACCAAATATTGAGATAATATTTAACATTAGGATACCACTTGTTGGTCAAAACAACCTATTTTTAGCATCTTTTTGTATATTACAAAACAACTAGATGATATTACAATGTTAGTTATAAAACAATATAACATGAATTCCTCCATGAATGTAGATACTCCTCCATTAAGTTGTCCACCTTCCAATTTAGGGTTTTCCAACAATTAGTAAATGCTTGATACTATTTTGAAATCTTAGATATGATTTTTATACCTATTTTACTCTAAATCAAGATCCATACCACAACATGAATTTATTTATCACTGCTTGTATATCTATATTTAGAAAGTATCTCCTTTCAATCTATATTACCCCACTTATTATCCTAGATTTTTCTTTGAAATCCAAAGTGGTTGCTTCCTACAACACCTGTTTCATTTTACCTACTCCCAATGCAATCGTGCTTGTCAATGAATTCAACCTCTTACTCTGTACTCATCTCCTTTAAATGTGCATAACCCATGGATCATACTACCCCTTAACAGTTCTATACTTTATCAATAATAATAAAAAAGTACATTGGGAGAGGGGTACTTATTTTCATCCTCATGTTAAGGACCACATTTAGTCTTATTGAACCAACCTATTTATTCCATCTTTCATTCATGATTTATTAGTGAAGTTTCATTCAATGATACCACCATTGTATTTTTTCTCACGAGTTTCAACGTTTTGTTGATTCCACTTGTGCATATTTCTTCCTTTTCATGACAAAACATCCTCCACCAGTGTTACAAGTCACTTCATGTTATAACCCTTTCACATTTTTAAAATATATCTTCCTCTTTATTTATTTTTTGTTATTCATGAATATAAATTTATCTTTATTATTATATTTCCATATTTTTCTATATTTATTCCATGTCTAATGTTTTACTATAACAACCTTTGGTTTTGACACACCAAAATTTGATAGCCCATCTTATATTTACATAAGTTCATGAATATGTTATTTGATATAATAGATTTTATTTCTATACCAACTTATCTTATACTAGTCATAAGAGAATTGGTGTTCTCCATTATTCTTTATCTTCTTATCATGTTACAATACCTTACAATGTTTCCTTTTTGGCCACATTCATTACATCTTCCACTATAAATATCATTGTTTTTTCTCATCCTTAGATTACATACCATAAATTACATTCTACAATCATTCATCAAGTGTACTTGTTATCCAAAAAAAATATAAATAAATCCAAAGGTATAGTCAAAATTCCTTTTTATGGGGAAAACATTTCTTCTATATTTGTAGTTGTTACTCAAATGATGAAAAATCTATTAGAATAATAATAATACAAAGAATAATAACTGTATCTTATTTCTTATGGCATGAAAAACTTTTATATTATATTTCTTTCATAATTAGAAATAAAACCAATATATTATTTAAAAAAAATGATTGTATGACTAGATATCCCACAATAAAAATACATATTGATATATTACACTCTTTAGATCCAGCTGTTTGATTTATATTATTTGTTCACTTTCTGATTTACATTATTTTATTTATCATCATGAATTCTTATTATATATAATTTTAATTCATCATAGTATTCTTGATTTATTTATATGATGAGGATGTTTTAAAACCTAAAACTAATTTTCCCATAATAGATAGTCTTTAGGATTCAAGACACTCCTCAAGCTTTCTTGACAACTCAGTAATTCTTAACTATTTTTTATTTTATTTTTTTCATCCAATTTTCAATATATTTTAACTTAATTTCTAATTCAAAAACATTTCAATTTTTTCAAATCTCTTCCATATAAAACATATTTTACTTATTCCTCACATTAGATTTTGAGTAGCCTCACCATATCTTTATTTCCTTATTTCAAGGTGACTAAGAAACTATCGAGATCTTTGATCATTTTACACTTTATATCTAATTTAGTATTCTTAACTACTATACCTAATTTTAATTCTCCTTCTACCACTTTAAATTTTTTATTTAAGAATATTAATCAATTTTTTATCACCAAGTCCAATATCTTTAGTCATTATTTAGTAAATAAGACATATTTATTAAACTTATTTCTTGATTAGATCTTTGATGATTTTTGGTATAATATCATCACACTTATTCAATAGTTTCTCTAGATATTAATTCTTTCTATAAATATATTCTTTATTTTCCTTCATTGATATCTTGGACGTCTCTTATTCATCAGTACTGTCATCATATATATGTGAATAATTTTCTTTTCTAAATACCATAATAACTTTTATTTTAAATGAATCATCTCCCAAGGGATACTCATGAATCCTCTTTTTTAAAAAAAAGATTTTTCCTCAATAGAAACAATCATATCACTTCATTATTCAATATAAGCACTCCAATTTTTTATTACCTAGGTTATTCTTCAAATTTTTTATTCAAATAAATACTTGATTCAAATTATTAATGGGTAGAATCCTATATTTAAATTACTTATACCATTTGAGAATGTTTATCCCCATGTTGTTTAATATAATCACAAGATTCTTTCAATAGTCGTATATTATTTTGGTTCTTCTTTCCTAGAATAACTAATTATTTAAGAACACCTTTAATCTCTACTTAAATATAAAAAAATCACTTTGGTTTTGTAATAGACCTGAACCCACACACTCAGATCTGGTGCTAAAATCATAAACTTTACATTTCTATCTTTTAATACTGATGAAGGTAACCCGATTTTCACCATCCAAAAATTACAACATCACAAGGAAAATTTGTATTCACTTACATTATAACGTAACTTTTAGGTTTAGATTTTTGGGAATTAGGAAAAACTCTCAACATTATGTATTCATAAACAACTATTTCATAAAGATGAACATCATCTCCCACTATACCCACATTTTCATATTTCATATAAGGTAATCGTCATCATCCACATGAGACCCTTCTCTACATTATTTATTTAACATCCTTCTTGATAACCTGGGGAAAAGGAAACAAAATAAGGGTGAGATAAAATTCCTAGTAAGTGTAAACATAAGAATTAAAAATTTAATGTCATTTGTGAGCATAATAATAGAATAAGGGTATGATGAAATAATCAAAGTGAATGAGTATAAGATAAGAGACTCATACCCATAAAACCCTAGATCATAAAATATGAAAATAATGCATACGGATTTAATAAATTAAATGGTCATCAGAATCAATAATCATAACCCATGTGATATTAATCATGATAAAAGGAAACATTTATAACCATAACAAGCATAATGAAAATGTATTAGTATATTGGGAAATCATGATCATAAAACCCTTATAAAACCCTTATAATTGGAATAACAATATGAAATACTTCCGATATAATTTTACAAAGAACATAATCATTACCCAATGCATTGGAGTGCTATCTAGTCACACCCATCATATAATCTATATTAGGTTTACCCGATGCTATATAGGTTCACCATCATATATGTTATATCGAGCTCATTCGGTGCAATCTAGGTTCACCCATCGTATAAGATATTATGGGTCACTGACACTATCTGGGTACACCCATCATATAAGCTATATCAGGAGCAACCAATGCTATATGGATACACTAATGATCATCAATAATGTCCAAGTACCATTTGTGAATAGATAATTGATTTCATTATAAAATCATAGAAACAAACTTTATTATTTTTAAAACTTGATTAAACCATGAAAAATAAATAGGTTATATAATAATCTATTTGAAACATGATTAACCCATGGAAAAGAAATAGGTTCTATAATAATATATTTAAAACATGATTAACCCATGGAAAAGAAATAGTTTTCATAATAGTTTCATTGAAACACAATTAACTTGTGGAAAAGAAACAAGTTTTATAACAATCTCTTAGAAACATGTTTAACTAGTGTAAAATAAATGGGTTCCATAAAAATATATTTGAATAAATCTTAATCCATCCAAAGAAAGAATGAGGATATCACCATTATAAAATATCTCCATTAGAGAATAATTAAAAAATTTTATTGACACTGACAAATGTAAATAGAAATAAAATATCATTTAAATCATTTTTGAGGAAAATAACCTTTTAATATTGAAAATCACTTTTAAAAAATAAAAATTCACAAAATACTGAAAAAATTATTTTCTTTGAAAATAACCACAGAAACACTTAAAGTAAACTTTAAGAGAAATGATGGATATGATGGAGGAAAAATCTGTTCATATAATAAATGTTAAAAATAAACATTCTTTTCAAAACATTTTTAAAAAGGAAGTCAAAAGTGACCCATTTGTAAAAATTTAATAAAACTCCTTTAAAAAACTTTAAAAAGAAGGTAAAATATCATGTAAAATGTATTTGTTAAATCATTTATTTTTAGAGTAGAAAATTTTTGAATTTTTTTTGAATACATGGATATGAAAGAGAAAAATTCATGATCTAAAGGAAAATACTAGATCAATATCATTTATAAAAAAAATTCTTGATATTTCTTTAATAAATAAGGAAGAAATGGAAATAAAAAATGTTTACCACATTCATAACCAACAAAGAAGAAAGAGATTTGGTTTAAGAAAATAAGAGCATATGATTTCTTCCAAAAGGACCTTCAAAATAAATAATGAAAAAAATAAATGAGATTGTAACATAAATAATTTTCTAATTTATTAATATTTTTAATTGTAATACCCATGTAAATAATTAGTGAAAAACAAATCACATTTCTTTGTGAGGCGGTAGTCCACCGCACACACGAGTGACATTGTTGTATCAAACAATGAATTGAAAGTAAGAATGTGTATGTAATATAATAACTCAAAAAGTATAAATATGTTAAAAATATAATATATATACTTTAAATCCATCATTAACACAAGTTTTATGGGGTAATTATGAAAAAACAATGACATCAGTTCACGAGGTGGTAGTCTTCCATACACACGTATGATGATTTCACATCCCATTTGATGGAAGAGGAGGTGGATTTAGGTTATTCAATTAAAATAATAAAAAATAAGTATATATGATATAATTTTTCAATTATATAATCATAATTGAATAATATTTTAATGAGATGGAAGAATAAATAAAATAAAGATGCTCGATTAATCGCGATACCTCTTCTTTAGACAACCTCCTTAGGTAAGCACTAAAATCCTTATTGGGAAGGATTTATGGTAAAAGGTCTATAGGTAATGGGTAGGAAATTTATGAAGGAATTTGGGTAGGTATTGTATGATCTAAATGTATTTTAAGGTGTGAATATGAGAGGAGGGGAGGTGGTCTTTTATAAGTGTGGAAAGTAACTGATATTAAAACTACTTGGAAATTTCCCAAAAGAATCCAAAATGATAAGATCATTCCCATGAAAAAAGATTCCAAATAAACATATATTATAAATTTGTAAGTATAATATTTAAATATGTCCATACAATAGATTTTAGAGATGTATTTAGGACAATTTAAACCATATCTTTTCAGTTTAACCCTCAGTAAAACTATTTTTACCTTAACCTTGATAATTAATTTTTAATAATTTCATTATTCATTATGAAAAAACTAATTTGAACTTATTATATAATATAAATTATTATTATTCCAAATATTTATCCCATTTTTCCAAATTAAATTCACATAATTGAAAATTTTTAATTTAAAATGAAACCCACAGATAAGACGAAAAAGTGGGTTTTTAAGAAGTGTATTTTTTATGTAAAAGATGATTTTATATTAACTCTATGAATAGAAATAATCCTTGTATGAATATAAATCAACACTATTGATATATAATTTTTATATTTAATTTAAAAAATTCTTCATTAGGAGTTTTTTACTTAATTAATATGGAGAAACATTATGCACTTTAAAACAGTTTTTAGCAAAACCCGTTTTTGAACCCAAAAATTTAATTATACTAAAATGAAATATAAATTTGTTTAAAATGTAATTAAGTAAATTAAATATAAATAAATAATAATTATTTCATTTAAAATAATATTCAAAACATAATTTTACTTTTTAAGTTTCTTAATTTATTGAAAATAAATGGCATTTTTACAAAAATTGGTATTTTTCACTATTCAATGAAAAAAATATTTTTCGAAAAAACCCAAAATTTTAACGAAAGAAAATTTTGATATGAATATTTAAAAAATGAATTTAATTTTATAAAATAAAATTTCTAAAATTTTATAAAATTAATTTTAATATTTTTTTATGAAAAACAGTAAAAATCATTTTTGAAGAAAACACATTTTTGAAGAATAAAATTACTTTTCTAAAAATTGATTGATTATTTAATAAATATTTATAAATAATTTATATTAAGTAGGATATATATATATATATATCATAAAGTAGGTAATACTATTCATACCCACCAATTTAACAGCTAGTTTATAACGTTTATATATTTCACGGGTTGTTTAAGCTCAGTTTTGTGTGTTGTATATGCTATTGAACAAAAAAAACTTAGGGTTGTGTGTACTAATTGTTATAAAGTATATTAAATTTATTTAAAAATAAATATATCATAATGTATTAGGGTGTTAAATTCTCATCTAAGCTCATTACCGTGTGTCATTTGCGCTATCGAACATAATTTTTGTTTTTTTTAAATTTTTGGGTGCTATTGCTTTACTCTTATATTGAACCATATTCTTATCCTATAGATATATGGGAGTCATATAAGTTCAATAATATATATTAAAGTTTATACTCCAAAGAAACTTTGAGCTAGGATACCACATGTTATAACCCAAGAGACACCTTGACCGGGGAGGGGGGAATTAGGGTGTTTCCCAACTCAACTTTTTCTTTCACTCGATCACCAATTTATTGGATATTGTTTCCATGTTAGTAGGAAATATTGTTCAACGTATTTATCATATCAAATAATCCTAAGAACAAAGTTTATAAATACATTAAATTAATTGATAGACATAAAGGATTTACATGGTTTTCCCACACTAGGATACATATATGGAGGATACACCAAAAATAAACCAATGTACTAAAAATAAACTATCTCAATAATCATGTGGATATAAATTTAGTAATGATCACTCTAAGACAAGGTTCAATCCCTTTAGAAATTTTTAGGATAATGAAATACCACCCAAGGGACAGTAACTTCTCCTCCTTTATGCATTTCATTATAAGAATTCAGTTTATAGACTTGTAGGCCTATTCTTAGTTTAATGACATGAAGGTAAATCCATGATAAATATGTAGAATTTTTTTAATCTAAATAATAATTATATATGTGATTATCTAACATATACCATGTTTTCCTCCCAATTTAATGACCAAATATTTACAAATACTCATGATAAGAGTTGAATCTTTAATATTTAAATGAACTCTATACACTAATAAAACTCCAAATAAAGATAAGTCTATATTAAAAATTCTTTTATTAAAATTTATCCACTTCAAGCATTCAACTAGATGTGATTAATAGAACTTTTTTAAATCTATTCACTTCCTTCTTTCATAAATAAAACTTTATCTCCCCAAATGTTATCTTCAATGTTCTATTAATCAAAAAACCAATCTCTCAAATTTATATATTTAATAAATCCCATGTTTCATATCACCTTCCTTATTCTCCATCCTTCCTTTGTGGAATAATCTATTATTTACTCTATATTATTTATTCTATCTTCTATCAATACTTTTTTCATTTTATTATTACAACATTTTCCCACCATTTTTTGGTCTGGATATTTGAATTTCAATTTCAAAGTCAAGAAATTCACTACCCTAAACCTCCTCTACTTCAAATTTATCCCTAATATCATATTTAAATATATCTACAACATTGAACTCTATTTAGTATAATGAATTTTGTGGAATAACTTCCAATAAGTTATCAAGTGATAATTCAATAATTATGGATGAAACTTGTAGTTTTTAAACCTTTAGGATGTGACCTCTACTTGAAATACTTGTTTTGGGATCATATCAGGACTAACTATAGTGAGGTAAAAAAATTTCCTTGACATAACATTCCTCTAGAAAAACACCATTTGAAATGTATTCCTCTGTGCTTAGAATCCTATTCCTGAATTAACTCTAGAACACCTAATACACAAAATGGGTTCTTCTATAATGTGTAAATTATCTAGTTTTCCACTTCTATAATTTTTAGATACAGTTGATTATAGCCTTAAAAACACCTATTTTTTGTCACGTTGTTTTCAATAGGGTTTTTAATCCTAAGGATGCCTCTATTATGGCATTGTCCTCATAATATCCACTTTTCAATACAATAAATATCTAGAATGACCTTCCCAATACCTAGTGAAATATCTTTCATTTTATTTCAATATCTCCATATATTCCATGATTTCAAAAAAACATTTCCTGAAATTGATGTGGGGTATTTTTTTCAACTTACACATACTCAATTAGTGACGTTCTATTTTAACACAAGCCTCTGATGTCTCTGGTAGTAAATTTGGAATAGCTTGTAAAATTAATGTTTATTCCTACATGATTTGAGGGAACTTTAATTTAACATAAAAAATGACTTCATACTATTTATATTAATCTTATACAACATTTTAGTTAATTTTACATGATTGTGAGTTAATCTTACATTAATTAAAGAATCATCTATTTATTACCACATGAGACAAACCCCACACATTTATTTGTATGTAGTAATTTAGAAGCATATTTATTTTTAATATAGACAATTTTAACTAGTTTAATTCTATGTAGATCCTAAAATTCTTATTTACTCATACATACAAAGTAGAAAACTTGGTTTAATTCTACGCATCCAATACAAAATGATATTTCTTCATTTGTAGCTTCCAAATTATCCCAAAATTAATCTCAAACTTCTCCAAACATATTAATACCCACTCACACATCTTCCAAATCCATAGTATACTTGAATAATAACTTTAATAAATATCAAATATCCCAAAAATATAATCCCATATATGTCAATTTCAAGCATTATTATATCACCATCACTATGTATGGTTCCCTTATATGTTCAACATTATCACTTCACCATGTCTTCAATATCTTCTTATAATAAAACCATGAATTTTAAAAAAAAATTAGTAATTTTCAATAATTTTTTCTCAAAACCACTTGAGAACACAGAATCTCTACAACCATCCATCACTATCTACCTTAAGTGATTTTTCAAAAATCTAACACACAACCTCCTAGTTACAAAAAATGTCTACAATTCCTTCCATCTCTCTATAAAATATATTTGTTTTCTCCTTATATTTACCCAATAGATTAGTTTATCCTAGGTCTCACTACCCATAATTAGAAAATTCTTCTTGTATAGGGGTAGGATTTCCATCTGATACATATGCTATACATAAAATCAACCCTATCCCCATGTGGGTCTAGGAACTTGGCCTCATGAAATGACCTATAAGAGAAAAATGTGATTATTATCAGCCACATAGGAGGGTGTTTGGTACCATGAAATGAATATCAGAGAGCAATAGAATTTGGTTATAACATTCTCCCAATCAGTATTGTCTGAGTGGTTTGAACCCATGCCCTGAGCTCTGACAGTAGTATATAGGTCTTTTAATTCCTTCATACAGGATATTTCCAACTCTAGATCACTACCTCATGGATTTATCTTCCCAAGGGATCACTAACCATAAATAGAAAATGAAACTTATAGAGGGGGGGATTTTCATTTGATATATATATTGTGCATGAAATCTCCCATCACTCTATATGTGACTCCGAAATTAGCCTCACATCATGAATTGTTAGGGTTAAGTCATGATTCTTAGTAGCCACATCTAAGGGTAGTTAGTCCCATTTAATGAACCTTGGTGATTTATATAATTTGGTTCCAAGACTACATCAATTATTTTGAATATATTTAATTATGATATTATTTTTTCAAGTGATGGAGAAAAATTATGTAAAGACTTTTCCACACAGATTAAGAGAAGGTTTGAGATGTCCTTACTTTGTTGGATGGATTTTCACTTGGTTTAAAAATTAACCAAACTACTAATAATTTATTTATTTCCAAATAAAAGTATTCCATGGAGTTATTGAAAATATTTATAATGAAATAATCAAGATGAGTTTCTAAACTAATTGAACTGGGTATAAAATTGAGTAAATATAACAAAGGGTAATCTATAAATAAGAAATAATTCATAAAAATGATTGATATTTTATTTTATTCAACCAAATAAAGGATAGATTTTATTTTTTATATCACCCACTATTATATATATCATCCTAACAAAAAATAGTCACACTTAATGAAATCTAATATTATTTTAGGTATTTCAATAGTACATACAATTATGGCATACTTTATGAGAAGATAGGTGAGATCGAATTATAATTATTTACTGATGCTAACTAGGTTAGTCATGTTGAAGATAAAAAATACAAATTAAGAGGATAATTATTAATTGGTGGATGATGTGTGGTATGGGATTTCAAGAAACAATCCTTTGTAACATTGAGTATTACTGAAGTTTGGTATGCTGTTATATCACAAGTAGATATGTAAATGATTTGGATAAAGATTCAAATTGAAGGTATTCATGTTATTAATATGCACACATGAGTTATTATTTATGATATACAAAGTGAAATAAATATATTCAAGAATATAGTGAAACATTCAAGATAAAATAACATTAAAATAAAATATATTTTTTAAAGAGAAGGTGGGTGAAAATGATTTAAAGATGGAAATTTTTCTATTAAGTATAAATTTGTTGATATTATTATAAAACCACCCCTAATTGAGACTTATGATAACATAAAACCGTATATGTGTGTGTAGTACATTCTTCAAAATGAGTTTGTAAAAATGTTGAAAAATATGGTGAAAATTTTCCTAATAGTGAGGTTTTTGAGTTGTTATCACATAAAAAATTGGTTTATGGACAATATTAGTGTATGAGTTAACTTATCTTGTTTTTTATAAAGAGTTATCTAACATTTGTTTTGATTTTATTGATTCATAAATCTCTACTTTGATAAGAGTGATACCTCCCCTTCATAAGGAACCTTTCTCATTATTATAAATAAGGGGTAGAAAAGAATACAAGACATTTTTGATCATAGGGATATACTGATTTAGGGGATAATATAATAATTCAATAATTTAGGGGGAGAACATTGAAGATGAAACAGAATTAAAATTATTTGATTATTGATAATAAATCCAAATGGAAATATTATTCATCCCCTATATAATGATGTTTCATTTTTTTTCAATACATTCTAAGAGGATCAATTATTTTTAAGATAGATTTGTACCTAGTTAAAATGACTAAATATGTTTTGTGAATACTATATTTCTCTAGAAATGAGTTTTTAAATTATAATTTGAAGATAACAATTTGAGTTTTGAGATAAATAAGATTGATCTAGAGTTTAATTTGTTATGTTATAGTAAATCTTTCTTTTCTACACATACCTTATATCTTGGAAAGAAGAAAATTAATAAAGGAAATGTATAAGATATCAAAAAGGTAGAAAATATAAAATTACATGAATACATATGAATAACCATTTATTTTCATTGTGATATGTAAGAGTAACTAGAAAAATATATAATAGTAATATTATGATATATAATATTAAATCCTAAAATAATATATTACATAAGATTAATTTGATGATATATAAGACGCTTCAAGTTCTCATGTAATATTAAGCAAGTGTTTTCTTAGAATAAGTAAAATTTAAACTAATGAAGTTATAATTTTCTTCATGTGTTAAATATCACAATCATTTATGTTGATCTTGATTCAATATAAGCCATATTCATGCTATATAAAATAACATGATACATGATTAGTAAAGAGTTTTTGATAAAAAATGGAAAAGAAGCTGTGAGTACTATAGAAGCACAAAAGAAGGAAGGATATGAATTTTTTTAAATTTTAAGATAATATATTGATTAGTGTTACAAGAAGACTTCTTCTACCAAGTTTGTATGATAATTAAAATCTAAATATCATGGTTTCTTTAAATTAAAAATTTTAATCTATAGGTTTTAAATAATTCTATTCAGCCAATAGAGAATGAGGAACACATGGATAAAATATTTATGAGTTTGGTGGAGAAAATTACTCCATGAGTTACTAGACCCTAAAATAAGGGGTATCTCTATATTAATATATATAATATTTAGGTATCCATGAGTTATATGGTGTGATAGTTTGATTCAACAAATTCATAAATATTGATACAACCTAGGGAGATTATTGTGTATAGGGAAAATAAGTAAATCATATTTTTCTATGAAGATCCCCTATAATTATTGATGGTATATCATATTTGTTGTAAAATATGAGTGAGAATCATTAGAGGATGTTGAGATTGTTTTTTAACTATTTTAAATATTTTTTTTCTAAGTCAGAGTGGTTAGAGAATTCCAAGGAAGAATTGAAGTGGTTCTGAGTTGAGTTTGAATATTTTCCTAAGTATCTTAATAAAAAAGATATTATCTGGAATCACTATAACTTTTCATGGCTAGAACTCATAGTGTATGCATAACATATTTTATATGATATGTAATATATTAATCTTTAGTAATGAAATTAAATAAGAAAAGTAATCCTATACATAAGATACCTCATTGGATGCATATTACATCCCTGATAAGTGAAAATTTGGAAAAGAAGATGTATAACATATTCTATGATTGATACATAAGAAATAGTCTGAGTTGGATCTTGGGAAATTGAAAAGTAATTAAATAATTATGAGTAATTTTTGGTGATATGAAAAATTCACTCATAGAATGCATCATAATATTGGAAACATATATAATGCATGAGATTCATTCAGTGCATACATGTAACAACCTACATTATTAAAAGTTGTGAATTTCAGAGGCTGTTTGAATTTATGGTCTGGAGTAGAGGTCATTTTTTGGAATTAGGACTCATATAAGGTTTATGGGTGTTTTTATATATTGAAAATATTTTTTTTGGATAAGGAATGAGGTATGGGAGGTGTTTTTGGGTGCTTGGGGTAAGAATTGGAGTTGGGTTTTGGTGACTTAAACCCTTTTTATATTTTGGACTATAGACCTAGTTCATGTCGTGACCCTTAGGCCACACCATCATAGGGATGTATTGAGGGGTGTCACACAGTGATATATCTAGGGTGTAGGAGGACACACTACAAAGTATGTAGGGATTTCTTCCTCTTCTACATGGAGTGCTTCATGCCATGACCCCTAGTCATGCCACAAATAATTTGAGAAAATGGTGGAATCATTCCATGACCACTGTGGTCACATTGTAACATGGTTGTAGAAAGATTTTTTAAAAGGACCAGGTGGACTTTTTCTTAGGTTTCTAATTTATAAAAACCTTAGGATTTATTATACCTGAACTCATGAGAAAAGGGGAGCCTGAACCCCCGATTTCCCTTCTTATTCCTTGGAACCCTTTGATCCGGTTCATTCAGGAGTGGTTTATCATATAGATTCAAGTTAGGTCTATCCTCTACTCTCTCTTATTCTATTTTTTTGTATTTAATTTTATTTATGTTCACCATCTAGGGATTTTGGGATACAATTTCATTGGGGCATGTTGAAATCTTCCCAGTTGATGGGGATTTTTGTATGTAGTTGATAAAGGAGGTCTTAATAGGAGGTATTCAAGCCATCATTCATTTTTTTTCCTTAAGGTATGTTTTCCCATAATTTTATTTAGGGTTTTTATGATTTTTGGTATAATTATTTGTCAATTTTGGTATTTAATTTGGGTAATTTGTGTGTCCTAAGTCTAGGTGGGTGTTAGGAATGGACCGTTGAGGTGACCCAAGCATCACTTATATAAATATTACATCATTTTAAATAAATATTCAATAAATATCACAATAATACATGTCAAAGAACCATAAAGGTTTAGTATCTTTAGATATTAGATATATAATCAAACTATTTCATTAAAAATATTCTACATCCCGTATAAAGTACTTCTCACTTAGTACCTTTCTTAAACATATCCCGCTTAAAACCATTTTTCATAACCTGGTGAAAAGGAAACATAAGAAAAGGTGAGATCATATTCACAATAAAAGTAAACATATACGATAGAAATAAATGATAATAAGTAAGAATAAGTTAATTATAAGGGTATGAGAACATGTTAATAACTTACAAAATAATACCCAATAAGTACTAGACCAAAAAACATGAGCCAAGGAATAATCATAAGAGCGTGAAATAATAAATAATAAATAATGAGTCAAGGGAGTATATTATAAGCATGATACATAAGTTTTTTGGAAAACATATAAGTGTATAATATCATTTAATTAGTTACAAATCACTTTTAAGACTATGATAGTCGACATAGTCTTTTAGTGGATTGAGTTCACCCCCCATTCCCATAAACATGGTGGACAAAGTCCCGCAGTGGATTGGGTCCACTCCCCATTCCATTTCATATTACCTCATAAAATATCAATATTATCCAATAAATTGGTGGGATATATAATTATGGTACCACCAATCACATAATGAAATATATACATTTATGTTCCATAAGATTATAAAAACACTAATCATTTCATCATAACTTAATTAACATGTGGAGAAGAAATGGTTTTAATGAAAAAAGCAATAAAAAATGATCATAATAATCTATCCAAAGAAAGAAAGTGGATGGTATTATAAGATAACATCCCCTATAAAGAATAAAAATCAAAAAATGATGTAGAAATAAATGAAAAATACTCTTATAAATTCATTAGAAATATGATTTGAAAAATAAGAGGAAATATCCTCTTTTATTGGTAAATTTTTAAAAAAACTAAAAAATTATTGAATAGTGGAAATAGAGTTATCCCTGAAAAATAATTGAAAATATTAAAGGAATATTGATAATTAATAATGTATATGACAAAAATAAAATGTGATCAAGTGGGAAATGTTTTAAAAAAATATTCTTTTCAAACTTTTGTAAAAAGTCAAATATAACGCATATGAAAACGTTTTAAGATTCCTTTTTGAACCTTTTTAAATAAATTAAAATATAGTTTAAAATTAATTTACATAATAATTGGATTATATAAAATAAAATTCTTGAATAATTTTAAAGAACATGGATATGAAACAAAAATATTCTCGACTAAAGTGGATAAATAT
The DNA here is from genome assembly GCA_963277665.1 of Viscum album. NCBI lineage: Eukaryota > Viridiplantae > Streptophyta > Magnoliopsida > Santalales > Viscaceae > Viscum > Viscum album. Next base: position 1,804,484,451 of record OY728146.1, read on the forward strand.
GGTAATCTTTTCTTAAAAAAATTATTTTAGTATTTTTGAGTACCAAAGAGACAAAAATGAAAGTAAAACATAAAAAAAATATAAATAACCAGAGGATAAGAAAATATAGGAGTTTTAATATAGTTAGAACATATGATTCCCCCAATATAAATATAATCATGAATAATCCAGATTAAAAATGAGATTGCAACATAAACCTTTAACTCAAGTCCTGACTTGATTTTTACATGATAAAACCACCTATATAATAAATATATATTTATTATAAATATATACCATAACTAAATACACACTTATATTACTATATATCTTTCCCTTACAAATTATAATTACCATTTATTAATAAATATTGATTAAAATCAACATTCGAGGTGTTAACTGTTCCATTTTAAATGTATATTTCGGTTAGGTGAATCTGGACCTTTTACCTTGGGCATGGTTAAAAAATATTAATAATTTCATAAATATCATATTTATTTACTATATACACTTTTAAAACTATCCATGTAAATTGTTGATGAAAAATGGAATACATTTCTTCATGGAGACAATAATCAATACGTACACATGGACGATGTTTTCAGTTTCCATCAAATAGAAATAAAAGAATCTAGATAATAATTTATAATTAAGTAATCATAATTATGTTATAAATATAATATATATTCATCAAATTAATATATATAACCATCTATGAGTGGTGGTGGTGAAAACTTAATATGTTGTTCATGGAGGTGGTAGTCGCATGTACTCACAAGTGACGTTTTCATTTCTCTATAGGATAAAAGGGGAAGTAGATAATGGGTGTTCTATCCAAAAAATAAAATTGATATGTTATATAATTATATATAAAATATTTAATAAATATATAAAAAAGAGATTTATTATGAGAGTAGAAAGAAGAAGATATAAACAAAAAGAAAATGGAATCGAGGTTACCCCTTCAATGGAGTTTTACTCCTTTACAAAAACCTTATAGGATGGGCATTGAGTAACTTCAGAACATACATAATAGAGATAAGAGAGTTAGGATATGGTAAAATTGGAATATATTTGTATTTTATAGGTTAATTTAAAGTGGTTTTCTAAGGGAAAGGAGAGGGGGTATTTATGCTTGAAGAGAGAAGTTTTTAGGGTTAAAATATTGATTATTTTTTCATTTAGGCCTAAGAATTTTTAGGAGTGATTATTACTAAAAAATTGTTGGTTTATTATTAAAAAATATGGTTATTTGATATTAGAACCATGAAAAATTGAATGGAATCATTGAACCACCTCATTAAAAACAAAGAATCAAAAATATTTTTTTTATTTGAATAAAATATAGCTTAGGATTCAAAATTTCAAACATAGGTTTATAAATTTGACTTAATTATTTTAAAAATTTTATTTTAATCTTTAAATAAATATTTTTATAATCAATTGTTTTTATAATTTTTTAATCAAGGCATATATTTTAAAGATATAATAAATTTATTGGTATAAATAAAAACAGTATTTTCACTATTCACCAAAAAATCAAAAAAATTCACCTGAAGATAATTTTTAAATAATTAATTAAAGAATGAAGCTAATTTAATCAATTATAATTCCTGAAGGTATCATAAATTAATTATAATATCTATACACAAAACACATATACACCATTTTTATAAAAAAGTATTTTCGAAGCATAAAATTACTTTATTATCATTCCTTTCCTTGTGAAAATTATTACATGATTATTAATTTATTTGGTTTAATTTATTATTAAAAAATTGAATAAAAATAATTTATAAGTATTGATTAATTTAATTTATTAAGATAAAAACATATATTTCACACTTCAAAATAGTTTTTTTTGAAAAATATCACTTCTTACAATCAAATGATTTTATCTTTATTTATAATAAATTGATAATAAATATATGAATGATTATTAATTAGTTTACATGTATAAATAATAATTTTTCAATAAATTTAAAACCCTAAAAAGATATTTTTTCCTTTTAAATAAAACATATAATGTATAATAAGAGATATATTTTTGTTGAGACATGAAAAATTAAAGTAGTACTTCTTGTAAGGAACTATATTTTTTTAGGATGAAATTTTTAGTAGAAATTTGAATTTTTTGTTTTCAGATGATTGTAAGGTTTAAAATGGTCTTTTTCCCCTAGCATACGATCTTGGATACTTTTTTTGAGCACTCCGTTGGTCCCGGAATTGGGTGTTTACCTTAGGATAAGAGTTTTGTGGAATTTCGGTCCGTTTGAATTTTAGCAGAATAATTGATATATAATATTTAATAAATTAAATATTAATTTATTCATGTAGATTCATTCAGACATATCTTTTAAATGGATCACTAGATTTAGATTCTATCTCTGCCATTGTATTCATAATGGGAAGTTTTCCCCAGGAGACATAAACTCAAGTTGGGTGTTGGGGCTGGCCTGAACACCTCTTTCTTTTCTTTTCATTTTCTTTCTTTTATTTGTTTTATTTTTATTTTATTCCTTTCTCCCTTGGATTCACATAGACACCCCCTATGGTTTCTTCTTTACATGGTAGAGATAAAATAAGTAGAGGGGGAGGGAGAGAGACAGAGAGTGATAAGGGATGAGAGGTAGCGCCACAGAGCCTGGGATGCACCAGATCATAGTGTGGAAATCGTGGACCACAAAAATGGCCGAAGCTTAAGCATATTCTACCCAAATGTAGGCCATTTTTAGGTTTCACTATAAATCCCTATAGATTAATCATCTTTAATTTTTAATCCCCTTTTATGATTTCTTATGGCCCCTTGTAGCCCGATCTACTGTTTTTGGGGATGAAATGGGAGTTTTTAGGAGATTTGAAGGTTTTTTGTTTAGGAAAACCCATCTACATGATGTGTGGTTTAGGGAACACACATCGTGTGTTCTTCCAATTTAGGGAAGACAAAGTTTTCTAAGTACATACCATGTACTAGGGTGTACATTCCGTGTACATGGACCCAACCATGTAGTTGAATACCCGACTAGACTTCCCATGTATGGGTACATGGTTATATAGAGTACACAGACAACCCCCATGTGAGTCGCATGTTGTGTAGAAGTACACAAATAAGATAAATACATGGCTATGAAATTTGAGGGACATGGGCAGGTACCCCATGTAGGGTACAAGCTGTATACCCATCTTACCCACCATTTACCCATCTTACACCCCATTTACTTAGGCATTTACACACTAAGTCTGACAGAGTACACACCTAGGTGGGGACTTGAGGGTACACATCATGTACTGGGGTAACACACCATGTACTCCTACCTTGCTATACTTTGATGGTTTTTTTGTGTCTTTTCATCTCTAAGTAATAATTGGTCATAAGATGAGTCCATTTTGATCAACTTTTCACATAGATCGCAATGGTAAGACCCATGAGGTGTTTTAAGGAATCCTAGGTGGAATTTATTGAATGGATATGTTCTTCCACCAATAATCGTATCTGTTGTCTTTTGAGAGTGATTCCTATGCTGAGATGATCCTTGACCTATCTCTCTTGACCAATGATTCTGTAGATTTTCCCTTGAGAACATATCACTTTCAAGATGTTCCCTTCAAGAATAAGAGGCCCTGAGATTAGTTTCTACTAAGTATCCCCTTCAGGATACCACTTCATAACTCTTAGCCTAGAGTATTCTGTGTAGGATGCATCTATATTCTTTACTTTACTAAGGATACCCTCTGGGATGACTTCATTTAAATACTGACCTAGGGAATCCCAAGTAGGATCCCTTTACCTGTATATTTTTATGAGGATTCCATGTAGAATGTATCTTACTTCTTATATTATAATAGAGGGTCCCCAGTAGGAAGTCTTCACCAATGTGTTGTTCTGAGGATCCCTTGTAGGATATCTCCATCGACTTACTGTTTTTAGATCCCATGTATGATTCCCCCTATACCTTACATCCAAGGATATTGAGTAGGATGCCTTCAATTTCATGTATACCTCAAGGATCCCAAGTAGGATTCCTCTTAAGTGTTTTGGATTAATGGACCCAGTGGGTTCCCTGATGTTTGAAAGAACCTAAGTTAGTACATCAGGTTTGGGTAGAGATGGTAGTAGGTGTCACCTTAGTACCCATCACAAACTTTTAAGTCCTTGGGGATATGACTGTAGTGTTTGGTTTAGGATTTTGGCCACCCTCAATATTTGTTTAAAATTTTACATGTTTATTACTGATGTAGTGATATTTACCAGAGGTGCTTCTTAGTTAGTGGTTGTTGAGCCTGATGTGAGGTTTTTTTTTCTCTTTTGGATGCCCAAACATTATTCTTGGGATCTATATTCCGAGGCATGTTATTTATTATGTTTTTTATACCCATATGTACAACCTATGATCTAGGTGTCGAGACTATATATTTGATTATTATATTATTGGGATGTCTAGAGGTGTTTCTTGGTATTTTGTTGTTGATCCTAAGATTACGTTATACCGACATGATGTCCCCAGTAATGATAATCATGGATGATTTTTCTCTCTTGAGTGACGAGGATGATTCAAATATCATATATTTTATATAAAATGAGGATGGTTACACTCTCCTCAATTTGATTATACTCATGGATGATTCTTCTCTCTTGAGGGATGGAGATGATTACGCTCTCCCTGATTGGTTACTCGACTGTAATGTTGGGCATGGTGTCTCACATTTTTGGATACCAGGAATGACTATTCTCTTTCGAATGATAGGTATGATTCCTCTCTCCCATAATAGACTCTAGGGGTGGGCATGGAGTCTCACCAGTGAGTTATTTTTAAAAAATTACCTATGTGTCAGACCCTTAGGGATTATCCAAGTTCTGAATGTCATGACCACCTACAAACTGAGACCTAGGGATTAGACATTGGACTATATTTACATATATTGACCAGGATGGCATCTATCTCAATGAAAATTTATAATATGTTTGGATGTACATCCCTAGAATCCACGATTTTAGTGATTGGAGATGAGTACGGGTGAACCCAGGTGTAGGATGAGTACCCCCTGTGGTGATGTAGCTTACTCAGAGATATTTTCCAGCATTGGATGGAGCCTGTATATGTAGATTTAGATTACAAATATAGAGATTTAATTAATGATACACGACTTGAGTGGTATGACATTCAACTCAATTCCCTTGCACATGATGTCCAAATTATTGGAATTATGGACCCAAGGATTTATTGCCGATTGAATTTATGATATTTCATCCACCTTACTCATGAATATTCATATTTATGTACATATATAGGTGTGGTAATATACATGTATTCTCATATATATATGGACATCCACGGTGGAACTTTCCCAGATGACCAGAATTATATACCTGTGGTTTGACTGTGGTTTCACATTATTGGTTTTACTTATCATTTTAGTTGTGTATCAGATAGGCTGAGCATATTTATTTTCATACACTTATATTATCATATTTTATAGGCTCATCATTAGGGTGTCTTTCTAAGATTATTTCTCACCCCTTCACATGAAACTCATTGTATGTGTAGAACTTATGTATTCTTTTCATATTGAGTACAATTTAATAGTGTTTAGGGCTGATGCCTAGAGTTTCATGATTGATTAGAGAAGTTCAAGTGGGTTCTTTTGATTGTCTAGTGAAGTTCGAAAATGTCTTAAGGATGGGTATGTGTTCTATCTCAGAGTTATTAGTAGATCCCTATACTTTTATTTCATCTTTTTTTTACTCTTATATCTGTATGGTTGGCCCATTGGGTGACTAGTGTTGTATGTATGACATAAATATTCATGCTTTTATATCATTTTCATTTTTTATCAAAGCGTATTCTATTTTAGTTTATATAAAACTATGTATGATACTTAGCTATTTCTACTATTTTATTACTCTGATATGAGGGAATAGTATCCCCAAGGTCACACCCTAAGCCCTCGTTGCTAGTCGACAACCTCTAGAATATGGGGTGATGCACTTGAGGCCTCGTAACCAACTGGTTCAGAGCACCATTTTAGTGGCATCTGAGTTAGGATGTTACAAATTGGTATCAAAGTTATTATTTTCCTAGTCTTTAATATTTGGGATATGTTAGATAAGAGTGTTAAGAATGTCTTAGAACCTATGATGGATATCAGACTGGTGCATTGAGAACACTTGTTATGATAAGAATTCTTGGTTTCCAGGGGTTTGGGATTGCTATTCTAATCTGAAATATTATAGTTATATATTATTTTCACCTTGATAGATTCACATGTTTTATGTATGTTATGATTTATTATGGATTTTTGGATCTTTTCCTATCGGAAAGAGGCCATAGGTGGATTTTTACTCCTGACCGAAAAAGGAAAAAGGGATATCATGCATCATATTTGGCATATATGATTCACATCATATTGTCTTGCTAGTGAGTGATTTTTACTGATGGATGAGGCCTATTTAATTGGGTCTTATTGCATATATATTTCCTTTTGATGAAAGGTTATGTGGATCTTTGTTGAGGAATTTGGGGTTGAGGCATTTGGTGTTGAGGCTGATGACTCAGTCCTCATGCATGAGAGGTGTAATGACACTAGTAGGTCAACATTGCATGTGATTCATTTTTTTGTACTCCTTATAGGGTGTTGTTTTTCAAGTCATGGTTATCTAGTTAGATTTATGAGTATGATGCCAATGAATACAAAGGATTTTCTTGTGATTTGGACCTCCTGGGGGTATTACTGTATGCAGATTCCAGGTGAGTGTCAGTTCTATATCTCTTCTTTGTTTGAATCATGACCTCTAGGGAGTAGTTACTTATAAGGATGCTCGGTGAGGATCAAGCCCTTGTAGGCTATGTTAGTTTTGAATCTCATAGGTCATTGTGATCTTTACCTTCACTAGATAGGTTTTATATTTCGTGTTATGTGTTTAGACCTTACCAACCACTTGTGAGACTTGATCTATAGGGATAAGTGGGATACCTAGAGACCCTTTCTTTTTGAATTAGACCCTTTTAGGTCAACTTCCATTTTATTTGAAGTAAACCCATGTGAGAGAGGTTGGATGTGTTTTCAGATTCCTTTTTAGGAATTGATTTTGGTTTTATGCTCATTTTGGGATCCAGACATGGTGGTTGATTGAATTTTTTTATTATAGGAATGTTGATGCCTTTAGATTTTAACATGATCCTATGGTTCTTTGGTATCAAGAATAACTTTGATAGGAAGGAATGTTTAGGTGCCTAGACCGGTCATCTAATGTTTCCACTATTTCTATTGTATCCAGAGCATGCATAAATGCTCGTGATTGGAATGACATCGGGTGATGGGAGGTCATAGAATAAATTGTGGCATAGGTGAGGTGCCCAATTTTGAAGGGGATTTTTAAGGGAGATTCTAGAATAATAAGACTAACATTCCGTGTAGCACAGTTAGCATATCCTTGTTTTAGATGACTCACTGGAGTATGATTTGGGTGATAAAGGTGTACATTTTTTGTGCATGGTTCCGCTAAATCATAAATTGGTGAGTGGCTGGGTGAGAGACAAGGATCGATGTTTTCAAGTATTTTCATGGGCATTATTTCATGGGAGTTGTGGTTTAAATTATGAATGTCCCTCTATAGTAGATGAGGAATCGTTCTTGAATGTGGACACACTTTTTTGAGAGATGTGGTGTTTGTTAAAGGAAAGTTAGCCAGTTTGATGTGAGCATGTCTCAGAGGGAGTTGCACACGATTTTTTGTGGAATATTAGTGTAATCCTGGTTTGAGATAGTCATGATATATATTGAATTTTTCTTGAGTACGTTGATAAAAATTCATCCCTACCCTAAGCTTGTTTTCTTTAAAATGTTCTTCCTAGGTTGAGGAAGGAAACCTATTGAGGTAGTGATTGAGGAGTGGTATAAGGTAATCCATATGGTGGGGAGTTCACCATTGATCATCTAAGGGTGGTGACCCTAATTTTCAGTTGAACTTCATTGTTTTTCATGAGCCTTTGGGATTGGAGTTTTGTTTTGAGATGACATTAAGGGTATTATTATAATGTGGAGTACCAAATTGGTTGTAGTTAAAAATCTCCCATATAGGAGACTGTTGTTGATGATTTGAGACTTGTAATTGGATAGTCCAAATAGATTGGTTGCATATATTCTAAGGTAGAGATCATAACTACTAGTCTTACCACTAGGCTTCTTGGGAAAAAAATGGTTTATGGTTGGGAGACTGTAAGGACCCATGTTTTTCTGGACTGAATATTTGAGCAGAAATTTGAATTTTTTTATTTCATATTCTTGTAATACATAAAATGGTATTTTTACTTTAGAATATGATCTAGGATAATTTTTCTGACCACTCTATTGGTTCTGAAATAGGGTGTTTACCCCATGACATGAGTTTGGTGGAATTCTGATTTATTTATATTTTAGCAGAATAATTAATAATTAATATTTAATGAATTGAAAATTAATTTATTTGTACAGGTTTGTTCAGTCAGATATTTTTAATAGATCATTTAATTGAGATTCTATCTCTACCATTGAGTCCAGAATGATGAGTTTTTCCTAGGATATGTATAAACTCAAGTTAGGCACCGGGGCTGGCCTAATCCCCCTTTTCTTTTCTTTTCTTTTCTTTTTCTTCCTTTTCTTAATTTTCTTTTTTCTTTTCTCCCTTTCTCCCCTGAATTATTACAAATAATCCCTATCAGTTCCTCCTTCACATGGAAGAGAGAAAAGAGGGTGAGGGAGAGGGAGATAAATAGAGATATAAGAGATGATGGGTACCACCATGGTGCTCGGGACGCGCCAGATCATTATGCGGTAATCGTGGACCATAGAAATGGGTGAAGCTTTGACAGATCCCACCCAAAGGTAGTCCATTTTTAAGTTTCACTAAAAATACTTGTAGATTAATTTTATTCAAGTTTTAATCCCATTTTATGCTTTCTTATGCCCCCTTGTGTCCCTATCAACTATTTTTTGGGAATAAATGGGGGTTTCTGGGAAATTCAAGGTTTTTCCATTTGGGAAACCCTATCTACAAAACATGTGGATTATGGTACACATGCCATGTGTATTTATATTTAGAAAAGATGAATTTTTCTAAGTACATTCCATGTACTAGGGTGTACACTTTCTTTACAGGGACTCATCCATGTAGCATAGTACCCATCTAGGCTACCCATATAGGAGTACATGGCCATATAGAGTACACGACTAGACCCCGTGTGGGTTTCATTCCATGTAGAAGTACATGAACATGCCAAATACATGGAAAATTCATTTGAGGGACATAAGAAGTTACCCCATGTAGGTTACACTACATGTTTCCAACATATACACTGTTTACTTGGGAGTTTAGACACCAAGTCTTACTAGAGTACACGCCCTAGTGGGGACTTGAGGGTACACGCCGTGTACTAGGGTAACACACTTTTTACTCCTCCCTTTCCACCCTTTGAGGTTTTTTCATGTCTTTTATCCCTAGAGTTATAATTGGACATAATATGAGTCCATTATGAGCATTTTACATAGATCACAACGGTAAGACCCATGAGGTGTTTTGAGGACTCATAGGTGGTGTTTCTTGAATGGAGAGTTTTATCCTCTAGTAATCGTATCCAGCGTCCCCTGATAGTGATACCTATTATGAGACTATACATGATCTATCTCCCTTGATTGATGCTTTTGTAGATTTTCCCTTGAGGACTTATCCTTTATGAGATGTTCCCTTCGGGCCTAAGAGTCTGTGAGATTAGTTGTTACTAAGGATTCCCTATAGGATACCTATCCTTACATTTTGAACTAGAGGATTCCTGTAGGATGCCTCTATCTTCTTTACTATACTTAGGATCCCCTATGGGATTAATTTTCTTACATTATGATCTAGGGAATCCCAAGTAGGATCCCTTTACCTGTACATTATTCTGAGTATTCCATGTATAATTACTTTTCCTTCTTATATAGTTATAGAGGGTCCCCTATAGGATTTCTTCACCTATGTGTTGCTCCGAGGATCCCTTATAGGATTACTTTGTGGAATTTCTATTTGAGGATCCCATCTATGATTCCCCATTTACCTTGCAACCAAGTATCCTGAGTATAATGCCTTTGATTTCAAGTATACCTTGAGGACCCCAAGTAGGATGCCTCTTTATTGTTTTGACTTCAGGGACCCAATGGGTGCCCTGATGTTTGACTTACCTTGAGTTAGTATGTTGGGTTTTCATAGATATGGTAGTGGGTGTAACCTTAGAACATTTTCCAAACTTGTAATACCATGGGGTTGTATCTATGGTGTTTGGTTTAGGCATTCGAACACACTCACTATTTGTTTATACTTATGTTTATTTCTGATATAATGATTTTTACTAGAGGTGCTTCCTGGTTGGTGGATGTTAAGCCTAATATGAGCTGTATTATTTCTATTTGGGATTCCCAGATGTTCTTCCTGGGATCCATATTCTGAACAATGTTATTTATTATTTTATTTGTATACCCATAGGTACTACCTAAGATCTATATGTTGAGAATGTATATTTGATTATTATATTATTGGGATGTGAAGAGGTGTTTCATGGTATCCAACTTTTGATTCTAATATTATGTTATATGGGAATGATGTCCCTAGAAATAATACTCATGGATGATTTTTCTCTCCTAAATGATGAGGATGATTCTGCTCTCCTCTATTTGATATATGATGAGGATGATTATGCTTTCCTCATTTTGATTATACTCTTGGAGGATTATTCTCTCCTGTGGGACAAGGATGATTACGCTCTCCCTGATTGGTTACTTTCCCATGATGTTCAGCATGGATTCTCACATTGTTGGATACTTGGAATGATTCTTCTCTTCTGGATGGTAGGTATGATTTCAATCTCACTTATTAGAGACTACAGGGGTGGGCATGGAATCTAATCAATGAGTTATCCTTACAAACCACATAAGGGTGAGACCCTTAGGAATTATTCAAGTTTTGAATGTTGTGACTTCCTATAGACTATGACCTAGAGCCCAGAAATTGGATTGGATTTATATATCCTAATTAGAATGGAATCTAGCTCAGTGAACATTTATAGGATGTCCGGATGTACTTCCCTAAAATCCATGATTTCATTGATTGGATGTGAGTACGAGTGAACCAAGGTGTAGGAAGACTACCCCCCTATGGCGATGTAGCTTGATTAGAGAAAATTTCCAGCATTGGATGAAGAAGGTATATACCGATTGGGATTAAGGACCTAGATAACAACTTAATGAAACACAACTTGAGTAGTATGACATCCAACTTAGTTCCCTTGCATAGGATATCCATACGAGAAGGATTTTGAACCCAAGGATTGGTTTCTGATTGTATTTATGATATTTCATTCACCTTACTCATGAATATTTATATTTATGTATATATGTAAAGGTATGGGACTATACATGTATACACATATAGATATAGAAATCCATAGTGGAACTTTCCCAGTTGACTGGTGTGTTCACAAGAGGAAAACTAAAGCACTGAGGGAGGCATTCATTCCTCATTGAGATTTGACTGGTGTGTTTCAGATCATTTTGAGAGTGAGGAATTCATTCACTATGGGGGGGCATTCATTCACTCGGAGACACACTCACTAAATGAACACACCAGTCTCGGAGTAGAGCAGAGTACCTGGAGAAATTATAAGAGAGCCGCTCTTCGGAGTTCCGAGGGCCAGGAGCAGCAGTATTGATGCAAGAAGAGGGAGTTTTCTTCCTCTGTTTTCCTTTAAATCTCTTCCTCTGTAATTGAATGAATTTTGTAATAAAGTTAGTGATAATGAAAAATATATTAGTTAGCTAAATTTTTAGTTCGGGGATGAATTGAAGTTCTACCGGTTACTTTTAATTCTCATATCACTTAATCAATTCACTGAATTCAGTGAAGATCGTAGAGATTGATACTGAGTTCATTCAATTTCTTTTCACCACTAGTACTTAATTTTAAAAACTCCACAATAAAATTGGTGAGATTTATCATGGAAAAATCTTTAAAAAAATATAATCAATTCAAAAATTCTTCGGGACTTACGGAGAGTTCGTCCTGTTGTCATTATCTTTTCGAACTTTTCACAGCTGATTTGTTTCGGAGTGGCGAACTCCAAAATCAATTAGCCTATGTGACTTAACTCTTGGCGAGGGAGGTAAGTCACTCTATTTATGGTGGTTCAAGGCAACAATTTTAAAGTGATTCAGAATACCTATTAAACTAGTAGAATGGAGACTTTTCCCCAGGCATTTTACTTGATTGTTCACTTTCAACATCTTATATCGCTGTTTCTTACTATACTTAGTATGTTTATTGTTTCATAATAGTTTAGAAAAAAAACTCAAAAGACTGTAGTGTTTCATTAGAGTGAAATTTTAAAAAAAATTAAAAAAAATAAAAGAAATAGAAAATCTATTCCACTAACGACAATAGTGGGATATTTTTGTAAGTTTTTAGAAGAATAATGGTCAAATTCGCCTTCTCTGTGGGTTCAACCCTGCTTGCCACATATACTATAGTTAGTAGAAATATAAATATTAAACTTTGACCAGCTTCAATGACGGTTTAGAATATTGAAATAGAAAATCTATTCCACTGCCGAAGGGCTTGGATGCCTTCACTGTGCTTGAAAACTGTTCTTAAATGAGTCTGGCTGGGGACTATAAACCTAGCACTGCATGGGAGGAAACCCATGGTTTTTATTGTTAATAAATAAGAAAAATTGTGATTAAATAAAGTCTAACTAAAGAATTTAAAACCAGTGCTTCATGGGAATCAGCCCATGCTCTTTATTTATTTTTTTGTACTGTTTTGTGTTGAATAATTTGATGCTTTGTTGCCTTATACTTGCTTTGCCTATGCTAGAAATTTTTGTCTCTATCTGCTTTCTTTGTGATCGTTCAGCTGTTTCTGCTGGTGTCATCTAAGGAGTGGAATTCCCATGCTGAAGGAGTAATGGAAATCTAGTCAGGGAAGTACCTTACTGTTAAATTATGTTTCTTATTTCTGCTCCTTAATTCTTTGCTGAAAATCTGCTACATTTTTACTGTATAAAATTATGCTATATGTCACTGTTTAGATTATAAAAATCTGCATGTGACTTTTTCTATGAACTGAATTTATTGTTTAAAACTCATTCACTACATGAATTTAAGTGTGTGTGTGGGTGGGGGGGGGGTACATGCTTGCTGGTAGTTGTGTTTTCCATTGGAACCATTTAGTATGTTGTGGTGTTTAGCATGAACTTTGTCTGATTTATTGAATATCTAACTGAATTAATTCTATTAAAACATGCTTTCATCCCTATCCATTGTGCACCCACACCTTACATGATATATCTTGAGTTGAATTGAAATTTCTGTCATTGGATATAAATGTTAATGCATGTACTTGGATTTGAACCTGTTGATTATTTATTCATTGTGGAAAACAATATTTTTGAACTTCAATGAGACCCTTTATACATGTCATATATCTACTTAATTGAAAATTTGTTTTGAACTATAATTGATTAATTGTTCTTCTCCATATTTAGAAGTCAACTTTGGGGACAAAGTTGAGTTTTAAGTGTGGGAAAGGGGGTCAATTCTTGACTGTGCTAACCTGTTCTTAATTGTAAGCCCATCAATTCCCACTGCAATTTCAAAATTTTTGTAAAAAATGGAAAATTGTTTTCCAAATTCTTGCATAATTTTAGGCTCTACATTGTATTCAATTGGTCTTGATTTAGTAAAAGTTCCTTGTTGGTAGTTAAGAATTTCTTTGAACCTGAAATTGATGAGTTTGGATGATTGATGAGTGATTTTTCTTAGTGATTTTATGGAAATTTGGTCTAGGAACTACTTCTGAAAGTGATATGGGTTACATGTTTGTGGAATTATGGTCATAACCATTGTAACTAAAAGTTTGATTCTGATTCTAGGGTCCTCATTCATTTTCTTTTAAATTATTAAAAGTAATTGATTTAATGATCCAATGTAAATGATTTTTGATATAAATCTTTTGGAACTGAAGTAATTTGGGCATCTAGGATACCATGGTGAGTCTTTGAGACCCTAGATGCTGGGTGCGTTTCTATTAACTACAATCCCTCTGTTCACTTTGAATAAGTGCATTGTACAGTGCTTAACACAATGAAACATGGCTTGGGGAAAAATAAATAAAGTGTCTAGGGTCAAAAACGAGCTCATTAAGGTGAGGGGAATGAAGAACGCCAGATTAAGAAGGGATCAATTGGTCTATATGAGAATAATTTAGGTTTTGTCATTGAGGTGATTCACAAAAGAATAATTATTTTTGGAACCTAGGTGAAAAATTCAAAGTGCAGAGTTCCTTGGTTAAGGTCTTAATTCCATTGATATTTTATCTCCTGTCATTTTTGGACTGAGAACCTGAGACTGGATTGAAGCCAGTCACTAAGTTGTATCACATATGAGGCATGACATCTTCTTTGAAGGATGGTATTTGCTTTCTTAATTACCAGTGAGTATTTTTTATAGGCAAGATTCATAAGAGTAATTCATTTTCTTAAAGCCTGCTGTTATGTATTGTCCTCTATTTTGAGTGCTGAGCAGGTTACATTTTGAGAAAAATTAAAAAAACTTCAGTGTTTTTCAAATATAATAAAACATGGGATTGTTTGAGGACAAACAATGTTTAAGTGTGGGGGAATTTGATTTGACCTTATTTTTACACAGTTTTCCACATCCTTTGTATTAATTTTTAATGATTTAATTAACTATTTTTACAGTTTTTATTAAATAAATGCACCTTTTTATTTTTATAATTAAATTTGTCAAATATTCATTTTTTATAACATTTTATGTAATTATGGGACCTTAAATAGTTGATTTATAACTTCTTTGTTTTTAATATAATTAATTTTCAATTTGTTTATTTAACCTATATTTGTTTATTTTATTTAATTTTTCATTATTAACAACTATTGAGTTTGATAATTAATTTAATTTTAATTTTTAAGTTTATACAACTTAGTTACGACTTTCCAGAATACCGGTAGCTAAGCTACCAATATCAGGGTTACATTTGCTCTACCGGTAGCCAGGTTGCCGGTACTATCTATTAGTGACCTGCTTTCTTTTTGCTTACCGGTAGCCTGTTTTTAGATGTATCAGTGACCTTTGTCACCGTTACTCTTTCCTATCGGTAGCTCATCTTTTTAACTATAATGTTTGCCTTTAATTTCTACCGGTGAGCCCTTTAATTTTATCAATAGCGGTGAGTATTTAATCTACATAATCCTTTTTAATTAACTTAGACTTTGTTTTAATAATTAATCTTTTAACTTACTTTCTTTAGAATAGGTTAACTTTATTATTTAATTAGTTCAGTCATCCTACCAAGCACTTAAGTATATAATATGTGTTTTCAATTAAATAAAATGGGTTTCCCTTAATTTTATTAGTTCAATTAGTTAATTAATTAATTAATAGTTTTTAGACTTTAATTATATTATTTTATGTATGCAGATTATTTATTTTATATGAGCTCTTACGGTGACTTATTGGGTCATTCGCTGCTACTTTGAAATTAACTATTATAGTTATTTTAATTTAAGTCTCTTATAATATTAGTTTAAAAATTATTCAGTTTATAATTTTAGTGTTGTTAATTAATAACATTAAGGATTTAAAGGTTAAAAAAACTTGTTTTAATTTTATATTGTTTAGTTTCTTATAATTAATTATTTTCAATCTTTGTTTTAATTAACTTAAAGTTTTAAATTTATGTTTAATTTTTGTGTTTATTTTGAGATTGTCACTATTAATATCGGTGACTATCTCTATGTTTGTAGCTTATCGGTAAGCTCTTTTATTTTTTTTCGGTAGCTCTTGTACCGCTGCTTCTCTATTTTTTTATTCTATCGGTAGCTGATACCCCTGCCTCTATCGGAAGCTATTTCTCTCTTTCCACCTCACCGTTAGAATTTTGTTCTCACTGCCCGCCTCACCGATGCCCTCTACCTCACTAGTAGCTTCCCCTCACCGATAGGCTATTCCTATCCTCACCGATAATGCCTTTGTTTTTTTTCACCTCCTCACCGTTGCATCTATCTCTCCTACCGATAGTCTTACCCGCACCTCACTGTTCTATCCTGCCTCGCAGCCACCGTTTTCCATTTCTCACCGATAGCACCTATCCTCACCGCCTTGCCTCATTCCTTTTTCACTAGTACTACCCTCTTCCTCTTACTGGCGTCATACCTTCACACCGTTACAAATCAGTTTTCTTTACAGCATTTTCCCACCGTTTCGCATTCACAACAAATAATTTTTTCATCAAATTGATACCAGTTCTTTCCAGAATACAAATCACCAGAATTTTACTAACACGCCGATGCTAGGAGTTTGAAGCCTTTGTAACTCTTTTTTCGCCGGTGATGAGAGCTCGTTGGAGAGAGGCCACTGCCACGTCCTGAGTTGGGAGAAGAACCGAAGCCTTTGAAGCTATTGTGAGAGGTGTCGTTGAAAGGTGGAGGTTGGATGGTATTGAGGAGGCCTTGAGCCGAGGTCGACGCCTTGGGACCCGATGGTTCTGATCTTGAGTTTAGGTGGTTGCCGCATCACCCGCTGAAGCCACCGCGCACAGGACCAGATCTGGTCCGCGAGCAGAGGTCGCGCCATCTGCTGGTATTGAGTTCTGAAGATTTCGGACTCCTTTGCCGCTGCCCTGTGAGGAGGAGGATCCATGCCACCATTGGAGCTAAACCAGATGAGTACCGAGCCGTTGGCGTAGGAGAGGACCACCGCACCTGCTAGGTCTGCGCCATTGAAGGAGTTGTCTACCGAGCCACTGTGTGCCGCACTGCAAGAGGAGGAATCCGTGATCTGCCGGTGTCCAGGAGCTGTGCGCCACCTGGTTCAAAGGTGGGAAGATGAAAATAGTTTAAAAAATAATAATAAATAATAATAAATAATTAATAATATAATAATAAAAGGAAAATAAAACAAAAAAATAATATAAAAGTAAAGTAAAAAGTTAAAGAAGAAAAAAACAAAAGTGGGTTAAAGTTAAAGTAAATTTTAAAAAGTCAAATAAATGTATTAAATAATTTACAAAAGTTATAAATTTAAAATATTAATAAGTTATAAATTAAAATATAAAACTTAATTAATAATAAATGAAAATAATAAATTAATTCAGTTTGTATAGAATAATTTTAGAATTAATAATAATTATAAATAAATTATAAAATATACTTATTAATTTAAAAATATTTAAAACTTAAGTAATAATTTTAATTACTATATTAAAATTAACTAATTAATTAGTTTATCTAACAATTTTATTTCTTTAATAGTAATAATTAAATTATCAATATAATCTTAGATATTAACTTATTTATTTATTTATTTATGTTGTCAATTTTAATAACTTAGTTAAAAATAATAAAATTAATAACTTTGTAATTATTTTATTAACTTAGTTAAATTAATAACTTTTTAATAACTTATGTTTTACCATAGTTTTGTTAAGTAAGTAATTATCAATTAACTAAAGTTAATTTGTAACGAGTAATATAACAATTTACTTAAAAATAATAATAACTATTTTTCTTGCATCTCTTTTATTTATTTTTCTATTCCATTTTATCTTTGCAGGTTCATTCAAGGGACTTAAACACATCCAGATTCACTTAACTAACTCACCCGGAGTTAGTTATGTGAGAAATTCTAGCGTGACGTGCTTGTCGCGTAAAAACGCACATTCTGCAGTACGTGGGTGAGGAACTTTCGAAGTTGGTAGAATACGTGTGGTGACATGTAGCAGTTGACAGATGATTTACAAAGCAGAGAAAATAGAAATTTTTTGAGGAGGTAGGAATTCATTCATAGAGAGACATTCATACACTTACCCAGAGACGATCGAGAGGAGCAGAGATGATCTTGAGCAGTGCAGACCTGGAACTCAGGAGCAGAGCATCCTTAGGGAGTTCTTTATCCCTCACGTTTTAAACTTTAGTACTCTGTTTCTGTAATGTTTCCTATTACTATAGTGATAATGAATTGTATAGTTAGCTAATTATTCTTGTTCGGGGAGAGTTCTAGCCCTACTGGTATTGTTTTCATCCTTTTTATTTATCATTTTAATGTGTTTAGAATTGATCAGCGAGATCAGTTCTAAATACATACATCTGTTTCACACCACAATAATGAATTTCATGAACCTACAATCTTTTGGTGAGTTTGATTGTAGATTTTTTTTATAAAAACATTAAACTCAAATTGAAAACTTCAGTACTCATGAAGAGTGTGTACTGTCGACTTTTAAAATCATTTTTATGAAGTTTTACTTCTTGGAGTGGCGAACTTTGAGTTGTTCAACTTTGCGACTTAACTCTTGGCAAGGGAAGTTAGTTGCATAATTGCAATGGTATAAAGCAATACATATCATGATTAGGAGATACATTTAAAACCATTATACTAGAATAATCCCTGAGCATTCTTCTCTTCAGTTTGTCATTTATCAACGTTTTATTTTCTTTGTTACATCTTATTTTCTGTTGTTTTCTTTTTATGTATAGACTAGATTAGATTCATAAGAGATGTGTGGTTATTTTACAGTTTATAAAAACATAAAAAAATTAAAAATAAATAAAAATCTACCTCACTACTGACAACAGTGAGGTTTTTAGGAAGGATTTGGTTAAAAATTCACCTTCCCTATGGGTTTGACCCTGCTCACCACAAATACATTAGTAAGTATGAGATATAAATAATTAAATTTTACCAACTTCAATGATAGTTGAGGTCAATTTTTTAATTCCCCCACACTTAAGAATTGTTTTTCCTCAAACAATCCCATGTTTTATTTTATTTGAAAAACATTGAAGTGTTTAAGATAAAGATCACACTGTAACATGTCCATCACTCAAAATAGAGGACAATACATAACAATAGGATTTTGGAAAATGAATTACTCATATGAATCTTTCTTGTAGAAAATACTCACTGGTAATTAAGAAAGAAAAGACCATCCTTAAAAGAAGATGTCATGCATCATATGTGATACAACTTAATGACTAACTTCAATCCAGGCTTAAGTTCTAAGTCCAAGAATGACATGAGGTAAAACATCAATGGAGTTAAGATCTTAACCAAGGAACTTTGTACTCGGACTTTTCACCTAGGTTCCAAAAATAATTAATTTTTTTTGTGAATCACCTCAATGATACAACCTAATTGACTCCCATATAAACCAATTGATCCCTTCTTCATCTGGCGTTCATCATTACCTTCACCTTAATGATCCCATTTTTGACCCTAGACACTTTATTTATTTTTCCTAGGCCATGTATCATTGTGCTGAGCACTGTTTAATGAACTTATTCAAGGTGAACAAAGGGCTTTTAGTAAACAGAAACGCACCCAACATCTAGGATCTCACATACTCATCGTGGGATCCCAGATGCCCAGACTACTCTAGTTTCAAAAGATTTATATAGAAACCATTTACATTGGCTCATTAAAGAAATTACTTCTAATAATTAAAAGAAAAGAAAGAGGCCCCTAGAATCAGAATCAAATTTATAGTTCCAAAGGGTAAGATCATAATCCCATTATCATGTGACCCAAATCACTTTAATAAATAATTTCTAAACCTAATTTCCATCAAATCACCAAGTAAGATCACTCAGCAATCATCCGACCTCATAAATTTCAGACTCTAAGTAGTTCTTAACTTCCAATCAAGCATCATCCTAAGGCAATACTCATTTAAGTTCAGTGTAAGCCTAAAATTATGAAATAATTTTGAAATTTTGTTGACCATTTTTATCGAAACAAGTTTAAAGGTAGTGGAAATTGATGAGCTCTCAAATAATCAAAGTTAAGTAAAGTCTAGAATTGACCCCCTCCCCCACACTTAAAACCCAACTTTGTCCCCAAAGTTGACTTCCAAGTATAGAGAAGAACAATTTATCAGTTAAAATTCAAAAAATATTTTCAATTAGGTAGATATATGACATGTATAAATGGTATCATTATATTTCAACAAGTATGTTTTCCACAAAAATTAATTTACATCAGGTTCATTTAACAAGTACATGCATTACCATTCAAATCCAGTGATGAAGATTTTCAAAGAAGTTCAAACTGTTTCATGTAACTTTTGGGTGCACAATTAATTGGGTGTAATCATTTTAACAATGTAGGATTCAAATGGATGTTCAATGAAGTAGAAAGTTGAATGCTAAACACCATAACATTAATCAGATTTAAAAGACCAGCAGCATGTACCCCCCCCCCCCACTTAATTTCAAGCAGTGGAAAAGATTTTAATAACAATGCAATTCAATTCTTCAGCAAGAAGCACATGCAGATTTTTTTAATAAAAACAAACTTTTTTAGTGACAAAAACAAGAAACAGAAATTTTTATATGCAATTAATGCAACGGATTTTTAGCAAGTATGTAGCAGATTTTTTTAAACAAGCAGAATTTTTTATTAAGTGAGAAGAATTTTTTCTAATGCATTAAGGAGAAGAAAAATGAAATTCAACAATTATGGATTAAATACTTCCCTGAATATGTTTGTCAATTTCCCTCTAGTATGGGAAATCCACTCATTAATAGACCAAGAAGCATCATCCTGAGACAGAACATATAAACCAGGAAGAAAAATCCAACAGGGATAGAGCATATGGAAGACAACACGCATTAATTTATTCAACACTAAACAGTACAAAGAAAATAAGAACAAGAAAGATCATGGGTTGACTCCCATGAAGCACTAATTTTAAAGTCTTCAGTTATACTTTATTTAATCACAAATTTTTTTATTGAAAACAAAAGAAAAACCATGGGTTTCCTCCCATGAAGTTCTTGGTTTAAAGTCTCCAGCCAAACTCACCTAGCAACTAACCGTAGTCACTAGGTGGATGTGGTTTCCTTAATAAGAACCACCACATGTTTTTGGACCAATTATTTTTAATAGAAAGATGAGATTTTTGGGCAACAAGACTTAAGCATACAAAAACTGAATTCTCATAGCCTAAAATAACCCCTAAGTAGCACCCTTTAACAGTAGTGGGTATAGTGCTGTCCACTTCCAGAATAAGTTCAGACATTTGAAGACTTGAATACAAATAAAGGGACAATATAGATCTAGGTGCTTCAAAGGGTGTATCATTATTTTCATGGCTTTATCTCTTAAACTCAACACTAACAGGTTCAAATACAAAGGTGCTTGTGGGTGAGTTCTGATTACCAGGCTCAAGAGGGAATTTAATTAAGTTCTGAAATGAATCATGGACAATGAAACACAAGTATGATTTTCCCTCCAGACTAGTATCAGAATCATGAAAATCTTTTTCACCCTTCACAGTTGAGGAAGGAAATGAAAAATAGGGAAGATAATTTATTTTATCACAAATTGATTCAGGACTAACATTGCTGGAAATCTCTTCCAAAATATCCTCATATGTTAACTCAAACTGAACATCTACTACTTCTATAAAATCAATTCTGAAACCATCATCTAGTGTTTGTTCAACCTCTTTTTCATGTTCAAATTCAAAAGACTCACTTTCCAAAACCATGTCTGTAGTGTGTTCTAGAAAGTTAAGTTCAGGGAAAGAAATGTTCAATTCAGCTTCAATAAAGTCATTCTCAAGATTGATCAAATTCAAACAGTCTTTCCCATGTATATCAACACTATTTTTAATTTCACTACACAATGTTTCAGATAAGTGATCACTATGATAAAAGGGAAATGAAAAATCATCAGTTAGTCTTTCTTCAAATATCATTCCCTTTTCCTCATCATCCAAAAACATTTCAAAAATTATTGGGTTTACAGGTTCAAAACATGGAAGAGTGTTTATTAGCTTAGGTTCAAAGATTTGAGTTTATGTGATTTCCAGCTTAAGGTTCTCTTCCAGAGTGTTCCCAACTTCCAGTTAAGGTTCAATATTCACAATGTATGAAAAATTGGGTGAATAGTTTTTAACATTCATGCTTTTATTCTCAAGTTTCACTTCTACCTGAGTGAATTCCTTTTCAAAACTTCTAAAATAGTGATTTTTTTCTAAATTAGGAATTATGAAGAGAACTGGGCATTCCTTTTCAATATGTTTTAATTCAGTTTCAAAATTTTCCAACTCAACTCCATTAAATTTCTTTATTGGATTTTCAATGTTGTTTTCTTGAATTTTTGAGTCAGTTATTTCCAAATTTGGTTCAACAGTATTAGATTCTTCAGAAATAAAGTGTTATTGTCCAGTCTCACAATCACTCTCTTCTTCCACTTGATTTTAAAATATTTTAAAGATATATACTTTTTCATTTTCTTCATATTATTCTTTTTCAATAACCCTATTTTGTAATTCCAAGAGCATGTTTTATAATTTTTTCATTCTTTGATCTTGCTCTTGAGAATCTCTAAGTTGAATTTCATGGGTTTTAGTTAACCAATTATTCCAATTATTCTCCCTAGAATCCAGTTTGGTTTCAATTAATTCTAGTTTAGCAAGGAATTCAGGATTAGATTTAAAATTTTCATTTTCTTCAATATAAACATCCTATTGTGGCTGGTTATAGACACACTTCCAAGCAGTATACCCATAATAGCCACAACACACACAATGTGGCCCCTGTTGATTCTAGTTTTCAAGAACATCAAATTTTAAACAAAAACCAGGTGAGATTAAACACACAACAGTTCACTGTGAAGAATATTTCTCAAAATCAACACAAACCATAGGTTCCAGTTCAAAACAGTTTTTTTAAAAGATTTTTTAAAATGATTTTTTAGTCTTTTTTTATTGTTTTTTTAAACCCTAGACTCTCAGTGTGTTCCTTCCCCGGCAACAGCGCCAAATTTTGAAGTGGTCGGAGTTCGTCATGACCCTCAAAATTACATTTATTAACTTAAACTAGCACAGTGGTGCAGGGTCGAACCACATAGAAGGATGATGAGTGAATCTAAGGTTTTAAAACTAAAACCTCACTGTTGTCAGCAGTGAGGTAGGAATCTTTTTTACTTTTCATTTTTTTATTTCTTTTTAACAAAGCAGTATGAAACAATTTTGGAAAATCCCTATTATCTAAACTAGAAATAGATACATCAAGTATGAAATAGTGAAAACTAAAAAAAATAACTAAAGAAGGAAATAGGAGTGCTGAGGGTAGATCAAAAGTTTGCTCAAGATATTTGAACCATACTGGCTTAAATGAATGATCCTCATTTGATTAAATTCACACCTTAAATGCAGTTGTTAATTCTTCCTCACCAGAAGAAATAACACTCTGTAATATAGTTTTCGAAGTTCGCCACAACAAAAACCACATACAACAATTTGATAAAAGTTCATCATCAGAATACTATCTTGCCAAGAGTTCTGATGATTTCAAATTTGAAAGTTTGATGAACTATCTCAATGATAGATCTCGCCAAAATATCATCGATTTGGAATTAAGTTATTTAAGGTGTTAATTCAATTTCAAAGTTTAAGAACCAGATTCAATCCCATCGAAAGAATCATATTCTCATTGAAGAAATTAGTTGAAGATAAAAGTTTTAACCAATAAAACTCCACATTCTCAAGAAAAAGAAATTAAACTAAGATAATTGTCAATTTATCAGTAGTGAGTACAATGTAAACATATAAAAGTAGAGGAAGAGAGATCCTCCCTCTGAGAATGATTATCACGTACTGCCACTTCGCTCCTACAACTCCAATCCTCAGTGCTTCCCTTGGTGTCTCCCGGGAGTTCTTCTCTTGAATTGTGTGGCGTGGAATCCGAATGAGTGTCCTATCTAAAATCTGCTGCTACTCTACTTTAAGTACCCTGCTGTCATAAGCTGCATGTCACTTCTCGATACCACCGACTCCAAAAAGTCTTTCACATTAGCACCGCTCAGGTTCATTTTATCCGTGACAGGCACGTCACACTAGTTTTTCCTTCGTAACTAACTCCCGCTGAGTTAGTTAGATGATTGTGGATGTGTTTTAGTCCATTGAATAAACTTTCAAAGTAAAGAACATCAAAACAATGTTAAATTTGTTAAAATACAAAAATAAAATTGTTGATAAAAATAAATCACTTAACTGATATTAGCTGGGTATTTAATTTAGTTAATATAAAAATTAAATTATTAATTATTAAATATTATTATTAAGTAATTGAGTAATTGATTAATTTATTTTAATATATTTATTAATGTTAATTTAATTATGAAAAAGAAATATCAAATGGACCATTAATTAAATTATGTTACTTCATTAAATTTGTAAGTTGTTAAAATTTTAGTTTTAAAAAAATATCTTAAATAACAGAGTTGGTATTTATGATTTATTATTATTACTAATGTTAAATATAATTATTACGTTTATTATTATTATTTTGGAAAGTGAGGTTATTTCCATTTAATTAGAATATTTTGTAATGATTTAATTCTTATTAAAATTTATTTTATTGATAATTTTTATTAAAACAATATGAAATTAATTTAGGAATCTATCTAGTTTAGTTAAATATAACTAATATTAATTAAATTAGTAATTCTGTTTAATTAATTTTCTTATGTATATTTTTATTACTTAATTATTAAATTTTAGTAAATTTAGTTATGTTATTTTATTTTATTTTATCTTTATGTTGAGTTTACTTTTATTATATATATATATATATTTTCCCGGTTTCTTTTTCTCCAAACCCTCGGCACACAACAGAAGAGATCGCTGGTTTCTTCTCCAGTGCCGCATGCTGGTCCGTCTCCCTCCAAGTTTGGGCTCCTGCTCCTTCCAGCAACGACTCCACCAAGATTTAGCCATGGAGGTTTTAACTTCTTCCCGGTTCATCCCAGCGGGTATGCAACAAATTTCCTCGAGTCCAGTGCGGCGAGGCGGATCTACTTAACTCCAGAAGCAGTGGACTAGGTCATCTGCTTCGTCTTCCATCGCGGTACGGTGGACTCCCTCGAAGTAGCTGGTCTGGCGGACCTCCTCCACAGAAATACAACAGCGCGACATTGGGTGCAGTGACTCAGCTCCAGTGGACTCGACTTTGTCTTCTCCAAACCCTGCGACATCGCCTCCCTAATTCATAGCACCGACTGCAACAGACAACGGATCTTCTCAACCCGTCTTCCTCCTCTGGTGAACTCAACCTCAGTGGCGGTCCGACCTCGCTGCGGTGAAGAATTTTTAGATCTGAGAAAATTTTGGGATTTGAATGGTTTAGATTAAAGATCTGTGAACTTGGTTTGTGATAGAATCAACAGTATCCATAGTGGATTTTCATCAGAGTGAGGTAAAATGAAATTCCTATGTTGGTATCGGTATGTGAAGAGTTGCTACAATCAGTTGATGATTTGGGGGAGACGAGGTAGAGGGACCGACGCTGGTATGAGGTTGAAGGGGTACGAGCTCTCGTGAGACTGATGAGAGCGGTCGTAGGTGTCTCATGAGGCAAGCAGTGACTTTCCAAAGGTTGTGCTACTGATGGTGAGGGAATGGATTGGTGATTCACTGACTCACCGATAGTAAAATAAAAAAATAATAATTAATTGGTGAGTGGAAAAGTTGAAAACAGGGGATAATTGGTGAGTTGGATGACTCAGCAATAGTTAAAATAAACAAGAGACCAGTTGTGAGAAAATAATAAACTAACAGTGAGTGCGTAGAAAAATGAGAGACCGACAAGGTAATGAAACATTGTGAAACCGATGAAAAATCGGTGTGATGACCCACCGATAGTTATAAAGAAAACTTCGGTGTGTTAAAATATTGGTGAGATAAAGAATCAGTGTGACAGCAACATCGGTGCGTAACTCACCGATAGTACAAAATTAAAAACATTAACAATAAAAATTAATTTACAACAGATAATAAAATTAACAACACTAATTAATTAACACAAAATAGGAATTAACTATGCTATTTAAGATTAAATAATTAACTGCAAATAAAAATTAACCAAATTATTTAACAAACTAAAAATAAAAAAAATTAATTATTAACTAAGAAAATACATGTTAAAATTAATTTAATTTATGTCTAAATAAATGTAGAACTCTTAAAATTAATTAACTGCAAACATATATTTAAAATAATTAAAATTAACTAAAGATATTCAATGAAAAAGTTAATTAGTTAGATGATAAAATGAAACTTAACATTAAAAACACAGTACTTTATTAAACTTTAACTTAAACTTATTTACTTAGTAGAATAATTTAACCGGTTAATAAGTAAGGTTAATTTATTAAATAAA
This sequence comes from Viscum album, assembly GCA_963277665.1. NCBI lineage: Eukaryota > Viridiplantae > Streptophyta > Magnoliopsida > Santalales > Viscaceae > Viscum > Viscum album. The sequence continues at coordinate 1,804,510,679 of OY728146.1, forward strand.
TCAGATTTAAATGGTAAAGACTTGGATTAAAAACTGGATTATATTGAAGTAAATAAAGATGATAACTAAATAATAATTATTTAGAAAAGTTAATAAATAACACAAATTAAGATTATAAAACTAAAAAGTAGATTAATATATAGAATAATCATATAAACAATAAAAAATGACTAAAAACACATATTTAATTATAAAAAATGATTAATTAATAGAAGTAGTCATAAAATTACAAAAGTTCCATTATTTATTAAAAAGTGTCAAAATAAGTAATTAAATTGATAAAAATTAAATAAAAGATGCGGCAAAACTGTGTAAAAATAGAGCCACATCAATTGTGATTACGGACCTAGAGTTCAATTGTGGTTTAATGTTATTGGTTTTACTTATCTTTTCAGTTGTGTCTCAACTAGGTTGAGCATGTTTCTTTTCATACACTTATAACAACATATTTTATATGTTCATTTTCGAGGTGGCTGACTAATATTATTTCTCATCCCTACGAATGAACCTCAGTGTATGTGTAGACCTTATGTATGCTTTTTAGTTTGAGAATAATTGCATGGTTGTTAGGGATGAGGCCTAGAGTTTCATGATTGAGCAGAGCTACTTGGGTGGGATTTTTTGATCGGGTGGGTGTAGTTTGACAGTATCTGTTTGGATCAAAGTTAGCAGTATATCCATGTAATTTTATTTCAGTTTCTTTCGTACTTATTTATATGTATGTACGGCCCAATGGGTGACCATTTTTGTAAGTATGACTTATCTATTTAGGCTTTTACAACATTTTCATTTATTATTACAACATGTTTTATTTTAGTTTATTTACTGTTGTGTATGATACTTAGTTATTTTTTCTATTTTCTCACTCTGATATGAGGGCATAGTCTCTCCACTATGACATCCTAGGCCCTCACTTATATTCGGAAACCTCTAGCTTATGAGGATGAAAACTTGAGGCCTCATAACTAACCGGTTCATAGCACCATTTTAGTGGCATCCGAGTTGGGATGTTACACTTCTTATAGTTACTTAATTGATTTAACTAATTATGATTTATTTAATTATATTATAAAATATTTAATTTTTTAAATAGAAAATTATTCACTAAGGTTTTGCATTTCATGCATTATAAGATAGAATACACATAAAATTTATTAAAGAGATAATATATTCTTAAATCACAATGTGTCAAATCCCTACCCCGTTGCTCATGGTTTTAACATCATGAGGTCTCCCAATGAGTTGGGAATTGGTTATTTTGAGTTATATTATTGGTTTTAAATGTTTAATTTATTATTTTTAGATTTTATTGATGGTATAGGTTCTTGTGAAGTTGGAGGAGGTTTATACGATCATGAGATCGACTTATGGATTGTTGGATGAGGTTGGTGGCCTTGATTTTTTTAAGTCTATTTCTCATTCAGAGATTTTATGTTTATATTCCCTCATTATTATAATATTCATGTATATTTTATGAATTTTTTGTTTCCTCTATATATTAGGATGGGTTATTATTTCCCTAATAGTAAACATGGACTATATATCTTATTAAGTAGTTTGATGGCGGTGTCCTGGTAAAATGAGTACCGAAGGATATCTTTATGGTTTTCATAGTGGTGTGAGTTGGATTTCAAATAATAATAGATTTACATTTAAAAAAAAAATTAAAATAGGGTTTGGAATAAAATATATTTTTAAAGAAAAATGGAAATTTTATAAATGGGGTTTGAAATGGCATTTCAAAAAGAGAATAAGGTTTTCTAAAGAACATTTGATGAAATTTAGACAAAGTTAGAGTGCGGGTAAGATGAAAAATTGTTTCTTTTCTAAATTATTTTAAAAAGGATTTTGATCAGTTTTAAAAGGAAATACAAAGGGTTTTGGTTGATTTTTTTTGATATGTATGACCTCATATGGGTGATGTCCTATTTTTCGAAGCATGGGTGATTTTATATGTTCCCCTTACTATGATTGACTTGCGTGATACTTATTACATGTTGATGAATGAATCTGAATATTGAACTATAATTTTGGGAGGTTTAAAAGTGATTGGTTGGTTCAAATGGGTGGAAAAAACCATTAGAGGGATTATATGGGTATTAGGATGTTTTTTAGATGAGGAACTAGGTATTGAGTGACTAACAGCTTGCAAAACGTTTGCGAGTTATGAGACACGGCATGTTCCTTGCTTGTTGTTGCATTCATGTAATAACTATGTGCTTATGATAAGATATGGATTCCTATGTAAGAGATGGATCCTCGGGCCTATAATTTCCAATGAGTGATATGAAACTAGAAGGATCTCCATGAAAGAGATGGTTTCTTAGTTATGTGTGAATGTTTGGTCCAAACTTGACTGATAATATGTGGCTTGAGATGGGATGTGCACCCACTCTTGAGTGAGAAAGGACATATAGAGTACTTCATGTGTGACATCCCTTGAGTGATAAGGTTTGACCTTTATACATGTAATGTGACCTCCCTTGAGTAGAAAGGGATGGTTCGTGACTTTAGGAGACCCTACCTTGCCCCTTCAGGTAGTGGTTAGGACTCAACGTGTGACCTCCCTTGAGTTGAAAGGGATGGGATGAGACTTAAGGAAACCCTAACCTACATTTTTAGGTAGTGTCCAAGATTTGGTATGACACCATACCCTACATATTTGGGTATCAGTTTGGTTTTGGTATGAGGTTACTACTTCTGATCAATATAGATTCAAATAATGTATTTTCATGTGCCATGGTGTCATAGTTAGTACACAAAAACATGACATGTATGCTTGTATATGAATTGTGTATTATGTTTTTGGGTGGGTGAGTTTCATGGGAATGACTTCACTCCTTATATATATATAATTCACATACACATGATCACAATAGCACTCAGCATGGTTGAGGTATTAGGGATTCCAAATGGGATGTGGGAATCAATCCATACCTACATATACATCATGGGTTTCGATGTACGTGGGTAAACATTCCTATTTCATATTAGGAAATAGGTATTTATTAGATATGGAGACATGTTATAGGTCTAGAAGTTTATGTAGGTTAATGATACAACATGAGGATTATGTGGTTTGGGACAGAGGCTAGTTTATTTATTTTTTAGTTATTGTTATGCATGTATACTATCCAATGTGATACTATTTCATTTATATATATATATGATTCCTTATATTCTATTTCTAACCACTTCCACTCTATTTTTTTCTACCACATAATACAAATAGTTTACTTCTTTCTATTATTGACTGAAAGGGCCCATTTGGCTCCCTTTTTAATGTTTATTGGTTTTTGGGATGTCAATTATATATATGGGTCATGCCAAAATTTTGGTAAATTTGATCATGAAACTAGAGATTTATTTTAGATGGAATAGTCTAACCACAACCATGTTAGGATCTAACCTCTAGTAGGTAGCCTATGGAATACATAGAGGCACACTTAAGGTTATGTAGTGTCCCTATGTGGGTGCTATTCAGGAAGTCTGAGACAGAGTATTACAAAATGATATTAGAGAGTTTTTTTGTGATTGGGTAGTGTTAGGACCAAAAGAGTCCTAGATAACCTAAGAGGGGGGGGGGGGGGGGGGGGCGAATCAGGGTATGGATATTCGTTTTCAAAATTCTTCCTAACCCCATTGGATCTTGAACTCTTTATTATTAGGGTCACTTTTTTTTCTCTTTTGTGTTTATGTTGATCACTTATTTTTATCTTTATCTGATGGTGATGCTTTAGATGCAATTCATGGAAGAAACTAGGTAGACACAAAGATTTTTACTTGGTTCACCCTCACTAGAATACATCCAAGGAGCATACAATGATGATGTGTTGCTGTACCAAATCCACTAAAGCTCACTACCAATAATGTTCAGGCTAGACCACTTCTCTGCCCAGGATCACTGCCTTTACAATGTTTAGGGTCATCTCACTACTTTCCCAAGGGTCACTCCTGGTTCCTCTCTCTCTGACTCACTGCTGGTAGAAAGGATAACCTTCTTCCACTTCGTTTGCTCACTGCAATTGGAAGGGATCCACTCACAGTTTATAGACCTGTAAGTCTCTTCATTTTCATGAATACATGCATCCTAAACTATTTATAGATTCTTTTCTAAAGTCCAAATTTCATCCACTGATGAATACCCATTTTCCCCTGACCACTGGGCACCAACCTTTGGAAATTACCTTCACAAAGAACCCTACTTCATGAAGATTTCAATTTAACGAAGCTCAAACAAGACTTCGTGAATTTCTCGCATTTTAATGAAGCTCACACTTTTTTAAAGTTCAGGCCGTCATAGAGCTCAATTCTTCACAGAGCAACTTCCCTTGCGAAGCTCACTAAGCCAACGTAGAGAACACAACTTTCACAGAGCTAGATTAATCACCATGAAGCTCCTTCCTTTCATGAAGCAAACGGCCTTCGCGAACCACCTTTGCGAGCCGAGAGCAAAATATTTTCTTCGAAAACTCTATACTTCTCTCAAGGGGGTCAAGGCCTATTTATAGGCGATTCCACCGACCCTTGAACCTTATGTGAGAAGTTAGTGCCACATCATCACAAATTGCGAAGCTCAAAAATTCCTACTGAAATTCTCTCAATATCACAAAGAACTATAGAAATTTTCCAATCATGGAGCTCATCATAATTGCAGAGCATTCCGTCAATTACTTTGCACCTTCGCCACGAAGCTCCAATTGCAATGCCCTTCACCGCTGCAATGCTCTTCAATGCTTCCGTTCATGAAGCCTGTTGTAATCGCGAAGAATCACCGTCAAAATGTTTCATGTATTTGTGAAATCCAATCCGTTAAGCCTATATTCATGAAATTAATGCCTTTTCTATATTTTTATGAGATCTTCATGGATATCCACTTTTCCCGATTCTCACCAAACTCAAAATTCTGGACTCCAAAAATTTGGAAAACACTGGAAAACGGTTCCACCTTGTATCTATTATTTTGTACAGCCTCCAGATCGTCCATTCCTTTTTCATGGTTCTTTGTCAACATATATTGTCAAAAAAATCTCTGGAACTCGAAAATTTACCATGGAAACCTACATTTTCAACAAAACCAACCAACCCAAAAATGCTGCAATGTTACCTTAAGGGATATTTGTCCAACAGGTAGTGTAATTAGAGGTGGTGTTAGGATATTAGGACTTATAAGGTAGATTGAGTGCATGGTTAACTAGCATGAAATTGGTTAAAAACTAAGTTTCTAGTGGATTTACAATGTCTATATTGGGAACTCTAAGAAGGGTGATGTGTTATATTGGGCTAAGAATCCTTGTGTTGGATGGATGAGACTCGGAATGAGTCATAAAAATCAGTTGGGAGAAAGTGAGTTAATCATGCATCATGATCGTGGCTTGGTTAGGGCATGATACACATGTCTATGGGTAGTTTTTCTTGACATGTTACCTCATCAAGGTTAATTATTAATTGAAAAAATTTATAATAAATAATTTTTTACTCAAATATATTATAAGGTATTATTAGATTAATAAGGATTTTAATGGTTTTATAATTTGAGTATGATTATTATTGATGAAAACCTTGGAGAAATGGTTTTTTTGATGGTTGTGTTTTGGGAAAAATCACATTTTAAGAAGAAAACCTCATTTTGAAAGAAATTCTTCCAGTGTCAAGAGATGTGCTGAAAATGATTTTATAAGTTAGTTTTATTTGAAATGGATTATGGAGCGGTGGTTTTGAAATGGCTTTGGATTTTCATATATTAATGTTTTTTAAAATTGAATGCCAAGATATATTTTGAAATAGGGGATATTTTTCAAGAAAGAGGTTCTCTAGTTTGGGGATTTTGGGTGAGTTTGGGTTTTTATAAAAACCTTTGGATGATAAGGGGAATTTTTGAAACTTTGGTGAGTTTTGGTGCGAGTAAAATGATTTGAACGAGTTTTTGAAATAAGTATCCACTATATATGGAAACCAGATAACTTTTATTTTTTTCTATTTGATTAGGATAGACCCGAGTACTAGAATTGTGTGTTCAGATTCTATGCTTCATTTTCTTGGAATTTCCAAGTATTGTTGGAGAGTGTGGACCTGGTTGAGTTTATTGGTGAAAATAAACTGATGCCAATGTAGAATGAGTTTCTTGCTTTTCTATGACTGACTACGGGAGGGTGGGTGGTGGTGGTGTTTTTGTTATGCATTCAATGGGTATGCCTTAATTGTTTCGATAGGACATCTTACGGAGGGATCTTGAGATGAGTGTTTGTTATTGGGATCGATTAGCTGGATATGTGGGTGTTTTTGATTTCATGGTTTGGACCACTTGGTGTGTGTTTTGGTAAGAAATACCTATGGTAGGTTGAACTATTAGTTTGAATTGGTAATTGGTAGCAAAGTCTTATGGTGGGGAGAAACATATGCCTCAAGGTCGATTGGTAGTCAAAACTTTAGTGTCTTGAGGTTTATAAATGTGGCTAGACACCGTATTGGTGTTGTGGTTTAATGCTCGAGTATGACTTGGGAGGTCACATCTAGTCCCAATATTTAGTGGTGGATAATCCATGGGTTATGGAGTCCAAGGGTTTTGGTTCAGCGAGGCAATGATAAAGATATTCCTATGGGGGGAAGCATCAAATTGGTCATGGGTATATGAACCTCATGTTGGTCTGGGTCATGGATGTAGTGGAAATTTTGGAGTGAGTTAGATAAAGATGCATTATTATTCAGGGCAGGGGTATGAAAATGGTTTTGGTTAGTCGATGATCCATCCCTAGAAATTTCACCAGGTGTTGGGTTTGGGAATTGGTGTGAGCATTTGGTTGATTTCATGATTTCTATGAGGGTTAAGGCATCATGGTTGGGAGAAGTGATGGTGCGTCAGTGGGTACGACTGATCATTTTTGGTAAAATTATATCATAGGAAGACCGATTGGTGTTGTTTCATAGAATTAGATGTGGGGAGGTGGAGACCATATCTTGATCATCCTTCAGTAATCAATTGGGGTAGATATGGTATTAGACTAGTATTTTTGGATAAAAAACGGGTGTATTTGGGCATAGTGTTTGGAGTTTCATAGAGAAATCATGCCCAATGTTTGGAGATGAAGTGTGACATATTGGTGGTGAATAAAAAACCGAGCCAGGTCAATATTTTTGGTTGGAATAATACCATGAATTCTTAGGGATAAGAAGTGTTATGGTTTGGATTTTTTAATGACTTGTGTCGTTATGGGTTATGAATTTCATATGAAGTTTGATTTTTTGGTCGAAATAAAGGTTCATTTCTATAATTAGGACTCATATTTGAATTTGAAGTGTTCAAACATCTTAAAAATATGTTTTTGGATGATAATTGAACCATAGGAGGAATTTTAGGTGATTAGGTTGGTGTTAGAGCAGGGTTGGGTGCCTCAAACCTTTATTAGTTTTTGGCTATAGATCCAAGTCACACTGTAACCCCTAGGATGCATTGTTAAAGGGATTAAGTAAGGGGTTTTGATCCGTGAGAAGTGTGGGGTGTAGGACATGACACCATGAAGGAGGGATAAAATGTCTCCTATCTAGTGTGGGAGTGATTCATATCATGACCCCTGGTTACACTATGAATAAGTCAGGGAAAAGATGAAATCACAATGTGATCTCTATAATTGTACCATAAACTAGATGAAAATGGGTTTATTAAAGGTTCAGGTTGTTTTTCTAGGGGTTTCTAATGAAGAAACCCCATGGATTTCTTTTTCCCCGATGTACAATCATAGGGGGAAAAAACCCCCTCTCCCCTTGATGTGTTCTTATTTAATGCATGTTTTCCACATCAATTATGGTTTATGTATGTTTTATTATGTAAATAATGTGCTTATAATAGAGTATTATTAATTAATTGATTTTTTTTTGAAATTACAATTTTATTACATAATATTTAAAAATATTGTTTTTATTAGTTTATTTTCTATTCTATTCTTGGAATTTTCCAAACATTTAAGAGAGAATCATTTTGTTTGTTTGTTATTTAAATATATAAATCTTAAAATTATTGGATTTTTTTATATTTAAATTATTAATTATTAAATTATTTAAATATTTTATTTTGAATTTTATTTTTTTAATTTTTAATTTATGTTTTATTTATTTATTGTAGGTTATTTGTAATTTTATTATTTTGATGTTCATTTTTTTACTAGTTTTTATTTAGCATTGTTTTAATCCAATTTCCAATTATTTCTAATTAATTTTGTTTGAATTTTGAAATTTCTAATTTATAGTGGAAACTTATTTTTAGAATTATCATGTATTTATTTTTTTATTTTATTTTAAATTATGTAATTATTTTATTCTATTTATTATTGTTAAAGATGTTTACTTAAGTGATTTTCACCTGTGTAAGATAATTATTTCCTAAAATAATTAGAAGGAAGGGTGTAATATAATATTACCTATTGTACAATATCATTTGTATCATTAGTGTGAAATATAAGATATATGTTTAGAGAATTTATATGGATATTTTCTAGATGTTCGCAAAAGTTAAATTTGGATGTGTAAGATATTTATCAACTGCTCACAAGAAATAATTCTTATCTGAATAAGAGAATATATTATACACTTCCACCCTCATAAGATAATTTATTTTATCAAAAGATAAAAGTATCCCATGTAAAAGAATTCATCTTACACCTATGGGAATAAAGTGAACTCAATTTTGTTTTCTAAACTGAGCTGAGTGTGCTAAGTGAAGAAAAACTGAAGCCATCTGATTTCGATCCCACTTAATATGTCCCTAAAACCCAAAGAAAACAATGAGGGATGAACCATTCAAAGAAGAAGAACCATTTAAGAACTGATCTTACAGAAGAAGATGAGGTTAACCTCCACTGAGATCCTGACTGAGGTTGTGATCTCAAAAAAGATGACCCCCCCGATTTTTGAACAATATACCCAATGTTGAAGCATACTAAGGAAGTTGATGATCTACGATTGAGATTTGTTGAAGAAGAATTAATGGTTGACTGCTACTTTACATCAAGGGGAAATCAAAGGTTTGACCTAATTGAGATCCCTTTTGAGATTAACAAGGAAGATATACTAATGATACCTTGGAGTTTAATTTGGGGGATGAATACCTAGAAGTTGAGCTACCATTGAATGTTGAAACCAGATCTCAATGCTTTGTCTGATGTTGAGCTAACCGAATTAGTCAAACATGTTAATAAAAGAGGATGAAATTGAGATCTACTGATGAGGCTAATTCTTTACTGATCATGAGTATGAATATTGAATGTTTTAGTAGCTATTTTATTAGATATTGATGATAATATGTGATTTAGTTACATTATGCCAAGGTCATATGAGGAAGAACACCTGAGGCCACCATAAATGTTGATGATGATCCCAATAGAGCTTACAAAGCTGATGAGACTAAGCCTATAGATGAGTTGGGTTAATGATGTTTGTTGGTGAATATTTAGATTAATTTAATTCAGGATTTATACTCACTATCTAAAGGAGACCCAAGCCCGATCCTGGATATGGGATGAGTGTCCGAACCTAATTGAAGATGCTTCATTGTTGAGATCTTTAGAAGACAACTCCTATTACTTTTCAACATTTTGGAGTAAATATTTTTTTAAAAAATGGTTGATCTCTTACTATTTATAGGTGTAGGTTGAAGATAGTAGAGTGGGGATCGATGCACCTTGATGTTTAGTAAGTAGGATTAAAGGTTAGTGCATATAAGGTATTTGAAATAATGATTGTGAGAGATTGAATTCACCAGTGTGTGGTTGAGACCAAAAAATATTACCTTGTTTTAGGTGCATAATTGATTTGTGTACCCAGGTTGAAGAATGGAAATGAGGGAAAAAAATTATTCCCATTGATTTAGAGCATGGTTTCATACAAAATTAATAACTGGAGAGTTGATGTTTACTGTGGGATATGTTATGTTCAAAATTAAGGATATGAAAAGTGTGTTAGTGGGAGAAAGGGATGATGATCAACATGAGCTTGAAGACCAATTGTTCAGAATTTAAATAAGTTTTATAGGTATATGATGAATTTTCCTACCATTGAACCGTACATGGTTCATATTGATATGGAAGCATGTGTGTGAATTAATTTTTTTTTCAAGGGAAATTTATCTTCACATAGAAGTCACATTAAAAAGAGATAAAAATCCTTAGAGATACTACCACCTAAAAAAATGATGTGAGACAATCCCGATGATAATAATAATAATAATAATAATTATAATAAGATAATACAAACAAATACATATACATAATCAACCAGAGATACAAAGTGGGAGAAGAGAAGGTTTTCTAGAGATTATAGGGAATAAGAGCAGCAAGATTCTTTGATAAAGTTGAAGAGTGGGGTTTCCACATACTCCTCGATGATGTATGCATAGATATTTAGTGCTTGGAACTAGGGGATTCAAATGGTGACATCTTTATGTGTTTTAATATATATTATTTTTTAATTTCAGTTCTCATCATATTATAAAACATTGAAATGTGATAGTTGATTGATGTTTGATTATTTTGTTACCATGTAAATCATTCTATTCCATTCTAAGAATAAAACATTACTGATTAGAGTGTGTTGATATATTAATGTGGGTTGTAAATTCAAGATAAGTAGGAGATTGACGTCAATCCTCTTTGCTTAAATTTATCAATCCTCAATCAAGGATTTTGAATACAGAGGGAGTCGACCATGTTATTGTACTCAGTCATAATTGAGTACATTGATTGAATCCTACCAAAAGGGGACCAATGAATTTGATCTTATATGTTGACCAAAACTTATTAAATTGAATGAAACATAGGATTTTAGATCTCAATATTTGCATTGAGATAGTTATAATTGTGAATTTATTTAAAAAAAATGAAGAAAGATTGATCCATAAGAATTTCTAGATCTGGCCAATATTTCTTTATTTTGTGAGTTTTACTATTTCTTGTTTACATATGTTTCTATTTTTAATAGTTTATAAAATTAGTTTTGAATCGATTTCCACCAAATATTTTTAGAAAGTAAATAAAAAAAAAATCATGATAGAAAAAATCTCCTAAAGGGAAGTCTCATTGGAGATAAAATTGGGTGCTTCTTTAATATATCATTTTAGGAAAAAATTGAATTTATGTTAAATATAATATAATAAAAAAATCACTCTAAAACTGGAACTATTTATGGGGATGCTACCAAAGAGTTAAATTTTTTTTTTACAAAAAGTCATAAACTTCTTTCTAAAAAAATAAAAATAAAAATTTTTTCATTAAAAGAAATTTAAATTCTCATGTATATCTGATAATAATCTTGAAAATTTTGAAAAAAAACTCTTATAGTCTGATAAATAGAATTTTAGAAAAGAAAAAAAATAAAAAAGTTATTGAAATTAAAAATATAGAAAAAATTAAGAGATCTTAGAAAGAATCTTCAAGAATAAATTTTATAACTACAAAATAAATTCTAGATTTAGAAAAAATGGATGAATAAAGAACATTGAATGATCTCATTGTTCTAGATTTTAAAAAATAGTAAAACTATATAGGTTACATAAACATCTACCCATATTTGGATCGTAGACTAGGATTGATACATTATTTTCCTAAATTCCATGCTATATTGGGTGAAGAACCACAAAATTACTTACAAGAGTTTCACACGGTGTGTATCATTTGGAAACCACAGTCGGTCAGTGAGGATCAAATTAAGATGAGGATGTTCCCCTTTTCTGTTGACGAGGTGGAAATAGAGTGATTCTATAACTCCCTATCCATCTCTATAGGGAGTTGGTGCCAGCTAAATAAAATATTACTTGAGAAATTTTTTCCAGCCTCTAGGACTATCTCATTGAGAAAATTTATATGTGGTATTAAGAAGTTGTAAGAGGAGACTCTGCATGAGTATTGGGAGAGTTTTAAAAAATATGTTCTAGCTATTCACATCACTAGATTTCTGTTAAAATTATAATCAAATATTTTTTAAGGTTTAATATTAATGGATAGGAGTGTGATAGATGCTTCCAATGGAGGAGTGTTACTAGATAAGACTCCCATTGATTCCAGAAATCTCATTTCAAATATGGCCTAAAATTCACATTAGTTTGGTATTAGGGGCTTAATCCATTTCAAACCATATATGGAAGCATATAATTACAAGTTTTAGAGAGGCCTAATTTAAAGTTAGTAAGTGATCTTACCAATGAGATGAGACATATGTTTTCTAGATCTATCCCTTTATAAATTGAACAAGAACTAGTTTTTACCATTTAGACTCATTGTGTAATTTTCTCAGTTTCTAATCATTTTAATGACCAATTTACTCAACTCCAAGAATTAATTTTAACTTTTAATGGGATATTCCATGAAAATCCTTCCTAAAACAACCTGAATAATTAATTTACCAACTAGAATAGTCAAGCTAGGCCTTTTCAATCCAACTAGAATTTTATCCAAAGTTGGAATTACCAAATAAATAATATTTTTCGGCCTAATTATCAATAAAATAGGCATTTCTATCCCCAAAAATCTAATCAAAATCATAGTCATAGTCAAGATAAATTTAGTAACCAAGTTGGTGTGAATTTTATAAATTTTAAGAATCAAGAAAATACAAAACAACAGAATTATCAAAGGAATGATTCACATCTTGAAGAAATGGTTATATAAAAAAATCATTTCTCAACAAATAAAAGTGTTGTTACAAAATATGGTAACTCAAATGGGTCAAATTAAAATTAAAATTAATGGTTTGAAGAATCAAATAAGTGGTTTTTTTCTATCACAAACTGATGTGAACCCAAAAGGAAGAGAGAATGTTAGTGAAATAATTCTGAGAAGTGGAATTGAAATTAAAAACCCCCAAGATGAACTGAATGAAGAAGGAAATAAAATGTATCGTACCAATTTTCAAATAAATAGAAAACCATAAGTAGAAATCACAAAACCACTTGTTGAAATGGTTTTTGAACCTGCTGAATTTGTATATGAACATGCTATCCACAAACCTTAAGAATAAGAAAAAAAATAAAAAGGAATAAATAAAGATTGAAAAAACATATAAGGATTTTATAAATTTAATGAGATCTTAAAAAGGGAATAAAAAATTTAATATGACCTCAAAATGTATATTGAACCACTGCTCTACCCCATGGGTAGTACTCCTTTCAAAAAAAACATTGAAGATGAAATGAAAAAAGAAGTGCTTGAGACTTTTAGGAATGTTAAGGTTAACATTACCTTGTTATATTCTATTAAGTGGATAACTAGATATTATAAATTTTATAAAAATATGTTCAATAACAAAAGGAAGTTCAAGGGAGGTGAGAAAATCAATTTGGGAAGAAATATTTCTTCCATTATCTAACATTTCATCCCTGTTAAATGCAAGGATCTAGGTAAAATTTTTATTCCTTATGTTGTTGGAAATCACCAATTTGAAGATGATGTGTTAGATTTAAGAGCCTCTATAAATGTTATGCCTCATTTCGTATTCTCATCCATATAGGTTGGAGACCTCAAGCATTCAGGTATTGTCATCCAGTTGGCCAAAAGGTGTTAGTTAATCCAATTAGGGTCATTGAATATGTGTTGGTAAGAGTAAAAGTTTTAGTTTTCAATAATATTTTTTATGTTTTATATATGGACGATAGTAGATTTAGTTAACTTGATCCATTAATTTTAGGAAGACCATTTTTTAAAATTTCTAATGCAGTTATCAATGTGTATAAAGGGAATCTGTATTTTGATTTTGGAGGTAATATGGTTCATTTTCATACCATTAAATTGATGAAACACCCTTCAAAAGATCATTTTTCAAAAAAAGTTAATATGAATATTTTTTTTCTAAAGAGTTATTTCTTAATTTTATTCAATATAACCAACCAATTAATTATTTGGGAAAAAAATTTCATCTGATAATGAGTCTACTAGAATTGAAAACCCTAAAATCTATTATAATGATATCAATACTAAGTATATTTTTAAGAAAACTGAATGTTGTTTTAATAATATGGAACATAAAAATTGTGGAAAATATAATTTTTTTATAAAAATGATGTTGACATAAATGAGGAATTTTTGGAATTATTTAAAGCATCATTTATTGCAGAAGAATCTAAAATTTTGTGTGGGAGTGCGCCTGAAATTGTTGAAACTAAACTAAAATATGATGATACATAACAATTTTATTGATAGTACTTATTTCACTGACTAAAACTCATGTAATATTGTTAACAAGTCACCTCATGTTTATGAAATAGATTCTAAAATCACTACTATCAAAGGTTTCCTTTAATAATTCTAGCTTTTATCAGTACTAGAAAAAGTACTGATAAAGGTGACCTTTATCCGTGCTAAAAAAACCTATGATAAACAATACCCTTTATCAGTGCTTTTTTAGTGATGATAAAAGGAAACCATTATTAGTTCTTTTATTTAGTGCTGTTAAAAGGTACCCTTTATTGACACTTTATTTTTAGTGCTGATAAAGGGTACACTTTATCAACATTTTATTTGTAGCACTGATAAATGATATCCTTTATTAGTGATCTTTTAACATTGATAAATGCCTAGAAGAAAATTAATTAATTAAAAAAATAAAAAGTAAAAAAATATTAACAATTTTATTAAATAAATAATTATTCATAAAAATGAATAAAATGAATATACATATATATAAATTATAACAACTAATAAATTGTATATATTAAATATGTAGATATGTATAATGAATAAAATGAGATAATTAAACAAATAAAAAATAAAAATGAGTAAATTAAGAAAAATATTAAACATTTTATTAATTAAATAGTTATTAATAAAAATGAATAAATTTAATATACATGTATATAGATTATAAATATTAATAAATAGTATATATTAAATATACATATATAAAATGAATAACTTGTAATAATTAAAAGAAAAAAGAAAAAAGAATAAATTAAAAAAATATTTAAAAATTTATTAATGAAATAATTATTAATAAAAATGAATACCTATAATATATATATTAATTATAAATACTAATA
The DNA here is from genome assembly GCA_963277665.1 of Viscum album. Taxonomy (NCBI): domain Eukaryota; kingdom Viridiplantae; phylum Streptophyta; class Magnoliopsida; order Santalales; family Viscaceae; genus Viscum; species Viscum album. The sequence continues at coordinate 1,804,525,695 of OY728146.1, forward strand.
AATAATATATATTAAATATGAATATATAGAAAATGAATAAAATGTAAAAATTAAAGACATATTAATGTCTTATTCATTTTTATTATTGTTTGATTTTTCAATTTAATATATATCAAACGCGCATTACATTGATATCACAAACATATACATAATTAATGCATTTTTGTATACAATGTATTCAATTAATGAAATCTCATATGGAAATACATACACCTAGTATTTATGTATTTTATTCAAATTTTAGTATATTTTATAATTTCATTATAACATGATACATTAAATATATTATGTTTTTAATAGGCCAATTTTATTTAAATATTTATATTATTATTACAGTTAGGCATTATTTATTCATTTTTATCATTTTTTATTTTATTTGTAAATTTAATTATTTGTTATTTTTTATATATATTTATTTTCTATGTTTTAGTACTTCCAATATGTATTCATCTTTACTTCAATATACATATATACATATTTTTTTAATAAAGAATATTTAATTAATAAAACATATCCATTTTTTTAATATTTTCAAAGTGTACTCATTTTTAATTATTCAATTTCACTTATTTTAAAATGCATGTATTTAAGATTATATATTCATTAATAATATTAAATATATATGTGTACATAAATATTTATAAATAAATATATTTATGGATGTATATTTACTATATTACAAATTTATATATTCATAATTATTATAAATAAATAAATATTTTTTTAAAAAGTACTTATATAATTATAAATAAATAAATAAATATATTCAAATAATTATAAAATTATAATAAATTTATTTAAATATTGACTATACTATATTAATATTAATATTTTTGTTTATAATATATGTATATATTTATATATATGTGTGTATATATATATATATTAGTTGAGGTTGAAGCCATAATTTATTCGAGGAAAGGGCTACATTATAAAGAAAAGTTGGAAACATACAATGCATATATGTACTCAGTGAGACTTGAACTCGAGACCTCACTGAGACTCACTGAGGCAGCAACCACTGAGCTACACCTTGAGGCTACACACACACAATTATATAAATATATAAATATTATTTTTTAAAATTATTATTTATATATTTATAAATATATAATTATATATTTAAATAATTTTAAAATTATAATAAATATATTTACTCAAAACAGCTTGAACCATGGGTTAACACCCATGGTCCCAATGAATTTATTAATAAAAAGATAGTATAAAAGAAACAAAAAGTGAGGGAAAGTAATACAATCAAAGTGGAAGTTACACTAAAGAACAAAAGACCATTCAGTCACCTCCTTTTATGTCTGTCACCTATTCCTTGAGATCCACCCTTTCCTCTTAGATTTCTACCATGTTTCCATTGCTTAGGAGCCTATCAGGTGATGTCAGGATCATCCATGCTCAGCAAATAATTATCCCCAAGACGAGAGTTAGTATCAAAATGATCTCCCTTGGAAACATTTTTTAATAGTAATCCAGAGACCACCTGAGGGTTACTTGTTTCCTCATGAATGACACTGAATTACTCATGGAACATATCCCTACTCATGGACCTATTAAAAACACCAAGAAATGAAAGTTTACCTAGATTAGGATTTTGTGGGATAGTGGTAACGTTTTTTGCCTTCCCACCTAGCGTATCGCCAAACACTAGGTCACCCTCCACATCCTTAGTACCAACTTCTTCATCCTTGTCTGATCCCTTGCCTATAAACAATGATTGTAGACTGATTTTATAATGGGTAACCATATGATATCCATCATTGTACACTATTTTTTCCTTTTTTCATATTTATCTCCTTATCCACTACATCCTGCACTGGTACATTAACTAAATATTGAACATCCACAGGTGTTACAACATCACAATCATCAATAGGTTCTTTCCCTAGATGGTTCACCATAGTGTCTGGATGAGCAATTTTAACAGAACCATTTCTCTTGCCTTCAACCTCTATCAAAGTAATGAGTAAAATACCTTTGGAGACCTCATTGAGGTTCCCATCACTAGCCTTGTTGACACCATATCTTACATCAACAAAGGAAGCCGCAAGTCGATGGGAAATGGTTGAAGGATCAGGTCCTCTTCCATTCACAGGCCTGCAAATCAATGCTGGAAAATAAGCATCTCCTTTCAAACCATATTTCCCCTAATTACCATCCACAGGTTTAACTAAATTATGGAAATGTAGTTTATGCTTGCAATTTTCATCTTGATGATCATAGTTTTTAGAATTAGTACATCTCAACCATCTACAAAAACATTATTTAATATTCCCTATATAAAAGTAATTAGAAAAAAACTCTGGCACATACTCATATTCAATATCAAGCTCAAATTTAAAGTCTCCAATGACCAAATAATTAGTTTTAACTTACATCAAATTAAGATCAAATTCAACCAAGATCATGGCATAATGAAAATACCTAACCAGTTTGGTTTCCTTATCAAATTTAATTGGTGTACCTATAACCAAAGTAACATCCTAGAGAATAATTGGATGCCAAAAAACCTAGTTTAGCCCTCTCACCCAAATCCAGGACTGAACAAAAGATTTCTTGGCCTCATATGGATCAAAATATGGGTCCTAGTCCTAAAATATAAGGTCCCCTGACATAATATTTACATACCTATAACTCGATGCCTTTATAATGATCTCCTTTTAATTGGAATTAATGTGGAAATATCCCAAGCTGATCGACACAATATGCTAATCATGAAAACTCCAAATTTGAACTAGTCAATTTCTCAGATCTTCTAGCTTCCAGGGGTTTCTATTCACCTGTGAAGTGAGTTTCACAATAATAGAATGTTGTAAAGACTCCATCCAATCCTCAAATATATTAGGGATAAATTTTAAAAAGGTAACAACACCATTATTTTAGATCCTCCTATGCATTGAAGAATCTAAATGAGAACAAGGGTAGAATATATTAGAGGTAGAGTTCGTAGATGACGACATAAAAAACACCTTTGGGGCATTGAGAATATGGGGATTCATTGGTGTCGAATCAGTATTATGCAACTTCAGATCTTGAACTCCATCTAAGGAGTGCAACTGCACCTCCCGCAAACCAAATCCAACCTCCACCACCTTAGAACAATTAGTAGGAGCATCCACTAGGATAGAAATCAGATATGAAAATGAGGGATCTTGTGACGTGGGTACTTCCTTTGGGGAATCATCCACTGTAAAAGTGAGATAAGCAAACTTCAAATCATGATCCCCATCAAAGGATCACAACCGAACCTCCCGCGAGCCAGACCCGACCTCCACGACCTTCAGAAGATCAGAAAGAGCCTCCACTGGAAGAGAAAATGACATTATGATGATAATAAACCCTAATCACTATTCTCATAGTGAGAGGAGTGCTGAAGTCAGATCACCATCGATATTAATATTAAATATATTTAAATAATGAATATATATATTTATTATATATATAATTATATAAATATATATAATGATATAAATATATTTACAATTATAAAATTATAATAAACATATTTAAATAATGAATATGTTTACCATATTTATATTTATATATATTTATTAAATATATATAATTATATAAATATATATAATTATATAAATATATTTATAATTATAAATAAATAATTATAAAAATAATTATAAATGTTTATTTACTATATTTATAACATTATATATTTATAATTATAAATAATATATATATATTTTTAAAAATTATTAATGAAATTATAAATAAATAATTATATATATATAATTATAAAATTATAATAAAAAAATATAATTATATAAATAAATTTACAAATTTTTTATTTGTAATTATAATTATAAATCCTTTATCAGTGCTTATCAATTTAGAATTGATAAAAGGGATCTTTATTAGTGGTTTTTTGTAAATTCTGATAAAAGTGTCCCCTATATATTTAAAAGAACCTAAGCCACAACTCATTTATTCATGATTCTCAAGATCTCATGGAAATCACCTTATGCTAACGCTAATCCTCTACGTTCTCTTAGAAAAATCAAGGCTAGAATCCAAGGTATCTTAGTTTCTTATTTTCCTCTCTCATCATTTGATTTTTTGAGTTTCACGATTTGCATTTTAATACTATTCTTAACCATGATGAACCCTAAATATCACACACACACACACATATCTTACCTATTCCTACACAATTCCACCCCTACTCTATAAACTCATTCAAGCTTTATATGAGACCACAAAGAATTTCATCTCCATCCACTGTTGCAACTTATGGTGATTTTCTTGATGTTTCCATTATATTATATCTTGTTTCCTTTTAGATAGTTTGGATTGTAATTATTTAAATTTTTTTTCCATAGTATGCAATGAAAATGAATCTCACTTATCCCTAAAGTCCTAGATTTGTTCAATGGATTTCCTTAAATTTTTATTTCATCCTCAGAGTTCGACGAGGCCTTGAATCTTCTGATTCTGATGTTGATTGCTTGGTTCAGGCAACGACATCCTTTTGTGTATTCTTTTAGTAGGTTAATTTTTGGGTCTTGGGGTTTACAAGATAGAGAAAGGTGGGTTTTCATAACAATAGGCATATTATTATTTGGTTTGCATCAGAGGAAGACTTGGTCAGGGCTTTTTGCAATTCACCCCGCAGGTGCAATGGATCCCAGTTCTACGTTTCCAAGTGGACTTATGATTTCCATATAAGGCACGACACCTCAACATTGGTGATTTGGGTTAGTTTACCTGAACTTCAATTACTGTTTCAAAATACTTTGATTATACAAATTCTAGGAAATCTCATTGGTATATATTTGTGTTTTGACAGTAGAACTAGATTTTTTTATCACCCTATTTCTCCTTGAATCTATGTGGAAGTGGATGCCTTAGGAATTATAGCCGATTACATTTGGATTTTATTGGGGGAAGAGTTCTGATGCATAAAACCGATGGTTTTTGAATAGTGGTTTGATTTTTCTCTTTCTATAAAAAATAGGCCACTCAGTGGTAACCTGTTAGTGTGGGATCAAGAATATTGATTAAAAAATGGTTGGGGTCTTAGGAGGCAGCTGAAAGGAATTGAGGCTGGTGCTGGTGAATGTTCGATGGGATAGAGTCAGTTGAGTGTATATACTGATCCAAATAAAGAAAATGATCTGTAATACAGGAAACCGGAGGATAGAACAATGGTGGTTGGAATTTTCAGTCACTTGAGGAAGGATTTGGACGATCCCAAGCCTCCTATGAAATCTCCTTTAGAGCCAGTGGGAGCTGATGCGGTGAGTGTTGCTGGTGTTTTGGATTCTTTATCATACAAATCAATTTAGGGATCCCATGGTGGGTCTATCCAATATGGTAGTGTAAACAACTATTAAGTGGAGATACAAGTGGAAGATGAGGGAGGTTCAAATACTCCCATATATTCATCCTACATGGAGGTAGTGCATTTAAGAAGTGACACATTTGGAAGAGAGAGATCATAAGAGACTCATAAACTACGAGGCCATGTAGTGGTGTCTAATTCCATAAGGTAGAGTGATCCAACAGGTGGAAATGTTTAGTAATAGGACATAGGGGGTGGGAATTTGATCAGGTCAAGACCTAGAAAGGAATTTTCAGAAATTAATCTTGGAAATATATTTGAAATATGGGAGAGTGAAGGACCAAACCAGAAGTATAAATCATCTCGATCAGAGAACTCCAATGATGAGTAGGGATTCCCTGGGGATGAGTCCATCGACACGTTTTCTTGTCAGTTTTTAGGAGACAGTGTAAAATAAATTCAAGGTAGAGGGATACCTAGTCTGAAGATAAGGAAGGGTCGGAGAGGCAATAAGAAAGGGCAAGAGGACTATTCCTACTTACCCCAAACAATGAAGATAGGATCCACCAAATGGTCAAAAGACAGGGTGATGGATGATGATACCAAGGTTATTGGAATCACTGATTCAGTTGAGGATGTGGAATATGGGATTTTTCACCTCAAGGGTGTTCTTACTAGACAATAGTTGGAGATAGGAATGGATTATGAGCATTCTTTGAAAATGGTCATCCATTCGAAAGATGAAATGGTGTAGGAGTTTCTTGTGAGTAATTCCACTTTAGTTGAAGCTGTCAAGATAATGTGAAGGTTGATACTCATGGATACTAATTGTGGGAAATGTGAATGGATTAATAAGAAATATATTATAATGATAAAATTATTCAATTAAGTTAATATCAACAAAGAGGAGTACATTTAAACTTGAGATAGGAAGGCATATCACTTTGAAGACCATATAAAGGATGATCCATAAACACAAGTAACCACTCTTTCTTAAAAATTATTTAGGGTGAATTTTTCGAGTAGGTTTGAGTTTTTTTCAATGATCATGTGGTTTCTTTTAATTTTTGTTCTGAGTGAACCTTTTGGTTTCTCTCTTTTTTCCTTTAAAGCGTATTTATAATAAAAAAGTAAAATTTCAGTCAGTGTTACATCGGTGATGTAGTTGAATGAATAAATGGAGTTTGTTCCTATCATAAAATGATATAATTTTATGTTGGTTCCTATATATTTTCTTTAATTTAATATTTTTTATTATTCATACACAATTTGAATATAAATCTGAATATAATTTCATAGGATGAATATATTACTGAATAATGAGATGATGACATACCACATGAAAAAATTATTAAAGGTGTTAAGGTAAACTTATGATAAATATTAGAAAATTTGGTGTTAATTAGTACTATTATATTATATTTATGATGGTGGTAATTTTTACCATAAGTGAATTGATAAATTCAAGATGATTAAATGGAAAAGTGTTTACTGGGATTACATTGTGGTTGGTGCTATGTTGTAATAGAAAGTGAATTATATTTTTTAAATGTAGTATGTTAGAATCCATAATTAAAATTTCATTTAGGTTATTTTTTAATATTATTGGGTTTATAGTATACATGGGATAAATATACTTTTTAAAAATAATAATTTTTAGGTTTTATTTTGATTTTGAAACAAATTTGTGTTTAGTTTTTTATTATAATTAGCTATAACAAATAGTTTCTCATTAAACATATAAATAAATTCATGATTTTCTTTAAGTATAAGTTTATCTATATTAATTTCAGAATATATAGATCATATAGGATATTTAAGAGTTTATAATGAATGTATTTTAGAGTTTTTTTTGAAATATATAATTTATTGTTTATTAACCATTGAAATATCTTATTCATGATTTAAATAATTAAATAATAATTAAATAACTCCATTGATAAGGGTTTTATACTAGTTTTGAACATAATCAATGATATTGAATGGTTTTAATTATATTATATTTGAGAAAAAATGGTTAATATAGAATATTGATCAATTATTATGTATTATACATGCTATAATAGAAACATTTAAGTGATTATCCTGGTTTATTATTCAATTAAGTAATTTTATGTTTATGATAAAAGATAATTTACTGTTTTTAAATAAGTATTTGGTATTTTATTTTTCATATTAAATGGTTCATAATATATATGTTTATAGAAAAAATATAATTTCAAATTATTTTACTATAAACATACATTTTTTACTAACTGTTTAACTATTTTTTGTTTACTTGTCTAATAATTTTTTCTCTATAGTATTTTTTTTTGAAAATTATTTTATTAAACGTAATATTTAACTAATGGATATTTTAAATTTTGATAAATCTCACCTTATAATATTTTCATTGAATAATCACTTGATATTATTTTAAATGATTTTTAATATTCCTCTCAATGTATTATTACAATATTTTTCTAAAAGAAAAATGGTAGTGGATGTGATAAAAATAATTTTTATCATGTATTAGAATATTATGGGTATTATGTGAGTCATAAGTATAGTATGTTGGAATTTGATTTATTATAGACATGTTAGTGATTCATTGAGGGATAGGGTGAGGGTTATGTGACATTTGTGTTGTCGTTTGTTCTTATTTAGGGTTTTTTATAAGTTAATATTAACTAATGTATTGTGGCACCCATTATGTGGTTATTTTGTAGGGGAACTAATTATGTTAAGACTTACCCATATTTGAAATGAAATTCCAAAGAAAATGGTTATGTTATAACCATTTCAATATTTGGATACAATAAGTACATGTGTTGGTTATCCCTAAGGGATAGTCTTGGATGATAGGGGTATGAGGTTGAATCTAACGGTACCTATGATGTGGTTAGTTCCATAGGTAGATAAATAATTTTTTATCCTCCTATGATTTAATTATTATACTCTTATTAGTGAAATGATTTTAATGTTAGGGAAAAACCATGGAATAAACTTATGGTGTCATTAGTGTAATTTACTAGTATGAAATGAAGTTAGTACATTTTATTTTTCGGATGTCCTAGTTAGTACACAATGACTTCACTTAAATTTGTATTTTTAGTGTCACTAATTTGAATATATAATCAAATATATAAATTTCTGTATATTTTAGGGGCCCTGTTAGTATTTACTTGTTTATTTTTATACTCACACCCTACATATGAACCTTAGTCGATAATAAAGCTCTTATATTTGAGATATAAGTGAGGGAAAAGGACTAGTAACATAGATTAGAGTTGGTGAAACTCAGTGGTTATGATTTGATGTTCTCATGGTAGTGTTAGGGACCTTTTAGAATTTTGATATGAGATATGAAATTTTAAATTAAGATCTAGTAATTTAAAATGTTTTTAGGAGACAAATTTCATCCTCACCACCTTTATCCCTTGAACAATTATTATTGAATTTTTTTACTTGATACTCATCCCCCATATCTTCCATGTTAATTGAACAAATATGAGTATTAGTAATCCAAAATAATCTTTAGTACCCAGTATGGAATGACTACTACTCAGAGTAGATCAAGAAACATAGGTGTAGATGGAGTTAAAGAGTATGAAGATGGAGTTAAATTCAATTACCGATTTCCTTCAAAATGGATACATGCTAATCATTTGACAAAAGAGTATGAATATAGAGTTAAAGATTTCTTCATGTTCTTAATAGAGAATGCATGAGACTCTTCTCAAATCCTTTCTCTATGTTTATGTTGTTTTTATTCAAGACAAATTAAATGTTTGACTACTCATACAAACAATGTCTTCTACACATGATGATGTTACCAATCTCGAGGAAGAAAAAAATGTTGATGATGAAATTTAATAATTATTAGGGGATCAACAACATGTTTATGAAAAAAACAAAAACAATGAAACATCATAGTTTTGAATAAAATTATCAAGGCAAGAAGTCAAGGTAAAAAATTTGTGGTTGGTTTGAATCAACACAACCAACCTATTGACCCCAAAAAGTCAATGTTCGTCGGTTATGTTGGTCTAACAATGAGGATCAATGTTCTAATTGATATTGATTCATGGTTCCATGTCTAACATATAATGAAGGAAATCCTTTGGAAATATATAATGGTAATGTTATGATATAATTCTCAGTTTTTCCTAAAAATTATATAATGAAATGTCGATTTAACTTTCATTATTCGTTAAAGAGTTCATTTTTTTTTGAATATTTCAATAAGAAATTTGTCTTAATGGCTACTAGAAAATCTTATAGAAGCTTCTGGATTCTTATTATGAAGTTATATCTTAGGGATGCTGAGGGGAAATTAAAGCCCCACCCAACAGTCAGTTATGAACACATTATAAAATAGGAACCATGTATTTCTTTCATTAATCTTCTCAATGATAATTCATTTCAGGTTCATTATAGTCAAAAATATTTTATTTAATATTATTTATTTTATCCAAATTGTTTCAAAATTATTAATTTACAAAATAGAAAAATAGTGAAAAAAAAACAAAGAACATGCATCAAAACTAATGTACCCCTATCATAAAGAAAAGATGGGGTATGATTAATTAGAGAAGAAATTGGTATATATTTTAAATCAAAAATAAAAATTTAATTATGTGATATAAAAAAATATATGTTTCTTTGTTTAGATGTATATTAATGAATCAAAATATGAATCCACTTCCATCCCACGTCACATGCTATGGAAGGAGGCTCGTGTAAATAAAGAGGGTAAACTAGTTGATGAAAACACAAAGACAGTATGGGAAACATGAGTAAGTATGACATAATTTTAATTTTTTATGATTTATAATAGTATTACATAAAAATATATATTATGTTCACATTTTTTATATTTTTTAGACATAAGAATCAGCAACAACCATATTAGAAGAAAAACTAATTTTAGTAGATTTGAAGCGGTTAGAACAATATTTTCATGTTAGAGGATTAGGTTTTGGAGTCTCTACTTGAACATATTTTGAGAAGACAAAACAACAAGAAAATACATATAATATGGTGAGATGATTTTAGAAACAAAAACTCACTATAAGATATTGTTGTTCAGTCTGGTTTGACAGACCAATGCATGGGAAATGATAAAAGTGAACCAGAAGTGGAACAAAGATCTGCACATGAACCAAATGATACCACTATCTTCTAGGATAATCATTCCCCCCGACAGTAAACCTTACTCAGGGTAATAAATTTTTTCATTATCTTTCTCCTAAATGTGAATTAATCAAATTTTTATAACTTTATATTACTAACATTCCATAGGGTATAGTTTTATGTTATTTGTATCTATTAACCCCCACACACCACCTTGTTGTGATGGGTATAGTGTATAACATCCTAGGAGACCATAAACACCATAAATAGCTCCAAAAATATTACATGAGAGTGGGGATTGAGGTAGCTCATGAGATGACTACTGAGTTTCATGTTCCACTTGGCGATCTGGATATTACAACATTCAATGATGTTCTTAGAGATTTCATAGCATGGATGTATAATATTATAAAGATACATGAGGTATATATTTTAAAAAAAATTATATTAAAAACCTCAAATGGTTGATGAAAAAAGGTCTTATGTGTGGTATGATATTACAGATAGATAAAGCGGCAGGGAAACAGAAGGTCGAATCAAGAAAATCTAGTGAATCGACCAAGAAATAAAAATGAAATTACGAGATTATCTTCTCCCCACTAGTTCTAGAACAACATTTATTATCATTATAACTTTATTTAGATACAATATTTAAATATTTAAATATGTCTTACATTCTATATATAAATGAAATATATGGAATTTCCATGATAGAATTAATTGGTCTCGAGTGTATAAATGAGATTTTAAAGCATGAATGGTTGGGCGTCTCATTTGTGAATACACACATAAGGTGCATTTTCATAATATTTCCATCCAAATAGTGAGTTAATATGTTTATTAAAGTTAATAAATATTCATATTTTCTATAGGAATTTATATTACAACAATATAAAGGGAAAACTGTGGGATGAATGATTTGGAGTCATTAATCCCTATATAATTTCTACAAAAAAACTTACCTTGGAAAAGGAAGAAATTGAGAAGAAAAAATATTTGTTAGTCGATGAATTTGATAAAAAATATCATAAAATAGACTCTTTTTGTTTCTTATAATGTAGAATTAAAACTCTACAATCTAATCACATAAAATATATTTTTAATTTTTTTGTATTACTTATTTGTTTTTTAGGCATCCTTGGATGCTAATCACAATCAATCTGGATACCAAAAATATATATTTTTTGGATACAATGCATAGATATCCAACCAAATAAACACAAATGATGAGTATTTTTAATTGGTAATACACTGCAATAAAAATTTTACGTATAAAATTAAAATTATATAATTTACTCTATATTTTAAAAATATTTTTTTTATGACAGGGAGGTAAATAAATATAGGATAAATCATCACATGAAGTTGTAATTTGAAGATATAAAGCCTTTGGATTACTAAAAAATGGAAAAAACTAAGGTATATATAAAAATATTTAACTGTCAAAAAATTTGAAATCAATTTACTTATTTTTGTCAATGTTTTTGCAGTGTTCGAATCAAGATAATGTAATTTATTATGGATGTTATGTTTGAAAATTTATGTGAGATATCATAAGGCATGGAAAGAACAGTATCCCCCAATAGGAAATATCTTAAGGTAATTATAATATCATTAAATATATTTTATAATCATTTTTTCCATATTTTATTAGTACTATCAATATTTCTAACAAACTTCATACTCAAAAAAGAAGTAATTTTTTTAGAGATGAGTGGAAAACATACATGTTTTCAAAATGTTTACTGATAATAAATTTAGGTGATTATCTGCTATGTTTGTGATATTGTATGAGTTATCAACTTAGAAATATATTTGGGTCGTGGAGCATTAATGTCAAAATTATTATATGTTATTTTTGATTTTCTTCTAAAGGATAAACATAATAGAGAAAATAAATTTGTTTAGAAGAGATGACCTGAAAACTATAAAATTGTTGAGAAATGGTGGAGGAAGAGGCAGAGGTGGAGGCAGAGGCAGTGGTGGAGGTGGATTCAGAGACTAATGTGGAGTAGGAGGAAGAGGTGGAGACTGAGGTGGAGTAGGAGACGAAGCACTAGCATGCAAACAATAAAATTGTTGGGAAATGGAGTATAATGATGATCATACCAATATCACATTTGAGTAAAATTGTTAAAAAGTGCACACGACACTTGTAACTTTAGATAAAAACCATTGTTCAAGTGTTTCAGGTGGAATATTAAATTTTTTTCACCACTTGGTGAAGTGATTTTATATAGGAATTTAAGTGGAGATTTTTTTAGAAAAAAAAAATAACACTTAGTTTTTCAAACTGATTATCATAGGCTAAAATTTTTACTATCACATTCCAAGTACTATCAAATATTAAGGAAGTGTGAAAGAAACCCTTCTCCAAGAACAAAAAAAAAGATGCAATTGCTTTCCCATGACTTGTCTACACTCTAAATAAATGGTCTTAGTAGTGGAGCCAAAAGTCACTTGAGTGTCATAAAACACTAATAAAATCATCAATAATGTATATAATTCAACTTAAATATTTGAATAAATATGTGTGTAATAAACCATTGATGCCAGAAGGTGTATGTCAGAACTATTAGAGGATAACTAACATCAAGAGATCATGGTCATCAAGTAGGTTTAGTGTGAAAGGAAACATGAAGTCAAATGAAAAGAAACTGACTTATGAAGAAATCCCTGAAAATGAAAAACTCTTTTCAAATGAAATCATGATGCACTAAAAATACAAATTAAAAACCCTATAAAAAAAGATAATCTCTTCATCCAAAACCTATAAAAAAAATAAATAAATAAAAAATTTCATCGAATGGATCATGGAGTTTCAAAAAATAAAAATATAGTGGTTTCACTTTTGTGGGTGGTGGAATTATTTGGGCTATTTGACCATAAATTAAATTCATGATATAATATTAAATTTTTTTGAGAAATCCATACAAGTAACATTCATTATGCATGTGCACATTGATTATGTAAAATGATCCATGTTCACAAGATCATTAATCAAAAATCATCATCACTCTCAGTAAATAAATACATGATAATAGGGATATTCCCATTTTGATGGACAAATAATTATGATGTTGTGTTAGAGTTTATCATCACCCAGAAAACACATTTGGATTGTTTAGAAGTTTACATTAATTTTAGTAAAAAATAAAACTAACATACTCAAAAAAAATAAAACACGTTTAGATTGTTTTTTTACTTTATAAAAATGATCAATAATTTATTTGTGGCATTTAGGAATAAGGTGCACCTTAATCTGACACACGGTGTTCCTAGTACTACTCAAAGTCTCAGTTATCAGTTTAAAATTGATATTTTATTTAAAAAACTATCACTCACTAAAAACTAAGAAAACATTCTTATATTATCTTCATAATTTAGGAAAAATATTCATAATTCATTTGTAATTTTTAGGAATTAGTCTCACATAAAACCCCCACATGATGTGATCAGTACGATTTTATATGCATGTTTTTAGTTTAAAATGAAATTCTAGTAAACACAAGTGGCATACTCAACACTGATAAAATGTATTTATATTATTTTTATACTTTATTAAAAATATCCATAAGTCATTTGGGAATTATAGGAATTAGCCGTAGGTCAACCTGACACACGGTGTGTCCGGTATGATTCAAAGTGAATCTTTCTATTAAAAATTGATATTAATTTTAGTAAAAAAGACAACGGGAATAATAAAAACCAAGAAAACACATTCATATTGTTTTTATACTTCATGAAAAAAAATCCATAAGTCATTTTTTATGTGTAAGAATCAACAGAACCTCAATCCAATACATGGTGTTCCAAGTATAACTCAAAGTGTCAGTTATCCATTTAAAATTGACATTTTAGTTCAAAAAGTTTCAATAACTTAAAAAATGAGAAACATCACTCATATTATCTTAATAATTTAAGAAAATTATTCATAATTCCTTTTTAACATTTATGAATCAGTCTCACATCAAAACCACACATGATGCAGCCAGTATGACTCAAAGTATACGTTTCCAGTTTAAAATGTCATTTTAGTAAAAAACAGAAGTGGTGAACTAAAAATTGAGAAAATGAATTCATATTTTTTTTGATAATTTATTAAAATGTGTTATAATTCATTTTATATGTTTAGGAATAAAACTCACCTCTATCCAACACATGATGTGATCAGTATGACTCCAAGTGTGTCTTTTTATTCAAAATTGATATTAATTTTAATAAAAAAGAGAATAGACATACTAAAAAATGAATAGACACATTCAAATTGTTTTGGTACATTATTAAAACAAAACATAATTCATTTTTTACATATAGTAATCATCCTTATCTTAATATTATACATGATGTGCGCGGTATGACTCAAAGTGTTCGTTATCAGTTTAAAATTGACATTTTAGTTCAAAAATCATCACTCACTCAAAACCAAGAAACCATTATTACATTGTATTTATAATTTAGTAAAACAATTATAAATTCATTTGTGATTTATATGAATTAGTTTCATGTCAAACCCACACATGATGTGACCGGTATCACTCAAAGTGTACGTTTCCAATTTAAAATGAAATTTTAGTAAAAAACACAATTAGCATACTAAACACTAAGAAAATAGATTAATATTGTTTTTATAATTTATATAAATGATTAATAAGTCATTTAAGACATGTAATAATTTGAATCACCACAATTCGATGCATTTTGTGGCCAATATGACTCCAAGTAGGTCTTTTTATTCAAAATTGGCATTAATTTTAGTTAAAAAGACAACTGACATACTCAAAATTGAGAAAAAGTATTCATATTATTTTTATACTTTATTAAAATGATCCATAATACATTTTTTACATGTAGGAATCAATCACAACTCAATCCAATCCATGAAATTCTCATTATGACTCAAAGTGTATGTTATCAGTTTAAAATCGACATTTTAGTTCAAAAAGTGTCACTCACTAAAAACTAAGAAAACACACTCAGATTGTCTTGATAATTTAGGAAAAAGGTTTATAATTAATTTTTTATGTGTAGAAATAAATATCACATCAAAACCACACACTATGTGGCCGGTATGACTCAAAGTTCACATTTCCACTTTAAAAAACATTTTAGTAAAAAACAAAAGTGGAATACTCAAAACTTAGAAAACACATTCATATTATTTTGATAAATTAATAAAACGATTCATAATTCATTTAGTATGTATAGGAATTATCCTCACCTCAATCCAACACACGATGTGACCGGTATGACTCCAAGTGCGTCTTTTTATTCAAATTTGATTAATTCTATTAAAAAAGACAACTAACATACTCAAAACTGAAGAAACATATTCATATTATTTTGATACTTTATTAAAATGACCAATAATTTATTTTTCATGTGTATGAATCAATAAAACCTCAATAAGATACATTATGTGCTCATTATGACTCAAAGTGTCTGTTATCAGTTTAAAATTGACATTTTAGTTCAAAAAGTATCACTCACTGAAATTGAGAAAACACACTCAGATTGTCTTGATAATTTAGGAAAATGATTCATAATTAATTTTTGGCATATAAGAACTTGTCTCACATCAATCCCACAAATTATGTGATCAATATCACTCAAAGTGCGAGTTTCCAGTTTAAAATGATTTTTTTAAAAACCACAAGTGGCATTCTCAAAATAGATAAAACGAATTCAGATTGTTTTGATACTTTAGGAAAAAAATAAATACGTTTTTTGAGACATGTAGGAGTTATACACACCTCGATCCGATGCACAATGTGATTGGTATGACTCCAAGTGCATATTTTTATTCAAAATAGATATATATTTTAGTAAAAAAGAAAATTGACATACTAAAAACTAAGAAAAAGAATTCAGATTGTTTTTATACTTTAGTAAAGAGATCCATATGTTATTTTTGATGTATAGGAATTATACCCACCTCAATCTGATACACGATGTGTCTGGTATTACATAAAGTGTCTATTATCAATTTAAAATTGACATTTTAGTTCAAAAAGTGACACTCAATGAAAACCAAGAAAACATGCTTGGATTGTCTTTATAATTTATGAAAATGATTCAAAATACTATTTCTTATTACTTAATTAATTTCCTTCACATTTTTATATTATACTTATTCAGTGAATTTTAACATAGTTAATGCTTGAAGATTAACAATAAATGGTGTGGCATGAAAAAATCAACCACAACGCAATCCAATGCATAGTGTTCCCAGTATGACTCAAATTATAGATTGAAATTAAGACTTTATATTTAATTTATTTCTTTATATTATAACTAATATAAGATTTTTTTTCTTATATAGGTGTGTTATTTTTCTTGAGTAGGGGAGGATTGTTCTTTTATATAGCTATATTATTTTTCTCTATAACAGTGTTTTTTTGTATTTGTGTTATAAATTATATTTCATTTTAATTATGTATTTGTGTATGATTTTTCTAATTTCTAGTGCTATTTTTGGTTCTAGAGTGTGCTGTAATATCACATACAGTATTCCTATTATCAGTGCTACTAAATGCATTGTTAAAGTAATAATTTATCTATTCTAATTAAAAGCAATGATAAATGGTGTCTTTTATTAGTACTTTTCTATCATTGATAAAATCCTAGGCCTTTTAACTAGGCCGTGGTACTCAGTGATTTTTTAGCGTTGATAAAGTCATATTATAGCACTGTTAAAGGCCTATTTTGTTGTAGTGAATTTTTTTTGAGGATGACACATATTCACTGCTTGAAAATTAATTCCCTACTAGTCTAGAAGTTTGTAATTCTACTATGATGAAGAATGATTCGTGGGATGAATTTGAACTGAAACAACTGATAGAGACTATTTTTTCCAAAGAGGACAACTAAACCCCACATGATATTAAAACTTTTCCTAAAAATTTAATATATTCCTACTTGGGAGTGAAACATAAATTTACTGTTATAATTTCAAGTGGGTTGTACAGTGAATAATACATCCAACTTTTAAAGGTCTTTAGGGAGAATAGGAAGGACATGGGGTGGTCTTTAGAGGACCTACTACGAATTAACCTTTCAGGTTTTATGCATATGATTATTCTTGAAGATAATTACAAACCTGTTAGACAATTATAGGGGAGGTTAAATCCGGAATATCTTAATGTTATTAAAAAGGTGATGACTACCTTAATACATGCTATCATAATTTACCCCATTTTTGATAGTTGATGGGTAAGTCCAGTCCATATTGTTCCTAAAAATGGAGGATTTATGGTTTTCAATAATGTATTTCTAGAATTAGTTTATCCTAGGTATCCTAATAAGTGTATTGTATCCATTCATTATAGGATAATGAAGTTAGTAACTAGGAAGGAACACTTTTTTTTTATGTTTATCGATAAAATCCTTGAATGGTTAGCTGGTCAATCCCACTATTTTCTCCGAGATGGGTTTTTAGGATACTTTAAGATTAATATATTTCCATAGGACTAAGATATAAAAACTTTTACATGCCCTTTTGGTACATTTTCTTATATAATAATTCCATTTAGACTATATGGTTTTCCTTCCACCTTCCAAAGATTCTTGATTTTCATTTTTATGAGCTTATTGAGGAATTTATGGAAGTTTTTATAAATTATTTCATATTATATGTTCTATATTTTGAGAAATTTTTGAGAAGTTTAGGGAATGTTCTTATAGTTTTTATTGAAAAGAAAATTGTTTTGAACTTTGAGGAATGCCATTTTATGGTTGGGAGTGGAATTTTTATTGTTCATGAAGTGTCTAGAAATGAGATTTTGTTGGACAAGTACAAGGTTGGAATTATATTTTCACCGCCTTTTCCAAAAGTTGTTAAGGATATTATAACATATATTGGATATGATAGATTTTATTAGAGTTTTATAAGGTACTTTAGCCAAATTCAATTACCATTGACATGACTTCTACAGATAGATATTCCTTTTTTCCTTTGATATGAAATGTAAGGAATCATTTAATCAACATTAAAGGAAGCTAGTATCCCCACCAATAGTTCAACCAAATAATTGGTACTTACCTTTTGCGCTAATGAGTAATGCTTCATAATTATCTTTATAGGTTGTTCTTGGGAAAATATTAGAAAGGAAATCACATGTCATTTATTATACTTCTATAACTCTAGATGTTTCCAAGTCCAATTACACAACAATAGAGAACAAATTTTTGGCCATTGTGTTTTCCATTGATAAATTTAGGTTATATATTTTGGGATCTAAATCTATTTTTTTCATTGATCATTATACTATTAGATATCTCATTAAGAAACAAGATTCAAAACTAATCCTGGTTAGATGGATTTTTTTTTTTCAAGAGTTTGACATAGGTATCCAATAGAGTAAAGGAATTAAGAACACTATATCTGTTCATTTGAGTAGGATAACTATTGAGTTTTTATATAAAATTCATCTTTTGAACCCATTAGATAGTTTTTCACTAGGGATAGATTATATTCTAATACTATTTATAAAAGTCCTTGGTTTTCAGACATAGTGAATTTATTGACTGGTGATGTTACTCCTCACCAGTTTACCATGAAGAAAGTTTCTAAATTGATTAGCATGTCAAGGAAATATGTCTATGACGATCCTTAATTGTGGAATATTTGAAGTGATCAAATTTTTAAAATATGTATCCCAAATTATGATATTTCTTTATTTCTGAAATTCTTCCATAGGTTTTGTTTTTGAGGTCACCTTAGTCCATAGTGAATAACAAAGAAAGTTTTAGATTCAAGATTATTTTGGTCTACTATATTTATATATTCTCATGAGTTTTGTAGGACCTATAATTTTTTTTCAATTATAATGGAAAATTTCTCATATAAATGAGATTCTATAACAAAATTTGTTTTTTATGATTTATTTGAAGTTTCAAGAATGGATTTTTGGTCCCTTTTCTTAATTCCTTTAGATATTCCTACACCATTCTTGATGTATATTATGTGTCTAAGTGGATTGAAGCTATGTCAACCAGGACTGATGATGATTTAGTGGTGTCCAAGTTATTCAAGAGTAATATTTTTTTGTAGACTTTGGATTCCAGGGTTCATTATTATTGAATATGGAACCCATTTCTATAATAGGACTTCAGAAGATATACTAGAAAGATATCGGGTTAGTCATAAAGTTTCTACACCATAACATCCTCAAACAAATGGGATGGGTAAAACTTTAAATAGAGATATCAAACATATTCTTAAGAAGTTAGTTAACACAAACCTGAAGGATTTTATTTTTAGGTTTGAGGATTATTTGTAGGTGTATAGGATATCCTCATGTCAACAACTATCTTCTCCGGACGTTCCTCTCCAACCAAATTTAGGTCGCGCTTAGGAAAAAAATCCACATTCTAGAATCAAAGGTGGTCTCATATTTCCCATATGAGTCTCCTCTTGCGAGTTATCTTGTTTTGGGTTATTAAATTAATTAATTTATCCAATGCACCCGCCAACAACTTTTCCATCCGAACATCTCGTGCCGACCAAACTTAGGCCGCGCCTAGGGTAAATCCTAAGCTATGGATTCAACTGTGGTCTCATATTTTTTATTAGAGACTCTATTCAGAAAATATTTGTATTTTTTTGGAAAAAACACACATTCATAATATAAAATATATTTAATATTTTTATAAAATTAATTACGGGTGCACCGAGTATCGGAATCTTGCGCTGTCTTAGTTTTTATCTCTAAAAATATTCCTAGGAATATTCCAAAGTATTAAAAAGAAAAACCAGAGTCTTTATATTATTCACTTATTCAAATATTTTCATCATTTTAAAGAATAAACTATGGAAAAAGGAGGAGACACCGATCCTGCATATGTCTCTCCCACTCCCACAAGTTCCCCCAATGGTTTCTCATGCCCCCAACAAACACACACCCAAGGAAAACACTTTCCCATAAAGGGTCTTTCTCTACTGGTTCTCAATGAAACCAAATTCTTGAAAAAAAAAAATCCACTCTCATAGATTAAAATACCATGGTCGGTATCATACAATGATTCGTGCACATACCTCCTTATCCATGGCATGTGGATAACACCAATCACCTGATCTTACTGTAAAGAGGTTGACTACTCCATCACCGCGCTAAAAAACAACGGATAGAAACCTCACTGTGAACATTTGTTTCCATGACTATACCATGGGTGGTACTCAAGATCACGCCTGCTCAACCTCTGTAGTTTCCACTATCAATCCAATATTTGAGAATACATATCCCAAGAATTAGACCTTTGAATCTAAAACTAACTCCATGAGAGATGTCTTGCAACTAAAACTCCGAGAGAATGTCTAGAACCATCATCCTATGTCTCACGTACTCCAACTATAATTTTAAGTACATGAGGGTATCATTATAGAAGACTACCATGAAATGATCCAAGAAAGATTAAGGATTTGGCTCATAAGTCCTGTGAATTCTACTGTGGTGTCCAACACACAAAAGGGTGTCACCAAGAACTCAAAGAAACCATAACGACTCTAGGAAGACATGCTTAGTACATCCACCTCTTGAAAATGGGGCTAGTGATAAACCATCTTGAGTTCAAACTATGAGATCCACTTAACCACCATTCACTGGGCAAAGAGGCCATTGATTCTCAAGGGTGGAAAATCCTTCCAGATACTCACCAGGTTCAGGCAATGTCAATCCACACCCAGTCACTAGTTCTCATCCACCCCTTGGGAGAACAACACAAGGCTTCCAAAAAGATCACAGTAGGTCTTACAAATCCCCTACTTTGTAGACTCCTCTAACCACACCTCCAACTCTCCCAGCTACATGGGGTCATCTGATACACTAGCACAGATATCATGTCATCCCTATTGCAAGTCCATGCAGAAAACCAAAATTCAATGGTGTGGTAAAACCTGAAACATCCTTAATAAGGATGTCCTTATACTCCTCCACCATTGCAAGAAACTAAAAGATCATAGAATATGCTACTACAAATGTAATACTACCCAATGTATAAGTCAGATGCAACCTTCTACGAATTAACTCATCCAACCCTATTTGGGGATTACTCCTTGTCATTGGAGGAAAAATCCATCCCATAACCTGGAAGCACTACCATAATCACTGGAAGCAATCATTTGAGCCTTATTGGTTTATGATCAATCCATATTGAGGAAAACATTTTAGGGTCTCATGACAATTATGGTAAGATTTTGTTTGAGGCTCTCTCTCATCATAGAGTAAGGTCACCCCATCAGTAGAAATGTACAACCACCGGTTCTCTCTGCAAGATCCTCCAATACAAGGGTTGAAAAAAGGGTCCTCCATTGGTATCGTTAGGTCTCAAACATGGGATACATATATGGAAATTTGGTTTTCAAATTTGTGCTATAAATTGTAGCTGGATAAGTGAAGACATATGACGTACCCCAAACCACTCTCAAGCCTCCTGACCAGAATCCCCTTCTTTCGAAAGCACAACCTTTACCTTTCCCACCAAATATCCTAAACTTGGGCCAGATATGACACCTTATCACACCAGAAGGACCTCAAACACAAAATTCAAAGAAACTCATCCACCACACCTTGATACTATCTGCTTTGTGACAAAAATGACTCAATTGAACAGTTTTATATCGCATCACAAGAACACGTATCAGTGGGGGAAGTGTCCCTATTTATTGTATTTATGAATCCACATCTAATATCACTACCACATAGATCTACCAATGCCCTAAATCACCCTAGAAAATTATCACTATAAGAACCACCATTAAAAGGGGTCCCATCCGAGAAGGATATCCAAACCACAGGATTGGGCCTCACCTCAACCATTTGAGAAGGGAGTCTAGATAAACACAAAACCTAGGATATCTCTTTCCTCAGAACATATAAAGTGCAATAAACATAGGTGAATCATCTTCTAGTACCACCAAAACCATATGCTTATATATTGGTACTATATTATTCTCAAAAGTTGGGGTGCTGCTACCTAGACACCTGGAGGAAGGATCTCACATGTTTCCCCCTCGACTGATGCCTCATCACTCATCAGATCTTCATCACGATCCTGAATTGGCAAAATGACTGGACGTGTTTATAAATACATCTCAAAAGTGATGAAGACATACCATTGTAAAATAATATATATATATATATATATATCAATAGGGATATGAATCAAGAAGGATAATCAAAGACTCAATCCTATATGATGAATGTACTAACATTCCCTGTAATCAATTTATCAGTATGATGAGTTAACAAGTAGGTAGTCCAAGTCCTGATGTATGGATACATCAGGAACCCACACCAACATTAGGTTCCCTAGTCTAAGAGCCACACTTGATACAATTTTAAAATTTTGATCTATATCCTAACCAAATCCTCATAAGGGGACTACTCCAAACACCATCCAAAGGATTGAACCACCTTTGATACCAATATGTCACGACCCGACCCAATGGGGATCGAGTCGCAACTACCCCAACTCCGCCTCCATAGGGTAGGGGATGATGACCAGAACTGAAGGAATAACTAACATAAGGATTAATTTACCTAATTACCTCTACTAAAACACACACTCATCCATATTGATGAAAACTTACAGATGAATAATAGAAAAAGATGAAAAATACTTGGGGAACAATCATCTATGTAAAACCTATAGACAATACAAGAGTACAATAGTGTAATACTGAATGTAAGAAGGGGAAAAATACATACCCAACCAAAAATATGTCTCAAAAAGATAAAATTGAAAAGTAAAGTAAAAGTTATGAGAGAGCCCAAATATTGATCTCCAAGATAAGACCACTGTGAATGGTCTAAGGCTCCAAGTATCCCTAAGCTCTTTTGTAATCGCTGCCAACCTATTCATCATATGTGTAAGATGAGACACATGTAGGAAAATCCTATACAGGTGTGAGTATATACATAACCATTAGGATTTCCCCAAATATGAAATGGGAGTATTAAGAGACACAATAGGAATAGATAGTAAAAGAGAAATAGTGAGAAAAAATCAGATCAACCCAAACCAAGGGAGTAAGAAACCTCATCCAATCACAAGGGGATCAACATGGTGTGTGTATATAGACTACATGTCGATTATTTTACAACCATATCAGGAGAGTAAAATCATCCAATCAAGAGAATATGAACATGGAAAGCACATGTAATACCCCATGCGTCTTCTCAACCCATGGTTGGAGAGTAACCAAATCTAAAGGTATGGATACAAATATATATATATATATATATATATATATATGCTCAGTAAAGTAAGATCAAATGAGATAGAAATGGGATCTCCATATCATATCCCAAATAAAGAAAATAGTCACCATATTTTCTAGAAGTTCCATCAATGATTCCCAACATCTTGCATGTCTATCCAAAGGTAACTGAGTAGAGGACCCACACCTTGCTACTGTTCCACAGAGTTGAGGGGGCACAATTTCCAAGTAGAGGATCCATTCTCTATACTAATAGGGGGATTATAATCCACTTATATAAAACAAATATAGAGGAACTATTCCCTAATATGATAGGGGAGTACCATCTCCATGGATAGATGACACAAACCCTAGTGTAACAAGGGAGTACAGTCTCTATCTGCACAATGAGTATGGATGGCCTTCGCCCTGATGCAGTAGGGGAGTACCATCTCCATCGATAAAGTCCTCATGTACCAGTGCCAAAAGGGAGTACCATCTCTATATATAGAATGAGTATGGAGGACCCACACCCTGATTTGATAGGATAATACCATCTTTATGGTTAGGGGACCCACACCTCAGTGCCATAGGGGTGTACTATCTCTATCTACACAACGATTATGGAGGACCCATGCCCTGATGAAATAGGGGAGTAATATATACATGGACGGAGGATCCAAATTCTAATACAATAGTGGAGTAACTTCTATACCTTGATAAGTAATGTGGAGGACCCACACACTGATACGACAGTGGAGTACCATCTCCATGGATAGAGGACCCACACACTGATACAATAATAGAGTACCATCTCCATCTGAACTCTCTAATGAACCTACTTGATCACTATCATCATCAAGAATCACCTAAATAAGTTCTAAACTTGAAAAATCTCACATAATATCTCAATAGCCAATGCAAAGTCCAAAATAGTGTTCTATGTGAAAAGACACTTTGGATAGGCTACTCGTAGGCCAAAATCTGAGTCCAAACAAAGGATATTGAGAGGTTGAGGTTTCTTCAAAAGGTGGTACATGAAGTGTAGGGGACCCACATGATGTGTGGTCCTAATATATTTCTTGGCCATGTCCTCTATATAACACAACTTTCAGGCCATGTAGTATTACACAACATGTAAGTGTATGACACAATGTGTCTCAGGAAATCCTAACAAAAATACAAGAATCGTCATCAGTCTGAAAGAAAAAAACCATAATTCCACTAATATGCCTCTAAAAATGAGCCTATATGGCCAAATAGATCACACTATTTAGGTCCTCATGAAATAAAGATCAATATAGTCTATTCAAATACCCAAACTGGACACCTGTGAGAAAGTAACATTTCACCACATAACACATGAATGATGCTTCATGGACCAAAACCATGAGTCCGAATTAAATACCCGATATTGGTATCAAAAGATCCACCTCAATATAAGGGTCACAAAACCATATTGGTTTCATCATTCTGATATCATATGAGGAAGATATGTCGAATACTAGATTCCATAATAATAAAAAGGGGAATTAAATTCTCCATTCAAGGAAACGATTTATCTTCTTCATGGCACATAGGGAGCCATTCCCCACCTCTTCATTTGATTATTTCACTTATTTACTTAATATTAACTCAAAAACCTTATTATTATTATTATTATTATTATTAATATTATTAATATAAGGACTCGACCATAAACATTACATAATCTTGAATTAAATGAATAATTCACATTGAGGATCTTTTCAGGTTTAGAGTTTTAGAGAATTAGGCCATAACTATTCAATAACAACTTGAATATTACAAGTAGACACTACTACTCAGTATCCGTTTTTTTCATAAAATAAATTCTCTTAAAAAGAAACATGTCTTGTTCCATATTTTAGACAACATGAATTTTCCTTGATCCCATCCTTGACCCTATTCATCTTTAAGTCCTATGGAAAACATTTCAAAAACTTGGGATGAGAATAAAAAGCTCAGTAAAGGTTATAAAATAAGGAAGGAAAACATTATACCATCAACAAATACAAATCAATAAAACTATATTTTTCAATCATAACATACCTTACGAAATCATAAGATTTATGAATAACACACACAAATCATAAATCCTAAAGGTTACTTATGGCATCCATATCAAACATACATTGTAGCTATAACAGCTACATAAGAAGTTACACTTGGAATACTCATCATAGTATATTCCCTAAATCTATTAGGAGAAACATCATGTTTACCTCCGTCACGTTACCCAATGCATTGGAGAGCTATCTCGGGCTCACCCACCCTAGGTTTATCACAGAACCACTCGTATACATAAACAATGCCCAATAACCATAACATAATCATAACATATAACACATGTATAAAGGAAATATAACTTTTCCACATTCCAATGTATCGAATCAAGATATTGAAATAAACAATGTTTTATCAAATCATTTTCAAAACCATTTAAAAAGAGATTTTTGAATCAAAGTGTCCCATACCACTTTGAAGCTTTAAAATGAATTATCATTTGAAAGAATTAATGTACATATAAATAAATCCTAAAACCCATTTTGTAAACATGGAAATTAATGATAAATATTTAGAAGAATAAATATTTAAAACATTTAAAACTATATTTTAGTTAAAAAGTTTTATTAACAAAAAGAGAGACGCTTGAATACAAATAATTGTAGAATAACATTTAATCAGAACTTTATAATATCATGATAATAAAGGGATTAATGATATAATATGTCAAAGGATATTATATACACCATATAAGAGTGAATTTGTGCATAACAACAATGAAGTCTCAGTGGAAATGTAAATTGGGATGAAATCCCTCATAAAGATGGTATCCTTAAATCAAGGATAAATCAATCACATAATTATGTGTGAAAAATATAAATACACCCAATATAAGTTGATATTAAGTGTAAAACAATTATAGTTCATTCAAACATATTCATAGGATGACATATTCAAGAAGCACAAGTTGAACCCAAAGAATTGAAATTGGGTTAAGAAGTTCCCTTGTAAAAATTCGACAGCCTAACGACGTCACTTTAAAATTAAGATAATGAGTTGATGAGATAAAAATGGTATATAATCACTTGTAAATAACTTTTACATCAATAAGGATATATAATAACATATCCCAACATAATAATATGTATATTAAGAGACATAAAAAAAAAGTCTTAAAAAGAACATGGTGAAAGGTTCCCTTACCGATTTGGTAACTTACGAAACATATGCCACAAGGAATAATGATCATAAAATGAATACTTAAATACTCATAAATGAAATTATATTACACAAAGATTACAATAATGGGCAGTACATACACCACACAAAAGGAAATAGTGGTAAATATAGCATGAATATCATGGGAATAAAAAGTGAGATGAAACCCTTTACCACGTTGTAATCAACTGAGTCATATGAAAAAAAGTTAATAACCACAAAATGAATCATATAATACCATTAATATAATAATAATCATGATAATATATATAAAATGGCAGTATAGAATACACCACAATCAATGAATAAGTGGTGAACAATGGAAATCTCACGAGATTAAAAGTTGGATAAGAAAATCACTTACCTTGTGTCCGACTTGACTCGATCGTTCTTTAATCTCATGAATAATAAACTAAAGTTAATTTATACTTGATTAAGAACTTTTTCAAGTTTATTATTCCATTTATATCATTTTTTACCATGTTATAAACATCATGTAATCATTTAAGTTAATAACGTCCATTTTGTCGATATTTGGTACATGGGTAAAAAATGAACACATTATATTTACAATTTGTCCATGTGGTCAATAGATCATTATATCCAGAATGATATTAATTATTTAGATATCATATATATCATATATATCCAGTATATATATGTATTTATAATAGTACATAACATTTAAAGGTAAGAAATGAAATGCACCGTTCATGGAGATGGTAAGCCGTACGCATGCATGAACGCTACTTTCATTTCTATTTATTATTTTAGTGGAATTAAAACATAATGATAAATATTTATATTATAATTATAGTATAATATAATATATTATATCATCAACTATATCCTTTATACATCTCACATAAGGCATTAACGAGTCACATCACTTTGAGGGGGCAGTAGTCCGCACTTTCTCAAATGAGATTATCGTATTTACCCACTATGAAAACCATAAAGGTGTGATATAATTGAAAAAATACAGAATCATAAAGAAAAAATAAACATAATATATATCATATATAAATATAGTTCCATCATAATGTCCACCATGAGAGGTGGTAAGAGGTAATTGAACAATCATCGTTTTGTGAGGCGTTAGTTTTCCATCCACAGAAACATTATGTTCTTCACCCATTAGATGGAGGTGTGTGTAAGTGTAGTTCTAATAATTCTCAAAAAAACATCCTAGTATATTTATAATACTGTTGTTGTTACAAAATAAAGTAATAAAAAGAGTTTAGGGGTTGGAGAAGTAAAATAAAAGAAAAAAATTAAGAGAAACTGTTACCTTTAATTTGGGTAACTCCCTTTGGTTTGAACCAAAGGACTTATTGAAGTGCCTTATGCCTAATTTAAGGCTTCTAGGTGGAGGATAGGGATGTATGGAGATTAATTGGGCAGTGTTTGGACGATCCAAATGGATTGAGAGGTGTGAGCAATTGGTTAGAAGTGGTCTCCTTTTATAAGGAAGAGGAGGGTCTCTTTAGGAAAGTGTGAAAATATTATTTTATAATATAATGATATTCGATTTCTAAATGTCCAAAAATCATTAGGGTCAAAGATAAGATGACTCATGGTCTAAATAAAATCGTCCAATAATAATTGGACATGTTTTGGATATTATTTTAATATTTATAATCTAATTTATCTAAATCATTTATTAATGAGATAAATACTACATCATTATTGTGTCATAAATAATTTAATTTGATCGATATATAAAAATTATAAAAAAATACTATCATGTAGGAAATAATTTTAGCTTTACAATGAATATTTATAGTCAAAAATATTCTTTATATAACACTATATAAATATTTATTTACTAATTTTTTTTTGTTTTTGTCATTTTTGCCTTTAAATTAAATTAATTAATCTAAAGTCTCATTATCATTCATAAGTGGCTCCATGTGGTCCCAAAATAGACCCAAAGATGCCCATGGTCGGCCATTACAAATCCAATAAGGTTTGGACAAGTTTTAAGGTAATTTTAAATTATTATAATATTCTTTTTACCTTGAATTACCTTATTTAACTTTAACCGCGGTAAATAAAAGTCAAAAGTTACTATTCACCAAAAATTATTTTCATCTTAATGAACTAAATTTTAATTTTTGATAAAAACCATGTATGTCAGATTTTAGAAATTCAATTCATAGAAGTGGTAACATTTCATTTAAATGAAAAAGTCAGTTTTTTAACTACCACTAAGTGGTTTCACTATTCATAAAAAATTGAAGTTTTTCAGAAAAATACCAAAAATTAAGCCTAAGCTATATTTGATATTACAAATTAAAAAATTATGTATATTTTATCAAATTAAAAACATAAAAGTGTCATTAATTAATTTTAAAATCAATTCCCGTTGTTAAAACAAATAGCGTGTTTTTAAGAAACAATAACTATCAAAAGATTGACACTTGTTTATATCCAATTTCAAAGTGAAATTAATTACAATGACCAAAATTGGATTAAATGGTAAAAATATATTCTAATTAAACTTGAAAACCCATTTAAAAGATAATCTAACCATATAAATAAATTATATTAAAACATTGTTTTGAATTAAAATACAATATTTACACTATTCTTAAAAAATAAACTTTTTTAGAAAAATTTGAAAAATTTACACAAAGTAAATTTTGATGTCCCCATTATAAATAAGGATTTTATTTAGTCATATATAATGTACTAAAGTTACTGAAACTATATTTAAAGAGGGTTCACCATTAAAAGGCGGTAAATCGACCTTTTAATTTAAATTATGCTTAAAATTAGATTCATTCACATTTTAAGACTCTTACATTTATTGGATAAATGTAATTACATTTAAAAAACATGTATAATAATATTGTATTTAGTTTTGTTCATTCCCTCCAATACAATGACTAGGAGTTAATGACCATTTAAAATAATCATATTATATTATTAGTGTGCAACGTAAGATTTCAAAGAAACCTGTTGTTGTGTATTAGGTACGCTATCGAACATAGCAGCCCATTTAATGTAATATTAATATTTAACTGAAAATATTAATAAATATGAAAATTTTCTTATTCTTTATTTATCTGGGATGTTACAATTAATCTTCATTATGATCATTAACAATAATAATATTAATGCTCAACACATTGATCACGATGACCACAACATTGATGATCAGAGTCTAGCCATCGCTATATCCACACAAATTATCCTCCACAACAATACTTTTCACATGACCTCTACTCAAAATTGATCTTGTCACATTATACATCATCACTGCACGTCAACTGAGAAAACAAGGATCCCCTATTTGATGCGAACTACCTCTCAACAATCGTCATTTGCATCGCACCCTGATCACGAACCCACATCCAAGGTACGAATTTTATCCATTAAAAAAACGATATTTATCATTTTTCACACAACCATTATGATTTTGGGGGTTCGATCGTGCTCAACCCCTCCCCCCCAAATATAGATTCGCAACCCTATGGGCCGGTGACGAAGAATAAACAGAACGGTGGGGGAGAAGCATAATAAAAAGGTGAAAACATAAATAAACAAATGTTTTTGTGTCAATGATCATATATCAAGAATATCTATTGTGAAAACATAGAATAAACTGAAAATAAATATAAATAATAATTTATTTCAATACACGGGAACATGTGAAGGTTCATTTAAATACAGACCAAAGAAAACAGGTTTGATCATGATAAATCTTTCAATCATAAGAAAAAAAATGAGGAGTCCTACCTCAATTATGGATCGATAATTGGTGAATAAATCATCCCCTAGTGATTAAGATGATCTTCCACATATTATTTTTTCGATTTAGCTTGATCTGGTCACTGGTCATTGTTTGGTCTCTATTATCCAAATATGAAGGGGTGGAAGCTATCTCAATGATCCCAGGGTTATGCGGCTAAGAATGGAAAATTTCTATATAATCTTAATTATATAGAAAAATGGTTTAAGTAATTTAATTAGAAATAAATAAATAAATAAATTATTTTATTTAAATGCACCCGCCAAAATCCGCCTTTATTGGATGTCCCACACTGACCAACTTTAGCTTGTGCTTAGGATAAAATACACATTTTGAACTCAACAGTTGTTTTGTATTTCACATCCAAGTCTATTTTTGTGAGTTATCCGGGTTATAATTTTTAAATAAATAAATTAAATAAATTAATTTATCTAATGAACACACCATTGACTACCCCATCCGAACGCCTTGTGCTGACTAACCTTAAGTCGTGCTTAGGGTAAAACCTACACTACGAATTCAACAGTGGTCTCAAATTTTTTATCAGAGACTCTATTCAGGATATATTACATGTTTTCAAGAAAAACCATGGGTGCATAATATAAAATATATTTCATATTTTTAAAATATTAATTTCAGGCTCATCGGGACTCAAAATTATATGCCATGTTAGCGTATGGCTCTAAAAATACTCCTATGAATATTCCAAAGTATTAAATAGAAAAACATTAGTCTATACACAACATGAATTTTTTTACTAGCGGTTACCACTTCAATAATTAAAAAATTAATATTCATCATGACATGAAACTAATACACAATAAAAAACAACCAATTTAAATAAAGAATCTACAAATGAACTATGGAAGTGTTATAGGCTAAGTAGATAAGAACCTTTATAATCCAAGAGGTTCATGAGAATATATATTCTTAATATAATTGGATCAAACCCCTTAATTTTTATACACTATTTTTATTTTATTTGAATTAATATTTTTGAAAGTTAATGTTAATTGTTTTTCTTCTTTATGAGCTTGAAACTGATTAACCAAATGGACTTTATCTATGTGAATAAGGGGTGTATATTAGTGGGTTTTAAGGAAAATTGAGCTTATAATTTAGGTAAGTAATTCATTTAAGTTCTTTCATTTCTAGTACCTTTGAAATATATTTGGTTCTCCTTCGGCTTTAAATTTTAATTGGTTAAAAAAGTTAAAATGAAAGAGTTTTTTCATGATGAAATTGGTGGAGTTTTATATCGTTTATTTTTATTTAAATTGTTTTTTTATTGTGTATTAGTTTCATGTCATGATAAACATTATTTTCTAATTTTTTGAAGTGGCAACTAGTATGAAACATTTTTCATTCTTTTAGTTGTTGATTGTTTGTATTGTGTGTAAAATACTTTAATCTTTATTATAACCCATTATACATTATTCTAGTCTACTAAATTACTAAATATTTTCAAAATTTATGTTGAATTTACATGTTTCTACACCATTTATTCATCATTTGGGACAATTTTGAGTTTTAGTATGGGAGATATGGTCTTTTAATGTGATAAAATGTACCAAAATGTGATTCCTATTAAAAATCCCTTGATTTTTTTTCAAAATTATGAGTGTTTAAGGATCACTTAGGAATTTTAGATGGGTGATTTTTTTTTATAAAATTGAAGTTTGTGATTCCAATTTTGAGGAGATTAATATTTATTACCTTATGTTTTTAATTGGGTAAATAATTTTTTCTTTCCCTATTGGAAAGATCTATCATTATGTATTTATTTTGGAAATTTTTATATAATAAATATTTCCTTTTAACTTCTTAATTGGGAATTAACTCATAAGATAGGCATCGAAATGGATTATAAAATTAAAATCCTAATTCATTTTGAGATATTTATTCTGTATCTCTTAATTATTTATTTATTTATTATTGGATGAGTTATTTATTTCTCCAATAAATTTTCACAGCACCTCGTTCAAAAATTTTTCTATTTATTTTGAATTTATAAATTATATGAGTCTGTTCTCCTTAAAGGTAAAGAGAAGTTTGAATTTACAGTTGGATACAAATTGAAATTTGTTAAATCCACTTTAAAATTTTCAAATTTTAATCCTTTTCATAAAACAATAACCAATTTCTCACTGAGAGAATTCATTTTTGACATGGAATTCATATTTTTATACTTGAGAGAATCCATGAGTTCAATCTTTATGAAAATTAATTTTTAGTGGCATTTTAAATTTTTAGTCTTAAGATTCATTTTATTTTACTGAATTTGTCTAATTTTTTTCTTAAGGACAAGAAAATTTTTAGTGTGGGTAATTTTAGGTGGTATTTTTTGATGTTTTTCCATATTAATTATGATGTATTAATTTGTTTTATGGTAAAAACGAACTTATAATGGAGTATTATTAATTAATTGACAATTTATTTTTGAAATTGTAATTTTATTAAATAATATTTAGAAATAATAATTTTTATACATTAGTTGATTCAATGTTATATTAATGGTGTTTCCCATAAATTTTTTAGAGAATAATTTCATTTTTTTGTTGTTTAACTGTTTAAATATTATAATTATTAGATTTGTTTTTCTTCTTCTATTCTAAATTTATTATTTAATTCTTTAAGTATTTTATTTTTAAGTTTCATTTGAAATTTTAATTTTATGTTTTTCAATTTATTATATGTGATTTGTAATTTTAATCTTTTGATTTTCATGTTGTAACCATTTTTTATTTATAATTATTTTAATTCAATTTACAGTTATTTCTAATTATTTATTTTCATTTTGAAATTTATAATTTATTATGTGAACTTATTTTTAGAATTATCTTGTATTTATTTATTTCATTTTAAATTATTTAATTGTTTTGTTTTATTTATTGTGTTACAATATGGTTACTTAAGTGATTTTCACCCATGTAATATAATTATTTCATGAAAGAATTGGATGGTAGGGAATAAGAGAATTTTTTCTATCACATAAGATTATTTGAATTAGTAGTGCACTATATAAGATAAAAGTTTTAAGAATTTAGATGGATATTTTATGTATGTTCACATAAGATATATTTGGATATGTAAGATATTTATCAACTACTCATATAAAATAATTCTTGTTTTCATAATAGAATCTCTTATACACTACCATACTCATAAAATAATTAATTTCAGTATAAGATAAAAAACAACATAATAGAATTTATCTTATGTGACTTGTGGGAATAAAGTGAACTGAATTATGTTTTTCTAAACCAAGATGAGTGTGATGAGTGATGAAAAACTGAATCCAATCAATACTAAGCTCACTTAATATGTTTCCCAAAAATGAAGAGAAAAATGAGGGCTAAACCATTTGAAGTTGAAGAGCCATTGAAGAACTGAGATTGTGGGATAAGTTTAGGGTAAACACCACTGAGATTAATAGCATGGATGTGATTAAAAATAAGATGACCCCCTTGATTTATAATGATAGACTCTATGTTAAAGCTTGTAGAGGAATTCGATGATCCAATCTTGATCCCTTTTGAAGAAGTCTGCGATGATGATTTTTACTTTCCATCAAGGGGAAATCAAAGATTTTACCTAACTATGATCCCATTTAATATTAATGAAAAATATAAACTAGGGATACCTTGGAGTTTAATTTAAGGTATGAATAACCTGAATTCAATCTATTGACGAATATTGAAACTGGATCATGATACCCTATTTGACGTTGAGCCGACTAAAACAGATGAACATGTCGACTAGAGAGGTTGAAATAAATATCTACCTATGAGACTGATTCATTTTTGATCCTGAGTATGAAGTTCAGAGTTTGGAGTGAATATTTGATCAATTATTGAATAAAATATGAGCTTGAGATCCACTATACCAAGGCTATATAAGGAAGACCACCCAAGGCATCCATAGATGTTGATGAAAATACTAATAGATGTTGCAAAGACAAAGAACCCAATGCTACAGATGATTTGGGTTGATAATGTTTTTAGCAAAGAATAAAATCGAGTGAAGTTAGTATTTATAATCACCATTTAGAGGAGATCCAATCCTGAGCCTAGCGATGAGTTGGTATTTCTAACCTAATTGAATAAGATTCAATACCAAGGTCTTGAGAAGATGACGATGGTTTATTTTCCACAATATTTATTAATGATTTGTTGAAAACTAGTTGATATATGGGTGCTTGTAGGTGTAGGTTTAAGATAATAAAGTGTTCATTGATTCTCCTCGATGTCGTGGCTACAATATTAGAGGTTGGTACACTGAAGGTGTTCGAAAAAAATGACTACAAGAGACTAAATTCACTAGTTTGTGGTTGATTCCATGATTTATTCCTGATCCATGTGTGCATAAGTTGATCTGTATGCTAGTTTTGAAGAATTAAAATGAGGGGAACAAATTATTCTTATTAATGTCGATCATGTTTTCATAAAAAATGTAGAACAAGTGAGTTGATGTTTGGTATGAGAGAGGTTACACCCAAAATTAAGACCATGCAAAGAATTCTAGGAGGAGAAAAAATGTGAATAATAATGAAATTGAAGAACTAATTGTGCATAATTTAAATAAGTTACATAGTTAGATGATAACTGATCTAATATTGGAATACTACCAAGTGAATGCTGATCTAGAAGCACATGCATGCATTTATTTGTTTTATGGGAAATTTATCTTCACCTGGTAGTCATAAGAAGATTAGATGAAAAATATTGGAAATTATTCCACATAGAAAAAAGTGATATTATATATTCTAGATAATAAATAAAATAAAATAAAATAATATTAATAAGAGAA
Organism: Viscum album; assembly: GCA_963277665.1. Lineage (NCBI taxonomy): Eukaryota > Viridiplantae > Streptophyta > Magnoliopsida > Santalales > Viscaceae > Viscum > Viscum album. Next base: position 1,804,561,122 of record OY728146.1, read on the forward strand.
GATAATCAAAATACATTCCCACAATCAGTTGGAGATATAGAGTGCGAGATGAGTAGGTTTTCTATAGATTCTAGGTAAGAGGATATAATACCTTATTCATTGAAGATTAAGAGTGAGTTTCCACCTTCACCTTGATGATGTCTAGAAAGATTTATAGTGGAAGGAACTAGTGGATTATAATAGTGAAATATTTATGAGTTTTAATCTCTCTTATTTTTAAATTGTAATTCTATTCAGATTATTAAACATTAAAATGCAACCATTGATTGATGTTTTATTCTTCTACAACTACATTAATTTTCCTCTTCCATTCTGAGAATAAAACATTACGAATTGAAGTGTGTTGATATCTTAATGAGGTTTGTAAATTCAATCCAAGTAGGAGTTTGAATTCAATCATATTTATTTAAACATATCAGTCATTGATTGAGGATTGTGAGTACAGAGAGTGTTTACTATGTCATTATACTCGATGATCGTTGAGTAAATTGATCAAATACTATATAAGGGATACCAATAAATGATATCTCTATTTTTGACCTTAATTTAATAAATGGAATGAGACACATGATTTGAGATCCCAATATATGAATTTATAGAGTTATAATTTTGAATTTATTTAAATAAAACGAAAAAAGATTGATCTATAAGAATCGCTAGACTGGGATACTCTTTCTTTATTTTTTAAATCTTCACCAGCTTCTTCCTTCCTTTCCCCTTTTAAGATGGTTCATTTAGGAGTGGATTGTTATGAATATTTTAGGTAGATATCTCATCACTTCTCCCTTAAAATATTATTTTGTATCTCCTTTTATTTTGGTTTTCTATCTAATTATTTTATGAGACGATTTCATTAGAGTATGGTAAAATCATCTGGCTTGATGCAGATTTCACATACTACTGGAAGAGGATGTCTCAAGAGGAGGTATTCAAGCCACCATCCATCATTTTCCTTGATGTATGTTCCCAATGGTTTTATTTAGGGTTTTTTGGATATTTTGGATGAAATTGTACATCAATTTGGGTATTTAATTTTGGAATTTCTTATGGCCTAGGTTTGGGTGTGTCAAGAATATACTAAACCCCATGCCTTATGGTTTCAATGTCATGAGGTCACTTGGTGATCAGTTGGGTATCAGTTATGTTGAGTTGGGAATTTTTTAAATGTTTAATTTATCAATTTATTAATGTTTATTGATGAGATAGGTTATCATGGACTCAATGTAGATCTTTACAATCATGGGATATAATTATGGATTATCGATTATGGTAGGTGTCCTTGATTTTATTGAGTCTCTTACCATTTTAGAGATTTTATGTTTGTGTTCCCATATTAGTATAATCTATCAACATGTTGAATGAATTTTATTATTCTTCCATATATTGGGTTGGGCTTATATCAGGATTCAATATGACACCTTACCCTACATCTTTGGGTATGGGTCAGGTTTTCATATGAGCTTCTTCCTATCAGCATAGAGCTGAAGCAGGTATGGTCAGGTTTTCATATGAGCTTCTTCCATCACTTGTATATCCTTTTCTTAAAGTATTTTTCCATCATTTGAATAGTTTAGAATGATTTATTTAAATATGATTTAAATGCTAAATCTATTTATTTTTATAATTGAAAGAATTAATTTGGTTAGTATATTATTGGAATCTGTATGTAATCCTTGGTGAGATCCTACTAGGATTTTTAGCTCACACCCTACTTGTGCCTTTAGTTGTTTATAGATTATCTTCTTCTAGGTTCCAGAAAGGTGAAAGGATCTCTTGGAGGTGGATCCTACTGTTGAACCTTGTACATGATGAGTTGTGTCATTAGTGACTTGGGAAGTCTTCCTATCTTAATAGTTGGGTTTTATTACTTTGGGATTTTTAAATTACTCCCAGTGTAGTTTCTTTTGATATGCATACTGTCTTGTTTCTTTTTCTTCCTCTATGTTTTGTTGAATATTCATTCCCACTTGCATGTTTTATGATGACATGTGCTAGTCACCGACCTATGGGGATTAGGAATGGCCTTAGAGTTATGTGAGGACCGGATTGATTATCAGGTGACTAGGGTAACTGGGCTGGTTCGTGACAAAGTGGTATTATAGAAGGTAAATCTTTTATCTTAAATTTAGTATGCAATTGAGTAATCTTTTCGGGACTTAGGTTGTAGTTGCGATTGAGTTCTTGGATATCTCTCACCATAATGAATCTTATGTCGATAGGGGTGGTTAGGGAAATATGTCTTATAGATTAGTTCTCGTATTTTCCTTATTTTTATTTGGATAGAGTGGAATCTAAATCTGGTTGTTTTATATATTGGGAATATTTTTCTCTTATTGCTCATTTTGAGTTTTAATCTAATGTCTTATTTGTTATCTGTTGATGTTGTATGGAACCGTGTATCCAAGAATATGTGTGAATATAATACAGGAAGAGGCTATTGTTGAACCTCAGTAAGAAAATCCTAATGTAGATCCAAACCTGGTTAAGGTGATCATGCATACTGTCCAATATTTAGGACATGCACCACCTTCCATTCCCATTCAGGCTCCGGTTCTGTATCCTCAAGGGGATGTTCTTCTAAATAATTCTCAAGAGTTTCTTCACTAGAAGCCACCTATTTTTTTGAGGATCCACTGACCCTCAACATGGTGAGGAATTTTTGGGTAGAATAGAATGTATGTTTGAGTTCTTGGAGACCTTGGACGAGTTCAAGGTGAAGTGTTCCACCTTCATGCAAGAATGACCGATCATGAGATGGAGGGAAATTATGGTGATGATGAAGAAATATGATGGATTAATATGTAAATAATTCAATGTTTTTTCACCAATAAGTTCTATCTAGATTCAATTGTGTTGGATATAGTTGTGTCATTTTTCATGCTTGAGACGGATGATATAACCATGACTGGATATTAAAATTTCTTTACTGAGCTGGTATAGTTTTCACCAGTGATTGTATCTAATGAGATAATGAAGCCTCAATTATTTGAGTTGGGAATTTTATCAAATATTCATTATTAGGTTTTCTTACAAAAGCTTCCCACTTATGCTGATGTACTGGATAAGGCAATGATGTTGGAGATGTACCTAGCTGGGAAGTCAGGGTTACCAGGAGTTTATTTCTCTCCCATTAGTAGCATGAGTTCCTTACGGGGAAAATGGAAGTGTGATGATTCTCATCACATTTCTAGATGGAAGGGTCATTCTAGAACTCATACAACACTAGGAGGAAGTCCTTTTATTTGCTATAAATGTGGAAATCCAGGACATTCCAAGAGGGTTTTAACTAAGGCACCCAAGAACTATATCTATTATATATGTTTAGGGAACTTACAAAGATTCTGCCATAATGTTTCTTCTCCATATAGTGGAATAGGATCATTATATTCTCTTAAAACTATGGAGAAATTAGATGCTTCAAATATAAAAGGGTTCCAGCCACATGCATCTAGAATAAAGCTACTTCACACAGTTGAAGAGTCTCTAAAGGAAGAAGACACATGTCCAACAACTATGAGAGGTACCATTATTATATAATTTCCATTTGTGATGACTCATCTTGATACTGGTTTATCTCATTCATTTATTTCAACCCGTATTTAATATGATAAATCTTTCTATAGAGATTTTATCTTCTGAAATGGATACTACTACAACCCTTGGTATAAAGAAATAGTAGGATCTCCGTAGTCCTACTTGTGTATTATCTCTATTATATATTAATATGCCTTGGGTTTTTCTAGTTCCTGATATGAAATATCTTGATGTAATATTTGGGATGGATTGGATCATTACCAATAAAGCCCAGATTGATTGTTATCTTTAGCGAGTCTACATTACTACACCTAGTGGTGTGTCTCTTGTTTTTCATAGAGATTGGGACCCAAGGTTGAGTAGAGATGGACCTTATTATCTATAGTTGGGGAAAGTAATATTAGTTTTTACTTTTTATTTGGAGCGGGAATCTTTTAGCAGTAATCTACCTCAAGTCATTGTCAAGTTTCTCGATATGTTTCCTTCTAATTTCTCTGGTCTTCCACCGATAAGGTAGGTTGAGTTTTCTATTGATTTAATGATTGATACTCAACCAGTTTCAATTATCTCTTACCAAATGGAACCATATAAACTAAAAGAGCTAAATTCCAGGTTGGACGATCTTCTTGAGAAAGGCTTTATACGCCAGAGTGAGTCACCTTAGGCAGTGCCTGTTCTCTTCTCTAATAAAGTTGATGGTTTTATTCTCTTATGTGTTTATTATCAAAAGCTCAATTGAGTTATGGGAAAAAACAAGAGTCTATTTCCATAGATTGTTGATCTGTTTGATTAGTTGAAAGGGGCGAAGTGGTTTTTAAATATTGACCTTCTATTTGGTTACCATCAGTTGAGGATAAAGGAATCCGACATTCAGAAAACCACTTTTAAGAGTAGGTACAACCATTACGAGTACCTTATTATGTTCTCTAGTCTGAAAAATGATCCTGAAGTTTTCATGGATTTGATGAACATGATCTTCCATAAGTATCTGGATACCTTTGTGATAGTCTTTGTGGATTAAATCATTATTTACTCTAATTATGAGGAGGATCATATGCGTCATCTGAGAACTATTCTAAGTCTACTGAAAAATCACTGACTTTATGGTATGCTTTTGAAGTATGATTTTTGGATTCAGGAAGTGAAATTATTGGGATATGTGGTGTCTGAACATGTTATATGAATTGATCATGAGAAGGTAAAGGCTGTTTTGTGTTGGGAGAAACCACGTAATGTCTTTGCAATTTAGAAGCTTCTTTGTCTTAGTTAGATATTATCGCAAGTTTATAAAGGACTTCTTGAAGTTGGATTCTCCGATGGCTTCTCTAGTTCAAAAGGGGGTGGATTTTTCTTGGAATGATAAATTTTATAATTCTTTTGTTGAGATGAAATGTATTTTAGATACTAAGTTGGTGTTAAATCTTCCAAAGGATGGGTAGGGCTATGTGGTCTTTTGTGATGCATCTGGTTTAGGCTTGGGCTACGTTCTTATTTAGGGTGATCATGTAGTTTCTTATGAATCTCATCATCTTAGGACCCACATGAATAATTATCATATTTGAACTTGCAGCTTTGATATACGCACTTAAGAGTTGGTGTCATTACCATTATGGTGAAAGGTTACCTTGTTTTTGGACAACAAAATCTTGAGTTATATCTTCTCTCAAAAATATTTAAATCTTTACCAGAGGTATTGGGTGGAGTACCTAAAATATTTCGACTTTGACATCGCCTATACTCTGGGTAAAGGGAATGTCATCATAGATGTGTTGAGTAGGAAAATTTCAACCGAGGTAGTGAAGGAATCTATAAAATATTAGAATTCAATGGCTCTTTTTTCAAAGTTTCATATTGGAGTTCAGGAGAAATGGGATGAAGTTTCTTTATCTAGATTTTAGTTGACATCCTCTCTTCTCGAGTTTATTCTTTAGGATAAGAGTTTGATGATTAATTTTGTAGAATTAGATACTCTCATTATGGTGGGGAGATAGTTTACTAGTGGTAATTTTCTAAAGAGGGTGTTCTATGCTATAAGGATCACTTTGTTGTACCTTTGGAATCAAGGAAGGCTGTAATGGGATATTTCTATAATTCTCACTAGGCTATGATCCCATGAACCAGTAAGATGTTTTATGATATATGGATATAGTTTTGGTGGCCCAGTATGAGGCAGGGCATTACTGAGTTTGTTTCTCACTGTTATACATGTCAGTAGGTGAAGGTGAAGCACCAGAAAACATTATTTTTTAGTTCATCCACTTCCAGTACCTACATGAAAGTGGTATGGAATCTCTAGGGACTTTGTGGTTGGGTTGTCTCATGCCTAAAGAAATAATAATACGATATGGGTTGTGATATACAGGATAACCAATTCGGATCACCTCATACCCATTTGATATACAATCAAAGTTGAGGTGTTGAAAAATCTCTACATAAAAGAAATTTTATGTTTTTAGAGAGTTCCATATGGTATAGTTTCTAATAGGGATCCACTGTTCACTTATTTTTTTGGAGATGCCTTTAGGAGGAACTAGGATCTTAGGTCTGTTTGAGTACGTCCTACTATCTGTAGTCGGATAGAAGACATAGAGAGCTATATAGACTCTTGAGGATATTTTTCATGCTTGTGTTCTTGAATTTGTTTGGGATTAGGATGATCACTTCTGGATGGTTGAGTTTTCTTATAATAATAGTTACCAGTACATGATACGAATAAAACATTTTGAGGCCTTGTATATCCGACATTTTACATCTCCATTGTGTTGGTCAAATTTTTTTTAATGTTCATTGGTTGGACCAAGTTTGGTGCAAGATAAGACATAAAATATTTAGTTAACCTATCAAATAATGTTGAAAGAATAGATCCAGTAGAAGTCTTATGATGATCATCACCATAGACTGTTGGATTTCTCAATTGGTGACAAGGTGTTCTTTAAAGTTTCACCCCAATTGGGTCATCGACGGTTTGAGAGTCAAAGGAATATTGATCCTTATTTTGTGGGACCTTTTGAGGATATTGAACAGGTGGGGAAAGTTGAATACCATTTAGAACTTACACCATATCTAACGTCGATATATAACGTGTTCCATGTATCATATTTGAGAAAGTGTTTATTTGATCGATATTACATTTTGAGTTGGAGTGTTCTTGAGATTGAACTTAAATTATCTTTGACTGAGCAACCAGTCAGGATAGTTGATTCTGAGGCCAAGATACTTCATGGAAGGATTATACCTTTGGTTGGTGTGCTATGACAACATGGTTATTAAAATCATGAGAAATAAAAATGTGAGGCACTGATGAGGGAGTAGTGGCTTCATCTTTTTGGCATAGAATATTTTTTATAGGATTTTTGGGGACAAAAATTTTTTATGGCAGGGAGGTTGTAACTTCCCATTACCAATTTAGCAGGTACATATTTAACCTCATCATGGTTTTTCATTTTTTCTAACTGGATAGAGTTGAGATTGAATTGAATGGATACCTGTAATGGTGAAGAAAAAGATTTTTTGGACTCTCAGCTTTAACTGTCATTTTTATATAGTTTTCTGAAGGGTTACACATCATGTAACAAGGTTAAACATCACGTAAGGGTTCTATGTATTAGTCATGAAAAGATTAATGCTATGAAGGGTACACATCATGAAGTTCCTTTACACATCATGAATGAATTACTAATCAGTTTTTAACTTTGAGCGTAATATTTTAATTCATGGTGACACATTTTTCAACAGTTATGGAATTTAAATATTTCATGATGTGTAATGGTATTACACATCGTGTAATACCCCATCTATGGTTTTTAAATGGGCAGTAAAGCTGGTCTATTCTTTTTATCTCATCTACTGTTTAATCTCCCTCACCCTAAGGCCTTCCTGAGTTGATTTTGGTGCCTTCCAACCCTTACATATCCTCTCGTTTGGTGTTTGATCATCGTGGCGCTTTTAGTGTGATTCCTAGGTAATCATTCTCTTTTTTTCTTCATATTTCTCACTTTTTAATCCTTGGGGTTTCAATAGATCATCATGAAATTGATAGATCTATGCTCTGTGATGTTGGATCTTGTGTCTAGGTTTTGTATCAAGGTCTTCTACACTTTATTCTCGTTTACAGGTGTCATTGCATGGGTTGTTTTTCAGGAAAAAAGTAGACGATTCTAACCTGTTTGGACAAATTTATTAAACTTATATTTCTTGATTTATTTAAAATATTTATTTATATTCAATTTTTCAAAACTTCTTTCAATTGATTTATTAAGAACCCAATTATAGTGAATTGGGAGATTTAGAAATGGTTTTGGCATGAGAATTTGGAAAACCCCCAATTCCATTGAATTGGTGTGTGTTTATAAAAGTTGGTTAATTTAAATTGTGGATCAGATGGACACGATTTCAATTAAAATTTTGAATTTAATTCTGAAAATGAATTGTGAAATGTATGGAATTAGTTTTGAATGGATTTCTAACATGTGAAAATGGATTAAAAAGATTTTATAGAGACCCAGTGGTTTTATCTTTTGAAAGAGGCATGTTTTGATTGAATTTTTTTTGGTTTTAAATGGGAAATTGTCATTGAAATAGTATAATGGGATTTAGTTGTATTTTAATTATTCATAAAATAAATTGGCCATCAATGACTGTGTCAGAGCACATGAAAGACTTAGGTAGTTTGTAAGTTATTTAGACACACTCTATGCTATTACAACGTTCTAAAACATACATACAGTGGGTCACATCCCCGATGGGATGGTGAAAAGTTTCCTTTGGCCAGTGTCAAAGGGATGTGTGTATACAAATATTGTTGAGATCACTTAGAGAGTTCGAAGTCCTATAGCCTGATAAATTCTTACTTATTTGGTAGATAACCATGTTACTCGCTTGTTTTATATTTGAGATATAAATGTATCCCAATGTTGTTTAAACTGATTTACATGCCTTCATGATTTATATAAACTATTTTATATAAATGTTTTATTTGATCCATTGTTTTGGAAATATTCCATCAACTACAAAGCCTTTTCTTAAGGTATTGTTCCATCATTTGAACTCTATAACATGATTTTTTTAAATATGATTTAAATTCAAAACCTGTTTATTTTTTAAAATTGAAACATTCATTTGGTTAATCTATTATTGGAATCTATATGGAATTCATGGTGAAACCCTATTGGGATTTTCAGCCCACACCCGACTTGTGCCTTTGGGTGTTCATAGATTATCTTCTTCCAGGTTCAAGCAATGGGAAATGATCTATTGAAGGTGGATCTAGCTATGAAACCTTGTTTTTTATGAGTTGTTTCCTTAGAGACTTGGGATGTTTTCCTATCTTAGTACTTGGGTTGTAGTACTTCAAGATTTTATTCCTTGTTGTGTTCTAGTACATTTATCTCAGTGGAGTTTTTTTTGATATGCCTACTATCCTATTTCTTTTTCTTCTGCTATATTTTAGGGAAAATTTGTTCCCACTTGCATGTTGTATGATGCTAGGTGAAAGTCATCGACCCATGGGGATTGGAAACAACCTTCAAGCTATGTCAGGGTCATCTTAGTTATTGGGTTACTAGGGTACCCAAGATAGTTCATGACATTCTTTCAGCAACCAAGGACTACCTGGTGAATAACCACTATCCAACTGGTAAAAAAACCAGGTCATGGGAATTATTCTTGCAACCACTTGCCAGTTGGAGAATCCACTGACTAGCATGTTACATACCATTAGTTATATGGTGATGTTGATCTAGTCAGGATTAGTAAGGTGTTTATTAAAATTTTATACAAGAACCCCCATTTTATTTTTACTTCCTCCACCCTTGACCTTATTTTGAACCATATAAAACTAGGATCCCTCATTGGATATTTTTGACACTCCCAACTTGAATCCTTGGTGGATCAAAGTTTCATTAAATCCATTATTCACTTTTAGTAAGTATTACTTTGACTTTGTCTTAGATCCTCTTATTCCCTATATTCTTATTCTTTATTTCTATGGATAAACTATAAAAACTATGGGTATTTATTAGATACAAGTTTATAATTTGGAATAGGGGTTTTATGTCTCTTCCTCTTATATTTATAATCTTATCACACTCTCTCTCCAACTTGCAGGCACCTTATGATAGTTAAAACTCTATGTGTTCTGAGGTAAGTGGCTTTAAGAAATCGATTTTTTTTCTAAAAAAATTTATTTATTTCTCTTCAAAATTGTTTTCTAAAACTGTTTAGAGGAATGATAAATGAATTAATGAGATTCGATGGATTGGGTTATATTTATGAAATAGAGCTCCCTATGATATTACAGATGAGAAAGGATTTTCAAAATATTTTTTATATGGTTATAAAGGTTGTATGATTATCTTTATGTGAATTTGTCTTTAAATAGTTTTCATTGTAGTAAGAAAAGTGTGTTCATTTTTGAGGTAGATATTCATGATCAGGAATGTAATCTTACCCCTAGTTCCATTGTTATAGGGTAATGTGTACACTAGGTGGCCTAATATTATTGGTAGGGAGACACTTTGAATATTGTACACTTATCCCCTTGGCCCATTATTCTAGGGTAATGTGTGCACCAAGTGGCCATTGATCACAAAAATCATGGCAGGATCCTCCTAACCAAGACCTAGTTACCCAAGATAGATTTTCCATTTTTCTATACTTTGGAATATTTTTTTGAAATGTTTTATATGTTTTTTCAATGGGTATATTTCCATGTTTATTATAAAATTATGAAAACCATATCTCATGACTCATTCTTTAATCCATTTGAGAATAATTGGTTTATATTATAATAACTATTTTTGAAAGACTTTGTGGGATACTACTGGGATTGTTTTTCTCCCACCCTATAAACACCTTTGGGTGTATTTAGACCTTGTTTCATATGATGTAGGTAAAGGTAAGGTTCCATAGGGTGGAAATGAGTTTGTTCATTTGTAGGGTGTGGGAGTTTGGTGGTGAATTATTATCATGTAGAGATGGTTTATTAATATACTTGTATAACATGGTTTGATATTTTATTTGGAACCTATATTTTTCTTCCTTTTGTATCTCTTACACTATTATCTATTAGATTAACATCTTAATCTTTAAAATTTTCATCTTGGTTTATGTTTTTAGAGAAATAATTCCAAAATGTAGTTATTGATACCTAGGAACTTTTCACTAGATTATAGGGATTGGGAACACCCTTTGGGCCATATCAGGGTTGACACAAATTCTAAGATAGTTGGGTGATCCAATAGGGTACATTAAAGATTGAAATTGGAGGAGTTTTGTCTATTCTCATTGTTGGTATGCATCTTGGGATGTATTTTAATACATAATATTAGACTGTTGGGACTCAAGGGGAAGGTTTAGAGTGATTACCTAGATAGATATAATCATAATTCACCTTAAGTTACCATGGACGGTTAAGAATTGCGTCTTTTCGGTATAGAGAATGACTTAATTTTAGTATCCTTTTTTCCATGTCCCTCTTTATTTCCAGTTTACCTTTGTTTTTTAAATTTGGAATTGATTTTTGGTTCTCATATTTTTTATATATTATTATTTGATGTTGTTTAGTAACATTCCCCCCATAAGACTTACAGTTAATCCTTAGGATGGTGATAACCCTTTAGTTGATTAGAATTTCACCACAATAGTTGTTCACATAGTTTGAGATATGGACAAAAGTAATACACCTTCTGTTAATTAGGGAAAAGATATAAAACCAAGAAGGTATAAGGGTAGTAATTGAGGTTAGGAGTTTATTCATCATAAAAAACCACCATTATAAGTGAGGAATGATCCACAGGAGGTAGAAGATGAGTTGAGAAAAATGAAAACACTATTTGACTTCTTGGAGACCTTGGATTACATCAAGGTGAGCTATGTTGTATTCATGATTAAAGTCCCAAGTATAAGGTTTTAAGATTCAGTAGTTTTGGAAAATAATAATGAGGACTTGGAGTGGAAAATTTTTAAGGCTATCTTCATCAAGAAATTCTACCCGAAGTCTATGACATTGATGAAATCCATGGAGTTCCTTAAACTCAAGAAATGGAATCAGAAAGTGATGGAATATGCTAATCACTTTGTTGATATCAGTATGTTATCAGATGGAGTTGTATCAAATGAGAAAATTAAGGCTTAGAGGTTTTTAATGGGCCTTCTATCAAATAACCAGTCAAAATTTCTCAAGTTAAATCCTTTTAACTATTTCAAGGTGGTGGATAGGGCACTGATGGGGGAGATTGACCTAGATGGTAAGTTAAGGATGGACAAAGTTCCTCCTACCTATGGTCGAATCTTTAGTTGTTCTTATTTGGGTAAGATGAAGGGGAGTGGGTTTTTAGAGGAAATAGTGGTGATGTTTCACAAAAATCTTATTTTTCACCATTGATAACTATTAATAGTCTAAATTGTTACTAGTGTGGCTAGACAGGGAATGTGATGTGTTCTTTCCTGATACCTCCAAGTGTTTTAAAATCATGTGGATTCCATGGACACTTACACAAGTTATGGTTGGATATTTATTTTACAAACTTTTTTACATGAACCTCAACATCTAAAGTATCTATGATGTAGTTAGATGCTTAATGAACAATAATGTTCTATCCATAGATCTCTATAATGAAGTGGTTACATATAGTAAAAGAGTCTAATGGAAGTTTATGTGTGTTCTATAACTGAGGTACCATTTCAATTACTTCGAATTTAATGACTTCTTTATTTGATATTGACTCCTCTCACTCTTTCAAATCAGAATATTTTTTTGGATCATTTAAAACTTTTAAAATAACTCATGAAATTCGTTATATAGTCAGTGAAACCTATAGGAAAGAAGATGGGGTGGGGTTTCTGATGCCCCTTTTTTCTCTTTATTTATGTCCGACATCAAACTAGTATGGAATTTCATGGTCCTTAATTTTATCCTCTTCAATGTTATTATTGAGATGGATTGGATAATTTATTACAATGTTCAAATACATTTTTATCATAAGTGGGTATGTTTTACTACCCCAAATGGAATCACCCATGTATTTTAAGGGAAATGGGACCTAATTCTTAGTTAGGCCTGATATCCCATTCTAGAGTTTTGTTAGTTGATATATTTTTTTTGGTCAAACCATAATAGATATCTTTCAGTGGAGAGATTTCTTAGGTAGCCAATAAATTCTCTAAGGTGTTTCCAGATGATTTTTTTCCTATGAAGAGGGAAGTAGATTTGTATATTGACTTAGTGCTAGGAACTTAGCCAATATTATTTCAATCTTACCACATGGCTCTCGATGAGTTTAAGAAGCTGAAAATTCTGTTGGATCATTTGAGATCCAATGAATTTATATGTCCAGGTGTGTCAACCTATGTGGATCTTGATATCTATTCCAAGAAGGATGATGGAATTATCTGATTATACATTGATTATCAGAATCTCAACTAAGTAAAAATAAATAATAAAACCCTTTTCATATATTGATGATTTGTTTTATTTGTTGAAAGGGGAAAAATGGTTCTCAAAAATCGATCTTCATTCTGGTTACCAAAAACTTAGAATTAAAGAGTTGGATATTTCTAAGACTGTATTTAGGAGAAGGTGTGGCCATTTTGAGTACCTAAAGATTCAATTTGTCTTGAATTATTCTCTTATAGTCTTCATAGTGATGATGAAATAGATATTTCACTAGTATCTTGACAGGTTTTTCATTATATTCATGGATAACATTATTGTTTACTCAAATACTGAAGAATATATTGTGAATCACATGAGGCATGTTTTTAGAATCCAAAGGGATCATTTTCTATATGGAAAATTATCAAAATTTAAATTTTGGATGAAATAACTTACGTTATTAGGACATATGGTATAAAAACAGGGTATCTCTGTTTATCATGAAAAGGCGACGACTATCATGTCATAGAAAGAACTGTGGAATGTCTTTGATATTTGAAGCTTCTTGGGTCTAGTAGTATATTACCAACAGTTTGTAAAGGATTTATCCAAACCCAAATCACCTTTGACTGATATCACAAAAAAATAGATGAAATTATTACGGGACTCAATGTATTAGAAATTATTTGATAAACTGAAGTGTTGTTTGACCTCAACCCCTATTTGGAATATATTAGAGTCCTGACAGGGCTATGTAGTTTATTGTGATGTTTTAAGTTATAGTTTGGGTTGTTCCCTTAGGATATAATGTGGTGGAATATGTATCTATTTAGCTTAAAAATCACAAAAATAATTATCCCCCTCATTATATAAAACTCATAGTTTTTTTTAATTACCTTAAGATTTTGTGACACTATATTTTTGGGGAGAATTTTTTTTACTCTAACCATAAGCATTTTGGGTGTATATTCTCTTAGAAATATTTGAATCTATGATAGTGATAATGGGTGAAATACCTTAATCCATTTGAAATTGACATTTAATATAATATGAGAATGGGTAATGTCATTACTGATGCTCTTAGTAGGAACTTTCCTTCCTAGTCTGCGAAGGAAGAAAATGTTTAATAGAAATCGATGGGATTCCTTACATGGATTCACTTGGGAGTTAGGGAGGAAGAGTTAGGTGATGTTATAGAAAGTATTTAGTTAACATATTATCTTCTTGAGATGATTATCCTATAGAATCAGTAGGATATTGGGTTACAAAATATTAGAGATTCTTTATATGGTAGGGATACAATTGATTAATGGTCTCTCTCTTTGTAAGGGGTTATGTGTTTTGGGAACCTATATGTTGTTCCTCAAACCAGGATAATTTTTTTATGAGAAACTTTCATTTATATCCAAAAAATATCTACCCTTGAATGAAGCTTTAATTTTGGTGTCCTTGTATGAAATAGGACATATTCAACCTCATATTTCGATGCTACATTTTCTAATAGATTAAGGATAAGTACCAAAATGATTCTAGTTTTCTTGAGCCTATCCCCATGCCTACATAAAAATGGAATAATATATAAATGGATTTCATTGTTATCATAAATTAGACTCCTTGAGGAAAGAATTCTATTTGAGGGGATATTGATTGAGTAACCAAATCAGCTAACTTTATAATGATTCATGACACCAAAAAAGTGGAGGAATTGGGAAAATTATTTATTCATGAGATCTTATGTTTTCATGGGAAAACAATGAAAATTATCTTAGATAGAGATCCTTATTTTACCTCTTGGTTTTGGATGGGTTTCTAGGAGGTGATGAGATCTCATGTCAAGTTGAGTATAATATATTATCTATAAATAGATGTATAGAAAAAAATAATAAATTAAAATTCTAGAAGATATGCTCTATTCCCACATATTGGGCTTTAAATGTTCTTGGGATGACTATTTTGGGTTACTTGGGTTTGTCTATAATAATAGGTACCATTCTTCTATTAAGGTAGAACCTTTTTAAGATTTATATACTTACCCTATAAATCACCATAGTATTGGTTGGGGGTGAGAGAATATTATTTTTATTGACCAAGTTTTCTTTGGGGAAAATGAAGAAGATCTAGTTGATTCATCAATATTTTGAAATTCCTAAAATCCTATACAAATATTATACAAATCAACATCATTTTACTTTGTAGTTTTTAGATGGTGATTAGGTATTCCTAAAAGTCTAACCATATCTGGGTCACTGATGGCTTAGAAAACTAGGTAAATGGACTCTAAGGTATGGGGGTTCATTTCAGATCATGGAATAGTTTGGAAAGGTGGGAAATCCCTTGAAATTACCACCTCAGATGAATTCTATCCACAATATTTCCATGCGTCTCAAATCAATAAGTACTAAATTTACTTTTCTCATGTTCAGTAATGAGAATACCTCAACTTAGATCCTGATATGATTTTGGATGAGAAAAAATTTTAAATTTCCACTTCTCAAGTAATGGTTCTATATAAGAAGTCTATATCATTGGTCTGAGTTCTATGGAAGCATGGTTAAAATACTCATGATATATGTGAGCAACTATATTTGGTGAGGGGTAAATGGCCGCATATCTTTGTGGATCAACCTTATTTAACTTGGCTATCTAGAGATAAAAATAAATATGGTGAGTATAATTTTCAAACCCTAGTGTTTATTTCAGTTTTGATCACTCACTTATTTATTTTACCTTATTTTGATGATAATATTTGGGGTTTTCTAGTTAGTTTCAGTCTTTATCAAGGGTTGGAGGAGTACATTTGAGATTTGGTATAAGTGTTGACCTGATCCCATAGCTAGAAAAGTAAAAAGAGGTCCAATGGCTAGCTAGTGAGGGACACTAGATAGCTAGTGAATTAACCGAGGATAACCCAGGCTAAAAGAAGTCTACCGGTTGGCCAATGAAAATCCACCATCCAAACAATGACCAACAACTAGCCAACTAATGGAAGAATCTAAGTTAAAATCATTATTACTACAACCATCAACTACCTAGTGACTTTCCACTGAATATTCAATGGAAAAATTGGGTTGTTTGAATCTTACTTTTAACCACTATCTAGATACCAGGTCACCACTCATTAGTCATTGAAGCCATTAGCCCACCGATTGGATCCCATCGGCTTGATGATGATGCCAATATAGTTAGAATTAGTAATAGGTTTATAAAAAATTTATACCATAACCTCCATTTTATTCTTCCTTCTTCCCCCCAACCATGTATCTACCCATATAAGACTAGGAGACCAAATTAGACATTTTTTAATCCCTTTACTTGAATCCATGGTGGATTAAATTGAAGATTGAAGCCATGATCCTCATTCAGAAAGTCTTACTATGATTTGTTCTTAGATATTATTCAACCTTAGGTTCCTCTTGTTTCTTACTATGGAAGATCCATTAAAACTAAGGTTAATTGTTTTGATATGGGTTTCTAATTGGGAATTATAGTTCCTGGGATATTCCTCTTGATTCGCAGAGCATTCTCTCTCTTCAACTTGCGTATCCCTTCCGATAGTTGAAACTACAAGCGTTTCAAGGTTGGTGGTTTCATGAAATAAAATTATTATAAAAAAATTTCATAATTTATATTCTAAATTGGTTTTTAAAATTGGTTAAAGTCATGATCAATGTTTTTATAAAATGCGGTGGTTTTAGATATTTAGATGAAACATATCTCCCCTTGACATTATTAATGAAAATATATTTTCAAAGAAAGGTTTATATGGTTGAAAAGTTTGTTTGATTATATTTATGTGAGACTACCTTTTAATGGGTTTGGTTTTCAAAATGTTAAGACAAGTTTGGTAATTGTTATGGCATGGATCCATTTTCAGGAATGGAATCTTACCCCCAAGGCCCATTATTATAGGGTAATGTGTTCACCAGGTGGCCTAATATTATTGGAAGGGAGGAACTATTAGGGGAATAGTCTTACCCTCCAAGATATTTGTTCTATTGTAATGTGTGTACCATTTTGAATTTAATTATAAAAATAATTATAGGAACCTCACTAACATAGACCTAGTTACCAAATGGCGATTTTCTAGATTACTACACTTTATAATGTTTACTTGGAAATGTTTTATAAGTGGTTAAAATGTTTTATTTTTATGTTCATTAAAACATTTTTAAAACTGTATCTCATGCCTCATTTTTCATCTATTTGAGAATAATTGGTTTATATTATAAATATATATTATGTAACACTTAGTGGGATTCTGTTGGGTTTTTTTCTCACACCCTACATAAAATTTTAGGTGTATGTAGATATTATTTCATCTAATATAAGTAAAGGAAAGGAACCAAAGGGTGGAAGAAAGTTTTTTTTATTAGGGTGTGAGAGTACAGTGTTGAATGTATATCATATGAAGATGGGTTGCTACTTTACTTATGTAACATGGTTTGGTTTGCTATTCAGTACCTATATCTTCCTTCATTTTTTCTCTTTCCCCCTATTTTTTGGAATTTAAATAATTCCTTTATACTTTTCATATTAGTTTAATCTTGGTAGAGAAATCATTCCCAAATGTAGTACTTTAAGTATAGGAATTTTAACCATCCCATAGAGACCTAAAACACACATCGGGACATGTTAGGTCCGGCTCATATTCCTAGATACTTAGATGATTCTATATGGTTCATGGAATTAAAATATAGCAATGAATCAAGGATTAAGATTATTGTATTAGAAAAAAATAGGTACTTCACATACATGTATGAATTAATAGAGTTTGGAGGCCTCCAAATGATCTGGGGTTTCCAAAATCAGGCCGCACCCAAAAGTGAAGTGTATATGGTGATACTTTGGGTCACTTGGGCTATTAAAGAAAGAAAATATTGGGTTGAGGAAATTTGATTGTAGGGGATCATGTTCCATCAACTCTGGGTATAGATTCATTTAAATATTCACTAAAGTACACTACATCTCTATGGATTCCAAATAAGTAGTGAGGGAATTGATCAAATTTTTATGGGGGGCTTCGTCATGCGTCTACCCCTTGGATGGTCGGATGACTCACAAAGTGGAGCGATCATAGTCTTATGGTTGGAAGTCAGATTAATCTACTAGATAGGGGGTCATAAGGAATTTCAGATTATTTCATAGGTTTTTTTATTAACCCATTATTTTGTTTTTGTTGATCTAATTAGGGTTATTGACCATCAAGGTTTTGTAGGAAGTTTTATTTGGTCATATTAAATATCATCCCAATTGTTATGGTATCCTTAGAGGTGTTCAATGTTGAGTTAATGATTGACCTCAATATTATAGAGTATAGTGGTAATATAAGAATTCAAAATGGTGTAATCAATGGACTTCAGCATAATAAAAGGCTTGGACACAAATTTATCTTTAGTAAGGTTTCAATAGGTTTTTAGGAGTGATAATATTTGTGGAATCCCAAGACCCATTTCTTCTCTTTATTGATAGGTGTGGATACACATGGGTGATTCACATATCTATGATGATCTTCTAGGGTAAATTATTCTATACCCACTTCATAATCGATGTCACACTCTTAAATTTTATAGGTATCAATAATAAAAACATTCACCATATCACTGGTTAGGGGTGAAGAGTTTCTATCATCATTGGAAGGACAATCTTTGGAAATCTACTATCGATTTCTGAGAGGACATAACTATGGGGAAAAAAACTTCCACTGAAATATAACTTTCACACAAATATATATATACTTATTAAAAAATTAAAAAAAATACAATGAGACTTTTGGAACATACTTTCTTGAAGTTATAGGGATATCCATTAGATTCAAGATGCCATTCCATTAGAAGATCTGAAAGTTTTTCATTTAGGAATTGCTGGTTGAGTGCCTAAAGGTGCTAAAATATTTCTTGATAGGATTAGAGATGGATCTAAAGGTGGTTAAAATCCACCCATAGGTTATGATGGAGATATGAAACATGGTTTTCTATGATAAATTTGTGGATAGAGAAGTGTGGATTCAATTTTTGGAATAACATGGATGGAATCTACTTAGTGGCCAGATATTCGAATAAGATGTTGTCATTTTCTAAATCTCGATCACATTTGAAATCCTACTTTTAGGTGATGGGTTTTGGAAAGCCACATATGGGAGTAATATGACCTTTTCTATTTCATATCCCTAGGTGGATGTTCTTTCATCTAAGACACCCTACCATAGTTTGAGAAGGTGAACTACTGAGCTATTATAGGCTTTAAAAACATTTCTATATAGGATGGAGAGCTTTAATTCTCATATTTAGGGCCTATATAAATGCTTGTTTCTTATCTAGATGTTGTTCATTTTCTAAAAATTCAAGGATAAATCCTGATGTCTCCCCCCACCATTAACATATAGGTAAAAAGGGAAATGATGATAATGATGTCAGGGATGGTGTCATGAATATCTATTTGAAGGAAGATGACACATCCTATATGCACAAGTACTTCCATAGGTCCCATTGATTATTGTTAAACTCTTCTTATTAAATAAATATAACGAGTCTACTATTTATTAACCCTGGGGGTTATGGTGTGGGCGGTATGGTCACCAATTCTGAATCTTTAGTGGTATTAGACTCTAAAAGACTAAGGGTGATCTACCTTTGATGCCTTCTATAAACCCCTCAACACTCGCACATAAATTTATTAGGCATGAGATTGTATGAATCATGGGGATTATTTTTATAAGTGTTTCCAGTGTCATCGCATGAAGGAAATATAATATGACTTGTAATTTCTTCACCCTAGGGATCACCTAAAAGGAATTTCACTTTATCAAGGGTATGATCTCCATGATGGTTTCTAGTGATGCAGATGCTCATAAGAGTTGACATAGAAAACCGATTGGATGGATAGTGTCCCAATCCTAGTCCAGAGTGGATGTGTACCTATGAAGTGGTTAAGATGATAGGGGACAAGATGGTGTCTGAAAGGATCACACGAGCTATTATAGTAGCATATCATAGAGTAGAAGTGGTGGCCTTATCCTGGTGTAGGAACTACATTGATAGAGTTGGGGAAGGATAAACATGAGTGATCTTAACCTTTTTTTAACTCCTAGTTGGGATTCCCCGTGTTATTGGTGATTTAATATGGTGTGATCCATCCTTATTGATTCTTGGGTGGAATTTAGGGTTGGAACAACATGGATGTTCCCTACCACCTTGGTGTAGGGAAAGGTATCATTGGTGTGATCTAAGGAGGGCCTCCCGAAGTAGTTAGTGGTTGAGGAAAAGATAAATTTATCCTAACATATATCTATTGATGGGGGTGATTATGTGATGATATGAAACTAACATTATTTTGAGCCATCATTTAGGTGGGGATGATTCCTTTTTGTTTTTATAAATGAGTGGGGGAATTTAAAACTCATCATTATATGATCTTTATTGAGGTAAATAGAAAAGGTAACTGAATATACATGGGAAATGTGGGGGTTATTTCTAGGGAATACATGTGTAGAATCATCGAATTTAGGTGTATATAGGATTAAAAATAATATTAGGTTCCCTTCCTTCCACCACACTCATTGATAGTAGCAGGGGAACCTTTCTCGTCATGTTCAGAACATATAAGGTACCCCTTTTAACCCCATTGTCATTGGTAGTGGCAGGGGAACCATTCATGGCACATTCACTAGTTGGTATTCTATAAGAAGTCGAATCCAGAAATGAGTATGTGTTTAATGATTATAATGCCTGATATGATTGATGTTGGTGATGGATGATAGTGGTTATATCCAACACTATTCACCCCATTTCTACTTCATGAGTAGGTATTCATATTAGGTTCTCAATTTCAATTTTTTATGATTTTCATTAGGAATGATACATTAGATTACACTATGATGGTCAGGATCTAGGTCCCACATTCCCTCTTTCCAAAGGTGGTAATCCTATCACTATTGAAGTGATATTGAGAAGTCTTTCGATTGGAATGGGAGTATGAGAGGTGGGAACCTCACTCATTAGAGAGCTTAATTCCTATTTCAGTACCCCCTCATTGATTTAAGACATACTCATGAATCCAATTACTAAAACCATATTTATGTGGATATCGGCTAATTAATTCACTTATTAACTTAGAAGGGTGGAAAACCTTCATTAGAGAGGATGAGACTATCGGTTATGTTGGGAATTTTATTTATTTTCTATATTTTAGGCCATGAGGGAATCCCATACTCATTACATGATGCATCTTATTCTCATAAAATGAGGCATCCCAGGATCCTCACTTAAGGAGTCCTATTTACACCACACATGGTATCTAATACTCATCACATAAGGCATCTCATTATCCTCACAAAAGGTTTAGTAGGATCATTACATTAGGTATCTGATGTTCATCACACAAGGTATTCCATGCTTATCACACGAGACATATTATTCTTATCACATATGGTATCCCATTCCCATAACATGCGACATTCTATGATCATCACCTAAGGTTTTCTCTACTCATCACACATGGGATGATAGGTTTATGATACATTAGGTAGGTGGGATATCTTATACTCTTCACATATGGAATCTTATGCTAACTACATAAGTAAAGGGGTCCAGTTACACTCATCATGTAAGGGACCTCATACTTTAATTTCTAATGGGGATGTGAATTTTCTTATGATCATCACATAATGGTGATAATGGTTTAATATCTTGTGGGGATAAATATCCTCTTACACTCATCAAGTAAGGTCAGTCACTATTTAAAATCCAATGGGGACACTTTGGAATGATTTGTGTTTTCCAAGAAGGTACCGGTTTTACCATCTCTCAAAAAGAGATGGGATGGTAAAGTTGTTTGGGTGTTAGTATTGAACTTCAAAGAGGTTTCCTAAATATTCTAATTAAATATAAATAAAAACCCATAAAATTATAGTTCCATAGTTTGAGGTAGTGTGGTAGGACTGGTCAATGAAGTTTAATGTCAAGTGGTGAGGATGCTTGTACTGTGAGAGGGATGACATCAAGGGATAGAGTAGGGCTTACATGCTAGGATTCTTGAACTATGATCAAGACCAACAAGAATGGATACTTACTAACACATTATTGGTGGTAAGGGATCTAGGGTAAAAATTTAAAATACCAATAAGGAGAATATATTTTTCATTAATTAATCTATATTGGGTTGGTGTGGGTCCCACATTACCTCAACTTTCATGCAAGTTTTTCTCATGAAAGGGATAAATTAAATGGGTTTCTATGTCATGAATTTCACACAATATAGGTGTTGCATGAAACCATGATTTGTGAAAGGATTTATCACTATTCATGAAGGGTGTTCTTTATTAAAGGTATTTTCATGAAATAGCTTCAATCACTAGAAAATGTATTGGAGGGATTTCATAAGTTAATTCACAAAAAATTCTCACCTATAAGAGTCTTTGAAAGATTATTTGGGTGACATGAAGTGTGAAAATATTTTTTATATGAGTCGAAAGATTTATCTCTCCTAAAAGATGAAATTAAAAGTACAAACCCTTTGAATATGAAGTTGTTGGGTATTTATAGGCCTATAACTCACAAAACACACCAATTTGTCAAATAGTTAATCTATCATGAAATTTTTTCTTTACATGATTCTTTTTTTATGGAATCATGAAACTCAAGTTGCATAAGAATCTATCCTTTACTCTAAATTTTTTTCCATTGGCTGTTCTTCCTCCTAGATTCTTCTTGAATGCATTTTAACACTAAAATTGATGCTCAATCCTAAAAGAGTTTTGGATATTTTGGAAAATAAATATCATTATATAACAAGTTACATTTAAATTATATAATAATTTATTTTAAATGAAAATTTGAATGTAAATTTTGTAAGATGATGATGATAAATATAGAGAGAGTTATAAGTATTCAAACCATTAATTTTTTTTAAATTACAATATTAAATGTTATAAAGTAGAGAAGTTCAGATTTCATGTTTTTGGAGTTGAATATACAGATTATAAATCCTAATATCACCATTATTCAAAAAATAATTCTTCATAGATGTTGACCATTAAATTAGTTTAGTGGGAGGGTTAATTATATGGTAATGTAGAGTAGATATTGGAATTAAATAGTAATATAATGGGTTTAATAAAACATTGAAACTATAGTAAACATAACTCCCCTTTAGTAGTCTATCAAATGAGATATGATTATATTTTCACTTATGTATGGAATTTTTATTATTCTTAAATGGTTCTATTAATATATAAAATATATCATTTTATACAAAATGAAATTTCCAATTTATCATTCTTTCATGTTGGAAAAAAATATTACATGAATTTATGTGATAATAAACCTCTTAATATATAACATTGAGTTATCCCCAATTGATAGAATCATTTGATATTATAGGTTATGATAATATGAAAAGATTGGTGTGGGTTTTGTTTTGTATAGAGATATATAATTTGATCACAGAGCATAAAATGATCTCCATGTGCTAGATGAACCACCATGTATACCACATAGAGTGTTACACACCATGTATTTAGTATACTAAGAGTGTATGTTTCCTATAAATTTTTTATTAAATAAGTTTTAAATGATACCAATAATGAATTATTTTATTTTTTGATACCTTTATTATAAAAACCCTAGGGATGAACTAATTAAGAGGTGGTTTGGAATGTTGATGATCATTTCATCAATTATAGTTTAAATAAGATGTAACTTGTCCCCAATATGATGATTATGAAATTTAGTCCACCAATTAAGATATAATGAATAAATTTATGTCCATACATAAATAAATTTCATGTGAAATTATTATCTATTTTAATTAGGGGAATGTGTTAAACTCATCCATCTAAGTGAATAACATGTGATACGTTCATCTATTTAGACAATCTATAATTCAAGAATTGATAATACATGATTATGATATATGAGACTAACATACACTATTTATATTTGTTTATTAATTTCTTGAAAACATAGATTATATGATTATACATATTGTATAAGATACATTTGGTGGAAACTGGAATAGAGATACATATATTTTATGAAGACCCTACAATATCCCATTATATTATGAGAGAAACTAATTTTTTCTAGAGGTATATCTTTGATTACAATTATGTATTAGAGAATTAATAATAAAATTTAATGATATAAAATCCTGTGGGACCACATTGCGGTTATTTGAATGAAGAATAAGTTTTATAATATAGTTTTCAATAAAAAATATTTTATCTACTTCAAAAATAGTTTTGAAGGATATCCAAAAAGTAATTTTGGATGAATTTTTACATTTTTTATATATTAAGTAATATATAGTGAAAAATTATGATAAATTATATAACATGAGTTTTTTATAATATCCAAATGGATTTTTGGATATGGTTTCACATGTTATTACATATTATGTGACATTGGTTGAAAATTCTATAAGTCTATGAGTGTTTAGTATGATTTTGAAATTGATATAAATATGCACTAAAGAAAAACCATGATTTTTTGGCATTAAACACTTATTTGTTTGGGATGGAGTAAACCACATTGCAGTTAAGGACACCACATCACGGTTTTATACTTGAAAACACACATGTTATATCATAAACCATATCGAATTTTAAATCATCATATACAAAAAAATTATCATGAATAATTTTATACATTATTGGATGATGTTTAAAAGAGCTTGAAGGAATATTTTGGTGTTACATGTTTAATTTTTTTATTTGATTGAATTTTATTAATTGTTGGTAATATAAGTTTTATAGTTCAATAATTTTTGACATTTGGAATGATAAAACATTGATTTTTTTTAATATTTTCAAATTTATGGAGACATTAAGGATCATACTTAAAGAATAATTTTTTTAAGACCATGATATCATGTAGAATATTCATGTTGTGAAAAATTATTAAAACAAATCCCATATTATCTCTTTTTCGTTAACCACATGTTTTATTTTTTTTTGAGTAAGTTGGAATCCTTCACAAGAATTAGTATATTAATATATATTTTCACTTAATCTTAGAGTAGAGATACTTTTTCCTCTCTATGATCTTCATGAAACTTGTGTGAATATTGAGGAAAGGATTTGATAGTGAAATACTTATTCTTTTGATTGATTTTTTATTCAATTCAAATGACTGGTTGAATCTTGATGAAAATGGGATTTGATGGTCTGTTTATGCTACATTTATAAAATATTTATTCCTATTAAAAACCAAAAAATTTAAAGATAAGGACTAAAACAATATTTATTTTCAATGTCTTTATTGATATTTATAATTCATGTTATTATTTTTTGGTGTTATAAAATTTTAATGTTTGTTTAAAAGACAAATATATTGGATATTTCAACCATATCTTGATATTTTTTTTTGATTTTTGTTAATAAAATTATTCTTTATTAAAATTTTTAAGAAGACCACATATAAAAATATAAGATGGGTTTTTAATTTCACAAGGAATAAAAATTTTATGGAAATATATAAAATTAATAGTTTTAGATTGGTGAGGTCCACTTTATGAATCAAGTGACCAAAAATAAAGGTGTTATGAAAATCCCTACATTGATTGATATATTTATTTTTTAGAACCCATTGAAGAATTTTTTTCAAGGGTGATATATCTTAGTCTTGTCTCATTATTTACAAAGGTGTTTACTAAACGTTTTATAGATTAAAAATCTACTATTAATCTTAAATAATAAAGTCCATAACTATTTTGGGTTAAATCAATGTCAGATAGATTTAAAAAATTTGAAATATAAGTTAGACAGTTCTTGATTATTCAATTACCTAAATAAGGGATTACTTATGTGGTGTATACTAAATTATCAAGCTAGGGTCATGAATGTTGCTTAATTGTGGTGATAGAAATTATTCTATATGGGTTTAGATTGTTGTGTTATCCTAAGTGTAACTATGTTTCTCATGTTTCTCAGTTTTTAGTGGAGGTTATTGAGCTTAATTTACAAATAACTTATTTACATAGTGAATGATTTATGGTATACACATATTATAAGAGTTTTTGTTATATCTTCTCTTAGAGAAATTTGATTATGTAATAAAGAATATTGGTGTATTTTATTCAATATCATGACCTCAAGATTATATATACCCAATAAAAGGGTATTTTGGTCATTGAATTATTTTGTAACAAGTCATGCAGTGATGTTATGAATTATACGAGCGAGGAATGTAAGATGATAAATCTATTGGAAAATTTACATATTGATCTTGGGGATATTAATTTAAAATCATGTCTTTATAAGATACAAATGAATTATTCATTGGTGTAAGTAATAATAGAGTCTAAATTTAGTGATATTGCGATTAAATTATGGAGATATTTCATTATTCATGGATATGATCCAAATGATTGGTTCATAGGTAAGGAAAATCAAATCACATATTAAGGATGATTATATATTCTTTATGTTGTGTGTGATAAAGAAACAATTAAACTTCATTGTTCACCAACAATTGTGAATTTAAGAGCCAAAAATATGTGTTTTATAATCTAAAAATAGTATTGGTGGTCAGGAATGAAGAAATCAATATTGAATAATGTAGCTAAATGACTTACCTCTAAACTGGTAAAGGAAAAACATCGGGTACAAGCTTGTTTTTTTATAGTCATTGAGTATTAGAATGAGAAACTTGGAAGATGTTTTCATATATTTAGTGAGGGAATTAACTTATTCTCTTATAGGTCACTATGTTTATCATTTTTCATTGATTGAAAAAATTGTCTCATTTCTTATCAATCAAGGAGAATAGTTTATTTAAGAGTTTAAATTAGATTTATACGGAAAAGGTAGTATGGTTTTATAGAGTTTCTCATGTGATATTATTAAATCCCGATATTCATTTTACATATTGTATTTGGAGAGTATTATAACATAATTTTGGCACTTAGTTTTGTCACAGTAAAACAGTCCTTCCAACTTTTGATATTTAAACTATGATAATGATCCAAATATTGGAGGATATGATAATAGCGTTCATTATTATTTTTTGGATAATGGGATGACCATTTATTATAATAATAGTTATCACTATTATATTAAAATGAAATCTTATGATGCACTATATATATGACCTTATTTTTTATACTTAATTGACTAAAATTAGTATGAAATTATTATTAGTCTTTAATTGGTATAGGATATAATTAAATGTGTGAAAATAATTTAGGATCACATTAGGCATTCTCATAGTGGATATAAACTCTATGTATACAAACGTAGAAAGACGTTATAGTTCTTATTTGGTGATAATATATTCTCATAGGTCTCTGTTTAGTGTAGACTACAGAATATCAATAGAAGAAGTAAGATTTAACCCAACTTTTTGGGACCATAAAAGGTGTTGGAACATGTTTGGGATGTAACTTTTTGGTTTGTGTTACCTATGCCAATAGAGTGAATCCATGATATTTTTCATATTTCTTATATTCTTATGTACTATAATAATTATTCACATGTAATTTATTATGGTAAAATTCATATTATCATGGATATGATTTCTTATATCATCTTTATAGGATATAATATCATAGAGTGAATATTCTATTTAGATGAGTTATTACCTTAGTATAAGTACTCTAGAAACATTATGGAATATATTAAAGTACTTGAATAGGGGAATATCATATGATATGGTGGTATCATGAATCATTATACTTTCTTTTATAATTTTTATAATAATAAATTAAGTTTATAATATAAATATTTCTGACATTATTATTTATTTATTTTGAAATGTTTGTTTAAAATTTTCAAATATGAAAATTTTTGAAGGTTGGAATAATTTAGTGACCTATAATTTTTTTTTCAAGTAAATGAAAATTTTGAGATTTTTTTTGTCTTTTTAGATATTAAGAAAAAAATATTAATTTTAATATAGTTTGAAGTCTCTGAATAAAATTTTATGTCATTCGTTGACCTTAGAATAGGGTGTTTACCATTAGGAATAATTTAAGTAAAGATCTATTATGGGAGGAGTTTTTTATTTAATATAATTTGAAGGATTTATTTTTTTAATTATTTTTAGATTATATTTTAAAGTTAATAATTATTGTAATGGTAGGCATAGGAAGTTAAAGTAATGGTGAAGGATGGATCCTTTGGTAAATCATTTAGATAATTTATCTAGTCGCGAGGCTTAATATGGAGGTTTAATATTGATGCTTAAAGGTTTTATAGAGGTAAATTTATGAGAGTAATTTAATTATTTGAAGAATTAGTTATGTAAGGAATATTAATTAGGGAGTTATAGAAAAAATATACAAAATATTGTGTTAGCACCCATTATTAACAAAACTCAAACCATTTTCCTCTCTTCCTATTTGGTGGATTCTCTCCAGTTCTTAATTATGGGATAAATGAGTTAACATAAGATCTGTGAGTGAATATTTATTGAAGATGAATGGATCTCTATCATGATGATTGAGGAAGGTGACTCAATTCCTTAATTTATTTTAATTTATATAAATAAATCATATTTTTTATTTTCTTAAATGATTGTATGACTAATGATAATTAAAAAATTTGGGAATAATTATAAATGAAGAATAGTTTTATAAATGAATATGTGTGTTTGTGTTTTGTATTTTTTTTTATTTTTTGAAATTTGAATATTTAAAAATAAAATTTAGGAGATATTTATTATTTTAAAAAGTAAGATAGAGTTTTGTTATTATAAAAAATATGATAAACTTGAATAATTTCATGGAGGCACGTTGACCACTTTAGAAATCAAATATTTTTTTTCATTATGTGATAAAAATCATCTGGTTACTATATTTAGAATATTGAAATCTTACATGGTAGGATAACTATATCACTTTCTAGATCTAAACTTTTATAATGTTAAACCATTGAGAAATGCTATAGTGATCAGTATAGGGTCCATTCTAGATATATTGGATATTATGCTATAAAATTGTGTTTTTTACTCCCTTCCCATGGGTTACATGGGTTTCATACTAAATAAAAATGAGGTCTTGAAAAAATAGCATCAGTTTCAAGCCACATAATGGTCTTTTCATCTTTATTCTCCTATTGGAACAATGGTGAGTTAAAATTAATATGGTTATGTCAAATTTTTAGGCTTATAAAACTATCTGAAACACTTTAGAAAATTCTTTAATTAAAAAATTTGAATAGTTTATGGAGGAATAGATGTTAATTAATAAAATTTTGTAGATATAATTTATTGAAAGTGGATTTTCGACTACTGTGCAACAAAACTAGGGATGATTGTATTAAGTTTACTATGTAGTGATTCTTAGAATATAAGAAATTTCTATGAGATTTTATATACCTAAAACCAAGAGAGGATAGTTTAAGTGTGAGGTTAGTGTGATTATTATTCAAGGGTAATATTAAAGATCCATATGGACTTGTAGATACAAAAATGATAATAAAATTGATGTTAGTGGCATGTATCCATTCATACACATTATATTTGGTATATAATGTATAATTTTAATGGTGGTGGGGATTATTATCCTAGATCATGGAAAGTGTTCATGATAGATATGATATTAAATAGGATATTATTAGGTGGGGTATTGAATATATAATATTATCTTTATTTTTATAATGGTTTTTAATATAGTGATTCAATTTCTAGGATTCATTTACCCAAAATTCAGATATAAATGTATTATTGGAAATATAATGGATTTCACACTCCCCTCTCCCATGTAATCATGGCATGGATTATGAATTAAGATTATAGAGATATAATGATGGGATGGATATATTAATTAATGTTTAGAGATATAATATTCATTCATTGAGACTTACAGTGATGGTTTGGTAGAGGAATGGTCTTTAGAGCCCTTATTAATATATTTTATTATGATTTATACTATTCATTTATAAATGATTTAGTGCGTTTTATTATTATATACACATGAGGGTTCATAAGAGGAAAAACTAAGTATTTTTTTATATTAATTGATATTTTATATACATTTTTTTTATATTTCTAGTATTGAGTTATAAAAGATGCCTCCATTAGATCACACACAAGGAGTTACTTTTTTGTAAGATACTTTTATTATATTTGACTTACATTTAAGGTATACTAGAAGTTATTATTTTTTTATTGTACCAATGTTATTTAACTTTATTTTTTTGAGTTGTATAAAATCTAATGCATTGATTAAACTTTGTGTTTATTTTTTACAATAATTTTTCTAACTGATTCTTCCTTTTGGTTTTTCAATTGTGTATGTATGGAGTTTTAATTCAAAGGGTTTTGTATTCTATGTGAGTAATTATACCCTTTAATTATATCATAAACCCATGAACTATTAGATGTGGGAATGGGTTTTCATTATTATTTGAATCATTATTCTTTGTGGGGTCAAAGTAGGATCAAGAAGTGAAAAATATTATAAAAAATTCTCAATTTATTTACGCAAACTAAAATCTTATATTCCCCACACTTTAAGTCAAGCATTTTACTCAATATTAATCCGAATAAAGTGAATTATTTACCAATAAAATCATATTTAACATATTAAAAAATGTAAAAATATATTTTTTAATTCATCACTAACATTATGTCACCCTAGTATCTATGAAGAAATTATGATCATAATATAATGAGATAATGAGTTATAATATGTTATTTAAATAAATAGAACATAAAATAAAGAAGTTTAGAAAAATACTTTAATCACCAGTTGACTCTTATGAGGTACTAATTTGAACAACATATTCTAGATTGTTATTATAAACTATATATAATATAAATGTACATGTGATATATTTCCCATGAACAACTATATATTAGATCCATGTATACATAATATGAAAAAATTTAAATGTTTTTTTTGAAATGTTAATGGATAGTAACTCATTTAAACTCTTAATATGTTATTTATAAGGCCATTTATCTCTATAATACTTTAAATGATAATTAATTCTTATTATTGATAAGTTTTAACTCACTAAAGGCCCAAAATAGGTAGATAAAAAATATAGGTTTTTCATTTGGCATGAAATTATCATTATAAGTTCCCATTTTAACTCAATTCCTAAAACATTCAAAATAATGAAAGATTATATTTAATAATTAGATTCATATCAAGGAATATGTTTATTAAATTTGGAATGTTTAAATTTTTTTATTGTTGAAAGTTATTTTAAAATCACCTGAACAAAATTTATTAGTTAAAAATTCACTTATTTCCAAATATATTTATATATTGTAATCCTTATAAGGGTTCAATATTCAAAAATAAAAAATAAGCTCAATTTTATCCTTTAATGTCTATTTATAATTAATTTAGAAACAATAATATTTATTTGAAATTTTGGGTTATAGTGGGATCAACCTAATGTTTTTTGTTACCAAACTCCATGGATTAACTCTACATTGAGATCATATTACTAACTATTTACATTAATTCAATATTATTTCTTCCATGGATATTATTTTTATCTTGTTCATAAAAAATATGAAATATTTTCCCCACTTGGATCACTATTTTATAGATGGGATAAAAAATAATTCCATATACGATACAAAACAATATATTTGATAATGTATAAATTGAACTTCTATATTAGATAAAAAATTAATCTATGTAATTATTTTATCCATCTTAAAAAAACTAGCTTATATTTCTTAGGTTTCTTGATCAATTTGATAATCCAAACCTTCCATGAAGTGTTTCATCTTATCTTTCATGTTTTTATCATCATAAAAAATGGGTTTAACTTATTTTTATGACTCAATTTATTCTTCTTAGTACCAATGTGGTTTCTTTATTCATGCTGACCTTGTTTAACCCTTACCAAATTTCTTTAATAAATTTATTTTTGGCTATACACATTTTAAAATGGATCAGGATTCATTATTGAACTTTTTATATAAATTAAATGTTCATGAAATAGGTGTGCATATATTATTTTCATGTAACTTATTTCATTTTTTCTATATAAACCACAAAAATAAAATTCCCTTTTGAGTTCATATTTGGAAATGGACTTGTTTTCTATGATTTTATTACTGTATATATATATAATTAATCTCCTAAAATAGTGAAGAAATAAAATTGAGATCATTAAATTAAAATATATTATTTATATAAAACCATAGAAATAATATATATACATATTTTTCTAGTTCACATCATATTTCATTTATACATTTTGGAAAGTTGATACTAAAAATAAATGATCATACATGGGGTTGATTAATTGTAATTAAAAATAAATAAATAATGACTTAATGTCATACACAAACTTTTAATAAATGTATCAAATATCCATGGATATTAAAATAAAGGGGAAAAATTTTATATAGAAAAATGTAAAATAATGTATCTATGTGAAATTGTGAAAAAATTAGAAAACCCATAATAATATATGAAGAGTTTAAGAATAACTCATCTCTTAACCATACCATCAAATAATTGTAAGATTTATTAAACTATTAAACCTTACCCTCCCATAATGTTATGTGTTTCCAATGCTAATGAAAAGTCACCCATGAAATATTCTTGTAAAAGTTTAGATATTTTAGAGTTTAAACATGTATATTTTACTAAAAATACAACAAATATATCAACAATTTAATTTATAACTTTTAATTTATTTTTAAAAAATATTTATATTTTAAAAAATAAAAAATAAAAAATAAAAAATATTATTTTTTTATTTTATTTCAAATTTTCTCTCTATATATTTTTATTACAACAATATAACTAAAATTAATTCTTATAATTACAATCCTCTCCAATAATGATGTAAAAAATTGATGAAAATCATATAATGAAACATGTTCTATTAAATTATAATCTAATTATTCTATATTGAATACATAAGGATAAGGATCTTTGAATTGATTCCAAAACTATAACATATGTTAATAGGGATAAAATAATAATAGAAATGATAATAATAATTATTTTTATTATTGAGGTATAAAATCACATGAGGTAATTCACTCAGGTGTTCTAAGAAAAAACCTACTATGGATCATTACCCCTTAATGAATTTCATTTACAGTAGATTTTATAAACTAGGTGATGATTCTAGAGATCCTAACATTGAAATTTTCCTTAAAACAAAGAATATTTTATATAGAGGTTACACAATGAAATACTTTTCATTGATCGATGAACAACTTATTTCTTATGATCTATGATTTGTGGTTAGTAAATTTTTTAAGCATAAACCTTAATTTACTTTCATAGTGAGGTCTCTTGAAGCCATATATTTTACCAAATTTTATATCAGTCTGTTAATCTCTTCAATTGTTAGGTTTTGATTTTCATCTAAGAATGTGTATTATTATATTTGGGTGAGGTGTTTATGTGTTTTTGTTTTTTATTTATGAAATTATTTAAATAGTATCTATATTTCAATTATAACACCCAAACCCCTTTTTTCTAGTCTATTTAGGCTTTATCGGATTGTCGCTCTATTTTTTTAAACAAGTGGACATATTCTCTATAACTAGTATAATTATAAAACCACTAAAATTAGACTAAGTAACTAAGAACCTATTAGGGTCTTTTAGTTTCTAGGGAATGTGTTGAAATTTATATTTAAAAACCTCACCAATCCATCATATAGATTCATAATGGTGACTTAGGTTTTTTCCAAGAGGTTATTTATTGAAATTTTTCTGTATACTATAATGAATGATTTAAACATTGGTACTCTTAAAATGATTTTAGAAATAGGACATATCTTCCATTACCTTACACATGGAATAAATTATTATAGTTTAAAAGAGAAAACATAAGTTTAATTATGAAGAAATGATGGGATCTAATGTGAGATATTTGTGAATAACACACCCAAATTAATCTCATATTGAGGAAACTCCCTCAACTATAAATCCCCATAATAAAATTTTAAAGAATGTTTATGTGGAAAGAGATTAAAATGGTTTTTTTGGATGTTTTTAACATTTATCAGGCTATTAATAATTCCTAAGAGATATATGAAGAAGGTAATGCATAATTTTTTAATGAGGAGTCTAAAAATATGGAAGCTGTAAATGTTTCTCAATTTTTTTTTTCAATAAAGATATTGAGGAAAATTATTTTAGATAGGATACTAAAAAATTGAAAAATCCTTGGTTGATGTATATATTTTTTATCACTCAACATCAATGGAAAATAAGGTAAAATAAAAACTATTCTAACATGGAGAGAACAATGCCAATGTGTTCCTCTATAATTTTTATTTATAATAAAAGTACTATTAAAAAAATAAAATTATCCTCTAATTCACCCAAAGGTGGTGGGGAATGAAAAATAATCCTCATATTTAAGTGTGGATGAAGAGAAATTAATATATGGGAGAAAACTCAAGAATTTTCATAAATTTAAATAAGGCCTTATAGAGGAAATATATCCATAGATTTAGGATCAAGATATGATTGTGTTTAAAAAATAAAAATAAGAAGATATCAATATGGATTATTATATCCAAATATGTGAATATATGATTTCTAAAACTGAATTAAAGTTTGACCATGATCCTTATTTATACTTCATCAAAATTTATTAGCAATGAAACTACTTTTGATCCTTATTTGATTATTTTGTTCTAGAATTTTTTACTTCAGGTCATTTAGTTGTTCTGTAATTTTATGGTTTGGTTTGAAATGTATATTATAAATATATTTCATATAGTGGGTTGATATGATGATTTTTTTAATAAAACTATTCTATTTATTTTTTTATAATATTTCTACAATGCATGTTTTTAGTGACTGTTGATGATTTTAAAATAATTTCACTGGTTTTTATTTATTATAGGAGACCATATTCAAATAGTTGGTGGGTTTTTTTATCATGATACATATATTTATTTTCTTAGTATTTCATAAAAATAACCATTTTATGATTGGATCTACCTCTATGAGAATGTCATATTATTTTTCTAATTTTATATGATATCATTCTATGTAATATTTGTATCTACTCTTAAAAAATTGAAACTTAATACATTGAAAGTGATAATAGGACCATAAGAATTGATTTTAAGAATTTTTATTTCATTCCATGATATCTAAAATCCACTTCTATAATACCTTTAATTCTAGTTCACTATCCTAGAATACTGACAGATTTTTTTAGACTGGCTATTATTAAAATCATATATAAACATTGAAGAGATTTAACTGTTTTATACTCATTTTTCATTTTTTTAAAGGAGTTTACTTTTATATACACTATTTTTAATGTCTTTTGTTTTCTATAATATGATGTTAAACTAGATATACTTAGTGTATTTGATACTCCATAAGACACTAGTGTAAAACATATTTTAACATCATTTTGTTTTAATTTTTAACATCAATTTTAACCAACATTTATAAATGTGATGTTATAAATAATATGTTTAGTGTTGGTTTTTAAAAAACTGATGCTGAAAATAGGTTTTTTCAATTTTTGGTTGAGTTTTTGGAATCAGTTCCACTATAAACCAATGTTAAAAATTAGTTTTCAGCGTCTATTTAAAGGCTAAACTTATTCCAAATTTCCCATAATATTGATTTTTTGTATCATTTTCTATTAAAAACTGACAAAGAAATTGATTTTCAGTGTCAGGTCATAAAAAAAACTAAGGCCAAAGATCATCCATTTTTTAAAATAATTTTTTCATCGATTTTAAAAAGAACTGACACAGAAAGATAATTTTTTAGATAACATAAGATATTACACACCCAAAAAGATAAAAAACCCTATAATAGGAAATATATATACAATAACAAAATCATGGTATATCATCATCCATGTCTAAATGAAGTTTCTACAAAAATATTGAAGGAAACACCAAAAAATGGTCAAACTACACTTACTTGAAAAACAGACTCCTAAAAATATGAAATCAATAGTGTTTCAAGATATACCACATTTAGTAGAAAATTTCATCACTATCTACATAATTATATTTTAAACTAGAATAAAAAAACACATACCTGATAATTTATAAAATATTCATTCATGATTATTGTTTAAGAATTATTTTGACACCATTATATTCAAACACCCATTATTAGAAGGAATTATTTTTTGAACAATTTTTATAATTTTTTTTAATATTAATCATAAAAATTTAAAGATACATACTTGATAATTTAAATCCCTTTCATACATAACAAATAGTTCGCAAACGAAGACTGCAGATGGGTAATTTCATCATTCGTATATGAATCAGCATCATTGAATGTCTAAAATAACATTGAATGTTATAGGATTAAAATATAGAATACTATGACACAAAATATAAAATAATTAATATAACTAACCTTATCAAATTAATTCATTAACCCAGTTGTGATTATCTCATATATGAATCGTAGAACATAATAACTACATTCCACAATTCTTTGTTGACGATGACACTATAGTTATAAAAAATTAACTTGATTATAAAAACCAATATATATATATAATCATAATAATATCTAATATAAAAAAATAATTATTGTTACTTTCATGTATTGTATTGAATTTGGTTTCTTTATTGACAAGTCATCTTTGTTAATTTTTTTCCACGAACTGAATTTATATATATATATAAACTAATAATACATGTATAAACAATAAGAATTAAACATAATGAACTCATAAAAAAGAAGAATACTTATTTTTCTAACAAAGTTCTATTTTTTTTATAAATACCACCTTATAAACAGAAAAATTAATATAATATGCATTCACTTGGAAAAAATACCCCTAATGTCCAATGCCCCCTACAATAAAAAAAATTCACAATTAATGAAATTATACTCTACTACCAAACTAGCCTTTAAATGTGATATAAATGGACTTTATCAGTTCTATAAAATTAATAACAACATGAGAGATGTTAAAAGAGTTGATAAAAGGATCCTTTATTGGTGTTAAAAAAGCTCTAATAAAGTTCCCATTTATCAGTGTTTTTTAGCGCTGATAAAGGCCACATTTATCAGCACTTATAAAAGCACTGATAAAGGGTCTTTTATCAGCACTTTTCTAAGCACTGATAAAATATACCTTCATCAATGCTTCTATGTACGTTGATAATGTATACATTTATCAGCACTTTAAAAAGTACTAATAAATGTGACCTTTATCAACACTTTAAAAATCACTCATAAAGAACCTTTTTGTAGTGTACTATCACAAAACACTACAAAACCACTATAATGTGCCCTAATAACACACCTCAGCACCAAAAACACAATAGATATCAGAACAAATAAGTCCCAATATAGTATTTAAATCAAATGAAATTTACAACACAAACACAAGAAAAAAATATTATAGACATTTAAAACATTGGTTTAAACAATTACCATCACACCTGGATTTTTTTTTCCTTTTTACTAGAATATCATTTGGATCTTAGTTTTTCATTTGAGTTCTGGGTTTTCTAGATTTAAATTTTACATTTTGGAGGTTTTGGGTGCTTTTTTTAGACATATTCATGGTTAGTGTGAATGGTATGAGGAGGAGGTGGCTTAGAAAATGATTTTTTAACACTCCTAGCAGAACCTTTTCATGGGTTATGCTTGTTTGATGGTTTATGCCCTTGAGTTTGCGGTTAAAATGGTGGTTTTTGGGGACATCTTCTAGGTCGCATGGTTAAGGTGTACTGTATGTTTAACCCTAAAATAAGTGTCCAGGGGGTCACTTGATTTGTGAAATGTTTAAAAAACCATATAGCCTAAGTGTGAATCCCTTTTATCACTAGACTGTGATGGATTTCACCGTTTGCACATGGTTTGTCAAACCACGTGAGCTAACTATGCAATTCACTCAGAAAAGGGTATTTTGGGATTTTATCCTTCTTTTTAATTGGGGTTTCTTCCCTTAGCCTCCCCCATTTGAACCCTCCAACCAAAACGCCTCCCATGGTGGTTTTTGGAACCTCCAAGCCCCTCCAAGCCATATTCAAGGTTATTTATTATTGATTATTCACCTGGATTGAAAGGTTAGGGCTTCCTCTTTATTCTCGTTTGATTTCTTTCCATTTTTCTATTCTTCCCTAAACCTAGGGGCCATGTTGGCATATTTTCTTGGCTAGGTTTGTTTGGGTTTTGGGAGTTTTGTCTTCGTAGGGATCCTTAAGGATGGACTTATCCTTCCTTGGGTGCAGTTGAGGAGCATTTTTGATTTCAAAATGTTTTCCATAAGGTTCTCTATGTGAGATAGGTGGTTCCTTTTATAAACATTATTTTATGAGTTAGTTTTCTTTCTAAATTTCTTTTTCACGTTCTATGATTCATATATTGGGTGTGAAAGTTGTTTTTGAAAGATACAAACATGTTTTTTATTTCTAAATGGTATTTTTGTGTAAAATGTGGTGTGTTTTTGGTGTAACCCCTTTTTTGTATCACTTGGCATCATTTTATAATTTGTGAAAATTGTTTAATAAATGTGTAAAGGGATGAAAATCCTATTTTTGTATGGTATTAGTGTGTGTTTGATCCTTGGGGGTGTGCTGGGAATTTGTTTGGCATAAGGCCTTTTGGTGTTTCTTAAGATTGGTTTATATGTTGTCAAAATGGTTTATTGAGTGATATAAGTGGTGAAAATCTTGTTGGAAATCTATTTTGGAAGGTGTATGTTTTTAAAATGGTTCTTACAAAGTGAAAGGGTTGGTTGTGATGTGTACCACTACGGAAATGCCTTATAAAATTATTTAGATGACTTATTGAATTGTGAAAGAGGCGAACAACACATTTATGAGATATTTGGTGTGCGTGTGATGTTTAAATGATATTTGAATCTAAAAGTGGTATTTTATAACATGCGAAACATGATTGAGCACAAAATGGAAGCCCAAGTATCTAGGCGGGTGTACTAGGACTAGTATTCTAGTAATCTGGTAGTGGTCTCATCCCTGTTTATCTTATCATGATTGACTATGACAACACTAAGTAAACTATGATGATGTTTGGGGACTACTAGGACATTAGAGTTTCCCCTCATAGTGGCTCATGAATGATAAGGTTGTTGGTTATGGTTACTTTTACATTGAGATATGATGTAACTAGGCCCTACAACTAGATAATTCCAAGGGGTGTTCCTATAACTAGTTCTCATTTATTATATTGTACCTACCATCATCATAGAATGTTTTTTTATGGTAATTTTATTAGTATATGTGTTTTCTTTAAAAATTTTCATTCTTTAAAGTTTCACTCTTGAAAACTATTTTTATTTAAAGATGAATCCTTTTAAAATTGTTATTTGCATTTCTTTTTCATAAAACCTTGAAACTCATTTGTGTTATGATGTTTATAGCATTTAACCTTCTTGGGTGGCCCCCTAATGGTCTTAGTATCACACCATACTTACACCCTTGTGTGTAATTAGACTTGGTAATGTTTGTCCTAGGTACAGGTAAAGCTTTTAGAGCCAATGGTTCAGGTTCTAGCAGTCCTTCTTGGTGCGGTGTCATGGAGATGGATCAAGCATGATTCCCCCTTTTCATAAGGTGGTTGTTAGGCTATTTTTTTTGATTTCTTCCCTATTGGTTGTATTTTAGATATTTTATAAACCTTGTAATTCAATTATAAAATTTATTTAAGACTTGTTATGTTTAAATTTTCAGATTCGGTTTATTTATTATTGTTTATTATTTATATGTATGAAATTGGGTAAAATCATCCCCAAAGAATGTTATTGATACCCATTAATTAGTTTCTATCATGTGGGGATTAGTAATTATCCTTGGGTCATCCAATAGACCAGGTTGGGCAATGGGTCAGATGGAGACCTGACATGGTTCATGAAAAAATGATATCTGAGCATGTTTACTCCTTTTGGGTCATGTTATTTTAGGAAAGAGTCTGGGTAGACCAGAGTTAGGATTTTTGGGACTTGATGTTCTGGTTATGGGTACGGTCCCTAGCCAACACACCTTGTGGTGGGACTTGAGTTACCTGGGGATGTCAGGTCCCATCTAATCCTTTTTTTCATTACGATTTCTCATTGGTAGGGAAATAAAATGGGAGTTGGGTCAGTAGTCCCAGTAAGTTCACAGGGACTGTAAATCCATGTGAAGCTTTGGGCATGGTCCCTAGTAGCTGCTCATGATAGTGGTGTAATTTACATATGGCCACCAACCATATGACTAATTCACCTATCGACACTAGTTTCCCCTTGTGTGTTGTTTTGGGTCATCCTTTATTCTGAAAATTGTTATGAAAAATCTTATATTTGGAACTGTGAAAAGATAATTTTAAAGTGTTTAAGAATTTGTTTTGGAAAGTGGAAAATGTATTTTCATAACTTACTTTAGGTAAGGATTATAAAATTGGGTTTTCGAAAAATTATTTTTGGGCTGAAACAAAAATGGTTTAACGAGATTGGATTTATATAACCTAAATATGGAGTTTATTGAAATATTTTGTTTGTAAAAATAAAAATTTGTTTTGAATAGAGTTTTAGAATTCATTAGAAACAAGAAGAAATGAGTTTTTAGTCAAATATTTCCTGATGAAACAAGTTTTATAGAATTATTATAAATGTTTTGAATGATATGGATTGGTTTTATAATGATTTATTCTTTTATTATTGGTTCTTATTTTGAGTTTGGTGTGATTAAGAGTTAAATTTTGAGTTTATGGCTATCTTCCATTGGCACACTGTCAGCGTATGGTTTAGTAAAACTGTGCAACTTTCTCTATGTAACTGTGAAAGTGTTGGTTTTCTTATGGTTGAGGGTACACAACCTATTCATGGTTAGTAAAACCATTCTTAAAGAGTGTAAATCGACTAACTCGGTAAAAAATCATATTGCATGGTTGGTGCATAGTTCACTACAAAAAAATCGTCTATTAGCGGCGGTTTAAACCGCTGCTATATGGTTTGGTGGCGGTTTACAGAAACTGCCGCTAAACTGGGCGTCGACAATCTATTTTCGGCGGTTTTTTCTATTTCACGGTGGTTTAAGGGAAGAGTTGTAGATGCCTCATTTCGCAGCGGTTTTTGTGACTTTAGCGGCTGTTTGACGGGTGCCAGAATTTTTTTTATGCACGACAGTTTTAACCACCGTGATATTCAGGCGTTTGATGTGGGTCTGTCGTGGCAGTGAAAACAGCCGCTAAATATAAATTGATTACATTTCGTGGTGGTTTTAACCACCGCTAATGGTTTACCAGTAAAGCATTAGCAACGGTTATAACCTCCACAAAATTCTGACTATAAATTTTTTTTTACAGTTTTTCTTCTACTGCTCCACAGCCCTGAAAAAAAATCAAACCAGAAAATGGAACAGGAGACATCATAAAAACAAATAAAATGTTATTTATAACTTGGTATCCCCAACATAATAAAACAGGAGACATCATACAAACAATCAGCCATAATTCTATAGAGATAATAATCAATAATGGATATATAGGGAAGAATGAAATCCACTCCATTAATTACATCATACAGTTACATGATGGGAAAGAATGAATTATATATAAAAAAAAATTTTCCTATCTGATGGGGAAAATAATTCCATCAGTGAACAATCATTGATCGAATAACCAATGAGGTTTACAGATTCTTAATGACACATAAATACACTATATCAAGGACTAGAATATCTAGAAATGTATCAAATATAACATTGGATGATGCACTTGTTTCAAATAATGTAGAATCTATAGTAGAGGTTACTAGATTAGTACCTCAAACAATAGATGAATTTGAATTATGCTCCCTATCATATGTTGAACATCATTTAGTTTTACCATACCATGAATCTATGCTAGAACCTGACTATTCTGTGTGGGATCACATTTCATGCACATTAATTCCTGATGGCGGTGACCTAGCTCTCAGCGGCGGCGATGCCCTAGTAGCATGGCGGCAGTGATGGCCCCTCCCCATCCGGGGGAGGGGCAGGCTCTTCCTCCTCCCCCTCGGGATGCAGTACACAGAAGGCGCTCGTTTTTACCCAGTATTGACGTTTATCCAAAGGTACCTGGCCTCTACAACGGTCATCTGGCTGTTCCAGTTTCTTCTAAAGAATTCCTTGAAGCTTCGTCGCACCTATCCACGGCTCTGGTTGCGAAGTTCACTCGACAAAGACCTCCGGTGGAGGTGTTCGAAAAGTTCGTGAATCAGGAATGGGGTCTAAACCACTGTGCGGTTGTCGGTATCCTTGGACCGCGCCAAATTCTTGTTTGTCTCGCGGATGAAGACGACTTGGCCTTGGTTTGGTCCCGTGCTGGCAGATCTGTTAGGGGGTTTTCTTTCTATTTACATCGCTGGACGTTCGATCTGAACATGAATCGCGACGCCTCCTTGTCAGCAATATGGATTCAACTTCCAGGGTTACCACTCCCATTCCAGAACCCAGCCCTCCTTCGTTCAATTGGAAATTCCGTAGGCCGTTTCCTCTGTGCGGATTGGAAGAGTGACGCCTTGGTGCATCCAATCATAGCGCGCATCTGTGTGGAAATGGAACTATCCCGCCCTCCACCCGACAAGGTATGGATCGTGATTGAAGGGCAGTACAAGTATGTGCAAAGGATTTTCTATGAATCGTGGACCTCGTTCTGCTCATTCTGCCATAGACAGGGTCACCGTGTGGAGGACTGTCGTAAACGGGCTGCAACGGTGGCAGCTGAGGCTTCTTCAGGGATCAAGGGAGCCCCTGGTCATGTTGAAGGTCATGGGGCTTGTACTGGTTTCGTTTCTGCGCCTGTTTCGCTCCATCTGAGGACACAAGAGAGTCAGGTGGAGACTAGTGACCATAGTGAGCCACTTCGGGGTGTCCAGGAGCCAGTGTCTCAGGTGGAGGCGGTGGTTGATGACCCCAAAAAGGATCTGGGTGGTGTTCAGACATCGAGTAGCATGAGTTTACAGGACCAGGGTCCTTCGACGGGGGCGTTAGGGAGCTCCTCTCTTCCTGCAGGTGAGCCTTACAGATCAGCGACCATTTGTGTGCCAGCCAGTGGATGGGAGTCTCTGATCCCACAGCCTCAATATATGGGCAGGGGTTATGAACAACCCGCTTCCCTGGAGGGATCAGATGTTGAGAGAACTTGTGTCTTGGGGAAGGAAGGGAACAATGGGGTAGGGTCGGCCTTGGATGGTGCTCCTAGCAATCTGGTAGGGACCGCCGTGGAGGTGCAGGCTCAGTCTAACTTTGAAGATGCAAGGGGGTTGAGCGCTGCCTGTCTGCTAGGGGTTTGTTCTTCAGTCCAGAGTACAGTCGCTTTGAGCAACAGGTATGGATTGCTGGATGAGGATGAACACAGAATTGAACCATCTACCTGGATTGAGGATGGTAATGAAAACAGGGGGAGTGATGGTGGGTTTTTGTTGGAAGGTCGGATTAAGGGAAAAACCTATTCAGAGTATGAGGATGGTGGAAGGGGAAATGAATGAGAAGTGGTCTGTAGAAGTCTCTCCAAAACAGAATCGGGTTTGAGGAGGGTCAAGAAGAAGCGGGGTAGGAGGGGTAGGAAGGATTACTCTTCCTTACCTCCTCCTATGAAGACCCGTTCAGAAAAGAAAATTTTGGTGGAGAAGATAGACAAGGAGTCCAGGTATAACCAAAAGGCAGATGGACAACATGATCCGTCCCTGGATTTGGTCCTAAGCTCTGGCGATGTGGTGTCTGAACAGGTGTTGTATCTCAACGCCTCGGAAGAAGATGCATCCAAGATTATGGGTAGGAACCTTGAAGTGGAGCTTAAGGAGGACCAGTATGCTTGGGTGGATAAACAGGACTCGATCCTGGTTGGAGGTTTTAATAAGGGGATAATCAGCCTTGAGGAATATATGCAGGTCTGGAATTCACTAACTTCCTCCTTTGAAGACCTAATAAGGGGAGATCCTTTCCTGCAGGTATCTAGTTTATCCTGGAAACTGTTCAGAGTCACTGACTCTGGTAAAATACATCTGGTGTTCAATGATTCTAGTTTACTTGTTTCTTAACTTATGCTGTGTTGAGTTTTCATTCTGGCTGTGGGAGGAATACGGAAGGGTCAGTTCGGCTCGGTCGGGCTGGAGCATGCTGCTTGTTCCTCTGCAGGCCATTAGGGATGTGGTGGATACGGAGGGATGGCTTGCCATCGGGAGGGACCGTGCTTGCAT
The DNA here is from genome assembly GCA_963277665.1 of Viscum album. Classification (NCBI taxonomy): domain Eukaryota; kingdom Viridiplantae; phylum Streptophyta; class Magnoliopsida; order Santalales; family Viscaceae; genus Viscum; species Viscum album. Next base: position 1,804,605,094 of record OY728146.1, read on the forward strand.
GGGATCGCCGAGTGGTCCTTCTCTGGAGTTGGCGGTTGCTGCTGTGCTTGGGTGAGGGTGTTTCTGATCTTCTGTTTGTTGCTGTTTGTGCCTGTTGGAACTTAAGGTTTCTCACTTTTCCTCAAAAGTGTCTTCATAATAAAAAAATAATTTTCAGGTCATGCACATTAATTCCTAAGTCTAGTATCAACTATGTCGACTAACACCTTGGCCTCAGCAGTATGTGGTATTATATCTAGACCCCTACTAAAAATTAATAGGACCCACATAATAATGTGGAATATGTAAAGATCTTATCCCCCTAGGAGGAACTGGTGGAAATTTTTTGAAGATGTGCAAGATATGACCCCAACTCCTATAACCTCTGCATTCAACTAGAAACACCATACATTGGGCCTTGTTAGCGTAATAAGGGCCTTGTTTATATCTCAGTAATTGTAAGGGCCTTGTTGATATCTCAGTAATTGTAAATACTTTTGTTTTTAGGTGATGAATATTAGACCATATAATTAGGCAGATTTCATGCAAAAAATATTCCAACAAAACGTATGGAATTTTATATTTTGGAGTGGATAATGGCTATAACATGACTAGTATATTGTCTTTAGAAAAATGGATCTTTATATTTTTCAAGAGACTCCTCAACCTGGTCTGACCAAAGTGGTTGTTTCCCCACTTCTTTATTGTAAACAATAGGATTAGAAGTGGTTTAACCTATTATATTGGAAGGAAAGTGGTCCAAGTGTGGTTTGGATAATTACTATTCTCTTTGGCTATCCTACTATTGATAAAGGATGTCAGTTGAAAATATTGAGGCATTAGGCATGAATAACCTCATTTTCCCAAGTGAATTGTGATAAGAGGTCTTTCTCATTGTCAATACAACAAGGGTAGGACCTCCTTGATGAAGTAAACTATCAATGTAGAGAGGACCTTCATAATGATTTTCATCATGGGGAGTACTACAATAACAACTTGAATTCACACCATAAGGAGAATTCCTGCAATGTGTACCCTGGAGAAGACCTTTTGGGTGGATGATATTAAGGGAAACAAATCCTTGTTTTTTGATCATCCAGACATTTATAGCATATTTTTGGTGCTGATCAGGATATTGAATCTCATAATCAATCATATTCTAATAATTAAGTGATCTTTCATGGAAGGGTGTATGGGGAGGACCTTCATAGCTAATGGCAGCAAAGTAGATAAGAGGACCTTCACAAATGAAACTACTATTTTTGTAATTTGGTAACAAAGGAGTAGGATCCTGATCATCCATAGATAAACATATGAGGGTTCAAGAACACCAATATGAAGTAGATCAAGATCATAGACTAAATATTCATTTTCCAATCCCCTTTGGTGTTGCTTCTTTTTGGATGCTCTCTTGTGGGTGATAGAGGTTTCTTTCTATGGATATCATCTTACATATACTTAATCTTGTTTGATTATCTCTCATGTCACTACGATAATTTTATGATAGGTCTATGGAATTTCGGTTGGGATATGTTCATACCCTGTAGTGCCCACCGGGGTAGATCGATGACCTTTATTTGGAACAGGGGTATGGTCCCGATCTGGTTGTCCATATAACCTAGTATTTGGCCCATGACCCTCTTCAATGGGAGAAAAGATGTGTATCTTCTCTAAATCTCCTCATATTGTGTTAATGAGTCACCCAAATTATGGTAGAATAGTTGTGTGTCTTCCCTTTAACCATTTTATAATATTCTAGGTGACTTCAGTGACTAGAACATGCATATTTTATTTTTTTATTGTTGGAGAATGTGTATGGGCCTGATCTTTTCCTCCATTTCATATAGGTATATACCGATGTTAATCAGGTCAGTGGGAAAGGATATGGGTATTACCTATATTTTTTACCAAAATATTGTTGGTGATTTCTTTGAATAATACCATATTATACCGAAAATATTATTAAATGTGGGAAAATGTGTCCTCTTGCTCATAGTTTGCCACCATATTTAGTTAGTGGGATTCTTTGGAGGATATAGATGTAGGGCCATGTTTTTGGTTGATTATTCACTACCCTCAGTGGGTTTTCCTGACTACCCAGGTTCGGGAGACTTAGGTCAGACTCCTGAGGTAAACACACAAATAATATAGAGGTTTTATTGATTTGTAGCATTGGTGGTGGTGAATTCTAGAAGGAGCCATTTGGAGGGTCCCTTATGCTATCTAGATGAGTCCATCAGTGACCTATTGATCAACCTCCCTAGATAAGGGAGGAACATGTTATTTACTTCAATGGACATGACCATGAAATGGTTTGAGATGGAAACTATTTACAACAAATTATGTTCTACTAGTCATTGTCGAGTAGACATCTAGTAGGGATTTTTGAGATGAATGGATTTTTTAGCTTCCTATGAAGATGGAAAGGTACCATTTAGGTGTGACTCCCAAACCAGTGAATTTGAGACCCAATGTTGAGGGTGAAAGGTTGATAATAGAGCCCTAGTTTTAAATGAGGATCCAACTTGTGCAGTAGTCGAAGCATATGTGTTCTTAAAGTAATAAAATGTCATTTGGATCAAAGGGGGTTCTAGTTGAAAGTGATAGAATACTTATGAGACACATTTTCAAGAAATCCTCATGAAATCATCATATCAATAAATAAACACATGTATAATCAATTGTATCGGATCCATGTTTTTCCAAATTTCATATTTTGAGAGAGAAAAAGGAGCCTAACATGTGGGTGACACATGCATTTTGTTTAAGGTTCCATGTTAGGTTCACCATTTTTGTTTCCAACTACTTTTATTGGTGATTATATGATTCATATCACATGATTAAGCTAAAACACATTCCCATCATCCTCTTATGTTTGGTCTCTATACTGCCTACTAGGTTCCAATTTATATATCCAGAACAAAATAACAAAAGGATCACTCTTTCGTCATCCAAAATCTCAACTACCAATTCAAACACATGCCTAAATGGAATGATGTATACCACACTCAAGAAATAAAGACATAAAATGAAACATCATAAATCAAAAAAATGCAAAGAAGGAAACATGAGAAGTCAAGAAAATGTTAGGACATAGAAATATTTGGTGGCAACTATGTTCCATACATGTTACATATACAAACCAACCGTTCTCATAGTTGTTCAACACATCGACAATACTACTACTCATGGTCCGATGATGCATCGTCACCCTCTCCACCTCTATCTACACTACCTGCTGCCACCTGTAAGAACATTGTATTGAAAATTAAATATTTTTTCATATTTTATAATTAAACTTAAAACCAATAAAAGTTTCCAAACTAAATGATTTTTATTTTTTGTGATTTACCTGCTCACCACTACTCGATGTCCCACCACCGGGGGCATATCTGCTCATCTGCTGATATATATCAGTTAATGCTTTCTGCATAGCGGATATCTGAGCCCCCTGGTCTTGAACTGAAACTCATAGAGAATACATCTCCCTCTGAGAATCTTCATGTATGAAATGAATATAACCTAGAGTAGATGCAGCTGGAATCCCTGGTGGCCTGCCAAAGACCTCAGATGGTACGGGTCCCAAACCCATCCCACACACTCTACCAGGATGCTCCTTCCCAATGAATTTAGCAACCTGAGAGACTGAGTAGGACTGCCCAGGATTGGAATCCCATATTTCTTTAATTTTTACCTATAAATCAAATATCAATATATATTAACACATTAAAAATTTATAATAAGTTATTATAATAAAAAATTGACTTCATACCCCAACTTTTTTGGCAGACTCATTAACAAAACTTCCATCCGATTTTTTGTGAACATCTAGCCACAGTTCAGTTCCGGATGCTTCATGCCCTAAACTCTGTGAATGCATTAAACAAAGATAAATCAACAATTCAATATGCTAAATAGATAATATTGTCTTATAAATATTTAAACTAATTAAAATATTACCAATGAAATCCGGATTCTAGAAAAGCTTTTTGTGCCCGCAGTGTGCGGGATGACTTGCTTTGCCCGGTTTGATGTATTCTGTCTTGAGAGATCCCAAAATAAATAAAATTCAATTTAAAAGTAATGTATTCAATGTCATATCCTCTTCATATACATGTATAAATGTAAAATGAGGATAATATAATAATATATATTTCAATACCATCAGCTTCTCATCACGATGTCTATCAACAAAAACTTTCCATTGTTCTTTCGGTACCCCACAAGGTAGCTTCTCATACATTTGCTGCACGGTCAATGAAGTATCGTTGACATCACACCACAACCTACATTTTAAATTTTTCCATTTTTTACCAAGATTTTTCAATGTCCACTTTCATGCTATCACATCACCAATGGTAAAGTGGAAGAACATATGTATACAAAAATTCATTTGGAACATATTAGTAACATGACATTCAATTAAACCATAACGTAATAAAATTACCTTTATCTGAGAATAAAAAACTTCATTTTTCTAGTTTGGAGGCATATGCCTCCAATCATCATATGAAATAGGCAGGAAAATGGGCTCCGCTACCAGCTGACCTATAATCTGGCCAAGTAACCCCGCGGTGTCATCCGTCGGGACCCCATAAGAATCAAATGGCACGGATATCTTCTCTTCATTCAAGTTCCAAACATCTGAAATTTTTATGTGTTTTTCCACGGTTGTATTTTTTTCATCTTCAATGAGCAAACAATTAGTATAAACAAAATGCAATAAATTTATTTAATTAAAATTTTTACCTATGACTGTGACCCTCCAGAATGTCCGTGATGAACTGGAAGGGGCATGTCATCGCCCCACTACTGAGGCTCCTGTAGGGGGAGTTTATGACTCATCCTCTAATTAGACATCCATAGATGGTGTCAGAGATGGTTCAGGGGGAGATGGTGCAGGGGTGTAGGCAGCTGGTGCCTCAGATGCCGTGGGGACAGACAAATCATCATCTATCTCAGAACTAGATGAAATAGTGTACCGCTTCCTCCTTGGCATTCCTGTCATTTAATCAAATAAAATTAAGTTCAGAATATATATTTCAAAAAATTTATGCAGAAAAAAAATTGAAAATGATAATAGATGCCCAGTACTAACAAACAAAATATATATAACAATGATAATTAATGACTGCATAAATGAAACAAGTGGTTGCTGAATGAATAAATAATTGTAGTTACAATCATTTTCCCCTTAAATCATGTGGGTTTCCTACTCCATTACTTCATCCACTTCATTCATCCTTGCTAGACTAATATTTTCAATATCATGATGGACAAATAATTCTACTTCCTCTTGTTGATGAAATTCAATTGCAGAGGTCAAATATTCCACTTCATCACCCATATCACACAAATCTCTTTGTATTATGTGAGTAACTACACTCCACCCTTCATCCACAACATCATTCACATAATATACCATTTTTTCTTGTGATTTTAAGATATATAGATCATGCAGTTCATGATCACCAACATCCATCAAGTGAGAGTAGTTTACAGAAGTAAATTTCAAGGAATCTCTTTTAACACCTCTGATAATATCGACCCATTTTCATTTGAATAAAACAACAGAAAAATGCCCATGGTAGTTTAATTCAATAATATCATGAAGATTTCTATAGTATCCCACTTCAGTAAATGTAAATATACTACTATTCTGTGTTTTCAAACCCACTTCTCGATCGACTGTACGAAATCTAAATCCATTCATATTATAAGCGTCGAACATTCTAACTTGTTTTATAGGACCTCTAGCAAGAAACTTCAAATTTTCTGAAAAGTCTGCTCAAGTATCAATATTCATGATCTGAAAAAAGAAATATAATTTAATATATTTACAAATTGTATGTGTCAAACTAATATTCGTATTTATTGCAATATTTATAAACTTACATGTCATGCAAACCATTCTACCAGCTCTTTATTCACATATTTCGTTATATCTTTCTCATTTCATGTTCGGCCTCTCATTCATCTTTTTGTTTGTATCCTTAACTCTTCAATAAATGTATCTGAAATTTCACTATTCAGCAGCACATATCTATGTGCCTATAATAATTCCAATTTTGTCAGTGTCACATATGAGGTCCTCCCAACTGATCGGCCAATAGCAGGAAATATTTTTGATTTCTGATGCATTTGAGATTGAATTGATGTGTCTTCAACACGTCCAACTAGATTAAATCTTGTCTCAATATCATCTAAATACCTGGAACAAAAGGTGAGACACTCCTCGGACAAATAGCCTTCAGCAATAGAGCCTTCTGGTTGAGCTTTATTTCTCACGTATGCTTTCAAATGCCCAAGATATCTGTGAAATAAAATAATAATAATATGCATTTATTTAAATGAAAAAATTGTTTACTTGACTGGAAACATATAAATTAAATACCTGTCAATTGGATACATCCATCGATAATGAACGAGGCCTCCTAATTTAGCTTCTTCAACCAAATGCATAGTTAAATGCATCATAACAGTAAAAAAAGTTGGAGGAAAGAACATCTCCATTGTACAAAGGGTCAATACAAACCTCTCATGAAGGTTGTCAAGATGAAATGGATGTAGTGATTTCTCACATAATTGCCTAAAAAATGTGCAGAATTGGAGTACAACAGCAGTAACTTTTTCAGGTTATAATGTACGCAATTCCAATGGTAGTAACTGTTGTAACAAAATATGTGAATCATGACTTTTCAATCCATATAACTTACAATTCTTCAAGTCAACACACCTCTAGATGTTACTCGAATACCCATCAGATACCTTCACATTATTTAAAATTCAAAGGAACGTATCTTTATCCCTATTTTGCATTGCAAAAATGGCCGGAGCATACTTTTCATTCCCATCTGGCCAGAGATCACATTTTATGTTCATTACTTGTAAGTCTTTGCGAGCATTGAGATGATCCTTCTACATTCCTTGCTCAATAAGTAATGTGAAAATAAAATTATCACATACATTCTTCTCAATATGCATCACATCAAGATTTTGGCGCAACAAATTAAATTCCCAATACGAAATTTTGAAGAATATACTTTTTTTCTTACATTGTTGCGTTCTGATTTCACTTGACAATGCACTTTAGACTCGTTTTCCACTATCATTCAAATGATGAACCTTACCAAATTCTATTTTAAAATTTTCAAGCTGTGTAAATATTTTAGAACCACTTAACAACTTTGGAGGTGGTCTACGATCAATGGAACCATTAAATTTTGATTTTTTCAGTCGAAATCTATGAGATGCATAAAGAAATCTTCGATGGAACAAGAGGCACCATTTTCTACTATGAGGTAGCCATTTGGGATCAAAATAAAAGTTACAAATGGGACAAGCCAAACCCGTATAACTATTCCATCCAGATAAATTCCCAAGCCCAGGGAAGTCACTAATGTTCCACATTGAAGCAGCATGCATTTTGAACATTTTTTTAGAAGAAACATCAAATGTCTCAACACCGTTGCTCCATAACTCCTGCAATTCTTCAATAAAAGGCTACAGGTATACATTAATATCATTTAAAAGAATTTGTTTTCTAGGAATAATCATCAAAATGATAAAAGATGTTTTTTTTGCATACACATCCACAAAGGCAGATTATAAGGGATCAAAACAACTGGACAAATGCTATAACTGGTACTCAAAGTCCCAAATGGGTTGAATCCATCGGCAGCCAATCCCAATCGAACGTTCCTAGAATCAACTAAGAAATCTAGATGTAATGAATCAAATGTCTTCCACGATAGGGAATCTCGTGGATGTCTCATTAACCCATCATTGTTATTATCTATAGAATTCCACTTCATGTGTTCAACGGTTTTTGATGACATGAATAATCTTTGAAATCGAGGCTTTAAAGGAAAGTAATGCAAAAATTTTGCAGGTGTGTTCCTTTTCTTCCTCTCTATGAAATTATGTTCAGTCAGACTTCCAACATCACCCTTTGACTGCCATCTAGAAGAAGAACATTTCTTACAATTCTGTCTACTTGAATCCTCTCCCCAATAAAGCATACAATCATTAGGACACACATGTATTTTTGTATAATTCAGACCAAGGTTGTTAAAAACTTTTTTCATATCATAAAAAGATTCTGGGATTTTTTCTTCAGGAAATGCATCACGAATCAATTCCAATAACATGGACATTTCCTTATTTGTAATTCCACATAGATGTTTGATATGGTACAAATTCAGTAGAAATGAAAGCTTTGAATATTTCAGACACCCACTATACAACTCTTGATTTCCATCGTCAACTAAATCATGAAACACATGTTCCTCATTGAAGTTTTACCTTACATTTGGCTCAACAGAATCAAGATGGGGATCCAATTATATGTTACAATCTTGATCTTCTTGTGTTACAGTCTCAAAAACATCACTTGTCACGTTTCAATTTGTAGCACCCTCTTATGGTTGTTCTGATATGTGTTGATTCTCATAGTGGTGTTTTGCAGTGCTGAATGCATCATTTATGAGGTTTTTCATTTCATTTTCCATTGTCGATGAAATTGGGACCTCATTATGTGGATTAACATCAGTGATCAATCTTTCTGTATTGTTCGATTCTCCATGCCAAATCCAACACAAATACTTACTATGGAATTGCTTCAATATTAAATGTGCATAAACTTCATCTCTCTTCAACCATGTTCTAAATTTACATTTAGGACATGGACATCTTATTCTCTCTTCAACGGATCGATTAGAAATTGAAAAATCTAAAAACTCATTCAAACCCTTAACATATTGAGGTGTGTTCCTCGATAATGTGATCCAACTTTTATCCATGTATATCACAATGTGCGTACACAATAATAAAAAACATTAAAACAAATAGTTACTACAAAATAGAGAAAGAGTTTCATATATACGATAGTGTAGGATTACAGAAACATAATATAATAAAGATGACCCATTGATCATAAAGTATGCATAATATAATAAAGATGATACATTGATCACATTTACCACTTACTTAGCATGCCCAGACAAACCAAACAAGTCTGGTCCCTAGGAGACAGCATCAACACCTCATTGAGGAGCAGTAAGAATATCGGGTTACACACTTATCATAACACTGTCGATCACACATTTATGTTGCCTCAAACAACACCCCATTGAAAGTGAAGTCATTGAACACACCAAAGATGCATGATTTTTATACCATTAGTACAACGACATTACTAGAAATATTTAGCCCTTATATGACACCCTTTGATACTTATCGCAGGCTAGCTTGGGTACCCGAATATTGGGTAGCCTAGGTCAGTTCATGAAAATTGGTCATGTTTCATCGCTCTTTATGTTTTTCAATCTTTTCACTATCTATTTAAATTTACCTATCTCTTTGAATTTGATAGTGTTTCTTATTTCCTTGAATTTAGAGAGACCTTTGTTATTCATTATATCATTAGTTTGTGCAATTTTAATTCTTCCACTTGGATTTCCATAGTAGGGTTCTCATTAAAATCTCTTTTAAAAACTAATGAATGATGTATGTTATTTTCACTTAAATATGTTTTGTGTTTAGTACTATAAAAATTTATCTTCAATATTTCAAACAACTCATATTGAAAAAAATCATGCAAACCATAAATTTTGGATTTGATATAATACAAAGGACATGTCCAATTTTTACTTCAAATATTTATGTATATTTCAAGTCCTAAGCTCAGTTAATTTGAAGTAATTATTTAGAAATGAATTTACAACTTTAACACAAACTATTATACTTAATTCAATCATAATAAATTTAAAATATTTAGTAAGTGACACTAGTTCAGAACTTATGAAGATCTTTTCTAACATGTTTGACTCAAGGTTCCTTTAAACACGCATTAACTAGTGATCGGGAATAACATAATAGTTTCATTTATTTACTTTTATTATATATCATAGGGATTTCATTTCATAGTTCATATACTCATATATATCACATGAAATGAATATATACCTATTGTGAACAATGCATGTCATTATTAATCCCTATGTACCTATCATGATGAAAAAAATACTCATCTCATACCATAGTGGGACATGATAGAAAATATCAATAATATTAACATCACACAATAAGTGAATTTCCCAAGGTGAAATGACATCAATTGTAACAAGTGAACAACGTGAACAATAATCCATTCCCTAAGAACTCAGATTTTTCCCCACACATGGGTTAGATACACACATGGATGATCTCATTACCAAGACTCTACATATCCTAGTATCCATTCCACATTTCCCAATTACTAATGAAATATAAAAGAAACTATACTTTGATACCACTTTGTAACACCCTGACCCATTTATCCCACTAGTGATCGAGTTGGGTGGGTTACATGACCTCAGCTATACCACTTTGTAAGCCCGAGGTTGTCTAATAGTAGTGAGGGTGTAATAAATATAGTGTGGATACTATACCACCTGGTATAGAGTTGAAACAATAGTGTAAATAATAACAGAGTAGCACAAATAATGGAAACAATATAAATTATCATATAGGAAACCAAAAAATATATAAAGGCCAAACCAAACAATACAAATTATAATTAAAACAATGAAATGACAAGTTGAAGGTATACAAATGATGTGCTTAATGTTATATAATTAAAAGAATAACATATTCAATAAAATACTCTAAAAACCAGTTCCCTAGCTCCATGTCAATCTCATCTCCAAGATCCAACCCATCTCACAATCAATCAACCAACACAAGGCCCCTTACCCTTTTCCAGAATTACATCCATGAAATCTTATAAGGTACCAAATAGTGGCCAAAATAGGGTGAGTATAACACAGTATTCCACCACCAATGGTGTCTAAACATGTCTATTTAGAGCATACAGTGTATGAAATAAAGCGATAAACAAGGGTGTTAATTTAATAAATTAATTATATATATAAAATAAACCCACATACCCTTAGGCTCTAGGATGACACCCTATGTTAGCTAAACCATCATCAGCTCCATGTGGGGTGTCTCTTTCATGAGGTGGATCCTCCTACATCAGGACATATTTCCCCAAAATACTGGAAGATTCTGTTAAACTAGGATGAATTTCTAATATCATGATTCAAGTATCCAATCTTGGTATAGACTTTATAGAAATACTTTCTTATTCCCGTAGATTTCACCCCCAATGGAAAAAGTATCCATCTCACCCGTCCTAGAATTGATATAACTACATACATCTTCCCATGGAACATGTTTTTAAGAGGAAATAAACCATATAATCGGGCTAATACATTCTATAACCACTTATGTCTTCCCATGGAATGTGACACTAAGGGGAAAATTAATAATCTCATATCAAATGGTAGATTCTCTTGTATTAGGATGAATCACTGATAGTATATATCAATCAGGTCTAAAATATTATTACAAGACATGTTAGTTAATTCATCCCATTACTTATTAATTTTACCATTTATTCCTAATTTTCAAATCCACCTATAGATACGAATCAAAAAATCATCTTAAACCATTTTTCATATTTCACATGCAATGTAAAGATCTTCAACTAAACCATAATTCTAAAGGATCTCATAAAATCATGGGGGTTGGAACACCACAAATGTTAATGCATGTCCTAACCATAATTCTAAGAAAGAAAAAAGGGATCCTTGAGAGGGATCAACAAGATGATTTTAGAAAGAATGGATAATTCCAATTATTTAGGTTGTGCATGTGGCATGTCGATGCGATCATAATTTTTCACATACTAGAATAATCAGAACATACTAAAGGGAGTTTTCCAAGACCACCCAACTCAAAATAAGAAATGTTTTTGAAAAATTCTCATGTTTGTGGTAGCAATCAGATTCTATCTTCCCTTCATTGAGAACTATAATTTTAATCAACAATAGATCAAGAAGTGTAAGATGAACTGGAAGGTTTACCTTAAAAATCTAGGTTCAGAACACCAATATCCAACATTGTCTTGCTTATAGATCAAATAGGATTCTCATACGTCATCTGTGGACGGTTTTATGGAATCATAAAGGAGATAGGAAAGTTTAGAAAATAGGTGTTGGATTGTTAAAATTCTTGGAAGATATAATTCATGATGTGAATAGGGAATTCACATCATGAATTCCTCAATTCCCATATATGTTGAAAAATTTATCACCTCATTTTAAAAACTGAATTAAACCAATTTCATGTCATGAATATATTTAATGAAGTGAATTATTGTTTCGTGGATTTCCCAAAACCAATCCATGGCATGAATAGGTTCATGGGGTTCACCTAGAAAATTCATATAATGAATTGGGAATTCATAACATCAATTCGTTTTGCATCTATAAAGAAACTCTCATACTTCTTCAATATGAAATAACTAATCCAACTAGATAAAGGCTTAATAAAAAAGGTTTAAATGAAAGTAAACCTAACTCTAATAGATTTATACAAAAACTTAAATAGATACATACCTGGAAAAGGTAGGGGTCACCGGAGACGGAGGTCGCGGGGTCGCGTGATCGCCGAAGACGGAGGTTGTGGGGTTGCCGGAGATAGAGGTCATGGGGTCACTGGACGGTTGGCGGCCGCGGGATGCCGAGGGGGGGGGGGTGTTAGGAGAAGAAGGGAGGGCACAGGGGTCGTGAGGGTTTGGGGGGGGGGGGTCGCGCGTCGCCGGGGGGGGGGGGGTTAGGGGAAGGGTCGGGATTTTAAAAAAAAATTATGGGTTTCATGGAAGTTTATTAAAAACCGCTGTGAAACCTTTCGGCGAAAACGTTTAGCGGCAGTTTTGTGAACCACCACCACAAAACCGCCGCTAAACCTGGTTTTTATTGTATTGGTTTTCTAAACAATGCAGGTGTCCAGGTTGTCCAGTAAGGGGTGCATGGTTGGCGCATGGTTTTGTAAACCGTGCGGCCTAACCATGCATAATTACAATGTGTCTTAAAACTAGGAAAACTTGGGGTTTATGTAAACATTTGTTTGAAAGTGGATGTTTTTTTGGTATTTCTTTTGGAATTTTTTTAAATTAAAAATTGTGGGATTTTTTAAAATGGGTTTTGATGAAATGGAATTTGATGAGTTGATGAAAAATGTTTTGAATAAGATGAAAAATATTTTCAGATGGAAATTCATGGGATTTTGTTTTTGAGTATGATGTAATGGTTTTTAATGTGGAATTTTAAAATGTTTCTTAACTAGGTAGTTAATAAGTTTTTGGAATTTTTTATAAATCTTGATATGTGAAGTGGGTTGGGGTTGTGAAAATGTGGGTGGAATGATTTTTATTGGAAAGAAGAATTGTTTTGTTTTGACCTTTGGTATATCCTTGAGTACTAAAATGCATAGATATTTGTGGAAAGTTGACAGATGATGTTATCAGAGGATGAGTTCATAGTGAGTCATAGTTGATGGGTCCCTCGAGTGGCATGAGAATTTGTATTTGAGTGAGACTCTAAGGAATACCATTAGAGAGTACGAAAATCCACCAAGTTTGTTTTGCTTTTCAAAAGTGTTTTTAAGCTAGAATTGTGTGATTTTATAATCCAATTTTCATGTGGCTTATTTCTATATGATTTGGATGTGTTGTTTATTTTCTATGATTCCGCATGTTTTGGAGGTGATGTTTATGTTCTGTATTGAGAATGAAATTTGGTTGGTAGTTTGGTCTTAAAGTAGTGTTTAGTGGGTCTCTAGAAAGGTTGAAATCTTTAAGTTGGTTTCCCTTAGTGTTATTATTTGTTTTTGGTGTGTTTTGGTTCATGATCTGGTTTTGATAAAGATCATAGTTTTCTATTTTCCTTTTGTTTCCTATAGGTTTTTACCCATTATAAATATTTACAGTTGATCAACCTAAGGATTTCATTCTTGAGTTTCAAAGGTTAAATCAACCTCTTCAAAGGATACCCCAGCTCGACCTCAGTGGTAGAGAGATGTTTGGGCTCAATTTAAAGTGTCATCCGACTATAGTGTTTCTATTGGTTGTAGCAGTTCTGCTCTGTGGTGTTTTTTATGTTTTGTTGGGTTCTTTGTTCCTTTTTTTGAGTGAGAAATAACGGTGTGTGAATCTCCCAAGTCCCTATTTGGGTAAAGGTGTATTTTTTGAACTAGTATGTTTCATGGGGTGTTGTGAGAATTAGTTCTTGACTACGGTGTAGTAGATGATTCAAAAATCATGGATCTATCCATAGGCCTCAGAGTAAATATTTTCATGCAGTTAGGAAATTATCAAGGGTTTAGGGAGTTCATATCAACTCATGTCTTCACCATTGTGTTGAGAAGATTTTATTTTTCTGTTGTGGTATCTCTGTCTCTGTGAATTACCTCTTATTACAAAGAGCATGGTGGACTTTCATGTGATTGCACCTTATTGAAGGTATGTTTCTGATTAATGGTCCTTATGTGGATGACCCTTGTGAATTGATTGTGGATTTTTTTGTGCTCGTCCATAGGTGATGATTCATTGGTGGTTTTCAGTTTTGGTTTCAGTGTTCTAATAATTGGTCCCCTTCCCTCACCTCCCATAGTGGTGGGGTTTTTTGGTCTATGTAAGAGGTGTTGGATATGTTCCCATCCTCTCTATTCGAGAGTGGTGTGTTTGAATTCCTTTTCATTCTCTTCTTGGCCTGGGTTTATAGGATGATGAAATGTAGTTCCAGTTGGCCTATGGGGAAAGGATTAGTTTTGATTCAAGTTAAATTTTTCTTTGGTCATTCTCAGTGGGTTCTTAATAGTGGGGAGACCCACCATGGGTATCGTTGAGTTTTCTCATAAGGATTTATTAGATTCTAGTTTAATTTTAATGGTGGTGAGTCCATTCGGGCCTCCCCCTTTTTATGATATAATTTGGTTTGGTTTTGGTGCTAGTTTGGTTGAAGTGGATTTATTTTGAAGTTGATTGATTTATGAGTTTCCTTTTTGGTTTGTGTAAACACTGCGTATTTTTGGAGTGTTCCCAATGGTTCTGTTTGAAGTAGGGTTGGGATGGTTATGAATATGATTTCCTGATTGATTCTCAGGGAGTGGTTCTGTCTTGTTGGTCTATTTTGGGAAAAGAGGAATAACTTTTGTTTGAATATGTTGGGATGTTTTTTGATCAAGGGGTTGGATCTTATGGTTTTCAGAATCCTTAGTTATTGATTGATCAATTGTATAATGTTGTGGATTTCTGGGGGTAGAAAGCATTAATGGTGGGGAGAATTGTCACACCTAGATTTTTTTGTCCTTTGTATTAGCTTATCATTTGGCTCCTAGTTTTTCTTTCGAGTTTTGAGTGTTCCAGATTTAGATTTTTTGTTTTGGAGGTTTTGGGTGCTTTTGTTTAGACCTATTCTTGGTTAGAGTGAAAGGTACAAAGATACGGTGGCTTGTAAAATGAGTTTGTAACACTATTTGTAGAACCTTTTCAATTTTTATGTTTATTTAATGGTTTATCCATTTGAGTTAGATGTGTTTTGGGGTGAAAATGGTGATTTTTGGGGACTTCTTCTAGGTCAAATAGTTTGGGTGCATAGTTTATTTAATCCTATAGTAAGTGTGCAGGGGGTCTCATGGGTTGTGCATGGTTTAACAAACCATGCACCCTAAGTGTGAAACCCATCCATCATTAGACAATGACTGATTACATGGTTTTCACATAGTTTGTCAAATCATGCTAGCTAACCATGCAACCCACTTAGGAAAGGGTATTTTGGGATTTTATCTTTCTTTTTAATTGGAGTTTCTTCTCTTAGCCTCCCCCATTCAAACCCTCTGACCCAAACAGCTCCCATTGTTGTTTTTGGCACCTCCAATCCTCTCCACGTCAGATTCAAGGCGATTTATTGTTGAATCTTCAACCGTATCGAAAGGTTAGGGATTCATCCTTATTCTACTTTTCTTTATTACAATTTTCCTCTTATTCCATAACCATAAGGGCCACATTGTCTGAATATCTTGGCTATAGTTGTTTGGTTTTGAGTGGTTTTTTCTTCCTAGGGCTCCTTGAGGTTGGACCTACCCTCCCTTAGGTGCAGTTGATGTGCAGATGTGGTTTCATAATGTTTTTTGGAAGGTTCTTCTTGTGTGGTAGATGGTTCCATCTATAAACATTATTTGATGAGTTATTTTTTTATATGTTTATTTAGAACGTTCTTTGATTCATATATTGGGTATAAAAGTTGTTTTTAAAAGAGATTAACATGTGTTTACTTTCTAAATGGCATGTTTGTGTGAAATGTGGTGTGTTTTTTGGGTAAACCATTTTTCATATCACTTGGTAAAATTTTATAATTTGTGAAAATTATTTATTAAATGTGGAAAGGGCTGAAAAACCTATTTTGGTATCTTATTAGTGTGTGTTTGATTCTAAAGGGGGGATTTTGGGAATGTTTTTTATGTAAGTCCATGTGGTGTTTCTTGGGATTGTTATATAAGTTGTGAAAATGGTTTATTGAATGATATAAGAGGTGAAAATCTTGTTGGAAAACTATTATGGTAGGTGTATGTTTTCAAAATAGTTCTTTTGAAGTGAAAGGGATGGTTGTAATGTGTATCACTTTGGAAATGTCTTATAAAATTTTCAATTGAATTATAAAAGAGGTGTGGAAAATTATTACATGTTTTTTGGTTTGTGTGATGATTAAATGAAATTTGAAAGTGAAAATGGTATTTTATAACATGAGAAACATGATGGAGCACAAAAGGGAAGCATTGGTATCATGGTGGGAAGACTAGGACTAGTATGCTAGTGATTTGGTAGTGGTCTATTCCCTATTTCACTTATCAAGATTGACGATGACAACACTAACTAAACTATGATGATTTTTGGGGACCACTTTGCCATTGGGGTTTTCCCTCATAGTGGCTTGTGCATGAGAAGTTTGCTGGTTATGGTTATTTTTACACTATGATATGATTTTTCTAGGGCCCCACAGCTAGCTAGTTCCTAGAGATGTTCTTTTGACTAGTGCTCATTGATTATATTGTACCTACCATCATCATAATGTGTGTTTGGATAATAATTTCAATAGTGTGTGCATATTATTTAAAATTATTTATTCTTTAACGTTTCCCTCTTAAAAACTATTTTTATTTAAAGATGCATCCCTTTAAAATTATTACTAGCATTTATTTTTCATAAAAACTTATAAATCATTTATCTTATGATGTTTATAGAATGAAAAATTCTTTGGTGGAATTATACTGGGCTTAGTCTTACACCCTATATAAACCCTTGGGTGTAATTAGACTTGTTAAGGGTTGTCACAGGTATGGGTAAAGCTTTTAGAGCCAATGGTTTAGGTTTTAGTGGTCCTTCATAGTATGGTTTCATGTAGATGGATTGAGGGTGATGCCCCCTTTCTATGAGGTGGTTCTTCAGATGTTCTTTTTTGGATTTCTTCCCTTGTGGTAGTCTTTGGGATTCTTTTATATACCTTGTAATTCAATTGTGAATTTTCTTTATGATTTGTTTGGATTAAATTTCAGATTCGATTTATTTATTATTATTTTTTGTTTGTATGTATGAAATTTCTTAAAATCATTCCAAAAGGATGTTTTTAATACCCAGGAAATAGTTTCCAACTCGTGGGGATTAGGAACGCTCCTTGGGTCATTCCACGGACTGGGTCGGGTATTGGGTTGGATGGAGACCCGACTTGATTTGTGATAATTACATAAATACAAATTATTACATACATTCAAAAAACATAAATGTTCCTTTATATTTTAATCCTGAACCAAATCATGCTATTTCTGAACAATCCATACCTACTAGAGAAAAATAACACACCTATATAAGAAAACAATTGTTATGTTAGTAATAATATAAATAAATAAATTAACAAAAAGTGTTAATTTTTCAAATATTGATGTTAATTTTAAATAAAAAGATGCACTTAGAGTCATACCAATCACACCATGCATAATATTGAGGTGAGGATAATTCCAAAACATCTCAAATAACTTGTGGATCATTTTCCTAAAGTATCAAAACAATATGAACGTGTCTGATTGGTTTTGAGTACATCAACTGTCTTCTGTTTACTAAAATGTCATTTTTAACTAGAAACACACACTTTTGAATCATTCTAACCACATCATGTATATTTTTGATGTGAAAAAGATTCCTAAAAGTCAAAAATGAATTCTGAATTGTTTGTCTAAATAATCAAGAAAATGTGAGTGTTTTTGATCAGTTTTCAATGAGTAAAATGTTTTGAACTAAAATGATAATTGTAAACCGATAACAGAAACTTTGAGTCATATCAGGCATATCGTACATTCCATTGAGGTGAATCTGATTCCTACATAACAAAAAATAACTTATGGATCATTTTTGTAAAGTATCAAAACAATTAAAATGAATTTTATCATTTTTTCATTGGTCAATTTTCCATTTTACTAAAATTGATGTCAATTTTAAATAAAAAGATTCACTTGGAGTCATATTTATCACACTGTGTGTCAGATTGAGGTGAAGACAATTACTACATGTCTCAAATGAATTATGGATAATTTTCCTATTGTATCAAAACAATATGAATATGTTTTTTTAGTTTTGAGTAAGCCACTTGATTTTTTTACTAAAATGTAATTTTAAAATTTAAACATGCAATTTGACTCATACCGATCACATTATGTATTAGATTAAGGTGAGGTTGATTAATACACATCAAAAATGAACTATGTGTTATTTTTCTAAAGTATTTAAACAATTTGAATGTTTTTTTTATCATTTTTGAGTAGGCTAGTTGAAATGTTTACTAAAATAGATGTCATTTTCAAATAAAAACACACACTTGGAGTCATATCAATCACACCGTGTGTCGGATTTATGTGCATTTTATTCATTCACATCTCAAATCACATATTGACCGTTTTACAAAAGTATCAAAACAATCTGAATGTGTTTTTTTAGTTTTGAGTATGTTAGTTTTTATATGAAAATAGATGTTAATTTTAAATAAAGATGCAATTAGAGTCGTACAGGTAACAGAGTGCATCAGATTGAGGTGCCATTGATTCCTAAATGTTATAAATAATCTATGGATTGTTTTCCTAAAATATTAAAACAATGTAAATATGTTTTCTCATTTTGAGTACATAAGTTATATATTTTTACTAAAATGTAATTTTAAACATAAAACATGCACTTTGACTCATATGGATCACATCATGTATCAGTTTTCCATGAGACAAATTCATACATGTCACAAATTATTTATGAATCAATTACCTAAATTATCAAGAAAATTTGAGCATGTTTGCTTAGTTTTCAGTGAGTGAAACATTTAAAGTCAAATGTCAATTTAAAACTGAAAACATACACATTGATTCAATTGTATTTGTAATAAAATTAATGTCAATTTAAAATAAAAATAATTACTTAAAGTCATACCAGTAATGTTTTGTATCAGATTGATGTGTGGATTATTCCTACACATCTCAAAGTCTTAAAAAAATCCTAACTATCAATGTTACCACGATTCCATTGAATTTCTTTGTCGAAATGCCAACACTGCATGAGTAGCTTCAAACAAACCACATCAACTCAAAAAAAAATCCACATGTATAAGAAACAAATTATAATATAATTAATGATAAAAAGAAATAAATTAAAAATAAATATAAAATAATAAATTAATTATATGGAAAATGATTTTACTGTGAAAACATCAAGATTACCTCTTTAATTGAGTAGAGGAAGTGTCGCTGCTCTTCCTAGAAAAGTAATGGACAGAACATTAAAGAAAGTAATAAATCCAAAATTATAGGGGTGAAAATGTTTTGATGGAGAAGAAACATGAAATTTGGACAGAGCACCCAAACTTGAACAAAAGAATCCACCTATATAAGAAAATAATTATTATATGAGTAATACTAAAAGGAAGTAAATTAAACATAAATATGAAAAAATACATTAATTTTATGGACAATGATTTTACTGTGAAAACAATAAGATTACCTCTATGATTGAGCAGAGGGACCATCATTTATTTTACTATAAAGGAAGTGGAGAGAAAATGATATAAAGTAATAAATGAAACACTATAAGGGTGAAAAGGTTTTGAGGGAGAAGAAGCACAAAAGTTGGACCGAGCACCCCAACTCGAAAAAAATCCACCTATATAAGAAAACAGTTATTATGTTGGTAATAATATAAAAGCATAAATATGAGACAATAAATGAATTCTATGTATAATTATTTTACTGTACAAACATCAAGATTACCTCTTTGATAAAGCAGAGACAACATCATTTCTCTTCCTACAAAGGAATGACACATGAAAAAAATTCTTCAAAAATAAGTGAACTCTACATGGAATAATGAAAATTAAATCAATGTTTGATTATATAATTTTTTTGGTAAAATAGAGAAAGTATATTGTAAAATCAACTTTACATCTTACCAAAGGGTTTCTTTGGTCTAGATATAAGCTAATAACAAAACTAAGGATTTTCTGTGCACTTAATTATGATTTAGAAGATTATATGGATGTTAGGAAACCATAAAAAAATTAATGATATTGATGTCTATTTGGATCTATTGATAAATGGAGCACAAAAAAAAGGATTGGTTGTGTATCACTCACAGAGTTAATAACAAAACTATGGATTCTCTGTGCACTTCACTTCAGTTGGTTAACTACCTCTTAGCATAGAAACTAAGCTAAACTTCATATCTGGAATACCTATGATTATTTCATCCCACAAAGTCTCACCACTATCTCTATGTTCAAGAAATTAATTAGTCATTTTCTCTCTATGTGTTTTATGAGATCATCATGAGGATGCTGAGTAGTAAGTTCAGGTTAGATTCTATTGTAAGAGGTAGTAAACCAATAGTAGTGACGTCCATAGAAAATTTTTAGTTTTGTTATTAGCTTTGTGAGTGGTGAACAAACAATCCTTGTTTAGGCTCCATTGATCAATAGATCCAAATAGACATCAATATTATTTCAAATATTTTGGACTAATTTGTATTTAATAATAACAAAATAATCATGGATGTAGAATTTTAGAAGGGTAATCTGCATGCTCTCTTGTAAAATTGATGTACTCTTACTCCATATTCATATTTGTTTGTCAAACAATTAGAGTGCATACATTTTTAGTTCATCTCCATCCTATTGGGTTCATAAAATATTAATTTTATACAACATATAAATAAATACACATAAGATATTAATTATAAAAAGTGAAAGTCATAAAAAATTATAATATGAGAAACTCATCATTTTATTGTTTTAAAGACTTTAAGTATGTTGAAGAAAATGGGTAATTTAATTTAAGAAAATAATTAATCTACATAAAATCTTTCTTAAATACACTAAACAAATGAAAATATAATATAATAAATTAAAGAGTAATAAGAAACTCAAACATGATAAACAAGATTAATAAAATCTCATTCAATCAACTAAAAGATATAAAAATGTATTGGAGTAAGTGTTATAGAAACCTAAGGAATTATTACATTTAAAATTAATAGTATATCAATATTTGAAAACATCTCAAGAAACATGGGATTTTATATCACCACACTGACCCATCCCAATGAAATTCAAGGTTCTCCAACTGGGTGTAAAATTATAGTTTACAAATGGATTAAAAGAATAATAATTACATCAAACAAACAGATAGTTTTCTCATTTTTAATTTGAGAATATTGATTTTAAATTTAAGAAGGTGATATATGAATTGAAACAAGAACTAAGAGTTTGGTGTTGATGGTTAGATAAATTATAAAGAAACTTTAATTTAAAAAATGTGGAATTGATCATAATCATGACATAAAAAATAATTTTATGGATAAATTCAAGTGTTTATCAATGTCAATGAAATAATATTTAGAGGTTCAAGAGTTGAATGATGCTAAGAATATTCTACATTAAAAAAGACTAATGTTTAAATGTTGATGATTAGTGAGTTGACATATTCCTTAGTTTATTGGCGACTCATGGAATTCATGGGATATTTATTTCTCAATCTGTGTATGTAAGGGAAGTGTTTTATAGGAAAATAATGGAATTCAAGGAATTAATGGGATATTTATGACTTGGGGTGGTCAATTTGGGAAATTTAAATAAAATAAAACAACCAACTAAACTCCATGTGACTCCATGTGTCACCATCGAGTCTAGAAACAATTAAGTCTCCATGCACGATAAAGAGTTGAATCAAAATTGGAAACTGAGAAAATTGGATGGCCTACCTTGCTAGTATACAATCACCAGACAATAAATAATGACATTGTCGAAGAAGAAATAAAAAAACAAAAAATACACAAAGAAAATCGGAAGGATGACCTCTCTTGGTTGAAAAAAAATCCGAGACCCTATTTGGAAACCCTAACTGTAATCATACATAGAATGTTGGATGAGATGTTTGAGAAACTAGAGGTAGTTGAGTGGTGTGATTCGAGCTACGATTCATTGAAGAGGAGCCCCAACAATGGGTGGCTTTCACGGAAAGCTTTTGACATCGTGACAGGTTCACAAATGGTTAGGGTTTTTTAATTAGACCAGGACACTTTTATGAGCACTTATAAAAAAGCACTGATAAAAGAACTCCTTATCAACACTTTTTTAGTGCTAATAAATGCTCATTTTATCAGTGCTTTTCTTTATGATGATAAATATTATTTTATCAGCGCTTATTACTTAAGCACTATTAAAGTATTTATAATTATAATTATAAATAAAAAATTGAAATTATTTATATATATGTAATAAATATATATAAATATAAATAGAGTAAATATATTCCTTTTTTAATATATTTATTATAATTTTATAATTATATATTTATAATTAAATAAATATATTTTTTGAAATAATTATATCATTATATATATTTATAAAATTATATATATATATATTTAGTAAATAAATAAAAATAAAAATATAGTAAATATATTCATTACTTACGTAAATTTATTATAATTTTAATTATTATTTAAATGTATATAATTATTTATTTTTAGTTTTATAAATATATATTTTATAAATATATATATATTTATAATTATAAATATATAATTGTATAAATATATTAAATGTACAATTATAAATATATTTATTTATAAATATTTATTTACAAATATTTTCTTGACATTATTAATGAATATATAGTTATAAGTGCATGCATATATGTTAAAAATGAGTGAAATTAAATAAATTAAGAATAAATACACTATAAAAATATTTAAAAAATGGAAAAGTTTTATGTGTGTTCATTTTATATAAAAATCATTAATTACCTTTATATGAAATCAATATAACATAGATTTTATCTATGTTAAATTGAAAAATCAAATGACATTCAACTATATGTCGAGTACTATGCAATTAGTCAATATTTTTTGTTCATATAAATTTTTATTTATAAACCATTATTTAATAAATATATTACTATTTTATGTAAAGTGTATAAATATTTTTTAATATATACATCATATTTATATACATTAATATATTTCAATATATTCAATATAAACAATTTAATAACATTAATTATCATAATTAACCAATAATTAAAATATTTTATATTTAATATTTATAATAAATTTATTTATTTTTATCAATAATTATTTAATTAATAAAATTTGTAACAATTTTTTAATAAATTAAATATTTATTTTTAATTCATTTAATTATTTCATTTTTTATTCAGACCTTTATTAGTGCTAAAAAAGTGATGATGAAATAAATATTTATCAGTGCTAAAAATAAAGTGTCAATAAAGGGTTCTCTTTATCAGCATTAAAAATAAAATGCTCATAAAGGTTACCCTTTATCAGTGCTAAAAATAAAGGACTGCTAAAATTTTAAATTTATTAGCACTTTCTATAATGTTAATAAATATTCCAATTATCAACGTTTTTTCTTCACTTTAACAAATAATAGCACCATTAAAGCCCGATTTTTTTGTAGTGATAGTGTATATTAGTTCATAATTATCTTCATGTTTTTACCTGTTAAGAAATGGAAAAAACTAACACCCAGTCTCTATCTTTGATAATATCTCACATATATATGTAATTGTATCATCAGTCTTTAAATATTGAAAAATTGTTGAAATGAATTGTGGATTTATAATACCATAAACTCCATCAGTCTCATTTTGAACAAGAAGCATGTGTAGATACCTAATTAAAAAAGTAATATTGTAAGTCAATTTAAAGAATATTTAATTAATGAAATAAAAACTAAATTCACAATTTACTTATATAGAAAACAACTACCACAAAGGCATGCTATGCGCTAGAAAAATCAATCAGATCCATGATATATTTGGTAAATATTCTCAATGGATAGTCTCTTTAACATATATGAGACTCCATCTGAAAGTCATAGATATTATTTAAGAAAGAAGAATCCTAATATAATCTTGGTATCCCATAAAAAATATCAAAATTATCTATATTTGTTTGTTCCCAAACCTTTTGTTATTTATTTTGATTTTAGATAATCCTTTATAAGTTAAATTTTAGAAAAAAATTTAAGTAATTTTCAATCAGATATAATTAATATTTAAAAAACTGCATACCTCATATTAATGATAGAAAATAAGGATGGATGGCCAAAGTAAAAAATGACCCATACAATCACCAACTATGGTAACTTCTTCATTAGGAAATGTTACTAGAGAATTATGATTAATCATATCATGTATTGATACTCTAACATGACTGATCCGAATAGGCTGGTAATGCACAGAATCACCAAAAAAAATGCATGACTTGAAACACTACAATATGTACATGAGGATATTTAGTATAAAAATCACAATATAATCTTGGGTTTGAGTGAGGAGTTGGAGGATCTGAGAAGGTAGGATTTGCAGGCTATTCTGGTTGGGTGGGCTGTATAGGCTACGCAGTTGGCTAAAGAGGTTGGGTCGGATGGGAAGGTGGCACAGACTATGAATGTCTCATAAATTATTCAAATATATCCTACACAAAAAATTGAATTTGATCACCCATGAACTATTTCATATATTTCCACTAATATTTTAAGGATTCTATTTCTTTGTCTCTTGATTTCTTACTTTGATGATCGAAAATATTTTGAATACTGACACCCGCCTCATATCCTTTTATGCGGCCATGGTGTTCTGGATTTCCTAAAGTAGTGGCTAGGATTTCTATCCTACCATCAAGAAAAAAACTTACCTATGTTGATTACTCCAAAAAGTCATACTGAAATGAAAAATTAAATAGGTATATTAGTGTGTTCAATTTATAAAATAAAAAAATTCTTGAAAAATAAAAATTATTTACGTAAAATTCTTTCAGCTTCTTCCTTTTCTTGCTCTATAACATACTTTTCATTTTTTCTTCTTCTTGATATTTTCTATTTTTCATGGTGGGTTGGGGGAGATAGAGGACCTAACTTCACCTCATCTGAACCACTTGTAGACTTATCTCTTAATGCTTCAAACTTTTCTTCAATCATTTTTTCTCTAAGAAATGATACCCTTTCAATGATAAAGTATGAGGGTATACATTCTACAACTAGATCTTTTGATGATATTTCCTAGAGGCCTATTGTATAAAAATAAAATATTAATTAATTAGGGAAATATATAATAAATTTTACAATATTAAATAATTATCATACCATAAATTCTTCATCATGTTGTTTGGAAACAAATTTCTTCCATGTATCAACATCTAAAAACTCATACTAGAGGCATGAGTTTTTATTTTATTTCTTTCAAAAAACATATATTTTTTTCAATTTTGTTTTGAAATCTCTCCATTGAACCACCATTAAAGAAATAGATCTTTTCATAATTGATTTAGTTTCTTTAAAATTTAATGTCATCTACAATTTAAAAAATATATTATATATTTAAAATATATATTATTCAAAAAATGAGATACAATAAATAAATTGAAATATTTTACAATTACATCCACCCAAAGATTATTTATATCCATCTTTTTGATGAACTTCTAATTAGGATATAAAATTCTTCTCCTAAAATGATTATTTATTAAGATATAACTGATAAAATTTGTTGCATTTGGGCAAGTTGTATTATTATTATCATCAAAACTAATATGAAATCACTCATCTCTATGAGCAAGTGACAGTTTTGGTAAATGTGTAATTCCATGATTACCAACTCAAGAAGTCCATTTCTGAAAAGTAAAAGTAGAAGACTCCACTTCTGAAGTCTCATCCGTAGTCCGACAATTTTTTTTTGTAAATTAAAATTTTTCTTTC
The DNA here is from genome assembly GCA_963277665.1 of Viscum album. Taxonomy (NCBI): domain Eukaryota; kingdom Viridiplantae; phylum Streptophyta; class Magnoliopsida; order Santalales; family Viscaceae; genus Viscum; species Viscum album. The sequence goes on from OY728146.1 coordinate 1,804,631,262, forward strand.
ATTGAATAATTATATTAATGAATATTTAATAATATGAAAAAGACATATAGCTCGGTACATATTCTTCTATCTCTATATCTATATCTATCAATAAAATAAGAAAATGTAATAAAATTTTTATGTACCTACATATTATTAGACAAATGAATATTAAAAAAACAGGAAAACAAAATATGTAAGTAAAGAAATAAACACACATGTGTAATTTTAAAAAATAGAAATGATGCTATGTTTCTTAACCAAAAAATATACAAGATAAAATATTAAATATAAAAATTACATTTAAAATGATATAAACATTTATAAATTTAAATATCAAAGTTTGAAAAAGTGTTTTCATATATATAAATTTAAACAAAATGTAATAATATATGTTGGGTATTTCAATGAAGAACATGTTTAACCATAAGCATGGAATATAAAATTTAACACAAAAAATTATATAAATAATCAAATATATATAATTAAACATCCAATAGTTATTAAAAAATATAGTTTTTACACATGTAAATTTTAAAAAATAAATATATTGTAAATATTTACCACCTTAATTAGGATAGTAATAGTGTTTTCCCATATCCCTTTCACATGATCATTTTATACTGCATGCACTATGTCTACGTTGTAGTCACTGTTATCCATAAATTGTGTAATAGACGGATAAGAATCATATAAATCAATAACATCCTTATAATAATCGTCACCTAAATAGGTTAATTTCCCTTGCAAAATGATGGAGCACTGATTATTCAATGGATCAATGAAATAATTTTTTTTACTCTGCATGTGTCTCTAAGATAAATGGTTTCTCATTGCAATTAAATATTTTTAAATCAATCAGTTTAAACCCATATTCATCATGTTTCACACCACTATTACTAGAAAACCAATTACACTTAAACACAATGACTCTAAATTTAGTATAATAAATTTACCCTATATCTTCAAGAACTCCAAAATATGTCATTGATGCAGAAATTAGCTTTTTAACTTTTATAATCGAAAAATGCAGTGCTTCAACAATGACCATTACAACACTATTTTTAATGGTACTCTTGTCATCTAGATTTTTTATGTAAAATGTGTACCCATTAATATCAAAACCAAACCATGTGATCACATTAATAGATGAACCCTACCAACCATTTCAATGTTTCAGATGAAGATATATATGTGAGGGATTTCTCTTTAATCCATGAAACAAATGTCTTTTTTATGCTCAATCATCAGCCACTTTTCATTTATTTTTGGATATTAGACCTTTAATTCAGAGATATGTGATGATATATATGATTAAAACTCATCTGTGTTATTAAAAATGTATAAATGTTCCAGTACCACTTTATAACATTGAATAAACTTTACCTTTAAGACATAAATCCCTCTACCTTCATTATCAATAGTCATATGTCAAGATATAGAGAGACTAATATTATCCACTTTATATAAATAATTAGTTCATAACTCAATCACCTTTTCTGATAAATATTTTTGAACAATAGAGGCTTTATATCAATAAGGATTTTTAGCATATCCTTTCAAAATTTTAATATATATTTCAAAATGATACATCCATTATAAATAAATAATCCCACATATTCTTATCTCATGAACCAAATGAATCAAAAGATGAAAAATTATATAAAAATATTTTGGTGGGACATACATTTCTAGTTGAAAAAGTATAAGAGAATATTTATTCTCCAACACATCTCACAAATTTGGAATAATGACTTTACTATAAATTTATTTTAAAAAATTACATAACCTGATGATAGACTTTCTGATAGATGTCAGAAATATATAACCCAATGCAACTGGTATAAGGTGTTTAATAAATAGATAACAACCATGAGATTTCGTACACATTAATTTACAATCCTTCAATGAATCAAAATTCTATATATTTGAAAAATATCCACTGGGTAATTAAATACCATAAAGACAGGGAAACAAATTTATCTACTCAGTATCACTTAATGTGTGACAAGATAGAGGTAAATATGTTTTGTTTCCTTTCATAATGGGAGATAACTCCAAACATATTCCCATTGATATCAAGTCCAATATTGCATTGAATCCATCTTTTTTATTTCGTTTTTTGTCTAATAAAGTTCCAATCAAAAAATCACATATGTTTTTCTCAGCATGCATCACATTCATGTTATGTTTTATGTATAAAAATATACAATAAGGTAGTTCGAAAGGGGTATAATATTTCATACATATTTTTTTGAAGACCCAAATTTCTTTTCATTCCAAATGTCGAATCAATATTTTTCATCATATTGTAATAATATTCAACTGAAAATGGTCATGGGGGAATATTTTATTCCTATAAACCATTAAATTATATTTTTCAATCTATGATAAGGATAATCAATTAGAAAAAATCTTCGATGTCCCATGTACAATGTCATTATTCCATTCTAAAATTGATAATATAAATTATCTTCTTCACAAATTGGACATACTTTATGTCCCTTAACATTGTATCTAGATAAGTTTCCATATGCAGGAAAGTCGTTTTTACTAAACATTATCATAACACACAAAAGAAAATAATCTTTATTGTATGCATTGAAAACTTTAACACATGTCTCCCATAGATGATTCAAATCATGAATAAATGGTGAAAGATACTCATCAATATTATTTCTTAACTATTTTGGTCTAGAAATCATCAAGCTCATCATCACATATTTTTTCTTCACACGTATCTATTTGGAAAAGTTTTAAACTACCAATAAAATAGGCTATGAACTATATTATATACTTAGGCTTAAATAAAAATTAAATCTATCTATACACACTCCCGTTATAATATTTATAACTTCATTTAAAAAATCCCAAATTTTTTTATCAAATATTTATTACTGTGACGAATCAATTGGGTGACATAAGTTACTATCAAAGATGCGCTATACTAATTCCATCTTAATTTTTTTCATCAATTGAATTTGAAAATTGATGCTTCAAATGAGGAATTATTGGAAGGTACTAAATTGATTTATCAAGAGCTTTGATTCTGGTACCGGAAAATGAATAAGATTTGATTTATTGGATTTATATGATGGGAATATTATAAGGGATTATTTGATTTATCATGAGGTTAGATTCTGGTACATAAGAATGAATCTCTGTTGGCATATTATAGCATGATTTCACACATGTTGGAAATTTTAATAAAAATTCATATTCCTTCATATGCAACACATGTTAATTAGGGTAAGCATGTATTTTTTATACCCCAATCCCATTAGGTACAATATTTTCTTTTCATCATAATTGGAATATGGAAGTATGCTTACTTCTAGAAGTAGATCTTTTAAAATATCAAGTAAGTTTGAGAAACTTTTATCACTACACCCATTTCTTTCTTTCAAGTTAATTAATCTCAAAATCATTGATAATAGTGTATATTTGTTACAACCTGGAAATAATGGTTTCTCAGAATCTCCATACAATAATTCAACAATTGATGGTTTATTGATGGTTTCAACACTTAAATCATGAATTAATTCTTCAATATGATCCTCCACCTCATTATAAATATTGTCATCAACATTAGATACTGAATTTGAGTTATTTAACCATGATATATCCAACATGTATAATTAAGGATAAAACCATATAAAATGAGATAATCCTTGATTTCTATAAAATTTAAATTTCTCATATCAAACAATTCACACATGGAAATAAAACCAAATCAACATTTTAAAGATTTAATTTATAAATTTATAAAAAATCATCAACTCCCTTTTATATTTACTAGTGGTTCTTTGTAAATTAATCCAATTATAATCCATTAAATACATGAGATCATAATATAATCAGTGAATATATTTAAACATATAAGCATTTAATTATATATATATATATATATAAATTGATAAATTTTAAAAATAAACCCTTACAATAATAATGAATGGTAATATGATATGAAATATCAATTATTATTATGAATAAAATAAAAACCAATATACTAAAGGTATTAATTTTGTATGATGTGTTTCATGATGATCCAAAAGTATATAATTTAGTTATAATCAACTATGAAAAATATCATAGTTACTAATTTCAATTAACACACACACACACATATCTATACACATATAAATATGTATATATTCATTTCTAGGGAAATGTTTATGGTAATTTCATCAAATAAAAAATTTATGAAAATAAAAAAAATTGAACAACAATATTTATAATTATCAATCAACTTCATACAAAAAATGAATCAATAACTCAAAATTATAACTAAATGATAAATATTTTATCTTCCAAATTTTAAAAATAACTTATAAAATTTGGAGTTAAACAATTAAAATTGATCCTCAATATAAATTTGATGCCTCAAATTTTTTGGAAGAATAAAAATAATAAGGTTTAACAAAAATGTTTGTAGCATCGAATAATAAATAAGAAAAAACCAAAAAAAATCGAACCGAGGTTGATGGTCAAGACAAAAACACTTTCCAAAGAGAGAATACTAATGTGGATGGTCAAAGAAAGATAGAGGATGAATGAATGGGGTCTATTTATCTAGAAATGATGATTAAAGATGAATAAACTTAAAAAATAGACCTTGAGGATCCTCATATGGCCATCAAATTCCTCATGAGTCAAGAGAAAAAGGGTTCTATAGATCCAAAAAAATGAGGGTTTCGTAATATGTGATTTATTTTAATTTTTTTTGGAGTTGGTTTTCAAAAAAACCAAATCTAATTTTTTTAGTTATTGGGATTTTTTTTATAGAAACTATTTCCAAATTTAAATTTTTTAAAATTTTTTGGAATAAATTTCCATAAAAAATGATGCAAAAAATGATTTGGATGGATATTTTTGGCATCAGTTTTATAAAAAACCATTGCCAAAATACCAATGTAAATCCTTTTTGGTGTTGGTTTTAAGCAAAATTGATGCCAAAATGTCTCTAAAAACATGTTTTGCACCAGTTTATAAGAAACCTATGTCATATTTATAACATTAAATGGAAAATTTCTACTGTTGAGAGAATATTTTAATATTATCATTGATGTATTTTGAGAAATACTGATGTATTGGTTATTAACACTTATGTAATGGGATGATGATGATTTATAGTGAAGTTTAATTTAAAGATAACTGTAGAACCATGGAATTGGATCCAGGAGTTGAGCCAAATTTTTTATGGTGATGTGAGCAAACCTAATGAAAAGATGAATGTTTTTATAGTTTATATAGGGAAATATCTTGAAATAGATGAAAAACCAATTATTGTTTTATTATTATTATTATTGTGGATATTTCTATTTTTAGGAACCTAGGTTGATTAAAAAGAGAATAATATTGGTACCTAATGAGTTTCATTTATTTATTTTATTTATAATTGTTATAATTGATGAAATATGATTACGTTAAAGGCCAAATAATTTTGTTTATGAGGTGATTACTTTTTAATATTTATTAGTGAAGTGATCTAAAATCATGAAGTGTTATGTAAAAACATGTTATGTTTATTTTATACGTTTTCTTATAATAGTTGGTCTAGATAGTATGGAAAAGGATGTAAATAATGGCTATCATGGGAAAAAATTAAGGTGTTTTTAATTAATGGTTTAAAAGAGATAATTTTTATCATAATTATTTTGATATATTTAAAACACCAATGAAAAAATGACTATAGATGTTGTGTTTTTTTTGAGGGAGGTAACTTTATATGGATGTGGAAAAAAATGGAAAACATCATTGATGAAATACTTTTTAAATGTGTTGGTTTCAATGAAGCTTGTCATAGTATTTAAAACATGTAATGTTGAAAATATTTAAATATTTCTTAAATTTGAAAATTCCATTATTTCCAGAATATAGCGGATCAATATGTTATGATTTATAAAATATTTGATAATTAAAGTAAAATATATTGTGGTTAAATCAATACATCATGTTTTTAGAGATATTTTTATGTTTTCTTGATATGAATAAGGATATAACTTATTTTTGGGTGACTTAACTCATCTATTATGAATGGTTTTCAATACTTACTATTGGTTGAAACCTGTTATAAAATCATAGATATATATGGAGGAGAAATTAATATGAGACAACATGGAATAAAAAAGAATAATATTATTTTATTACAAAGAGAGAGAGAGAGATGGTTATTATTGAAGATCACAATGTTTGAAAAAGTTTTTGTGATATAGATGAAGAATGTATGATTTACTGAAAATTTATAAAAATAAACTAACATAGAGATACAAATATTTTTTTGGTATATAGATTTACTTTGATAGTTTCATTATAATATCTTTTGAGATTTTATTTTAGTAATATTTATAAAATAATTTAGAAACGAGATAAGAAGAGGTGGTGATCCTTGGAATCAATAGTAATATGATCATAAAATTATATTTACATAATAATGTGTTATTTGATTTTGATACAGCAACAAATCATCATTATATAGTCCTTATAAATAGATATTTTAGGTGAAACATTTAAATTATCTATGACTTTTAACATTATTTTATTTTAATGGATAATGTTCATTGTATTACATGAATGATAGGTTAATGAGTTCCTTCTAACATGAGAGTTAGATCAATTGATTGAGAAAATTCATCTATACTAATTTACCACATCCCCCTCATAGTGATAAGGGACTTAGTGGTTACAACAAGTAATATAATATATGAAAGGTTTTTGTTTCTAGAATCTATATTAAATAAGTTTTTATGGAGATAATTGTAAATAAAAAGAAAATTTGATATTTGAGAGTGAAATTATCAAATATAGAAGAACCGTATGAGATCTAATTAATGATATCTCATTATTGAAATTTTATTTTCTATAATACATATAATTAAAATCATTAATCCTATAGATATTTCATTAAATTAATAAAAAATAAGTTGTTTCATGCTGATGAAAATGTATATACTACCTTATTTTGAGTTTTTTAAAATCAAATATATATAATGGCGATTAGTCTCACATCCTCAGAATCCATAAGGGAAATTTTTTCCAATATATATAAAGGGAATATAAAGGAAAATAAAGCTATGAATCATGTTTTTCATAATAGATTTGATGAATTAGGTATGTATCTTAGTGAAGGAATCTAATTGTTCTTGAATTAATAATTTAGGTTGTTGAATCCATGTGAGTAATTAGTGAGGTGATCAAAGATGTTGACATTGTAAATAAGATCAAATAAATATTTCACTTTTATACAATGTAAATATCTCGATGCTTGATGAATGGAATATTATAGAGTTATCTCATAATAATTTACAAATTAGATTGGTTGAATATGAGTCGTGGGTGAAGTTAACAGAAATGAAAACATAATCATCTAAATATATGGATTTTAAAGAGAAAGATAATCTTGATATCAATCATAAAGAAGTAAAATAAGATGTGGGAAAATAATTTATATCACTTATAACTTATAAAAATAAAACTTGGTAAAGAAAGTTTTATGTAAAACTATGATATCCATTTTTTATGGGTAATATTAAAATTGGATTTGAAAGAGAGACATCCAAAACTGTGGGCCTTAGGGCCACCAATGGCATTTGGTCCACATGTATTTTGGGTCACAGAAAATACAAAATAAGGGTAGAATAAATATGAGTATGGATAGAAAAGGATTTAGAGAAAAAATAGCAACCACCAGAGCAAAGCTAAACGAATTGGAAGAATGAGAGGGCATGTCAACTACCATCGGGACCTGGCACCATGAAGCTCTGCACATGGCAATGCTAACTGATCATATATGCGAGTTGGGGAGTTGAGAGACTTTAATATGAAAATTCTAGGGAGGGACTATTTCAAGTGTGTAAGGTATTGGGACTTTAAGGTCATGAATAGGGTCATGTATGGGCCTTGCACCTTGGGGCTATGGGTCATTTGTGGGCGCCCCTTCTACCCTTATAATGGGGATTATCCAAAATTAAATAAAAATAAGGCCTTAGGTCCAATTATATAGATACTAGGGAAACATCGTAACTTATTATGACAAGGAAAAGAGTTATCTATGACATGAGGCACTAAAGATAAAGTTACAAAGTAAAAATATATATCATATTAAAAAATGATAAATTTTTTTATGGGTATTTTTTTCTCTATTTTGACTTTTTCTATAAAACTATTGATTGTAAGAAAAATTATGGAGAAAACAAATTCATGGATAGATTAAGAAACGTGGAAGGGAAAGACATGAACATTATCCCAATGGAAAATATATTATATCATTTTGAAAAATAATAATTTTATATTAATTATCATACAATAAGAAAATGGCGTGACCCAATTATATCTCAAATTGATTAGAAATTTCCTAGAAGTAATATAAGAAGATTGAGAAAGAAATATTGGATGAAATTTAACTTGATGTTTGAAATAATTGATGCAAGTGGATACTTGATATTGTGTATTCATACAAATTATGGGAATTTTGAGCATCAAAAATCAAGCGGATGAATCTATTTTTTTGTAAATAATAGTTCTTTGAAGATCAAAAGCAGTGGGAAATCATGGTTAATCTGAGTAGAGTAGAAAATTATAGTCAAACACTATATAGATTGAACCTGTCATAATCTATCTAGTGTCAGTTAACTTTTTTAGTCCTGGATTGAATCAATATTCAATAATAAAGGTTATTTGATCAATAAATATGATGGTTATGTATTAATGGTATGAATGGGGACCTAACTTCATCTTTATCAATTCAATTGAAAAGATATATCATATTTAATCATAGTGGTAGTGGGAATAGGGTAATACATTTATAACTCGATCATATACATAAAAAATGTATGTAAAATATTTAAAATATCAAAGTGGTTTTTGATATTATTATTATTAAATAGGATTGATCAAATAATTGTGATTATTTCTTGGGAGGAAAAATGTTTCTAAATACATACAAACCAAATAAGAAAAGGGTGTTATACTACTATATTTGATTAACAATGATGTGTATGGTCCCATAAAAAATAATGGAACAAAGAATTTTTTTTAATTTTATTCATTAATGATTATAGTAATATAGTGTTCACTATGTTTAGTAAAATGAATAAATAGGAAATGGATTATATAAAATCATATCATAATAAGAAGAATAAGTAAAAGGGTGATCAAAACTCTAGGATTGAACAATGAAATATATTTCCCATCTATCATAGTATAGATCTATATAGATATTCATAAAATGAAACATAAGGTATCATAAGTGAGAAGTCTATAAAAAGGATTACTAGAAATTAGGAATTATATAGTGAACAACAAGATGACATCACTACTCATTGAGAGTGTTATCTTAAGGAATTATTGGAATGAATTTGTGTAAGATTTTTAATATACTGAGAAAATGATTTATTAGGTATTGAGGAGAATTTAACACCATATGAGATGTGTCATAAAATTATATTTTCTCTAAAATAGGTTATATTATTCAAAATAAAGTGTTATATGAATAAAAAGGAAACACATAAACAAATATAATTATGTAACAAAATGAGGGATTATTTTTCAAATTAACACTTTTATTTTCTTTATCACATGGGAACAACAGATCAAGAACCCATTGGTGGGATTATTATATCTTTAGTTCCTGCTTTACCGTTTTTCTTATAGTATTCAATGATATCCACGATCACGAAGGAAAATCCCCATTGATGATGGTGGATGAGTGCATTACAGACAATGAAAATCTTATAACTTCTCCTTATCTATATTCCTCATTCAGTAACATTATTCATTCCTTGGAAATCACATAAGGTTGAGGTGGTGAAGGGTACTCATTAAATAAGACTATGTTTACTTCCTATTCTAAGACCTAATATGTAATCAGTGATTAATATGTCTAACTAACTATTGAGAACTTGCAGCCTCACCAAGTGGAAGTGGGTGGTGTTTTCTTGGAGGGAAAATCGACTACTATGTTATCACCCTTTTCCATGAAAAATGACTTTTATCTCCTTAATATTGAAAAGACTAAGGGTTTTCTTGGATTCTATGTCCCTCATAGAAAAAAATCCTTGTAGGAAAGGGTATAAACAGAAGCTGATAAAACATAAAATCAATATGAACGTCTCAGTCATAAAAAAATTTACTTTTTGTGTATAGAATAACCCACTCCACAAGACAGTAGTTGGAATATATGGTAGATGATTCTGATTTTAATTATGAGGTTGATTACTTTTATATTGATATTTTAACTATTGACACACAATAATCATTCTTCTTTATCTGTTCTTAGATTATCACCCTTTATGTGTGAATTTTATCTATAAAATAAAAAAAATATTAAAAGAGACTTAATAATATAATTGATATAAAAATTTAAAATTTATTGAAGATAAATATTGAAATATTTTTGGAATATCAAATTTAGTAGGAGTTATAAATAATTGCATACTTAATAGATAATTTTTAGAGAACCTCAAAGTAAATACCATATTTTTTTTATGTTGAATTATAATAGGAAGAATGATTTAATGTGTGTCTATCATTGAATTAATATAAGGAAGCAACCTTAAACAATCCAAAAATTGAATCTTTAGATAAGAATTAATTTTATTTTATTCCCAAATACCTTTTAGGTTTAATGTTTTAGAGAAATACTTCACCACCCATAAAAAATAAAAAATAAAATTAAAATGTGGACACATCCACTCAATATCCATTTTTCCACACTAAAACTTTTAAGATATAAAATGTTTTCCTTTCATGAAATATATTCACAATTTTCATCTTGACCTCATCCTTTTTCCTAAGCATCCTTAAAAGTATGTTAAAATCATTTGAAAATTTGTGATGAGAAAACAAATCATTGTAAGAGAAAACTAAAAATAAATAAAGAAACTCGTAACTCTATGAATACGCATTATTAATATTTTTCTTATTTATAATAAAAATTGAGCTCAAAATAAAAATCTTATTTCCCATGAAATAAAATTAAATTGAAAAATATTTTCATAAAAAATTTCAAAATAAATCTTAAAGTAAAATATAAAACCCATAAAGGTTAATTTGCAATCATGAAAAACTCATGATTTTTTTTAAATTTATATATTTCACCCTTAAGGTTCTGTATAAATTTCTATTAAACTTAACCTCATTATCACACCTTATGAAATAATAATATTTTTGTGAAAACCCTGAAAAATCATAGATAAGTCATGTATGTTAGTTTTGACATCATTTTCTTATATCTCATAAAATCACTCTTAAAAATGGAATAAACTACCTTATAAATTCCAATAATCTCATAGGAAAAACCTCTAACTAGTTAAATCTTTACCTTTACCAAATTCATTGGAGAGCTATATTGGGATCACCCATTATCACGATCTATATCCTGCACACCCATAATCATGATCTATATCAAGAACAATCATCTTCATAAACTATTACCAAGAATCATAAAATGTAAAAAAAATGTAGAATTTTATCATCATTAGTAAACTCATAAAGACATTCTTTTCACCCATAAGAAACACTTTTTATGATTTTAAAGTATCCTATCCATCTAAAACCATTTTTCAAATATAACTAGAAAAAGTGAAGAATTGTTTTTGTTTGAATAAATCAAGGAAGGTTATAAATTAATCTAAACATAAAAGAATTATTATAGTGTCGGTAAAAACAGTCTACACTACATATGTTAAAATAAATTATTCCTTTTTCCATTTTTTTAAAACGTTATATATAACATATATAAAAAGTTCATTTTGAATATATCTGAAATAAAATAAAAAAAGACATAAAATATCATTTATAATTCATTTAATCCATATAAATAAATCTATAAAATAATTTTACAAATATTGGAATGGAGAAACAAGATTTAGAAAATAAATCATTAAATCATTTAAAACCAGGTTTACCTAAAGTAAAACATGTCTTGTACATTCATTATATTCCAAAATAATAAAATTATATTAATTATTTACTTGTTTAATTAAAATTTTCAGGTTCTTTATTCATTTTATTAACTTTTATTGATTTTATACTTAATTATATAATTGATTAAGTATACTTCGAATGTTTTGAGGATGTTTGGTTCATAAGTCCAAAATATACTTTGGTAGGTTTATTTTGGTAAAATGGATCTTGATTATATAATTTATAGAATATTTATCATGTAATAATTATCATTTTTAAACATTAATTATACTTTTATAACCAACTATGTAAGATGGTTATGAAAAATAAATTACGTTTCAAACCCAGAGATAGTAAGTAGTATATATGCATTAGTAACATTTCTATTTTTCAAAAATCTTGAAAAAAGATGGGAAGTATCGTTTTATCATTATATAATGATTATTATATAAAAAATATAGTATTATCTCTTTATATAAACTTATATATACCATCTATGTGATGCTGTGATGAAAAACGATTCACACCGCTTCATGGAGGTGGCAATCCACACGTACGCAGAAACGATGTAATCACTTTTCAATAGATCGAATAGTTAGAAAATAGATGATATATTATATTTATATAATGATAATTTTTTCATTAATATCATATATATTCTTTTAATACATCATTATAACCCACCATGAAAGATGATGATGGAAAACAAATTATATTAGTTTATGAGGTGGTAGTCCGTTTTACACACAAACAATGGTTTAATTTACCATTAGGTGAAGAAGGAGATGAATTAAAGTTAATAAATCAACATAATAACGTCTAAGTACATTTTATATATGTATTTTATTATATAAAAAAGTTTATAAAAGTTTTTAATGTGGTAAATGAAGAAATAAAACTAAAACATTCAGTTAAAAGTTATACCTTTTTTTCGAACAACCTCATTTTCTTTACACCTTAATCCCTATAATTTTAGTATTATAACAAAAATAATACCTATATAATGTTGGATGAGATTTTATTAAGATAATATGGTAGGTAATTTGTAAATAAAATTTCTCATGAAGTGTGGAGATGAGAGGAGATATAATATCATTTTTTAAAGGGAGGAGATGACACACTTGGAATTTTGTAAAATATTAAAATATATTAGTGTGTTAATCAATAAAAATTGATAAAAAATGGACCATTATGTATATTATATTATATAGGGCTTAATTATTGCCTTAAAATTGTACTTATAATTTTTTTGGTTATTTTAACCCTTATCACTTTAGTTTAACCCCCGATAAGTCAGTTTAACCTTAACCATGATAACCAAATTTTTCTATTTTTTACTATTTATTATGGACATAAATTAACATTGAATTATTAAATAATATTTATTATTATGATTCCAAATATGGAATAAAATTTATCAAATTAAATTCACATAAGTGGAAGAATTTAATTTAATATTAAACTCACAAAATATGATGAAAAGTACTTTTCCATAAAAAATGTTTTCTTAAGTATAATTTTTCTATACCAAAATAAAGGATAAAATTGATTAAAATTTTACTAATTGTATTAATAATAATATAAATAAACTAATTTTACTTTGAAACCATTTAAATTTATTTGTAAATGCTTGATATGAAAAGATATTTTTCAATAAAAATCTTTATTTTCACTATTCTTTCAAAAAAAACTTTTGAGATAATAACAAAAAATTCATCCTATTATAGTTTTAAAATTATGAATTCCAAAAGGATATTATTTTTTTCAAAATAAAATTATTTAATTTGTAAATTTTATTTTCAAATAAAACCATATAACGCATGAAAACCCAATTTGGTTAGAAAAAAATATTTTTTCCTTTTGACTAAAAATCACATAATTTTCATATAATGAATATAAATATATAAAATATAATTGATGAATATTAATAATAAATTAAGATTATCTATTTAAACATTTCCTGGGTAATCAGAACCTTCTCCCTTTTGTAAATTTCTCATCACAATTTTATTTTCTATTTAAAAAAGTGAAGATATGTTTTCATCATAGCATTTTCTGATTCCCATGTTTCTTATTCAATCATATGAGTTTTTGAAAAAAACATAACCTAGTAGATCAAATTATTTCATTGAAATACCTCTATATGTTTCATAATCTATTCTGTATGTACCTCTTAATAAATCTTTTCTTCCAACTGAACTACTTTAGGGATCAAAACAGGAAATGTATCCGACACATATTTTTTTAATAATGAAACTTGAAATACATAATGTGACTAACATAAACATAGAGTTAAGTCTACTTTTTAAGAATCTAATAAAACATTATCTAGTATTTAATATGGTTCAATGAACCATATACTTATCTTCCCTTTTTACCAAAATGCACAATACATTTCCATAGATATAATTTAAAAAAAAATTGATTGTCTGCCTTGAGTGTAAGATTTTTTCTCTGATAATCTACCTAAAATTTATACCTAATTTGACCCATCCTCATATGATCTTAATCATATTCAACTTCTCAATAATTTCTTCTACCAATTGTGGTACCAAAAACTTTCTTTCATCAATTTTATGCCAATAATCTGAAATATGACACCACTTTGCATATAATGCATCAAAAGGCGCCATTTTTATACTATATTGAAAACTATTATTATAAGAAAGATCAATGAATTTCAGATTTTTATCTTCAATTTCCTGATAATATATTCAAAAAACTTGAAGCATATCCTCCATAGTCTAAATTATTCACTCTGATTGTTCATCAGATTGAGGATGAAAGGCTATTATTAAATTTATTTCAATACATAATCAATTCTTAATTTCTTTTCATAAATTAAAGGTAAATCTAAGATCATGAATATATATAATGGAAAGAGGTAATCCATGAAATATAATTATATCTTTAATAAAAAGTTAATAAACTTGATATAAATACATATTATCATAAATGGAAAGAAAATGGACAGATTTTATTAATCGACCAACAATTAACCAAATCAAATTATTACCCAAATAAGTATTTGGTAATCCCTCAATGATATCCATGGATACATTATATAATTTCCATTCCAGGACTAGAAAAGGATGAAGCACCCCCTTCAATAATTATTGTTTAACTTTAACCTATTGAAACATAAAACATTTTAAAGTAAAATCAATAATATCTTTGTTCATTCATTTCCACCAAAACTGTTCCCAAAGGTCTATATATATATTTTTTTCTAAAATGATAAATTGAAATTGGATATTAATGATCCTCACACTAAAGTTTTTTCTTTATTTTGAGATCACAAGAAATACATAACCTTTTATTAATATCAAAAGACTTTTTTTTCAACATTAATCTTTGGATACATACCCATTTTTTTATTCAATATTTTCCTATAAAACATTATCCTCCGTATTAGCTGGAATAATTCTATCTAGAAAAGATTGTTTCACTAAACCATGAAATAAAATAAAGGGATATCCTACATGCACAATTTATAATCCAATATTCATCAAATAATTAACCTAATGGAAATGTTACAAATGTAACATGGTTAATATATAATTATCTTTTTGATTCAAAGAATCAACTATTTTTTTTATTTACCAAGATGGTAATGAATTATGTAGTGACATTCCATTAACAACTATAACTATATCCTCTATATTATGTTCCAAAATTACTAAGTGAATATTGACATGGGCCTATTGTGGTGTCTGACAAAAACAAATATTTCCTAATTAAAAAATGTTGTAAAGTGGTCAACCTAGGTTGTCTTTAGAGAGGATCACACAACAATAAAGCAATCACCTTAAATTTGAGAAAGAAGTGGAGGTTGTTTTTGAAATTGTTTGATTTATGAAAAATAAAGCAATTGAAATGAATTTTAAACCCAAATTGATGAATAGAGTGATGGGTTCAGGGTATGATCACCTTTTTTAATTCCATCATGATTATAAAAAACATTCCCCCTCTCTTTCTATTGAATGATAAATGAAAGTCTCTTTAATTGATTTTTTAATGACCCTTGGTTAAAGGAAGTAATGAAAACCACTCCTAGATGCATGTAAATTCATAAACCATTCCAAAAATTCTAAGGATAGTCTTGATCGGGAACCTTTTATCCTTATATGTCTAGAAAAAATTCACTAATTCCACACATGTGAAAATTATTTCTAGATAGTCACCACCTAACACAATCTGCTCGATCGAGATATAATACACTGGGTGGAAGGAGTTTAAAGAACTTCAACCAATGATATAAAAAATAAATGACACAAAAATACTAAATAATATAACATTAAGAGAATTAAGAAATATTGAAAATAGAAATAATTTAATTTAAAAAATAGTTTTAAATTAAATAACAAGACTCTAATATTACAAAAGGAAAACTCCCCCTTCACTGACCACTTAAAATCTTTACCCCTCTATGTGAATAGTAATAGAGTTAAAGGGGTAAGAAGAGAGAATTATGAAAATAGTAAAAGTAAAAGATACATTACACAACTCTTCAAGGTTATAATCCTTTATCGCAACCCCTATTTATCCTTCTTCAACCCATTTGAATATAAGTGTATTCACATATTTATAGGCTTGAGGGGTGGAAATTGTTCTCTCCAGTTTTTGTCTACTGAAAGATTGAGTTAAATTATAATATAAAATGGTTATCTCTTAGAAGTTTTCCTTAAAAAAAGTTATTACTATATCTATTTTAAATGTTTCCTCAAAATATAAGCTTCTTTCGACAAATTTAAAAAAATTTCTACCCGAGTTACTGAAGAAAACTTTTTCTATCTGAGCATACTTCTCAACTACCTCAAATTTGGTTCATTAAATAGATTCCATGACAACTGAAATTTTCCATTAAATTTAATTTGTACATAAGTCTCATATTATATTTCTATTATAGTTATAATCAACTCATTTTTTTTGTCTCTAGTCTAATATATGCCTCAATTACAGATGTGGGTTCAATTATGTCATCTAGAAACATTTTTATAGTTGATTTATTTTTATGGGACATTGTGTTTCGAATTTTCACTAGGTACTGAAGAGATATTTTATTCCCACAAAAAATTATTCCTAAAAAAATAACCAATTTATTTGGATAAATTTTTTAAAAGTTATTCTCTAAATGTAGATGATTCATAAAACTATTTAATTTCTAAAATTAAAAAAGTTTCATAATTAATACCAAAATTCAATAAAAATTACTAAAGTGATGTAAATTTAATCATATTGATTAATTTTACGGGATTAAATCATTGAAAAACATATAAATAATTATGAGAATAATAGATATATTAATTCCCTAACACTTAGCACTTGGGATCCTAGACAAGTCATCATCAAAATCAAATCAAAGAAAAAACAGATACCCACGAGATCCACCAATTTCACACCAAGAAACAAAGATATAATTCCTCATAAAAAACTATTATTTAAATTTCTCCATTCAGACCATTAAATATATTTCCAATTCATTTATCCTCATATGAAAACAACACACTTACATCACATGAATTTTATCTCATCTCACAAATGTTAATTTTTAAAAAAGATATTATCATCCAAACCCACAAAGGAGTCACCATAGGATTGATAAATTTCTATATATCAACCTGATGTAATTTAAGGTAATGTGTTTATCATGATGAGTTTATATTATTTTTATATGGATTTTGGTTAGTAGAATTTAGATGCCAAAAAATTTAGAGGCTGAATGAGGTTGGCTTGACTCTTTTGGAATAAAAATTGAAAGATTCTAATTTTCACTCTAGTATGGTATCCTACTCACTCCCCATATAAGAAAATCATATCAATAATCATGGAAACTCATGTAAAGTTCACACTAATCATCATACAAAATGTCAATTTTCTCAAATATAATTGTTCATTAAAGATCAAGATAGGCACAACTTTCTTTCTCCTATGGAAGCTCCAGAAAAAGACATATTATTTTATCATTAAATCCATAGAAAGGCACAAATTTAGAAATAATGAATCATACACTATAAAAAACTATCATAATGATTTTATTTTCCACCCCAAGTATCACTAAAAGAGGTAGCACATTACAAGAAATCTTCCCCCATACTTAAGTTTAACTAGTTCATGCAATTTCACTTCAAGGGGAGGTTGGATAAGAAAAATTGGCATGTAATGTGTTTATCCTAAAAAAGTTTTTCATTAATTATAATGGATAAAAGGATTAAATATATGATCCAGTATAGTATAAAAATTATTCTATTGAAAAGGAGGCTTAAAACCAGAGAAATGACCCAATCATTTAAAACCCAAGTACCTTAAACCCTCATATTTTTATATGAATAAATAAAATTATGGTTAAATTAATCATTAATTGGTTCTCTATAGAAGTAAGGTGAATGGAAATAATATGAAAAATTATTTATAAGCCTCAAAATACAGTTATTTTATTGAAAAATACAGTGAGATGTGGCATGAGATTCAAAAATTAGAGTAATTTTCCTGGATTTTCCAAAGATTTAAACTTGAAACAAATTTATTTTCAGCATCCATCTAATATTAGTTTCATGGGTTAAATTATTTCAATCATGTAAATGGGTTTATAAACTGTCAAAGATAATCATTTTAGCTCAAAATTTCCAAAAAACACAAAAAATGAAAAAGGAATACATAAACATTTTCAAAACACACATTATTTTTTAAAAGTCTACAAAATAAAAAATAAAAAATCCGAAACTATAAAGTTCTCTCACCTACACATTAATGATGTAGTGTACACAATTAATTCAAATGGATTTAACATATAATTAAATTTGAAAATTAATCACAATAAGTAATAATGTATAAAGGATAAGTATGACCTGATTGATTTTTTTTGATAAATAGTTTGGAGGAGTGTGATATATTCCACTGGATCTCATGGAATGGCCCCATGAAATTTTTTCAGTGTATTTACAATAATAGTAAATTTCTCCTTCTATCCATCCTTCACAATATACATATGACCAAAAGGATATACCTGAGAAACTATAAATTCACCTTCCCATATAAAATGTAAAGTTTACTTGGAATCATCTTGAGTTTGGATTTTAATAAAAACACATTGTCTCTTGGATTGAAGACTTTCAGTTGTTTCATTTAGTCATGAGCCACTCTAGTTCTCTCTTTATAAATCATGGAAATTTTAAAATCATAATTCTAATATCTTCTATATCCTAAAACTATAATATTCTCTATTCCATGACCTTTAAATATTCAAAATAATATTCCTCACAACCCAATATGGATTATTCTCCAATTTCATAGGTAGATGAAAACTTTTCCCATTTATCAACCTATATGGACTCATTCCAATTGGGGTTTTATAGGCTATCCTATAAGACCATAACGCGAATTAAAATCTTTGGCTCTAATCCTTCATGTTCGGTTTAATAGTCCTTTCCAAAATTTATATGATTTCCCTGTCTGATACTTCAACTTAATCATTAGTTTGTGGATGATAGGGAGTTTCTGTTTTATGATGTGCCCACTCCTTTTTAGCAAATAATCCATTCTCATATTGTATAAGTAATTACCTTGATCAATGATGATATCTATAGTCACTCCAAACCTACAAAATATGTTAACCCTGTCAAAATCAAAAACAACCATACCATCATCAGTCTCGATGGCTTCTTCTTTCACCCATTTTGAAACATAATCAACTGAAAGAAATATATAAGAATTTCCAAATTAATTGGGAAATGTACCATAATATATATATTACATACTTCCGAAATTTCACAAAAATTAATTGGTTTTTAGTAATTTCTTATCTATTAGAAATATTTCTATAAAATTAACATTTTTCACACCTTTTTCAAATTTCATAAGAATTTTTAAAATGGATGGGAATATAAATTCTAGATTTTAAAACCTTACTTGATGTCCTTTGAGGTCCAAGGTGGCCTCCACAAGCTATATTATGAAAATATCATACATAGAACCAATTTTAATCTTAGGAAAACATCATCTTACCACTTGGTCATTGAAAATAATTCAAATAAATGGATCATCCCAAATATAATATATAGATTGAAATTCTAGATTTTGAATTTTGTGGGAATTTAAATGGGATGGTACCTAATATGTTATCGGATAATTGATCATTTCATTATACTAAGGCACTTATCAATCAATAAAGTACAAATTATCCTATAAAAGACGATCATTTAATGGATCTTTATCTGGAATTTCAACATCAATAGTGTTGGGGAGTCTACTTAAGTGACTATCCACTTGGTTCTGAGCTGCCTTCTTGACCATGATTTCTATGTTTAACTCCTACAATAGTAAAATCCATTTCATGAGCCTAATTTTATCTTTAGACTTTTTCATCAAGTTCCTAAGAGATTCATGATCAAAAAACACAATGAATTTAGTTTCAAGAAGATATGATCTAAATATTTATAATATAATGAAAACTACTAAAAAATATTTTTCTACGGTTCTGTAATGGAATTGATCAACATTTATGGTTCTCAAGAAATAGGTAATGACTTCTGGAATATACTCAATTAATTAATAAAGAACTTCTATGAGGTATTATTTAGAAGCATCATAAATTAGCTTGAATGGTTCTTCCCAATTTGGTGGTTGTATTACTGGTGGTGTAATCAATCTTCTCTTCAACTCATCAAAGGATTCCCTACATTAACCATTGAAAAAAAAATCAGAATATTTCAAAATAAATATAGGGAGGTAGATAAATCTTCCAGAAATATTTGATAAACCTCCTCTAGAAGCATTCATGTCCTAAAAATTATCTAACATGTTTCACATAAGTTGGGTAATGAAATGAATTCTTCACTTCAATTTTTTATTTATCTACTTCAATTATATCTTTTAAAATGACATTCCCAAGGAAAAATCCACTCTCAACCATAAATTGGAACTTTTGAAAATTTAAAACAAGATTCTTTTCAATTAATTTTTTCAAAAATATTTTCCAAATTTCTCAAACAATGGTCAAAATAGTTTCCAAAAATAGTGAAATCATCCAAGAAAACATCCAATAAATCTTTAATGTGATCAGGAAAAATACATACTATGCACCTTTTAAATTTACCTAGAGAATGACATAATCCAAATGAAATTCTTTTGTATGAAAAAGTGTCGAAGGGACAAGTTATGGTTGTCTTCTATTGATTTTTTAGGAGAAAAATGTACCTAAAAATAACTTAAAATTCCATCAAAAAAAATAATGAGTTCTCCCTAGAAATCTTTCTAACATATATTCGATGAAGGGGATGGGGAAATGATATTTGTGAGTGACCTGATTCAGCTTTCTAAAATCAATGCACACTCTCCAGGTATTCTGAATTCTCAAGGTAATTAATTTATTTTTTTATTCCTTACAGTGGATATTCTAGTTTTTTGGAACTACATAAATGGGGTTAACCCATTGTTAATTTGAAATGGGGTATATGATCCCAATTTCAAATATCTTATTGATGTACTTATTCATAACCTCTATCAAGGTGGGATTCAGTATCATTTGGGGTTATTTGACATGTTTGGAATCCCCTTTAGGAAGAATTCTATATGAGCATATTTTTGGGTTTATTAATGGGATATCACCTAAGATCCAACCTATTTCATATAAATTATTACTCAAAATTTAAATAAAATCTTTTTATTGGGTTATATATATATTATTTAAAATTATCACTGGTAATTTTTCTCCCTCCTTAAGGTACACATATTTTAAATTATTAGGGAGTGATTTTAATTCAAGAACCAAGGGATTCTAAATTGATGAAATTAATATGAGGTTCCACAATTCCAATTTTTTTACTTCTTATACACAAGAAATCATATCAAATATTTCATTATTTTACAAATCATCAAAGAAATAATATTTTACATCTTCTTCCAACATGAAATCAGAATATCTAGTGTGTTGGGAATCTATGTGTTAAGTGATTTTTTAATTAAAAAATTCTATTCCAAGGATAATAATTCTTGACAAGTAACTAATAATTCAATGGTTTTGGCACCAAAATTCATGGTAGAGTGCAAAAAGTGAGTGATCATCCGATGGGTTCCTCATGGATTAAAAAATATTTAAGTGGACAGTGCTATATCCAAAATCCATAGTGAGTGTCCCTTCATAGACATTGATTATGGTAGTGGCCATATTTAAGAAAGATCTCCAAAAAATAATGGGTTAGTGTGAATATATCCTAACTTATTCCATATTCAATACATATAAGTCAGCTAAGAAAAAGAGATCTTTGACTTTCACCAGGATATCCTCTAGAACTCCTACTGGGAAAACTGTGGATCTGTTTGTAAGATAGACCACCAAAATTATGGGATTAATGTATCCAATATGAAAAGAAGTGTATAACGAGTGAAAAAATTAATTAATTGAAGCACCAATATCACACAAAACATTACAGAAATTTAAATAACCAATGGTGCATGGGATAGAAAATTTCCCAGGATCTTGATATTTGGTTGAAAACTATGATGTGATAAGGGATGATAGAATTCTTCCCCATTTGATCCTATCATTATATTAAAGTATCCTATTATTGATGAAAATATACCTAAAAGCATATCATACTTTCTAATTTTTTTGAGTTCTTTCAAAAGGGGGATATTAATTTCCACTTTCAAGAAGGTGTTTAGAATTTATTTTTGATGCACTTCTTCTTGTAATCTCATTGATTCAAACATAATTGATAAAAATGGTAGGGGTAAGTCTTTATTATCCCTTTATTAAATTTTTAATGGTGTTTCTTTTCTATTCCTTCTTATCCTATGCTTATCCCCCTCATCTTTCTTCTCTTATTCACGGTGTATTTTCACATAATTTTAGAATTTTAAAACATCATTATCCCTCAAATTAGGAAGTCTTGTTACAGGTTTATGGTATGTTGGTGGTAAAAGTTCTTTTACACTTACTATTTTTATAATTAGGACATTTTCCTTTGGTTTGAGATATTCTGGGAAATTTGGTTCCTTATATTTTTATTCAATAAGCCCATGATACTTTCAAACTTGTTGGAAAAATATTTTATGGTGTCTTTTAGCCCATTGTACTCAAATATTTTCTATTGGGTTTGAGTTGTAGGTTGTGAACATATGGATGGATGATCATAGGTTCTTTTTAATGTTGGTGGTTAGTGGTAAGAATAATATTTATATGATTGATTTTGTTGAAATGGTGCTAGGTTTTTGAATTGTTGCTAGAATGGGGTTGGTTTTAGAACTAGATTTGGTATGAGGGTCGTCTATATTGATTATTATGATTTTAAAAATCGATATTAAAATTGTTTAGGATCTCTCCATACTTGATTTTTATGAGCTGTATCAATTGAAATGATTCTACACAAGTTTGCATTCCCTATATTTCATCACATTAGTCAATGAAATTATTAGATGATGTGCATAAGCCGCATACCTTAGCTAATGATTGTTGATCACAAACTTGTTTTAGGGCCATCGGTCTCACTATACTGTTTATCTCATAAATTTTATTTTTCCATAAGGGTGATAAATAAGAAGTTGTTACCTCATTTATTCCTATTATAGAAATGAATGTTCTACTAAATGGTTTCGAATTTTGAGAAATATTCTCAATCAAGCCCTTGGATTCTTCTAGAGACTTGTTAATCATTGCACATCTAAATAATGCATCTAGAAGGTTTATGTGATTTTACAGTAAATATTGATAAAAGAAGATAATAAATTAATGTTTCTAGATTTCTTTATGTGGGAAACTAACACATATATTTTTAAATCTTTCCTAATACTTGTAAAGGGTTTCTCTAGACAACTGTCTGATGGCATAAATTTTATTTCTGATAACTCGGATTATAAAGGTGGGGATGAATTCTAGCATGAAGAATCTCAATAATTTTGTACAATCATGAACATATCCTGATTGTAGGCCCTAAAAAAATTATTTTGAGGTCCCTCCAATGAAAATGGTATCTCCTTCCTCTTTACCTGCTCCTCAGATACTCCACAGGGTCTGAAAGTAGAGAATACATGCACAAACTTATTAATAATTTTGTTCGGATCTTATCCTACCAATACATGAAATTTTTAGAGAAATGGAATTATGTTAGTTTTCATACCAAAATAATTTTATAACTCTGTTATGGAAAATTGTTTGTTTAGATTAAGGAATTGTAGTGAACAAAAGTCTCTAAGGGTTTCATTCTAATTTCCATCCATGATGATAGGCTCAGAGTGAACATTTATGTTTTAATTGAGTCTGGAAGAAAAATTTCATAAAATTAAGATTTAAAATTAATGTTTCTAATTCTATTCAACAAGTTTCATTCAATTTTAGTATATAAGGGGAAAGGTTCAGTGCTTGTGATTCTAGTCATGCAATTTTGAAGTTAAAAGAATAAAAAAATATTGTTGGCACAAACTCCCTGAAAACAGTTCCAAATTTTGACACGTTCATGTCATAGGGTGTGACAAAAATAAAAATTTAATAAATTAAAATTTTAGTAAAGTGGTAAACTTAGGTTTTCTCCATAGAGAAGTGTACAAAAATCAACCTTTAACATTAAATTTAAGAAAGAAGTGGAGATTTTTTTTAATTTTTTTTTTAAAAAATAAGTAAAAGAAATTAAAATGAAGTTTAAACCCAAATTAATAGAGAGAGTGATTGGGTTCAGGTAGAATCACCTTTTTTAATTTCATCATGCTTATAAAAATAATTCCCCACATCTTTTTATGGAATGATAAATGAAATAATTGTCGATTGAGTTGCAATCACCGTTGGTTGAAATAAGTAATGTAAACTACTCATATGTGCATGAAAATTCATAAACTAATAAAAAAAATAATTAAAGTACCAATAATTTATTTTTTCTTCTTATAAATATAGAAACAATTCAATTATTCGACACATTTTACAATGACTTCAAGATACTCACCACCAAACACAATCTGCTCGATCGAGACAAACTACACTAAGCAGAGAGAGTTTAAAAAACTTCATCCAAATATATAAACAATGAATGAAACCAAAATCCTAAATATGATCAGATTAGTAGAAATTTTCACCAATAAAAAAATTATTCAATAGAAAAATAGTGCTTTAAATTAGAGCACAAGTCTTTAACATTACAAAATGAAAACTCTTCATTTCCCAATCACTCAAAAGCTTTACCCATCCATGTGAATGGTAAGAGAGTCTAAGGGGGAATTAGATAGAATTATGAAACTAATAAAACAAAAAGAGAAAATAAATAGATCTTAATGGTTCCAATACTCTATCACAACCCCTATTTTACCTTTTTCAACCCATTTGAATGGAATTGGATTCACATAATTATAATATTGAGTAGTGGAAAAATTTCCCTTCAATTTATGTCTCAATAATGTTTGAGTTTAATTATCCT
Source organism: Viscum album (assembly GCA_963277665.1). NCBI lineage: Eukaryota > Viridiplantae > Streptophyta > Magnoliopsida > Santalales > Viscaceae > Viscum > Viscum album. The sequence goes on from OY728146.1 coordinate 1,804,656,545, forward strand.
ATTAAATTGAGGAATATATTGATGTTTTAGTCATAAAATTTATTCCTATTTCAATTTTGAATGTACCCTCCAAAAATCAGATTATTTAGACAATTTAAAAAAAGTTATTCTTGAATTACTGAAGATATCCTTTTCTATCCAAGAATACTTATCAACTACCTATACTTTGGCATATTAAATAGATGCCCTTATTACCGAAATTATCCATGAAATTTAACGTGTACATGAGGATATGGGATATATTTTAAAAACATCTATAATCAACTCATTTTTATGTCTCTAGCTGAAGATATGCCTCAATTTCTAATGTGGGGTCTATTCTATCAGCCAAAAACAATTTTCAAATTTATTGATTTTTCTAGGATAGTGTGTTTTGAATTGGCTCTAGATACAGAATAGAAATTTGAATCCGATGGAGAAATGAATCCTAAAAAATAATCACTTAAATTTTATCAAACATTTTATAATTTATTATTGAAATATAGTTGCTTCATAAAACTATTAATTTTCCATAATTAATTTTTCTTACAATTAATCCCAAAATTAACAAAAAATACAAAAGTGATGAAAATTATCTCAGAGATTAAATCATTTAAAAAATATAAATAATTATGAAAATATTATCTCTCTAAATATATTTCAATTTTTTTATTTTTATATATTTCACACTTTCTCTATATAAATGATGTCTCTAAATTTTTAATGAAAACACTATAACTACAAGTTCAAATTCATGTGTAGAATATTTTTTCTCATGGGGTTTTAATTGACATGAAGCATAAGTAATTATTGAATCAAATTTCACTGAAATTGAACCAATTCATATAAAATAAGCATCATTTTAGATATCAAAGTCTCTATTTTTGGATGGAGGGGCTAAAACTGGGTCATTCACTCTTCTGTTAAATTCATAGAAGCATTCATCACATTAATTTGTCCAGATAAATATAACTCATTTTCTTGTTAACTTGGTTAGTGGGATAGATAACCCTGAATTGTTTTAATAAACCACTATAAATGACCTGATAATCCAAGAAAATTACAAATCTTAGTAACATTTGGTAGTCATGGTCATTCATCAACAATTTATTTTTAGTAGGATATGGTTATTCCATATTTATTTATGATATGTCTAAGGATTGAAATTTTATAGAAAAAAATAAAATTTACTAAAATTTTCATATAACTTATTTTCTTTCAATGTTTGAATAAATATTCTTTTATATTTCTTCTAATTCTCATCAATTTTTGAATAAACAAGAACATAATCAATAAACAAAACAAAATATATATCCAAATATTCATGTAAAACTATATTCATAAGTTTTATGAATACAACTAGAGAATTATTCAACCCAAAGGTAATAAAAAAACTCCTAATTCTCATAATTAGTATATAATTCCATTTTTATAATTTCATTCTTCTTAAAATTTAGATGACAGTACTCAAACATGAGATCAACCATAAAAAAACACTAATCTCCCTGAATCTATTCACAAAATTTATTGATATGAGGTAACACATACTTATTTTTAATAGTGATATTATTAAATGCTCCATAATCAATATAAATCCTCATGGAACCATCATTTTTTTTAAAAATAAAATAAAATAGGATCATCCAATTGTGAAGATCTATGATGAATGAAACCTTTATCAAGAATTTGTTGTATCCCCCTATTTAATTCTAGAATTTATACTTGATCCATTCGTTAAAGGGGTTTTAAAAATTTCCTAACATAATAAACTAATTAATTAAAAAAAATAACTTCCCAATTTGGAATAATGATAGGAATCTCATTATAAAAAACTTATACATATTATTCGACTACAAACAAATAATTAATTTGAATAGTTACCTTATTTTTAACAATATATGAATGATAACTTTTATGTACATTTTTTAATAGTTTTTAACCTTTTTGAGATGTTATCAAAGGCATGTCTTTATTATTACATCCAAACTAAAACTTATTTCATATAATAAATTTTTTGGCTCTATAATATATCTTAGCATGATAAACTAAAAGCTAATATATATTAAGAATAACGTAAAATTATACAATTGGAAAGAAAATAATGTTTACAGGGAAAAATATTCAATAGATGATAAGAAGAATATATTTCTAAATTCTAGTTACCTTAGTACTACCCCTATATGTTTTTACCAAAATTCTTGTCTTCATTTCTAGGAGGACTATCTGGACTGTGCTGGATATTACTAGCTCAAACCCCTAGACTGTTGCTACGTTGCTAATTTAGCTTTACATCTGGGTATTTACTTTGAATATATGTATATTTTCACTTTATATATGCATTGTGAGATGGTTTTAGCTTTCCTTTTCAAATTATCACATAGATTTTCTTATGATCGATTCATCCTATCTCCTAATCCCCTTTTATAGTATAGAGGGTAATTTCTCCCATTTGTGATATTTTTACACAATTGGTGATAGTCTCCAACTCAGGGCCTAATGGAGGTGGGAATTGGGGTTCATTATCTTTCTCATTTAATGACAACCTTTTTGGTGGGAGGGGGTAATTATAATTGTCCTGCTAGAAATTTCATTCCCAGAAAAATGTAAACTAAGAATATTCACTGTAATTTCGGCCAATAAAAAAACCGCCTGTGGAGGTGTGTAACTAGAAACATACACCAATACAAAATCAGTTCCTCACCCTTTGGAGGTTATGGGCAATAGAGATAATTTCATACTGGTTGGTGTTGAAAAAATTTAGAAAACTGGAGAACCATTTGAAAAAGATTCTAGGTAATAACGGTGTCCATCGGTTCTATCCAAAAGTGAATGTGAATCAATCAGAAATTGATCAATCCATCCCAAGAGAGACCAAGAAACCCAACCCTATCCATAACCTTACTTCTTATTGGTGAGAGACCAAACTAAGTAAATGAAATATAATCAATTTTGGGATGAGATACTTAGGCTGCACCAAACTCATGGGGTAAACTAGTGAGGTCCTTAAAATCACCAATATTACATGTCTACTTATTGAGGTATAAGATAATTATTTTGATAAATTTAAGGAATACATAAATTAGCATGGTAAGAAACTTAAGAAACTCTTCTCAAAACATGGTGGAGAATATCTTAATCAATACTTCATTGATTATTTATAAGATTTTGGTATATTATCTCAACTCACTCGTCCTTATAATTCTCAATGGAATGGTGTAAGACAAAGGAGGAACTAAAAATTACTGGACATGGTGAGATAAATAATGTGTCTTGTGGGTCTTGTATTATCATTTTGGGGATACACATTACAAAAAAAAAGCATACGTACTAAACTGAGTGAAAACTAAAGAAAAATATGGTATACTATACAAATTATTGAATGGACAGAGACCCATATTGTCTTATATACATGTGTGGGGTTAAGAAATATTTGTTAAGGCCTTTTTGGGTAACATGATTTCAACCTGAGTCACTAAGTGTATCTTTATAGGGTATCCCAAAGAAATAAAGAGATACCCCCTATACAATCATTTTGAAAAAAGTATTGTGTTTGATACACGTCCCACATTTATTGAAGAGGATATTATCTATAAAAGAGATAGTGGGAGAAAGATTTACTTCCATAAAATCCAAGATTAAGATACACAAGATTTGGCACGTGAAAAATTCCACAAATCCCCATGGAATAGGAAATTGTTCCAGAGGAACAATTACTATGTAGGAGTACTAGAGAAGTTAGAGAACCATAATGGTGTTGTTTTCTAGTCACCAAGGTTGTAAACTCTTTATTAGTTGATAATAATGATCCTATAAGATAAAAATAAGTAGTAAGTGTCATAGATGTTTCCAATAGGAAAGAGGATATGAATTCTGAAATGGATTCCATATAAAAAAACCAAGTCTATATTTTGGTAGAACCTATAATAGATGTAAATTCCATTGGGTGTAAATGGGTATTGAAGGATAAACTAGGTATGGAAGGACAAGTCAGTACCAATAAGGCACGGTTGGTTTCCAACCTATTTAAAAAGTGTTAAGTCAATAACTATGAAGAATAATTTTCTCTAGTTTCAATATTGAAATCCATTAGAATTATACTTTCTATTATGGATTTATATTATTATGATATTTTGAAAATGGATTTCAAAACAACCTTCCAAAATGATAACCATCAGGAATATGTCTATGTGAAAAAATATAAAGGTTTTGTGACTCCAAAGGATGCCAACAAGGTTTTCAAGTTGAAAATATCAATTTATAGATTATGATAGAATCCAGGTAAATGAACATTCATTTTTATGAGGAAATAATGGAATTTTGTTTCATAAAGAACAAATGTGATCCTTGTGTCCATAAATAATTTAGTGGGATTAGATTCATTTTCTTAATAGTATCTGTTGATGAAATATTAGTCATTGGAAATGAAATACTGATCTTATAGAGTAAATACCCGAAATTTAGTAGCCCATATCTAGAGTCTTTATTACATTGGAATAAGATATAATAAATCATATCCCAAAGGAACAAATAGTAACTAGATACTTACATGAAATTCACATTACATTTAAAAAAAATTCTTTAAGAGTGAATTATTCGCAATTTGTGTAACCTTGCATATCAATAAAAAAAATACTTCCTTGTATCTTGGGGAAAAGTGAAACATAATAAAGGGGTGAGATCAAATGATCAACAATAGTATACATACAGTAGAAGCTATGACAAATAATCCAAAAATATTATAGAAAGGTAGTTAACTGAAACACATTACATTTATTCAATAACTTGAACATAATATGGATGAAATAAAATATGATCAAATCATTCCATATAAATAATCAAATGAGAATAAAACATAACCTTGGATACTATACAAGTAAAATATTCACATGGAATACCAATAACTAATCACATAATGATGGTTTTCATAATGAGGGACATAATAAACATACCATAAATGATTTGGACAAAACACCATACATAAATGAGTATGGCCTTGGAAAAATCATAAAATAGTTTGTCTCATGAGACCTACTGATGCATTGAGGGGATATAGAGATCCCCACCCACCACTTTATAAGTCCAATGCATTCCTCACATGAATGGGGTAAAACATAAAAAACCTAAAGATGAATTGTATCCAAAATAGCACATCCACAGTCAAAATGATCACAAAAAATCATATAAAATATATTATAAGATATAATATGATATGAAATAAATTAGGAATAAGACTCAATATTGTAATTTTACATAGAGAAACATACTATAAATAAATCCTTGATTTTTTTTAGAGAAATACTATTTTCTACTTTGAAATAATTTATTTAAAAGATGCGCATTTATAAAAGAGAAAATTTCCTTTGAAATAAAACATGTAAAAATGTAAATTAAGCTTCAAAACATTACAGTCTCATTATAGAGTGGAATTTTTCTCATTCCAAATAAGATAAAAAAATTCTTTCTATGTTTTTGTCAAAAATGTCAAAAAATACCTCGTTTTGAAAATGAATAAAAGATCCATTTCAAAACATTTTATGAAAAGTAAACATGGGTAATGAAATGAAATTAAAAATTCATAGAATAATAGTAAAAAAACTTTTTGAAAACATTGTTATAAAAAATGAACATTAATGAGAAATATTCCCCAGTGGATACTTAAATAGAAACAATCCTGAATAATGATGAGATTGTGAAATAAATCTTACCACTTTGTAATTAGTCGAATTTTATGACCAATAGCTTAAAATGAAACATTAAATAGCATAATTATACAAATATGAATGATATTATATTAAAGGGGAATTATATACACTGCAAAGAATAAATTAGTGGAGAATAAGGCATGTATACCAAATAAATAAAAGTGAGATGAAAATCCCTTACCTTTTTCATTCCTTTAGTTGACCATGACTTAAAATCTTGTACAATGGATTAAAACATATTTTTAATTTATAACAGAATGATATGAATATTTATTATATCATAAATTATTCTATTATATCATCTTATCACCTATTTGTTAATAATTTTTCATTACTTTCCCTTGTTTCAGGTGTTATCTACTTTATTTTCCTATGTATGTTTTGTCATGTAAGTCCTAGTTATTTTGAATAATATATAGTTATATCTTAAGAAAAATGATATTAAGGTAATATATATCATAATTATTATATAAATTTTTAGAATCATTCTTGAATGGTGAACATGGAAGATGAATCGCATCATGTCGTGGAGATGGTATACAGTACATATGCACGAGCGACAATATTATTCTCTTACTGGTGAATGGATAAAGATTATTATGGTATATTTATTTTCAAAAAATCAATATGATTCCATATTTAATATATATATATATCCATTATTTCAATCATTATACCAATATAAGTATATAGGTGATGAAAATCAAATTATACTGCGATGTGGAGACGGTAAGCTGTATGTATGCACACATGGTGATTTCATTTTTCATAGGATACCTAAAAGGTAGAACATGGTCGTACTATAATCTTAATAAATTCTCATAATATATATGATACTAGAGTTACAAATATATCATGTAAAAAATTTATTAAGAGGAAGTGGGACAGGAAACAAACTTGAAAGAGTTAATAAAGATGATTACCTCTTCTTCAGTAGACATCCTTTAATCTCTTATTAAGTGATCTAGAGTAGATATTTTGGAAGGACCAGAAACACTAGATATTAAATAAATATTATTATAAGATAAATGGATAGGCTTTGGTTAAGATATAAGGCTCAAATTGGTGGAAGGAAGTGAGGGAGGAGGTTCCCTTTTATAATTGAGGTGAGGGGTACTTTCAGAAATCCTCAAAATATTAAAATATATTAACTCTATTATGGAGCCATAAACTTCCAAATAGCCTATAAATGAATTAGGAAAGAAATTTTCGACCATATATAATCCCCTTTTGGATTATTTAATATTTTTTTGATTTTTAACGAATTTAATAATATATTAATTCAATAAAATGTCATTATTTTCAAATTTGATACTATTCATTTAATTTGACTTCAAAAAAATAAATAAAAAGTGGGAATTAAAATATAATTATTTATAAAATCTATAATATATCTTGTAAATATATAAATTTTGTTATAAAAATTAACTAATTTTAAATATAACAAAAGTGATACTTTTAAGATCAATTATTTTATTTTTCTATTCATTAAATAAAAATGTATTAGCATTAAATGAGAATTTAATGTAATTAAATAATTTATAAAAACTAAATATAAATTTTTTAATGAAAATAATTTCATTAATATTAAAATAAATATTTATTTTCATTCATATCTTGATTTTGTCAATATGTGGATACATAAAATATATTAAATACAAATAGAGTGACATTTTGTAACTATCATTGATTTAAGTAATATAGAAGTTATTTTTACATAAAATTATCCATTAAACAACTAAAGTTTGAGGATAATGTTATTAGGGTCCAATATTATTCATACAATTATTTTTTTGGACAAATTTTTGTCATGTTTAAACCAATAGCTTTTGGTTTCAACCCTTATTTAACCTCGTTAACTCTTAGAGTGACAACATGGATTTTTGCACTTTGAGGGTCAATATTGCTATTACAAAATAGAAAAAGAACTATAAAATAATCATGGATCATATTTTAAACCTTATAAAAATTATTTTTCTGAATATAAGAGTTTTATAAATCTTATATCATTTAATAAAATATTACTTATTTTAATATAACATTAATGTTAATTTTGATAGTATTCATTACATTGAATTTTACAAAAATCAATAAAAGAATATATATTCAAAAAATATATTTTAACACATCACTAACATGTCAAGTTAATCTTTAAAATTAGTTTATGACATTAATTATCTCATATTTTATTTATTTTATTATTTGTAATATAATTTATTTGATATTTCCATTAATTAAACAATTACTCTATCATCATTGTCTAATACTTTAAAGTAATTTTACCCCTAAAATTAAAAATAAATTACCTTGATGAATATAAATATTTCATATTTCAAAATTCTATTTATATTAAAAAATATCCCTTAGGTAACCACATTTGAAAATATTTATTTTGTTAAAAACAAAAGTATGACATCTTTGACCTTTCTTTAAAATAAAATAATATAAAAGGAATAAAATCATCAACGTTTCTCCAAGAGCTCATAAAATCTTCCTAGGGACAATTTTAGTCAAAAATATCACATCAAATAACATTAGAACAAGTGTTACAGTAATTTTATAACATTTATTATATTATTTTTACCCTTAATTACCCGATTTACCCTTAATTGTGATAATTATAATTACTAAAGTTACTATTTGTATTGTACAGAAAAATAAAGGGAACTATTTACTAAATTTGGACTTTTTATTTAAAATATGGATTCTATTTTGAAAAATTTAAAACATAGAAGTTTCTAAAATTAATTTAAAATTAATCCCATAGATGGGGTGAGAAACCATGTTTTCAAAGTGCACACATGATTTTTTTGAAATGTTTTTATATCCAAATTAAATATAATAAATATTAAAATAAACTTAATTGAATTTATTTATGTATTATTGATATAATTTTATATTAATAATATTTTAAAATATAATTTAACATCAAGAATTTATTAGTTGAAAAGTTCTTTGTCTATTAAAATTCAATATATTTTTTACTATTAATCAAAAAATGAAACATATCATAAAAATAAAAAAATTCATCCAAATAAAATTTTGATATTAATATTTTAAAAATTAAGTCTCTTTTTTTAATTAGAATTTATAAATTAGTGAAAATTTAGTTTTAAAACAAGTGATCCCTTAAAAGGCAGAAAAACCTCCATTAAAAAATACAGTTTTTTATGCGTAAAAGTGGACTTATTTTTATGTGATGTATTGAAAACACATAATATAAAATTTTAACATTATATTTAATATAAAACAAATAAATTTAATAATTTGGTTTATAATATTCATTCCCACCATTTTAACGGATAAGTTATAATAATATTTCATTATTCCTTTAAGTTGAGTGTTGCGTAAGATATCAAGGAGATTAAATTTCACAAAATACATTCCATAAAATATTGTGGTTTTACATATAGTATTTTATGGAATGTTTGAATAAATATTTATCTTTTAAGGACTCGGGAGAGGCATCATATATTCTTCGGATCAAGATTCATCATGATAGATCCAAGAGGTTCCTTAGCCTAAGTCAAAGTACATACTTTGAAGAGATATTGAAAAATTATTTATGGAATAATACAATAAGGGATTATTAATAGAATCAAATGAAATTTATCCTTCTAGGAAAATGTGTCCTTAGACACATGAGTAATGAAATAGAATGGAAAGGATTCCATAGGCATCAACGATTGGGATCGTCAAGTATGTTTTCTATGCACTAGCCCAGATGTCGCCTATGCATTAAGTATGGTAGGAAGATATAAATATGATATGGGTGACCAAAATTAGATAGAATTCAATAATATACTTAAGTATTCAAGGTTTAATAAGGATATTTTACTAGTTTATAGAGGAGATGATGAAATATTCATCAAAGGATATGCAGATGCTAGTTTCCAAACTGATCAAGATGACATGAAGTCACAAATGAGATACATATTCACTTTTAATGGAGGTGTTGTGAGAAAAAAGAGATCAAAGAAGGTTGTGGTTTTAGATTCTATATAATATTCCAAGTACATTTCATCTTTTTATATAGCTAAATAAGTAATATGGATCCACATATTCATTGAATATATTGATGTGATGACTATAATTAAAGATCCTATCACACTCTATTATAATAATACTATTGTTGTGGATCTTGAAAAAGATATGAGGTCACATTAGTGGACAAAGCACATAATTCAAAAGTATCATATTTTTGGTGATTTTTCTTAGATATGTGAAGTTTCCTTGAGAATTATTTCCATGGAAGACAATGTGGTGGAAACCTTGAGTAAATATTTGTCTCAAATAAAAACACGACATTAATGGGAGGTTTAGTGGATTGAAGGTCATAGAAAATTGGGTCTAATATAAGTGGGAGTTTCTCAGAGTCAGTGTTCAAGGACCAATTATTTTTAATTTTGTTACATGTATATTCTTTGTATTGAATATTAATATAACTTATTATTACATATTGATCGTTTCTCTACATGACTCTAATATAAAAATTTCATAAAGTATACATCACATTCATAAGGTTATAATAGTTCCCTACTATGATGAGAACCTTGATGTGTTATGAAAATATTCTTAGATAATTTTCTATGGTTAGATAACATACTATGATGGGAAACATAGTTTAAAGATTGTTAGGTGCGAGTAATAGTAAATAGATGAGGCTTCTTCTCATGAAGTTTTCACTTGGTAATCTTCAATACGAGAGTTTGTGAGAATATACCTTCTAGTTTAAATTCTATATGTTTTGGTGTCATCAGAAATTAATATCTATGAGCATGTATGATGGTCCTTATAATTTAATATTATTATTAATTCATGTTACAACTTGGGAACTTAGATTTATTTCTTAAACCATGATGATGACAATTCATGGTGAAGTTGGATATATTGGGTATTTCATGAGTGACATGTCATTAAAGGAATACTCAAGTAAGGATTTACCTCTTCCATATTTATAGAAGATGATATTTCATCCCTTTGATTGTAATGGAACCATCACCCTAAATCCCATGGCCATGCTGTAATGAAATGTTTATTTCAAATAGTCAAAGAAAGATGTATCGTGGATATAGGTTGGTGACATAAATATAAAACCTTATTGACGAGATATTTATACAACGGGATTATATTACATAGTGAGTTTTTTGTATGTGGTTTTCATCATTATGACATTACGTTATTTATATTGGGTGCCTTGGCTGATTTTTAGATAGTAATCACAGACTTTAGGAAATACCGCCTGATGTAAGTGAGAAATAATCCTTGAAGGTCACACACTAAGTGATTCTGTTGATCTTGATTACGTTATAATTGAATATAATTATTGGAATAAATATTTTTATAAAGTATTAGGAATACTTTTTTTCAAGTTTTATTGATCACTAATGTTCACAAGGAAATAAATAGTTATTTATTATTAATAAATAATTTATTTGATTACATGAATATATATAAAATGTTTATTTTATTTATTGAATATTTTATTAAATATTTATTTGTTAGATTGTGAATAAAATATTTATTTATGAATAAAATATTTATTTGGTCATTTTATAAATACTATAGGAGTTTGAATGGTCCAAGACCGAGTTTGGTGAAAAATATTAATTTACAAGACTATTATATAATATTTGTTATTGTGTAAGTTGGTTCATGCCAAAAAATAATAATAATGATATTATTATTATATGGAATATGGTTTATTAAAGTTTTTAAATATAATTTAATGGATGACATGCAATTAAATAATATTTTAACATAAACCCTAACTCTATAAATATTTGGTTATGTCTATTTTATATTTCATTAAAAAATTGTGAATATAGAATTATTGATCGCAACAAATTTTCTCTTGACTCCTCATTCTATTTCTTAAGAATGAGAAGAAAAAGGGTAATTTATTCAAGACTAAAGAACGAGCAATCAAGAATAAACAATGTAAGAAATTTGATTCTCTGTGCTAGAACCTGATGATCGAGTGGTGTTTCTCAAAGATAATTAGAGTGTGTGTAGATCACCACTAGAGTATATCTATCCTTGGATCCTAACAACACAACAAAAAAAATCAAAAATAGTATTTTCAGATGATCAAAAACCATCAATGAAGAAAGTTCATAAGTCCAAGTATTTATTTCTTTAGATATTAAATAAATTAATTATAATTTTTGTGTGAAAGATACTTTCTCATGGTTTTTGGAAATAATTATTAAAATAAATTTCAATATATTTACCACTACCACACAATTCTACAGCACCAAGAACTAATAGACACTTTGGTAGCGCTTTTCCTCACTTATCAAATATTAAACAATATTTCATTGGCGCAACAACCCAATTTATATAAGAAACTTTTCTATGATAAAATTGTTTACCAAACAGATTATATCTAATACTTTACCCCTAATATCTCAGAATCCCACTTTTAAACTTCCTTTCCTTTGACTTTATTAAAACCTTCTAGAAAATATGAGTTTCCTTTAAGAGCTAACATCACAATCTTCTTTAACATTCCTTCCAACTCATCCAAAATCATGGATATTTCCTCCTTGATATTTGAAACATTGAATAACTAGTGAAACATCATCATATTTATATCAACATGAAATTTTTGTAAATACCTTCAAACTAGTAAAAATTTATACCAATAATTCATTCAGAGAATATTTGTAATAATGCTTCCATCTGATGATAATTTGTCTAATACAATAGTATAACTTTGTATGACGATTTTAGAAATTTTTTGTTAGAAAAAACCTTTTTTTATAATATTCATTAGAACACTTCTATCAAGGCCTTTTCATGACAACCTATGACCATGGAATTTATACAGAATCACCAATTCAATGAATTTAATGAAAAACGACCAGTTTGATGACTCAATAAATTTTGTCGGATCATTGGTTCATCTAATGGACTCAGAATAATTAAATTTAAAGAGATCATATGATGGTATTTTTCTAATTGATATTTTTATGATTACATTATTCTGAAGCTTCCATTTGAACTTCGAAAACATTCCTCTATTTTAAAAACCTAAAAAATATTGAGAACAAACTTCATATATTTTCATGTACCCTTACATATATATATGGAAATTGGATGAAACCCTTAAGAATCCTACTCAACTACCGTTATATAGTACACAAAAAATATTTTTTACCTTTACAAATCATTCCAAGCTTCCATTATGTGTAACTTACAAAAAAATTATAAACTGTGAACAAAAACTACACTCAACCAAACCTCTATCCAATAACATATTTTTTATGAAATCTATATAACTTCATAGTATTAACTTTTAATATATAAATTATTTACTTCCCATTTCAAATAATGATTCAATCATGAGTATTTTCAACACACATGATGTTAGAAACATTAATAAAAAAATATTTCTATATTAAAATCTTTATCGAACACCCTTATGAGGAAAATTATAAGTAACTTAAGATAAAAAATTCCACACAAAACATCATATGGTAATCTTAGTATAATAAAATAATTTTGATGAACTCAGTTCAAATAACTCCATCCATTTATCTCCATCCAATTTCTACTTCGTCTGATAAAAAATAACGGAAATATTAAAGAATTAGGTTGAATTATGTTTGGAAAACAAAATAAAAAACATTAAAAAAATATACCATAAAAACTTCCACCTTATTTTAACCACCTTCATCCATCTTGGTCTGAAATATATCTCCATTTTAATTTTATTGTCAACCAAGGAACATAAATCAATGAAACTTTATAACACGTGTAATTAATTATTTATCCAGTAATTATAATCTTATGTGATTGAAATAGGTGTCGAAAACAAGAATAATTTAACAATATTATAAATCTATACATAAGTAATGACTTAATAAACCATGTCATATGACTCTTAATAATCATGTTATTCAACTTGGAGAAAATTTCATTATAAAAAAAATTCAACCACCAAGAAACAATTTTCCTTCATCCACTTCAAAAAACTATTAAAATAGTTCAATCATTCTGAAATAATAGCTCAACCCTTTTAAAAACTCCCTGAAAATGAATGATTTCCCTAAAAAGGTAAAACACATACCAATGGATAGATTTATGTTACAATATTTTATCCCCCTTGATAACGCAATCCAATGAAAAGATTGTGAGGGGAAAAATCACATACATTTGGATTGAAGAGAGTGAGTTTGTATACCCATTATTAACATCATCTTATTAAATTTTTTGTTAGAATTTTTTTTGAATGATATAAACAAATTTCTCTATTGTAAGAATAAACTCCAACTTCAATTCACTCATTTCCACAAGCTATTCGATGATGTGATGTTTGATATAAATATTCTTGGAATGATAATATTGAATATTATTCTTAGTGAGATTTATTGAACATTGATTATCAAAACCCAATAGAAGGGGAAGCTTCACATTAATAAATAAATCTTCCAACTACTTCTTCATCCATATATGTTGTGTTGTATATTGAGTAGAAGTAACATACTCTTCCTTTTCTATACTAAGTTCCACTGAAAGTTTTTTCTGTGTATGTCAGGTTACACATATTTCTCCCAGTAAAAAACTCTATAAGATATATATTTTCTATCATCTAAAATTTCTGACCAATATAAATCTATATTACCAAATCGATCAATATTTCCTAGGATTTTATATTTCAACCCAAAATTTTTGGTCCTTTGATAAGTATAATATTATTCTTCTATATACGAGATTAAATTCCTTAAAATAACTTTGATACAAAAAATAATGTGTATCAACATACACTACATATAACTTTGAAGTTGTTAGATATAATTAACTTCCAAATAAATTTTTAATCTATTTAATATCCACCTCCTTTCCTTCGTTATATTTTATTAATTTTTCCCATTGAAATTGTGTTGAAATTTACTTTGAATGTTTTATTCAAAAATTATTTATATGTTCCTAAGAAAAATTCTCTTGATATAGGGAAATGTACATATTATTTTTAGAGATTTGTAATCCAATAAAGTGTTTCATTTATCCTATAATGAAAATATCAAAAAAAATATTCATCTCCTCAATAAAATTTTTACATATCCCTTCATCAATCCCTGTGAACATATTGTCATCAACATACACAATCACAATGAGAGAAAAATCATGATTTTATTTTATGTAGAGGATACTATAAAATATTCCTTTCTTGATGTTCAAAATCCTTGATCAAGTATCTAATTTATAATACCTAGCTCTCATATTTTGCTTCAACCCATAAAATTCATTCTTCAATTTAGGCATTGAGATTTACTCTTTCTAAAGCATGAAGCCACACATTTGTTCAATATAAAATTATTCATATATATCTTAATTTATAAAATCAAACTTTACATACATATATAAAATTTTATATTTCTTTTTTTCAATTATATCAAGAAAGATTATGATATTTTTTAATATTTACACTGGAACAAAGGTCTCATAAAAGTCTATTATTTCAACTTTTGAGTAACCTTTAAATACTATTCATACCTATTTTATTATCACATAACGTTTTTCATTTAACTTTTTTAGAATACCCATTATGTTCCAATCACATTATTATTTTTAGGTTTACCTATATGTTACAAAGTATAATTCTTCTCAATTTGATCTAGCTATTAATTCATGGCATCAATCCACTATTGATAATGAAAAACATTATAAAAATATTTTGGTTCAACATATGAATATAAGGAATTATGAGATAAAATCCTTGATGTTTTTCTAGTTTTAACCCATTATCATTGATCTCAATTATATTTTGTACGTCCACTTTCTTCCTCATCCTACAAAGAGATGAACATATTTGTTCCTAATCACTTGAGATAGCCAAGTTAGAATCTTTATTTTGATAAGCTTCAACATTTTATTATCATAAATAACTTTTTATCAATTTCAAACACTTTATCTTAACTTTACTTACCACTTGAAATTATCTATGAAACTTTATTATTAGAATTTTCAAAAAATTTCACATCTACATAGTTAAAAATATTTTCCATTTCTTTATTATAACATCTATATCCTCTATAATTAGGAGTCCTGATAAAAAATATTCAATCATCAACTCTTTGATAAAAATTCCCATGATTATTACCCATTAATTTTATAATACAAGGATTTATTAACACCCTTAGGTATTTAGAACTTGGGGTTTCTTTATAATACATATCGTAAAGAGTCATATCATTTTTGCCTCTAGAAACTTCAATTATGAAAATTTCCTATTTCTCTGATAGATTTCCTCAAGAAATATAAGGACGTATCATGTTTGAGAAAAATAATTCTTCCCATGTAAATTAAACTTATATTTCTTCTTTTAGAAACACTATTCTACTATGGTGTGTATGGTGCACTACATTCATGAAAAATTATATGAATTTCAAGATAGTCTCTAAATATCCCATTCATATAATCAACACTATTATCCATTTGAATCTTCTTTATAGAGTATCTGCATTATTTTTTAGCACTTGTCATGAAACTATTAAACATTTTTAGAGCCTCTTATTTACGTTTTAAAGTCATAATACATTAAATATGAGTAAACTCATCAATAATTGAAAAAATGTACTCATCCTAACTAGTTTATTACTTACTCATGGTACCTTAAAATTTAATAATTTATCTACTTTAAGGGATGATTGGAATGTATCTCAACTTTCAAATGTGACAAGTTTATAATATTCCATTTCTGGCATATGGAAGAACAAAAATATTTTATTATTTTCTATTTGGGGAATCATGATTAATTTATTTATTTTTTAGATTACACATATCTATTTGACACATATTCCCCAGAGCTTTATTCCATAGTTAATTTTATTCAATTATTCTCAGATAGAATGATCTTTATGCATCACCAACATGCAATATATTTCAATTGGTCTGTTTTCCTTTCATAAAAAAGTTCTCATATTTATGTTATATAAAAATTAAACAATATCTTCTAAAAATAAATCATTACCATGATAAAAAAGTTAAGAAAAACTCAAAAAATCATGTTTCACCCCATCAAAAAACAATGTATTTTTGGATTTAAACTTTTCTTCCACAATGATAGTAGATATGAAACCATTTGTTATAAGGGAATCATCATTTAAAAAAGTTACTATACATTTTTTATCATATTTAACATTCCTATATAAATTTAAATATCTTTTAATATTTTAATAACACCCACAATCCAAAATCCATGATTGTTCACTTTTTTATATTTGAGAGCAGTTTCAACAATTGAGGCCTTTCCTTGTCTTTTTATTCCATCTCATATGAATTTTAAAATTTGTTGTATATTTTTTTGTGTTATAATCATGATAAATATATTTTTTCAAGATGTACATAATGATCAAATCATTCATAGATAGTTTCTAAGGTCTAAAATCCATTTTCAATGTTTAAACTGACTTTCTTAAGTTTTATTCTTTGAGTAGATAACCCCCCCCCCCTCAAAATTTGCCTCCAGTTTCACCTAGATTAATTATAGAATTGATGATTGAAAAAACACATATTTTACATATGAACAAAACCATTGTAATACCAATAATAAACATAGAAAAAATATTTACCTTTAAGATGATATAATTTTTGGATTTAAGTAACTTTATTCTATTAACTTTACTACCCTCCACTATAGAACTTTTTTGAAAAACAAAGTTTTGGTTACCTCATAAAATTTTATTCCCCATATTAAATTTCTTATCAGAATCAATATAACATCCATTGGTATAAGATTTTGGTTATGATTTTGAATCCTTAGAAACATCATGTTCATCAAATTTGCTTGTTTTAGATACAGACATGGTCTTATTAACATTTTTTTATTTTTAACATCATCACTCATATTATTAAACTATGAGGGTAATTTCTATAGATCCTTATGATGTTTAAACTTCTTATAAATTTCTCCAAATGTTTTCATTATGTTTTGAATATTTTTTATTCCTTTCTCAGTTTAAAAAAGTTTTTATTGAATAGTTTTAAACTCTTACTCCTTCAATTTCATATTTTTTTAAAACTTGTCATTTAGAATAATATTTTATCAATTAAATTATTATTATCATAAATATCTATAATCAAATTGAATTTTTCTTTATAAAATTATTCTTGAATTCTGACTAAAATATTTTATTTCTATAACTTTTTTTTCAAGTCTTACAATTTTTCTACGACATTATTTAAACTCTTTTATGAGAATAAAATCCATACAAGACTCTTCGTTATCATATTTAGAGCTAGTAATTTCACCACTGGTGATTTTTTTATTTACATTTGTAATAAAAATCATTTTAGTAGTATCATCTCTAACATTTTTGTATTCTTTTTCACTATCTCTAAATTCCTCACACATAATAAACAATTTTCTCATTTTGTATTTATAAAACCTATTATCCTTTCCCTTAGAATATGCATTTTATTTTTATGACTTATTATAAGGGATATTATAGAATTTCTACCATCTTCATCATTTTCTTAATCTTCCTTGTGTCTTGTATAACTTTTAGAAAAATATCAGAAAAATCTATGACCAAATCACTTCAGCAGTAACTTAACATTGTACATTCCCATTCCCTTTTCACCATTTTATAAAAAAAATATACAAATTCATCAAAATTTCCACTAACCTCATATTTAGTGTAAGAGTCACTAAATTGTTCCTCAATTACAACTTTCGTAGATTTTCATTACTTGGTATACTTGAAAGAAAATTCACAATCATATTTCTCCTTATTTATGATTTTATTTTATCTTATAATTTTATAAGTGATGAGAGTAATATTTAGATAATCCATAAAAAGAGTTTCAAATATCTATATTCTAAGGATTAAACATTAGCATCAAATTTATTTTAGAGAATTCATAATATATTTTAAAAAATTGTTAAATCTTCAAAATTCTCACTGAGATATATTATGGTTCTAACAATATTATTCCTTATTGTAAATAAGTCACCAAAATATTCACTATCACCCATGTTAATATCTTAATACATTAATCTCCATATTTTTATCTTATCTTTATTGAATTTTTTATATCCTTCATAGTTGTTCTTAAACTTATCTAATATTATTTTAGCTATTAAAATCCATTTAACTCTATCAAAATCAATTTTAGGGAGTGAGGAAAGTCTATCATTTTTACATCACCCATAATTCTCCAAATTTTTTCTTATCAGCAATTTTCAAAGGAACAATTTTAGTAAAAGGAGGTAAATTATCTATAATAACTTCAAGAACATCTTATCCAATGGAAATTAGATAATTAAATATTCTATATTTTTATATTTGATAAATAATCCCATTAAAGATAGAAATCCCCTTACTATTCATAGAGTTTTGAATACCCATAATAGCTTCTATTTTCTTGAAACTTTATAAAAGTTTCAATGAAGGAAAATTCACCTTGATACTAATTAAAAGAACAAATTAGGATATATATTAAAACTAAGAGGTAAAGGGGTGAATTAGTGATCTTTATTTTTATATATTATTCCTTAGGAAGGATTCTCCACCTTCTCTTAGAGGGACATGACTTCATTAAAAAACAATCGAACATGGAAAACCACAAGAAGATGGATATTTAAATGATTCACTACTTAATATGATAATATTTTTCTTATAATTGTTTCTAAATAATATTATACCATAAACCAGTAGAAAAAAATCCGTGAAATGTGGTCACAATAGGGAAGGAATATCCATTCACTTACATCACACTATAGTCAATCAACAGTGCTTATTCTCTTCACAAAGATAAATGATATACAATTTTTTTTTAAAACTATAAGAAACTTACCCAATAAGATTTAATATGTTTTCACCATACTACTTTATATTTCTACAAACTTTTTATTCGTGAATGTACTTATTCTTCTTTATATTATTTCTTATAAGTAGTCAAGACCTTACTCCTCGACATTTTATATAAAATGTCCATCCGACTTTATATCCATTCGATATAATCCATCCAGGTTTCCATCCAGAAAAATTCATTCAGTAGATTCTAAAGATTGATACCACTTCTTATGTGATATTGTTCCGATCAACCTTGTATACTATATTTTCGATACAACCTGAAATGAAAATCCATTTGATATCGTTCAAATGATGTGTTTTATTACTATGTAAATAATATCCTATTAATAGAACATTTAAAATAACAATTTAATGGAAAAATATGTCTGGTATCCTCTTGATTTATTCTTATTTAATATGTTTTTTCGATCACATTGACACTTTGGCAGCACTTCACCTCACTTCTCAAAATTTTAATTATATTGCCTCAGCACAACACCCCATTATATAATAAATGTTTCTATAAGTAATCAAGGAACTAAAAGGACTATATTTAATACATCACTCTTAATATATTAGTATACCACTCAAAAAATTATCTTCCATTAACTCTATTAAAACCTCTTAGAAAATTCGAGTTTTCTTTTAGACCTGGCATCATCGAGCATTTTCAACCATTATTCTAACTTAGATAGAATAACAATTATTTCCTCCGTGATATTTGTAAAATGGAACTATCAAATTAGAATCATAATACTAATATATTTAGTAATGTTTCATAAATACCTTCAAATAGGTTCAAATTCATACCAAATATTCATCTAATAAAAATTTTTAATAGTAATTTCGTTTGATGTGACTCCATCTGATGTACTTGTATAATTTTTTAGGAACATTTATAAAATGTTTCATTAAAAAAACTCTATATAATTACATGAATCATAACACTTTGACCATTTACATAACAAAATATCCTTTGAATGATGAAATTTATATAGAATCATCCATCTGACAACTTCAAGCAAAAACCTTATGTCGGATGACTCAGTGAATTTAATTAAATATTTGGTTCACCCGATGGGATTATACCAATGACATTAAAGTAGATCATCCAATGGGATTTTTATAATTGATATTCATCCAATTAAATTACTCATAAACATATATTTAAACTTAAATAACATTCCTTTGTCTGGAAAACATCACAAACATCGAACAAAAACATTGTAACATTGCATGTATCCTTATAGAGACATATAAAAATTATATTATTCCATTATATATCCTTCTCAAAAAACCATATGAAGAGCACAAAAATATATTTTTTACCTTTATATAGTATTCTATGATACCCTTACATGTCTCTTCCAAAAAATCATAAAATACCAACACAAACTCTACACAACCAAACTTATATCCCATAACATCTTTCTGGTGAACTCCATAAGAACTTCATAGTATAAATTTGGTACATAAAAACGATTTACTTACCCTTTAAAATTATTCTTGGATCATGAGAATTTCCAATATTAATGATGTTAGACACATTAATAATAGAATAGAATCACCAGATTTTAATCTTTACTAAATACTATGTCTGATAAAACTTTTAGGTAATATAGGGTAAAAAATTCCACACCCAAATTAATCTGATAACCATAGTTTGATCACATATGTATGATGGACTAAGTCTAAAAAACTCAATCCATTCATATTCATCTGATTTCAACTCTTTCTGATCACCATTGATTGAATTCTTAATAATTTAGGGTGAATAATGTTTGGATAAAAAATGAAAAATTGTTATAGACATCTTCCATAAAAAAATACATCTTCATTTAAACACCTTCAAACATTTTGGTCCGAACATGTATTATAGATTTTGAATGGTACTTTCAGGTTTACCAAATATTTTTTAATGATATTACATAATATATGTAATATACATGTTCAATTAAAATTGATGTATTTTCTAGAAATTTAAGGTAAACCTTAAAAATAAATCATAAAGAATTGATAGTTGTCTTCCATGTAGCCTTCCCAATTACTTAATTTATCAATTATAAAGATGATTGAGTGTAAAGTATTTATAAAATGATCCAATATAACTCATATGAAATTGTTTCTTTTGGATGTATTTTGAAGATCTATAATAAAATATAGGGTGATTTTTTTTCCCAATTATAGGTAGGTATGGAAAATAATTATATCATCCTTTTTGAATTTTTCCTTTTTTTCATTTATTGGCATACAAAGAACATTCATGTATATTAATAAATCAAATTGTACATATTTTTTCACCACAATATTCTTAGAGATATATATACATCCTTGTTATCCCAGCGTGGATAAATAATTTTGAGCATAGAGAATTATCTAATATCCCCTTATTTATCTAAGGCTCTGATAGTACACATAATTATGTCCCAAATTATACAACTCTATTTTTATTAATATTTAAATTTGAGTCATTACCATTTTTTATTGTATACATTATATTTTTTATCTCAATATACTCCCTCTATGATTTCATAATATTATCTAGAATGGATGGTTGAAGAATATTGTTTTAATGTTAAGATATTGTTCCTTTCTTTTTGATTAAAATTTCCATCCTTTGAATGTTTAATAATATTATATCCTTCTCAAGACTCATATTGGATAATATTACATGATATTTTCAACTTAGATAATCTTTAACTTAATTTTCCTACCCAAGATGGTATTGGATTGAGAAATTATAATCTTTGAATGACTCTAACCGCCTTCATTTGTGCATGTTGAGCTCCTTCTTTTTAAATATATATTTTAGGTTCTTGTGTTCCCTATATATGTCACCCTTTTCTCCATAGAGATAACACCTCCAAATATTCATTATAAAGATAAATAAAACTAATTTGAGATCATGAATTGGATAATTTTTCTTATGAAACATAAAATTTCCTGATTTATAGGGAATTAATTTATAATTTATATTAGTAAAAAATCAATACCATATAGGATTAATCACTATATATAAAAAATCCATCCCTACTCCAGGGTAGTATGAGTACTTGTGTAGTGATTAGCCCATTCTTTAACTCTATGAAGCTCTCTTCATAATTTTCAATCCATAAAAATTTATTCCCTTATATGTTGACTTGGTTAGTTTGTTTTAAAATCATGATAAGTTACTCACAAATCATTAATGGTACCAAAATAATACGACAAAACTATAGATATTTATTATAGATATTGGCCTGAGGTATTTTTTAATTACCCATTTCTTTGATAGATCTACATATATCTCCTTATCTATGATAATATGACCCTATAATGTTAATTTATCTATCCAAAAGTTACATTTATTTTAATTTCCATATTACTTTTTCTTTCTCAAATTCATTAGCACAATAATCAAATTCTCTCAATGTTACTCCTTTTTTGGAGTATATTAGTATGTAATATTTAAATTCTATTTACAATTTTCAAGGATATTCCCTAAATAATATATTCATCATTTCCATGATTTTTTTGAAAATAATTGATTCATAATGGAATAAATATGAAATCATAGTTTATATACCTTATGTGAAAATAGCCTTGGGAATACCCCCCTTATTCACTTTTAATTGATGATATCCGTACCGAAGATCCAGTTTAGATAAATACCAAGATCCTCTTAGTTGATCGAATAAGGAGATAAATTTCCTTTATCTAGATCTTATTGATTTAATAATAATAAATAAAGAGACACATTGAACCATCCTTGTTCTTGAAAAAGAGTACTATTATACCCCATTGTAAAGAACATAGGCATATTAAACCCTTATCCAAATTCTCTTTAATTTTCTTATTTATCACTACTAATTAAATGGGATACATTATATAGAGACTCTTGTATATGCATAGATCTTTGAGTATATGTTGAATTAAGAACTCAACCTCTATATTAGGAGGAAGGCCATAAAATTATTTGTGGAACATAAAAATATATTCCCCTATATTGGGCATGTCTTCAAGGATGAACCTATACTTTGTATCAATCATTTTTCCTAGTTATGATTTATTATAAGGAAACAATATCCTTTATTAAGAAGAATTTTTCAAAAGAGATTCCCAATTATCCTTGCACATCTATATAATAAAAGGATTCTTTGAGATATGGAACATGATTTCCCTATCCCGGCAGTTGATGCCTTCTCTATATAAAGACAAATAATCCATGCCTATTATAATATAAATATATAATAAAGGGAGTACAACAAGGTTTTATATGAGATTATTCCCACAAATGTTAATTAAGGAAGAGTTATATAATTTATATTGAATAATTTTACCACTTGGTTTTTCCTTGATAACTCAACTTCCAAGTATTTAGGTAGGGTTTGAGTATTTCTAATAAACTTACATTAACTGAAAGAATGAGTAGACTTATAATTATATAATAAATTTTTAGTTCATGAATGAATATTAAGTATACCTTTCCTCATTTGATACAATTTATAATAATTTATATAAACCATAATATTTTAACGGATGAGAATACTAAATTTAGTAAATATATAAAAAATTAAAATTATGAAATTAGAAAGAATAGCTCATAAATGACATGTATATACCAACTTATGGATTTATAAGATTCAATATATATTATTCATGGTATATTTCACATTAGGTTCTCTAACCTAATCCCAAAAAATAACTATACCATTCTCTAATACCAACTATAACAACCTGAGTCTCAGATATATATTTTTACATATTTTTATCATAATAATCGATAAAAAAACCCACAAATCTAGATGTCTAATGTATTTGGGAGATTAGACACATAATACATGAACTTAAAAAATAAATGACATAATATATATTTAAATATCAATAATGTTCCCCTAAATCCCATTTAAAATATATAACTATATAGGACACATAATGGATATATAAAAAGGAAAAGTGTGAGCTAATAAGTCTAGTTAGGGAACACACATGATAATAAAGTAAAACATATGATTCAAGAAGCATTACATATTGTCATAAAAATAAAGGATAATGTATAATCATATAGAATTGTGTAAGAAAGAAGAAGATATTAAAATATCATGAAATTATAAGAAGTTGGAAACAACATAAAATTTTACATAATAATCATATGTCAAGGATTACTATAATGACAACATAACATAGCATGCTCAAAATTCTATTAATGCCCCATACATGGTATATCATGAGATAAAAATGTTATTCAATTAATTGGGGAGGGGGAGGGGGTATATAATTTTGATCCCACCAATCAAATCATAATATTTATATACATATTTTTTCCATATAAGGAAATAACACACAAATAATAAGAAAAACCCTGAGAAGGAAATGTGTTACATAATTACGTCTTAAAACAAAAATAAATAATGTGTCATGAAATTACCAAGAAAATAAGGAATTAATGATTTATAGAAATTAATATTTGAATAAATTAATATATTTCTTGAGGAAATATCTAAATTTATGAAAATATTATGAGAAAGTGGTGAATAAGTAGGCATGATATCGAACCCCTTAAATGTTGTTTTAGGAATTAAGTAATGACCCTTTTGAAGGAAATAAGTTTATAATTTTTTTAATAAAACAATAAATAGTGTAGAATAATTTTCATTAAAATTTTGGGTTCTTTTATAAAAAATATTATATTAAAACTCTTCAAAATAGTGTAACATGAAAATAAATTAGAAATAGAAAATTTCCCTTTATCTTGGTTCACTATTAAAAAAGGATTGAGAATGCAACTTCAGAAACATATATTTACCTTATAAATAAAGAAAATATAAAATAGGTATATATTTAGGGAGAATATATATATAATATATAATAATTTTCTGTGGGTAATAGAGAGAAAAAGAGTGGTAAATAGATAGAAATCATAACTCAATAAAAAGAGGGTTGTTTGGGAGTTCCCTTACCCTAAGTTTCAACTCTTTTGGTGCATAAATATATCTTCTTGAATAATAAAATTAAGATTATTAAATAATTGATTCAAAAAAAAAATTAATGTATATTTTATTTATTTTTATAATTTTTTGTTCATTTATGATCATTTTATTAGGGTATTATGTTCATATTCAACTTTTTGATGATGTTTGTTTCATGTTTCAAGACTGTATCAGTTAATTAATAACGATGTAAGTTCGTATGAAATTAATAAATAACCCTAGAAGTGTTATAATACGATGTTCATGTTATTATATAAGGTTAAATGGGTTTAAATATCCATAAGTTTTTTGGCATAGGCATGATTTATTGATTATAAATGTTATAGTTTAATGGTTTCCTTATTTAAGCAGTTTTTCCAACCATGAAGAACATAATTATATTTATTTAATGTTTTGGTTATTTAAATATTACATAATATAAATATTATTATAATATCATTATTAATTTCATATTTAAACATTAAATGGTTTATCGTATCCATTAATGAATTCAGTAATAGTTGTTTTATAACATCGTCTATATAGGCTATTAAAATCAGCCATGTGGGGTCGAGTGTTATAAATAACTATAAATATGGATTGTCTGAATTATATGATGATATAATTTTATTAAAGTAGAATTATATTACTAATTATATGTTAAAATTATTTTTTATGATAACTATAGTGATAATGTGGAAGTAATAAGGAAAATAATTTGAAAGGTGTAAAAAATAGAAAACATACTCTATCACTTTGACATGGCTCCATTACACTAAACCTTATTCATTCTTAGATTGATATTTTAGTGATACAATAACTTTTATGGAATGAATAATAGAGTTGGGAAGGTATTTATATAGTGTTTTTCAAGGCTAGATATTTTGAAAGTGAAGATAAATTGGTGCAATATGGTTTTATTTATATGGGGGAGGAGAGTCATGTTTTATAATAAAATATTATATCATCAAATAGTGTTAATTTTTTTGATTCTATAGTAACAATATTGTTATTAATTAGTAATTTGGATATTAAAAGATTCATCTAACTTCTAGAAACATAAAAAATTCATTCATATACACTATTATAAAATACTATACTTATATAGAATTTTAACACCCACCTATGTATTATAATGTTTATAAAAAAACTCACCCAAACCAAATTTTAATGTGGTTATTTCAATAATTATATAAATTTTTATCAAAATAATTTTCCAAATATAAAAAATTTAATTTTTAATAAAAGCCTTATTTATTTAAAAATACAATTTTTAATGATAAGATAACATTTTTTACCCATAAGAAAATTACTTATAATTACATAATATTATTTTTTTATTCATATAAAATTTATTGTACTTATTTAAATCCATTTTATAAAAATAAATTTTTTATTTCAAAGTTTCTAATTTATCCTAAAAATGCATTTTAATGAAAAAACCTATCTATTATTCAAGAAAAATACAATTACGGTTTCTTTTATTTTATCATATTTATTAATTTTATTTAATTACATTATGATATATATTCCTTACATTTTTATTTCATAAGATATTGAAATATTGTTTTACTAATCCAACAGCCAGGTTACTATTTTAATAGTCAGGTTATAATTCCCAAAAATCATATTTTAAGGGTCATATATATTTATAACTCCTATAAATATCCTATATTTCCTTCAATCACTATTATCTTTAATTCCTTTCAAGTTTGGGTTCTTCATCTTCAAAAAATTCATTTACATTACTAATTTTTTGTTTCTTTTTTACAATGTTTTTATTATGTGTTATTATTATAGGAGACCAAAGTGATCTAAATTTTCCTATTCTAGTTATTTTTTGTGTATATTATCCCATTTTACTATTTTTAATTTTATTGGGTATATTTATCCTCTAAAATTAATATTATAAATAAATATAATAATAATTTATTGGTTTTTATTATGTGGTGCATGTGTTTTATACTATATTCTTAAATACGACACATAAATATTTATTCAAAAATATAATTCAATATATAAATGTTTGGTTCATTAGATAAATTTTGTCTCTACTAGGATGAGTTGGGAATTAATAAAATGTGTAATTAAGAGTTGAAGTGTCCACTGACTTTCATCATCTTGCACATATTGGGTTTTCGATCATTTATTTTTATTGGGATATGTTCCATTGATGTTAGTAACCGATGTTAATGGGAAACAACATTAATTTTTGATCATACATGATGAGGTTGACAAAATTACATTAAAAATGAGAGAATTACTAAAAAACACAGAGGCTCAGACCATGAAGGTTTAAAATACATGTAAAAAATGGTATAAAAAGGGGCACACATGTTTAGTAAATCCTAAGAAGGAAAGGGGGATTTTTTCCTTAAATAATAATAATATAATATATAAGTAAAAAATAGTTGATAACCAGGTTAACACTTGGGGGTGCTGTGTCCTAGTTTATTAACCTTGGGCAGTGTGTGTTGGTGTTTCTTTGTAATCATACCTCATGTAATGAACCTAAAATACTATTAATACTACTTTTATTAACACCATTATAAATATTTTTACTATTATTATTATTATTAATTTCATAAATTATTTATTATTATTATTATTATTATTATTATTATTATTATTATTACAACTATTACTATCTCTACTATATTTGTCTCGGTGGTTTGCTTTGGAGGGTTTGGGGGCGTGTGTCATGGGTTTAAGTCCCTAGATGGGTTTCCAATACTACATCGTGTGTGGTAGGGGACACTATTATCTTATATAATTATTATTAGTAGTACTACTACCATTATTATTATTATTGATTCTACCTTCCCCTTTTGAGGATTATTTCTTTATAGTTTCTTATCCTTTGCTACTTTAAGGTTTCAATTTCCATCCACTTCATTGTGTTTTGTCTTCAAGTAGTGGTTCTACAACTGAAGCTTCATTCCTTCTCCCCATTTACCCTTTACAACCTTTCCATATAGAAGGAACTCATGTTAGTCTTGCATAATGGTTCCTTTGGTGGATTAGGATTGTGATTGTGTAGTAATGATTCGGTTTCTTTGGTCTCTCTTGTTTAAGAGGATTTGTCTTTGGTGTTTTTATTTTGAGGTCCTCGCACAATGCTGAAGACTATTTTTTGTTTATAATTTTCTCTAGTTTCATGGCATATCATGTTAGATCCCAATCTAGTCTGTAATGATGGATTTCATGGTTTCTTTAGATTGTTTATATGTTTTTCGTGATGTAAAATCCCATGAAAATGATTAACATTGATGCTTGTTTCTATATTATTTATTTTTCAACCTAGTTTTTCAAGAGTTTTTTGAGTATCCTATGTCCCTTCAATGGTGATACCTATTTCCCTATGTTACATGTATCAAGTGTTCCCCTCATTATATTTTCTTCTTTGACTATATTTCCAATCTACTTTGAGTTCAGCTATTAACAAGGGTATCTGATATTAATTTTATATAGATAAAGAAGCATGTCTTTATGTGGCAGAGACTGCATGAGGATTCCACCCTATATTTTGGGAATAAATACCTCAAGGTTTTATCTTGGTGTTTTGGGGATATTTTTTTGTTGAAAAATAAAGATGACCATGTTCCCTTAATGTTGGTGTTGTTGATGAATATGGTGAAGGTGGTGTAGTTTCTATGTTTTTCAAATTTTGGGGCCTCAAAATCAAGGTTTTTTTATGGAAAGGGATGATTTTATTCAATGAAGTCTGAAGATAATAATATGTGGAGAAAAAATTTAGTGTTTACAAACTACAAAGTATGGAATCGGTGCTATGTGGACCTCAAAGTACGAATGCATAACGATGAAGTAAAATCATAAAATTAAGAGTTTCCTTATATCAGTGCTATGTATACCGTGAAATGTGCTATACGAACCACATAGTAAAACACATTCCCATTTGGATTTTCAGTCATGGGAGGCTCATAATTTTTGGAAAAGATGTGGTGATTTAAAGAGCCTCTAATGGTTTTTAGGATGATATTGGCCACCGAAAATGGTTAATGCACTATGCAAACTGTATAAAAGTTCATAGTGAAGGATATAACACATCAAAGTTTTGGGTATTTGTGATTAGTATGTTTTATGGGATTTGTTTTACTATATAATGGACCCAAATCACATCATTAGATAGATATTATTTCATTATTGATATCATCACTGGAATAAATTCAAAGAAGTCTGAAGTAGTTTGTTAGGGAGGATTCAGCGAAGTAGAAGAATTATCAAGGGAGAATTATGTGAAGAAGATACTTTGCGAGGATAGTTCATGAAATGGGTTTCTAGGGAAATATAGATTGCAAATAAAAACTGACCGTGAAGTAGAGGTGATCCGCAAATCACTATGGGTTCTCAGAGAATTAGCCGACGATGAAGAAAAGGTCGTCCGTGAAGCACTCAAGCCATGTAGGGGAAGGCAGTTAAAAGAGAATGAAAGGTAGTTCACAGTGGGTGAAATGAATTTTGATATG
Source organism: Viscum album (assembly GCA_963277665.1). NCBI lineage: Eukaryota > Viridiplantae > Streptophyta > Magnoliopsida > Santalales > Viscaceae > Viscum > Viscum album. The sequence goes on from OY728146.1 coordinate 1,804,686,466, forward strand.
GGGATAAAACAATCTAAAATGTAATTTACATAAACTAATAGTATGTGTAAAAGTGAATTTAATCTACCAGGTGAAAATAAAAGTTCAATAGACCATCTATATACAATTGAGGATACACTAATTTTTGATAATGAAGGAAACTACATGTACACAAACTATGTGTGGATCCTTTCTAGAGTAGTGAGAAAAGGAAGGGGAAGAAGGTGATCCTTTCCACTAGTAGTGATCCATCAAAATAGAGTTAGGGAATGACACTTGGGAAAGAAGTGAGACGAACCTAAACATTGTAATGGCAGTGAGTCTTGAAAAAGAAGTGATCTATCCAAAACCTTGTATTTTAGCATTGAGCCTTAGTGAATTTGGTACATTGGCACATTGTTGTTGTTTTCTCCTTGGATGTATCCTAGTGAGGGTGAAAAAAGTAAAATCATTATATATCATTCATGATTTCATTTCTGTTCATACGTTCCTATGATAAAGAGAAAAAAGTGTGTTTTGTTTAATGAAGAAATAATTTCTGAAGGGGAAATAATTTTAATATGTTATACCCCGATTCAATCACCTCTTAGGATATTAAACCTAGTTGGGATAACACTATATAATGTAGGGGCATGGTATGAGTTATTTTGTGTGGAGTTTTTATCCTTAGTTTGGATTTAGGTGGTTTTATCTTCTTCTTGGATGTTTCTTAATGGAAACCTAGCCTCTTTCGGTGTGGTATTGTTGTTGTTCAATGGTTATTTTTGAGGATGTTGGGAACTATGGACATTTTAATTTGTTTATTTTTTTTATTTTCTTGGAAATTAATCCTTAAAAAATAATATTTCAATTATTTTAGTGGCTTTTGGAGTAGGTGTGTTTCACTCTAGTGGTGGTGGTGGCTCTTCTAAAAAACCTATTTTTTATGCAGTAAGGATCACCTATTTTATGGTTTAACTACTTGAATTTGACCTAAAATTAAATATTAATAAGGATATAAAGGATAAATGGGTTTTGGGGATTTTTTGGAGCCTAAAACCCCACCTCGTGGGAGAAAAAACCAGGCTATAGGGTTGGTAGAAATCGTGCGACCATGTTCTCATGGTTTCTCCTAAATTTATGGGGATTTTTTTCTTAGTATTGGTCCATAGGATTTTTCTCTCCATGAATCCTTGGGTTCAATCTCATATAGAAACTCTACATTTTCACCAGATATAAAATGCACGAGCAACACATGGTTTGTCTAACCGTGTTCCATGACCATGTGTGTGTGTGTGTGGGGGGGGGGGGGGTTGAGATAGTTCATGGAACACAGTTGGTGCATGGTTTGTCCAACCATGTAGCCAGAACGTGTGACCCATTTTTCAGGTTAAATTGAATATTTTTCCTTAACAAATTATATGGATAACACCCCTACTTTCACTCTCAATTCCGACAGACATCCACCATTCTTCAACAATTTGAGATCAGAAGTTGCCTAGTTAGGATCCAAGTATCACTGAGAGGGGGAGGGGGATGAATCAGTGATATTTTCTTCTTTTTATGTTTCCTTATTTTTGAAACAACCATTGCCTCCTGTTAAAGAGTTTCTTCCCTACTGAACACACACAACCACATGAACACAAGATTTACAAGTTTTACTACTCATTAAGTGTAGCTATGTACTTGGTATGCTACGAAAAGAATATAGTAGCACAAAATCCACTAGAAAACACTCATTTGATGTGTAAAAAAACTTGTAGGATATGCCATTACACTCATGTAGCACTTGGAAAACAATATGAAAGCATGTGTGCACCTTTTTAGCACAAATAGGGAATTACAATATTTCAGTCCTTCTTTACAATTGAACTTGGTATTCATTGAAGTAAAAATATTCACTTTTCTACTGAGAATACAGTTAGAACTATCATGCACACAAACAAATATGTGCGAAGAACCCAAATTTTTCGTGCACCATTTTAGGTGTCTTGCATGAAAATTTTATGCCAAACACACAAGATTCAAATTTTGTGGCAAAACACCTCTTGTGCACAACTCAATCTTGTTCGCAACTCTCTTCTTGCACGAAAATTCACCTTCTAGCATGAAACCCTATTTTTTTCTCACACTTACCTTTACATAAAATTATTTCATGCCTCATATCTTGGGATTTCTCTAAGTGTCGAGATTAATAAATGTGAGGGGGTCACCTCTTATATATAGACCTCATCGACCACCGTGAGAAAAAATACTGATGTGTTGCGCAATACCCAGACATGTCGAGAAAAACCCCATTTGATGTCGCATTTGGTGCGTAAGTATCATTCGATCCAAACTCATCTTTCACAGACTTCATGCCTTTTCCATTTTTCGATGTTCTGACCTCGAATCATGACTTGTGTGCAACATTCCAAACTCCCTTCAATGTTGCGCACAAAAACCAATATTTCACCCGAGTCTTTCCTTTTCCATATTTTGATGTTCATATTCTGGAATTCCACTTGAACACAACATACCAATACATATTTAAACTTGAGTTCAAAAATCATTACCAAAAATCACATTTTTCTCTCTCCCAATTTTCAGCCCTAAAAATTTGGCAAACACTGGGAAACGACGCCACCTCAAAATCTGCTTCGGCCAGAACACCATTGCTGTTTCACTATCATCTGGATTATTCAGAAACCAACTGATTTCATCATGAACCATATCTTCTGGGATATGTAGTCTTTGATCTAACACCTTTAGCGTCATTATATTTTTAGCAGAAAGTATTGAACCTTCCATGTCTTTCACTGGCATCTTTCCTTCCAATCAAAACTGAATTTGTCTGGAAGTACCTTTACTCCCGTTTCTTTCATAAGGCTTTCATCAAAAGTTCTCCTAACTTATGATATTTGTTAAATATAATCCAGAAAATAATCTTCTAGTTTTCAAGTACTTTAAAAAGTGAATTGATTTATCTTCTTTGAAAATAAAAGATAACACTCTGTAACAGCAAACTCTTCTTACTTCCTTATCCATCCAACTTGGTCCCAAAAATCACCCCCTTTGGATTTTGATGTCAACCAAGATTCATAAATAACTAAAATTATTAACCTCAAGAAATGGATTAGTTATCAACAATTCTAATCCTACATGAGCTAACTCATTTTAGGAAATAATGATTATTTACAACCAAAAGCATGTTGTCCAAAAGCAGTGACTATGAAATTTCATGACCATATCTCCTCAAACATCTTCAGAACATCTTTAAATAATCTACTTCAGCATTCTTCACTTCTAAAAATTTCCTAGAATACAACAACATTGTTTCCTACAACCAATCCAAAAAATAGTTAGAATAGTTCACACAAACACATGTTGGATTCATAGCTTACCCACAACTCCCCCTTTATGCAAGCTTCCATAAGGGTAAATTTAAAAAACAATTATCCACCATGAAAAAACTATCCAAAGGTAAGATGAGACTGGGGAAAAAAACATGTACCTAAACCTTGATGAGAAGGAGGTTGGACACCCATGTTCAACCACAATTTTGAAAATGGGTCCTTCAGTAAAAGTTTTGTGAATATGTTAGCAAGTTGTTCCGGTGTTGGAATATACTCCAGCCTCAATTCACTCTTCTCCACCTATTATTTTATGAAGTGTTACTTTATGTCAATGTGTTTTGAATGATAATGTTAAACCAGATTCCTTGTAAGATTGATTTCACTCTGATTATCACAGCCCAAGAGAAAGGGTAGATTTACATCAACAAGGATATCATCCAACTTAGTATTCATCCACATGAGTTGGGTAGTAGCTTGAGTAGCAGCAATGTACTCATCTTTATTTGTTCTAAGAGTTACTGAATTCTGGTTATTGGAATTCAAACTAACACAACTTTTCCTTGAAAGAAAACTCCACCATATGTAGATATTCTATCATCAACATTTCCCGCCCAATCAGTATATGAATACCCGAACAGATCAATATTATCTAAGCCATCATACCTAATTCAAAAAAATTTATACCCTTGATATATTTGAGAATTCATTTTCCAGCAATCAAATGTGATTCTTTAGGAGCACTCTGAAATCTGGCATGCAAGGTAACAACATAGAGGATGTCAGGTCTTGAGGCAGTCAAATATAACAGACTTGCAATCAGCTTTCAAAACTATTTCTGATCAAATCCCTTACCTTCTACATATTTTGATAACTTGGTTCTCACTAAAATTGGTGTGGAAACAAGTTTCAATTCTTCCAATTCAAACATCTTCAGACGTTTATTCACATAATTTTCTTGAGAAAGAAAAACGTGGTTCTTCTTCTGTAAAATTTGCAACCCAAGAAATTATTTCATTTCCCCCAACATGGACATATCAAAAACCTTATTCATATCTCCAGAACATCTTTTGCAAGATATTTCATCATTCCCAGCGAAGATAATGTCATAAACATATACAATTACGATGATATAAAAGTCATGGAATTCCTTGAAGTAAAGATTGTTATCAACTATTCATTTCATGAAACTCAACTTCCTTAAGGACGCATCCATCTTAGAATACCATGCCCTTAGAGCCTGTTTTGTCCCATACAAATCCTCATTCAACTTACAAACATAATTTTCATTCTTCCCAATAACATATCCACAAGTTTTATCAATGTAAACATCTTCACCAAGATCACCATTCAAGAATGCAGATTTTACATCCATTTGAATGATTTTGTATCCTCGTTGTGTAGAAATAGCAAAAAAGATTCTGATTGTTTCAAAACATCCCACCGGAGAAAAAGTTTCATCAAAATCAACGCCTTTAATTTTCGAATACCATTTTCAAACCAATATTGGTATTTTTCTTATCACTTCACCTTCTTCATTCATCTTGTTTCAGAAAACTCACTTTATACCCATAATGTTTTTTTTGCCTGGATTGGGTAAAAGTTCCCAATTATTATTATTCTCTATCTAATCAAGCTCTTCATTCATATCCTGAACCCATTATAGATTCTCAAACTCTTTATTTACATCATTAGGTTTAAATTTTGAATTGAGAGAAGTATGTGTAATAAAATTCATTGTTATTCTTGTTTGAACCCTCTGATGTTGATCTCCAATAATGTTCAAAGCCTCCACTTATTTCCTCAACCTAGGATGATCTATTCAAATTTTATCCTCATCACATAAAATTACTAGGTTTCATTCCTCTTCTTAAGTAGGATTAACATAGTCTGTAGCATTATCATAATTGTTGACAAAATCTTCCCTATCAAGCTCAACTTCCACATCAGCATAAGACTGATTTTCATTTTCAACATTTTCAACTACTTTCACATTGAAAGAATCAATAATTCTTCCTATTTCTTTGTTGATAAATCTATATCCTCTTTCTTATGGAGAATATCCATGAAAAATTCCATCATCTCCTCTTTTCACAAACATTCCAAGGTTTCCACCTTTCTTCATTATAATGCATGGACTCCCAAATACTCTTAAGTGTTTCAAACATTGAGTTTTTCCATAGAACATTTCATATGGAGTCATAAATGAATTTTGCATGTAGAAACATTAGTTCTGAATGCACACCGTAGTGCTCATGGCTTGCCTCCAATAATAATGAGAAACACTATGTTCAAGTAACATAGTTCTCCCTATTTACACCATACTTCTTTTATTTCTTTTAGGAACCCCATTTTGTTAAGGTGTGTATGGTGAACTGAAATCATTATGAATTCCATTCTTCTTAGGATAACTTTCAGACTCTTCATTCTTGTACTCAACACTATTATAAGTTCTAAAATTCTTCACTAAATACTCACATTAATTCTTTGCTTTCCTCCTGAAACTCTTAAACATTTTCAGAGCATCTGACTTATGTTTTCTGTACATAACACAAGTAATGAAATTAATTTCATCAATGAACATAATGAAGTAATTATCTCTATTTTTTGATTTATTTCTCATTGGTCCACATATATTTGAATGTATAAGCTCCAAGGGCCGTTTTGAGCAAATGTCAACTCTCTTGTCCATAGAGTTTGTAATCTCCCCTTTCTCACAAATTAAGCAACAAAAATCTATTCTTCTAGATAAATTAGGCATATCTCAGACACCATATCACATTGATAACTTTCACATGCTTCTTTGACACATATGTCCTAGCCTTTTATTCCATAACTGATTTTCATCCACGACACCCATGTAACAAAATTTATGTACTTCAACAACATGGAACAAATTCCATTTTGTACATTGACCTCTTGTAACTACATTTCCATCATATTCAATTTTCACAAAAAAACCCATCTTTTCTGAAGATAACATTGTTACCCTCATCAAAGAGTTGTGACACACACAGTAGGTTCTGTTTCAACCAATCTCTTTTCCAAGTCAATGTGTTCTGGCCAAAAAACCAAGTAGTCTTTCTTTTTGGACCTAGCATAGATTTCTTTCTTAGATTTTAAAATCTTTAGCTTCTTAAATTTTTTTAGAAACATCTCTTGTTCTGGTAACATAATTAGGCAAAACTTATCAAGATGTCCAGGTCGATCAAATATTTCACAGATAGTTTCCAGTGGTTGGAACCTATTCCCAAATTTGACACAAACCTTCTCAGATGTCTTATAGACTTTATTTTGAGGGTTTTTTCTTTTTAAAAGATTAAATCCCCAGTACTTGTCTTTCAATGATTGTGGAATTTTAGTAATGTTTTTGATTGAACCAACACATGTTTTCCATGTGTCCAAATTAACCACAATAACAGAAGTAGCCATAGAATGAATCTTTTCCTCTGAAACTACCATACAGACTAGAGTGGGGAACATGCTTCTCAACAATATTCTTATGAAAACTCAGCTGACCATCGACAATCATATTTTCAATTTTAACTTTCTTCTTCAGCTCATATTTTTTTGTTCAAAATTACCAGAACTAGAAGTTTTAGAAATCTTTTTGGAATTGGGATTTTTAGATGCTTCTGATTTTTTTAGTATTGCTATATTTTACCACACATATAGCCTTTCAAGCAGTGTTCTTATTAGAACTAGTTCCATCATTCTTTTGAACCTTTGGAGGTAATTTTTTTAATCCTTATTAGGTTCATTATTAGTATAACTTTCACCATCTTAGGTAATAGAGTTTTCAAACCTTGTTTTCCTTTCCTCAACTTTATAAAGTTTGTGTTGGACAAGTTCCAACTCATCTTCTTTTGCCTTCAACTTTACTTCCAGATGATCATTACGATTTTTTCACTCTCAAGAGAATTTTTTAGATCATCAATCTCCTTTTCAAATTTTTTATTTCTTATTAGGAAAAATTCATGGTCATTTGATGAAGATTTTTCACTTTTCAATTTCCTATTTTTCTTTTCAAGCCTTCTAATCTTTCTCAAACATTCCTTCAGCTCTTATTTCATATACTGTTCAAGTTAAGTTTATTCTTCTTAAAAACTTATTCTATCAAAATCTTCATTATTAACTATTGAAAAAAATGTGTATTGTAGTATTTCAGTGCTTCTTTACAATTGAACAAGTGTATTCTTTGCAGTATAAATCTTCACTTTCTTACCTAGAAGCCGGTAAGAACTATCTTGAGCATAACTGAATACATGTGGAGAAACCAAATATTTCACGCAACCTTTTAGGTGTCATGTGTGAATATTTTATGCCATGCGCACAATATTCAAATTTTGTCTGAAAAAACCTCTTGCGCGTAACTCAATCATGCACGAAACTCTCTTCCTGTGCACAACTTCACCTTCTTACACGCAACTCTATTTCATTCACGCACTTCCATTTACATAAAATTATTTTTCACCACAGATATAATGATTTATCTAAGTGTAAAGATTAACAAATATGATGGGGAAACTCTTATTTATAGTCCTCTTTGACCCCCGCGTGCAAAAATCCCGATGTGTCACGCAAGACTCTGATGCATTGCACAAAAACCAATTTGACGTCGCATTGGGCGCGAAAGTCTCTTTTGCGCCAACATCATTTATCATGAACTTCATGAATATTACATTCAATTCATGCCTTTTTCATTTTTCGATGTTTTGACCTTGAATCATGACTTGCATGCAACATTCCAAACTCCCTTCAATGTTGCACACAAAAACCAATATTTCACCCGAGTCTTTCCTTTTCCAGATTTTGATGTTCGTATCCTGGAACTCCACATTCATGAAACTTACCAACCCATATTCAAACTTGAACACATCAATCTTTACCAAAAATCACATTTATCTATCTCTCGATTTTCAGCCCCAAAATTCTGGCAAACACTAGGAAATGATGCCACCTTAAAATCTTCTTCGGCAAGAACACATTTGCTGATTCACTGTCATCTGGATTGTTCAACAACCAACTACTTTCATCATGAACCATATCTTCTATGATATATAGTATTTTAACGAACACCTTTAGCATTATTATATTTTCATCAGAGAGTACTGAACCTTCCATGTCTTGCACTAGCATATTTCCTTCGAATCAAAACTGAATATGACTGGCTATACCTTTACTGCCCATTCCTTCATAAGGATTGCATCACAAGTTCTCCTAACATATGATATTTTTGAAATATAATTCAGAAAATAATCTTATGGTTTTTAATTCCTTTACAAATTGAATTGATTTATCTTCTTTGACAACAAAAGACAACACTCTATAACAACAAACACTTCTTACTTCCTTCTCCAACCAACTTGGTCCCAACAAGATCCTCCTCCCATCAAGCTAGGTTCTTGGATTAATTTACGATTATGACTCTAATTCATCTTTTGATCAACTTGTTGGATAGAAACTAGTTATTTATCTATTCATATTTAACCTTTTGTTATTTTTCTTCCTCTAAATGGAGTTACTTTGGTCTAATCTCTTATGCACTACTTTTAAGGCATTCATCCATTTTTACATTTTCTTCTAATGTGGAATGAAAAAAAGGTTGATACTAGATGAGTTATATTTTACATGTATAAGGTTAGTGGTATACTAATTATCCATCAATGTTGAAATGTTTTATATTATTCATTGTGTATTGTAAGATGATTTCACAATGCATTACCCCTAAATTGAATCTAGTTTCAATTGCTTTCCTCAATTTAGAACCGAATTTCGTTACTAGATCCCATGAGATGTTATAGGTTTTCAAAATCAATGTGTGTCACCCCTTTAGGATTTCCCCTTATATGTCGATTTGAACTTTATGGTCATATAAAAAAACACACATCTTTGTGTTTGGTCTTAAATTAAAATTGAGATATAATAAATGAAATAGATAATTGTTGTGGTGTAGTATGAAGAACACATTTATTAATATATAGTTAGTTAAATGGACGTGAATGGTATGACCACATAGTCTAATTAAATAGAATAATGGTTACAATATTGTTAGAGATAAATTCCATTGAAATATAAATTACCTATTGGATATTATTAAAGCCTTTTTCTAGATTTCACTGGTATAATAAATGAGTATGAAGACCCTTATGATTTATTATATATAGGCATGGCATCCCCTTTTTTATTTGTTATATATGGGCATGGTGTCCCTTATACCATTGTGATATATGGGAATGAAAACCCTAATGGAATATTATCCATACATACACATATATATATAGGCATGTATATCCTTATGAATTAGGATGAACATTCATGATGACCCTATTAATATGGAATGGGAATGGTGAATTTTGATAGTTATGATAAATGGGCATGGATACCCTACAATTATGATTTTGTCATGATAATGCTATTATTATTATGATTCATGTAGGGATACCCCATTGATATGATTCGGGGGCATGACAACCCTATTGATATGATTTTGTCATGGTGACTCTATTGATATGATTTGGGAATGATGAGATTAATTTTATTTTACTATGCACGACATCCCTTATTCTAATGGTATTGATCATGGAATCCCTTATTCTTGTGATTTTGGGTATTGAGTCCCTTGACACTTGTGAGACTCATGCTACAGACCGTGGACACCTGAGTTACGACTCAGGTCTAGTATAATAAAAGTATCCATATATATTTTTGTATACATCACTATGTTTACAGACCATATATTTGTATATTCATGGTTACTTATTCAGAGATTATCTGGAATGGGCCAAAGAAGGTAGTGTCATCCTGGAATCCTTCATGAACCAGAGTCGAACCTTTTACAAAAATTTATTGCTACTTACCATTATATCTATACACTAATCATATTATACACAATGATTGAATATTTATAGAAACTTTTGGTAGGGCCTACTAAGTTTATCTAGAACCATATCCGGATTTATGATGGTACCCTAGAAACTTATGTGGATATAGGTAGGGATAGGTGCAAGTTATTAATTATTGATACTTGATTTGTTTATAGTTTGGGAACAGGGGAGCACATGACTGAGCTATGGACTAGGATGCTATTGGATATAGCCTTTTTGGTCATTTTTTTCTAATAAATTTATTTTATTGTAGGCCTATATCCATGTATGTATATTTCCTTTTGATATATACATGAAATATAATCATTTTTATATGATATTGATATTGTTGATGATTTTTTTATTACATCTAGTTATTTACCTTCCGCTATTAGTCATTTATTATGATTCCAATATTTATCTATCTACTTCACCATTATTCTAATCTGATCATGAGGGTATAGTCTCCCCAATATACTGCCTTGGACCCTCACTGCTAATTAGTAGCCTATGGTGTACAGGGAGGCATGATTGAGGCCATGTGGCCCACATACTCGAGGCACTGTTTACTGGCATCTAGGTTAGGACATCCCAAAGTGGTATTAGAGTATATTTATTTTATTTTATCTTATAATTTGGGAATACTATTCACGAAATTTGGAATGTGTTGGAATTTGGTAATGAGTTATGGGTGGGAGTTTCTAACCCATGTATAGGAAAAATCTGAATCACTTAGGATGAGATATTATGTTCTCACTTATGCTTGTTGCAGTTTATTTGATTCCACCATTGGGTGAAACACATTATGTCTGATATTTATTTTTATTATTGAGGAATATTAACACATGTATATCATGTGGTGTGGTAAAAGAAAATTATTTTCCTAGTTTAACATAGTGTCTGACCAAGGTCATCTCATATAGGTATATTTTTAATTTCGTTCACTCCCTTAATAAAATTCACATAAAATAATTCATTTTATTGTTTTTAGTATTTTATAGAAAATATAATAATTATATTTGGGTTTTTGATTAATTTATAAAATAATGAAAAGAAATAAAACATCAAAATTTAAATTTAAAACAACATTAAATTATAAACAGAATGAAATTTAGAAAGAAAGAACATGGTTCTGAGTTTGGATTTGGTGTTGTATCATTATTCTATTTTATTTGTATAGTTTTAGTTTTATAATCCATTCATGAAATCTAAATATGAATTATTATCCTTTTATTAATAAACTATGAAGTCTCAAAATACTTGAGCAATCTAAATTTGATCCCATCCTATAATCAAGGTTGATGACACACCTTGGTCAAGGGTGTCCCATTATCGAGGACCCGACTCTATAAATTCCATTTCATCTATTGAATTGATCAAATCCATAATGTGAATAGATAACCAATGGAGAATGGGAAATGCGATTAAACAAAATAATTTAAAAAGATTTAGTTTCATATCAGGGAGGACATTTGACACACCCATGCAAGCCACTTAGATATACCATAGGAATAAATTAAACCTTAAATAAAAATTCAAAAACACCTTGACCTCCCTCAGTCCAAGCCTCAAGTCAAACTCATATTATTGGGAGTAAGAGATTAATTTGTTGGATAGGAATAATAGAAGAATAAATAAAAAAAATTTAATGAGGATTAGAAAATAAGAAGAATAAAATAAAAGAAAAAAAGAAAATGAAATATAAAAAAGAATGTTAATATAATAATAATATTAAAAATATTTTAAAGAAGTAGAATAAAAATAAGAAGAATTAAAAATTAGAGAAAAAGAATAAGAAGAAAAGTGGAGGATCACAATTGTAAGAATAATTAAAATTATTGAATTATCTTAATAAAATAAATTAAAATTAAAATTAAAAATGAACGACAATAAACTGAATAAAAGAAAAATATAATGAAATTTGAAACAGAATGAATAAAATAGAATGGATCAGCATCCCAAGCCTCATATGGTTGGATTACCTCTGTTGGGGTGTCATAGACTCTACTTCAGTGGTGAAACATGACTACTTTTATAGGAAGGTTGAATGGATCTCAATATTCCTAAGCCTTTATGGCTTTAAAATATTCATTATAGATATCCATTAAGTCCTCATGAGACTCAATTATTTGAAATGGAAACACCAAAATCATACATGTATTTGAATATTTGAACATGGAAATATATTTGGTGTGGCCCAAGAATAAATGTTAGTGAGGCATGGGACCCCTTAGTGGAGCAGTGGTGTATGCATGGGAAACAGTGACTTTTTTTGGAATCTGTGCATGGAAATGATTGAAACGGCCGCAAAAGAGGAAATGAAGTTCTTATATTCTTCCTATGACCTTCTATGTGGTCAGATAATCTTTTGAATGATATTTCTGTTGGTTTTTCATTGCTTCTAGGTAATCCCAGAAGATTATAGGTGAAAAAAGTGGCCATCGGGTAGAGTTCATGATTTCTAGGGGCATCCATGGTGGATTCTGGTGGAGGTAGTGGGCGGAAGACTGTCTTAAGTGGCAGAGCAAGGAAACAAATGAAGACTGAGTATATCCAAGGTCTGGGCTACAGATCTAAGTCAAGACGATGTAATTTATGTAAAAAATGAACCATAATGTGTAAAAATGAATCCCACATCAGAATAGTCAGTTGGAGGGTGATCACTTATAAATAACTGCCTACCACCACAACCATAATGAAGTCATCCAGTTGTCAGAGGACACCCATCACCACTATAGACCACCCCATACCAGGGAAACATTCCTCCCACGACCATGAGGCATTGACCACTACATACTCATGTCCTATCGGGATGCGGCCAAGCTATGAAACCATGAGATTTAACAACGCCCTCTGCCACCTAAGAATGACTTGTTCCCTTATTTGAAACTTGTCTCTCGATTTATCTATCTTTTTGGCCTGAATAGTAGTGTGGCCCCTTGTGGTATACCAATGTTTCATGTGGTCCTTGGTTGAGGGATGTCCCAAGATGGCCATTTTTTCTGGTAAACTCCTACAAATGTATAAGAACTTGGAAAATTTCCAATCACATTATAAAATTTATTAGAAAGAATTTATTAAGCCCAAAATTCATTTATAAATTCCAAAATAAACATTTTAATCATTTCAAAAAAAAAATTATACAACTTTCTTATTTTCCCTCAAATAGATAAAAAATTAACTTTATGGGTATTATTCATTGAAATTACTTTAAAATAATCCAAAATTGTATAAAAATATGCACCAAATATGAAATTTCTAAATACATCCACACTTAACCAATGCTTGTTCTCAATCATTGAATCTTATAAAAGAATATTATAGGGAACCAATATTATCAATATTTAAATTTCAATAAAATCAAATGATTATCAATTTTAAATAAAACTTTGAAAATGCACATAAAATATAAATTCAATTTCTCGATTTTCAAAGAAAAAATAAAATGAAGAATTTTAATTTTCCCAATTTGAAAATGATATAAATTCTATTCTCATTCATTCATGTTACTTTATATATTATTATTAAACATTCCAATTCTAGATAAGTCTTACTTTTGAATCTCATAAATAACCTCTCATGATACAAATGAATTAGAGTTTTTCTCATATCATGAGAATATGATCCTTATCCATAGTCTTGTAAATAAGCTATTTTCTATACTTTGTAAAGACAAAAAGCACATAAAATCATGAGGACTTACAATAAAATTTCAAATGAATTTGAGGCTTAAGTATACGAGAATTGATGTTTAAAAATTTAATTATAAAAAATGAGGTTCATATCTTATATTATGAATCATGATATAAAAAGTAAGTGATCAATTAAATTATCCCATTCAAATTGTAACAGCTCAAACTTCCCCCAAATCTTAAAGTAAAGATCATGATAAAATTTAGCACAATGAATGATTTGTGAAACCTCTAGAATGTTTCTCTACATTTATGTATTTTTTCAAGGAACCTTTTAATTTTTTTTATTTTTTTAAAGTTATTCTTAGAATAAACCTCACATCCACCACCTAACTACATAAAATAAAAATCATTGTTCTTATAATGATGCTTTTTTCCCAAATCGTAACCCTTTTTTGTTAATTTTTTATTATTTACTTTCCTTTTTTATTTAATATGACTAAAGTAATAAATATTACAATGAATTAATCCACAAACATTCTCAACATCCCGAAAGTATCACCCCCACACTTCTTTTTTACAATGTAAATCATTCCTTTATTCATGAATCCCTATTCAAGCACTTAAAATTTAAAATATCAGAAAAATACGAAGAGGAGGGTAGGAATGGATAAAAAAGGATTGAAACATGGATCAATCCTTACAAGGTCATTCATGGATTTTTTGGTTTAAACAATTATTGAAGTAAATGTGTAATTTCAAGGATATGGGATTTTAAAAAGATTCCACAATCATTTTAAATGTGAATTTGTACATTCATAACTTTTAAAAGTTCAAATGAAATTTATGGTCACTGACATGTCCCAAGATCACTCAAGAAATATACTCAAGAATAAAATAAGAAGTACTTAGTCTAGAAATACTCTTGATAATGAGATATATGAAATTGTAAAATCACTCAAGGGATGATAAATAATAAAAAATCAATTCACATGAAATTTCATAAATTCAAAGCATAAAAAATGATTCGGAAATTTCATTTACATGACTAAATTAATTACTTCATGTAATGAGTCCTCATTTTAATATCCATGATTTATTTTTAAAATACAATTATCCATTTTACTCATTCAATATTATTAACATTCGAATCTAAAACATGTAATCATGAGATTCCATATAAAATTAGGAATCCTTGAAAATTCACGTAAAGCATAAATTCATGCATGGGAATTAAATTTCAATTTAAGGCTCAAAAAATATTTTTGAAAAAATATAGGGATATTAAAAGATAAAAGTGAACTCCCTTTTTAAATAACGGTTTGGTTATCTTCCTATACTGTTTGAGGGGTACCTTTTTCCATCATGAACCTAAAAATGTAAATCACTAAATTAAGATTAAGGTTCATGTCAGTAAAAATCAAAAAGTTAAGAGGGGGTGGAATTTATGTTAGAATAATCATAAGAATAAAATTTAAATCCTAGAAACAAAGTAAAGATAATTCTTGGTTTTATCCCCCCCAAGTGGGACTTGAATTTTTACAACCTCGAGAGGGTAGTACCAATAGTTATCCAAAGTCTGATAGTGGATGGATATTCGTGGACTTGATCCAAAAATCACATCTTTTCCTAGATTGAACTTATTCTTTTTGGTGTGGAATGACCCATGGATAGAGTATACTATGTCCTCTACCTTCAAAATTAGTTATATATTGCATGGTGGGGATAAATGAAGTTTTAATCATACTCTTTCTTGGTTACTACTTGTGTAACCTCATATTTCTATTCACTTTCCCTATCTTTCACCTCTTCCTTTTTAGTGTGGAATGACCCATGGATAGAGTATACCAGATCCAACACCTTAAAAATTATGAATAGATTTCATGGTGAGTGTAGGATGAATTATAAACCATTCTCTTTCTTGGTTACTACATGGGTAACCTCCCCTTTCTCTTCTAGTGTTGGATTTACATAGGCTGCATGAATTGAATGATTAAAGGGAGAATAAGTAGGTATTTTTTACTTGAAAAAATTTAAAATTTAAATTTTTAATAATTAATTTATCCCTTTCAAAGTGATCACCCTCTTTCTTGATTTCCTCAGGCTCAACTACTTGGATTTCTTAATATGGATCCTCAAATGTATGTTCAAAAAAATTACGGAGCTCTATGTGCCCCTCAATAGGTGCATGTATAGTTTCTTCATCTTATTATAAGAAATGACAAGAATTGAAAAAATATGAATATTCAAAACAATAAAGAGTGATACTCAAATCAGATTGAATAAATTAATAAAATATATAGTTTAAAGAAATATCATCTGTCAGAGTTGTTTTTGGTTCAATCACCACCTCAGTGGTAAGTGACTCTTAAATATGGATCTCAATGGATAGAGGTAGGTAGACGACCTCGTCTATATTTTCTTAAAATTACATCATTGATGTTGATTCCACCTCTTTAATGTCTAGTGTGACATGCAATTGTATTATCTATTCTACTTTTTAGGGATCAAGGAGATCAATTTGTACCTCATATTCATTCTATAATTCACCCACTTCTTGTTGATATTTCATATTGAGCTGAACATATATGTTTTACTCATCATGAATCCACTGTAGATCATCATGGTTTTTGGATTTGGATCTTCAAATGGATGGTTTGTGGATACTCCACAATCTATGACTCATCCTCTTTTATGTATTTAGTAAAATTGGGAAACTTTAGAGGAACTTCATTCTTGGTCTCCAATATTTTATAATCCACTTTGACTGCATCAATAATATCTTCTAGTTCTTGAAATTAAAGTCTTGTGTTATTCCCATTTATCATAATCATGGCCAGGTTAGTGAGTTCATCTAGATTTTTTAGGAGATCTACGTCTACATAATTTTGAAATAATGGTTCTTGCACCAAAGAGTAATTATTCCATGAATTTAAAAAATTATCATTTGAAAACATTAGGGTAAAAAATTTATATATTTTTAAAGAAATTTAAAAACTATGTACTATGAAAATAGAAAAATATAATAAAATAACTAATTGGATCCCTAAAAATGGCACAAGTTTTGATGAACTCCTATCACAGGGTATGGAAAAGGGAAATTATTTTTCTAGCATAGCATAGTGGATGACCATGGTCATCTCACTTGAGGAGCTTATCATTTTTGTTCACTCACTTAATCTAATTGACATAAATAAATTCCTTTTATTTATTTTATTATTTTATGGAAACAATGATAAATCTTTTTGGGGTTTTTATTACATTCTAAAATATTGAAAAGACATGCCAAATGACAATTTAAATTTAAACAAACTTGAAATTATAAAAAAAAGAAATTTGAAATGAAATAACATGGTTTTGAGTTTGGTTTTGGTATTCTATCATTATTCTTCTTTATTTATTTAATTTAAGTTTGATAATACATTCATTAAATTTCAATATGAATTACTACCCTTTTATTTAGGAATTTTGAAACATCTAAATCCTTAAGAAATATAAATCCCACATCCTCTAATAATCATGGTTGTTGACACACCATGGTCTAGGATGTTCCATCTTCTAGGAATAGCATCTATTGATGTCGTATCATCCATTGATTGGATCAACCCCATCATGTGGTGATATATCCAATTAAGAGAGGGAAAAGAGATCAAACAAAAGAACAATAATAGATTGATTTGCATGTCCTGGGGGACATTTGACACACCCATTCATGCCACTCATATTTATCAAAAATATAAATTAAACTTTAAAGAAAAATTCAAGAACACATTGACCTCCCCTAGGCCAAGCCTCAAGATATCCTCACATTATTAGTAGTAAAATATATCTTTGGCGGATAGAAAGAAGAGAATAATAAAGAAAATAGAAGAGAATGAGGATGAGAATATAAAAAGAATAAAAAAATAGAAAAATTAATTGAAGAATGTTAAAATAATAATAATAATAATAATAATAATAATAATAATAATTAAAATAAGTAGAATTAAAATAATAATAATAATAATAATAGAATAATAATATGAAAAGGGGTGGATCATAAGTGGAAGAAGAATTAAAATAAATTAACTTTTTAATTAAATAAATTAAAATTAAAAATTAAAATTAAAGAAAATAAACTTAATGAAAGAAAAATAAAAAGAAAACTTAAATAATATGAATTAAAAAGTATTGAGTAGCATCTCAAGCCTCTTGTGGGTGGATTCCCTCCGGTAGGGTGTCGTGGAATCTCCTTAAATGGTGCAACAAAAACCCTTTTATAGAAATGGAGAATAGATCTCAGTATGCTGAAACCTTTATAGATTAAAAATATTCATTAAAAATATCCATTTAATCACCCACGAGACTCACTACTTTGAAATGGAAACACAGGTTTTTGAATATTTGAGTTTGGAAAAATATTTGGTGTGGACCGAGCATACATAGAAGCATGGAAAGGGATGTGGTGGTGGCATGGTGGTGCATGCATGGGAAGTTGTAGATTTAGTGGTTGTTGTACATGAAAAAACTTGAAATGGAAGCGAAGGAGGCAGTGTAGGTTGTCTCTTATTTCACTGTATTTCAAAGTGTATGAAGGATCCTTTTAATGATCATCATGTTAGTCATTCATTTCTTTGAGTTCATCCCTGATGATCAAAGGTTGTGGTACTATCCAACAGTTTGAGTTCATGATTTCTAGGGGCATCCATGGAACATTTCAATTGAAGCAATGGGTGGCCAATGGTCACAGGTGGTGGAGCGAGGTGGTGAGCGGTGAATGAATCAATCTGAGGTGCGGGGAGTAGAGCTGAGGCAAGACGATTTCATTTATTAAAAAAATGAATAGTGACATGTAAAAACTCATCCCAAATTAGAATAGATGGTGAGAGTGAAAGTGATTATAACCAACCACCTCCCACTACATTTTCAATGAAGTAGGATAGGGGTCAGCAGATTCCTGTTGTCACTGTGGGCCACCACGTCCCGATGAATCATCCTCCAACAACCATGCGGGCTTGACCACCCCATGCTCAGGCACTACTAAGCTACGACCAAGGTATGAACCTACATGATTTTACTACCCATTTGACACCTATGAAAGGCTTGAGGCCCCATGTGAAGCCTACCTCTTGAGATGGATATACCGTGGGCCTACATGGCTGGGTGGCCCCTTCTTGGCCACTTATTTGGCATGGGGGCCTGGTTAAGGGCTTTCCCAAGATGGCATTTTTTATAAACTCTTAAAAATGTAGAAAAGACATGGAAATTTTGAAATCCCAAAACAAAATTTATAGGAAATAATTTCTTAAGAACAAAATTCATTTCCAAATTCCAAAAAAACCTTTTTGACCATCTTAAACAACATTAACTACACTTTCATATTTTACCACAATTTGATAGAAAATTAAATTTATGAGTGTTATTCATTGAAATAATTTTTTAAAATCATTTAAAATGGATTAAAAATATGAAAAAAATATGACTATGTAAATTATATTTTATCCTTGGCCTGATATCACTACTGGAAAATTACCCTATACCCATGGTTTGATACTATGGGTATAACCCATGAAACCATTGGTATAGGATATGCCCATGGTTCCATGAACTGTGGGCTCCCAAGGCATCAATATTTCCATATACCCATGGTTTTTTTAGAAACCGTGGGTATAGCCCACTGAATGTTTATATTACCCATGGTTCTGGTAAACCATGGGTATACATCTATAACCATGGTTTACAGAACCGTGGGTATAAATATTTAATGCACAAATTATATACCCATGGTTAAGTAAACTGTAGGTATAGATAATTTTCTTCACATCACACATAACCACAATTTGTTGAACCATGGGTATAGATAGTTTTACAGCTGCATATATACCCACTATTTAATAAACTGTGGGTATAGATGGTTTTCCCAGAAACTGTAGCTACCCACAATGGTTTCACCTTGCTCTTGAAAACTAGAATGAAAAACACTATGAAACAATGGAAAATTTCTTATAAAAAAAATGGACCCACTAGGAAACCACACCCCCACTCTCCACCTGGACATAACCCCCTTGCACCCCCAGACACCCTTCCCCCCTACACACCCCCCGTTCCCTCTTGACACATCTTGGACAGACCCTCCCCCCATATACACCCTAAGATACCCCTTGGACACCTCCTGGACACCCCCACTCCCCCTAAATCCCCTCCCTCACCTGGAAGGACCCCCAAAACACACCCCCTCCCCCCTGAACACCTCCACTCCCCCTAGATAGAACCCCTTGCACCCCTTGGACACCCCCTTGACACCCCTCCCCCTGGACACCCCCCTTGGAAACCCCCTAGACACCCTCACTCGACCCCCTAAACCCCCCCCCCCTGTGGACACCCCCCTGGACCCTCTTGACACCTCATTGACACCCCCTCGACCCCCTAGACACCCCCTGCACACACCCTCCTCGAAAACCCCCTTCCCCCCTCTACCCCCACTCCCCCTTCCCCCTACACATTCCCCCTAGGCCCCTTCACCCCCTTGAAACCCCCCTAGATATCCCCCCGACCCCTTCCTTGACATCCCCTGCCCCCTCCCTGCCCCAACCCCCATGACCCCCCATGACCCCCTCCTAGATAGCCCCCTCACCCTGCACCCCCACACCCCCTGCACACAGCCCCCATCCCCCTGGACCCCCCTTGGATACCCCCCATGGACACCCCCACTGGACCCCCTGGACACCCTCCCCCCATATACACCCCTCCCCCTGCACCCCTCACCCCACACCCCAACAACCCCTGACACCTTCACCCCCACCACCCCCACACACCCTTCACATTTCCCCCAGCCCCTAAACCCCCTAGACACCCCTACTAGACCCCCTGGACTCCCCCTCCCCTCATAGACACCCCCTGGACACCCCCCTCCCTCTGCACCCCCACACCCCTACCCCCTTCACCCCCACTACCCTCTGCCCCCTTCACCACAACTTCCCCCCAAACTTCAAAAACAGGACAACCATTTCAACCCATTTTAGGTAAAGAATTCAAAGGAATAGGTTTAGGTTAAAAATATTAGGCTTAATTGGATTTTATGGAGCCTTAAAATTATGCATACATTGCTTCAACCTTGACTGTTCCCATCAAAATGGATTAAACTACTAAGAATGTTAGGTCTGGATTCTTTGATCAAGTATTGATTGAAGTGGATCTAATATCCCCTTTGATTGGTAGAGAGTGTTTTTTAACTGCCCTAGATGATGAATTCTCTTTAAGAATAGTCTATGAGAAGTTTCAACTATTCTTCTCTAGTTTTGAGTCTATTGGTCACATAAAAGATCATTTTTAAGAGATCTATCATGCTCCTTCTTCTAAAAGAAAGGTCATGGTTTTTCTCATTGCCTCAAGAAGAAAAATAATGTTCTACCACTAAAATTTGTTGAGGATATCATAAATATTGCTATTGAAGGTATGAATGACTATTTTGAAGAGATGAAAACTAAAACGACTGAGAAATCCCACACAGTGGAAACTTCTCAGCTAAGAGGTAATGATGATGGTCCAAAAGAACTAATGTTGGCTCATGATAGTCAAAATCTGTAAAAGGATTTTGGAAACGAGTTAAGTTTCACTAATTGGACTGGACCTTCATTTAAAGTAGAGAGACTAGGAAATAGAATTGTTCTTAAGGTTGGCAGTAAGGCACATCCAATTGGTGTGAACCCTGATGAAATAAAGAGAGACAATCAAAACTTGGGCTCAAGTGGTGGATTCTGAAGCAGTAATGGATACAATGGAGGAGTCGTTGGTAAATGAATTACACCTATGTTGGATAAAACTTTCATTTTAAGGATTTACACCTATTTAATCTACATATCCTTAATGTGACTGAATAGAGTAGTCATCATTTTATCTTAGTGTGGTTTCGTAGTCACCAGAGATCTGACTAATCTTTTGGCTTGTGAGGTGTATTGATCATAGTACCAATGAGGGAAGTCACATTGTTCAAATGGGGTAAGTGGGTCATATCATGGTTGCTTGATATCACCACTATAATATAACCAAATAAGAATCATGTGACCACCTATCTCAACCTTGGGTTCCTATATAAGGATTGTATGTATAGCTAGAGGAGTAATGGAGTCCCCTTTAAAATTGTATCACTTTAGGGACAACTCGACAAGGATCTCAGTAGCAAGTATATTAAGAATGATTTCTCCCATAAACAATCAATTAAAATCCTATAAAATTAAAAAAATCAGCATGAAAAATATGTATATTGAATGTCCATTCCAAAGGAAAAGAAAATAACTAGAAGCAACACAATAAAAGAAGGAAAAAATAAAACACACTATTAATCCCTCAACTACCCCGATCTCCCTCCACTGCAAAAGAAAACTTTATAGCCGCCTCCAGTGCTCTTCTGGCCCCCTTCGCAGAATATAAGTACCCTCCATCTGTAAAGAGAGATAAAAGGCCTAAATGGATGATGCGATAAAGAAAATAAAATAAAAACTAAACTAAAACATTCCTATCTACTATGATTAAACAAGTCACCGCCCACTATATAAAAACCACAATGATCCATGGGTTCATGTTATTGCATGAAAATGGGAATAGAAATATGATGAGAATGGTTTCACCAAATTATCTTAATAAAATAAAGAATAGAAATATGATGAAAATGGAATATAATATCAATGAAATAAATGTTTAAGAGTGTTAAATTATGAAAATGGAGTCTCTATAATTGATAATTCTAATGGAAATGAAAACTGAAGATACTAAAGCTTTTTCTTAGATCTTTGAATATAATGATTCTATTTATAGTCATTGTTCAAGATTACATTTTAATAAGATTCACTATGTGAGCATATTTATAATGAAAAAGAAACTTGATTAGTTTTTAGGAATAATGAAAGTGAATGAATGTTGATGCTCAAGTAAATCTTCATAGATCAAAATATTACAAAACACATTCTTATTGATGTATGGGAATGATATGGGGGTAATGGGATTCTTGTTGAAAATTAAAGACTCAATTTGAGTCTGTATTGAATTCATGGGAATAACACAATGATCATAATAAAATACTAAAATGTTCTAAGACATATCCATGCTTCTTCACACAAGTTAATCTCTTCAGTTGTTTCTCTCACAAGACTTGGTCTAAAGTAATCACTTATACAAACCTCCACCATAACAATGGGGTTTGAAACAAAGGGCGGTATAATGCTATAAACAAGGAAATATGAATCATTTTAGGGTAACGGAAGATATAAGAAATATCTATTAAATGAAAATGGTCCTCCTATGAACTACTAAATCTTATCACATGAACTCTAAGAACCTCCTCCCAAATTTATGATCACTAAAATTATCCCTTGAGAAGAATAAGGTATAATGAACTCATGGTTAAGATGGTTCCCAATAATAAATGAAATGACCATCCAAAACCTTGAGAGAAAACTTGGGCTTGTGTCATAGATGACAATAATCAGTTCAATATACAAGCTCAATAATTCATATTTATACCCAACTGCTATATCTTTATAGACTTCATCACATTAATTGTAATGAAATGCACCAATTCAGTGAATCTATTAACCACTACTATAGCAACATCATGATTCTGAACCATCTCAGGAAAGATAATATTAAATCCTAGAGAAAATCCCTCTCATTTCACTAAATGGATGGGTAATAGTCACAACATGACCACTAGTCATTGGTGTTCAATATTTATTACCTATATACCTTCTCAAAGTCTATGTGGACAGTTTACTAGAGTATAGGTTTAGAGAAACTTTCTTGTAAAAATAAGAGACCATATTTGGATCCTAGAATTAACGAGTAAATTAATATTCCCTAACCACCCATTGATAGATCATCACAATTAAGGTTTAACATAATGTTAGGGATATTAGAATTTTACAGTTAAACATCCTATAACTTATTAAGTAGAGCCAATAATGAGATCTAACCAATAGAAAAACAAAACTCTATCCCAGTATGTACCAACCAAGTGAATACCAATAATTTAAAGATTATATTTGGGGAATGATATCAGATTTTGGATATATAGAAATTATTGGGAAAACATGATGATTTACATCAAGGAGGAGGATGTTCCAAGAATATGGGATCATGGGATCTATATAATCACTACTGGAAAATTGGGGGAAATATATTCATTCATTAACAATTGCATATATAAAATAAGTAAAATACAAAACTAGTATTAAAAAAACACTTTTCATTTTTTTACAATATCAAAAAGAGGTCATAGAAAAAAATTAAGGAAAGATGAAATAAACTATTCAATTCCTTTATCCACTGCTCTCCTGCTACAATTTACAAAAAATACCGTGGAACCCTTTCATAAGATGTTGAAGAACCATAAAAACATTGATAATTGGATATCTATTTTGTTTACAAACCTTATTTTGGTGATGTCGTGAATCTTGGATTAGTGAACTCATGGATTATGTCTTCAACCTCCCCATTTTCCAAATTCTCCATCTAGTGTTGAAAATAAAGATAACACATTCATCATAATCATCTAATTCGTACATCAAAAAACAAAAAATGATATGAATCTAATTAATTACATCTTCCATATGTTGGACATTTTTGAAAACTTTAAATAAGACTTATACAATGAATACATGAAATTTTATGCATGAAGTACTTGGTATATCATTATAAACTAATTTCTATATGAATGTAATAAGAAAAAATATATACACCCTATACATATATAGAACCAACGAAATACATAAATAGAAACAACTTATTCCAAAAATTTAAATTGAACCCGTCGTATGCCAAAAAACATACCTATTAAATAAGGCATCCCATATGCTGGAACCTTATGGAGAATGGACCCATTAAATCATCATATAGATCCATTTATATAAAACAACACCAAAAAACTACTTATATACAATGAGTGAAGCTTCATTTACAATTAATTTAACATGTAGGGTTTAAGTACAATGAAACATTGGGTAACATCAATGATATATATATATATATATATATTCACCACAAAAGGTCCTATAGGAGGCATATGTGAGGTAGAGGTTGGAATTGATGATGTGGAAGTAATTAAATAAGAGGCTGAGGCTAGGGAGCTAGTGGTAGATATATGGGGTAAAGGAAGAGAAAGTGATTCTAAAACACGGAAATTAGAAACATACATATATGGCTCTAGGATCATTGTGACATTATCCACATCCCTAGTCCCATGTTCCATAAATTGATGAAACTCATTATTCACTAACTTGAATTGATTAATAAGAGAAATCATTACCAATAACTTATCTAACATACATCAAAAAGTTGTTGTTTGGGGTCGACATCTTAAAATATCTATCCAATGATATGAACTAATTCTTGAGATATTTTTTAGTGTAAAACCATTCGATATAATAAATAATTTCACCTATGAATAATTTTTTTTATTTGGTAGTCTTAATGGATTCATCTTTAATTAAATCATATTTCTTTTCTCTTTAAGAAGAAGTGTTCATTTGAACTTGATTTCTAATATCATTCACATTGTCCAAAATATTTTGAATTTCATCATGTATCAACATTAGAATAAAATCACCATTAATAGATAATGAAGGAGTAGAATAAGGTGTTGATACATTGCTTGAAGGTCTGGCTGGAGTGGTTATCACTTTGAGATATCTTATACCCATGATATCTAGAATATTTTTTATTCAACTTATAGTGATCTAATGTGTATTATAAAACCTCAAATTTATCTTTATAAATATTTAATCACTTCATTTATATTATCTATTTTTATAAATAGTCTTGGACAAATTTGTGGAGTAACAAATTTAATACTGTGTGAAATATATTCCTCTTTGTTAGGAGTATTTTCCCAACTAACAGAAAAAAGAACTTATTTCAAAACATAAAAATGGTAATTCTTGATCTAAATAAAATATGTAGAAGTTATTATAGTAGGTTGATCCGAAGAGGGTTCATCTTGTAGATATAGACCAACATGTGCTTCATTAGGAGAACCATCATAAGTGGAATCATCATCCAGATCAGAATAGTGAGAACGTA
Organism: Viscum album; assembly: GCA_963277665.1. Taxonomy (NCBI): domain Eukaryota; kingdom Viridiplantae; phylum Streptophyta; class Magnoliopsida; order Santalales; family Viscaceae; genus Viscum; species Viscum album. Next base: position 1,804,712,305 of record OY728146.1, read on the forward strand.
ACTCATGAGTCTTTCTCCATGATTCCACTTTAGGAGGGAAATGATAAGTAGGTTGATACTAAGAGAGGCCTCATATTTTTCTTCTGAATCCTCTATTACACAACTATTTTTTGAGAAGATTCATAGATATTCTATTCTTGAGAGTGATTAATAGGAATATATCCAGGAGAAGGAAAAGTGGAGAAAATCATTAATATATCTTCGTAAGATCCAGGTCAAACCAATATTTTAAAAAAATGAGAATAATGAAACTTTAGATTAACAGATTCATTATTCTTTTAAATAATAACAAGAATAGTTTTTCTATATTTTTAGGATTTTCTTTGTCATCATCATCCCTTTTATCATCACTTATCTTATCCTGATTATCAACTTTTTCATCCTCTATATCATCCAATTTATCATTTTTTAATCATCATTCTCTCTATAAACATAAATAGGAGAAGATACACCCATATAATAGAAAAAATAATCTAGAGTGGTTTATTCACTAAATGAAGAGGAAAAAAAATTTAGATATCCCGTATCTCAAATATTGGTGGAATATCTAAAAAAACTGGATTCATATCCTCATGCCATTCTAAATTTGTAAAAGTTGTTCCAAATATACTGGATTTTTTAACTCTATCTCCCCTTAGGAGGTCCATATTCTCATACTAATTCCAAAACTAATGGTAATTCAGGTTCCCAAGTAGCTTGAATTGGAATTTCAGAAGACCATGCAACAACATGAGTATGAGACAAACTATTCTATCACAATTTATACCTCATCTATAGGATCTTAATTTTTAATAATATGGTATGATAGGGTTTCATTATAATACATTACAAAAACCATTATCTTTACAACTCTATCTAATGAGGTAGATGTAGAGGTGGCTATGACTGGGATGGGGTGGAGGCAGTTGATGTTGCGGAGGAAAAGGCGAGGGATGGGAAGCAGAGGCGGAGGCGACCACACAGGCGGAGGAAAGGACCGGGAGGAAGAGGTGGCGGTGAAGGATGGGGGGTAGAGGAAGGGCTGTGAGGCTGAGGTGAGGACCATTAGGCAGAGGCCGAGGCTGACGTAGAGGTAAGAAAGCAGAGGGAGGGAGGCAGGGGCCAGGAGGTAGAGGCGAGGGTGGGAGATTGAGGTTGGAAAGGGTATGAGAGGCCGAGGAGGCCAGGGAACGGGGAAAAGTGGGGGAGGAAAATGAAAAATTGGGTTGTGGAGCCCAATAAAAGTCTCAAATCAGTTTTAGTATACCCATAGTTTTAACAAAACCATGGGAATAAGTCAAAAAATACTATCTATACCCATGGTTTTTTAAACCGTGGGTATACATTCATGGGTAGGAACCTATTTTCTAGTAGTGTACAAAAAATAAGAATTATAAAGCATCATTTTAGTCACCTTACAAGATTTATATATCATGCATTATTCTATTCCATGTTTTTATTAATATATGGGTTTCTTGAAGAATGTTTTGGTGCTTATTTATATATCCATGAATTGTGATAAAATTTCATGAATGGGATTTATAAGTTAGTATTTTCTATTAAATGGATGCCATAATTAAAATTTTAATGTGTATGTTCCATTATAAATTAGATTTGGTGATCGATATAGTTCAACATTTTAAATATAAATTCTATATAAATAAGAATGAAATTAAATGAAATTGAATTATAAATTGAAATGGTCACCATTAAATAATGATACCAATTGAAATTTAAAGGGTGTTTTCCTCTATAAATTTCAATTAAAACTCTGTATATTGGGACTTTGGACCTACAACATGAGATTGACCCTGAATCCACCTTACTAGTGGGTATTAGGTAACATATCTCTATTCTATATTACTACTCCTATCTCCCAGATATGGATTAATGAGGAGGAAGAGGGGGTATTGATATCACATAAAAATTCTATCACCTATTCAATTTGTATATTTGTGATATTTACTCTTATTGAAACATATATATGGAATATTCTTTTCATTTTAGAGATATTCCACCATGACATCCTCTAGTCATACTCCGAGAGGGTGGTGAGGACCATGCTATTGTGGTGGTGGTCCCCGAGCCACTAGTGATACCACCAGTAGTGACCTATATGGAACTATGTTTTATCCTTGATAGATGAAATGATTTGAAATTTCAAGGAGAGTTTTTTCATGACATGAAGACTATATGGGTAACTCCAGAACCTTCCCCTTTTATGAGAGAGTTAACATGGGAGTTTCAAAAGAAACATCCACCTACTTTTTAGGTGATATTGGATCCCAGGCTGTAGAGTTATGGATGGAAATAGTCTTATATATCTTCAATCAACTTAAGAAACCTACTGAGAGGAGCATGAATCTTTCTATGTATATGGCTTGTGGATCTGACTAATGTTGTAGGGATATTATGAATCAGGTAGGTTAGTATCAGGAAGTGATTTGGAGGGATTTTCAGTAGAGATTTTATGATTATTTCTTCCCTTAGAACTTGATGGATGATAATTACAAAGAGTTAATGAACCTATAGTAGGGTTATATGTTTGTTATAGGCTATTCAGTTTGTTTCATAAAGCTTTAGTGCTTTGTGCCTATCTATACTACTAATGAGCCAGCGAAAGTAGAATGATTTTAGGGAAACCATATGAATCCTTTTCATTTTCAAATGAATTTTTAATGATTTACTAATGTATCTAATATAGTGAACCTCACTCTCATGACTGAAAAAACCAGAGGTAAGAAGATGGCATGGGCTAGGGAAGTTCATAACTGAGATATGTTACTAGTTTTACAAGTATTAAAAAGTGATTCTTTAAGATTGTGTGTGTGAGCAACGAAAGCTAGGTGGAACCCACTAATAGTGATGAAATTTATCACCAGTGTAGGAAGACTGGGCATAAGAAGCCCCAGTGTCTCAAAACCATGTTGAGTACTGAGGCTGCTGTAGATTGGGGTATATTCATCATTTACACAGGACCTTCCTAGACTTGCATACTGGGATAGGATCCATATCAGCTCCACCTTCAGGATTAGGATCAGTAACACCTCTCCAAGAAGGTAGCTGGAGCACTACCATCCATACATGAAGAAGAGTAGGTCCTGGTCGATGTAGCGAGGCTCCAGATAAAAAACAACATTAGAGAGGACCCACTCAATGTATTCAGGTTTCATCCCAAATATGTGGATTAGGAAAGGTTTATTTAGTGAAACATATATCATATGAGAAGGATTCCATACCATCTTTTATTCAAGGTACTATTTTAGTAGTCCATATTATTATGTATTCTTTATTTAACATGGATGATGGAAACCCATTTATCTCTATGGATACTTTGGAAAGCCTTGGGCTTGATATTGAGTAATCCAATGCTGTAAGGAAACTAGATACTTATTTGGGTACATGATTAGGGAGTGTATTCTAATGTAATGAATTCCCCCTAGATGTTGAAACCCGTCATTTCTTATAGGACATCTTCATTCTCAAGATGAATATATTTTATGTCATTCTTAGGATGGACTAGTTGGTCCCTTATCAAACTTATATGGATTTTTATCACTATATGGTTTCATAAAAAATCACCAGAGGGTAGTACTTATATTCACAAGGATGAGTGTGATGTCAAAAAAGGTAGATATAGACTAGAGTATCTTAGTCTAGACAGAGTGACTACCCATTTTGTTATCCTTTACATGGATTATTGGGGAACACTTCAGGTGGACTACCCACCTATAGTCTATTGTTTTGGGGATGTTTTCCCTGAAACCTTTTTTGGACTATCTCTTGAGAGTGGTAGAGTTTACTAACAATAAATTTCTTTAGTGATGCAATGGTATACATTCCACTTTATAGGATGGATAGTACTGGTTTATATGATCTCAAGAGGTGGTTGGAGGATTTCAAATCGAATGGTTTTATATGGCCCAATACTTCTCCCTAGGCTTCACTAGTCCTTTTCTCTAAGAAGCTGGATGGAACCCTAAAGATTTTTTTTTGGATTACCAAAATTTGAATTATATCACTATGAAGAACCAATATCCCTTACCTAGAATTGATGATATCTTCAACCATCTCTTGGGATTGAGGGTATTCTCGAAGATCAATTTTAGATTAAGATATCACCAGGTATGAATTAGAACTGTATACATACCATTTATGAATTTACATAGTTGGTATAATTTATAAGAGTATCTAGTTATTTTGTTTGGTTTTATGAACAAACTAGCCATTTTCATGTCTTCTATGAATTGGGATTTCCACTTATTTCTAGATCGATTCACTGTTTTCTTCATAGATGAAATATTGGGGTATTATCATTCTATAAAAAAACATGAAAAAAATCTTGATATCATTCTTAATATGCTTATAGAGCACTACCTACATTCTAATATTAGTAAATTCAATTTCTATATTAATAAGATTAACTTATTATGTCATATTAGCTTAGAGGAAGGAGTATCAGTTTCTATAGAGAATGGGAGAGATGTATTTACCTGGGAGAATTCAAAGAATGTCTTTGATATATAGAGATTATTAAGGAAAGATGGATTTTATAGGTTCTTAATACATTAATTCTCATAAATTACTGTACATATTACTAGTCTTACTAATAAGGGTGTGAAGTTCTTGTGGTCTGAAGTTTGTGAGACATCCTCTCATAAGATAAAAAGGGAGAATAACTGTAGCATTGATCCAAAATCTTCTATATCTGGGAAAAATTAATATTGTGTATCATGATTCCCCAAGTATCAATCTATGATAAATTCCATTGTAGGAGGATTGAGTCATTTTATATGGGTTGCAGGAGATGAGGCCTCTTGAAAAGAATTACCTGATGCATGACATTGAGTTGGAAGCTATTGTAAATAATCTACATTTTTGGAGGAATTACTTATTGGGAGAGCGTTTTGTGTTGTTTAAGAACCAAATAATCATTAGGTGTATTTTAATGTAGCGCGACATGAACCTTAGGTAGAGAAGGTGGGTTGAATACTAACAATCATTTGAATTTGAGCTTTCCTATACACCTGATAAGGGAAATGATGTTTCTGATGATCTGAGTAGGATAACTCATACACAGATGGTTTAGGAGGCTAGTATAGAGTGACAAATTATGAACCAATTTTTTGGGATGAAAATAGTGTTTTAGGACCATCCTGGATAGTCTATGCTAGAATCGCTATCAGTGGACTCTTCAATTTCGGAGACTGTGAAGATGATGCAATTTTTCAATCTCTAAGGCTTGGTCATATGAGAGAGTATTTCAGGTGAAGACCTTCCTTTGGATTGTTCTGTTGATAGAGATGAAATCCTAAATATACATTGGAATATCTGTATTACTACATATATGGGAGAGGAGTTGATGCAAGATTCTCATGCTTCTCAGTGGGTAGTTCATCTAGGCATCATCATGATGTATTGTGACATGGGCCTTCGGTATTGGTGTCCAATGATGAAATGTTAGATAATGGGTTTTATAACTAGGAGTTCCACTTATTAGTAGGTGAATATAGAGAACCAATGACCTGATGAGTTGTTACAATTGTTAACGGTTCTAAAATCGAAATGGGAAGATGTTGCGATGGATTTTATTATTGGATTAACAAGGTCACCTCAAGGTAGAAACATAGTTTGGGGAGTGGTGGATCGACTGAAAAAGGTATCCCACATCATTCCTATCCTAGAGACATTATCAGTTGATGATATGGGAGGACTCTATGTCTCTGAGATTAGATAGATACATGAAGTCTCACATACTATTTTTTTATATAGGGACACTCATTTCACATTGAGGTTCTGGAAAGGTTTACAAATAGCTTTGGGTACATAGGTCCTTTTGAGAAAAACATTTCACCATACGACTGATGACTTGTCAGAATAGATGATAGAGGCGTTGGAAAAAATTCTCCAAGCATACGTCTTTGATTTTAGTGGTTTTTGGGAGAATCAGATACCTCTAATTTAGTTTTCTTACAATAATAGCTATTATCTAATGATTTAGATGGCTCCGTATGAGGCCTTATATGGTAGGACTTTCCATTCAACCCTATGTTGGTTAGTGGTAGGAGGGGTAGTGTTACTAGGTCCTCAAGTCATGTAAGATACTTCAAAGAAGGCATAGTAGATCAGGAAATGTATGTATATAACTCAATCATTACATAAATCATATGCCAATCACCATCGATGACCTCTAGAGTTCAAGGTTGGGATCTTTAATTTATGTGGGCATCACCCTGACTTGGTCATAAGAGGATTCAATGTTAAGGGAACCTGTCACCGCATTTAGTTGGGAACTTTGAGATATTGGATAGATTTAGGATGATTGAATATCAGTTTCTATTACCTTAGATGTACCATTCCATGCACGACATCTTATATATATCATAGCTTCACCGTTATCATGCTGAACTGTCTCATTCTTTTGGCCCTGGGGATATTGAATTAGAGGCTAATGATTCTTTTGATACGTATCCTATATGTATCATTAATCAGAGAAAAATGTATCTTTGAAGTTGGACTGTCCCTTTTGTATGGGTGTTATGGAAGAAAAACTGTGTACACGAAGTGACTAGGTACAGGGAGGCCAAAATACATTTTCAGTGGCCATAGTTGTTCTCAGATAACATTATACCACCCATATATGGGTAACTCGAGGATTATTTCCTTTATGGAGGGAAGATGGTAAGAATCTGATTTTTAAATGAGGTATGAATCCCTTAATTTATGCTTCATCTCTTTGGTTATTACCTAATATGAATGCTTAGTGAGGATATGGAGGATATGTGGGTGTCCAGGTCTTGTTTGGAGACCGAAATCCTAGCCAGTGGGAAAAACCACTGGACCACATAGTTAATAGCAAATAGGCATCCCAGTATCACGATTTTTTCTAACCATGTGGGGAATTTCTATACATATTATTGAGCCTCATGGGTTGTCTAACTATGTGGCCTAGGGCGCACACTCGTGAAAAACACTACAATTTTTAGTATAGGGAACAATCTTGGTCAACATAGGTTTGAATACCATGAACCATGATCGTATGTAGAGGGTTTTGAGATAGTACATAGAACACAGTTGGAACATGATTTGTTCAACCATGCAGCAAAACTGTGAGACCCCATATTTTTTGGAAAAATTACCAGTTTGGCCTTAATGACTTATATGTTTGACACTGCCTTTTCTTTATCCATTATAGCATATAACCACCATTCATCTCCCATATGAACTCCTCCACCCTTCATAATTTTTACTTGGATAAATATTTGATCCTAACTCTGATTCAACTTTCGATCATCTCATTAGATAGCCACCTGTGAGTTATGCATTCATCTCACACCTTTCAAATTTTGTATTCTTCTCAATGGAGTTATTTTTGTGCATGATATTATGCCCTATTTTTAGGGTACTCATCCAATTTTCCGTTTTATTATAATATAGACCAAACCAAAGGATAATAATTGATAAGTTATCCTCTAAAGGCATAAGGTTTGTGTTTTAGTAATTATACCAAAAGGTTGAGATGCTTTATATTATGCATTCTGGGATGCATTCCGGTTTCACCGTGTGTTTCCCATAAATTGAATCTTATTTCAATTGGTTTCCTAAATTCATAACCTAATGACATTACTAGATCCCATGAGATGATATCGGTCATCAAACTCAATGTGTATAACCCCTTTCGGTGTTCCCTTTATATGCCAATTTGACATTTATGTCCATATAAACAAAACACACATTGGAGTGTTTTGTTTGAATTCAAAAATTTTATATCATAAATTGAATGGATAATTGTTGTGGTGTAACATGGATAACACACTTATCATTATATAGTGGTTTAAATAAATGTTATTGTTATGGCCACATCACTTGATTAAACAGGATAGTGGTTACTCCATCATTAAAGAGAAATGATATTGAATGATGAATTACCTATTGGATCTTATTAAATCCTTTGAATACATATCACTGATATGATAAAGGGGCATGAAGACCCTTATTCTTTATTATATATGGGAATGACATACCATTTTCATTTTTTTTATATACGGGCATGGAATCCATTCTTCCATTATGATATATAGGCATGATGACCCTCATGGATTATGATATAAATATAAATATATATATATATATAAATATTTATGAGAATTAATACCCTTATAAATTATGATGAATGAGCATGAAAACCCTATTGATATGGAATAGGCATGGTGACCCTTGTTAGTTTTGAAACATGGATAGAGCGACCCTATAGTTATGATTCGGGCATGGGGACCCTATTATTATTTTGATTCGGGCATGGAGAACCTATTAACATGATTTGGGCATGGTGACCCTATTGATATGATTCAGGAATAGATAACCTATTTATATTATTTTATCATGGTTACACTACTATTATGACACCACACATGGAATCCCTTATTCTTGTGATACTGGGAATAGATTCCCTTATTATAGTGATAGAGGGAATTGCATCCCTTAACACTTTTGAGACTCATGTTATATCCCATAGATTCTTAAGTTATTCATTGGGTCTAGGATAGTATTAGTATCCATATATATGACTATATATATATATATCCCTATTTATATAGACCGTTTATATGTGTACACATGGTTACTTGTTCAGATATTATCTGGAATGGTCCAAATAAGGAAGTGTTATCTTGGTATCCTTCAAGAAATAGAGTTGACACTTTTATAGATTTTATTACTACATACCATTATATCTACACACTATTCATATTTTATGCACTAACATGGTATTTATACACATTATTAGTGGTGGCGTACTGAGTTTATATTACACCCTATCTTGGCCACTGATGGTACCCATGAAAATTATGTAGATTCTAGTAGGGACCGGGGAAAGTACCCAGTTATTGATACTTGATTTGTTCATATCTTGGATTCATAAGAGAACAAGAATAAGATATGGATTGTGATGCCATCGGAGATAACCTTTTTAATATTTTTTAATTTGATACATGTATTTTATTAAATATATGTTTCCATGCATTATTGTTTACTTTTTATAGATACATCACATAACATTTTATTGTATATGATACTGAATTTACTTATGATGGTTATTTATTACATCTTTATATTGAAATTTTATTATTAGTAATTTATTATGATTCCTCTATTTATTTATCTACTTCTCCACTATGCTACTCTGATCATGAGGGTATAGTCTCCCTAATGTACCACCATTGACTCTCATTGATAGTCAGAATCCTCGAGAATACGGGGAGGCATGCTTGAGGCATTGTGTACCATTGGATTGGGGAACCATTTAGTGGAATATGGGTGAGGAATTCACAATTATAATGGTGATATAATCATTAGTGGAAAGCGGTTGTATACACTAAGTATGTTTGTGAAATACACAACCTCTGTGATCATGTGAGGCATAAAGGTCGATTAATGATGTAGTCCTATTGACCTATTTCCTCAAATGCTAATATGAGTGATGAAAACATTGTCGTTTAGAAATTTAAAAATTTTCTATTATAATTTTGAGTTAATTTTTGAATATATTAGTAGTTATTTTGTGTTGGTTTCTAGTAAAGTACTCAGTTATTTTGTATAAGAGTTACCAATCATTCCAAAAAATTTGTCTTATCGAAAAATATAAAATAGATTAGAGATAGTATTTTTATCATATAAATTATAACATGATTACATTGGATGGGGATGTGGCTTGCCTATTCTATCCCATGGGTGTTTGTGTTGTGTACTTTCTTATATCCTAAAAGACATAATAATATCAATACCATTATTTACAATGTGACACATGTCAGTTTGGGAATTGTTCTAGATTATTGTATCCCAGGGCTGGGGTCAGGTATTTAATCCCATACCATTGTTCTTTCCACCTTATTATTCAGAGAGTTATCTTATTATGGTTCATGAGAATTATGCAAAAATAACCATTTTTTTTGTATGTGAGTAGTTCTCAAAAGATGGTGGTGGGACTTGGTGCCACAAAAAGTGGAATGGGGGGGGGGTAGACACAATGTATTCTAACAGTAGGAGATGGTGTGTGGGGTATGTGTGCATGGGAAATATTATGTGGGTAGTGGTACATGGGAAGTGAGCATGAGTTTCTCTAGAGGTATAATGCAGTAGGGGAAATTAGGAGCTACTACAAAACAAGGAAAGAACAAAAATAGAGAGAACAAAATGTGGCCTTACTCCATTGGGTCTATGAGACACTCACTTGGGGCCTATTTTCCACCATCCTACTGGGCCTTTATAAAAGGATATTTGAAATTTTATATTGATTCTATGAGTTATTTCCAACCATAGTTGAGAGAGATAAGGCTCGAACCACTTTGTACCCTGGGTGTGTGTATTATTGTTTGTAAACCCTAAAAACTAATTAAAGATGATGATGATTACTGTTACTATTACAATTCCAATCCCAATTACAATTACTATTACAATTACTATTAAAATTACTATTACAATTACTATTACAATTAAAATTACTAGTACTATTAATATTATATCTAGCATTATAAATGAGGAGGTAAAGAAAAATTGAGATTTTTATATGGGATATTTTTTCCTTGGGAGACTATGATGATTAATATTATTACATTATCATGGATATTATGAATTATTTGATGTACAATTAGTTAGAAAGAGGGGAGAAATTTGGTTTGGCATTGTCAGCAAATGTATCAAAGGAGGTTAAGGATTATTTATTATCTTATGATGTTTTATTGATTGATGAATCATTTCAAAGAAGATATTTTTCATCCTTAATGGATTCATCCCATTATAGATTCATTAGGATAAACTGTAATATACATTTAATCGAAAACTAATAAGTGATCTTGGATTGGTTCAGGGCATGGAAATGTTTTATCATTGTGAAAGTGGTCTTGTTTTCAGATGGAAATGCTAGAAAATTTAATCAATCAGTATCAAAACTTTATGATACTTGAGGTTTTACAAAATGAAAATGCATTCCAATGGTATTTGTTTATTACCCTATTATATTCCCCTATGATGATTTAATGTGAAGGTATTAGGGACTTGGATTGATGTCAGTCAAACTAGGAACAATCTATATAAAGGAATAGGACCCTAAATTCAATAATTTTACTTTATGAAATTCATGGGTCCAGGTTTGGAAAGAAGTCATTGGAATTCATTGGATCCTTTACCACCTATATATTCCCTTTGATATTTCACTATCAGTTAGTAATCCAATTATGCTGAATATCATGATTATGGATTCTAAATTTGAGAACTATGCCCAGATCCTCATTAAAGTAGAACTCAACTCCACATTGATTACTAAGGTAATTATGAACACTTCTGATGACGAGTTAAACTTATCCATTGTGTATGGGTTATTTATCATATTGTGTTTGGATTTTAATTCCATTGAACATGTACAAGATAACTATCAGAATATTGTTTTTTGTTAGATATTCATTAAGGGAGTATAAATTAAATAATATTGAAGGGAAAGTAGAGTAACTTGGACAAGAAATTGAATGCATATTATATTTATAATGATTTGTTGACATTTAATATGCCAAGGTAGACCATGGAGTAGGACCCTTTTGATTTATCTGGCAAGATTTCTATGATGGAGGGGATCATCTATGGGGTAATTAACTAGAGTGGTATCCTATTGATATAATTAGTATGGGTGTTGGGATGATGGATTTTATATAGTGAAAAACACACATGTTAATCCATTGAGGTGAGGGAATATGATTCATTCATGCACGATTTTGTAAGATATAGAACAACTAAAGGAGGAGAAATAGGATGGAATGACTAGGGGAATGATCAAATCCCACAAGGGATTAAGGTTATTAATATATATAAAGTTGTTATAGGAGTATCAAGGGTTTGGTAGGTTAGATATGATTGAAGACAAGGTGAGGTGGAAATATCTAAATATATGGATTGGCCTAATCTAGATCATAGGTCTAGTAAAGATGTTGTAAGAACCTAGTTTTTCAATGAGGTATGGATCCTTTAATTTTCACTCTAAATATTTACTTTGTAAGTAATATGGATTCCTAATGAGTTATTAAAGGTTTTAAGGGTTACTGAGGCTTGTTCGGAGCCAGGAACCCATCTTTTTGGAGAAAACATATTTTGCACATGGTTTAGAGTAAACAGTGCAGATTGTGTTTTCGAAGATAGAGCCACCTCACACGGTTGATTCACGACTTCATGGCCTTACTATGAGAACTCCCATTCTCTCCAAGTAACTATTCATTTATTGCACATGGTTTGACCAAACCATACAAAGTATGCCTTTTCAAGTAGAACCGTATCGTACGGTTTTCATATGGTTTAACAAACCATGTGGAAAAACCATACACTTGCTAAAATCCTGTGTAAAATGTCCAAAATTCCATTAATGATCTATTAAGATAGCCCTTCCTCCTTAATTCAAGAACCGGTGGGATTAACCCCTTTTCATCTCATTTTGGTGATTTTTGAAGGTGAAATCTAGGTATCAAGAGATCTCTTTCGTCCAGAACCTGGATAGAGCTTCCTTTTATCATGTTGGATGTGCAACGGTAAGTACTCAAGTCCCCTTTAGCCCTTTTTATTCTCTCTTTCTCTCAACCTAGGTGTCTTCATTTGAGCATTTTCACCTTTTCTAAGATGTAATCTGATATGAGGAAAATCAAGGGCTGATACCATAGTATAAGGATCATACAAACCTAAGTTGGGTGTTCTATAACTCATCCCTAAAGTTCATTGATTTTGGAATATTCGTGTGAGTCCCACCGATTTCATTAGAGACCATTTCTTAAATTTACTTATCATGATTTACTTTTTAGAATCGTATGGTTATGATCATTCCAAATATGTGATTAGTTATTAGCGGTTACACCCACAACTCAACTCTCCCATTGTTTAAGGTTATTCCATATTTGGGTTTTTAGTGTTTCCATACAATTAAGCCACCGTTCATGTGTTCCTTATCTTTACCTTCTTAAAGGTGAGCCCTTCTATAATAAATGTCTTGTTATTAATGATAATTTCACAATGTCATGTACCATGTGTGCTCACCACTTGAACCACTTAAGGTAAGTTCTTTCAAATTATTATTAAATGAGAAATGTGTAATAGAATGTATAATAAGTATATAACATGGCCTTATCAAAAGATATTGAATAAAGGTTACAAGTCCATAACACCCGTTTCCATATTTATGGAAGGTAGAAGAGTGAAGCACAATAATTTAATATGACTTAATGGTTAATAATGACTTGATTAAATGGTGTCAATGCTACTTGGCCTATCCAAACTAATGGATGACAAGGACTGAACCTAATGAATGATTACATGATTACAGTATCAAATAGGAATAGAATGAATTAGGCTCACCTTTGATTCTGAGAGTATAATACCTTGGGACTCCAGAACCCCATTATTATTCAAGGATGCTATTTTATTAGGATGATACCCACCTATACTCTGGTCATTTTCTATTTAATATAGTATCCTTTACATTATCATAGGATAACATGAATATACTCCTTGGATTCATCATTGACTAGTAGGTGCCATGGTGAAATCACACATGGACCTATCTTTTCTTATCCCCGTTTTACCTTGGTCAATCACCTTGGACTTAATAGGTTCCTTATTGTGGAATTCATTGGATTACACACCTTGGATTACACTCTTACCATTTATTTAGACTTAGATACTAATTATTTATCATTTCATGAGATCTATGTTACCTTGTTTATTACACTAGAACTCCCTCACCAGTTATCTTTGTTGTATTTTCTTATTACGTCTTGGGACCTTTACTACTTATAGAATCACGAGGTGATGTCAGTGATGGTTATGCCTCACATGACCAATTAACATTTAATGTTAATTAATTAATTAAAATGAACTAGTTAAATGTTCAGACACCAGTCAAGAGATAAAGTAGGTACTTTGGCATTTAGTAATATTGTAATGTTTTCATTACATTATGTATTCATTCATAGACACTACTATATTCCATTACATGGTAAGAATGTTATAGACACCATTGTTGGTGACCCACTGAGATTTATCTCACACCCTCTCCAAGAACCATTTGGTACCCAAAGTAGATTACATGGTTTCAGGTGTTGAAAATAGGAATCATACAGCTTCAAACACTTGATTGCTTTATATTTTGGATGGAGCTTGATAGCAGATAACCGAGTTGGATATTGGAATTCTTGGAGTAGTGTTTATTTTCTTTTAATTTGAGGAACATGTTATGCCTATTGTTTTATATACATGTTTCCATGTTTTCTATTAACATGACATGACATAAAGATTGTTTTAGTTGATACAATTATAGTTATTTTGTTTATCTATTGCATCAGTTTGCTTCCGCTATTTATTTATATTTCTTCTCCTACTAAATATTTTTTTATTCCTTCCATTGTACTAAACTCTACTAATAAGGGCAGAGTCTCCCTAAAGACACACCCTCGGCCCTCACTACTAGTCGGAAACCTCTAGAGTTTGGGGAGATGGGCTTGAGGCCATCTGGGCAACCCGTCTATGAACACCAGTTAAGTGGAATTTGGGTCCAGGACATCACAAAGTAGTATCAAATGAGGTTTATTTTTTTTCTTTTCTATTTGGAGAAAATATATTGGAGAATAGGAACACTTTGGACTTGGTCATAAGTTGTTTGTGGGAGTCATGAACCCATGTTTGGGTTAGAATCCAAGTTACCTAAAATGAGATTGTTGTTCCATTTTTCCTATTACAGTAGATATTATTTTACCATTGGATGATGCATGTGTTGTATGGTGTGGTTAATTATTACTCTATTTTAGAACTTGTTTTATAATTAACACAATGATATGGGGTAAATAGGCATTGTTACATGCATCATTTTAGGCACCTAGAGTTCACATGTCATGCATATTTCAATGCTATATAGGTGCATTTCACTACTTTTAATTGCTTGATATTATTGTGATTATTGAGTGATGTTGTGATAGTTTCTTGTACATGTACTAATATTGGTTACGATTGAGTTATTTCCTATCTCAATTCCTGATGTGTATGAGCCCTAATTGGTTAGGATGAGTAATTTACCAAGTCAAGCCATTATGCTATTAGTAAATGGGTGTCATTTCTCGTGATAGGTGTTTGGGCACAGATTCATCGGAAATGTCTATCCATTATAAAGTGAATCCTATAATATAAAATGAATTGGTTACAAATCCTTATCCCACCTTGTCATTTCTATGAAAGGTAAAGGATTGAACTTGGAAATTTACTACAAAATGAAATAAAACTTATACTTGAGCACTTAACGATACCTATCCATATAAGTAGATAGTTTGGGGTTGTATGCCTTGGGTAGTGAGTTTTATTACATTT
This sequence comes from Viscum album, assembly GCA_963277665.1. Taxonomy (NCBI): domain Eukaryota; kingdom Viridiplantae; phylum Streptophyta; class Magnoliopsida; order Santalales; family Viscaceae; genus Viscum; species Viscum album. The sequence goes on from OY728146.1 coordinate 1,804,727,668, forward strand.
AGTTAACACTAGTGATGCTATATTATGATTCTAGACTTTTTCTGAGGTTTGTGCTTGGAATTGGTAGACCAATCCCGCCGCGACGTCCTCATGTCGTTCACCACGAGGGTGGTGACGACCATACTACAGAAATGCTGGGCCCTGAGCCACATGTCTTACCTCCAGGAGTGCCAATTGAGGCACTAACTACTATAATTAATCCAAGCACTGATACCCAAGTCTATGATAGCTTCTTACATCTGATGAAGTCCAAGCTTGGTGCTCCACGGTTTGCACCTATGATGGATGATCTGACCCATGAGTTCCAGAAGCAACATCCTGTAACTTTTTTAGGGTATGGTGCTTATCAGGCTGATGAGTCATGGCTAGAGGCCATGCTATCTATCTTTGAGACTTTGGAAACTCATCTAGAGTGTATCATTAATCTTTATACATACATTCTTTGGGATTCAACCTAGCATTAGTGGGATGTATTTACCCAGGATGGTCGTCATCGAGGCATGTTATGGGTTGATTTCCAAACAACCTTCTATGATCGGTTCTTTCCTCAGGAACATAGAGATGATAGAGCCAGAGAGTTCATGAATCTAGAGAAGGGTTCTATGTCTATTATGGAATATTCATCAAATTTCACTAATTTGAATCACATTGCTCTGCTTCTATATGGTGATGAGATTTTGTATGCTATATGTTTTAAAGACGGTCTTTAGTACGCCATCTGAACATAGGTGAATGTATTTATCTTTCCTAACTTTTTTGTAACAGTTGATTAGACCCTTATCACTAAGAATAATGTAAGGGACAACACAAGTAAATAAGCTTAAAGGATTAGTGCTGCGTCAGGACAATATTTCTTTTGGAGGTAGGAAACATTCTTTTGAGGTTTCTCATCAGGGAAGTGGTAGCCAAATTATCTAGTTTGATAGCTCTGTGGTGTGTCATCAGTGTGGAAGACTAATGTATAATAATCCCCAATGTGACGAAGACCCTATGGAGTATCGGTCTTGCAGCCATATGGGTCATCTTTAGCATTTTTTCAAGACCTTTCCACCATCTTCCTGTTGTAAAGGATTAACATCCGATCCACCTACAGGAACAAGTTATTTTATACCATGAAAAGAGGGGAGTTGAAATAGAAATGGAAGGTCTGGCTGAGGAAGAGGTCATGGATGTGGTATTCCATCCCTTAATGACAAGAAACTCCAGTAGAGAAGTCATGATCGTGGTAGTACATCTGTTGCATAGGGCCCTGGATCAGGTCAATTGCATGATTTACAGCTGATACCTAAATATTAGGCTATAGGACCATCTACAGTATGTGGTACTATTCTATTAGCCTCCAATATTGTCTCTACTTTGTTTGATATAGGTACTCCTAACTCTTTAATTTCTGTATCTATTGTGTAAAGTCACAAACTAGATATACAATATCACTATGGTGAAATGACCCTCGATACACCGTTGGGAATACAGACAAAGTGCATATGGAGGTGCAGGGAATGCCCCTTGAGGTTGACAGTTACTCTTTATCAAGGAATATATTTGTTCTTGAGATGAAGAGCTTCAATTTCATTCTCCGGATGGACTGGTTAGTCCACTGTCATGCCTTTATAGACTCCTATCACTACATGGACTCATTTACATCACCAGAATGTAGTAGTTATCTTTTCAAAGTTCAGTAGGGTTTCTAGGATTGGAATGATGGACCAAATCATCATGGTCTAGGTGAAGTAACCTCCCAGATTGAAAATATTTTCATAGAGGATCAAGGTTTACTTCAAACTGATTTCCCTCCAGTAGTTTATCATTTCAGGGAAGTATTTCATGATGAATTTTCTAGCGTACCTCCTAAGATAAAGGTAGAGTTTACAATTGAGCTTGTTCTAGGAGAAACTACAGTGTCCATTCCTCTATACAAGATGGAACCTACTAAGCTTCAGGATCTCAAGTGACAGATAGGGGACCTAGTGGATAAAGGCTTTATATGGCCTAATACATCTTCTTGGGGTTCACCCTTTCTTTTTTAAAATTATGAGGATGGAACTCTTTGTTTATGAATAGATTATAGAAGGTTAAACCAGCTTACGGTCAAGAACTGATATCCACTTACTCGAATAGATGATCTCTTTGACCAGCTCTAAGGAGCAAAGGTTTTCTCTAAGATTGACCAGATATCAGGTTATTATGAGGTGTGAATCAGACCATTAGACATACCTCATATATATTTACATAGTAGGTATGGTATGTATGAGTATCTTGTTATTCCATTTGGCCTTACGAACGCACCTTATGTTTTCATGGCTTTGATGAATAGGGTTTTCCATCCCAATTTGGACTCTTTTTCTGTGGCCTTTATGGAAGACATCTTTGTGTAATCTTTCTCTTATAACGACCATCCCAAATATCTTGATATAATTCTGAGTACAATGTGAGAGCATAATATTTATACAAAGCTTGATAAGTGCAACTTCTAGATTGACAAGGTCAACTTGTTGGGTCATATTATTTAAAAATTAAGAGTATCTGTTGACCCTGAAAAGGTTAGTGCTATAGTTTCATGAGAGAAAACTGAGAATTTGTTTTATATATGGAGTTTATTAGGGATCACTAGATATTATAGGAATTTTACACAAGACTTTTCATGTATATCTTCACCTCTTACTGGACTTACAATGAAGGGTGTTAAGTTCCTGTGGTCGGAAGCATGTGAGAAAGCCTTTTCAGAACTGAAAGGGAGGCTTGTCTCGGCACCGATTCTGATTCTTCCAGAACCAGGTAAGGGTTATATCCTCTTATGTGATGCATCAAGAAATGTACTAGGATCTGTTTTGATACATGAAGAAAAAGTCGTTGTGTACAGATCTCAGAAGTTGAGGCCTTATGAGGGAAATTACCCGATGCAGGACCTCAAGCCTGCTGTAGTTTTCCATGCATTATGTTTTTGAAGAAATTATCTATTTCATGAGAGATTTTTGGTGTATACAGATCGCAAGAGCCTCAAGTATATCTTTTATCAGTTTGAATTTAAACTCAGACAATGAATATGGGTCGAATATCTACAGTCCTTTGATTTTGAGCTTGCTTATATGCTTGAAAAGGGTAATGTGGTAACTGATGCGCTGAGTCAAAAAACTCAAATGTAGGCCATATAGGAAGCTAGTGATTAATGGAAGTTAATGGAACTATTTTCTGAACATCATCTAAAGTTTCATGACAGTCATGATTAGTCTTACCTCTCTGTCTTAAAAGTTACCTCTTCCCTGCTTGAGAAGGTGAAGAGTAGGCAGTTTTCAAATTTTGAAGGTTTGGTTCTTTGTGAGAGTATATCAGAAGATAAAACACCTCCAGATTGGTTTTTATATAGAGATGACTTCCTATGTCAACATGGACATATCTGGGTTCCTGTAGATATGATAGAGGAGTTGATGAAATAGTCCCACGATTCTCAGTGGACAGTTCATCCAAGAATCTCGAAGATGTATTGAGATATACGATGCATGTATTAGAGGCTTGGAATGAAATGATAGATTTCAGGCTTCATCACTAGGTGTTCCACGTGTTAGAAAGTGGAGGAGGAGCACTAGTGACTTGCAGATTGTTACAGCCGATTCTAGTCCCAGAATGGAAATGGGAAGATGTTTCTATGGATTTCTTAGTCAGCGTACCTAGGTCAGTGAGGGGTAAAAATGCTATCTGGGTAGTCAGTGACCTACTGACAAAATCATCCTACTTTATTCCCATTCCAGAGACTTTTTCATTTGATGAGATGAGAATACTGTATGACTGTGAGATCAAACAACTACATGAGGTTCCATGTACTATCGTTTCAGATTGGGATGCTCATTTCACTTCACGGTTCTAGAAAGGATTGTAGAAATCTATGGGCGCTCAGGTGATTCTAATCATATATTTTTACCCTCATATTGATGGACAGTCAGAATAGAAAATACATATTCTAGAGGATATGATTCGATCATGTGACCTTGATTTCGATAGTTCTTGGGAGAGGCATACCCCTCTCGTTGAGTTCACTAATAATAAGATTTTTCAGGTGACGATGTAGGTGGATCCTTTTGATTCCTTATATGGTAGGACATACTATTCACCCTTGTGTTGGCTAGAAGTAGGTGACACAACCCTAAAAGGTTCTATTCTCAATCAGAAGATTTCAGAATAGGTTCATCTGATCAAAAAGTGTATGACTACTACTCATTCTAGAAAAAAAATCTTATGTCGATCGCTGGAGAAGAACTCTATTGTTTGAGGTTGGGGATCATGTTTTTTTTGGGTATTGCGCAGGCTAGGTAATTGACAGTTAAGGAAGCAGGGAAATCTGTCGCATCATTATGTTGGGTCATTTGGAATTCTAGAGAGTGTCAAGACGGTAGCCTATCAGTTTCTACTACATAAGAGGTATTGTGCCATGGTAAATGTCTTTCATATCTCACAGATTCACCAATATCATGCCGAACCATATAATAATTTTGATCCTAGGGAAGTTTAGTTATATTACAATGCTTCATTTGAGGAGTATCCAATTCATATCATTGACCAAAGTATGAGGGATCTCTGAGGCAAGTCTGTCCCTCTCGTATTGGTGATATGACTACATGGTCGAGTACATTATGAGACATGGGAGGGGGAATCCAACATACATGAGCAATGAACAAAGTTGTTCTTAGATAGTGTTTCTTTACCCTTGGAAGGAGAACTCATGGATTAGTTATTTTAACAGGGGAAGACTGTAGAAACCAAATTTTTCATTCATGTATGGATCATTTATGTTTCGGTCTAAATCATTTATTTGGACCTAATATGGATGCCTAATGAGTTAGTAAGGATTACAAGGGTTTATGTGGATTGTTCGAAGCCTGAAACCCATATTTTTGGAGAAAGCATAGTTTTTGAATGATTTAGAGTATACCATGTGAAATTCTTCATGGTTTGTTAAACAGTACGTATTTTTTTTCCAGACACATCCATCTCACATGGTTGGTGCATGAAGATGTGGCCTAACCATGTAAATTCTTCTTTATCCCCAGGTACTGGTGCATGTCTTGTGCAAAATTTGACCAAACCATGTGTTGTATGTATTTTTGGTTGAACTGTATCACATAGTTTGCACACAGTTTGACAAATCGTGCAAACAAACCATGCACAGACTAAAATCTAGTGTAATTTTTCTAACATTCCCTTAATAATCTATTATGAAAACCCTTCCTCCCTAATCAAAGAACCTACAAGATTAGCCTATTTTCCTCTCATTTGGGATCCTTTTGATGGAAAAATCTAGGGATCAAAAGATCTCCTTTTTCTAAAACCTGATTGAGCTTTAGTTCGTCAAGTTGGATGCCTAATGATAAGTACCTGAGTCTTATTTATCCGTTATTATTCTCCATTTCCCTCAACCAAGCTATCTTCATGTGTGATTTTTTCCTCTTTTCATAGGTATACTATGATCTGAGGAAAATATAGGGCTGATACTAGAGTATAAGGATCATACAACCCTAAGGTTGATGGTCTATAACTCATCCCTAATGTTTATTGATTTTGGAGTATTCTTGTGGCCCCCATCGATTTTATCGGAGGCCATTTCATAAATTTATATATCATGATTATATTTGTTAGAATTGTATGGTTTTTTTCTTTCCAAATAAATAATTAGATTTTAGTAGTTACACCCACAACTCAATCCGCAAATTGTCCAAGGTTATGCCATATTTGGGTTTTTACTGTTTTGGTATGTTTAGGAAATTATTTGGGTGTGACTTTGGTTGACCCTCATAAAGGTGATCCCTTATATAATAAATGGATTGTTATTAATGATAATTGTATAATGGGATGTACCATGTTTGCTAACCACTTGACCCGCCTACGGTAAGTGCTTTAAAATGATTATTAAATGAGATTTGTGGAATGGAAAGTATACTAAGTATATAACTTGGCCTTATCAAAAGAGATTAATTAAGGCTACAACTCTATATCTCCCCATTCCATATTGATGGAAGGTAGCGAAGTGAACCTCAATAATTAAATATTCCTTAATAGTTAATAAATAACTGATTAAACGGATGCAATGATACATGGCCTATCCAAACTAATTGAAGGCAAGTCTTGAACCTGATGAATGATTACATGATTACAATATCAAATAGGAATGGATGGACTGAGGATCTCCTTTGATTATGAGAGGAGAATAACTTGGGTCATGGGAACCCCATTCCGATTCATTGATGTGGCTTGATTAGGTTGATACCCACCTAGACTTCAGTTCCTGTCTATTCATAGGATTCCCAGTATACTAATATATGGTCCTTTAAATTATTACAAGATACCTCAAATACACTCCTTAGATCCATCATTGACTAGTAGTTTCCATGGTGAAATCCCATATGGACTTATCCTTGATTATACCAATTTTAACTTGATCAATCACCTTGGACTTGGTAGGTTCCTATTTGTGTAATGCGTTGGATTATGCTCCTTGGATTACACTTATACCCCTTATCTAGACTCACATACTACTGAATTAGCATTCCGTGGGATCTATGTTACCTTGGTTATTACCCAGGAACTCCCTTACTAGATATATTTATCACATTGACTTATTATGTCTTGGGATCTTCACTACTTATAAAATCACAAGGTGATGTCAGTGTTGGATAGGCCTCATGTGGACTATTAACATTTAATTGTAATTACTTAATTAAAATGAACTAGTTACATGTTCAGACACCAGCTGAGGGATGATGCAGGTACTTGGGTATTTAGTAATATTATATTGTTTTCATTACTTTATATATGAATGCTTACACACTGCTATACTCCATTACACAAGCTAGATATTATAGACACCATAGCGGGTGGCCCACTTAGATTTGTATCACACCCTCTTCGAGCGCCATTTGGTACCCGGAGTAGATTACATGGTTGTAGGTGTTGACAAAGTGAAGCATACAACTTCAAACACTTGATTTCTTGCTATTTAGGATAGATATTGATAGTAGATAACCAAGTTAGATATCAGGATTCTTGGATCAGACTTTGTTTTCTTTTAATTTGAGGAACATGTTATGGATGTTGTCTTTTATCCATTTATTCTAATTTTACAGCGACATGGCATTACATCATCATTATTCCAGTTAATACAGTTATAGTTATTCCCATTTATCTATTGCATTAGTTTTCTTCCAAAGTTTATTTATATTTATTATATTGATCATTATTTATTTTTATTCCTTACAATGTGATACAATCTTCTAATGAGGGCATAGTCTCTTCATAGACATACCCTAGGCCCTCACTACTAGTCGGTAGCCTCGGGCGTTTGGGGAGATGCACTTGAGGACATGTGACCCACTGGGATTGGGGCACCCGTTAAGTGGCATACAGGTCCAGGACGTTACATTTTTTTATATCCAATACTCCATTTGATATCTAGTGATAGTGGATAGCATATAATCATAAGAGAAGAATTTATTTCTTGAGTTACATTTCATGGAGACCATGCACTCAAAAATATAGTAGGATATCAATTATAAAATGACATCTCACAGAATTGATGGATATTGGGTGGACATGGGATCTTTAAGAAATTATTATAGTATAGGTATGATAATGAAAGTAAAATCAATATTATAATGAATAATTTATTCTAATATTGTCAAAGAATAGTTATTTTTGAGAAACTAGTTCCACTAAAAGGTATATTTTTAAGAATAAGAGTATGTTAATTAGGGTTGTTGAACCCATGATATATTTCAGGGATAGTTTATGAAACCATTTAGAAAAAATTATAAATTATTTAATTAGTATTAGTAAAATGAATGTAGAAGTAGAAAATTTATGGGTTCTTACTCATAAGTCTCTACAGAACACACACACACACATTATAAATATTAGTAATCATATGATCAATTGTGAGTTTGATTTTACAATTAGACACTTTTTTTTCATAATTTTTTATTCAAATAACATATACCAATATAGAAGAAGATCATGGAAGAAAATTTTTAATTTTATCTTGTCCATTTGTAACCCATGGATCATTCTTTGTTGATTTAATTTCATTATGAATTTTAATAAAAGGATTTGTTTTGTATATTTTCTGATTTAATAGAAGGATTTTTTTTGTATATCTTTTTAGATTATTGTGAATACTAGTTCCTTGAAAAGCTATTTTGAAGATAAACCTCACTGGAGATGGATACATCTCATACATGAAACATTATAGATAGTTTATGTATAGTAAGTCAGACATGGAATTTATGAATAAATGTTATTGGGAATCCTATAAACATATTGTTAGATATTATCAAAATATCTTTTATGAGGTTAATTCTATAGGTAATGATTTATAGGCTCACATTATACCTTGTTTGATCACTATTAAGGTTAATAAATGTATAAATGAGATCCCCAATTCCATTGAAAGAAATAATGAATTATTTTTTCTTAATACAGATAGTTCTCCTAAACCTTGATACTTCTCTAATTATTTTTATTAGAAGTATTTGGACATTGTGCAGCTTGATGTGGAAAATATTATCAATAATTTTTTAAATCTAGGGTCTTTTTAAGAAGTGAAAACTTGTAATTTCTCAATATGATTACTAAGTTAGAGAATACCAATGATATTTAAAATTATATACCTATTTATTTGGATAATTATATATATGAAACAATTAGAAAGATCATTTATAAGTTCCTAGATTTTTATACTAATAAAATATTCACTCTAAATAAATTTGGTTTTACCAAAGGCTGGAACAAACAGTAATTTATTATCATAGCTTCAAAATGAGTCAATATTTTAGGAAGACCATGTAGGGGAAGAAATATTACCCTCAAGTTGGTTATTTATAATTAATTTGAGTCATTGAACTGGGAAATTATCAATTAATTTATCTAATAGTTTGGATTTTATTGGGTCTTTATTGAGAAGATAACTCCCTTTCCATGTTAAATCACATGTATTCATTTATTAATGGGTCTTATTAAGGATACTACTCATGTTCAATATGGGTATTACCTAGTGAAACACTCTTAGATATTATTATCTAAAATTTTGAATCTTATCGAATTTGGACAATCCTTATGTTGGTGGATAATGGAAGTATCAATGTAATTTATGCTGGTAAAGGAGTTGTTTCTTCATATCACTATTTAGAAACATAATGTTATTATCTACTCTCGTAGGAAAATAATAATATAATATAGTTAATATTTTTTTTCTAACTATGGGATTGTCTATGGTAAAAAACATTAGCTATGGGAAATTATTTTCATAATTTTATAAAGGGTTCACACATTATATGGAGAAAAAAACTTTTAATTTATTTAATATTAGGGAAGGATTATTTCCCTTCTCCAACTTAGGGATTCCTTTTTTCAAGTGAAGGCTCAAAAAAGAACATTTTAAATTGATGATATTCTAAATTAAAAAATAACTCTCAACATGGAATTTGAAATTTCTTATGATGGATGGTAGAATTAATATTCTTAAAGATACCATTATTTCTAATCTATTTTTTTCATGGTATATAATTGAACATGGTATCTAAATAAGAAACTAAAAATTATTCTTGAAAAAATTGTATAGAGTAGAAACATATTAGAGAATACATTTTTGATAGTTACTTGGATTTTTTTAACAACTAAATCATTACTAGAGGAATTAAAGTCTTTTTAATTATGCATTTTAATACTAATTCATGTTGAAACTCATCAATAGTAATATGAAAAGAATTTTATTTTTGAAATATATATTCATTAAAATGATCTAGGTGGGAAATTTTCAATACATAGAATAATAAATTTAGCCTACTCATAAAAAATATTGTATGAATTTTATACTTTATTAAATGTGTTTGGCCTTAGAAAACTCATCTATGAAATTATGTATAGATAAATGCATACACTCTACTCATTATAATTTATTTGGTATAGGTGATATTTTCATTAATCCTAAAATATTTATAAAGGATAAAATGGATAAAATGGATTATATTGAATATATAACACCTAAAATTAGGAATATCATTTCAAAATATCATTTCACTCCCATTGGTGATGTTTTTGTTTGGGAAAAATTGATATGTGGTTTCTTGAAGAGAAAACTTTATTACTTTTGTTAAACTCCCAATCTAATTAATAATAGGCAACATGTTATAATGTTTTATAAAATATAAATTAGAACTTCTACAACATGAATTATAAATAAGATCTATTAATTTTAAACTTATATTGTGTCATGTATTCAGCAATTAGTTATCCCATTATACCATGTTTTGGATTATTATCATGTTGATTCTAAGTAGGTAGATCAATTATTCACTAAATACTTATTTGTATCTAAAATGTTGAATACCCCATTTAACATATTTCAAATATAAAGGGAATTACTTTCTATGGTGAAAGAGATACTCACCAAATATTTAAGTATTCATATGTCTATAAAACTAAGAAACTTGTTTATGGAATCATGTTTTGAGATAATATATCAAATCTGGGAAACTAGAAATGGAATCATCTTTTACCAGAAAAACATACCTATTTTTAAAATTCTATCACACTTATTTTTTTGTATTTTTTTATATCAATGTTGTTCAAAATGGATATAGTAGAGACACTATTTTTTATCTATATTTCCATAAAAGAGTTGTTAATTCACTTAATTATATGCAATACAAAGGAACTATGAGCATCATTTAGAATCATCCTTGACCGAAGTGGTTGAAGATTAATATTGATGTAAACTCTAAAGAAAAAATTGGGGATGTGGGATATAGATAATTATAATGGAATTTCACTAGAGATATAATTGAAATCTTTTTTGAACTAAGCAAAACAAGAAATGCACTTGAAGATAAGATGAAGGGTACAATCATTACGGGTCCCATATTTTATTAAAAATGATGGACTGATTTTTGAGAGAAGAGTGACATTATGAATTTTTTTCTAGACATTTAGAATCAATAAGTTTACTTATCATGGAAGATCACTTTTCAATAGATAAATTACTTTAATCACCTATCCTCAAACTATATTATTTTAACTCATATTTATCCTGTAGAATATATATTGGTTAATATCTTAGATCATAAAGATGTGTCACGTAACATGTTTACATGGTTTCATGGCATTCCAAATGACCTAGTTAGTAACTATTTCAGATATTATTGTAAAATTATTATCATTAGAGTTTTATAACATTTTATTTTAATTCTATTTTTGGTCATAGATTTATTCTCTCCTTAACTCACCATTATAATTTTTATTCCATTCATGTGGAAGGATGCCTCTTCTTTATATCTCATTTTGGGGGTTTGACATCGATAATATACAATTATTTGAGGAATATTGGGGCCAATATTCATGTATCCAAAATAATAAATACATTTAAACACTATTAAATTTTTTGGTCATTAACGATGCATGGGGTAGGCTGGAGGTCGTGTGTGATGCAGTTATGCAGAGACTGGAGGTGCAGGTTTATTCTATATGTTTGGAAGTAGGGGATGTGCGGTGTAGATACACATGATGGTTGACTAATACTTGGATAATAGGATGAAATGATCTTTTCTTGTGAAGGGGTAGTCTAAAATAAGGCATGCACATACATGATGGAATTTGGATATAAAAAATGTCAATATGATGTCCTTATAAGGGTAAAATATTTTGGGCCCTATGATCCCATTAAATAAAAATGAAAAAGTCATTATGGGTGTTAGACTATCCTTAAGGTAAAGACGAGGCTTGAGACACTTGGTTTACTTATGTGAATGTGTGTTTGGTTTTATTTAAAATCCACTATAACTAATGTATCATTTTAATATTATTAATACTATAAAATTATTATTATAAAACAAAGTTAGTAGATGAGTAGTTTTATAAAACAACACTACTCTTTATTAGAATTTATTTCATGATTTATTATATAATATTAGACATAACAAAACCTGAAAGATTGATAATTATATTTTATTTAGGAATTAGGTACATTACATAACAACTTAAAACAAGGAATACATCATTTTTATTGAAAAAACATTTAGCATGTTCAAAATATTCTTTGATACATAAAACTGCATGGGATAACTTGTGGACATGCATAAGAAAGGGGTGTGGTATAAATCCTATCAATGAAATAATAATTTAATAATATGAATATATTAATAAATTTTAGAAAATATTCATATAAATGGGTCATAAAAGAGTGAGAATCATAATCATGAGCAATGAGACATGTTATAACTTGATAATCATAAAGGCAACATGGGAAATGTGGAAAACACTTAAAACACTGCATCACAAACATAAGTCAAGGATAACTACCAAGACATCATGATAGAAAAATTACAATAAAGGAATCCGGTTTACTCCATATTCTAACATGATATATCATGATACTAAACATTATAAAATTCATTGGAGCTCTATATAATCCAGGCGCACCCGTCACTTTCATTTCATTACCATGCTTAAGTGTGCCACATAGATCATACAACATGGATTCATTCATCATAACGTTTTATTATATGACCAAGAAGTGTGGAATACATACATGTAGGTAAAAATTCTAATAATTTTAAGTGTATTAATTTTTACACCATTGATATGAAATGGGTATGGTATTCACTACACAATTGTTTTGGCATGGAAAATCATAGTAAAATTTCAGCAGCATAACATCGTCTCTTAAAAATTGATAAAATGGGTTGATGAGAGTAAAAGGGGTGTATAATTAGTTGGAAATAAAATTTTAAGTAACAAGGACATGTAAATATATATCCCAACAATAGTAATTGTAAATAGAAGGCATAAAATAATTAATAAACTTTAATAAAAAGAAGATTGATAGGATTCCTTACTAAATTTTAGCATAGTAGTGGTTGTACATAAAGGTTCATCAGATGGATTTAATGAGAGGGAAAGTGGTATATAATCATTTAGAAAAAAAAATTAAATTAATGGGGATATTTAAGAACATATCACAACATAAAAAATGGTAATTAAACTTCATAGCATAAAAGCGGTGCTTGAATAAAAAGGAGAGAGGGAGATCCCTTACCTTGAGAGTGTGACTTAAAATGATTGATAAGATATTCTTGAGAGATTGGGGGAACCTTTGGAGGAATCTAGTGAGGGTATGTTAGAGAAAGGATGTACTGTAAGAAATTTTAGGGAATATGAAAGGGACATTGGGTGGTTTTATATAGTAAAAGAGTGGATAATTCTTTATCATTTCTCAAACTTAGGTTTTGGACTCTATATAATAAACAAACCAAAACCGCCAACCTTACCATGGGATTTACCATATTTTCTAAAAAATAAATGTGGATTTGAAAATTTTATATGAAAATGGACTAACTTATTAAAATATTACCCCTTTTGATGCGGAGGTGAGTCATACTCTTAAGGAAATGATTTTAAAAATTTAAAATATATTAATGGTTTTAGAGGATTCATAGAGGCTTTATAAAATAAATTAAATAAACATAAACTCAAATTATTTTAATGGTAAAAAATAATATTTTAGGATAACCTTTATAGTATTTATTACATAGGTTTTGGGTCATTATGATGTCATAATACACAATGTATATTTATATGGTATTTAATTTTTACCCAAAAATTTGACTATATTAAAAAATTATGAAAAATTCACCATTGGATATTTCCAATGTTATAATTCAAATATTAATATTAATTTTATCAAAATAATATTATAAATATGTGTATTTTCACTTTTAAAATAATAATCATCATTTATTGAGAAATGTTGGGTTTTTTTTGACAATAATAGTTTTTGAACCCTTATAAAAATTACATTTGACATTTTAAGAATTATATGATCCTTGATATTAAATAAAAAATATTTCATAATAAAATTTTATTAATATAATATTTATTCAAACATCCACTAATTAAAATAAATTCCTTAATTGACATTCAAGATTATCCAAAAATACGATTTATGTTTTATTGTATAAAAAAATAATTTATAAAGTAACAATAAGAATAAAATATGAATATTATAATATTAATAAAAATAAAATATGAATATTCATATTATTATGTTCTTAAAACATATCCCTTTAAAACACCATAAAACACCCTAAGGTTAAGGTTCCAGATGGTGATAATTTCATGGGGTGGTTCAACGTACATGGTTTGATCCATGATCTCGATGAACTTGAACTTCTCCTGTAAACATTTTCTCTCATACTTATGTTTTTGAATCCCGAATTGGATTTGGTAAAGGAAATATCCCAAATATTATATCTCCATTATAATCTCTAATAAATGGGCTTTATAGGTATGATCCTACTGGTTGAGGCCATCACTTCCTTTGTCTGTGTCAATTGGATTTATTAAAACCCTATATTTATACTAATCCTACGGTCACTATTCCATGACTATATTATCAAAGGTAATGATTCTTAATGATATTTTAATCTTATAAGATATAATAAAACCAAATAAGTGAACATGTTTTCTATATCCAAAATATATAATAATACATTTAATTAAATCACAAGTAGAATTTTATTTATAACAATTTGGGTTGTTACAATATTCCCTCATTCATAAAATTTTCCATCAAAATTTTATTTTCATTCACTAAAACAGATGAGGGTAATTTAGTTTCATCACTTCCTCTGGTTCCCACATATCTCCTTTAAACTTGTTGTTTCTACACATCACTTTGACCAGTTGCATTGTCTTATTCCGTAGAACTTTGTCTCTATGATCTAAGATCTTCAACATCTCCTCATTATAAGAAAAGTCATTCTCCAATGGTACCAACTATATATTGAGTACATGTGAGGGGTTGGTTATGTAATTACTCAAGAGGGATACATGGAATACATCATGTAATTGAGATAGGTTAGGTGGGAGTGATAGTCGATTTTCCACCACTCCAATGTGGTCAAGGATCTTGAAGGGGTCGATGTATATTAGATTAATATTTCCCTTAGTCATAAATATCATTGATTTATTCCATGAAGATATGTTGAGGAATAAATTGTCTCTAACATTAAACTCTAGGTCTCATTGATGATTTTCAGGATAGATCTTCTATCGTCTCTAAGCATCGCTGATGTGTTTCTGAATGGTTTTATCCTTTTCCACAATTTCCTTTACCATTTAAAGACCTAGAAGTTTTCATTCCCCAACATCATCCCAACAAGAAGGTGTTATGTTCCTCTTCCTGTAAAGGGTTTCATAGGGAGCCATTTGGATTCCTGCGTTAATAATACTATTATATGAGAACTCAATTAGAGGATGATATTTATACTATCCTCATTTTAATTCAATTGAGAATGCTGTCAACATATCCTCAAGTGTCTGGATAGTCCTCTCATATTGGAAATCCATTTGAGGGTGATAATGCATCCTATTTATTCATATTATCCCACCAATTGTTTTCTTGGAGATCTAGATACATCTTTGTGCTTCTAGGATGGATAGAGAAGGTCGATCTATGTGAATCATCCAACAAATCCTTCTTTAATTCAGGATTTGATAGTATAAATAGTCTTGAACCAAATCTTACCACTCCTTATTCATTAAAATTAAATTATTAGTATTTTTCGTTTCTTATAGTTTCCACTTTCTTCTAAATTTACACACCATATATTTGATCATCCTTTATCTTCTTATAAAGGGCTGATTGAGAAATAATTTTTGAAAGGCTTGGTGATAATAATTATGTCATGGTTCCCATGTCCATCCTTTTCAAATCTATGAAGATTAGATCCCTATTAATTGTCATCAATGATATAATTTTTGGATCCTTTATTCTTATAGATTATACCACTTTATTCTATTACCTAGGATGGTAGTGATTAGAACAGTGATAGTTTTTGATCAGCACTAACAATATTCATGTGTTTATATTTAACTCTTTCTCTATGAATATATACTTTAGGATTTTTTGATCATTATATATTTCACACTTCTCCAAAAAGATATAATGCCACTATATTTTCAAAGAAAACAACACTATAGAAAACCCCATATCATGATTTGGGTAGTTTTTTTTCATGAACATTAAACTACCTTTAAGCAAAGGCTATCACTTTTCCATTTTGAATCAACACACAACCCAAGACCTTCTGTGAAGCATCACTAAATACTACCAAAAGTTCTCCACTTGTGGGTAGTGTGAGTATAGGTGCATTGATAAGTATCTTTTTTAACTCATTTAATCTCTTTTTACATTCATCATTCCAAGGAAACTTGACTCCCTTTTGGGTTATCTTTGTTGTTGGTTTTAACAATCACAGATATTTCTCACAAATCGACGATAATACCCAGCTAATATAAGGAAACTATGGATATATTTCATAGATATTAGCCTAAATAATCCTTTAATTTCTTATATTTTTAAGGTTCCATAGATATCCCATTGATTATGATGATGTTCCCCAAGAATGTGACTTTATTTAACTAGAAATAAAATTTGATGTATTAGGCATAAAGCATCTCCTTTCCCAAGGTCTTTAGCATAGTACTCAGATTTTTCTCATACTACTCATTTATTTGGGATTATATTAGAATATTTTCTATAAATAATACCACAAATTTTTCTAGATAATACCAAAAGGATCAATTCATCATGTTCATGAATATTTCTAGAGAATCAGTGAGTCTGAATCACGTTACTATAAACTTATAGATCTCATACCTTGTATGAAAAGTAGTCTTGGAGATATCCTCCTTCTTCACCCTAACTTGGTAATATCGAAACTTCATATCCACCTTTTAGAAGTATTGTTATCCATGTATATGGTTGAAAAATTCATCAATCTATGGAATAGGATACTTTTTCTTTATCATGATCTTGTTCAGTTTATGATAATCAATGTATAGGTGCATTGACCCATCATTATTTTTGACAAAGAAGACTAGTGCACCCCATGGTGAAGCACCGGGGTGCATGAAACCTTTTTCCATATTCTCTTATAATTATTTTTTCATATATTCATGTTCCAAAAAAACCATTCAATATAGAGTCTTGGATAATAGTAACACCCCAGGTATGTGCTCAATTGAGAATCCAACCTCTCATCAAGGTGGAAGACTAGGCAATTATTTAGGAAACACATCAGTGTATTCCATTACAATGGGAATGTATTCAAGTATGATTATTTCCTTAGACTCAATAATTTGAGCTATATATGGTTTTTCATAGGAAAATAATATCCATCCTAGTGGACCCTTACAATTTATGTTGGATTTATAAAAGGAAATACAATCTGTGCCCATAAATGTATAAAATTAAACCAAAGGGAGTATGAAGGGGTTCACTAGGATGTTCACCCCATAGATTTTGATAGGGGAGGAGTTATATACTTTGGATAAAATAATTTTCCATTTTTTATTTTCACCAACAGAACTAATTCCATGATTTGTGGTGGTTTTTGAATAGTTCTACTAAAATTTCTTAATATGAAGGAATTAATAGAGCTATAATCAAAAATTACATTCACTATTATTGAGTGAATAACTATGTTACCTTTCAGAACTTTGTTTTTATGATCCACCACAACAGTTGTGATGAAAAAACTCTCCCTTGCTACCTTGGATGTTGTTGGTTGTATCCAAAAACACTTGGCTTAATGAATTTCTTTAAAAATTACACTGGTACCTTGCAATGTAAGCAATGAAAAATGTGTTTAGGTTTGACCAAATAATTCATGTTTTCCATTGTATTGGTGGGTTTCTTCTGTTGGTAATCACTGCCTAGGTGTCTTTCCTTTCCGTACCTAAATAATTTCCTCACCCCCTTAGGAAATTTCTGAGGTAATTATTTCCAAACATTTGACATGTGAGATGTTGAAATTTCTTGGCACCGCTATATTTCCCCAGTAGAATTATAGAATTAAACTAGACTTTCTGCTTCTTATTGCCAGGAAACCCTTGAGATTCTCCGATCTCAATTTTTTTTTACTTTGAGGGAACATTAGACAATTTAACACTAGATTTCAAACTCATAGATAACTATTGATTTTTTTAGATGAGGTTTTATCCCACCAAAAGAAGTGGTCAACCATGTATTTTTGGGAAATGAAAAATTCAGATGTGTATCATGAAAGTCTTATCATGTTTTCCTTGTACACCCTCATAGATTCATCATCTTTTTTCATGAGGTAAAATAAATATCTTTCCATTTTCTATTACAGAGTGTGAGAAAAATATTTATTAAAAACATTTTATAGAATTCATTCCACCCATCATTTTGATCTCTTACCCAGGATTTGTATTCCATGTCAACATACATGACAATTCAGCTTCCTATTTTACATGATAAAAAAGTATGAATTTCTCTTTCACTTAACATTGAAGGATGAAGAATATATTCTCAATGGATTTGATTCATTGTTCTACAATTAAGGTATCCAATTATCCATTTAAAGGTAGAGGCCTTTGTATCATAATTTTGTTAATTGCAGTTTGTTATTTCTTAGGAGGATTTGGGAACTCCTCCTAATCCAGGTATTTATTTAGAATCTGATTTAGCCAAGAGAGTATCATCAGAATGTTTTTAATTCCTTCTCACATTAAGTTGGGCATATCGTTGGGGTAGTCATCAAATTTACAATTACATTGGTTTTTTACCCTATTCCTCTTGTTTTCATTAATTGGATCGAATAAAAGAAAAATTATGGGTGATTAATTTTAAACTATTAAATTCATAGAAGATAATCTAATGACATTAAATAGATAAATTATAAATTACATGTATTTATTTAACTTTTTATTTTGTAGGATTCATTCTATGTTATCCATGATCTATTTCCTAACATATAATCTTATGGGATTTTTTTTATTTCCATAATAATGGTTTGTAATGAGATTGTGAATTTACCAAATCATATCCCACAGGAGTTCCAAACTAGGTGTGAAGGAAAGCCTGTTTTCATGTACCAGTTCCCAATCAAGTCTAGATCAATGTAGTGTTTTTGGGTTTTACCCCTATGTGAATTTACTTCAGATCCACATCAACTTGTAGTATCTAGAATTTAGGGGTTTCTTTATACATAGTTTTATTCTTAAGGATTTATCTAGAGTTTTCTTGTAACACCCCGAGATTTTATGAAAAATATTCTTTTTAATTTTATTAATGTCTTGTGTTGTACGCTACACTAAAATGAGCTTGCAAAACACGCATCCTGGACTTTACTTGCATTACACGCAATCACTACCTTCTTCGATAGCGTGTGTAGTACGCAATAACGAGTTTCACTAAACAATAATATGCTATTAAAATATTATTAAAACTAGTCGTTATGAATAGTAATAACCACTTTTTAAAATTTTGTAAATTTTATTTTTCAAAATGGAATTCATTTTTGGATTCGGAATATCGAAATTAGCTTAGTGTGAAATTTTGGTACTTTTCAGATAACTTTCATTTTCTGACGAATAGTGAAAATTACTAAATTTTAATTAAAAACAACTTTTTTAATTGAAATAATTAATAGTGATAAATTATTAATTTGAGTGGTTTTAAAGTATATTTAGAATATATTTTTATAATTTAATATAATGTTGGTCATTGGATGTAATTTCACATTTAAACCAGACATAAACAAGTGTCAATCTTTTGATAGTTATTATCTCTTAAGAACACGCTATTTGTATTGACGACGAGAATTAATTTTTAAATTAAGTAATTCAACTGATATGTTTTGAATTTGGTAAAATAGACATCATTTTTCAGTTCATAATATCAAATATAGCTTAGGCCTAATTTTTGGTATTTTTCTGGAAACTTTCATTTTTTGATGAATAGTGAAACCACTAAGTAGTAGTTAAAAAAATGATTTTTTTCATAAAACTTAATTTTACCAATTCTGTGAGTGGAATATAGAAAATCCTAGAGACACGGTTTATGTTATTAAGTAAAATGTGGTTCAATGAGATGAAAATAATTTTTGGTGAATAGTAACTTTTTACTGTTTTTTACCACGGTTAAAAGTAAATAGGGCAATTAAGGGTAAAAATGATATTATTATTACCCTAAAACATGTAATAATTCTATTGGATAAGTGTAATTCGACACAAAAAAACCTTAGGAATAAAATATTACTATTTAGGCCCACTTGGATTAGATTAGGATATTTATTATTAATTTATTTAAAGAAGGGTTAAAATAGTTAAAATCAAAGTTTAATATGTATATCATTTTTAATATAGGATTATACATAAGATAAATTAGACTATAAATATTAATTAGAAAGATAAAACGATTTCCTACATAATGGTATTTTATTTGTAATTTTTAGACATTAAATAATTTAATTTATTTATGACACAAAGATGATGCAGTAATTATCTTATTAATGAAATATTGACATAATTGATGTTATAAATACCAAAATAAATGTAATTTGAGACTTTATATGAATTCCACTAATTTTATAGGTTAATATGACATTTTAGTATTGATTTAATTAACTTATTTAGAATTAATAATTCTGTTATGATTTTCACAAAAATCAATTACTAAATAGTGTCAAAATTGACATAAATAGTTTTTAAAACCAATATTATATTATTAATTGTTATTTTATTCTTAAAAATCTAAGGTTCGAAAAAATGACTTAGATAAGGTTATATATATTAATAATAGACAACTTGGGGTTATTTTGGTATCTTATAGTAAGTTTATTAACCTTATAGTGTAAGAACACAAAAAGACACGGTAAAAGTAAAATTATCTAACTTAGTGTTAAATCTAAATGATAAGGTTAAAATAGGAACCTAAACATGTCTAAATTCTTTTGGATGAGCTTATTTCGACCCATCCCACCTTATATTCGAAATAAATCAATTTTATTCTATTTAAAAACTAATTTGGCTATATAATAAAATAATATTTTTAGTTATTTCAAAGGTGCCTCTCTCCTCCCTTATAAAAGGGAACCTCCTCCCTCTCTTCCTCACACCACTTTGAGCCTTAAAGCTCGGCCAAACCCTGACCAAATCTCTTCTCCACTTCCCTAGAAACATTCTAGAGGTCCTGGTATTCTTCAAAGACCAATTTTAGTGCCCTAAGAGTAGGACTCAAAGAGGCGCTTCAAAGAAGAGGTAATGTCCGTTACCGATTCTTTCAACTTTATTTATTCTTCCACTTCTTCTTATTAGGTTGTTTCATTATGAAGTAATAACATCAGTATCACTCATATAATGATATGTTATTATAAGTATGAAACAACCCTATTTCACCATCTAACCATCCTACAGAAAATGAAATCACCGCGCGTGCGTACGTACAGAATACCGTCTCCACGCCGTGGTGTAATCTATTTTCCACCACCACCTTACTTGGATGGGTATAATGGTGTACTTAATAACTATATATGATTATTGTAAATTGATATTGATTCTTAAATAGTAAACATTCACTCCAATACAATTCCACAATCATGAGAATGATATAATCGCTCGTGCGTACGTACGGACTACCGTCTCCACGACGCGATGAGATTCATTCTCCACGATAACCATCCATGAATGATTATAAAGTATATATAATAAGTAATCATGATATATATGACATAATAATGATACTGGATTTATGTGTATATATATGTATTTCATCTACTTAATTCCATTTAACTCAATAAGGAAATGAAAACAACGTTCATGCGTACGTACGGCCTACCGTCTCCATGAACGGTGTATTTCTTTCCATTTAATGATCTATTATATATATGTATATTCTAAATATATATTATAAACAAATCATGTTTTATATTCTGGAATTAAGTAATCATGATCTTAGTAATCATATGAATAATTACAAGTTAAAACACGGACGACAAATGAAATGATTTTACCCAAAAGGCTCTTTAACATGGAATTTACAAAAGAGCGGGTAAAATAAAGTCATAAGTGAACAATATATGATATCATAACAATGATTATGATTCTGGAATAAGTCAATGACATTATTTAAATCATTATACAGGAGGTTCAGACACTTACGAAGCAAATCAGACCTAAGGTAATGGAAAATCTCTCAATCTCATTTTTATCCGAGATTATTTATACTTCAGAATTTACGGGGGAATATTTTATCATCCATATCCATGTTTCCTTAATATGTAATATTATTTCCATCCACCTACAATTGTTTAAATCCAATTTTACCCTTCGGTGAGTTTTTAGTATAAGATATGAAATGAATCTTTTGTCATTTTTTTTCGTACGAGGTACTTTTTGACTTTTCTGACAAAAGTACGAGAAGAATGTTTTTTTTAACTTATACGGCATGAATGGATTTTTAAAACATTATTTCCAAGAATATTACTTTACAAGTTTTCATGTTTATTTTTAATGAACTTATTTTAGTTTAGAATTGTATGACATGTTAAGAAAGGAAAAGTGTTTTTGAAGTAGAAAGGATATTTTCCTCAAGAATGGAGTTCAAGTATTTTATAAAAATTATTTTCCATCTAAGATAATAAAGGGTTTTGTTTCTATCCATATTATTAAATTCATTTGAGTATGTTGTGATGGAATTATTTTTATGAATTCCTTTATCTTATATGAATTGTTTTATGATGTCATGATGTTTAAGATTCCCATTTTTATTACATGGGTTATGAAATGATGTATGATTTATGATTTTGTGGCACACATAAGAATGGTATCATTATGAGATGGGTGGGACCTATATATACCTCCAATGCATTGGGTAAAGATTTTATATCTCATGAGATAGACATGGCTGGAACGACAGGTTAAACCGGTTCAGTGAAACAGGACTGAAACGAGGAGTGAACTCGGTTCAGAAATGGACTTTGTCCACTAAGATAGTCTTGGCAATGAGTCTTGAATAATAAGAAATGATTCTCTATGATTATGTGTGTATGCCACAAAGTTTCATGTTTTAAGTTATGATTATTGGGATTACATTTCACTACTAAGATTTATCCCATGTTATGATATTATGATCTCTTTTGCAGGTTAAGATTTCCAAAATGTTATGTTCTTATGAATATGTTGTGATTGATATTTCTTTTGTTTACCCTTACTGAGAATTTGAGCTCACCCTTTTATGTTTTCTTTTCCCCAAGATATAAAGAAATATTTGAGGTAAAAAAAAGGGAAGATCTTTATGGGAGATGTTGAAGATCTTTCACCATGATTAGAAGATTATATTCCGAGTTTCCAAAGACACTAAACTATTACGGTCCTTGTGTGTGTGTTTTTGTTATTTACTAAGTATTCCGCAAAAGTAATGTAATGTCCATGTAAGTTATGCTTCAGGTCTCTATAGTTGGTATCAGAGGAAAGTTTTAGTCAACCTTTGGAAACTAGGATGCGAGAAATTTAGTGAGATCCCTAGAGATATTTCTAAGGTATGTCTAGGGATGTCCCTAAGGTTAAGTATATTTATAGGTTATAGTAATAGAATTACAGTAACCCAAGATGTTAGATATTGAAGTTACTCCCCCTTTATTATATTGTTTTCTCTAGCGTGATTTTTGCCTCTCAGACTATTCTTTTTGGGTTTTAGACGATGGATGGAAACCGAAGGAACTCTGTTGATCAATGTAATGGACAATGCAGTGATTGTCCTCCTGAACAAACAAATGTTATGGGAGATGGAGTGCAAAATCATATTTCTATCCTTACACAAGCTATGAATCATTCTGGACTTCCAAATGAGAAGAGAAGGGAACAATATTCTATTGAGTCATTCATGAGGTAACGTCCACCTTCTTTCAGTGGGTCTTCTGATCCACTTGTATCTAAACAATGGATCATTACCACTGAAAAGATATTTTCAGTTCTTCAATGTTCTGAACATGATAAAGTCATCTTAGTAGTGTATCGTTTGGAAGGTGATGCTGATCAATGGTGGAATCTTATCAAGAATACAAGGCCAAGAGATGAAATTGTGTCCATGGAATGGGACGAGTTCAAGAAATTATTTTTCATTAAGTACTTCCCTCGTATTCTTCAAACAAAGATGGAGAAGGAGTTTCTTGAACTAAAGAAAAAGGATGATGAATCTGTTGGTATATACGAAGCGAATTTTACAAGGCTTGCAAGGTATGCATCTGGATTTATCATCCAACCAGAAAGTAAAGTTGATCGATTCTTTAGTGGATTAAAACCAAATCATCAAAGGGAATTAGCTCTAAGAGACTTCAATAGCTATGAAGAAATTGTGCGTTGTGCTATCAAGGTAGAAATGGAAGTTGGTGTTACTTATCTATCTCATAGTTTTGACAAGAAAAAAAAGATGGAGTTCAAGGAGAAATCTCAGAATAATGGTGAAAAGAAGATGAATGTTTCCTTATGCTCAAAGTGTGGAAAGAAGCCTGGTGGAGATTGTCTTAAAGGGACTAGAAAATGTTTTAAGTGTGTAAAAGAAGGTAATCGAGTAGCCAAGTGTCGAAGTAATGAAAAAAGGTTTCTAATGATGTGAATAAAGAAAAGACTGCAGAGAACGCACCACCAACACTTCAATGCTTCAAGTGCAAGGAAATGGGGCATTATGCTAATAAATGCCCTAATCCAAGGGTTAGGGATGATCGACATGAGAAACCACTTAAGGCAAAGGACAAAGGGATGTCACATGCGATCACTATTGGCGATGTTGAATTAGACAACGATGTGGTGGAATGATTAAGTGTTTATATAATGGGATTCCAAAATAATTATGTATATAGTATTGTGGAATATTGGAATTTTTATGTATTGGTTTATTGTGGTTTTAAATAATTTTATGGTATCGGTAACCATGGAAAGTGATTGAGATATTTTTGGTAAGCAGATGATATGCACATAATGAAGGGATAAGAAGATAATGAGATGTTTGATTGTATTCATGAGCTCATGATTGATATAAGGACTAAGTGATATCACAGTTTGAGTATAAAGAATTTTTAGGATTTTGGTTTGTGGAAAGTGTTAACTTTTAACTGCATTCATGTTTTCACTAAGGTTCAATGGGTATTAATTCTTCAAGAGAATACATGATTAAGGTATTCACATGTTTGTAATATGACCAACAAGATATATCTTATGATATATGGGGGATAAATGATTGCATTCACGTGATTGTTATGTGAAATTTCACGTAATCATTATCTTTATACTATGATCTTGGACCGAAGTATTTTAGATAATCCTAATGATTGGAATGGATTATGTTGTAAATAAGTTAGGATAGAACTTTTTTTGATATTATTGATGGGATGTTACAGTAATATATCTTTAGAAAAAGTAGAACCTGCAGGATGGGCGACAACCCATCGCGTCGGACAAGGCTGTGGGAATCGAACCCACAACCGAAGTGCGACTGGCCTTTATCGCCTACCACTGGCCTACAAGAAGTCCCTATTTAGTAGAAACTAGTTTTATTACATTAAGCAGTATTATATATGAAGTATAAGTCCATTTTAGGAACCATATATGATTAATCTCACTATAGATGGACTTACGTATTTTTTGATAACTTTTCTAACCTTTTGTTTGAGATAGATGGAATGACACCTCATTCTATCACATGATCTGCTAACACATCACGAATGAAAAATTCAACTTCATTTCTTTAAGAGATGAAGTGTAAATTGTCCAAAGAACGACTAACAGTGAGACTATACCAAAATCACGAAAGTATTTATTCTAATTCCAATTTCATCAACTTTAGGGAAATGATCTTGAAAACCAAAAATGTTTTCCTAGTGCTCTTATATCTGATGAATCAGATAGTACCTTATATCATCACAAATTTATGGCTTTGTTATTGCTGGCTTTTCCATAGCCAAGTTCTCTACCACTCTCCATCAGAACATGATGGTTAGATTTCTCTTCCATATCCATATTTTCACCTATGTGGAAACCTAGTGATTAGTTTATTTTGATAAACGTTACGTTTCATACTTTTGTTTTTAAATATTGGTTTTGGTATTCCTTTTTACGATGTGGGATTCTATTAAAGAAACTTTTGAGTAGTAAACCATTTATAACCCTGACGAATTTCGAGGGAGAAATTCATTTTAAGGGGGGTAGAATGTAACACCACGAGATTTTATGAAAAATATTCTTTTTAATTTCATTAATGTATTGTGTTGTACGATACACTAAAAAGAGCTTGCACAACATGCATCCTTGACTTGCCTTACATTACACACAATTGAGACCATCCTCGATAGCGTGTGTAGTACGCAATAACGAGTTTCACTAAACAACAACATGCTATTAAAATGTTATTAAAACTAGCCGTTATGAATAGTAATAACCACTTTTTGAAATTTTGTAAATTTTATTTTTCCAAATGGACTTCATTTTTGGATTCGGAATATCAAAATTAGCTTAGGGTGAAATTTTGGTACTTTTCGGATAACTTTCATTTTCTGATGAATAGTGAAAATTACTAAATTTTAATTAAAAACAACCTTTTTAATCGAAATAATTAATAGCGAAAAATTATTAATTTGAGTGGTTTTAAAGTATATTTAGAATATATTTTTACAATTTAATACAATGTTGGTCATTGGATATAATTTCACATTTAAACCAGACATAAACAAGTGTCAATCTTTTGATTGTTATTATCTCTTAAGAACACACTATTTGTTTTGACGATGGGAATTAATTTTTAAATTAAACAATGAAACTGATATGTTTTGAATTTGGTAAAATAGAAATCATTTTTCAGTTCATAATATCAAATATAGCTTAGGCATAATTTTTGGTATTTTTCTGGAAACTTTCATTTTTTGATGAATAGTGAAACCACTAAGTGGTAGTTAAAAAAATGATTTTTTCATAAAACATAATTTTACCGCTTCTGTGAGTGGAATTTCAAAAATCTAAGAGACATGGTTGATGTTAGTAAGTAAAATGTGGTTCAATGAAATAAAAATAATTTTTGGTGAATAGTAACTTTTTACTTTTTTTTACCATGGTTAAAAGTAAATAGGGTAATTAAGGGTAAAAATGATATTATTATTACCCTAAAAAATGTTCTAATTCTATTGGATAAGTGTAATTCGACCAAAAACAATCTTAGGAATAAAATATGACCATTTAGGCCCACTTGGATTTGATTAGGAAATTTATTATTAATTTATTTAAAGAGGGGTTAAAATAGTTAAAATCAAAGTTTAATAAGTATATCATTTTTAATATATGGTTATACATAAGATAAATTCGACTATAAATATTCATTAGAAATATAAAAAAATTTCCTACATAATGGTATTTTATTTGTAATTTTTAGACATTATATAATTTAATTTATTTATGACAGAAAGATGATGCAGTAATTATCTTATTAATGAAATATTGACATAATTGATGTTATAAATACCAAAATAAATGTAATTTGAGACTTTTTATGAATTAAAATAATTTTATAGGCTAATATGACATGTTAGTATTGATTTAATTAACTTTTTTTAACTAATCATTCTGTTATGATTTTCACAAAAATCAATTACTAAATAGTGTCAAAATTGACATAAAATAGTTTTTAAAACAAATATTATATTATTAATTGTTATTTTATTCCTAAAAATTTACGGTTCGGAAAAATGACTTAGATAAGGTTATATATATTAATAATAAACAACTTGGGGTTTATTTGGCTTCTTATAGTAAGTTTATTAACCTTATAGTGTAAGAACACAAAAAGACACGTAAAAGTAAAATTATCTAACTTAATGTTAAATCTAAATGATAAGGTTAAAATAGGAACCTAAACTTGTCTAAATTCTGTTGGATGAGAGTATTTAGACCCATCCCCACCTTAGCTTCAGAATAAATCAATTTGGAGTTATTTAAAACTGATTTGGCTTTATAATAAAATAATATTTTTAGTTATTCCAAAGGTGCCCCTCTCCTCCCTTATAAAAGGGCACCTCCTCCCTCTCTTCCTCACTCCAATTTGAGCCTTAAAGCTCGGAAAATCCCTGAATAATTATCTTCTAAACTTCCCTAGAAACATCATAGAGGTACTGGGCTTCTTCAAAGACCAATTTTAGTGCCCTAAGAGGAGGACTCAAAGAGGTGCTTCAAAGAAGAGGTAATGTCCGTCACCGATTCTTTCAACTTTATTTCTTCTTCCACTTCTTCTTCTTAGGTTTTTTCATTATTAAGTAATAAAATAAGTATCAATCATATACTGATATGTTATTATAAGTATGAAACAACCCTATTTCACCATCTAACCAGCCTACGGAAAATGAAATCACCGCACGTGGGTACGTACGAAATACCGTCTCCAGGCCTTGGTGTAATCTATTTTCCACCACCACCTTACTTGGATGGGTATAATGGTGTACTTAATAACTATATATGATTTTTGTAAAGTGATATTGATTCTGAAATAGTAAACATACACTCCAATACAATTCCCCGATCATGAGAATGATATCATCGCTTGTGCGTATGTACGGACTACCGTCTCCACGACGCGATGAGATTCATTCTCTACGTTAACAATTCATGAATGATTATAAAGTATATATAATAAGTAATAATGAAATATATTAAATAATTAAGATACTATATTTATTTGTATATATATTTATGTCATCAACTTAATTCCATTAAACTCAATAAGGAAACGAAAACAACGTTCATGCGTACGTACGACCTACCGTCTCCATGAACGATGTATTTATTTCCATTTACTGATCTATTATATATATGTATATTATGAATATATATTATATATAAATCATGTTTTATATTCTTGAATTAAGTAATCATGATCTAATTAATCATATTAATAATTACAAGTCAAAACACAGATGACAAATGAAATGATTTTACCCAAAACGCTCTTTAACATGGAATTTACAAAAGAACGGGTAAAATAAAGTCATAAGTGAACCATATATGATATCATAACAATGAGTATGATTCTAGAATAATTCAATGACATTATTTAAATCATTATACAGGAGGTTCGGACACTTACAAAGCAAATCAGACCTAAGGTAAGAGAAAATCTCACAATCTCATTTTTATCCGAGATTGTTTATACTTCATAATTTACGGTGGAATATTTTATCATCCACATACATGTTTCCTTAATATGTAATATTATTTACATCCACCTAAAATGGTTTAAATAAAATTTTACCCTTCGGTGAGTTTTTAGTAAAAGATATGAGAGGAATCGTTTGTCATTTTTTTCGTACGAGGTACTTTTTGACTTTTCCAACAAAAGTACGAGAAGAATGTTTTTTTAACTTATACTGCATGAATGGATTTCTAAAACATTATTTCCAAGGAGCTTCAAGTTTTCAAGTTTATTTTTAATCAACTTATTTTAGTGTAGAATTGTATGACATGTTAAGAAAGGAAAAGTGTTTTTGAAGTAGAAAGGATATTTTCTTCAAAAATGGAGTTCAAGTGTTTTATCAAAATTATTTTCCATCTAAGATAATAAAGGGTTCTGTTTCTATCCCTATTATTACATTAATTTGATTATGTTGTGATGGAATTATTTTTATGAATTCCATTATCTTATATGAATTTTTTTATGATTTCACGATGTTTAAGATTCCCATTTTTATTACATGGGATATGCAATGATGTATGATTTATGATATTTTTGCACACATAAGAATGGTATCATTATGAGATGGGTGGGACCTCTATCTCCCTCCAATTTATTGGGTAAAGATTTTATATCTCTTGAGATAGACATGGCTAGAACGGTAAGTTAAACCGGTTCAGTGAAACAGGACTGAAACCAGGAGTGAACTCGATTCAGAAATGGACTTTGTCCACTAAGATAGTCTTCGAAATGAGTCTTGACTAATAAGAAATGATTCTCTATGATTATGTTTGTATACCAAAAGGTTTCATGTTTTAAGTTATGATTATTGGGATTACATTTCACTACTATGATTTATCCCATGTTATGATATTATGATCTCTTTTGCAGGTTACGATTTCCAAAATGTTATGTTCTTATGAATTTGATGTGATTGATATTTCTTTTGTTTACCTTTACTGAGCATTTGAGCTCACCCTTTTTTGTTTTCTTTTCCCCAGGATATAAAGAAAGATTTTAGGTAAAAAAAGGGAATATCTTTATAGGAGATGTTGAAGATCTTTCACCATTATTAGAAGATTATATTCCAAGTTTCCAAAGACACTAAACTATTACAGTCCTTGTGTGTGTGTTTCTGTTATGTACTAAGTATTCCAAAAAAGTAATGTAATGTCCATGTAAGTTAAGCTTCGGGTCTCTACATTTCTAATCCTAATACCAAAAATAACTAAACCTTTTATTTGATACTAACTATAATAACCCTGCACTTATAATAATTTATTTCATGTTTTTTTACATAATATTACACATAATATAACCCATAAGATTGATAAGTCTAGTTTCTTTTGTAATTAGGGACATTACACAAAAAATAAAAACAAATATTACATTATATTTATTCAAAATAACATTAACATGTTCATAATATTATATCTTACATAAACTACATGGAATAACCTGGGGACATACATAAGAAAGGGGTGAGGTATAAAGCCTAGTAATGAAATAAAAATGGTATATCATGAAGAAATTTATACATGTTAGGAAATAGTAATATCAATGGGGAATAAATGGATTGATAATCATAAATATAAACAGTGAGGCATGATATGACATTATAACCATAAAGGCAACATGGGAAATGTGTCAACACCTTAATACATTGCAGAAAAAATTTAGGTGAAGGATAAATTCCAAGAAACAATGATGGAAAAAGTCACATAAAGGAATCATGTTTAATACCTATCCCAAAAATATGTCTCATGATTCTAAACATTACATAATGCATTGTAGCGCTATATAATTCAGGGAGCAACCGTCACTTTCATTTAGTTTCTATGCTTATGTATGCCACATAGATCATACAACATGGATTCATTAATTATCATGTCTTATTAAAAAATCAAGGAGTGTGGAATACATACATATGGGTCCCAAGTAAAATAATTATATGTGTATAAATTTGAACACCCTTGATTGGAAATGGGTATGGTATTCACTAACCAATTGTTTTGTTATTCCTAATTATGGTGAAATTTCAGTAACATAACAATATCACTTAAAAATCATTAAAATTGTTTGATGAGATAAAAGTGGTATCTCATAATTTATAAATCAAATGGTATGTAATAGGGACATGTAAAGACATATCCCAACATGAGAAATTGGATATATAAGACATATTTTTTTAATAATCTTTAATAAAAACGAGAATGAGATGATCCCTTACAAAATTTTAGTATGATAACAGGTGTACATAAATGTTCATGCGAGGGATTTAATAAGATATAAGTGGGTCTATCATCATTTTTAAATTTAATATACATTAATGGGGGTATGGAATAACATATCACAACATGAAAAAATAATAATTAAAAGGCATAACATAAAATCGGTGCTTGAATAAAAAGAAGAGAGGGAGATCTCTTACCTTGATTGTGACTTCAAATTCTTGGGATGGACTTTTTGATAGTTGATGTCACCATGGGTTGATTACTAGGAGGGAATATAAGAGTAAGGATGTTCTAAAAGGATTTTTAGTGAATATAAATGGTATCTTGTGTGAGTTTATATAGGAAACGAGTGGGGAATTCTTTATCATGTCTCAAACATAGGTTTCAGACTCCATATAATGAAATAACCAAAACCACAAACCTTCCCATGGTTTATACCATGGTTTCTACTAAAAAGGGGTGGTTTTAATTATTTTATAAGTAAAATATCCTAAATTATTAAAATATTACCCTTGATGATGTGGAGGTGAGTCATAATCTTAAAAAAAAAATTTAAAAACATGAAGTATTTTAATGGGTTAAGAGGATTTATAACAGATTTTTAATCTTAATTAAATAAAAATAAAATCAATTTATTTTAAAGGAGAAACATATATTTGTTAGTGTATACCATTTATTGAGTTTATTACATCACTTTTGAGTAATTACTATGTCATAATACAAACTGTATATTTATACGGTATATAATTATTACTTAAAAACTTGACTCTCAGAAAATTATGAAAAATTTACCATTAGATAATTTTTATGTTCTTATTAAAAAAATTATATTCATTTTATCAAAAATAATTTTATAAATATTTGTATTTTCAATTTTAAAATAATAATCATCAATTATTGATAAATGTTGGGTTTTTTTTAAAATAATAGTTTTTGAACCTATATAAGAATTATATTTGAATTTAGAATAATTATATGATAATTTATATTAAATAAAATTTATTTAATAAATTTTTTTGTTAAAATATTATTTACATAATAAATACATTAATTAATTAAAATAAATTCATTAATTGACTTCAAATATTACCCAAAAAATCATTTTTTGTTTTATTGTAGAAAAATAAAAAATCATTTATAAAATAATGATAAGAAGAAAATATGAACATTATTCTATTGAAAAAAAAAATCAATATACATGTTCAAATTATTGTGGTATTGATAAATATCCTTTTAAAACCCCAGAAAACTCTATAAGGTTATGGTTCATGATGAAGAGACTTTCATGGGGTGGTTCAATGTACATATTTTGGGACCTGATCTCGATGAGATTGAACTTATCCTGTAAATAGTTTCACTCAGGATTAAATTGTTTGATCTCATCTTAAGCTTACTCAATGGAAAATCCAAGAGATGGTATCCCCCTTAGAATATTTTATATATGGGAATAAAAAGGTAAGATCCTTCTTATTGAGGCTATCACTACCTTTGTATCATTCAATGAGATTTATTTAAACCCTATATTTATACTAATCATGTGATCACTATTCAATGACTATATTATCAAAGATAATAATTCTTAACAGTCTTTTAAATATGATAGTATAAAATAGAACTAAATAAGTGTATGTGTTTTCTATATATATAATATATTATATTTTATTTAATTAATTCACACAAGGGGAATTTTGTTTATAATAGTTTGGGTCATTAAAGTTGATCACCTTATGTGTTACATCAACTGGGGTTCAACCATAGATAGTTCCCTTTCCAGAGGACTTTTTTATAAAATCATATCAGTCTTGTGGTGGATAGGGTACATGAAATGACAAAATAATTAGGTCATTTTCGTAGGTGAGATTACCATGGTAAATGGGTCTCATGTAGGCAAGTTGGATCACATGAAAAAATATTTATGGCTTCAATTTGGACAATGGTGACCTATAGTGAAGATGTGTTGGTGGTGGCCTATTGTTAGAGTGCTCCACCAGGGGAAATCCTTATTATGGGTGTTGTAACATGGGTGGTCCGATGAGGTGTGTGGGAAAATTCAACATAGGAAGGGAAAAAAAGATGAACTTGGTTGTAAAACCCCAATATTTTATGTTATTAAACCTTTTAAATAAATTTTATCTCTTCAATAGATCATGTTTCACAAAACACCAAGCTTAAGCGAACTCTAAAATATTATTATTTTAACATGAACATTATAATATATCTATTAAATTGGTGGGAATGAGTAGTATTAACCACATTATGAAATATATAATTTTATAACTCATTGTTAATATTTTAATTTATTCTTATTAAATAAACACATAATTTTTAGTAAATTCATTTTGTTATTCAAATATATGTTTTCTTCAAAAAGTGATTTTTATTGCTTTCTATGAGAAATTAAATAAAATTTAACTTTGAAACTTTTTCAAAATTTATTTGATAATATGAACATCATTCTTGGATTCATCATGTCAAAATTATAATAGGATGATTTTTTGATAATTTTCTAAAATGTTTAATTTCTTACTGAATAGTAATAAATGCTAATTTTTATAAAACTATCATTTTATTTATATTTAAAAGTAATTTAATGTATTTAAATTAATCTCAAAGTAACTTTATTAATTTTATATATTTATAATCTTATTTAAACTTTATTTATACCTTATTTTGGTATAAGTACAATTTTGGGATTAAAAAAACATTTTTCCAAAAAAACCATATTTCGTTGCGTTTTAAAGATTTAATTTGAAATGTAATTTTGAAACTTAGGTGTGTCAAATTTTTAAAAATGGATTAAAAATTTAGAATCATTGGTAGAAAATTATTATTTATGTTCATTTTCATTTTTAGGCATGAAAAATTTACAGTGGTAGAAAAAAGATTTACCGCAGTGTTAGTAAAATAATGTAGTATTGTAAAGTTACAAGGTAAAAGATTAAAATACCTAAAAAATAAAAAATTAACTTTGTGGTTTATGTGTTTCTCAACCTTATACATCCATTGAAACATTAAATATCATCAAAACTCATTAAAATTAATTCCACCCAAATGTGGTTGGCTTTAAATATAAAATAATCATTATTTAATCATTTAAAATCACCCCTCTTCAAGTCTAAATACCACTCCTCAGCACCCCATTTATCTTAAAAAGGCATAAAACTATTAAAATATCTAAAAAATACTCTCATCCCCACCCTCCCCACTTCCAAGTGCTTTTTGTCTAAACCAAAGTCCAATTCCATGTTCCTTAATGGGTCCTTCAAGGAGGTGATATTCAAGAGGTATCTTTCTCATACAACCTCTCTTAATTTATTTTCTTTTTATACCATATATTCACCTCCTTCATCCATGAAATAATAATAACTCCAAAATCATGTTTATAATTAAATTTTATAATTATAATATAATATCTTATACCCATCCCTTTCCTAATCTCCTCTTATTAAGAGAAACACAACAGTTGTCCAAATTTTGGCAGTTAACTGGCTCTGTGGATAATGATTTTTCATTTTCCATTACCTCTTCCAAGGATGATCATAAGAAAATTATTCTACTAAAATAAGTTTATAAAATTTATATTATAACTTATTTATTTTTATTTAGCTAATATATAAAAATAATGTTAAATACAAAAAATACTTGTTCGTGATGGTTGAAAAAACCGTCAAAATAAACAAAACATTTATCGTTAACATTTTTTCAAATCAATCATCCTCATACCATAAAGAAAATTTTCATATGAGACCATTTAAACTTTATTAATTTAATTAATACAATTTCATTTCACTTATGGATATGTATTTTCATTTAATAATAAAATCTAAAATGATAGACAAATGAACCGACCATGAAACCATGAAACAAATGCACCTGAAACAATGAAAATAATGAAATATTATTAATGATTGAGTGGAAAGATGTCATAAAAGTATAATATAAGGAATTAAAAATATGAATATGGTTTTTGAATTAATTAATAAGATTCTTTAAAACTTTATAAGAGAGGTTAAAGTAAACAAAACTAAATGGAACCATGAGGTAAGGGTTTCTCATCTCACTTTTACTTCTACGACACACTTTCCTTATTCACCTCTTATTTCTTGTGTGTGGTTTATATACTTCACTTTGAATTTTTTTTATTAATCTCATTACCTTAATGTTATTCAATGTTTCATTTGACAATTATAACTTTTATGGGTTTTATGATTCGATTTATTACAAAGTTGTAAGGGAATTCTTAACCCAATTTCCATTTTTGGGTAAAACTATTACTTCATTTATTATATAATGGTAGGATTATATTTGGAAAGAATTTTGATTATATTATGATTGTATTAAAAATTTTATATATTTAATTATATATAATAAACACAATCAATTAATTTTATAAATTATCACATCAATGATATGAAATTTATAGGGGACTTTATTTTAAAAAATATCTCTTTATAGTTTATATTAAAAATATCTTTTTATCCCATGCCCATGTTTTATAAAATTAATTCCAAAAATGTTTTTTCAATTATTTTATTATTTTTTTAAATTAAATTCTAATCATTTTTGAATTTTTTAAAAATGGTTTTAAGGATAATTTTTTTTTTGTTTTCTAATAGAGTTTCTTAATGAATTTTTTATAAAAAATACAAAAAAATGTAATTTTTAACTTAAACAGAATGAGAAGATTTTCCCACTGTCATGGTGCATCAATTACTTGAAGCTTCCTTTACAATATTAAAAGGTTATTTTAAAATAATTTATTTTCCTTTATAATTACATGAAATTTAAAAAAATTAAATATAAAGGATATTTTCTTTAATAATTATTTCAAGGGATCTTTAAAAAAATTATTTTATCATTTCAGATAATATAATTTTATGTTACTTACGATTTAGTGGGTTTATTATTCAAGGATAATATTCTTATTATTTTAATTTTCAGTTTAGGTTTATGATTTCATGATATTTATGAAAAATATTTCTTTCTTATGGGTTATACTATGATGAAATGTTTATAAAACCCATTTATTTTCATGGGTTCTGATAAGATGAAATGATTTATGTTCTTGTGGAACACATATGAATGGTTTTCATTATATGATGGGTAGGACATATATATCCCGCCAATGAATTTGGTAATAGTATTATATTTGATGAGATAAAGAGTATTGTAATGGGAAGTGAAACAAGTACAGTAACACAAGACTAGAATGGTAAGTGAAACCTGTTCTATAAAGGACTTTGTCTTCTATGATTATCTTGCGAGTGATCCTTGACTAGTATGATGGTTTGGGGGGTGAAACCATTCCACAATTTTAGTATTAAAAAATATCATTGACTATTAAGGAATATATTTTCTATTCTTTTGTTTATTCCACATTCCGTGTCTTATACCAATGTCATTCTCTCATGGATCACAATTTCTTATGATCAATGTCTAATGAACTTATATGACTTATTATATGACTCAATATTATGATATTTTATATTTTCGGTATAATTTTTAAATTTTATGTTCATGTTCATATTTTATCATGGTTATGTTATGATTGATATCTCTTTGTTTACCCTTACTGAGAATCTAAGCTCACCCTTTTCTTATGTGTATTCTCCCCAAGATATGAAGGATGGTATTAAGTATGACTTTCCAAAAAGGGTTGTAGTTATGAAGGAATAATCCGAATATGTTGTAGATATTTTATGAACAAGTTGTTTTGGTTTCCATGATTCTAATGACACTAAACCCATATGATTAGTCCATGGTTTTGTGAAGTTATGTAATGAACATTAATCTATTCAGATGTTGTATCATCACGCATTTCTAGGCCATATATAATTCTAAGGGAATTTGATTTTTTTCTTTTGGTGGATGCTTCATTTAGTAAACAGAGATTCATATTTAAATCCAGAGAGTTGTAACACTTCAATGTGTTGTTTTAAGACTCAAGTAAAGGGCCAAGATGTTTCCAAAGTGTCCCATTTAGTTCAGGGAGCACCAGGTGAAGAAATATCAGGTTCTTGAGGGTTTGTGAAGGGTGCATGGTCGGTCAGAAACTATGTTTCCTGTAGAAGAAAAAAGTGTGGATGCATCAAGGGAGAAAAAATGCCCTGCATGGACTACACATGATTTACCCAAATCGTGTCCCTATGCTTCACGACTAGTTTCATTTTGGGAAGTATGATCACACTATTTATCGTATGATTGGAACATAGTTTGGGTAACCATGTGTCACAAACTGTGTGATATGGGTTCTTAAGTAGGGGGTGCCACATGGTTGGCGCACTGTTTGGCCAAACCGTGCGACCTAGTTTTGTTTGTAAATTTACCCTTTTACTTTTAATGAAATATTTTACCCCCTTTTCTTTCTTTCTTCCTCTCATATAGTGAGTGTATTATCCTCCATGGTTTCATGGATATCTTCCTACCCTCTCCATAGGGTTTGAGATATCTTCCTCATCCGGTGTTCGAATCACTCACTATCAGAAGTGTTTGATCCATCTTGGTCGAATAAAGGCTTGAAAATAGACTAGTGGAGTGATACTACATAGAGGTACTAGGTCTATTCTCTTTCTACTAATTTCATCACATTATATTTGATGCACTGTTGTTCCGGTCTCTAGACCTTTCTAATGATTCTTTGTTCTTGAATATTAAATTGATTGAAATGGGTTTTTGTGTCCATTGTGACCATAGATTATAGTGAACCCATCCGAAGGGTGTTCTCCTTATCTTTGTACACCCCTTTGGGTGTGCCCATATTGAATGTCCTGTATTCCAATTCATTAAATGGTTGGTTACTTTATATGAGTAGAGATTTAATTAAATTCCTTCAATTATAATTTGAATTATGATTAATGGCTATCCATGAGAGTGTCCCTTGAGCTTCATTATTCACCCATTATATTTAATTACTCATGCCTCATGCTCACATTAAATTCCACAAGCCTTACACTTAATTACTTATTTCAATTTGGGCGAACCACTTTATTTATGTTATATACCATTTCTTACATTATCTTTTGTCATGTACCTTGTACCTTATTACATTTTTATGCTTATTTATTTGTTCCAATAGTGAATGGATTGAATTTAATGTCATGATTTTTCAATATTTTTAGCAGGTTTTTTTAATTTTCATTAATGACTCGTGATTAGATTTATGTCAATGTTATGTGATTTATGCATCAAGCCTTAGCTATAGTCTCTTTTATTTTTCTTCATTCCATATTTATTAAGATTATTTCTTGTTTCATATTCCAGGTTTAATGATTCTAATTATATCATTTGGATAACATAGTATCATGAGGTATTTACATGGTTTTTTATGTCATGTGATTATATAAATTGTACCTTTGGAAAATATTGTTAGCTTGTGATATTGTGATTTTTATTTGTTTTCATGTTATTAAACATAGATGTGTTATCTTTGGATATGTTCCATTCATGATATGGCTAAATTTCTATGAGATTTCAGAGAATATGCTTCTATATTTAATAACTCCATGGGTGGACTCGTTGTGTTCGGTTGGATTCACTTGACATGCTGAGAGAAATAATTTGGATTTCTAGGTAGGGGCCCTCTGAGAAGTGTTTCCTACTCAAGAGTGATGTTGATTCCATAGGGAGAAACCAAGGAAAGACCCATTTGGAAAGATGACTATGTTATTCCTTCGGTCATACCCGGTCCCCTATGTGTGATACTTGGTATGGGACTAGAGTCACCATCCTTGAGTGATACAAGGGATGCCATATAAGTTTCCATGGATATAATCAGAGGTATTAAGTTATTTAGAGACACCCGTAGTGACCCTTGGGATTCTGTTTAGATCGAATTGTATAGGATCGATACTCCAACTTT
Source organism: Viscum album (assembly GCA_963277665.1). Lineage (NCBI taxonomy): Eukaryota > Viridiplantae > Streptophyta > Magnoliopsida > Santalales > Viscaceae > Viscum > Viscum album. Next base: position 1,804,766,810 of record OY728146.1, read on the forward strand.
CTATTTGATGGATTTATTGATTGATTGTTCATATGAGATGCATCCATTATATTATTATGAACATTCTTGTGCAATAACATGGAAATGACACCCCAAGACAAATCAAAATCTTGGGGATATGCCTTCATTATTTTTTTTTTATGATGGTCCTTGGATAATTTTTTATGGGCCTAGTTATATATCATGACTAGCACAGGTACTTTGTTTAGACTTTCAGCTTAGGCCGATGTAGGTGGTATGGGATTGATTTCCATTTAGAAACCTGAACCAAGGTCTTTATTTCTTATTTATTTATTTCTCTTATTTTGTTATATTGGAACACTATCATCTATTTCTTTCTTGAAATGGATCAACCTAAACATTATAGGTGCTGACCTAATGAGATTTATATCTCACACCCTACTCATGCTCCATTTGGTACCTGAGTAGACTCTCGTAGGTATGGATAAAGGTAAAATTTCTACTTCTAATTGTTGTTTGATTTGATTATTTAGGATAGAGCATGGGGTAGAGGACCGAGCCTATGATCGAGATGCTTATAGTAGTAGTTTTTGTATTTTTGTATATTTTTTCCAGCATACATTATATTGTTTTTCCCCAGTTACCCATACTCATATTTTTTATAGACACATGACACCATTATAATCATGGTATACATTAATTTATATATCTTCATCTTGGTTATTATTCTTCTTGGATCATTAATTATTTTCTATTGATGTCTGATTATTATTAGGCTTCTACTATCTAATTTTTATTATTTTCCATTGTAAAGACTTAGATTTATGAGGGAATAGTCTCCCTACAGACTCACCCTAGTCCCTCACTACTAGTCGACATCCTCTGGTATTTGGGGAGATACGCATGAGGTCATGTGGTGACCGGTTAAGATACCGGTTTGGTGTTCATTTGGGTTGAGACATTACAATGTTTCATCAAAGAATTCTTTTCCTTTTTTAATGTTTGGGTTTAGACAAGAGAATAGTACATTGAAATTTGGAATTTTCCTTGTTCTTGGACAGAAAGAACCCTTGTACATGGGAAACAAAAATTACCTGGGATGGGAGTTGTAGCTGTTGATTATTCCATTTATGGTTTGTATGATTTCACTATTGGGTGACCCACATGTTTTATGTTATTATTAATATTTATTTTATTTGAATAATGATTTCTGTTTTTTAGCTTAATGAGATGAGGGTATACTGAAATCATGCATCATACAAGGCACAATAAGACTTAAAATGTCATAAATTATATCATGCCATGTAGATTAAATTTTTAGGCTACTTGAAAACTATTGATATACCTTATGTGTTTGAATAAAATTCCTTTACATGCCATGTTAGGAATTTGGGAAACGAGTTTATTTTTCCCCTAACTAGGTAATTCTTTAGTCTGCCATCCTTACTTCACATGTTTCTACTTATTTAGTGTACTCTGCTCAAATTCCATTTTTGAGTGCTCCCTTCTCATTTGGTATCTTACCATGTTTAATTTACATGTTTGTGATTATTGGAATAACTAGTGATTCTTTTAGCATTTTGGATTTTTTTTCCATGTTGGGGGACCTATTAGAGCACTTGTTTTGTTCTTTCATGCTTCTAATCTTGTTTATCATGGGTTAAACATACGTTTTGAGATTAAAGAGGATCCAAATTCCAATTTATAAGGTGTAAAATAACATTATATATTGGAAAGTTAAAACCCATATAATCAAACCATTATTAATTCACTTAATGTGCATAAAGATTATTTTTTAAATGATCAATCTGTTAAAACCCCCTTTTATCCTTAATAAATTGGATGCAATTAAATGGGAACCAATTTCTAATTGGTGTGGTGTATAGACACTATATGAATAGGAATGGTGTGAACCAATATAATCAAACCAATATAGATGAACTTTTTTTAATTAAGTCATTCTTTAAGTGTTGAGGATGTTGAATATTCTCTTAATATTGGATAAAATGGTTGTGGTTTGATGAGAGATTCCCAAATGTGTAAGGTGTATAAGAAATTTATAATTTATGGATTGGTCACCCATAAAAATGAACCATCAGTTATTGGATTTTACTTAGGAAGCTGCTGGAGATGTAAATATTTATAAATTTTGACCTTAAATGCTTTGGGTTCCTTAAAAATTCTTGTCCTTTTTATCCTGGGCTTAATGACCCATATGGAAAAATTCTTAAATGCTCAACTGGACCCAAGTAGGACAGTTGAGGAATGTTGTTATGAAATGAACCATAAAGATTTTTTAATTGATAAATTCTTAAAATTGCTCCGTCTTTTTAATTGAAATATAGATGGATAAGTGGGACCCTCGTTGGTCACCTTTTTATATGAATTGGTGGTTAAACCCAATTGGAGTGTCTTTAAGCTTTGTGTTAGTGGACCATTAAAGTGATTGTATCCACATATATATATTTCCTTGTAAACATAGTGTTGTTTCCTTTTTTGACTATTACCCCTCTGATTAATGGAAGACCTTTTATTCTTCCATGAGTTGTTTTGGTGTGAGGCCTTACAACTAAATGAATGGTGTTTAACATGGGTTATGAGATAATATGGTCTCATTAAAATGAGATGATAATAAAATATAATGTCTAAAAGGAAGTATAACATATGTTTTTTTCTTTTCCTTGTTGCTTCTCAAAAATAAAGTACATGATTCTTTTTCATTTTGAATCACTCTAGTTTTATTTAATACCCACCTTGTAATTTTAAAAGTGGTAAATGAGTTTTGGTTTAACTTCTTTATAATGAAACCTTAATAGGTGTTCTAGGCCTCATCCCCCACATGTAAGGGTGGATGAATGTGCTCTTGGGGTTTTCTTTGAAATATAGCATGAGTGTCTTTCTTAGGCTTCTTCCTTTATAAGTTTGAAATCTAAATGATGGTGATTTTAGCCTAGTTACCTTTTGAAAGAATAATATCATTTTTGTTCAATGTTTTTTCTTTAGTTATGGGCTATCTCATAGTAGGTAGTTCCCTCATATATTTATAACCCTTGTTTGTTTCATACAAGAAGTTCCTCTTGTTTGGTACTATTTAGGTTCCATATCCATATGTAAAACTCCAAGTTTCTAAAACAATACCTTTTTTGGGGGTCATGTGTTTTTAGATCCTTTCTTTGGGTATTAGGATTTATTAATGGTCAATTCTAGTTGGTGGGGCATTTCAGGGGAATGCTTGACTACTTAGTAAGTCATGTGACCCTTCCGCTCCCTGATTTTCAATGTTGGGTGACTTGGTAGGTCATCATATTATTCTATAGTCCTAAGATTAATGTGACTATTGGGTTAATCCTCAGTGTGTACCATCAGATACTTGAATGCATATTGATGATAAGCCAACAGATTTTATCAAGGATTTCTCTTTTTCTCATGTAATATCAGGGTAGTATGCATCAATATATGTCTTACCCATAGTCTTGTTAAATGGTACATTGAAGCATTTGTGTTTAGTATTAAATGTTTTATCAGGATTTGTTATGTTTGGGACTCTAGTTATCTCTTATGTGGAGTGGCCGAAGCATTTGGTGAAATCTAACTCGTCCCAATGCTTGGGACGACGTTATAAGAGGATTATATGTTTTGATACGACAGTCAGTTGTTTTAGATTTTGCACCGAATGATATAGAGAATATAGACATAACTCTAGAAGGAAGTTATGTGTTAGTCTATAAGTGAGTATAACATAGTTACTTTGAGTGGATGGTTGAATCTTTCTGCTCAGTTAAACACTTGTTAATGCGTGATGGCCACCTTTTGACCATTTTCAGTGGTCGATGGAGCATGTTTTATGGGATGGGGACCCTTCCTCTATAAATCCAATGTTAAAGACATTCCTAAGTAGGAGTAATTTTTTTTAATTCTGGTCAAATTCATCCATCCAAGTAGATGAAACTCAACAATGGAAAGGCTATTTGATAATGATAATTTCTTCTCAAATTCCCTATAATTTGAAAATTGTCTTGTTTAATTTGGTACTTGATAAATAGAATGATATTATTGGTCATGGATTTATGTGAAACTTATAAATACAACATTTGTCAGGGGTGTACTTTTGTTTTTGTGCTTAATCATTCCAGAATGCTTCTCATAGTATGGTCCTGGTGATCAGTTGATGGAAATGGATCAGTGGGAGTAAATAATATCATTTAAAGAGGATGATTAGAGGTGGTTTGACTTTCCTTCCATTGTTTTAATAGTTTTTAAAGGTTCCGATCCTTACCAATCATTTTTTATTGAAATGATTAATGTTTATTAGATCCTTTTATAGAGTATTTAAATCTTCTTAGTGTAATCTTTGTTTAAATATCACCATATCCCCTATCATAGAATTGTTTGGGTACACTAAGAGAGCATTTCTCTTAAACCATGACAATGTTTTAAAAGATTTTGGTCTTTCCTGAGTGGTTTCTATCAGAGTTTCTCTCTAGAAGAATGTTTGTTATTAAATGCACGATTAGTTATGAGTGATACATAGGTTCTAAAGTAGGAACACCTTGGATGGACTCATGGACACTAGATGTTTTCCTATTGACTTGACTTCCAGGCATTTTCTGCTTTGGTTTTAGTAAAATTTCTTAAGGTACAATGTTCAGATTATACCAACATCTCCCTTGTAATATCCAAAATGTGATTTTCCTTGGATGAGCTCCTTGGGTTCCAGTTGTTGACTCCGAGGTTACCCTATTTTTCAGTCGGGTTTTTAAGGGGTGTTTCTACCATGATGATCCATGTATGTTGGATCAAGAGTTTTTTTATGTTCATACTAAGGTTAAATAATTGAAATGAGAATTTGGGCTAGAGATATCACTGTTAACATATTTCAGGATTTTGTGAGCATGCTTGTAGAGGACTTGATGTTCCATTGTTTATCTGCTTTGGGTCTAGTTTTTGAAATTCTCCAACCTTCTAAGCCAAGTGCCTCATGGGTAGTCGACTAGGGACAGTGTGACATGATATCCCTATCCCTTTCCATGTGCAGTCAGTGACAATATATTTCATTTCCTTTTCGTATAATATGAATGGAATGTTAGAGTCAACACAATTAGTTTAAATGGGGTTAGTTGGGAATCAAACCTTTGATAAGATCGAGTCGCATGTCATGAGTGTCATTGAATCACTACATGCGCATCTTTAAATTCAATTCCAATGGTTGTGGTACCGTGTTTTGGGCCTGGATCTTAAATGTTAGAACCTATGGTGGAGGAACCATAGTAATGTTGGTAAATGGGTGTTATGGATACTATTTCTCTAGTTTGAAGGATTTAATTAAGCTCCATATTAATACTTCAGTTCTAGATTCAAGCATTGACACAAGTCTCAATGACTCATATGTCATGTGTTAAGGTGACATTGGGAGGTGTGTTAGGAATTTGAAGATTCAACATAAACATTTGACTGAGAATTCATGACCCTAATAGGTTGGTTTATGTTTTCCTTGTTTCATAGGAATTCTTAGGGATGAGAAGTTCTAGGTTGAGAAAATTTTAGCATCCCATGTTTTTTGACCAGATGAAATTACAATAGAATTTTAATTTTATCAATTGGTGGATGAAAAATATTGTAAAATCAGATTCAGATTTGAATTTTGAGAGTTGGAAAACTTAAATGTGTTGTTTTTATACTTGGATAAGGGCCCAAGAGGTTTCTTGAGAATCCTGTTAAGTTTCAAGAACATTGGGGGTGGAAATATCTTGTTTTGGAGGGTCTATAAAGGGTGTACGGTTTGTTTGAAATTTTTTGGCTCCCAACAAAAAACCGTGAAAATACAACAAGGTAGAAAAAATGTCCTACACGGGCTACAAATGGGTTACCCAAACCATGTGCCTATCCAAGAAGGTTAGTTCCATTTGGGGCATTATTCTTACAATATTCATTACATAGTTGGTGCATAGTTAGGGTAACCATGTGGCATAAACCATGTGAGATGGATTCTTAAGTAGAGGGTGTCACACTATTGGTGAATAGTTTGGTCAAACCGTGTGTCCAAATGTTTCATTCTAATTTTTGGGATGAATTTACCCTTATTCCCTTAGTGAAACATTTATCCCTTTTTCCTTCTTCCTTTCTCTCCTCCAGTGGGTTTCATATCCTCCCTTTTGCAGGGGGTCTCTTCTTCCCCTCTTCATAGGGTTTGAAATATCTTCCTTTTTTAGTGTCTGAGTCACTCACAGTCAGAAGTATTTGATCCATCTCAGTCGAATCAAGTCTCGACAACATATGAGTGGAGTGATACTACATCAAGGTAGGGGGTATGTGATCTTTCCCATCATTTTATCACATTTTATTTGATACACCGTTTTTCCACTTTCCATACCCTTAAAGAGGCAATTCATTCTTAAATATTAAACTGATTAAACTGGTTTACCATGTCCATAGTGACCTTAACTTATGGAGAAACTCAGCCATAGGGTGTTCACCCTATCTTTGTCTACCCATTTGGGTGTTCCCACTTTTAATGGACTAATTGAATATGCATTAAATGGATAGTTACCTTTTGTGAGTGGAAGTTTGATTAAATGAATTTGACTATAAGTTGAATTAAGATGAATGGATTTCCTTGAGAGTCTCTCTTGGGATTCATTCTTCACCCCTTATATTTAATTATTCATGCCCCATGCTCACAATAAATTCCACAATCCTTACACTTAATTACTTATTGTAATTTGGGTGAACCCCTTGATTTATGTTATATGGAATTGCATACATTATTCTTTTTCATATACCTTGTACATTATTCTACTTTTTTAGGTTTACTAAATTGTGCCTCAAGTGAATTTCTTGATTTTAATGTCATGCCTAGTCAATCGTGTTTGATTTCTTTATTTAAAGGCCATTGATGACATGAGATTAGATTTATGTCATTTCCATGTGCTTTATTCAATGATCCTTATCTATATTCCTATGTCTTTTTCTTTATTTTATAGTTTTTAAGCTTGTCACTTGTTTCATATGACATGTTTAATGAAAATAATCTATAATTTTGATAACATAATAGCATGGGGTATTGCCATGATTTTTGATGTCATGTAATTATATAAATGATACCTTTGGATAATCTATTTAGCATGTGATATTGAGATGTTTATTTCTGGAATGTGATGAAATATAAGTTCACTGTCTTTTGATATGTGCATTTCTTAATATAGATCACTTGATACAGTTTGGGAGAGAACATGGGTCCAATTTTAAGGACTCCATGGATGGACTTTCCGTGTTCGTTTGGACTCACTTGACGCATCGAGAGCGATACATTGTCTTGAAAGGTATGGGATATGAAGGTAGTTGTTTCATAATTTTGAGGGATTTGGGTTTCCTAGGTGAGATACTATGGATAAACCCATTTGGAAAGATGGATATGCCATGCCTTGTGTGATACCAGGTACCCTATGTGTGATACTTGGTATGAGCTCAGAGTAACCATCCTTGAGTGATACAAGGGATTACATATGGGTTTCCTTGTACAAACTTAGAGTTATTTTGTTATTTGGAGACACCTGTAGTGACCCTTGGGATTCTATTCAGATCACCTTGGATGGGCTAAAGACTCCACACTTGGATTTGGTGGATTGATTGATTGGTTGTTCATATGTTACGTATCCTTTATTATTATTATGAGTATGCTTATATTTTTATATGAAAATGAGAACCCAAGCTAAATTAAAATCTTTAGGATATAACTTCCTTAGTTATTTTGTTTATGACAGTCTATGGATACTTTTATATGGGCCTGGTTATATACCATGACTTTCATAGGTACATCATTTAGACTTCTGAATAAGGATGAAGTAGGTGGTATGGGATGGGTGTCCATTTTTTAACCCATATTAAGGAGTTTATGTTTTAATTTTTTACTTTTTTTTGTTTTTTTATATTGGAACACTATCATCTATTTCTTAATCAAAATAGATCGGCCTAGACCCCATGGGTGACAACGTACGGAGATTTATTTCTCATACCCTGCTCAAACACCATTTGGGACTCAACTAGACTTTATGATAACATGTATGAATAAAGGTAAGTGCTTTACTTTGATGATTGTTTGATTTGCGGATTTGGGATAATGCATGGGGTAGTGGACTAAGGCTTTGCTTGATATGCTTATAGTAGTAGTTTTTTCCTTTTTGTATATTTTTTTATATCATACCGTATAATTTTTTTTCCCAAATTCCCCATTCTCATATTTTTGTATAGAAATATGACACCATTATCATCATTGTATCCATTTATTTATTAAGCCTTAGTTTGGTTATTTTTATACTTGGCATATTTCATTATTTTCGATTGCTGTTTGATTTTTGTTGTTTTTCTTTTATCTTCTGTTTATTATTTTCTGTTGTGAATACTCATATATATGAGGTAATAGTATCTCCATGGACACACCCGAGTCCCTCACTATTAGTTTTCATCATATGGTGTTTGGGGAGATGTGACTAAGGTCATGTGGTGACTGGTCCTTCTATCAGTTTAATGTTTAGTCGAGAGAGGATTATACAAGATTTAATATCTATGTACGAAAAGATTAGGTAATTATAGATAGCATCAGAGAAAGGATTATTTAAAATTTAGAAACTATGATTATAAAACATTATTAATAACCCTAAGGGTATATATAGGATTACATTTTAGATTTTTGGTAATGATAATGAATTAGTTCTGTTAAATCAAAGGTGTCATAGATTGAAATTTCTTAAGTAATTTCACTTGATTATGTGGTTTTCCAGTTATTATTAGAGTTTATAACACTATAATTTTTTGTTTTATTCAATTTATATAACCTAATTTAACCATGTTAATGCTGAATGTGATGGGAAATAAAATTGTTTTCCTTCATAGAAACCAAATGTTATGGGAGTTGGAATGTAAAATCTTATTGTTATACTCACATAAGACATGAATCACACTATACTTCCAAATGGGAAAAAGAGGGAACAACATTATATTGAGACCTTGTTGAGGGAACACCCAAATTTTTTTAGTGAGACTTCTAATCCACTTGTGGATGAGAAATGGATCAATACCACTAAAAAGATATTTCTTGTTATCCAATGTTTAGAACATGAGAAAGTTATTTTGGCTATTTAACATATAAAAGGTGAAGTAGATAAATGGTGTAATCTTATCAAGAATACAAGGATAGTGGAATATATTGACTCCATGGATTGAGAAAAGTTCAAGAACATATTTTTTCAATAATTAATTTCCTTGTATTCTTCCTAAAAAATGGAGAATGGATTCCTTGAGTAAATGAAAAAGGATGATGAATCTATTAAAACCTATGAAGAAAACTTTACAAGACTTGCGACGTACACTTTAGGAATTATCCTTAAACTTGAAAGTAAGTTTTATTGATTATTAAGTGGACTAAAACCTAGCATCCAAGGAAAATTATCCCTGAGGGAATTTAGTAGATATGAATAAATCGTTCAATGTTCTCTCAAGGTTGAGATGGAGATCGGAGTTACTCATCGATATCATGGTTTTGAAAAGAAAAAAATGTAACTCTAATGAAATTATAAAAAACACAGAGTGAAGGCGATGATCTTTCCTTTATGCTCAATATGTGGAAAGAAAAATAGAGGAAATTTTATTAAGGGAACTTGTAAATGTTTTAATTTTTGAAGGTAAGGTCATTAGAAAACTAATTTCTAAAATGATAAGAAGAATTTAAGTATTGATGTCAATAGAGACACAACTATACGTAATGCACCACCAACACTATAGTGTTTCAAATTCAAAGAGTTTGAGAATTATGTGAATCAATTCCCCAATACATGGGATAATATGGATGATAATCCACACAAAAATATGAATAAAAATAAAAAGTGATATTCTTATGAACTCACAACAGACTATGTAAATAATTTTAATAAAGGAACATTTATCCTCCCCTAATTATTTGTGAGTTTCATGTCTAATTTTGTATATGTGAGTCCTATTGTTTATTAATTTTTTGAAATTTCATGTGATTATATCCCTCTATGTGAATTCTAGAATAATTAAACACCTAAAGATTAATCCACTATATTTTTTCCATAACTATTTGAAATTATTTATTGAATGGTACTAGTAACCATGAAAAGTGATTCGGGTTATATTGTTGGAGAACACATGATTAAGGGATATTTTACCCTTAATATATGCATGATGTTGGAATAATAATTAGATAAATATATTTTTGATTGTGATAAAACAAATGGGTTAATATTGATGACCATGGAACTGATTAGTAATATGATGACAACATGGTTTATGGATTGATTTTATTGAATTTTTGGATTTATGGTATGAGGAATGCGTTAATTTTTCAAAGAATTCATATTTTTATTAACTTTTTAGTGTAATTCAGGTTATTATTCTATTTCAAGAGAATACATAATAATTATATTCACTAGTTTTGTGTGTGACTACATAGATCCATATCATGTTTTTAAGGGAGTAATGATAACTTGATTTTTAAAATTTAGGGACCTTCATTCGAATGTTTTTTAAAAGGTTAATAAGGGTAACCATTTATGAAATTGTTTACAATGACCTTTGGATATGGTTTTTGAGATTAATGTATTACTTAACCATGTAATGATTTAGGCATATTGGATAACCTGTGCTAACCATTTTGTTATGATGATAACAAGAGATAGAAGGAATGACTTTTAATCCCATTATGAATCTTATAATCCACTAGTTATTTAGGCATTATTGTCTCAAAATCATTTATTATAGTAAGAAATGGAGAAAAAAATGTTCAAGTAACAACCAAGGAGTGCGATTTTACTTATGCAATGAAATAACGTAAGTATTTCTTCTCAAAATATTTTGAAATAAAATGTTAACCAATTATCATCATTTCTAATGATATCAATTAACATTTTAAAACCTATTTAGTCTATGGTTTTAAGGTCATTAACCTTCTAATGACCATGTTATCTATCATTCTACATCAGAACTTAATAGTTACAATTCTATTCCATATCTATATTTTCAATCTCAACCAATATTCTCCTTATAGTAATCATAGTTATATAGTGATCCTTACCTTTTAATTTCCCTCATTTTAAGAGGATGTTTTTTGACCCTTTTATGACGTGTGATTCCCATAAATTTTTTTTTCAAACTTTCACCTTAGATTTTCAGAGTGTAATTTCAAATTGACAGGACAAAGTTTTTTTATTAATGTTCATATATGGATGGTAGCTTATCAATTGGTGCTTCCACGAAATCTCTCTCAAGCTCATGATGTGTACAATATATCACTCTCAAGGAAGTAAATACCTCATACATCACATGTACTAATCATAAAGGACATAAATCATGAGAAATGTATTTCTTATAAAGAAACATTGGTAGGGATTATGGATCATAGAGATAAATTTCTATGGAACAAGACCACACACATTGTTATAGTTTTGTGTAAAAACCACCAATTTGAGGAAGCTACGTGGGAACATGAGGATGTGATGAAGAAGAGGTATCCTAATCTATTTGTATCTATGTGATGAATTTTTAGGGAATAATTCATTTTAAGGGGGGTATAATGTAACACCGAAAGATATTATGGTATGTCTCTTTTTAAATAAATTTAATCTCTTCGATAGCGTATGTTTCACAGAACATCATGTTTTAGTGAACTCTAAAATATTATTATTTTAACATGACCTTTATAACCCAGAAGTTAAATTAAGAGGAATGAATATTATTAACTAAATTATGAAATATGCAATTTTCCAACTAATTTTTAATATATTAATTTATTCTTAACAAATAAACAAAATATTTTTATTAATGTCATTTTGTTATTCAAATATATGTTTTCTTCAAAAAATGATTTTAATTCATTTCCATGAGAAAATAAATATAATAGAATTTTTAAAATTTTATAAAATTCATTTGATATAATAAGAATAATTTTTTGACTCATCATGTCAACAATATCATTGGATGAATTTTTAAGAATATCTTGAAAAGATTAATTTTTTAGTGAATAGTGAAAAATACTGTTTTTATAAAACCACATTATATATATATATATACATTTAAAAGTCATTTTATGAATTTAGATTAATCTCAAAGAAAACTAAGTTCTTTTTAGTTATATATAATCTACTTTAAAAAATATTTATACATTATTTTGGTATAAGTACATTTTTGGGATTAAAAAGACATTTAAAAAAAAATGTATTTCATTGGGTTTTAAAGATTTAATTTTATATAAAATTATAAAACTTATAGGTTTTTAATTTTTAAAAATGGATTATATATTTGGAATCATGTGGTGAAAATTAAATTATAATTTCATTTTAATTTTTAGGAATAAAAAATTTATCATGGTAAAACAATTATCGGAGTATAGGTAAAATAATGTATCAGGTTAAAGTAAAAAAGGCAAGATATTGAAATAAATAAATAATATAACATTAAATGGGTGGTTTATCTATTAATAAAACGTAAAAAACCTTTAAAAATATAATTATCTTCCATTTTTTTGTAGTTAATTCCACAAAATTCGGTTAGCTTTAAAAATAAAATAATTAGAATTTAATCACTTCAAACCACCCCTACTCAAGCATAAATAACACTCCTCACCACCAAATTTCTCTTAAAAATCATTAAATATTTTGAAATATCTCTAAACCACTTTACTATCCACTCACCCCATGTCCAAGTGTTTTTGTTCTCACCCAATGACCAATTCCAATTTCCTTAAGGTGTCCATCAAGGAGGTGATATTCAAGAGGTATCTTTACCAAACAACCTCTCTTAATTTATTTTATTTTTATAAATTCTATTCATATCATTATCTCATAATATTTTAATAACTCCAGTATTATTTATATAATATAATTTTATATTTCTAATGGAATATCTTATGTCCATCAATTTTCTTACGACCTGTTATTCAAAGAAGCTTAACCATTGTCCAAATAATGGTAGTTAACCGTCTCATTTGATAATGATTTTTCTTTATCAAATTTCACCTCCAAGGATAGTCATAAAAGTATTATTATAGTAAAATAATATTTTAAAAGGTATATGATAACTTATTTCATGTTCTGAAAAAATATATAATTTTTAATAAAAGAAAACTAGTTTGTGATGGTCATAAAAACTACCAATATTTATTAAAAATTTATTGTTAATGTTTTATCAAATAAATCATAATCATACAAGAAATAAGAAATATATATGAGACCATTTAAAATTATATAATTTATTTAGTACCATTTAATTTCACTTCAAGAGTTTTATCTCCATTTGAAAATAAAATCAATAATTATACACAAATGAACCGTCCTTGAAACCATGAAACAAACTAACCCGAAATAATAAAATGATAAAATATTATTAATGAACGGGTGTTAAGATGTTATAAAAGTAGTATTTAAGTTATTTTAAATATTAATATGGTTCTATAATGAATTATCATAATTATTTATTTCTTTATATATAAGGTTAAGGTATGAAAAACTAAAGGGAATCGTGAGGTAAGGGTTTCTCATTTAACTTTTACTTCCACGAGATACATGCCTTATTCAACACTTATTTCTTTTGTGTGGTGTATATAATTCCATTTGATAGATCATATCGTGAATCTCATTATATTTACTTTTTTTAATATTTAATTTGATAATTATTACTTTTATGTGGAATATGATTCGATTAATTACAAAGTGGTAAGAGAGTTGTTAACCCATTTTCCATTATTTGTGTTAAACTTATACTTCATTAATTATTTCATTATAATATTATATGTTTAAATACTATTTATTATATAATATTTATATTTAGAATTATTTCATGTGCATTTTCAACTAATAAACACAATCTATTAATTTTATTAATACTCACTTCAATGATATGATTTTTATCAGGGGATTTATTTGAAAAATTATCTTTTTTAAAGTTTCCATTTAAACTATCCTTTTCACCCTCATCTATGTTTTTTAAAATTGTTTCCAAAAATGTTTTTACCATTCAATTATTATTTATTTAAATAAATTTTTACCCAAATTTTAATTTTTACAAAAGTTTTTGTAATGATTTCTTTTGTTGTTTTCTAAGCGATGTTATTTATGACTTTAATGAAAAAAATACAAAAGTAATGTTGTTTTAACTTTTACAAATTGAGTGTATTTTCCCACTGTCAGGATTCATTAATTCCTTGAATCTTACTTTAAAATATTAAAATTTTATTTTCAAAGAAAATGTTTTATTTTAGAATATCATTAAATTTTTTTAAAAAAAATTTCAAAATAGAAAGTATATTTTACAGAAGAATTTTTTAAAGTGATCTTTAAAAAAAATAATTATCAATATTAAATAATGTTATTTGATGTTACTAGATATTTATTGGGTTTATTATTCAATTGAAATATTCTTATTCTTTCTATGATTGGTTTATGTTCATAATTGCATGATATTGATGAAACATGTTTCTTCTCCATGAGTTATGCTATGATGAAATGTTTATAAAACCCATTTATTTTCCCAGGTTATGATATACTGAAATGATTTTTGTTCTTATGGAACACAGATTTATGGTCTTTATTATACAATGTGTGGGACCTATATCTCTCTCAAACGTATTGGATAATGATATTATATGACATTAGATATTAAATACTAGAATGGGAAGTTAAATGGGTTTAGTATGATAGGATTGGAATGGGAAGTGAAACCAATTTAGTAAAGGAATTTGTCCACTATGATTGTCTTGGGAGTGAACCTTGACTACTAATATGATTTGGGTATTTAACTCATTCCACTACGACAGTCTTGAAAAAGTTACGTTAATTTTAAGGAAATGAGTTTCCATGATTATCTGAATGCCACATTCCATTTATTATGCCAATGTTATTTTCTCATGGCACATGATTTCTTATGATTCATTTATTATGAAATTTTATGATTTATTCCATGACCCAATATTATGATCTTTGATATTAAGGGTATAATTTTTAAATGTTATGTCCATGTGATTATTATCTTATGATTATGTTATGATTGATATCTCCCTTGTTTACTCTTATTGAGCATCAAAGCTCAACCCTTACTCATGTTTATTTTTCCTAATATATAATTTAAGGTATTATGTACGACATGTAAAAACGGTTCTAGTTATGAAGGAATTTGTGGGAGATGATGTAGATGTTTTATGAACCGATGTTTTTTTGTTTCCAAGTTTCTATAGACTCTAAAACCATATGATTCAGGAATATCTTTGTTATTTTATATAATTAATATTCATATATTTAGATATAATATCTATGTTAAAAAAAGTGATTCATTATCTTAGATGTGAAGAAATTTCTATATTGTTGGCTTGGGAGCAGGAAGAGTGATAATCAGACGTGGTCTCCTTTCAGCTTCATATAGAGATACGTGTAACAATTCAAATTAGAAATAATATAAAATTTTATTTAAAAAAAAGTTTTTTGGATAATAATAAAATTAATTTTGATCCATAGTTCCTTTGAGGCATCAAATTTGTATTGGTCTTAATGTGTTCTTGTGAATCACTATGGGTAGGGATGACGCTTGACCAAATTAGGATGCCTTGGGTGCATTATTTTCTATGGTTTTCAGTCCCCTATACTTATATATAGATTATTATTATTATTATTATTATTATTTATTTTATTTAAAATGGAGTTCTATCCAAGTTTTTAACACACCCTACTTGCATCTAAGTGGGTGGGTATGAAACCCCACCCATACAACTTTATCCCCCAACATATAGAGGAAATTAATTCTCTCATATGTGTATGAAAGATAAAAAATGACTAATTTGTGTAATAATGTGCATATACATTCATGAGGTGGTATATTTCTATAATACACCATTGATAGTGTGGGAAGAAATGATTGCATACAACAATAGAGAAATCATGGCATGGCCATGAGTGTATGATGGTGTGGGTTATGGTATCATGATGTGGTTTTTGGGTATGGTAACACTAAAACCAATGGGTGTCCTCCCTATAACATTTAATAAAAAAGAAAAAAAATACCTCTTGGCTTATAGGCCTTTGGAGACACAACATATGGGGCCTTTTTGGATACAAAAAATCATTGACCTTCAAGTCATGAAATTTTATGGTCTCTATAGGTGAATTCCAATAATATTAGGGAGATATGAGGCTTGAACCATTCATATGCCTTTTGTTTTTGTGTTGTTTATAGTTTATAATCCCTTCAACATGAATAAAGATTACAATTTTTATTAATAATAATAATAACAATATAATTACTATTATTATTAATACCACTTCTACAGGTATTATTATTACTATTATTAGTTTTACTAATTATAATTCTAATGAAATACTTTACTACTAATATAATTATTATTGTTATTATTATAAACATCATCATTTTTATTATTACACTTGAAAAGAATATAAAAAAATATGGACCAGATCAATTGATGAAAATAATTTAGGTACTACATCCCGGAGAAAATGTGTAAACCCACTAAATATTGGGATTTATAGTTTTAAAAATATCATAATTATTAATTATTTTATGACTACCAATTTTTTTTGGAATATCCTTGACAACAATATGGAATCTACTAGTTTTTTAAAGGTGAATTTAATTGAAAATATCATGAATAGATACTTTTTATATATTGGTTCTTTAATTTATCATATAATCTGGGAAGTATAGGATGATATTTCAGTGCATATTCAATGGTTCCCATTAATAAAATCTAAGATTAATTGTTAGAATGTTAGGTGGAGGAAATTTTTCATTTTTAATTCTTGTTAGGCTCTTAATATCTTCAAATGTATTTCTATTTTATATGACCTCAACCAATGGGAGATAGCGGGGGATTTTATCCCTACCGAGGTATCTTAGAATATCTAGGACTATTAGTTCTTATAATATGATCATAAATTTTGGTAGCATACCTAATTGGGGATAATAAATTAAAATATATACTATAAGTACCTATATGGGGCTCAAGGCTCACCTCCCAAGTGGTTCAACAACCATAATGAATATTTCATTATCTGAATTGTAGGATATCTATATAGGTTCTTTTTTATTCTTGGATATGTACTGATGATAGTGTCTAAGCTACATACATCTGTATTTCCTAATCACATTATTTCAGACTCTCAAACTATGAAAGTTTCAATAATATATTTTTTGAGTTCCCACTTGTTATTCATATCCCGAATCAAATAGTAGACACGTATCATCTTGTGAAACTAGTAGTTTGAAACCCACATTAAGTTATGCAAAATATTTTTTGTTGAATCTTATAAAGTGGATTTCCAATATTATTTTATTTGTGGTTGGGTCTTACTTTCTCAACATATGGTCAACTTAGAACTTACTCATATTTTAAGGTAAATTTACAACTATCAAGGCCACACATTAGTCATCATCAAGGATGTGTATCTAGAAATAAAGGTACAAAATTATTATATAAATAATTATATTTTGACTTGATTATCAAGATAAATATTGGATTTTTTAGGGTACTAATAAATTTGATCAATGTTTCTTATGTTAAATAGATTCTAATATGACCCAATAGAATTGATTTCAGTATTGATTCTACAGCCATGGGGTCTCTAGGACTGGTAGAATATATTGTTATTTATCAAATATGTAAGGGATTAATTAAAATATCTTTCAATAAGTTTCTTTGGAAAATTATTTCTCATTAATTTGAGACCCTGTAAATTAAAATTACTATTTATTATTCAGTAGGCTCCACTGGAATCATATTAGGATTAAATGTGATTCCAAAAATTCTATACAAGTATTTAAAGATTATAATCTTACTATTCCATATCATATTCTCAAGTAAGGTGTTAGTTATTTTAAATCACTAATGGAAATGCACATTAGAATAATGAAATTCTACAAAGAAGGTAGTCCAGTTACTCATGCTCTTTCGAAGAAGTTTCTTGATTAAAATGTATTTATTTGGTATTTTTATCTTCTATAGGAATTCACTTATCTTTATAAATATAAAATTATAAGTGATATGTACTCTTATATACATCACTCCCCATTTTATCCACATTTTCCACTTTTTATGTTATTTGATGTGGCTAGGTCTTCTGACCTGATGGATGAGCTATTTCTAATTACTACAACCATTACAACTACTATTTATACTACCACTAGTATATAATTATTATCAGTTTTACTATTATTACTACTACTATTATTACACAGCTATGGTGGAAATTATAAAGAGGAAATCAAGAAATAATCCATATAAGATACTAATGGAATGGGTATGTTGGCTTTATATTTTAGGGAGCGCAAGATATATGTTTCACATGATTATCAAGTTGAAAATCTAGTGAAATATGATTTGTTGAAGAAATTCATTATAGATGGAATATCTATGTGGTAATTAAAAATATTAAGTATTGTATTTCCTTATAAAATTATTCAAATTCATTCATTTTAATTCATTCATTTATAACACCTCCATATAATGTTGTCTTTAAATTTTTAATAATATTTTGGGGACTGTTTTTTTTCGAAGACCTGCATCTTTTATGATTTTGATTATTATTACTGCTATTATGATGATGAAGATTATGATGATGATATTGATTATTATTGTTATTATTATTATTATTATTATTATACTATCATCCTTCTGGATGGGAGGTATAATCTAGGGGGTTGGTCATGGATCACCTGGGTTTGGTTTCCGGGGGCATTTATTTCCATTAATCAGACTCTATGGGGGAACATGTAATATAACTAGATTATTAGTATTGTTAATATTAATATTATTAATAATATTATCAAAAAATTTATAAAAATTCTAATATTGTGTTTTACAATTGTTAAGAAACAATACCTCCCTAATCCACTCAGGAAAAATGAAAATCCAATAAGTACCACCCAAGACAATACCCATACTGAAATAGGTATTTATGACCCTATTTCTATATTCAAAATTTTTAAACACTACAAATTCTATATAAGTATATAATTCAATGAAATACCTACAAGTTTCTACCAGCCTCCATGAGAGATAGGCAATTCCATACTTGATAATGTGCATAATGAAAGTAGATTCCACATCCAATGAAATCTTGCTTCATGGTGATACTCATGGTGATTTCTACTTTGAGGATATAATTTTGGGATTCAAATTTGAGATGGATTTACCATTTGACTATTTAATAGCTATGGAACTATTGTCTAGTGGAGATTTGGTGAATCATATTGAATCATTTAAAATAATTACAGATGATGTGTCATATTCTTGTGGTGGGTTTTAATTTGATGAAAGTCAAAATCAAAGGCATTTTACCTCCTTGAAGTATGGAGTTTTTGAATGTATCATAAAGAATCATAGTAGTCCCCATGTTATTTCCAAACTAGAATCCATTTTGAAAAATTTATTATTTTTAAGAATTTAATAAATGGGTAAATTATAATTTCATAGAGAGGTAATCCATAGAAAATTGAAGACATGTTTAGATTATTATCATCCATTTGAGAATTTTTAGAAAAGAGGTGCATACCAATTGGACATGACTATTCTCAGATAATCACACCTTCAGGGGATATAGAGATAAAACCTTGTTATTTTATGTTTTCTCCAATAGGACCAATGATTCAATCCTTTTTTTAGTTGTAACACTTGATTTAAAACTTGGATAAAGATAAATAATCTTAATTGGATTTTTTGGTAACCTTGTATACTGCATGATATTTTATCTATGATAGGTATCCCAATTAAAAGAGATAGAGATATTGAGGAATCACATTTTTATTATTATTTTAGGACTCTCATAGCGTCAGATTTATCATACACACTGATTAAAAAGGTATTTTTATCCACTCTTTATGATGAAATATAACTAATGATAGTGCATGAAATACTTCCACTATTATTTCCATCCTATCTCTTAATTGGGAATGCCCAATATAGGTACTGATGGAATTTTATTTGATTTATTTGTTCTATAAGGGATCATAATATTTCTAGTTCTTAGAAGGTCTATAGGATGAGAGGTCAGTTGTGGTAGGGTAGGGGTAGTACATGTACTGATAGGAGAGCCTAGTTAGGGGAGTCTAGAAGCACAGATGATGCTTAAAGACTTCAACCAATGGAACATACTCTTTATAAATTCTCTGATAGGTAGATTTAAGATGAAGGGATAAAAAAATGTTACCATTGGATGAGAATAGTTATAGGAAAGTGGTATTAAGTTTAGAAACAAATTAAGAAACAAAAATTACTATATGGATCCAATATCCGGTTAGTTTCTAGGATAGAAATTTGGATGATGATCATGGAAGACATGATCACCAAAGGACTTTGAATGTTCTTCCATAGTAGTAGGGAAATTCAAATACCTATTTTTATCCCCATGAAAATGGGAGGGAGCATGTGGGTAATCAATATAAGAGTTTTCCAAGTCTATTTGGAAATTAGGCTAAAAAGTCATAGGAACAAGGGGGATAGATAATCATAAGCTAACAGATGACCATAGGTAGGTGTGGGTGGGAGATTATCACATGCAAGGTTATGTTACTTGGAGATAGGGTGAAGGATATAAAGGGTATATTATTCCTATGAATTATTATATTAATGTATTCTATAATAAAGTATTTACATTGAAATAATATGATCAAAGTGATGATGCTCAAAATTCTATTATTCATAAAAAAATAATTTATCTAATTGAGACATGAAGAGTTTATAATTGACTTGACTTGGTAAAATATAAGGTTCATGATTTATATCAAAGGGTAAAATTCATCAGGAATACATTGATCAAAGTTAAAAAACCTTTAATTGATAATGAAGGTTTTCAAACTCTCCCACCTAGGAGTATGAGGAGAATAAATGGCTATTTATATATGAAGAGAATAATGGTTTCCATATTGTAGAAATCTTACTCTGATTTGGAAAATGATCATGGAGAATATGAACATGGGAATAAATTTCATTTTTATGATTATCTTAAATCATATTTGATTCTATATTTAACTTATGGTTTTTTGTTTTTTACTTATAGTGGATATGATTATAATTATTCTATGTTTGACCACACCTAGCTTATATTTCATTTATTATTTTCTTTATCAAAAAATGGGGCATGAGTTCTTTAAAATTCGTGCCTTTATTATTCCAATTATTATTATTATTATTATTATTATTATTATAATTATCATCATCATCATCATCATTATTATTATTATGGATAGCATATCAGGTGGTGATCCTGAAGGAACTTCTAATGATTTGGGTGGTAAGAAAGGAATTCAAGTAATGAATTTGTTTAATGAATCATTCTATGATGACCATAGTGATTTGTTCTCATCTTGTATCCCTCATCAAGGAAATGATCTAATTTCAAATGGTGAGGCTCAGTAAAAAATAACTACAATAAGATTTTCATTGGTGTTGAAATTATAAATACATAGTTCTTTCTATTATTTTAATAATCCATCACCTAGAAAATTATTAATAATGGATCTATTATCTATTCCATAATAAATCATGGAGAAAATTCTAGGTTGATGAAACTTTATAGATTCTAAATTATTACATAAATAATTATTTCTAAGGGGTAGGAATCATGGACGTTTATGGACTTGAAATAAATATTAATAGGGATTTGGGAACTTTTAGAATGAAATAATATAGAGACCCAAATTTTTATTTTACATGACTATTACATTATTTTAAATATAAAAACCCTAATAGTTATATATTAAAGGATCAAAAGGTTTAGAGTATTTTGAAAATTAGGATCATACACTACTTATACTTAAGAGGGAATAAGCATGATTAAAAGCCTTCATTTTTATCCTTATAAAATATCATGTTATTTTTAGTACATGTAGTCACATAATTATATACATCAAAGAAAGGGGTGTGCTACAAGCCCTGTAAGGGGGAGGAGTGATGGAAATGAATCAATAATACATGGGTTATCATAATCAACATAATTATTCCACACAAATAATATCATCATAAAAATCATGGGGAAAATATTTTAAAAGTGCATGTAATGTGTCAATGTATAAAAATGAAGCATCATGTCATAGTGGTCAAATAGAACACATAGTTGTGAACAATGTTAGAATCTAGTTCATGCATAAAATATGTGCATAATCATAACATAATCACTATGAACAGAGATGAAATCATTTCTGTGAATAATACAAATTATCTCATGAGATAGATCATGCTACCAATGTATTTTAGGGATATATAATTCTTCTCCCACCAATCACATCATAATATTCACATAATCGTGCATTCCACATATAACATATAATAGTTGTAGTTATGAAATAAACCATAGAAAGGAATGGATTTCATAAAAATTTACTAAATCAAACTTTCATGAATAAAATTTTGGGATTACGAAATGAAAAAGTTAAAACATATTTGGTTTAAAAATCAACATTGTTGAGCAAAGAAGAAACAACTCAAGGGGATCCAAGGATATGTTTTGGAAAGAAAATTCATTTTCGAATATATTAGTATTTGGATTAAAACTAAAGGTGAAAACATGTATATATAAGAAAGGAAAAGGGAATAATAATGAAATAACATTTAAGGAAAATTATAGATATATTCATATCCATGATGTCATGGAAGAGGGATAACTCAAAGAAAAGGAGACAAGTTTGAGAATCCCCTTACCTTAAATCTCTATTTATTTCATCGTGTGACAACCTATTGAATTATAAACATAAATTTATTAAAACATTGATAAAAAATTAAATTATTCTATATTCTTTCAGTATTTATCAATTATATTCATTTGATTATATTTCTTAAATTTTTTCGTTATATGGTAGTAATTTTGATACCATGTTTTCCTTTAAAATGTCACATTTTTCTTTTCTTTTTCCTATTTTTGTTCAAGGTTATGTATAAAATTGTAGAATAAATTGCATAAGATTAAAAAAAATATTTTTACATTTATATGTAATTAATAATTTATTATTATAGTCCATTTGGATGGTGATAAGAAAGAAAATAGAAACTTTCTCATTGGTGATTAACCAACTGTTAATGAGAACACATCCAAATATGAAGAAAGAGGTATAACATATGAATACATCCAAATATAAATTTTTTTAAGTAGGTTAAAATCATTAATATAACATTAAAATTCATTCTAATTTAATAATAGAATATTAGATTTTGAAATAAATTGTTCAAAGAGAGAGAAGTATAATAAAATGCGAGAAGAGTTTGGAAAAAACATACATTTCCTTAGTGTGGATTCTATTATACAATATTATAATTCTGTGTACGGTACTATAATTCTTTGATGAATGTATTTTGTTTTATCCATAACATCCCTAAGGTTTATAAGGGCATAAGAGAGAGGATTTTGGCTGAACATTGTATTTGGTATGCGAGGGAGGAGTAGTTTTCCAAGGGGGGGGGGCATCAGTTATTTATACATGAAGAGACTGATATTTTTAGAATAATATATTGAATATAATACTATTTCCATGTTTATAAAGACCCAATGTTCTCATAAAAGGATATTATATCTTTATATATGGATATTCATTACATTACAAAAACACATGCCCGAGGACCAAAATAGATTAGTGCCTTTTTAAACATAGAACACAATCTTATAATCTGATGAAATAACTTTAATGTTTCCCACAAAGATCATCCCATTCAACATTATTTATAGAAATAACCTACACAAAACCTTTATTTGTTACCTAGGAAAAGAAAACATAAGAAAGGTAGAGGTCAGATTCTCTGTAAGGGTAATGATAAGAGATAAAAATATATGATCATATGAAATCATAAGATAATCATAAGGACATGTGATCATTAACATAACTTATGAAGTTCAAACCCAACGTTTCTTATATTATAAACATGAATGATGTTATAAAACTTAATCATTTCCAAAAAAATGTCCCATAAGGGTGATAATTCTTAATAAATTAATCAAGAACCACAATCACATGTCATAAAAGTGAGGCAACATCACAAATATAGGAAACCATTTCACACGTCATGTTTATCTACCAAGACTATCATTGTATTGGATCATGACTTATCACATGTTTCCCATTATTGATCAAGACACACCTATTTCTTATAGAAAATTATAGCACACCAATTTCCCATAGTGGATCAAGACACAATGTTTCCCATAGTGGATTAGGACACACTTTTTTTCTATAGTGTATTATTTATGTTAAACTGTTACCCATTTATATATCATGAGTTATAAAGCTTTAACAATGGAATTATATGGAGATATAGGCACCACCAACCACATAATTAAAATCCTACACATGTGTTTGAAAAGAACATAAAAAATTATTTATATCATATCACATAAAATGAAATGGGTTTCATAAATATTTTTACATAATAAATCATTCATAGAAATATAAGATTGGTATCCTTGGTTTATATACCTAGTAAATCTCATCTAACTCCAATAGATGTCATCTTAGATAAAAAATAATTTTGAAATATCACTTGGGATATTTCATTATGAAAATAGAATTTATTGTAAAATCAATTTTTTAAAACAGAAGACATTTTGAAAATAATTTTCTTTTAAAATAACCATGATAACAAATAAAAGACTCTTTAAAAATCATGTAAAACATTTCTTATAAAAAATATCCTTTCCTCTTCAATTTTTTTAAAACATAAAATTTTTTGATGATTATTTTATTTAAAAATAACCTTAATAAATTATAAAGTAAGATTTAAAATTATTTAAACTATTTATTTAGGAAAATATCATTTCATATTTGAATTTTTTTAAATATTTTTGAATACATTTTTGGAAAACATGGTTTTGGAAGAATTTTATTTTTCAACCGGGAAGTCGATTTTTCATAAAAACATTATTTTGATCTATTAAGTAAATAGATGAAAATGAAGGTAAAACATTCATTCTTCTAAAATAACAATATTTAAAAAATATTCATGAGTTTCTTGTGAGATAGATGTATTATTTCATAATTATAAGCATAATCATATACAATCCCAATAAACGATGATATTGTAATATAAAACTCTTACCACTTTGGTAACTTTGATTCATAATCCCCATGAAAGAATAAAATTAATTAAAAATTAAATTATCATGAAAATAATTATATTAATTATTTAAAATGTAATATGGGCATTATATACACCTCATAGAATAGTATAGGTTCATAACATAATTTATATGCCAAAAAAAAAATTGAGACAGAAATCATTTGATTTCATTACTTTTGAACTATAAACCCACTGAAATAGATATCTTAAAATTGTTAGATAAATCCATATAATTTTATCGATAATCCTCTAAAAATTCATTCCTGATAAGTATATACCCCACATAAAATAAACAGGTGGCGAGTATTGTCTGTGTCTCAATAAAGTAAAATCAAGAAAAAAATCCCTCAACACTTTAGTAATCTTTTGAATCGTAAGATCAAATAAAGAATAAAATAAAAATAAGCATTTAATATCATGAAAAGTATGATATTAATTTTATTACATTTCAAAGTGTTATTATATACACCACACATAAGAAAAGTGTGGTGTGTTTTCATATGTATTCCAGAAATAAAAGAGAGACTAGAAACCCCTGACCTAAAGTATTAACTTACATAATACACATTCAAAACTCTTATATAATAAATATAATATTATTATAAATTTATTACAGAAACAAATTCATTTTTATCATACCATATATGGTTTTATTATGAACTTTTATTAATTATTTATTAACAATTCCATGTTAAAGTAATGTTTCAGGCAATAACTGGTTTGTTTTTCATGTATGTTTTAATTTTTTATTTTTTTGGTCCTATTAATTTGATCATGATTTAATAAACTATATAATAAAATACATATTATAAATATAATTTATATTTATTATATTTTTATTTATATAATTCTACAAAACATAGTGATAAAAAATGAAATACATCGTTCATGGAGACAGTAGGTCGTACAAACAAATGATTGATGTTTCAATTTTTTTATAGGATTAAAATAAATAAATTGAAATGTTATATTATAATTTCAGAATAATTTTTATGTTATATAAATAACTTATTATCATTAAACCCTTCTTTAATATCATCAATGTAAAACATGAATAAATCACATCACTCTGTGAGACGATAGTCCACCGTACACACGAGAGGCATTATCATATTTCAAAAAAATTGAATGCATGAAGGTATTTATGATATAATAAAATAATAATAACAATAATAATATAATAAATATCATATATAGTAAATGAATCCATCATTATGTCTAACCATTATTGGTGGTAATGGAAAAAAATGAACGACATCGGTTTACGAGGCGATAGTCTGCGGTGCACACAAACAATGATTTCGTAACCCATTTGATAGAATTTGATATGATTTTAGGTCATTAAAATAACATAAAAAATATCACTATATTTAATATATTGATTTTATTATATAAAAAATTGTATAATAAGAATGTAAGGGGCTGGAGGATGAAATAAAAGAAAAACTATCCTTTCTGAACATTACATCTTCATTGGGTATCTTCTTTAAGTTTGTCGTCAACACTTTACTAGGATGAATTTATGCAAAAAATAAGGATAATAGTATTGGTGTTGGGATGTTTGGATGTTTTTTGGATAGGTATTGGCCAAAACAATAGGTTTTTAAGGTGTGAAGAAGAGAGGTGAGGGCATGGCCTTTTATAAGTGTCCGGGGGGGTGAGGACACAATTGGTATTTTTTGAAAATAATTGAGTGTTACCACATTTTTCATATGCCATAGGGGTCCAAAATGGGAAATTATCAAAAATTATAGGTATAATGGTCTAAATATTCCCATAAAATAGTTTTTAAACTTTTTTATAGGTAATATTTACCCTTATATTTTTAGTTTAACCCCCGGTAAACCCAATTTAACCTTAACAATGATAATAATTTTTTGCTGCATTCACTACTAATTTTTATCAAAAACTAAGTTTTACTTATTAGATAATATAAATTATTTTTATTCAAAAAATGGATTCCATTTTTACAAATTATATTCAAAGAATTGGAAATGTTTTATTTAAAATTAATCCCCCATACATGATGAAAAATCCAGTTTTTAAAGAGAAAATGTTCAAAAATGTAAAATGTTTTTATATAAAGATTTAATATGAAATTGAATGCAATGATGTAAATTGGATTAATGGATGAAATATTTAACTAATTTAACTTTATAACCTTTTTAAAATATAATTTAACTTTATAAATAAATTAAACAAAAAGGAAATTTCAATTAAAATTCAGTATTTTCATTATTCATCAAAAAATGATACTTTTTCTGAAATATTAAAAAAATTCACCCTAAGATAATTTTGATATTAAAATTTTAAAAATAAAACTTATTTTTTCAAATAATCTTTATAATATTGGTAAAAATTAATTTCAATATAAGTGTTTCAAAGGCAACAAAACATTATTTTTAAGAGAACACAGTTTTAAGCATAAAATTGGATTTATTTATATACCTTGTCTAAAAAACACAAAATTTCAATGTTAAAAATTTGAGGTAAAATAATATAAAAATTATTAAAATCATTCATAAAAATTTTTTAATTTAATTTATTGAGGTAAAATTATTTTATTTTCATAAAAATAGTTGTTTAAAAAATAATCTCTTTTATTTTCAAAATGTTTTAATTTTCATTTCTAATTAATTAGTCACCAAAGAATTAAATTTATATATATGTTTAAAAAATATGTTTTAATAATTTAATTAATCCTATTCATACATTCTATTCCAACTTCTTGGTGATAATTACCAAATTAAATAATTATATTTTAATAATACGACATGTTTCATTTTAAATCAGTGTTGTGTGTAAGGCAAGATAAGACCAGTGTAGCATGTAATAAAATAAGAAAATCTGTGTTTCTTGTAGTATAATATAAAATAAATAATGAATGTAAAAAAATTGAAAATATTAAATTAATTTGAAAAAATATTTCAAAAATATTAGGGTGTTACATTATACCCCCATTAAAATGAAAATTTCCCTCAAAATTCATCTCGGTCATCAAAGGTTTAACATTTGAAATAATCATTCATAGAAACTGAAATAAAAAAAATTAATAATAAAAAAATCTTTAAAAATTAAATTTTGGGAATAAAATAGTTACCTAAAGTAACTCATAACTAGGTTTCCACATAAAAGAAAATAGGTTGGAGGTAATGACTTGGACATGGAAGATATGTGTAAATAATTATAAGGAGTGATAAATATCACCAATCATAAGAAATTGGGTCATCCAGATAATGTTACTGACCAAATCACCATAAAACAAAAAGGGATGAAAGCATTCATTGATGTCATCATAAATAATGATAAAATGATAATATTTTATTTTATTATCCTTTACCTAAATATGAATAATTTTTCAGAGAATATAAACTTATTTTATTTCATTCTATTTTATAAGAAAAATATCTTCCATTGGTTGTGTTGTGATTATTTTCCAACTCATCTCTTATAGGTGAAAAAAGGTGAATTTGTTATTCCTAAATCACTAATAGATCATTATATTCATAAATAGAATGATAGGTCATTCTTTATATCATTATCTACCATCACAAAAAATGGATATCACAGGTTATCCAATATGGATAAATCTTCATATGGAGATATAATACATTAATATCTAAAGACTCATCTAAATTTCAATTTAAAATATTCCATAAATGGTTAACTTTACATCCCTTCAAAAAGACTAAAATCCAAAACATTAGAAAGAAGGTCACTGAATTTCCAAAACGAAATTATCATTAATCCCCATGTACCATAAATTGGATATTGGTTATGACAAGATAAACATGTGAATACCTTCATAATGTATTCTCTTAAAACATGGTAATAACCTGAATCACCATAAAACCATATTGAAAAAATATATTCCTCATTATTAATTAATTAAAATACAGATTATTGGATATATTTATAAAAAAATATGTTTTAATCTCCATAAATGATATAATAAACCACTTTATCCACAAATCCTTAATATGTTTCAAGGTCATTAATATTATCCAATTGAATTTATTCATATCAAAAATCTCTTTCTCCAAACAAAACACCATTTTCTTATCATTAGAATCATATTATGGGTTACATTCCCTTAATAATAAATTTTCCATAAAATATAACCTTTCTTTTAAATAACATATCTATGTCATCATCATCATTCAACATATTTTGTTAAATCCCTAAAAGAAAAATTATACATGAACAGTCCTTGTATATCACATAATTCTTGAATTAAAACACATAAATACATCAATAAACCCACTTATTTCCTAAACCAGTAACTACTACTCATAATATAATTCCTTAATAACTCTCTCCTTTTATATTTCATTCGTAGTCTCTTCATCACGAATAGAAAAACCATTACTCGTACAACCTTGTTGATTTATTTAATGATCTATCCCCTGAAGAAATTGATTTGCATAATGACCATTCTTTACACATTTAAAACATTCCATAGTGGATGATACCTTATAAAAAAATATTATCATCCCTTGAGTTAACCATAATTTTCATTTTTCCTTTGTAATTACTTTCTTTTTTTTTCTTTCTTTTCCATATTCAAAATATATTCTTGTCCCTCACAAACATTCCCTTAAGTGATTCATCCAAAATTCTTAAAATATAGGAAACTGAATCTTCTTTCAAATATGGTCTCTATTACCCATAGTCCTAGTGACCTCCACCCTTATCTTCTTTGTTGAGTCTAAGAGTTAGTTAATGTGAACATTTATAATCATGTTCCCTAATAACTGATTAGGTAAAATCACAATATCCTTTACTACATTCATCATCCCATTTGGCTTCACATTAAGAAATTTTACATCACATTCAACATTAACCCTATTATTTCTAGTTCCATCAATTGAATAAAACAAAAACTAATAATGTGAGAAAAACTAATCAAAGAGGAAATCCACATAATCATGAAAAATCACTTATTGGAGGTATAAATCATAGAACCTTATTTCCAATCCATAAAAGCATAGGTTTATCCTAGGTCATTCATAGTCATCATATATTTATATCCTTCATGATGGTTCATAAAGAATTTGTGAATCTATAATGAATTTACCCATGGAGGGTCAAACTAGGCGAGTAGTAATGATAATTATTGTGCACCAGTTCCCGATCGAATCTAGGTGAATACACTGTTTTCAAGGTTGATACCCCTAGTTACATCTATACCAGATCCACATCCACTTATAGTATCCAGAAAAGGATATAATTTCTTGGAAAACCCTTTCTCTATCCTTTAAAAAAATTCCAATACATTTTCATAAACTTTGATTAATCCTTATAACATCCCTATAATCATCCTTAGAAATATCCATAGCGATCCCACTAATGTTTTCACGTCCTAATTTCCAAATGTTAACTAATCATTTTTGATGATACCAACTATACCGACCCAATCTTCTCATACATGGATATTACATCTTCTTAGATGAATATTTATCACATTAGAAAAATACATGCTCGAGGACTCTAATAGTTTAGTTACTTTGTAAATGTGGAAGAAAATATTACAATCTGGAGATTTATCTTCAATGTTTCCTATAAAATATCTTCTAATTTATTACTCTTCATAGTCATACCCAACATAAAACCTTTCTTCATATACTAGGGAAGGGAAAAATAAGAAAGGGAATTCTTAGATACTTAGCGAGGATAAACATAAGAGATATAAATCTATGATCCCGTAGAATCATAAGGAAAGAATAAAGGTATGTGATCATGAACATAACTTATAAAGTTCATAAAAAACATATCATAGAACATAAACATGAGTAATAGAATAAAACAATATCATTTTCAAGAATATGTCCCATAATGGAGATAAATCATCATAAATAAATCATGAACAACAATTTAATGTCATAAAAATGTGGCAACATTATTAATATATTAAATCATTTCATTAATCAAGGTTAAATAACAATACTATCAACATAATAGATCAGGACATATCACTTTTTTTCATTATGGATCAGGACACTCATGTCTCCCATAGTGGATCAGGACACACCCATTTCCCATAATAAATTACGACACACCTATATTACATTATGGATAATGACACACCTATTTCTAATATTGGATCAAGACCATTAAATTGTTTCAAATTTTTATCTCAGGATATATGAAGCATTACCCAATTCATTGGATTGATATATAGTCCACACCCATCACATAATGAAAATAATACACACGTGTTACACAATATCTTAAAATATTCATCATATAATAACCCATAAAATGAAATGGGTTTTATAATAATTTTTTAATAATAAACCATTTAGAGAAAAACATAGAATTATATCCTTAGTTTATATCCTAAATAAAGAATAGGTAACATTAAAGGATATAATCTTATATTGAAAATAATTTGGAATGATTATTTGGGACATTTCTTGAGGAAAATAGTTTTTCTTTGAAAATAAATTTTTAAAATTGATTTTTAAAAAATATTTTTCTTTGAAAATAACCCTAAAAACTTACAAAGGAAGAATTAAAAACCCATTCAAAATATTTATTGAGGTAAATATTCTTTCCTCTTTGAAAATCACTTTTTAAAACAAAAAATATTTTAGAAATAATTTTATTTTAAAATAAAAATGAAAACATATAATGGTGTATTTAAAGTTTTTTAAAACATTTCTTGAGGAAAATATCATTTCCTATTTGTAATTTTTTTAATCATTTTTGAAAACATGGTTTTAGAATAAATATTTTTTTTGACAAAATAATTATTTTTCATAAAAAATTATTTCGAACTCCTGAGTACATAAATTGAGGGAAATGAAAGTAAAAAAATATTTTCAGTAAATAACCCATGAATAAGAAAATTCATGAGTTTATTGTGAGATACATCATAATATTTCATCATTTGAATCATAATAAAAAATAATCCAAATAAACAATGAGCTTGTAACATAAAACTCTTACCACATTGGTAACTATGATTCCTAATCCCCATGAATGAATAAAATTAAATGAAAATTAAAATATAATAAAAATAAGTATATTCATGAAATAACATGTCAAAGGGGTTGTATATATACCTCATATAATATGATTGGTGCATAACATAACTTACAACCCATAAAAGGAAAATTGAGATACAAACCTATTACCAATTTGTTAAATAATGAACTATAAATGCCAAAAAAGAGATATCCTAAAATGGATATCAAAATAAAAATAATTTAAAGTATAATAATTATAAAATAAATTCAAGGTATGTATATTAAACAAATAAAATAAATACATGGTGAATATTTCATGTGTCTCATATAAGTAAAAAATTAGATGGAAATCCATTACACCTTTAATGATATTTTGAATCACAAGTTATAATAAACAATAACATAAAATTACACTTTATATATAATTAATATGGACATATTACTGATATAAAATGTATAAGGGGTATTATATACACCACACAAAATAATCCAGTGGTGAATTTTCTTATGTCTTTGATAAATAAAAGAGTTTACAACCACTATCTATAAGTCTTAACTACTTTCATAAACATTATAAAATCGTATATAATAAGTATAAATTTATTATAAATCTATTATAGAACCATATTAATATATATAATTCAATATATTTCTTTCTTATGACATTTTATTACCCCGTTTATTAACAATATGATGTGATAGTCACCTTTTAGGCAATCATTGCTTTGTTTTTTGTATGTTTTGATTTTTTAATTTTGGACCCTATTAATTTGAAAATTATTTAATAATGTCCACAATTTAAAAAATTATATAAATATCATATATATTATGTATATAGGTAGTTATATTAATCCATAAAACTTAGTGATAGAAAACCAAGTACATTGTTCATTGAGATGGTAGGTCGTATATACCCATGAATGATGTCTCCATTTTTTTATTATACTGAAATAAGGAACATTAAATGACATATTATCATTATATAATCTTTTTATGTCATATATATCACATATTTTCAATAAAACCATCATTAATACCTTCCATGTAAAGCATGAATGGACCACATCACTTCGTGAGACGGCAGTTCGCCATACCCACGAGCAACATTATCGTACTACCAAAGTAACTCATAACTAGTTTGAAATTTGTCTAAGTAATCTAAGTATTAATATTTGAAAAATTAATTAATAGGATCCCACATAGTAGAAATGAATAATAAAACTTCTTTTAAAATGTGAAAGTCGAAAAATAATAGTTTTCCAAAGTAACTCATAATTTGTTTTCCCCATATGAGGGAATAAGTGGGAAGTGAAGATTTTGAACTAGAAGAAAACATTAAATAATTATAGAGATTGATAAAGCACACTTATCACATGAAAGTGGGTGATCTATAGAAGTTTAGTAGATATAAAACTATAATAAAATAGGCATTAAAAATGTAATTGATTTCATTATAAATGATGATAACAAGACAAAATTTTATTTCAATATCCTTTTCCGAAAGTTAATAAATTTAATCTATAAGATATACTCACATGATTTATATATTCATTATATTTTTATTTCATAAGATACTGAAATATTGTTTTACTAATCCAACAGCCAGGTTACTATTTTAATAGTCAGGTTATTATTCCCAAAAATCATATTTTAAGGGTCATATATATTTATAACTCCTATAAATATCCTATATTTCCTTCAATCACTATTATCTTCAATTCCTTTCAAGTTTTGGTTCTTCATCTTCAAAAAATTCATTTACATTACTAATTTGTTGTTTCTTTTTTACAATTTTTTTATTATGTGTGATTATTATAGGAGACCAAAGTGATCTAAATTTTCCTATTCTAGTTATTTTTTGTGTATATTATCCCATTTTACTATATTTAATTTTATTGGGTATATTTATCCTATAAAATTAATTTTATACATAAATATAATAATTATTTATTGGTTTTTATTATGTGGTGCAAGTGTTTTATACTATATTATTAAATACGACACATAAATATTTATTCAAAAATATAATTCAATATATAAATGTTTGGTTCATTAGATAAAATTTGTCTCTACTAGGATGAGTGGGTAATTAATAAAATGTGTAATTAAGAGTTGAAGTGTCCATTGACTTTCATCATCTTGTACATATTGGGTTTTCAATCATTTAGTTTTATTGGGAGATGTTCCATTGATGTTAGTAACCGATGTTAATGGGAAACAACATGAATTTTTGATCATACATGACGAGGTTGACAACATTACATTAAAAATGAGAGAATTACTAAAAAACTTAGAGGCTCAGACCATGAAGGTTCAAAATACATGTAAAAATGGTATAAAAAGGGGTACACATGTTTAGTAAATCCTAGGAAGGAAAGGGGGATTTTTTTCCTTAAATAATAATAATAATATAATATATAAGTAAAAAATAGTTTATAACCAGGTTAACACTTGGGGGTGCTGTGTCCTAGTTTATTAACCTTGGGCAGTGTGTGTTGGTGTTTCTTTGTAATCATACCTCATGTAATGAACCTAAAATATTATTAATACTACTTTTATTATCACCGTTATAAATATTTTTACTATTATTATTATTATTAATTTCATCAATTATTATTATTTTTTGTTATTATTATTATTATTATTACAACTATTACTATCTCTACTATATTTGTCTCGGTGTTTTGGTTTAGAGGGTTTGGGGGCGTGTGTCACGGGTTTAAGTCCCTAGATGGGTTTCCAATACTGCATCATGTGTGGTAGGGGACACTATTATCTTATATAATTATTATTAGTAGTACTACTACCATTATTATAATTATTATTGATTTTACCTTCCCCTTTTGAGGATTATTTCTTTAAATTTTCTTATCCTTTGCTACTTTAAGGTTTCAATTTCCTTCCACTTCATTGTGTTTTGTCTTCAAGTAGTGGTTCCAAAACTGAAGCTTCATTCCTTCTCCCCATTTACCCTTTCCAACCATTCCATATAGAAGGAACTGAATTTGGTCTTGCATGATGGTTCCTTTGGTGGATTAAGATGGTGATTGTGTAGTAATGATTCAGTTTCTTTGGTCTCTCTTGTTTAATAGGATTTGTCTTTTGTGTTTTTATTTTGAGGTCCTCGCACAATGTTGAAGACTATTTTTGTTTATAATTTTCTCTAGTTTCATGGAATATCATGTTAGATCCCAATCTAGTCTGGAATGATGGATTTCATGGTTTCTTTAGATTGTGTATGTGTTTTACGTGATGCAAAATTCCATGAAAAAGATTAACATTGATGCTTGTTTCTATATTATTTATTTTTCATCTTAGTTTCTCAAGAGTTGTTTGAGTATCTTATGTCCCTTCAATGGTGATACCTATTTCCTATGTTACATGTATATGGTGTTCCTCTCATTATATTTTCTTCTTTGACTATATTTCCAATCTACTTTGAGTTCATCTATTAACAAGGTTATCTGATATTAATTTTCTATAGAGAAAGAAGCGTGTCTTTATGCGGCAGAGACTGCCTGAGGATTCCACCCTATATTTTGGGAAAAAATACCTCAAGGTTTTATCTTGGTGTTTTTGGGAGATTTTTTTGTTGAAAAAGAAAGATGACCATGTTCTCTTAATGTTGGTGTTGTTGAAGAATATGGTGAAGGTGGCATATTTTCTTTGTTTTTCCAATTTTGGGGCCTCAAAATCAAGGTTTTTTTATGGAAAGGGATGATTTTATTCAATGAAGTCTGAAGATAATAACCTATGGAGAAAAAAGTTTAGTGTTTATAGACTACAGTGTATGTAATCTGTGCTATGTGGACCTCAAAGTACGAATTCATAATGATGAAGTAAAATCAGAAAATTAAGAGTTTCCTTATAGCAGTTCTATGTATACCGTGAAATGTGCTATACAAACCACATAGTAAAATACATTCCCATTTGGATTTTCAGTCACGGGAGGCACGTAATATTTTTGAAAAGATGTGGTGATTTAAAGAGCTTCTAATGGTTTTTAGGATGATATTGGCTGCAAAAAATGGTTAATGCACTATGCGGACTATATGAAAGTTCATAGTGAAGGATATACCACATCAAAGTTTTGGGTATTTGTGATTAGTAGGTTTTATGGGATTTTTTTTACTATATAATGGAACCAAATCACATCATTTGATAGATATTATTTCATTAGTGATATCATCACTGGAATAAATTCAAGGAAGTCTGAAGTAGTTTGTTAGGGAGGATTCAGTGAATTAGAAGAATTATCAAGGGAGAATTATGTGAAGAAGATACTTTGCGAGGATAGTTCATGAAATGGGTTTTTAGGGAAATATAGACTGCAAAGAAAAACTGACCGTGAAGTAGAGGTGGTCCGCAAATCACTATGGGTTCTCAGAGAATTAGTCGACGATGAAGAAAAGGTCATCCGTGAAGCACTCAAGCCATGCGGGGGAAGGCAGTTAACAGAGAATGAAAGTTAGTTCACGGTGGGTGAAAGGAATTTTGATATGGGGATAAAACAATCCAAAATGTAATTTACATAAACTAATAGTATGTGTAAAAGTGAATTTAATCTACCAGGTGAAAATAAGAGTTCAATAGACCATCTATATACAATTGAGGATACACTAATTTTTGATAATGAAGGAAACTACATGTACACAAACTTTGTGTGGATCCTTTCTAGAGCAGTGAGAAAAGGAAGAGGAAGAAGGTGATCCTTTACACTAGTAGTGATCCATCAAAAGAGAGTTAGGGAATGACACTTGGGAAAGAAGTGAGACGAACCTAAACATTGTAATGGCAGTGAGACTTGAAAAAGAAGTGATCTATCCAAAACCTTGTATTTTAGCATTGAGCCTTAGTGAATTTGGTACGTTGGCACATTGTTGTTGTTTTTTCCTTGGATGTATTCTAGTGAGGGTGAACAAAGTAAAGTCATTATGTCTCATTCATGATTTCATTTCTGTTCATACGTTCCTATGATAAATAGAGAAAAGTGTGTTTTGTTTAATGAAGAAATAATGCCTGAAGGGGAAATAATTTTAATCTGTTATACCCTAATTCAATCACCTCTTAGGATATTTAACCTAGTTGGGATAACACTATATAATGTAGGGGCATGGTATGAGTTATTTTGTGTGGAGTTTTTTATCCTTAGTTTGGATTTAGGTGGTTTTATCTTCTTCTTGGATGTTTATTAATGGAAACCTAGCCTCTTTAGGTGTGGTATTGTTGTTGTTCAATGGTTATTTTTGAGGATTTTGGGAACTATGGACATTTTAATTTGTTTATTTTGTTTATTTTCTTGGAAATTAATCCTTAAAAAATAATATTTCAATTATTTTAGTGTCTTTTGGAGTAGGTGTGTATCACTCTAGTGGTGGTGGTGGTTCTTCTAAAAAACCTATTTTTTTATACAGTAAGGATCACTTGTTTTATGGTTTAACTATTTGATTTTGACCTAAAATAAATTATTAATAAGGATATGGAGGATAAAGGGGTGTTTGGGGATTTTTTGGAGCCAAAAACCCCACCTCGTGGGAGAAAACACTAGGCCATAGGGTTGGTAGAAATCATGTGACCATGTTCTCATGGTTTCTCCTAAATGTATGGGGATTTTTTTCTTAGTATTGGTCCATAGGATTTTTCTCTCCATGAATCCTTGGGTTCAATCTCATATAGAAACTCTAAATTTTCACCAGATATAAAATGCACGAGCAACACATGGTTTGTCTAACCGTGTTCCATGACCATGTGTGTGTGTGTGTGTGGGGGGGGGGGGGTTGAGATAGTTCATGGAACACAGTTGGTGCATGGTTTGGCCAACCATGTAGCCAAAACATGTAACCCATTTTTTGTGTAAAATTGAATATTTTTCCTTAACAAATTATATGGCTAATATCCCTACTTTCATTCTCAATTCCAACAAACATCCACCATTCTTCAACCATTTGAGACCGGAAGTTGCCTAGCTAGGATCCGAGTATCACTGAGAGGGGGAGGGTGATGAATCAGTGATAGTTTCTACTTTTTATGTTTCCTTATTTTTGAAACAACCTTTACCTCCTGTTAAAGAGTTTCTTCCCTGCTGAACACACACATCCACTTGAACACAAGATTTACAAGTTTCACTACTCAATAAGGGTAGCTATGTCCTTGGTATGGTACGAAAAGAATCTAGTAGCACACAATCCACTAGAAAACACTCCTTTGATGTGTAAAAAAACTTGTAGGATATGCCGTTAAACTCATGTAGCACATGGAAAACAATATGAAAGCATGTGTGCACCGTTTTAGCACAAATAGGGAATTACAATATTTCAGTGCTTCTTTACAGATGAACTTGTGTATTCATTGAAGTAAAAATATTCACTTTTATAATTAGAATCCAGTAAGAACTATCATGCACAAAAACAAATATGTGCGAAGAACCCAAATTTTTCGTGCACCATTTTAGGTGGCTTGCATTAAAATTTTATGCCAAACACGCAAGATTCAACTTTTGTGGCAAAACACCTCTTGCGCACAACTCAATCTTGTTCGCAACTCTCTTCTTGCGCGAAAATTCACATTCTAGCATGCAACCCTATTTATTTCTCACACTTACCTTTACATAAAATTATTTCATGCCTCATATCTCGGGATTTCTCTAAGTGTTGAGATTAATAAATTTGAGGGGGTCACCTCTTATATATAGACCTCATCGACCATTGTGAGAAAAAATAATGATGTGTTGCGCAAGACCCAGACATGTCGAGAAAAACCCCATTCGATGTCGTATTTGGTGCGTAAGTATCATTCTCTCCAAACTCATCTTTCACACACTTCATGCCTTTTTCAATTTTTCGATGTTCTGACCTTGAATCATGACTTGTGCGCAACATTCCAAACTCCCTTCAATGTTGCGCACAAAAACCAATATTTCACCCGAGTCTTTCCTTTTCCAGATTTTGGTGTTCATATCATGTAATTACACTTGCACACAACATAAGAATCCATATTTAAACTTGAGTGCATAAATCTTTACCAAAAATCACATTTCTCTCTCTCCATATTTTCAACCCTAAAAATTTGGCAAACACTGGGAAACGACACCACCTCAAAATCTGCTTCGTCCAGAACACCATTGCTGCTTCACTATCATCTGGATTATTCAGAAACCAAATGCTTTCATCATGAACCATATATTCTGGAATATATAGTCTTTGATCTAACACCTTTAGCGTCATTATATTTTTAGTAGAATGTATTGAACCTTCCATGTCTTTCACTGGCATCTTTCCTTCCAATCAAAAATGAATTTTTCTGGCAGTACCTTTACTCCCCTTTCTTTAATAAGGCTTTCATCAAAAGTTTTACTAACTTATGATATTTGTGAAATATAATTCAGAAAATAATATTCTACTTTTCAAGTACTTTACAAAGTGAATTGATTTATCTTCTTTGAAAATAAAAGACAACACTCCGTAACAGAAAACTCTTCTTACTACCTTATCCATCCAACTTGGTCCCAAAAATCACCCCCTTTGGATTTTGATTTCAACCAAGATTCATAAATAACTAAAATTTTTAACCTCAAGAAATGGATTAGTTATCAATAATTCTAATTCAACATGAGATAACTCATTTTAGGAAATAATGATTATTAACAACCAAAAGCATGTTGTCCAAAAGCAGTGACTATGAAATTTCATGACCATATCTCCTCAAACATCTTCAGAACATCTTTAAATATTATTCTTTAGAAATCTTAACTTCTTAAAATTTCCTAGAATACAAAAACATTGTTTCCTAAAACCAATCCAAAAAACAGTTAGAATAGTTCACACACATACATGTTGGATTCATAGCTTACTCACAACTCCCCCTTTATGCATGCTTCCATAAGGATAAATTTAAAAAACAATTATCCACCATGAAAACACTATCCAAATGTAATATGAGAGTGGGGAAAAAACATGTACCTAAACCTTGATGAGAAGGAGGTTGGACACCCATGTTCAACCACAATTTTGAAAATGGTTCCTTCAGTAAAAGTTTTGTGAATATGTTAGCAAGTTGTTCCGGTGTTAGAACATTCTCCAGCCTCAATTCATTCTTCTCCACCTATTCTTTGATGAAGTGTTACTTTTTGTCAATGTGTTTTGAATGATAATGTTAAACCAGATTCCTTGTAAGATTAATTGCACTCTGATTATCACAACCTAAGAGAATGGGTAGATTTACATCAACAAGGATATCTTCCAACTGAGTATTCATCCACATGAGCTGGGTAGTATCTTGAGTAGCAGTAATGTACTAAGATTTATTTGTGCTAAGAGTTACTGAATTCTGGTTATTGAAATTCCAACTAACACAACTTTTTTCCTGAAAGAAAACTCCACCAGATGTAGATCTTATATCATCAACATTTCCCACCCAATCAGTATCTGAATACCGGAACATATCAATATTATATAAGCCATCATACCTAATTCAAAATTTTTTTATACCCTTGCTATATCTGAGAATTCATTTTCTAGCAATCAAATGTGATTCTTTAGGAGCACTCTGAAATCTGGCACGTAAGTTAACAACATAGGGGATGTCAGGTCTTGAGGCAGTCAAATATAACAGACTTGCAATCAGCTTTCGAAACTATTTATGATCAAATTCCTTACCTTCTACATATTTTTATAACTTGTTTCTCACTAAAATTGGTGTGGAAACAAGTTTCAATTCTTTCATTTCAAACTTCATCATAAGTTCATTCACATACTTTTCTTGAGAAAGAAAAACGTGGTTCTTCTTTTGTAAAATTTTCAACCCAAGAAATTATTTCATTTCCCCCAACATGGACATATCAAAAACCTTATTCATCACTTTAGAACATCTTTTGCAAGATATTTCATCATTCCCAGTGAAGATAATGTCGTAAACATAAACAATTACGATGAGATAAAAATCCTGACATTCCTTGAAGTAAAGATTGTTATCAAATATTCCTTTCATGAAACTCATCTTCCTTAAGCATGTATCCATCATAGAATACCATGCCCTTAGAGCCTGTTTTATCCCATACAAATCCTCATTCAACCTACAAACATAAATTTCATTCTTCCCAATAACATATCCACAAGGTTTATCAATGTAAACTTCTTCACCAAGATCACCATTCAAGAATGCAGATTTTACATCCATTTGAATGATTTTGTAACCTCGTTGTGTAGAAATAGAAAAATAGATTCTGATTGTTTCAAAACTTCCCACCGGAGAAAAGGTTTCATCAAAATCAATGCCTTCAATTTGCGAATACCATTTTCAAACCAATATTGGTATTTTTTTTATCACTTCACCTTCTTCATTCATCTTGTTTCAGAAAACTCACTTTGTACCCATAATGTTTTTGTTGTCTGGCTTGGGTAAAAGTTTCCAATTATTATTATTCTATATCTAATCAAGCTCTTCATTCATAGCCTGAACCCATTATGGATTCTCAATCTCTTTATTTACATCATTAGGTTTAAATTTTGAATTGAGAGAAGTGTGTGTAATAACATTCATTGTTATTATTGTTTGAACCCTCTGATGTTGATCTCCAATAGTGTTCAAAGCCTCCACTTATTTCCTCAACCTAGGATGAGCTATTCAAATTTTATCCTCATCACATAAGATTACTAGGTTTGATTCCTCTTCTTAAGTAGGATTAAAATATTTTGTAGGATTATCAGAATTGTTGAAAAAATCTTCCCTATCAAGCTCAACTTCCACATCAGCATAAGATTTCTTTTCATTTTCAAAATTTTCAACAACTTTCACATTGGAAGAATCAATAATTCTGCCTATTTCTTTTTTGA
Source organism: Viscum album (assembly GCA_963277665.1). Taxonomy (NCBI): domain Eukaryota; kingdom Viridiplantae; phylum Streptophyta; class Magnoliopsida; order Santalales; family Viscaceae; genus Viscum; species Viscum album. Next base: position 1,804,808,683 of record OY728146.1, read on the forward strand.
GAAATCTATATCCTCTTTCTTCTAGAGAATATCCAAGAAAAATTCCATCATCTCCTCTTTTCGCAAACATTCCAAGGTTTCCACCTTTCTACATTATAATGCATGGACTCCCAAATACTCTTAAGTGTTTCAAACTTTCAGTTTTTCCATAGAACATTTTATATGGAGTCATATATGAATTTGGCATGTAGAAACATTGGTTCTGAATGCACACAGTAGTGCTCATGGCTCACCTCCTATAATAATGAGAAAGACTATGTTCAAGTAACATAGTTCTCCCTATTTACACTATACTTCTATTATTTCTTTTAGGAACCCCATTTTGTTAAGGTGTGTATGGTGAACAGAACTCATTCTAAATTCCATTCTTCTTAGGATAACTTTCAGACTCTTCATTCTTTTACTCACCACTATTATAAGTTCTAAACTTCTTCACTAAATACTCACATTCATTCTCCTTCTGAAACTCTTAAACATTTTCAGAGCATCTGACTTATGTTTCCTATACATAACACAAGTAATGAAATTAAAGTCATCAATGAACATAATGAAGTAATTATCGCTATTTTTTGATTTCTTTCTCATTTTTCCACATATATTTGAATGTATAAGTTCTAAGGGCTGTTTTGAGAAAATGTCCACTCTCTTATGCATAGAGTTTGTAATCTTCCCTTTCTCACAAATTAAGCAACACAAATCTCTTATTCTAGATAAATTATGCATATCTTAGACACCATCTCACGTTGATAACTTGCACATGCTTCTTTGACACATATGTCCCAGCATTTTATTCCATAACTGATTTTCATCCACGACACCCATGTAACAAAAGTTATGTACTTCAACAACATGGAACAAATTCCATTTTGTACATTGACCCCTTGTAACTACATTTCCATCATATTCAATTTTCACAAAAAAACCTATCTTTTCTGAAGATAACATTGTTACCCTCATCACAGAGTTGTGACACACTTAGTAGGTTCTGTTTCAAACAATCTATTTTCCAAGTCAATGTGTTCTGGCCAAAAAACCAAGTAGTCTTTCTTTTTGGACCTAGCACAGATTTCTTTCTTAGATTTTAAAATCTTCAGCTTCATATATTTTTTTAGAAACATCTCTTGTTCTGGTAACATAATTAGGAAACCATTATCAAGATGTCCAGGTCGATCAAATCATTCACATATAGTTTCCAGTGGTTGTAACCTATTCCCAACATTCACACAAACCTTCTTAGATGTCTTATAGACTTTATTTTGAGGATTTTTTCTTTTTTAAAAGATTAAATCCCCAGTACTTGTCTTTCAAAGATTGTGGAATTGTAGTAATGTTGTTGATTGAACCAACACATGTTTTCCATGTGTCCAAATTCACAACAATACGAGAAGTATCCATAGAATGAATCTTTTCCTCTGAAACTTCCAAACAGACCAGAGTGGGGAACATGCTTCTCAACAATATTCTTATGAAAACTCAGCTGACCATTGACAATCATATTTTTAATTTTAACTTTCTTATTCATCTCATATTTTTGTTCAAAATTACCAGAACTAGAAGTTTTAGAAATCTTTTTGGAATCGGGATTTTTAGATGCTTCTGATTTTTTAGTATTGTTATAATTTACCACATATATAGCCTTTCAAGCATTGTTCTTATCAGAACTAGGTCCATCATTCTTTTCAACCTTTGGAGGTAATTTTTTAATCCTTATTAGGGTCATTATTAGTATAACTTTCACCATCTTAGGTAATAGAGTTTTCAAACCTTGTTTTCCTTTCCTCAACTTTAGAAAGTTTGTGTTGGACAAGTTCCAACTCATCTTCTTTTGCCTTCAACTTTACTTCCAGATGATCATTAAGATTTTTTCACTCTCAATATAATTTTTTAGATCATCAATCTCCTTTTCAAATTTTTTCTTTCTTATTAGAAAAAATTCATGGTCATTTGATGAAGAGTTTTCACTTTTCAATTTCCTATTTTTCTTCTCAAGCCTTCTAATATTTCTCAAACATTCCTTTATCTCTTATTTCATACACTATTCAAGTTAAGTTTATTCTTCTTCAAAACTTATTATATCAAAATCTTCATTATTAACTGTTGAAAAAAGGTTTATTATAGTATTTCAGTGCTTCTTTATAATTGAACAAGTGTATTCTTTGCAGTATAAATCTTCACTTTCTTACCTAGAGGGTGGTAAGAACTATCTTGAGCATAACTGAATACATGTGGAGAAACAAAATATTTCATGCAACCTTTTAGGTGTCTTGTGTGAAAATTTTATGTCATGCGTACAATATTCAAATTTTGTCTCAAAACACCTCTTGCGCGTAACTCAATCTTGAACTCAACTCTCTTCCTATGCACAACTTCAGCTTCTTACGCGAAACTCTATTTCTTTCACGCACTTCCATTTACATAAAATTATTTTTTCACCACAGATATAATGATTTATCTAAGTGTAAATATTAACAAATATGATGGGGAAACTCTTATTTATAGTCCTCTTTGACCCCCGCGTGCAAAAATCCCGATGTGTCATGCAAGACTCTGATGCATTGCACAAAAACCAATTTGACGTCGCACTGAGCGCGAAAGTCTCTTTTGCGCCAACATCATTTATCGTGCACTTCTTGAATATTACATTTCATTCATGCCTTTTCCATTTTTCGATGTTTTGACCTTGAATCATGACTTGCATGCAACATTCCAAACTCCCTTCAATGTTGCACACAAAAACCAATATTTCACCCGAGTCTTTGCTTTTCCAGATTTTGATGTTCGTAACCTGGAACTCCACTTTCATTCAACTTACCAACACATATTCAAACTTGCACACATCAATCTTTACAAAAAATCACATTTATCCATCTCTCGATTTTCAGCCCCAAAAATCTGGCAAACACTAGGAAATGATGCCACCTTAAAATCTTCTTCGGCAATAACACATTTGCTGATTCACTGTCATCTGGATTATTCAATAACCAACTTCTTTCATCACGAACCATATCTTCTATGATATATAGTATTTTAACGAACACCTTTAGCATTATTATATTTTCATCAGAAAGTACTGAACCTTCCATGTCTTGCACTAGCCTATTTCCTTCGAATCAAAACTGAATATGACTGGATGTACCTTTACTCCCCATTCCTTCATAAGGCCTGCATCACATGTTCTCCTAACAAATGATATTTTTGAAATATAATTCAGAAAATAATCTTATGGTTTTCAAGTCCATTACAAATTGAATTGATTTATCTTCTTTGACAACAAAAGACAACACTCTATAACAACAAACACTTCTTACTTACTTCTCCAACCAACTTGGTCCCAACAAGATCCTCCTCCCATCAAGCTAGGTTCTTGGATTAATTTACGATTAGGACTCTAATTCATCTTTCGATCAACTTGTTGGATAAAAACTAGTTATTTATCTATTTATCTTTAACCTTTTGTTATTTCTCTTCCTCTCAACGGAGTTACTTTGGTCTAATCTCTTATGCCCTATTTTTAAGGTATTCATCCATTTTCCCATTTTATTCTAATGTGTAATGAAACAAAGGTTGATACTAGATGAGTTTTATTCTACATGTATAAGGTTAGTAGTATACTAATTATCCCTCAAGGTTGAAATGTTTTATATTATTCATTGTGTATTGTAAGATTATTTCACCATGCATTACCCCTAAATTGAATCTAGTTTCAATTGGTTTCCTCAATTTAGAACCTAATTTCATTACTAGATCCCCTCATATGTTATAGGTTTTCAAAATAAATGTGTGTCACCCCTTTAGGATTTCCCCTTATATGTCGATTTGAACTTTATGATCATATAAAAAACACACATCTTTGTGTTTGGTCTTAAATTAAAACTGAGATATCATAAATGAAATAGATAATTGTTATGGTGTAGAATGAATAACACATTTATTAATATATAGTTAATTAAATGGACGTGAGTGGTATGACCACATAATCTAATTAAATAGAATAATGGTTAAAATATTGTTAAAGATAAATTCCATTGAAATATAAATTACCTATTGGATATTATTAAAGCCTTTTCTAGATTTCACTGGTATGATAAATGAGTATGAAGACCCTTATGATTTATTATATATAGGAATGACATCCCCTTTTTTATTTGTTATATATGGGAATTGTGTCCCTTCTACCATTGTGATATATGGGAATGAAAACCCTAATGGAATACTATACATACATACATACATATATATATAGGCATGGATATCCTTGTGAATTAGGATGAACATTCATGATGACCCTATTAATATGGAATGAGAATGGTGAATTTTGATAGTTATGATAAATGGGCATGGATACCCTACAATTATGATTTGGTCATGATAATGCTATTATTATTATGATTCATGCAGGGAGACCCCATTGATATGATTCGGGGCATGACAACCCTATTGATATGATTTTTTCATGGTGACTCTATTAATATGATTTGGGAATGATGAGATTAATTTTATTTTACTATGAATGGAATCCATTATTCTAATGGTATTGATCATGGCATCCCTTATTCTTGTGATTTTGGGTATTGAGTCCCTTGACACTTGTGAGACTCATGCTACAGACCGTGGACACCTGAGTTACAACTCAGGTCTAGTATAATAGAAGTATCAATATATATTTTTGTATACATCACTATGTTTACAGACCATATATTTGTATATTCATGGTTACTTATTCAGAGATTATCTGGAATGGGCCAAAGAAGGTAGTGTCATCCTGGAATCCTTCATAAACCAGAGTCAAACCTTTTACAAAAATTTATTGCTACTTACCATTATAACTATACACTAATCATATTATACACAATGATTGAATATTTATAGACACTTTTGGTAGGGCCTTCTAAGTTTATCTAGAACCAGATCCAGATTGATGATGGTACCCTAGAAAATTATGTGGATATAGGTAGGGATAGGTGCAAGTTATTAATTATTGATACTTGATTTGTTTATAGTTTGGGAATAGGGGAGCACATGACTGAGCTATGGAATAGGATGCTATTGGATATATCCTTTTTGGCCTTTTTCATCTAATAAATTTATTTTATTGTAAGCCTATATCCATGTCTGTATATTTCCTTTTGATATATACATGAAATATAATCATTTTTATATGATATTGATATTGTTGATGAACTTTTTTATTACATCTAGTTATTTACCTTCCGCTATTAGTCATTTATTATGATTCCAATATTTATCTATCTACTTCAACATTATTATAATATGATCATGAGGGTATAGTATCCCCACTATACTGCCTTGGACCCTCACTGCTAATTAGTAGACTATGGTGTACAGGGAGGCATGATTGAGGCCATGTGGCCCACATACTCGAGGCACTGTTTTCTAGCATCTAGGTTTGGACATCCCAAAGTGGTATTAGAGTATATTTATTTTATTTTATCTTATCATTTGGGAATACTATTCACAAAATTTGGAATGTGTTGGAATTTGGTAATGAGTTATGGGTGGGAGTTTCTAACCCATGTATAGGAAAAATCTAAATCACTTAGGATGAGATATTATGTTCTCACTTATGCTTGTTGCAGTTTATTTGATTCCACCATTGGGTGAAACACATTATGTATGATATTTATTATTATGATTGAGGAATATTAACACATGTATATCATGGGGTGTGGTAAAAGAAATTATTTTCCTAGTTTAACACAGTGTCTGACCGAGGTCATCTCACATAGGTATATTTTCAATTTTGTTCACTCCCTTAATCAAATTCACATAAAATAATTCATTTTATTGTTTTTAGTATTTTATAGAAAAAATAATAATCATATTTGGGTTTTTGATTAATGTATAAAATAATGGAAAAAAATAAAACATCAAAATTTAAATTTAAAACAACATTAAATTATAAACAGAATGAATTTTAGAAAGAAAGAACATGGTTCTAAGTTTGGATTTGGTGTTGTATCATTATTAAATTTTATTTGTATAGTTTTAGTTTGATAATCCATTCATGAAATCTAAATATGAATTATTATCCTTTTATTAATAAACTATTAATTCTCAAAATCGGTGAGCAATCTAAATTTGATCCCATCCTATAATCAAGGTTGATGACACACCTTGGTCAAGGGTGTCCCATTATCGAGGACCCGACTCTATAAATTCAATTTCATCTATTGAATTGATCAAATCCATCATGTGAATAGATAAACAATGGAGAATGGTAAATACGATTAAAAAAATAATTTAAAAAGATTTAGTTTCATATCAGGGGGGGAATTTGACACACCCATGCAAGCCACTTAGATATACCATAGGAATAAATTAAACTTTAAATAAAAATTCAAAAACACCATGACCTCTCTCAGTCCAAGCCTCAAGTCAAACTCATATTATCGGGAGTAAGAGATTAATTTGTTGGATAGGAATAATATAAGAATAGATAAAAATAAAATTGAATGTGGATTAGAAAATATGAAGAATAAAATAAACGAAAAAAAGAAAATGAAATATAAAGAAGAATGTTAATGCAATAATAATATTAAAAATATTTTAATGAAGTAGAATTAAAATAAGAAGAATTAAAAAGTCGAGAAAAAGAATAAGAAGAAAAGTGGAGGATCACAGTTGTAAGAATAATTAAAATTAATGAATTATCTTAATAAAATAAATTAAAATTAAAATTAAAAATGAACGAAAATAAATTGAATAATAGAAAAATATAATGAAATCTGAAACAGAATGAAGAAAATAGAATGGAGCAGCATCCCAAGCCTCATATGGTTTGATTACCTCTGTTGGGGTGCCATAGACTCTAATTCAGTGGTGAAACATGACTTCTTTTATAGGAAGGTTGAATGGATCTCAATCTTTCTAATCCTTTATGGCTTTAAAATATTCATTATAGATATCCATTAAGTCCTCATGAGACTCAATTACTTGAAATGGAAACACCACAATCATACGTGTATTTGAATATTTGAACATGGAAATATATTTGGTGTGTCCCAAGAATAAATGGTAGTGAGGCATGGGACCCGGTATTGGAGCAGTGGTGTATGCATGGGAAGCAGTGACTTTTTGGAATCTATGCATGGAAATGCTTGAAATGGCCGCAAAAGAGGAAATGGAGGTCTTGTATTCTTCATATGACCTTCTATGTGGTCAGATAATCTTTTGAATGATGTTTCTGTTGGTTTTTCATTGCTTCTAGGTAATCCCAGAAGATTATATGTGGAAAAAGTGGCCATCGGGTAGAGTTAGTGATTTCTAGGGGCATCCATGGTGGATTCTGGTAGAGGTAGTGGGCGACAGACTGTCTTAAGTGGCAGAGCAAGGCTACGAATGAAGACTGAGTATATCCAAGGCCTGGGCTACAAAGCTAAGTCAAGATGATGTAATTTATGTAAAAAATGAACCATAGTGTGTAAAAATGAATCCCACATCAGAACAGTCAGTTGGAGTGTGATCACTTATAAATAACTGCCTACCACCACAACCATAATGAAGTCATCCAGTTGTCAGAGGAAACCCATCACCACTATGGACCACCCCATACCAGGGAAAAATTCCTCCCACAACCATGAGGCATTTACCACTACATACTCATGTGCTATCGGGATGCGGCTAAGCTATGAAACCATGAGATTTAACAACGCCCTCTTCCACCTAAGAATGACTTGTTGCCTCATTTGCAACTTGTCTCTCAAGTTATCTATCTCGTTGGCCTGAATAGTTGTGTGGCCCCTTGTGGGATACCGAAGTTGCATGTGGTCCTTGGTTGAGGGCTGTCCCATGATGGCCATTTTTTTGGTAAACTCCTACAAATGTATAAGAACTTGGAAAATTTCCAATAACATAATAAAATTTATTAGAAAGAATTTATTAAGCCCAAAATTCATTTATAAATTCCAAAATAAACTTTTTAATCATTTCAAAAAAAAAATTATACAAATTTTTTATTTTCCCTAAAATTGATAAAACATTAACTTTATGGGTATTATTCATTGAAACTACATTAAAATAATCCAAAATTGTATAAAAATATGCACAAAATATGAAATTTCTAAATACATCCACACTTAACCAATGCTTGTTCTGAATCATTGAATATTATAAAGGAATATTATAGGGAACCAATATTATTAATATTTAAATTTCAATAAAATCAAATGATTATCAATTTTAAATAAAACTTTGAAAATGAACATAAAATATTAATTCAATTGCTTGATTATCAAAGAAAAAATAAAATGAAGAATTTTAATTTTCCTAATTTGAAAATGATATAAATTATATTCTTATTCATTCATGTTCATTTATATATTATTATTAAACATTCCAATTCTAGATAATTCTTACTTTTGAATCTCATAAATAACCTCTCATGATACAAATCAATTGGATTTTTTATCATATCATGAGAACATGATCCTTATCCATAGTCTTGTAAATAAGCTATTTTCTCTACTTTGTAAAGAAAAAAAGCACATAAAATCATGAGGACTTGCAATAAAAGTTCAAATGAATTTGAGGGTTAAGTATATGAGAATTTATGTTTAAAAATTTAATTCTAAAAAATGAGTTTCATATCTTATATTATAAATCATGATATAAAAATTAAGTGATCAATTAAATTATCCCATTCAAATTGTAACAGCTCAAACTTTCCCCAAATCATAAAGTAAAGATCATGATAAAATTTAGCACAATGAATGATTTGTGAAACCTCTATAATTATTCTCTACATTTATGTATTTATTCAAGTAACCTTTTAATTTTTTTATTTTTTTAAAGTTATTCTTAGAATAAACCTCACATCCACCACCTAACTACATAAAATAAAAATCATTGTTCTTATAATGAAGATTTTATCCCAAAGCGTAACCCTTTTTTGTTAATTTGTTATTATTTAATTTATTTTTTTATTTAATATGAATAATGTAATAAATATTACAATGAAATAATCCAAAAACATTCTCAAAATCCCCAAAGTATCACCCCCAAACTTCTTTTTTACAATGTAAATCATTCCTTTATTCACGAATCCCTATTCAACCACTTAAAATTTAAAATATCAGGAAAATACGAAGAGAAGGGTAGGAATGGGTAAAAAAGGATTGAAACATGGCTCAATCCTTACAAGGTCATTCATGGATTTTTTGGATTAAATAATTATTGAAGTAAATGTGTAATTTCAAGGATATGGGATTTTAAAAAGATGCCACAATCATTTTAAATGTGAATTTGTACATTCATAAATTTTAAAAGTTCAAATGAAATTTATGGTCACTGACATGTCCCAAGATCACTCAAGAAATATACTCAAGAATAAAATAAGAAGTACTTAGTCTATAAATACTCTTGATAATGGGATATATGAAATTGTAAAATCACTCAAGGGATGAGAAATAATAACAAATCAAATCACATGAAATTTCATAAATTCAAAGCATAAAAAATGATTGGGAAATTTCATTTACATGACTAAATTAATTACTTCATGTAATGAGTCCTCATTTTAATATCCGTGATTTATTTTTAAAATAAAATTATCCATTTTACGCATTCAATATTATTAACATTCGAATCTAAAACATGTAATCATGAGATTCCATATAAAATTAGGAATCCTTGAAAATTCACGTAAAGCATAAATTCATGCATGGGAATTAAATTTCAATTTAATGCTCAAAAAATATTTTTGAAAAAATATAGGGGTTTTAAAAGATAAAAGTGAACTCCCTTTTTAAATAACGGTTTGGTTATCTTCATATACTATTTGAGGGGTACCTTTTTCCATCATGAACCTAAAAATGTAAATCACTAAATTAAGCCTAAGGATCATGTCACTAAAAATCAAAAAGTTAAGAGGGGGTGAAATTTATCTTGGAATAATCATAAGAATAAAATTTAAATCCTAGAAACAAAGTAAAGATAATTATTGGTATTATCCTACCAAGTGGGACTTGAATTTTTACAACCTCTAGAGGGTAGTACCAATAGTTATCCAAAGTCTGATAGTGGATGGAGATTCTTGTACTTGATCCAAAAAACACATCTTTTCATAGATTGAACATATTCTTTTTTTTGTGGAATGACCCATGGATAGAGTATACTAGGTCCTATACCTTCAAAATTAGTTATATATTGCATGGTGGGGATAAATAAAGTTTTAATCATACTCTTTCTTGGTTACTACTTGTGTAACCTCCTATTTCTATTCACTTTTCCTATCTTTCACCTCTTCTTTTTTAGTGTGGAATGACCCATGGATAGAGTATACTAGATCCACCACCTTAAAAATTATGAATAGATTTAATGGTTAGTGTAGGATGAATTATAAACCATTCTCTTTCTTGGTTACTACATGGGTAACCTCCCCTTTCTCTTCTAGTGTTGGATTTACATATGCTGCATGAATTGAATGATTAAAGGGAGAATAAGTAGGTATTTTTTACTTCAAAAAAATTTAAATTTAAATTTTTAATAATTAATTTATCCCTTTCAAAGTGATTACCCTCTTTCTTTATTTCCTCAGGATCAACTACTTGGATTTCTTAATATGGCTCCTCAAATGTATGTTCAAAAAAATTACGGAGCTCTATGTGCCCCTCAATAGGTGCATGTATAGTTTCTTCATCTTATTATAAGAAATGATAAGAATTGAACAAATATGAATATTCAAAACAATAAAGAGTGATACTCAAATCAGATTGAATAAATTCATAAAATAGATAGTTTAAATAAATATCATCTCTCAGAGTTGTTTTTGGTTCAGTCACCGCCTCAGTGCTAAGTGCATCTTGAATATGGATCTCAATGGATAGAGGTAGGTAGACTATATCTTCTATATTTTCTTAAAATTACATCATTGATGTTGATTCCTCCTCTTTAATGGCTAGAGTGACTTGAAAATGTATTATCTATTGTAATTTTTAGGGATCAGGGAGATCAAGTTGTACCTCATATTCATTCTAGAATTCACCCAGTTCTTGTTGATATTTCATATTTAGCTGAACATATAAGTTTTACTCATCATGAATCCACTCTGGATCATCATGGTTTTTGGATTTGGATCTTCAAATGGATGGTTTGTGGATACTCCACAATCTATAACTCAACCTCTTTGATGTATTTAGTAAAATTGGGAAACTTTAGAGGAACTTCATTCTTGGTCTCCAATATTTTATAATCCACTTTTACTGCATCAATAATATATTCTAGTTCATGAAATTAAAGTCTTGTGTTATTCCCATTTATCATAATCATGTCCAGGTTAGTGAGTTCATCGAGATTTTTTAGGAGATCTTTGTCTACATAATTTTGAAATAATGGATCTTGCACCAAAGAGTAATTATTCCATGAATTTAAAAAATGGTCATTTGAAAACATTAGGGGAAAAAATTTATATATTTTTTAAAGAGATTTAAAAACTATGTACTATGAAAATAGATAAATATAATAAAATAACTAATTGGATCCCTAAAAATGGCAAAGGTTTTGATGAACTCCTATCACATGGAATGGAAAAGGAAAATTATTTTTTCTAGCATAGCATAGTGGATGACCATGGTCATCTCACTTGAGGAGCTTATCATTTTTGTTCACTCACTTAATCTAATTGACATAAAAAAATTACTTTTATTTCTTTTAGTATTTTATGGAAACAATGATAAATATTTTTGTGGTTTTTATTACATTCTAAAATATTGAAAAGACATGCCAAATGAAAATTTAAATTTAAACAAACTTGTAATTCTAGAAAAAATGAAATTTGAAATGAAATAACATGGTTCTGAGTTTGGTTTTGGTATTCTATCATTCTTCTTATTTATTTATTTAATTTTAGTTTGATAATACATTCATTAAATTTCAATATAAATTACTACCCTTTTATTTAGGAATTGTGAAACATCTAAATCCTTAAGAAATATAAATCCCACATCCTCTAATAATCATGGTTGTTGACACACCATGGTCTAGGGTGTTCCATCTTCTAGGAATAGACTCTATTAATGTCGTATCATCCATTGATTGGATCAACCCCATCATGTGACGATATATCCAATTAAGAGAGGGAAAAGAGATTAAACAAAAGAACAGTAATAGATTGAGTTTCATGTCTTGGGGGACATTCGACACACCCATTCATGCAACTCATATTTATCAAAAACATAAATTAAACTTTAAAGAAAAATTCAATAACACATTGACCTCCCCCAGGCCAAGCCTCGGGATAGCCTCACATTATCAGTAGTAAAATATATCTTTGGCAGATAGTAATAAGAGAATAATAAATAAAATAAAAGAGAATGAGGATGAGAATATAAGAAGAATAAAAAAATAAAAAAATTAAAGGAAGAATGTTAAAATAATAATAATAATAATAATAATAATAATAACTAAAATAAGTAGAATTAAAATAATAATAAGAATAATAGAATAAGAATATGAAAAGGGGTGGATCATAAGTGGAAGAAGAATTAAAATAAATGAATTTTTTCAATTAAATAAATTTAAATTAAAAATTAAAATTAATGAAAATAAACATAATGAAAGAAAAATAAAAAAAACTTAAATAATATGAATTAAAAAGTATTGAGTAGCATATCAAGCTTCTTGTGGGTGGATTCCCTCCTGTAGGGTGTCTTTGAATCTCCTTAAATGGTGCAGAAAAACCACTTTTATAGAAATGGATAATAGATCTCAGTATGTCGAAACCTTTATAGATTAAAAATATTCATTAAAAATATCCATTTAATCCCCCATGAGACTCACTACTTTTAAATGGAAACACATGTTTTTGAATATTTGAGTTTGGAAAAATATTTGGTGTGGACCGAGCATACATAGAAGCGAGGAAAGGGATGTGGTGGTGGCATGGTGGTGCATGCATGGGAAGTTGTAGATTTAGTGGTTGTTGTACATCGAAAAACTTGAAATGGAAGCGAAGGAGGCAGTGTAGGTTGTCTCTTCTTTCACCGTATTTCAAAGTGTATGAAGGATCCTTTTAATGATCATCATGTTAGTCATTCATTTCTTTTAGGTCATCCCTGATGATCAAAGGTTGTTGTATTATCCAACAGTTTGAGTTCATGGTTTCTAGGGGAATCCATGGAACATTTCAATTGAAGCAATGGGTGGCCAATGGTCACAGGTGGTGGAGCGAGGTGGTGAGCGGTGAATGAATCAATCTGAGGTGCGGGGAGCAGAGCTAAGGCAAGACGATTTCATTTATTTAAAAAATGAACAGTGACATGTAAAAACGCATCCCAAATCAGAATGGCTGGTGAGAGGGAAAGTGATTATAACCAACCATCTCCCACTACATTTGCAATGAAGTAGGATAGGGGTCAGCATATTCCTGTTGTCACTATGGGCCACCACGTCCTGATGAATCATCCTCCAACAACCATGAGGGCTTGACCACCCCATGCTCATGCACTACTAAGCTACGACCAAGGTATGAACCTACATGATTTGACTACCCATTTGACACCTATGAAAGGATTGAGGCCCCATGTGAAGCCTACCTATTGATATGGATTTCCCGTGGGCCTACATGGCAGGGTGTCCCCTTCATGGCCACTTATTTGGCATGTGGGCCTGGTTAAGGGATGTCCCAAGATTTCATTTTTTATAAACTCTTAAAAATGTAGAAAAGACATGGAAATTTTGAAATCCCAAAACAAAATTTATAGGAAATAATTTCTTAAGACTAAAATTCATTTCCAAATTAAAAAAAAAACCTTTTTTACCATCTTAACCAACATTAACTACACTTTCATATTTTACCAAAATTTGATACAACATTAAATTTATGAGTTTTAATCATTGAAATAATTTTTTAAAATCATTTAAAATGGATTAAAAATATGCAAAAAATATGAGTATGTAAATTATATTTTATCCTTGGCCTGATATCACTACTGGAAAATTACCCTATACCCATGGTTTGATACTGTGGGTATAACCCATGAAACCATTGGTATAGGATATTCCCACGGCTCCATGAACCGTGGGCTCCCAAGGCATCAATATTTCCATATACCCATGGTTTTTGTAGATACCATGGGTATAACCCACTGAAATTTTGTATTACCCATGGTTCTGGTAAACCATGGGTATACATCTGTACCCATGGTTTATAGAACTGTGGGTATACATATTTAATGCACAAATTATATAACCATGGTTAAGTAAACCATAGGTATAGATAATTTTCTTCACATCACACATAACCACAATTCGTTGAACCATGGGTATAGATAGTTTTACAGCTACATATATACCCACTGTTTAATGAACTCTGGGTATAGATGGTTTTCCCAGAAACTATAGCTACCCACCATGGTTTCACCTTGCTCTTGAAAACTAGAATGAAAAACACTATGGAATAATGGAAAAGTTCTTATAAAAAACAATAGAACCACTAGGAAACCACACCCCCACTCTACACCTAGACATAACCCCCTTGCACCCCCAGACACCCCTCCCCCTAGACTCCCCCCGTACCCTCTGGACACCCCCTTGGACACCCCCTCCCCCCATAGACACCCCTAAGATACCCCTTGGAGACCTCCTGGACACCCCCACTCCCCCTAAAGCCCATCCCTCACCTGGAAAGACCCCCACAACACAACCCCTCCCCCTTGAACACCTCCACTCCCCCTAGATAGAACCACTTGCACCCCCCTGGACACCCCCCGTGGAAACCCCCTAGACACCCCCACTCCACCCCCTAACCCCCCCCCCCCCCCCCGTGGACACCCCCCTGGACCCCCTAGACACCTCATTGACACCCCCACGAACCACTGGACACCCCCTATACACACCCTCCTTGAAAACCCCTTTCCCCCTCCACCCCACACACCCTACCACCTACACATTCCCCCCTAGCCCCCTTCACCCCTGGACACCCCCCTAGATAGCCCCCCAACCCCTTCCTTGACATCCCCCCTACACCCCCTTCCCCCTCCCTGCCCCAACCCCCATGACCCCCTTCAACCCTCCTAGACAGCCCCCTCACCCTGCACCCCCACACCCCCTGCACACAGCCCCACATCCCCCTGTACCCCCCTTGGATACCCCCCATGGACACCCCCACTGGACCCCCTGGACACCCTCCCCCCATAGACACCCCTCCCCCTGCACCCCCACACCCCACACCCCAAGAACCCCTGCCACCTTCACCCCCACCACCCTCACACACCCTTCACATTTCCCCCAGCCCCTAGACACCCTAGACACCCCCTACTGAACCCCTTGGACTCCCCCTCCCCTCATAGACACCCCCTGGACACCCCCTCCCTCTTCACCCCCACACCCCACACCCCTACCCCCTTCACCCCCACTACCCTCTGCCCCCATCACCACAACTTCCCCCCCCAAACTTCAAAAACAAGACAACCATTTCAACACATTTGAGGTAAAGAATTCAAAGGAATAGGTTTAGGTTTAAAATATTAGGGTTAATTGGATTTTATAGAGCCTTAAAATTTTGCATATATTGCTTCAACCTTGACTATTCCCATCAAAATGGATTAAACTACTAAGAAAGTTAGGTCTGGATTCTTTGCTCAAGTATTGATTGAAGTGGATCTAAGATCCCCTTTGATTGATAGAGAGTGTTCTCTAACTTCCCTAGATGATGAATTCTCTTTAAGAATAGTCTATGAGAAGGTTCAACTAGTTTTCTCTAGTTTCGAGTCTATTGGTCACATAAAAAATCATTTTTAAGAGATCTATCATGCTCCTTCTTCTGAAAGAAAGGTCATGGTTTTTCTCATTGACTCAAGAAGAAAAATAATGTTGTACCACTAACATTTGTTGAGGATATCAGAAATATTTCTATTGAAGGTATGAATGACTATTTTGAAGAGCTGAAAACTAAAACGAGTGAGAAATCCCCCGCAATGGAAACTTCTCAGCTAAGAGGTAATGATGATGGTCCAAAAGAACTAATGTTGGCTCATGATAGTCAAAATCTATAAAAGGATTTTGGAAATGAGGTAAGTTTCACTAATTGTACTGGACCTTCATTTAAAGTAGAGAGACTAGGAAATAGAATTGTTCTTAAGGTTGGCAGTAAGGCACATCCAATTTGTGTGAACCCTGATGAAATAAAGAGATACAATCAAAACTTGGGCTCAAGTGGTGGATGCTGAAGCAGTAATGGATACAATGGAGGAGTTGGTGGTAAATGAATTACACCTATGTTGGATAAAACGTTCATTTTAAGGATTTACACCTATTTCATCTACATATCCTTAGTGTGAGTGAATAGAGTAGTTATCATTTTATCTTAGTGTGGTTTGGTAGTCACCAGAGATCTGACTAGTCTTCTGGCTTGTGAGGTGTATTGATCATAGTACCAATGAGGGAAGTCACATTGTTCAAATGGGGTAAGTGGGTCATATCATGGTTTCTTTATATCACCACTATAATCTAACCAAATAAGAATCATGTAACCACCTATCTCAACCTTGGGTTCCTATCTAAGGATTGTATGTATAGCTAGACGAGTAATGGAGTCCCCTTTAAAATTGTATCACTTTAGAGACAAATCAACAAGGATCTCAGTAGAAAGTATATTAAGAATGATTTCTCCCATAAAAAATCAATTAAAATCCTGTAAAATTAAAAAAATCAGCATGAAAAATCTGTATATTGAATGTACATTCCAAAGGAAAAGAAAAAACTAGAAGCAACAAAATAAAAGAAGGAAAAAATAAAATACACTATTAATCCCTCAACTATCCCGATCTCCCTCCACTACAAAAGAAAACTTTATAGCCTCCTCCAGTGCTCTTCTATCCCCCTTCGCAGAATATAAGTACCCTCTATCTGTAGAGAGCGATAAAAGGCCTAAATGGATGATGGGATAAAGAAAATAACATAAAAACTAAACTAAAACATACATATCTACTATGATTAAACAAGTCACCGCCCACTATATAAAAACCACAACGCCCCATGGGTTCATGTTATTGCATGAAAATGGGAATAGAAATATGATGAGAATGGGTTCACCAAATTATCTTAATAAAACACAGAATAGAAATATGATGAAAAATGGAATATAATATAAATGAAATAAATGTTTAATAGTGTTAAATTATGAAAATGGAGTCTCTATAATTGATAATTCTAATGGAAATGAAACCTGAAGATACTGAAGCTTTTTCTTAGATCTTTGAATATAATGATTCTATTTATAGTCATTGTTCAAGATTACATTTTGATAAGATTCACTATGTGAGCATATTTATAATGAAAAAGAAACTTGATTAGTTTTTAGGAATAATGAAAGTGAATGAATGTTGATGCTCAAGTAAATCTTCATAGATCAAAATATTACAAAACACATTCTTATTGATGTATGGGAATGATATGGGGGTAATGGGATTCATGTTGAAAATTAAAGACTCAATTTGAGTATGTATAGAATTCATGGGAATACCACAATGATCATAATAAAATACTAAAATGTTCTAAGACATATCCATGCTTCTTCACACAAGTTAATCTCTTCAGTTGTTTCTCTCACAAGACTTGGTCTAAAGTAATCACTTATACAAACCTCCACCCTAACAATGGGGTTTGAAACAGAGGGCGATACAATGCTGTAAAAAAGGAAATATGAATCATTTTAGGGTAACTGAAGATATATGAAATATCTATTAAAGGAAAATGGTCCCCCTATGAACTACCAAAGTTTATAACATGAACTCTAAGAACCTCCTCCCAGATTTATGATCACTCAAATTATCTTAAAATAAGAAGGTATAATGAACTCATGGTTAAGATGGTTCCCAATAATTAATGAAATGACTAGCGAAAACCTTGAGAGAAACTAGGTCTTGTGTCATAGAAGATAGTAATCAGGTCAATATACAAGCTCAATAATTCATATTTATACCCAACTGCTATATCTTTATAGACTTCATCACCTTAATTGGAATGAAATGCACCAACTCAGTGAATTTGTTAACCACCACTGTAGCAATATCATGATTCTGAAACATATCAGTAATGATAATATTAAATCCTAGAGAAACTCCCTCTCATTTCACTAAATGGATGGGTAATAGTCGTAACATGACCACTAGCCATTGGTGTTCAATATTTATTACCTATATACCTTCTCAAAGTCTACGTGGATAGTTTACTAGAGTATAGGTTTAGAGAAGCTTTCTTGTAAAAATAAGAAACCATATTTGGATCCTAGAATTAACGAGTAAATTATTATTCCCTAACCACCCATTGATGGATCATCACGATTAAGGTTTAACATAATGATAGGGCTATTAGAATTTGACAGTTAAACATCCTATAACTTAGTTAGCAGAGACAATAATGAGATCTAACTAACAGAAAAACAAAACTCTATCCCATTATGTACCAACCAAGTGAATACCAGTAATTTAAAGATTGTATTTGGGGAATGATATCAGATTTTGGATATATAGAAATTATTGGGAAAACATGATGATTTACATCAAGGAGGAGGATGTTCAAAGAATATGGGATCATGGGATCTGTACAATCACTACTGGAAAATTGGGGGAAATATATTCATTCATTAATAATTGCATATATAAAATAAGTAAAATAAAAAACTAGTATTAAAAAAACACTTTTCCTTTTTTTACAATCTCAAAAAGAGGTCATAGAAAAAAATTAAGGAAATATGAAACTAACTATTCAATTCCTTCATCCACTGCTCTCCTGCTACAATTTACAAAACAATACCATGTAACCCTTTCATAAGATGTTGAAGAACCATAAAAACATTGATAATTGGGTATCTATTTTGTTTACAAACCTTATTTTGGTGATGTTGTGAATCTTGGTTTAGTGAACTCATGGATTGTGTCTTCAACCTCCCCATTTTCCAAATTCTCCATCTAGTGTTGAAAATAAAGATAACACATTCATCATAATCATCTAATTCATACATCAAAATACAAAAAATGAGATGAATCTAATTAATTACATCGTCCATATGTTGGACATTTTTGAAAACATTAAATAAGACTTATACAATGAAAACATGAAATTGTATGCATGAAGTACTTGGTATATCATTATAAACTAATTTATATATGAATGTAATAAGAAACAATATATACACCATATACATATATAGTACCAACCAAATACATAAATAGAAACAACTTATTCCAAAAACTTAAATTTACCCCGTCGTATGCCAAAAAACATACCTATGAAATAAGGCATCCCATATTCTAGAACCTTGTGGAGAATGGACCCATTAAATAACCATATAGATCCATTTATATAAAAAAACACCAAAAAATTACTTATATACAATGAGTGAATCTTCATTTACAATTAATTTAACATGTATGGTTTAAGTACAATGACACATTGGGTACCATCAATGATATATATATATATATATATTCACCACAAAAGGTCCTATAGGAGGTATATGTGAGGTAGAGGTTGTAATTGATGATGTGGAAGTAATTGAATAAGAGGTTGAGGCTGGGGAATTAGTGGTAGATATGTGGGGTAAAGGAAGAGAAAGTGATTCTAAAACAAGAAAATTAGCAACATACATAGATGGCTCTACGATCATTGTGACATTATCCACATCCCTAGTCCCATGTTCCATAAATTGATGAAACTCATCATTAACTAACTTGAATTGATTGATAAGAGAAATCATTACCAATAACTTATATAACATACAACAGAAAGTTTTTGTTTGGGGTCGACATCTTAAAATATCTATCCAATGATATGAACTAATTCTTGATATATTATTTAGTGTAAAACCATTCGAGATAATAAATAATTTCACCTATGAATAAATTTTTTTATTTGGTAGTCTTAATGGATTCATCTTTAATTAAATCATATTTCTTTTCTCTTTAAGAAGAAGTGTTCATTTGAACTTGATTTCTAATATCCTTCACATTGTCCAAAATATTTTTAATATCATCATGTATCAACATTAAAATAAAATCACCATCAATAGATAATGAAGGAGTAGAATAAGGTGTTGATACATTGCTTGAAGGTCTGGCTGGTGTGGTTATCACTTTGAGATATCTTATATCCATGATATCTATAATATTATTTATTCAACATATAGTGATCTAATGTGTATTCTAAAACCTCAAATTTATCTTTTTAAATATTTAATCACTTCATTTATATTATCTATTTTTAGAAATAGTCTTGGAAAAATTTGTGGAGTAACAAATTTAATAGTGTGTGAAATATATTCATCTTTGTTAGGAGTATTTTCCCAACTAACAGAAAAAAGAACTTATTTAAAAACATAAAATGGCAATTCTTGATCTAAATAAAATATTTAGAAGTTATTATAGTAGGTTGATCCGAAGAGGGTTCATCTTGTAGATATGGACCAACATGTGCTTTAGTAGGAGAACCATCATAAGTGGAATCATCATCCAGATCAGAATAGTAAGAACGTAACTCATGAGTCTTTCTCCATGATTCTACTTTAGGAGGGAAATGATAAGTAGGTTGATAAATATCTCTAAGAGAGGCATCATATTTTTCTTTTGAATCCTATATTACAAAACTATTTTTTTAGAAGATTCATAGATATTCTATTCTTGAGAGTGATTTATAGGAATATATCCACGAGAAGGCAAAGTGGAAAAAATCATTAATATATCTTCGTAAGATCCAGGTCAAACAAATATTTTAAAAAAATGAGAATAATGAAACTTTAGATTAACAGATTCATTATTCCTTTAGATAATAACAAGAATAGTTTTTCTATATTTTTAGGATTTTCATTGTCATCATCATCCCTTTTATCGTCACTTATCTTATCCTGATTATCAACTTTTTCATCCTCTATATCATCCAATTTATCATTTTTTAATCATCATTCTCTCTATAAACATAAATAGGAGAAGATACACCCATATAATAGAAAAAATAATCTAGAGTGGCTTATTCACTAACTGAAGAGGAATAAAAATTTAGGTATCCCGTATCTCAAATATTGGTGGACTATCTAAAACAACTAGATTCATATCCTCATGCAATTCTAAATTTGTAAAAGTCGTTCCAAATATGCTGGATTTTTGAACTCTATCTCCCCTTAGGAGGTCCATATTCTCATACTAATTCCAAAACTAATGGTAATTCAGGTTCCCAGGTAGCTTGAACTAGAATTTCAGAAGACCGTTCAACAACATGAGTATGAGAAAAACTATTCTATCACAATTTATACCTCATCTAGAGAATATTAATTTTTCATAATATGGTATGATAGGGTTTCATGATAATACCTTAAAAACCCATATCTTTACAACTCTATCTAACGAGGTAGATGCAGAGGTGGCTACGGCCGGGATGGGGTGGAGGCAGTTGATGTTGCGGAGGAGAAGGCGAGGGCTGGTAAGCAGAGGCGGAGGCGGAGGCAGCCACACAGGCAGAGGAAAGGACCATGAGGAAGAGGTGGAGGTGAAGGATGGGGGGTAGAAGAAGGGCTGTGAGGCTGAGGCGAGGACCAGTAGGAGGAGGCCGAGGCTGACGTAGATGTAAGAAAGCAGAGGGAGGGAGGCAGGGGCCGGGAGGCAGAGGCGAGGGTGGGAGATTGAGGTTGGAAAGGGGAGGAGAGGTCGGGGAGGCCAGGGAATGGGGAAAAGTGGGGGAGGAAAATGAAAAATTGTGCTGTGGAGCCCAATAAAAGTCTCAAATAAGTTTTAGTATACACATAGTTTTAACAAAACCATGGGAATAAGTCAAAAAATACTATCTATACCCATGGTTTTTTAAACCGTGGGTATACATTCATGGGTAAGAACCTATTTTCTAGTAGTGTACGAAAAAGAAGCATGATCAAGCATCATTTTAGTCACCTTACAAGATTTATATATCATGCATTATTCTATTCCATGTTTTTATTACTATATGGGTTGCTTGAAGAATGTTTTGGTACTTATTTATATATCCATGAATTGTGATAAAATTTCATGAAGGGGCTTTATAAGTTAGTAGTTTTTATTAAATAGATGCCATAATTAAATTTTTAATGTGTATGTTCCATTATAAATTAGATTTGGTGATCGATATAGTTGAACATTTTAAATATAAATTCTATATAAATAAGAATGAAATTAAATGAAATTGAATTATAAAATGAAATGGCATCCATTAAATAATGATACCAATTGAAATTTAAAAGGGTATTTTCCTTTATAAATTTCAATTAAAACTCTGTATATTGGGACTTCGGACCTACAACATGAGATTGACCCTGAATCCACCTTACTAGTGGGTATTAGGTAACATATCTCTATTCTATATTACTACTCATATTTCCCAGATACAGATTAATGAGGTGGAAGAGGGGTATTAATATCACATAAAAAGTCTATCACCTATTCAATTTGTATATTTGTGATATTTACTCTTATTAAAACATATATATGGAATATTCTTTTCATTTTAGAGCTATTCCACCATGACATACTCTAGTCATACTCCGAGAGGGTGGTTAAGACCATGATCTTGAGGTGGTGGTCCCCGAGCCACTAGTGATACCACCAGTAGTGACCTATATGGAACTATGTTTTATCCTTTATAGATGAAATGATTTGAAATTTAATGGAGAGTTTTTTCATCAGATGAAGACTATATGGGTAACTCCAGAACCTTCCCTTTATATGAGAGAGTTAACATGGGAGTTTCAAAAGAAACATCCTCCTACTTTTTAGGTGATATTGGCTCCCAGGCCGTATAGTTATGGATGGAAATAGTCTTATCTATCTTCAATCAACTTAAGAAACCTACTGAGAGGAGCATGAATCTTTCTATGTATATGGCTTGTGGATCTGACTAATGTTGTAGGGATATTATGAATCAGGTAGGTTAGTGTCAGGAAGTGATTTGGAGGGATTTTTAGTAGAGATTTTATGATTATTTCTTCCCTTATAACTTGATGGATGATAATTACAAAGAGTTAATGAACCTATAGTAGGGTTATATATTTGTTATAGACTATTCAGTTTCTTTCATAAAGCTTTAGTGCTTTGCGACTATCTATACTACTAATGAGCCAGCGAAAGCAGAATGATTTTAGGGAAACCATATACCTCCTTTTCATTTTCAAGTGAATTTTTAATGATTTAATAATGTATCTAATATAGTGAACCTCACTCTCATGACTGAGAAAACCATAGGTAAGAAGATGGCGTGGGCTAGGGCAGTTCATAACCGAGATATGTTAATAGTTTGACAAGTATTAAAAAGTGATTCTTTGAGATTGTGTGTGTGAGCAACAGAAGCTAGGTGGAACCCACTAATAGTGATGAAATTTATCACCAGTGTAGGAAGACTGGGCATAAGAAGCCCCAGTGTCTCAAAACCATGTTGAGTACTGAGGCTGCTGTAGATTGGGGTATATTCATCATTTACATAGGACCTTCCTAGACTTTCCTACTGGGAGAGGATCCATATCAGCTCCACCTTCAGGATTAGGATCAGTAACACCTATCCAAGAAGGTAGCTGGAGCACTACCATCCATACATGAAGAAGAGTAGGTCATGGTCGATGTAGCGAGGCTCCAGATAAAAAACACCATTAGAGAGGACCCACCCAATGTATTCAGGTTTTATCCCAAATATGTGGATTAGGAAAGGTTTATTTAGTGAAAGATATACCATATGAGAAGGATTCCATGCCACCTTTTATTCAAGGTACTATTTTATTAGTCCATATTATTTTGTATTCTTTATTTAACATGGATGATGGACACCCATTTATCTCTATGGATACTTTGGAAAGCCTTGGTCTTGATATTGAGTAATCCAATGGTGTAAGGACACTAGATACTTCTTTGGGTACATGATTAGGGAGTGTATTCCAATGTAATGAATTCCCCATAGATGTTGACAACCGTCATTTCTTATAGGACATATTCATTCTCAAGATGAATATATTTGATGTCATTCTTAGGATGGACTAGTTGGTCCCTTATCAAACTTATATGGATTTTTATCACTATATGGTTTCATAAAAAATCACCAGAGGGTAGTACTTATATTCACAAGGATGAGTGTGATGTCAAAAAAGGTAGATATAGACTAGAGTATCTTAGTCTAAGTGGAGTGACTACCCATTTTGTTATCCTTTACATGGATTATTGGGGAACACTTCAGGTGGACTTCCCACCTATAGTCAATTGTTTTGGGTATGTTTTCCCTAAAACCTTTTTTGGACTATCTCTTGAGAGAGGTAGAGTTTACTAACAATAAATTTCTTTAGTGCTGCAATGGTATACATTCCACTTTATAGGATGGATAATACTGGTTTATATGAGCTCAAGAGGTGGTTGGAGGATTTCAAATTGAATGGTTTTATATGGCCCAATACTTCTCCCTAGGCTTCACTAGTCCTTTTCTCCAAGAAGCTGGATGGAACCCTCGGGATTTTTTTGGATTACCAAAATTTGAATTATAACACTATGAAGAACCAATATCCCTTACCTCGAATTGATGATATCTTCAACCATCTCTTGGGATTGAGGGTATTCTCGAAGATCAATTTTAGATTAGGATATCACCAGGTATGAATTAGAACTATATAAATACCATTTATTAATTTCCATAGTTTGTATAATTTATAAGAGTATCTAGTTATGTTGTTTGGTTTTATGAACAAACTTTCCATTTTCATGTCTTCGATGAATTGGGATTTCCACTTATTTCTAGATAGATTCATTATTGTCTTCATAGATGAAATCTTGTGGTATTATCATTCTATAAAAAACCATGACAAACATCTTGATATCATTCTTAATATGCTTATAGAGCACTACCTACATTCTAATATTAGTAAATTCAATTTCTATATTAATAAGATTCACTTATTGGGTCATATTAGCTTAGAGGAAGGAGTATCAGTTTCTATAGAGAATGTGAGAGATGTAGTTACCTGGGAGAATTAAAAGAATGTCTTTGATATATATAGATTATTAACGAATGATGGATTTTATAGGTTCTTAATAGATTAATTCTCATAAATTAATATACATCTTACTAGTATTACTAATAAGGGTGTGAAGTTCTTGTGGTCTGAAGTGTGTGAGACATCCTTTCAGGAGATAAAAAGGGAGAATAAATGTAGCACTGATCCAAAATCTTCTATATCTGGGAAAAATTTATATTGTGTATCATGATTCCTCAAGTATCAATCTATGATAAATTCCATTGTAAGAGGATTGAGTCATTTTATATGGGTTGCAGGAGATGAGGCCTCTTGAGAAGAATTACCTGATGCATGTCATTGAGTTGGAAGATATTGTAAATAATCTACATTTTTTGAGGAATTACTTGTTGGGAGAGCGTTTTGTGTTGTTTAAGAACCAAAGAATCATTAGGTGTATTTTAATGTAGCGTGACATGAACCTTAGGTAGAGAAGGTGGGTTGAATACTAACAATCATTTGAATTTGAGCTTTCCTATACACCCGAGAAGGGAAATGATGTTGCTGATGATCTGAGTAGGATAACTCATACACAAATGGTTTAGGAGGCTAGTATAGAGTGACAACTTATGAACCAATTTTTTGGGATGAAAATAGTGTTTTAGGACCATTCTGGATAGTCTATTCTAGCATCGCTATCAGTGGAATCTTCAATTTCAGAGACTGTGAAGATGATGCAATTTTTCAATATCCAAGGCTTGGTCATATGAGAGAGTATTTCAGGTGAAGACCTTGCTTTGGATTGTTCTATTGATAGAGATGAAATCCTAAATATACATTGGAATATCTGTATTACTACATATATGGGAGAGGAGTTGATGAAATATTCCCATGCTTCTCAGTGGGTAGTTCATCTAGGCATCATCATGATGTATTGTGACATGGGACTTCGGTATTGGTGTCCAATGATGAAATGTTAGATAGTGGGTTTTATAACTAGGACTTACACTTATTAGTAGGTGAATATGGAGAAACAATGACCTGATGGGTTGTTAAAATTGTTAACGGTTCTAAAATGGAAATGGGAAGATGTTGCGATGGATTTTATTATTGGATTACCAAGGTCACCTCAAGGTAGAAACATAGTTCGTGGAGTGGTGGATCGACTGAAAAAGGTATCCCACGTCATTCATATCCTAGAGACATTCTCAGTTGATGATATGGGAGGACTCTATGTCTCTGAGATT
Organism: Viscum album; assembly: GCA_963277665.1. NCBI lineage: Eukaryota > Viridiplantae > Streptophyta > Magnoliopsida > Santalales > Viscaceae > Viscum > Viscum album. Next base: position 1,804,834,891 of record OY728146.1, read on the forward strand.
TGATAGCTACATGCAGTATCACATACTATTTTGTTATATAGGGACACTCATTTCACATTGAGGTTCTGGAAAGGTTTACAAATAACTTTGGGTACATAGGTCCTTCTGAGCAAAACATTTCACCATCCGAATGATGACTTGTCAGAATAGATGATAGAGGCGTTGGAATTTTTTTTCCAAGAATACGTTTTTGATTTTAGTGGTTCTTGGGAGAATCATATACCTCTAATTTAGTTTTCTTACAATAATAGCTATTATGTAATGATTTAGATGGCTCCGTATGAGGCCTTATATGATAGGACCTTCCATTCACCCCTATGTTGGTTAGTGGTAGGAGGGGTAGTGTTACTAGGTCCTCAAGTCATGTAAGATACTTCAAAGAAGGCGTAGTTGATCAGGAAATGTATGTATACAACTCAATCATTACATAAATCATATGCCAATCACCATCGATGACCTCTAGAGTTCAATGTTGGGATCTTTAATTTATGTGGGCATCACCCTGACTTGGTCATAAAAGGATACAATGGTAAGGGAACCTGTCACCACATTTAGTTGGGCACTTTGAGATATTGGATAGATTTAGGATGATAGAATATCAATTTCTATTACCTTATAGGTACCATTCCATGCATGACATCTTATATATATCATAGCTTCACTGTTATCGTGATGAACTATCTCATTCTTTTGGCCCTGGGGATATTGAATTGGAGGCTAATGATTCTTTTGATACATATCCTATATGTATCATTAATCAGAGCAAAATGTATCTTTGAGGTTGGACTGTCCCTTTTATATGGGTGTTATGGAAGAAAAACTGTGTACACGAAGTGACTAGGTAGAGGGAGGCCAAAATACATTTTCAGTGGCCATAGTTGTTCTCGGATAACATTATACCACCCATATATGGGTAACTCGAGGATTATTTCCTTTATGGAGGGAAGATGGTAAGAATCTGATTTTTAAATGAGGTATGAATTCCTTAATTTATGCTTCATCTCTTTGGTTATTACCTAATATGAATTCTTAGTGAGGATATAGAGGATATGGGGGTGTCCAGGTCTTGTTTGGAGACCGAAATCCTAGCCAGTGGGAAAAACCATTGGACCACATAGTTAGTAGCAAATAGGCATCTCAGTATCACGATTTTTTCTAACCATGTGGGTCATTTCTATACATATAATTGAGCCTCATGGTTTTTCTAACTATGTGACCTAGGGCGCACACTCGTTAAAAACAATACAATTTTTAGTATAGTGAAAAATCTTGGTCAACATAGGTTTGAATACCATGCACCGTGATCGTATGTAGAGGGTTTTGAGATAGTACATAGAACACTGTTGGAACATGATTTGTTCAACCATGAAGCAAAACTGTGAGACCCCATATTTTTTGGAAAAATTACCAATTTGGCCTTAATGACTTATATGTTTGACACCACCTTTTCTTTATCCATTATAGCATATAACCACCATTCGTCTCCCATATGAACTCCTCCACCCTTCATAATTTTTAGATGGATAAATTTTTGATCCTAAATCTGATTCAACTTTCGATCATCTCATTAGATAGCCACCAGTGAGTTATGTATTCATCTCACACCTTTCAAATTTTGTATTCCTCTCAATGGAGTTATTTTTGTGCATGATATTATGCCCTATTTTAAGGGTACTCATCCAATATTCCATTTTATTATAATATAGACCAAACCAAAGGATAATAATGGATAAGGTATCCTCTAAAGTCATAAGGTTTGTATTTTAGTAATTATACCAAAAGGTTGAGATGCTTTATATTATGCATTCTGGGATGCATGCTGGTTTCACCGTGTGTTTCCCATAAATTGAATCTTATTTCAATTGGTTTCTTAAATTCATAACCTAATGACATTACTAGATCCCATGAGATGATATAGGTCATCAAACTCAATCTGTATAACCCCTTTCGGTGTGCCCTTTATATGTAAATTTGACCTTTATGTCCAGATAAACAAAACACACATTGGTGTGTTTTGTTTGAATTCAAAAATTTTATATCATAAATTGACTGGATAATTGTTGTGGTGTAACATGGATAGCACACTTATCATTATATAGTGGTTTAAATAAAAGTTATTGGTATGACCACATCACTTGATTAAATAGGACAGTGGTTACTCCATCATTAAAGATAAATGATATTGAATTATGAATTACCTATTGGATCTTATTAAATCCTTTTAATACATATCACTGATACGATAAAGGGGCATGAAGACCCTTATTCTTTATTATATATGGGAATGAAATACAATTTTCATTTTTTATATACGGGCATGGAATCCATTCTTCCATTATAATATATAGGCATGATGACCCTCATGGATTATGATATAAATAAATATATATATATATATATATATAAATATTTATGAGAATTAATACCCATATAAATTATGATGAATGTGCATGAAAACCCTATTGATATTGAATAGGCATGGTGACCCTTGTTAGTTTTGAAACATGGGTATAGCAACCCTATAGTTATGATTCGGGCATGGGGACCCTATTATTATTTTGATTCGGGCATGGAGAACCTATTAACATGATTTGGGCATGGTGACCCTATTGATATGATTCAGGAATAGAGAACCTATTTATATGATTTGATCATGTTTACCCTACTATTATGACACCACACATGGAATCCATTATTCTTGTGATACTGGGAATAGATTCCCTTATTCTAGTGATAGAGGGAATTGCATCCCTTAACACTTGTGAGACTCATGCTATATCCCATAGATTCTTATGTTATTCATTGGGTCTAGGATAGTATTATTATCCATATATATGACTATATATATATATCCCTATTTATATACACCATATATATGTGTACACATGGTTACTTGTTCAGATATTATCTGGCATGGTCCAAATAAGGAAGTGTTATCTTGGTATCCTTCAAGAAATAGAGTTGACACTTTTATAGATTTTATTACTACATACCATTATATCTACACACTATTTATATTTTATGCACTAACATGGTATTTATAGACACCATTAGTGGTGGGTTAATGAGTTTATATTACACCCTCTCTTGGCCACTGATGGTACCCATGAAAATTATGTGGATTCAAGTAGGGACCGGGGAAAGTACCCAGTTATTGATACTTGATTTGTTCATATCTTGGATTCAGTAGAGAACAAGACCAAGATATGTATTGTGATGCCATTGGAGATAACATTTCAGATATTTTTTAATATGATACATGTATTTTATTAAATATATGTTTCCATGCATTATTGTTTACTTTTTATAGATACATAACATAAATTTATTTTTGTATATGATACTGAATTTACTTATGATGGTTATTTATTAGATCTTTATATTGACATTTGATTATTAGTAATTTATTATGATTCTTCTATTTATTTATCTACTTCTCCATTATGCTACTCTGATCATTAGGGTAGAGTCTACCCAATGTACCACCATCGACTTTCACTGATAGTCAGAATCCTCGAGAATACGGGGAGGCATGCTTGAGGCCTTGTGTACCATTGGATTGGGGAACCATTTAGTGTAATATGGGTGAGGAAGTCACAATTATAATGGTGATAAAATCATTAGTGGAAAGCGGTTGTAGACACTAAGTATGTTTGTGAAATACACAACCTATGTGATCATGTGAGGCATAGAGGTCGATTAATGATGCAGTCCTATTGACCTATTTCCTCAAATGCTAATATGAGTGATGAAAACATTGTGGTTTAGAAATTTAAAAATTTTCTATTATAATTTTGAGTTAATTTTTGAATATATTAGTAGTTATTTTGTGTTGGTTTCCAGTAAAGTACTCAGTTAGTTTTGATAAGAGTTACCAATCATTCCAAAACATTTGTCTTATAGAAAAATAAAAAATAGATTAGAGAAAGTATTTTTATCATTTACATTATAACATGATCACATTGGATGGGGATGTGGCTTGCCTATTCTATCCCAGGGGTTTTTGTGTTGTGTACTTTATTATATCCTAAAAGACATAATAAGATCAATACCATTATTTACAATGTGACACATGTCAGTTTGTGAATTGTTCTAGCTTTTGGTATCCCATGGCTGGGGTCAGGTATTTAATCCCATACCACTGTTCTTTCCACCCTATTATTTAGAGAGTTATCTTATTATTGTTCATGACAATTATGCACAAATAACCAATTTTTTGTATGTGATTAGTCCTCATAAGATGGTGGTGGGACTTGGTACCACAAAAAGTGGAATGGGGGGGTAGACATAGTGTATTCTAACAGTAGGAGATGGCGTGTGGGGTATAGTGTGCAAGGGAAACATTATGTGGGTAGTGTTACATGGGAAGTGAGCATGAGTCTCTCTGGAGGTAGAATGCGGTAGGGGAAATTATGAGCTACTACAAAACAAGGAAAGAACAAAAATAGAGAGGACAAAATGTGGCCTTACTCCATTGGGTCTATGAGACACTCACTTGGGGCCTATTTTCCACCATCTTACTGGGCCTTTATAAAAGGCTATTTGAAATTTTATATTGATTCTATGAGTTATTTCCAACCATAGTTGAGAGAGATAAGGTTCGAACCACTTTGTACCCCAGGTGTGTGTATTATTGTTTGTAAACCCTAAAAACTAATTAAAGATGATGATGATTACTGTTACTATTACAATTACAATCACAATTACAATTACTATTACAATTACTATTACAATTACTATTACAATTACAATTACTAGTACTATTAATATTATATCTATCATTATAAATGAGGAGGTAAAGAAAAATGGAGATTTTTATATGGGATATTTCTTCCTTGGGAGACTATGATGATTAATATTATTACATTATCATGGATATTTTGAATGATTTGATGTAAAATTAGTTAGCAAGAGGGGAGAAATTTGGTTTGTCCTTGTCGAAAAATGTATCAAAGGAGGTTAAGGATTATTTATTATATTGTGATGTTTTATTGATTGATGAATCATTTCAAAGAAGATATTTTTCATCCTTAATGGATTCATCCCATGATAGATTCATTAGGATGGACTGTAATATACATTTAATAGAAAACTAATAAGTGATCTTGGATTGGTTTAGGGCATGGAAATGTTTTATCATTGTGAAAGTGGTCTCGCTTTCGGATGGAAATGATAGAAAATTTAATCAATCAATATCTAAACATTATGATACTTGAGGTTTTACAAAATGAAAATTCATTCCAATGGTATTTGTTTATTACCCTATTATATTCCCCTATGATGATTTAATGTGAAGGTATTGGGGACTTGGATTGATTTTAGTCAAACTAGGAACAATCTATATAAAGGAATAAGACCCTAAATTCAATACTTTTACTTTATGAAATTCATGGGTCCATGTTTGGAAAGAAGTCATTGGACTTCATTGGATCCTTTACCACCTATATATTCTCTTTGATATTTCACTATCAGTTAGTAATCCAATTATGTTGAATATCATGATTATAGATTCTAAATTTGGGAACTATGCCCAGATCCTCTTTAAAGTAGAACTCAACTCCACATTGATTACTAAGGTAATTATGAACACTTCTGATGACGAGTTAAACTTATCCATTTTGTATGAGTTATTTATCGTATTGTGTTTGGATTTTAATTCCATTGGACATGTACAAGATAACTATTAGAATATTGTTTTTTGTTAGATATTCATGAAGGGATTATAAATTAAATAATATTGAATGGAAAGTAGAGTAACTTGTACAAGAAAGTGAATTAATATTATATTTATAATGATTTGTTGAACTTAAATATTCCAAGGTGGACCATGGAGTATGACCCTTTTGATTTATCTGGGAATATTTCTAGGATGGGGGGGATCAGCTATTGGGTAAGTGACTAGAGTGGTATCCTATTGACATAATTAGGATGGGTGTTGGGAAGATTGATTTTATATAGTGAAAAAACACACATGGTAATCCATTGAGGTGAGGGAATATGATTCATTCATGCACAATTTTGTAAGAAATAGAACAAATAAAGGGGGAGAAATGGGATGGAATGACTAGGGGAACGATCAAATCCCACAAGGGATTAAGGTTATTAATATATAAAAAGTTGTTATAGGAGTATCAAGGGTTTGGTAGGGTAGATATTATTGAAGACAAGGTGAGGTGGAAATATCTAAATATATGGATTGGCCTAATCTAGATCATAGGTCTAGTAAAGATGTTGTAAGAACCTAGTTTTTCAATGAGGTATGAATCCTTTAATTTTCACTCTAAATATTTACTTTAGAACTAATATGGATTCTTAATGAGTTATTAAAGGCTCAAAGGGTTCCTGAGGCTTGTTCGGAGCCAGGAACCCATCTTTTTGGAGAAAACATATTTTGCACATGGTTTAGAGTAAACTGTGCGGATTGTGTTTTTGAAGATAGATCCACCTCACACGGTTGATTCATAACTTCATGGCCTTACTATGAGAACTCCCATTCTCTCCAAGTAATTATTCACGGATTGCGCATGGTTTTACCAAACCATGCAAAGTATGCCTTTTCGAGCAAAACCGTATCGCACGGTTTTCATATGGTTTAACAAACCGTGTGGAAAAACCATACACCTGCTAAAATCCGGTGTAAAATGTCCAAAATTCCATTAATGATCTATTAAGATAGCCCTTCCTCCTTAATTCAAGAACCGGTGGGATTAACCCCTTTTCATCTCATTTTGGTGCTTTTTGAAGGTGAAATCTTGGTATCAAGATATCTCCTTCATCCGGAACCTGGATAGAGCTTCCTTTTATCATGTTGGATGTGCAACGGTAAGTACTCAAGTACCCTTTATCCCTTTTTATTCTCTCTTTCTCTCAACCTAGGTGTCTTCATTTGAGCATTTGAGCATTTTCTTAGATGTAATCTGATATAAGGCAAATCAAGGGCTGATACAATAGTATAAGGATCATACAAACCTAAGTTGGGTGTTCTATAACTCATCCCCAAAGTTCATTGATTTTGGAATATTCGTGTGAGTCCCACCGATTTCATCGGAGACCATTTCTTAAATTTACTTATCATGATTAACTTTTTAGAATCGTATGGTTATTATCTTTCCAAATATGTGATTAGTTGTTAGCAGTTACACCCACAACTCAACTCTCCCATTGTTGAAGGTTATTCCATATTTGGGTTTTTAGTGTTTCCATACAATTAATCCACCATTCAGGTGTTCCTTACCATTACCTTCTTAAAGGTGATCCCTTCTATAATAAATGGCTTGTTATTAATGAGAATTGCACAATGTCATGTACCATGTGTGTTCACCACTTGAACCGCTTAAGGTAAGTGCTTTAAAATGATTATTAAATGAGAAATGTGTAATGGAATGTATACTAAGTATATAACATGTCCTTATCAAAAGATATTGAATAAAGGTTACATGTCCATAACACCCATTTCCATATTTATGGAAGGTAGCAGAGTGAAGCACAATAATTTAATATGCCTTAATGGTTAATAATGACTTGATTAAATGGTTTCAATGCTACTTGGACTATACAAAATAATGAATGACACGGAATGAACCTAATGAATGATTACATGATTATAGTATCAAATTGGAATGGAATGACTTAGGCTCACCTTTGATTCTGAGAGTATAATACCTTGGGACTCCAGAACCCCATTCTAATTCAAGGATGCTATTTTCTTAGGATGATACCCAATTATACTCTGGTTATTTTCTATTTACTATAGGATCCTTTACATTATTATAGTATAACTCGAATATACTCCTTGGATTCAGCATTGACTAGTAGGTTCCATGGTGAAAGCCCACATGGACCTATCTTTGCTTAGCCCCGTTTTACCTTGGTCGATCACCTTGGACTTAATAGGTGCCTTTTTGTGGAATTCATTGGATTATACACCTTGGATTACACTCTTAACCTTTATCTAGACTTAGATACTAATTATTTAGCATTTCGTGAGATCTACGTTACCTTGTTTATTACACTAGAACTCCCTCACCAGTTATCTTTGTTGGATTTTCTTATTACATCTTGGGACCTTTACTACTTATAGAATCACGAGGTGATGTCAGTGATGGTTATGCCTCTCATGACCAATTAACATTTAATGTTAATTAATTAATTAAAATGGACTAGTTACATGTTCAGACACCAGTCAAGAGATGAAGTAGGTACTTTGGTATTTAGTAATATTGTACTGTTTTCATTACTTTATATATTCATTCCTAAACACTACTATATTCCATTACATGGTAAGAATGTTATAGACACCATTGTTGGTGACCCACTGAGATTTATCTCACACCCTCTCCAAGAACCATTTGGTACCTAAAGTAGATTACATGGTTTCAGGTGTTGACAATAGGAAGCATACAGCTTCAAACACTTGATTGCTTTCTATTTTGGATGGAGCTTGATAGCAGATAACCGAGTTGGATCTTGGGATTCTTGGAATAGTGTTTATTTTCTTTTACTTTGAGGAACATGTTATTCCTATTGTTTTATATACTTGTTTTCATGTTTTCTAGTAACATGACATTACATAAATATTGTTTTAGTTGATACAGTTATAGTTATTTTGTTTATCTATTGCATCAGTTTGGTTCTTCTATTTATTAATATTTCTTCTGATACCCATTATTTTTTATTCCTTCCATTGTACTACACTCTGCTAATAAGGGAAGAGTCTCTTGAAAGACACACCCTCGGCCCTCACTACTAGTCAGCAACCTCTGGAGTTTGGGGAGATGGGCTTGAGGCCATATGGGCAACCGGTCTTTGACCACTAGTTAAGTGGAATCTGGGTCCAGGACATCACAAAGTAGTATCAAAAAAGGTTTATTTTTTATATTTTCTATTTGGAGACAATATATTGGAGAATAGAAACACTTTGGACTTGGTCATAAGTTGTTTGTGGGAGTCATGAACCCATGTTTGGGGTAGAATCCAAGTTACCTAAAATGAAATTGTTGTTCCATTTTTCCTATTACAGTTGATATTATTTTACCATTGGGTGATGCGCGTGTTTTATGGTGTGGTTAATTATTACTCTATTTTAGAACTTGTTTCATCATTAACCTAATGATATGAGGGAAATAAGCATTGTTACATGCATCATTGTAGGCACCTAGAGTTCACATGTCATGCATATTTCAATGCTATATAGGTGCATTTCACTACTTTTAATTGCTTGATATTCTTGTGATTATTGAGTGATGTTGTGATAGTTTCTTGTACATGTACTAATATTGGTTACAAATGAGTTATTTCCTATCTCAATTCATGAGGTGTATGAGACCTCATGGGTTAGGATGAGTAATTTACCGAGTCAAGCCATTATGCTATTTGTAAATGGGTGTCATTTCTCGTGATAGGTGTTTCGACACAGATTCATTGGAAATGACTATCCATTATAAAGTGAATCCTATAATATAAAATGAATTGGTTAAAATTCCTAATCCCACCTTTTCATTTATATGAAAGGTAAAGGATTGAACTTGGAAATTTACTTCAAAATGAAATAAAACTTATACCTGAGCACTTACCGATACCTATCCATATAAGGAGATAGTTTGGGGTTGTATGCCTTGGGTAGTGAGTTTTCTTACATTTAGTTTCCACTAGTGATGCTATATTATGATTCTAGACTTGTTCTGAGGATTGTGCTTGGAATTGGCAGACCAATCCCACCACGACGTCCTCATGTCGTTCACCACGAGGGTGGTGATGACCATACTACTGAAATTCTAGGCCCTGAGCCACAAGTCTTACCTCCAAGAGTGCCGATTGAGGCACTGACTACTATAATTTATCCAGGCACTGATACCCAAGTCTATGATAGCTTCTTACATCTGATGAAGTCCAAGCTTGGTGCTCCACATTTTTCACCTATGATGGCTAATCTGACCCATGAGTTCCAGAAGCAACATCCTGTAACTTTTTTAGGGTATGGTGCTTATCAGGCTGCTGAGTCATGGCTAGAGGCCATGCTATCTATCTTTGAGACTTTGGAAACTCATCCAGAGTTGATCATGAATCTTTCTACATACATTCTTCAGGATTCAACCTAGCATTATTGGGATGTAGTTACCCAGGACGGTCGTCATCGGGGCATGTTATGGGTTGATTTCCAAACAGCCTTCTATGATCGGTTCTTTCCTCAGGAACATAGAGATGATAGAGCCAGAGAGTTCATGAATCTAGAGAAGGGTTCTATGTCTATTATGGAATATTCATCAAATTTTACTAATTTGAAGCACATTTATCCGCTTCTAGATGGTGATGAGATTTTGTATGCTAGATGTTTTAAAGACGGTCTTTAGTACGCCATCTAAACATAGGTGAATGTATTTCTCTTTCCTAACTTTTTTGTAACAGTTGATTAGACCCTTATCACTAAGAATAATGTAAGGGACAACACAAGTAAAAAAGCTTAAAGGATTAGTGCTGCGTTAGGATAATATTTCTTTTGGAGGTAGGAAACATTCCTTTGAGGTTTCTCATCAGGGAAGTGGCAGCCAAATTATCTAGTTTGATAGCTCTGTGGTGTGTCATCAGTGTGGAAGACTAGGGTATAAGAATCCACAATGTGACGAAGACCCTATGGAGTATCGGGCATGCAACCATATGGGTCATCTTCAGAATTTTTTCAAGACCTTTCCACCAGCTTCCTGTTGTAAAGGATTAGTATCTGATCCACCTACAGGAACAAGTTATTTTACACCATGACAAGAGGGGATTTGGAATAGAACTGGAAGGTTTGGATGAGGAGGAGGTCATGGATGTGGTATTCCGACCCCTAATCACAAGCAACTCTAGCAGAGAAGTCATTATCGTGGTAGTACATCTGTTGCATAGGGCCCTGGATCAGGTCAATTGCATGATATACAGCTGATAACTAAATATTAGGCTGCAGGACCATCTACAATATGTGGTACTATTCTATTAGCCTCCAATATTGTCTCTAATTTGTTTTATATAGGTACTCCTAACTCTTTAATTTCTGTATCTATTGTGTAAAGTCACAAACTAGATATACAATATCACTATGGTGCAATGACCCACGATACACCGTTGGGAATACAGATGGAGTGCATATGGAGGTGCAGGGAATGCCCCTTGAGGTTGACAGTTACTCTTTCTCAAGGAATATATTTTTTCTTGAGATGATGAGCTTCAATTTCATTCTCCGGATGGACTGGTTAGTCCACTGTCATGCCTTTATATACTCCTATCACTGCATGGCCTCATTTTTATCACCAGAAGGTAGTAGTTATCTTTTCAAAGTTCAGCAGGGTTTCCAAGATTGGAATGATTGACCAAATCATCATGGTCTAGGTGAAGTAACCTCCCAGATTGAAAATATTTTCATAGATGATCAAGGTTTACTTCAAACTGATTTCCCTCCAGTAGTTTATCATTTCAGGGAAGTCTTTCATGATAACTTTTCTAGCGTACCTACTAAGAGAAAGGTAGAGTCTACAATTGAGATTGTTCTAGGAGAAACTACAGTTTCCATTCCTCTATACAAGATGGAACCTACTAAGCTTCATGATCTCAAGTAACAGATAGAGGACCCAGTGGCTAAAGGCTTTATATGGCCTAATACATCTTATTGGGTTTCACCCGTTCTTTTTTCAAATAAGGAGGATATAACTCTTTATTTATGCATATATTATAGAAGGTTAAACCAGCTTATGGTCAAGAACTGATATCCACTTCCTCGAATAGATGATCTCTTTGAACAGCTCCAAGGAGCAAAGGTGTTCTCTAAGATTGACCAGATATCAGGTTATCATGAGTTGTGAATCGGACCATTATACATACCTCATATATATTTACATAGTATGTATGGTATGTATGAGTATCTTGTTATGCCATTCGACCTTACGAATGCACCTTATGTTTTCATGGCTTTGATGAATAGGGTTTTCCATCCCTATTTGGACTCTTTTTCTGTGGCCTTTATGGAAGAAATCTTGGTGTAATATTTCTCTTATAACGACCATCCCAAATATCTTGAGATAATTCTGAGTACAATGAGAGAGCATAATATTTATTCAAAGCTTGATAAATGTGACTTCTAGATTGACAAGGTCCACTTGTTGGGTCATATTATTTCAAAATTAAGAGTATCTGTTGACCCTGAAAAGGTTAGTGCTATAGTTTCATCGGAGAAAACCAAGAATGTGTTTTATATATGGAGTTTATTAGGGATCACTAGATATTATAGGAATTTTACACAAGAATTTTCAGGTATATCTTCACCTCTTACTGGACTTATAATGAAGGGTGTTATGTTCCTGTGGTCGGAAGCATGTGAGAAAGCCTTTTCATAACTGAAAGGAAGGCTTGTCTCGGCACTGATTTTGATTCTTCTAGAAATAGGTAAGGGTTATATCATCTTATGTGATGCATCAAGCAATGGACTAGGATAAGTTTTGATACATGAAAAGAAAGTCGTTGTGTATGGATCTCGGAAGTTGAGGCCCCACAAGGGAAATTACCCGACGCAGGACCTCAAGCTTGCTGTAGTTTTCCATGCAAATTGTTTCTGAAGAAATTATATATTTCATGAGAGATTTTTTGTGTATACAGATCACAAGAGCCTCAAGTATATCTTTTCTCAGTTTGAATTTAAACTCAGACAATGAATATGGGTCGAATATCTATAGTCCTTTGATTTTGAGCTTGCTTATATGCTTGGAAAGGGAAATGTGGTACTTGATGCACTAAGTCAAAAAACTCAAATGTAGGCCATATAGGAAGCTAGTGATTAATGGAAGTTAATGGAACTATTTTCTGAACATCATCTAAAGTTTCATGACAGTCATGAGTAGTCTTACCTCTCTGTCTTAAAAGTTACCTCTTCCCTGCTTGAGAAGGTGAAGAGTAGGCAGTTTTCAAATTATGAAGGTTTGGTTTTTTGTGAGAGTATATCAGTAGATAACCCACCTCCAGATTGGTTTTTTTATATAGATGACATCCTATGTCAACATGGACATATCTGGGTTCTTGTAGATATGAGAGAGGAGTTGATGAAATAGTCCCACAATTCTCAGTGGACAGTTCATCCAAGAATCTCGAAGATGTATTGACATATACGATGAAAGTATTAGTGGCTTGGAATGAAATGATATATTTCAGGCTTCATCACTAGGTGCTCCACGTGTTAGTAGGTGGAGGAGGAGCACTAGTGACTTGCAGGATTTTTAGAGCCGATTCTAGTCCCAGAATGGAAATGGGATGATGTTTCTGTGGATTTCTTAGTCGGCGTACCTAGGTCAGTGAGGGGTAAAAATGCTATCTGGGTAGTCAGTGACCTACTAACAAAATCATCCTACTTTATTCCATTTCCAGATACTTTTTCATTTGATGAGATGAGAATACTGTACGACTGTGAGATCAAACAACTACATGAGGTTCCATGTACTATCGTTTCAGATTGGGATGCTCATTTCACTTCATGGTTCTAGAAAGGATTGTAGAAATATATGGGGGCTCAGGTGATTCCAATCAAATATTTTTACCCTCATATTGATGGATAGTCAGAATAGAAAATACATGTTCTAGAGGATATGCTTCGATCATGTGCCATTGATTTCGATAGTTCTTGGGAGAGGCATACCCCTCTCATTCAGTTCACTAATAATAATATTTTTCACGTGACGATGTAGATGGATCCTTTTGATTGCTTATATAGTAAGACATACTATTCACCCTTGTGCTGGCTAGAGGTAGGTGACACAACCCTAAAAGGTTCTATTCTCACTCAGTAGATTTCAGAATAGGTTCAGCTAATAAAAAAGTGTATGACTACTACTCATTATAGAAAAAAATCTCATGTCGATCGCTGGAGAAGAAGTCTATTGTTCGAGGTTGGGGATCATGTTTTTCTTTGGGTATTTCCCAGGATAGGGAATTGACAGTTAAGGAAGCAGGGAAATATGTCGCATCATTATGTTGGGTCATTTGGAATTCTAGAGAGTGTCAAGACGGTAGCCTATCAGTTTCTACTACATAAGAGGTATTGTGCCATGGGCAATGTCTTCCATATCTCACAGCTTCACCAATATCATGCAAAACCATAAAATAATTTTGATCCTAAGGAAGTTGAGTTATATTACAATGCTTCATTTGAGGAGTATCCAATGCATATCATTGACCGAAGTACGAGGGCTCTCTGAGGCAAGTCTGTCCCTCTCGTATTGGTGATATGACAACATGGTCGAGTACATTATGAGACTTGGGAGTGGGAATCCAACATACATGAGAAATGACCAGAGTTGTTCTTAGATAGTGTTTCTTTACCCTTGGAAGGAGAACTCATGGATGAGTTCTTTTAACGGGGGAAGACTATAAAAACCAAATTTTTCATTCATGTATGGATCCTTTGTGTTTCTGTCTAAATCACTGATTTGGACCTAATATGGATGCCTAATGAGTTAGTAAGGGTTACAAGGGTTTTTGTGGATTGTTCGAAGCCTGGAACCCATATTTTTGGAGAAAACATACTTTGTGCATGCTTTAGAGTATACCATGTGAAATTCTGCATGGTTTGTTAAACTGTACGTATTTTCTTTCTAGACCCAGCCATCTCACATGGTTGGTGCACGAACATGTGGCCTAACCATGTAAATTCCCCTTTCTCCCCAGGTATTGGTGCATGTCTTGTGCACAATTTGACCAAACCATGTGTTGTATGTCTTTTTGGTTGAACCGTCTCACACAGTTTGCACACGGTTTGACAAATCGTGCAAACAAACCATGCATAGAATAAAATCTAGTGTATTTTTTTTAACATTCCCTTAATAATCTATTAAGAAAACCCTTCCTCCCTAATCAAAGAACCTACAAGATTAACCTCTTTTACTCTCATTTGGGATCCTTTTGATGGATAAATCTAGCGATCAAGAGATATCCTTTTTCTAACACCCGATTGAGCTTTAGTTCGTCAAGTTGGATGCCCAACGATAAGTACCCGAGTCTTATTTATCCGTTATTCTTCTCCATTTCCCTCAACCAAGCTATCTTCATGTGTGGTTTTCCCCTTTTCTTAGATATATTATGATCTGAGGAAAACGAAGGGCTGATACTAGAGGAGAAGTATCATACAACCCTAAGGTTGATGGTCTATAACTCATCCCTAATGTTTATTGATTTCGGAATATTCTTGTGCCCCCATCGATTTTATCGGTGGCCATTTCATAAATTTATATATCATGATTATATTTGTTATAATTGTATGGTTTTTTTCTTTCCAAATTAATAATTAGATTTTAGTAGTTACACCCACAACTCAATCCGAAAATTGTCGAAGGTTATGCTATATTTGGGTTTTTAGTGTTTTGGTATGTTTAAGCCATTATTTGGGTGTGAATTTGGTTGACCCTCATAAAGGTGATCCCTTATATAATAAACGGATTGTTATTGATGATAATTGTATAATGGGATGTATCATGTTTTCTCACCACTTGACCCACCTAAGGTAAGTGCTTTAAAATGATTATTAAATGAGATTTTTGGAATGGAAAGTATACTAAGTATATAACTTGGCCTTATCAAAAGAGACTAAATTAAGGTTACAACTCTATAGATCCCCATTCCATATTGATGGAAGGTAGCAAAGTGAACCTCAATAATTAAATATTCCTTAATAGTTAATAAATAACTGATTAAACGGATGCAATGCTGCATGGCCTATCCAAACTAATGGAAGGCAAGTCTTGAACCTGATGAATGATTACATGATTACAATATCAAATAGGAATGGACAGACTGAGGATCTCCTTTGATTATGAGAGGAGAATAACTTGGGTCATGGGAACCCCATTCCGATTCAATGATGCGGCATGATTAGGTTGATACCCACCTAGACTTCAGTTCTTGTCTATTCATAGGATTCCTAGTATACTACTATATGGTCCTTTACATTATTATAAGATACCTCAAATACACTCCTTAGATCCATCATTGACTAGTAGTTTCCATGGTGAAATCCCATAGGGCCTTATCCTTGATTATCCCCAGTTTAACTTGGCCAATCACCTTGGACTTGGTAGGTGCCTATTTGTGTAATGCGTTGGATTATGCTCCTTGGATTACACTTATACCCCTTATCTAGACTCACATACTACTGAATTAGCATTCTGTGGGATCTATGTTACCTTGGTTATTACCCAGGAACTCCCTTACTAGATATATTTATGACGTTGACTTATTATGACTTGGAATCTTCACTAATTATAAAATCAGGAGGTGATGTCAGTGTCAGATAGGCCTCATGTGGACTATTAACATTTAATTGTAATTACTTAATTAAAATGAACTAGTTACATGTTCAAACACCATCTGAGGGATGATGCAGGTACTTGGGTATTTAGTAATATTGTATTGTTTTCTTTACTTTATATATGAATGCTTTCACACTTCTATAATCCATTACACAAGCTAGATATTATAGACACCATAGCTGGTGTCCCACTTAGATTTGTATCACACCCTCTTTGAGCGCCATTTAGTACCCGGAGTAGATTACATGGTTGTAGGTGGTGACAAAGTGAAGTATACAACTTCAAACACTTGATTTATTGCTATTTAGGATAGATATTGATAGTAGATAACCAAGTTAGATACCCGGATTCTTGGATCAGACATTGTTTTATTTTACTTTTAGGAACATGTTATGCATGTTGTATTTTATCCATGTATTCTAATTTTACAATGAGATGGCATTACATCATCATTGTTCCAGTTAATACAGTTATAGTTATTCCAATTTATCTATTGCATTAGTTTGCTTCAAAAGTTTATTTATATTGATTATATTGATCATTATTTATTTTTATTCCTTCCAATGTGATACAATCTTCTAATGAGGGCATAGTCTCTTCATAGACATACCCTAGGCCCTCAGTACTAGTCGGTAGCCTCGGGAGTTTGGGGAGATGCGCTTGAGGCCATGTGACCCACTAGGATTAGGGCACCCGTTAAGTGTCATATAGGTCCATGATGTTACATTTTTTTATATTCAAGACTCCATTTGATAGCTAGTGATAGTGGATAGCATATAATAATAAGAGAATAATTTATTTCTTGAGTTACATTTCATGGAGACCATGCACTAAAAAATATAGGAGGATATCAATTATAAAATGACATCTCACAGAATTGATGGATGTTGGGTGGACATGGGATCTTTAAGAAATAATTATAGTAGAGGTAGGATAATTAAAGGAAAATAAATATGATAATGAATAATTTTTTCTAAAATTGTCAAAGAATAGTGATTTTTGAGAAACTAGTTCCACTAAAAAGTATATTTTTAAGAATAAGAGTATGTTAATTATGGTTGTTGAACCCACGATATATTTCAGGGATAGTTTATGAAACCATTTAGGAAAAATTAGAAATTATTTAATTAGTATTAGTAACATGAATGTAGAAGTAGAAAATTTATGGTTTCTTACTCATAAGTCTCTACAGAACACACACACACACATTATAAATATTAGTAATCATATGATCACTTGTGAGTTTAATTTTACAATTAGACACTTTTTTTCAGAAATTTTTATTCAAATAACATATACCGAGATAGAAGAAGATCATGGAAGAAAATTTTTTATTTTATCTTGTCCATTTGTAACCCATGGATCATTCTTTGTTGATTTAATTTCATTATGAATTTTAAAAAAAGGATTTGTTTTGTATATTTTCTAATTTAATAGAAGGATTTTCTTTGTATATCTTTTTGGATTACTGTGAATACTAGTTCCTTGAAAAGCTATTTTGAAGATAAACCTCACTGGAGATAGATACATCTCATATAGAAAACATTATAGATTGTTTATGTATAGTAAGTCAGACATGGAATTTATGAATAAATGTTATTGTGAATCCTATAAACATATTTTTAGATATTATCAAAATATATTTTATGAGGTTAATTCTATAGGTAATGATTTATAGGCTCAAATTATACCTTGTTTGATCACTATTAAGGTTAATAAATGTATAAATGAGATCCCCAATTCCATTGAAAGAAATAATGAATTCTTTTTTCTTAATATAGATAGTTCTCCTAAACATTGATACCTCTCTAATTATTTTTATTAGAAGTATTTGGACATTGTGCAGCTTTATGTGGAAAACATGATCAATAATTTTTTAAATCTAGGGTCTTTTTAAGAAGTGAAAACTTGTAATTTCTCAATATGATTACTAAGTTAGAGAATACCAATGATATTTAACATTACATACCTATTAATTTAGATAATTATATATATAAAACAATTATAAAGAGCATTTATAAGTTCCTAGATTTGTATACTAATAAAATATTCACTCTAAATAAATTTGGTTTTACCAAAGGCTGTAACAAACAAAAATTCATTATCATAGCTTCAAAATGTGTCAATATTATAGGAACACCGTGTAGGGGAAGAAATATTACCCTCAAGTTCGTTATTTATAATTAATTTGAGTCATTGAACTGGGAAGTTATTAATTAATTTATCTAATAGTTTGGATTTTATAGGGAATTTATTGAGAAGATAACTCCATTTCCATGTTAAATCACATGTATTCATTTATTAATGGGTCTTCTGAAGGATACTACTCATTTTCAATATGGGTATGACATAGTGAAACACTCTTAGATATTATTATCTAAAATTTTGAATCTTATCGCATTTGGATAATCCTTAAGTTGGTAGATAATGGAAGTATCAATGTAATTTAAGCTGGTAATGGAGTTGTTTCTTCATATCACTATTTAGACACATAATGTTATTATCTTCTCTCGTAGGAAAATAATAATATAATATAGTTAATATTTTTATTTTTGACTATGGGATTGTCTATGGAAAAAAACATTAGCTATGGGAAATTCTTTTCATAATTTTGGAAAGGGTTCACACATTATATGGAGAAAAAACATTTAATGTTTTTAATATTAGAGAAGGATTATTTCCCTTATCCAACTTAGGGATTCCTTTTTTCAAGTAAAGGATC
The DNA here is from genome assembly GCA_963277665.1 of Viscum album. Classification (NCBI taxonomy): domain Eukaryota; kingdom Viridiplantae; phylum Streptophyta; class Magnoliopsida; order Santalales; family Viscaceae; genus Viscum; species Viscum album. The sequence continues at coordinate 1,804,853,932 of OY728146.1, forward strand.
AAAAAAGAACATTTTAAATTGATGATATTCTAAATTAAAAAATAACTCTCAACATGGAATTCGAAATTTCTTATGATGGATGGTAGAATTAATATTCTTAAAGATACCATTATTTATAATCTATTTTTTTCATGGTATATAATTGAACATGGTATCTAAATAAGAAACTAAAAATTAATCTTGAAAAACTTGTATAGAGTGGAAACATATTAGAGAATATATTTTTGATAGTTACTTGGATTTTTTTAATAACTAAATCATTACTAGAGGAATTAAAGTCTTTTTAATGATGCATTTTAAGACTAATTCATGTTGAAACTCATTAATAGTAATATTAAAAGTATATTATTTTTGAAATATAAGTTCAATAAATTGATCTAGGTGGGAAATTTTCAATACATATAATAATAAATTTATCCTAATCAAAAAAAATAGTGTATGAATATTATACTTTATTAAATTTGTTTGGCCTTAGAAAACTCATCTCTGAAATTCTGTATAGATAAATGGATACACTCTACTCATTCTAATTTAGTTGGTATATGTGATATTTTCATTAATCATAAAATATTTATAAAGGATAAAATGGATTATATTGAATATATAACACCTAAAATTAGGAATATCATTTCAAAATATCATTTCACTCCCATTGGTGATGTTTTTGTTTGGGAAAAATTGAGATGTGGTTTCTTGAAGAGAAAACTTTATTACTTTTGTTAAACTCCCAATTTAGTTAATAATAGGAAACCTGTTATTATGTTTTATAAAATATAAATTAGAACATCTACAACATGAATTATAAATAAGATCTATTAATTTTAAATATATATTGTGTCATGTATTCAGCAATTAGTTATCCCATTATACCATGTTTTGGATTATTATCATGTTGATTCTAAGTAGGTAGATCAATTATTCACTAAATACATATTTGTATCTAAAATGTTGAATACCCCATTTAACATATTTCAAATATAAAGGGAATTAATTTCTATGGTGAAAGAGATACTCACCAAATATTTAAGTATTCATATGTATATAAAACTAAGAAACTTGTTTATGGAATCATGATTTGAGATAATATATCAAATCTGGGAAACCAGAAATGGAATCATCATCGACCAGAAAAACATGCCTATTTTTAAAATTCTTTTACACTTATTTTTTTGTATTTTTTTATATCAATGTTGTTCAAAATGGATATATTAGAGACACTATTTTTGATCTATATTTCTATAAAAGAGTTGGTAATTCACTTAATTATATGCAATACAAAGGAACTATGAGCATAATTTAGAATCCTCCTTGACAGAAGTGGTTGAAGATTAATATTGATGTAAACTCTAAAGAAAAAATTGTGGATGTGGGATATAGATAATTATAATGGAATTTCACTAGAGATATAATTGGAATATTTTTTGAACTAAGTAAAACAAGAAATTCACTTGAAGATAAGATGAAGGGTATAATCATTAATGGTCCCATATTTGATTAAAAATGAAGGACTGATTTTTGAGAGAAGAGTGCCTTTATGAATTTTTTTCTAGACATTTGGAATCACTAAGTTCACTTATCATGGAAGATAACTTTTCAATAGATAAATTACTTGAATCACCAATCCTCAAACTATATGATTTTAACTCATGTTTATCCTGAAGAATATATATTGGTTAATATCTTAGATCATAAAGATGTGTCACGTAACATGTTTACATGGTTTTATGGCATTCTAAACCGCCTGGTTAGTAACTATTTTAGATATTATTGTAAAATTATAATCATTAGAGTTTTATAACATTTTATTTTAATTATATTTTTGGTCATAGATTTATTATCTCCTTAACTCACCATTATAATTTTTATTCCATTCATGTGGAAAGATGCCTCTTCTTTATATCTCAGTTTGGGGGTTTGACATCGATAATATCCAATTATTTGAGAAATATTGGGTCCAATATTCATGTATCCAAAAGAATAAATAGATTTAAACATTATTAAATATTTGTTCATTGACGATGCATGGGGTAGGCTGGAGGTCGGGTGTGATGCAGTTATGCAGAGACTGGAGGTGCAGGTTTATTCTATATGTTTGGAAGTAGGGGATGTGCGGTGTAGATACACATAATGGTTGACTAATACCTGGATAATAGGATGAAATGCTCTTTTCTTGTGAATGTGTAGTCTAAAATAAGGCATGCACATACATGATGTAATTTGGATATAAAAAATGTCAATATGATTTCATTATAAGGGTAAAATATTTTGGGCCCTATGATCCCATTAAATAAAAATGAAAAAGTCATTATGGGTGTTAGCCTATCCTTAAGGTAAAGATAAGGCTTGAGAGACTTGGTTTACTTATGTGTATGTTTGTTTGGTTTTATTTAAAATCCACTATAACTAATGTATAATTTTAATATTATTAATACTATACAATTATTATTATAAAACAATGTTAGTAGATGAGTAGTTTTATAAAACAATACTACCCTTTATTACAATTTATTTCATGATTTATTATATAATATTAGACATAACGAAACCTGAAAGATTGATAATTATAGTTTATTTAGTAATTAGGTACATTACATAACAACTTAAAACAAGTAATACATCATTTTTATTGAAAAAATCTTTAGCATGTTCAAAATATTCTTTGATACATAAAACCGCATGAGATAACTTGTGGACATGCATAAGAAAGGGGTGTGGTATAAATCCTATCAATGAAATAATAATTTAATAATATGAAGAAATTAATAAATTTTTCAAAATATTCATATAAATGGGTCATTAAAAGAGTGAGAATCATAATCATGAACAATGAGACATGTTATAACTTGATAGTCATAAAGGCAACATGGGAAATGTGGAAAACACTTAAAACACTGCATCACAGACATAGGTCAAGGATAACTACCAAGACATCATGATAAAAAAATTACAATAATGGAATCAGGTTTACCCCTTATTCTAACATGATATATCATGATACTAAACATTATAAAATTCATTGGAGCTCTATATAATCTTGGAGCACCCATCACTTTCATTTCATTACCATGCTTATGTGGGCCACATAGATCATACAACATGGATTCATTCATCATAATGTTTTATTATATGACCAAGAAGTGTGGAATACATACATGTAGGTAAAAATTCTAATAATTTTAAGTGTATTAATTTTTAAACCATTGATATGAAATGGGTATGGTATTCACTACACAATTGTTTTGGCATGAAAAATCATAGTAAAATTTCGAAAGCATAACATCATCTCTTAAAAATTCATAAAATGGGTTGATGGGAGTAAAAGGGGTGTATAATTAGTTGGAAATAAAATTTTAAGTAACAGGGACATGTAAATATATATCCCAACATTAGGAATTTTAAATATAAGGCATAAAAAAATTAATAAACTTTAATAAAAAGAAGATTGATAGGATTCCTTACTAAATTTTAGCATAGTAGTGGTTGTACATAAAGGTTCATCAGAGGGATTTAATGAGAGGGAAAGTGGTATATAATCATTTAGACAAAAAATTAAATTAATGGGGATATTTAAGAACATATCACAACATAAAAAATGGTAATTAAACTTCATATCATAAAAGAGGTTCTTGAATAAAAAGGAGAGAGGGAGATCCCTTACCTTGAGAGTGTGAATTAAAATGATTAACAACATATTCTTGAGAGAATGGGGGAACCATTAGAGGACTCTAGTGAGGGTATGATAGAGTAAGTATGTACTCTATGAAATTTTAGGGAATATGAAAGGGACATTGGGTGGTTTTATATAGTAAAAGAGTGGATAATTCTTTATCATTTCTCAAACTTAGGTTTTGGACTCTATATAATAAACTAACCAAAACCGCCAACCTTACCATGGGATTTACCATATTTTCTAAAAAATAAATATGGATTTGAAAATTTTATATGAAAAGGGACTAACTTATTAAAATATTACCCCTTTTTATGCGGAGGTGAGTCATACTGTTATAGAAATGATTTTAAAAATTTAAAATATATTAATGGTTTTAGAGGATTGATAGAGGCTTTATAAAATAAATTAAATAAACATAAAATCAAATTATTTTAATGGTAATTTTTTTTGAGGATAACCTTTATAGTATTTATTACATATCTTTTGGGTCATTATGATGTCATAATACACAACGTATATTTATATGGTATTTAATTTTTACCCGAAAATTTGACTATCTTAAAAAATTATGAAAAATTCACCATTGGATAATTCCAATGTTATAATTCAAAAAGTAATATTAATTATATCAAAATAATTTAATAAATATGTGTATTTTCACTTTTAAAATAATAATCATCATTTATTGAGAAATGCTGGGTTTTTTTGACAATAATAGTTTTTGAACCCTTATAAAAATTACATTTGACATTTTACAAATTATATGATCATTGATATTAAATAAAAATTATTTCATAATAACATTTTGTTAATATAATATTTATTCAAAAATCCATTAATTAAAATAAATTCCTTAATTGACATTCAAGATTATCCAAAAATACAATTTTTGTTTTATTGTATAAAAAAATAATTTATAAAGTAACAATAAGAATAAAATATGAATATTATAATATTAATAAAGATAAAATATGAATATTCATATTATTATGTTCTTAATACATATCCCTTTAAAACACCATAAAACACCCTAAGGTTAAGGTTCCAGATCGTGATAATTTCATGGGGTGGTTCAACGTACATGGTTTGATCCATGATCTCGATGAACTTGAACTTCTCCTGTAAAAATTTTCTCTCATACTCAAGATTTTGAATCCCGAATTGGATTTGGTAAGGGAAATATCCCAAATACTATATCTCCCTTATAATCTCTTATAAATGGGATTTATTGGTATGATCCTACTAGTTGAGGCCATCACTTCCTTTGTCCGTGTCAATTGGATTTATTAAAACCCTATATTTATACTAATCCTACGGTCACTATTCCATGACTATATTATCAAAGGTAATGATTCTTAATGGTATTTTAATCTTATAGGATATAATAAAACCAAAAAAGGGAACATGTTTTCTATATCCAAAATATATAATAATATATTTAATTAAATCACAAGTAGAATTTTATTTATAACAATTTGGGTTGTTACAATCTTCCCTCATTCATAAAATTTTCCATCAAAATTTTATTTTCATTCACTAAAACAGATGAGGGTAATTTAGTTTCATCACTTCCTCTGGTTCCCACATAGCTCCTTAAAACTTGTTGTTTCTACACATCACTTTGACCAGTTGCATTGTCTTATTCCATTGAACTTTGTCTCTATGATCTAAGATCTTCAACATCTCCTCATTATAAGAAAAGTCATTCTCCAATGGTACAAACTATATATTGAGTACATGTGAGGGGTTGGTTATGTACTTAATCAAGATGGATACATGGAATACATCATGTAATTGAGATAGGTTAGGTGGGAGTGATAGTCGATTGGCCACCACTCCAATGTGGTCAAGGATCATGAAGGGGTCCATGTATATTAGATTAATATTTCCCTTAGTTATAAATATCATTGATTTATTCCATGAAGATATGTTGAGGAATAAATTTTCTCTAACATTAAACTCTAGGTCTCATTGATGATTTTCAGGATAGCTCTTCTATCGACTCTAAGCATCGCTAATGTGTTTCTGAATGGTTTTATCCTTTTCCACCATTTCCTTTACCATTTCAAGATCTAAAAGTCTCCATTCCCCAACATCATCCCAATAAGAAGGTGTTCTGTTCCTCTTCCTGTAAAGGGTTTCATAGGGAGCCATTTGAATTCTTGCGTTAATACTACTATTATATGAGAACTCAATTAGAGGAAGATATTTATACTATCCTCCTTTAATTCAATTGATCATGCTATCAACATATCCTCAAGTTTCTGGATAGTCCTCTCATATTGGAAATCCATTTTAGGGTGATAATCCATCCTCCTTATTCATATTGTCCCACGAATTGTTTTCTTGGATATCTAGATACATCTTTGTGCTTCTAGGATGGATAGAGACGGTCGATCTATGTGAATCATCCAAAAAATCCTTCTTTAATTCAGGATTTGATAGTATAAATAGTCTTGAACCAAATCTTACCACTCCTTATTCAATAAAATTAAATTATGAGTATTTTTTGTTTCTTATAGTTTCCACTTTATTCTAAATTTCCACACCATATATTTGATCATCCTTTATCTTCTTATAAAGGGCTAATTGAGAAATAATTTTTGAAAGTCTTGGTGATGATAATTCTGTGATGGTTCCCATGTCTATCCTTTCAAATCTATGAAGATTAGAACCCTCTTAATTGTCAACAATGATAGAATTTTTGGATCCTTTATTCTTATAGATTATTCCACTTTATTCTATCTCCTAGGATGGTAGTGATTAGAACAGTGATAGTCCTTGATCAGCACTAACAATATTCATGTGTTCATATTTAACTCTTTCTCTTTGAATATATAGTTTAGGATTTTTTGATCATTATATATTTCACACTTCTCCCAAAAGATATAATGCCACCATATTTTCAAAGAAAATACCACTATAAAAAACCCCATATCATTATTTGGGTAGTTTTTTTCATGAACTTTAAACTACCTTTAAGAAAAGGCTATCACTTTTCCATTTTGAATCAACACACAACCCAAGACCTTCTGTGAAGCATCACTAAATACTACCAAAAGTTCTCCACTTGTGGGTAGTGTGAGTATAGGTGCATTGATAAGTTTCTTTTTTAACTCATTGAATCTCTCTTTACATTCATCATTCCAAGGAAACTTGACTCCCTTTTGGGTTAGCTTTGTTGTTGGTTTTAACAATCACAGAAATTTCTCACAAATCGATGATAATACCCAGCTAATATAAGGAAACTATGGATATCTGTCATAGATATTAGCCTAAAAAATCCTTTAATTTCATATATTTTTAAGGTTCGATAGATATCCCATTGATTATGATTATGTTCCCAAAGAATGTGACTTTATTTAACTAGAAATAACATTTGATGTATTGGGCATAAAGCTTCTCCTTTCCCAAGGTCTTTAGCATAGTACTCAGATTTTTCTCATACTACTCATTTATTTGGGATTATATTAGAATATTTTCTATAAATAATACCACAAATTTTTCTAGATAATACCAAAGGATCAATTAATCATGTTCATGAATATTTCTAGAGCATCAGTGAGTCTGAATCACGTTACTATAAACTTATAGTGCTCATACCTTGTATGAAAAGTAGTCTTGGAGATATCCTCCTTCTTCACCCTAACTTGGTAATATCCAAACATCATATCCACCTTTTAGAATTATTTTAATCCATGTATATGGTTGAAAAATTCATCAATATATGGAGTAAGATACTTTTTCTTTATCATGATCTTGTTCAGTTTATGATAATCAATGTATAGGTGCATTGACCCATCATTTGTTTTGACAAAGAAGACTAGTGCACCCCATGGTGAAGCACCTGGGTGCATCAAACCTTTTTCCATGTTCTCTTATAATTATTTTTCATCTCTTCAAGTTCCAAAAAAACCATTCAATATAGTGTCTTGGATAATAGTAACACCCCGGGTATATGCTCAATTGAAAATTCAACCTCTCATCAAGGTGGAATAATAGGAAATTATTTAGGAAACACATCAGTGCATTCCATTACAATGGGAATGTCTTCAAGTATGATTATTTCCTTAGACTCAATAATTTGAGCTATATATGGTTTATCATAGGAAAATAATATCCATCCTAGTGAAACCTTACAATTTATGTTGGATTTATAAAAGGAAATACAATCTGTGCCCATAAATGTATAAAATTAAACCGAAGGGAGTATGAAAGGGTTCACTAGGATGTTCACCCAATATATTTTGATAGGGGAGGAGTTATATACTTGGGATAAAATAATTTTCCATTTTTTATTTTCACCAACAGAACTAATTCCATGATTTGTGGTGGTTTTTGAATAGTTCTACTAAAATATCTTGATATGAAGGAATTATAAAAGCTATAATCAAAAAGTACATTCACTATTATTGAGTGAATAACTATGTTACCTTTCACCACTTTGTTTTTATGATCCACCACAACAGTTGTGATTAAAAAACTCTCTCTTGATACCTTGGATGTTGTTGATTGTCTCCAAAAACACTTGGCTTAGTTAATTTGTTTAAAAATTACACTGGTACCTTGCAATGTAAGAAATGAAAAATTTGTTTAGGTTTGACCAAATAATTCATGTTTTCCATTGTATTGGTGGGTTTCTTCTGTTGGTAATCACTGTCTAGGTGTCTTTACTTTCTGCACCTGAATCATTTCCTCACCCCCTTAGGAAATTTCTGAGGTAATTATTTCCAAACATTTGACATGTGGGATGTTGAAATTTCTTGGCACCGCTATATTTCTCCAGTAGAATTATAGAATTAAACTAGACTTTCTGCTTCTTATTGCCAGGAAACCCTTGAGATTCTCCGATCTCAATTTTTTTTTACTTTAAGGGAACATTATAAAATTTAAACCTAGATTTCAAACTCATTGATAACTATTGATTTTTGTAGATGAGGTTTTATCCCACCAAATAAGTGGTCAACCATGTATTTTTGGGAAATGAAAAATTCAGATGTGTATCATGAAAGTCTTATCATGTTTTCCTTGTACACCCTGATAGATTCATCATCTCTTTTCTTGAGGTAAAAGAAATATATTTCCATTTTCTATTACAGAGTGTGAGAAAAATATTTATTAATTTTTTTTATAGAATTCATTCCACCCATAATTTTGATCTCTTACACAGGATTTGTATTCCTGATGAACATACATGACAATTCAGCTTCCTCTTCTACATGATAAAAAAGTATGACTTTCTCTTTCACTTAACATTGAAGGATGAAGAAGATATTCTCAATGGATTTGATTCATTGTTATACAATTATGGTATCCAATTATCCATTTAAAGGTAGAGGCCTTTGTTTCATAATTTTGTTAATTGAAGTTTGTTATTTCTTAAGAGGATTTGGGAACTCCTCATAATCCAGGTTTTTATTTAGAATATGATTTAGCCAAGAGATTATCATCACAAAGTTTTTAATTCCTTCTCCCATTAAGTTGGGAATATCATTAGGGTAGTCATCACATTTACAATTACATTGGTTGTCTACCCTATTCCTCTTGTTTTCATCAATTGGATCGAATAAAAGAAAAATTATGGGTGATTAATTTTAAACTATTAAATTCCTAGAAGAGAATCCAATGACATTAAATAGATAAATTATAAATTAAATGTATTAATTTAACTTATTAATTTGTAGGATTAATTCTATGTTATCCATGATCTATTTCCTAACATATAATCTTATGGGATTTTTTTTATTTCTATAATAATGGTTTTTAATGAGATTATGAATTTACCAAATCATATCCCACATTAGTGTCAAACTAGGTGTGAAGCAAAGCATGTTTTCATGTACCAGTTCCCAATCAAGTCTAGCTCAATCTGGTGTTTTTGGGTTTTACCCCTATGTGAATTTACTTCAGATCCACATCAACTTTTAGTATCTAGAATTTAGGGGTTTCTTTATACATAGTTTTATTCCTAGGGATTTATCTAGAGTTTTCTTGTAACACCCCTAGATATTATGAAAAATATTTTTTTAATTTCATTAATGTATTATGTTGTATGCTACACTAAAAGGAGCTTGCACAACATGGATCCTTGACATGCCTTGCATTACACGCAATCACGACCTTCCTCGATAGCGTGTGTAGTACGCAATAACGAGTATCACTAAACAACAATATGCTATTAAAATATTATTAAAACTAGCCGTTATGAATAGTAATAACAACTTTTTGAAATATTGTAAATTTTATTTTTCAAAATGGACTTCTTTTTTGGATTTGGAATATTAAAATTAGCTTAGGGTAAAATTCTGGCACTTTTCAGATAACTTTCATTTTCTGATGAATAGTGAAAATTACTAAATTTTAATTAAAACAACCTTTTTAATCGAAATAATTAATAGTGACAAATTATTAATTTGAGTGGTTTTAAAGTATATTTAGAATATATTTTTACAATTTAATACAATGTTGGTCATTGGATGTAATTTCACATTTAAACCAGACATAAACAAGTGTCAATCTTTTGAAAGTTATTATCTCTTAAGAACATGCTATTTGTTTTGACGATGTGAATTAATTTTTAAATTAAGTAATGCAACTGATATGTTTTGAATTTGGTAAAATAGACATTATTTTTCAGTTCATAATATCAAATATAGCTTAGGTCTAATTTTTGGTATTTTTCTGGAAACTTTCATTTTTTGATGAATAGTGAAACCAGTAAGTGGTAGTTAAAAAAATGAATTTTTCATAAAACGTAATTTTACCGCTTCTGTGAGTAGAATTTCAAAAATCTGAGAGACACAGTTGATGTCAGTAAGTAAAATTTGGTTCAATGAGATGAAAATAATTTTTGGTGAATAGTAACATTTTACTTTTTTTACCACGGTTAAAAGTAAATAGGGTAATTAAGGGTAAAAATGATATTATTATTACCCTAACACATGTCCTAATTCTATTGGATAAGTGTAATTCGACCAAAAACAACCTTAGGACTAAAATATGACCATTTAGGCCCACTTGGATTAGATTAGGACATTTATTATTAATTTATTTAAAGAAGGGTTAAAATAGTTAAAATCAAAGTTTAATAAGTATATCATTTTTATTATAGGGTTATTCATAAGATAAATTGGACTATAAATATTCATTAGAAATCTAAAAATATTTCCTACATAATGTTATTTTATTTTTAATTTTTAGACATTAAATAATTTAATTTATTTATGACACAAAGATGATACTGTAATTATCTTATTAATGAAATATTGACATAATTGATGTTATAAATACCAAAATAAATGTAATTTGAGACTTTATATGAATTCCACTACTTATCTAGGTTAATATGACATGTTATTATTGAATTAAGTAACTTTTTTCAAGCTATGAATTCTGTTATGATTTTCACAAAAATCAATTACTAAATAGTGTCAAAATTGACATAAAATAGTTTTTAAAACAAATATTATATTATTAATTGATATTTTATTCCTAAAAATATATGTTTCGTCCAAATGACTTAGATAAGGTTATATATATTAATAATAAACAACTTGGGGTTCGTTTGGCTTCTTATAGTAAGTTTATTAACCTTATAGTGTAAGAACAGAAAAATACACGGTAAAAGTAAAATTATCTAACTTAATGTTAAATCTAAATGATAAGGTTCAAATAGGAACCTAAACTTGTCTAAATTCTTTTGGATGAGATTATTTCTACCCATACACACATTAGTTTTTAAATAAATTAATTTGGAGCTATTTAGAACCGAATTTGTCTTTATAATAAATTAATATTTTTAGTTATTCCAAAGGTGCCCCTCTCCTCCCTTATAAAAGGGCACCTCCTCCCTCTCTTCCTCACACCACTTTGAGCCTTCAAGCTCGGCCAAACCCTGAAAAATTATCTTCTCCACTTCCCTAGAAACATCCTAAAGGTCCTTGTCTTCTTCAAAGACCACTTTTAGTGCCCTAATAGGAGGACTCAAAGAGGCGCTTCAAAGAAGAGGTAATGTCTGTTACCGATTCTTTCAACTTTATTTCTTCTTCCACTTCTTCTTCTAAGGTTGTTTCATTATGAAGTAATAAAATCAGTATCACTCTTATACTGATATTTTATTATAAGTATGAAACAACCCTATTTCATCATCTAACCATCCTACGGAAAATGAAATCACCGCGCGTGCGTACGTATGGAATACCGTCTCCACGCCGTGGTGTAATCTATTTTCCAACACCACCTTACTTGGATGGGTATAATGGTGTAATTAATAACTATATATGATTATTGTAAAGTGATATTGATTATTAAATAGTAAACATACACTCCAATACAATTCCACGATTCTGAGAATGATATCTTCGCTTGTGCATACGTACGGACTACCGTCTCCACGATGCGATGAGATTTATTCTCCACGTTAACCATTCATGAATGATTATAAAGTATATATAATAAGTAATCATGAAATATATGAAATAATAATGATACTGGATTTATGTGTATATATATTTATGTAATCTACTTAATTCCATTCAATTGAATAAGGAAATGAAAACAACATTCATGTGTACATACGACCTACGGTCTCCATGAACGGTGTATTTCCTTCCATTTACTGATCTATTATATATATGTATATTCTGAATATATATTATATATAAATCATGTTTTATATTCTAGAATTAAGTAATCATGATCTAAGTAATCATATGAATAATTACAAGTCAAAACACGGACGACAAATGAAACGATTTTACCCAAAACGCTTTTTAACATGGAATTTACAAAAGAACGGGTAAAATAAAGTCATAAGTGAACAATATATGATATCATAACAATGAGTATGATTCTGGAATAATTCAATGACATTATTTAAATCATTATACAGGATATTTGGACACTTATGAAGCAAATCGAACCTAAGGTAAGGGAAAATCTCACAATCTCATTTTTATCCGAGATTGTTTATATACTTCAGAATTTACAGGGGAATATTTTATCATCCACATGCATGTTTCCTTAATATGTAATATTATTTCCATCCACCTACAATTTTTTAAATCAAATTTTACCCTTCGGTGAGTTTTTAGTAAAAGATATGAAAGGAATCTTTTGTCGTTTTTTTTCGTACGAGGTACTTTTTGACTTTTCCGACAAAAGTACGAGAATAATGTTTTTTTAACTTATATGACATGAATGTATTTTTAAAGCATTATTTCCAAGAAGCTTCCATTACATGTTTTCATGTTTATTTTTAATAAACTTCTTTTAGTTTATAATTGTATGACATGTTAAGAAAGAAAAAGTGTTTTTGAAGTAGAAAGGATATTTTCCTCAAGAATGGAATTCAAGTGTTTTATAAAAATTATTTTCCATCTAAGATAATAAATGGTTCTGTTTCTATCCCTATTATTACATTAATTTGATTATGTTGTGATGGAATTATTTTTATGAATTCCTTTATCTTATATGAATTTTTTTATGATGTCACGATGTTTAAGATTCCCATTTTTATTACATGGGTTATGTAATGATGTATGATTTATGATTTTGTGGCACACATAAGAATGGTATCATTATGAGATGGGAGGGACCTATATCTCCCTCCAATGCATTGGGTAATGATTTTATATCTCATGAGATAGACATGGCTGGAATGGCAGGTTAAACCAGTTCAGTGAAACATGACTGAAACGAGGAGTGAACTCAGTTCAGAAATGGAATTTGTCCACTAAGATAGTCTTGGCAATGAGTCTTGACTAATAAGAAATGATTCAATATGATTATGTGTGTATGACACAAAGTTTCATGTTTTATGTTATGATTATTGGTATTACATTTCACTACTATGATTTATCCCATGTTATGATATTATGATCTCTTTTGCAGGTTAAGATTTCCAAAATGTTATGTTCTTATGAATATGATGTGATTGATATTTCTTTTGTTTACCCTTAATGAGCATTTGAGCTCAACCTTTTATGTTTTCTTTTCCCCAATATATAAATAAAGATTTTAGGTAAAAAAAGGGAACATATTTATGGGAGATGTTGAAGATCTTTCACCATAATTAGAAGATTATATTACGAGTTTCCAAAGACACTAAAATATTACGGTCCTTGTGTGTGTGTTTCTGTTATGTACTAAGTATTCCGCAAAAGTAATGTAATGTCCATGTATGTTAAGATTCGTGTCTCTACAGTTGGTATCAGAGAAAAGGTTTAGTCAACCTTAGGAAACTAGGATGCGAGAACTTTAGAGAGATCCCTAGAGATATTTCTAAGGTATGTCTAGGGATGTCCCTAAGGTTAAGTATAAGTATAGGTTATTCTACTAGAATTACGGTAACCCAAGATGTTAGATATTGAAGTTACTCCCCCATTATTATATTGTTTTCCCTAGCGTGATTTTTGCCTCTCACACTATTCTTTTTGGGTTTTAGATGATGGCTGGAACCCGAAGGAACCGTGTTGATCAATGTAATGGACAATGCAATGATTGTCCCCCTGAACAAACAAATTTTATGGGAGATGGAGTGCAAAATCTTATTGCTATACTTACTCAAGCTATCAATCATTCTGGACTTCCAAATGAGTAGAGAAGGGAACAATATTCTATTGAGTCCTTCATGAGGCAACTTCCACCTTCTTTCAGTGGGTATTCTGATCCACTTGTTGCTGAACAATGGATAATTACCACTGAAAAGATATTTTCAGTTCTTCAATGTTTTGAACATGATAAAGTCATCTTAGTAGTGTATCATTTGGAAGGTGATGCTAATCAATGGTGGAATATTATCAAGAATATGAGGCCAAGAGATGAAATTGAGTCCATGGAATGGGACAAGTTCAAGAACTTATTTTCCAATAATTACTTCCCTCGTACTATTCGAACAAAGATAAAGAAGGAGTTTCTTGAACTAAAGCAAAAGGATGATGAATCTGTTGGTATATACGAAGCGAATTTGACAAGGCTTACAAGGTATGCATCTAGATTTATCATCCAACCTGAAAGTAAAGTTGATCGATTCTTCAGTGGCTTAAAACCAAATAATCAAAGGGAATTAGCTATAAGAGACTTCAGTAGCTATGAAGAAATTGTGCGTTGTGCTATCAAGGTAGAAATGGAAGTTGGTGTTACTTATCCATCTCATAGTTTTGACAAGAAACGAAATATGGAGTTCAAGGAGAAATCTCAGAATAATGGTGAAAAGAAGATGAATGTTTCCTTGTGCTCAAAGTGTGGAAATAAGCATGGTGTATATTGTCTTAAAGGGACTAGAAAATGTTTTAAGTTTGGAAAAGAAGGTCATCGAGCAGCTGAGTGTCGAAGTAATAGAAAAAGGGTTTCTAATGATGTGAATAAAGAAAAGACTGCAAAGAACGCACCACCAGCACTTCAATGCTTCAAGTGCAAGTAAATGTGGCATTATGCTAATAAATGCCCTAATCCAAGGGTTAGGGATGATCGACATGAGCAAACACTTAAGGCAAAGGACAAAGGGAAGTAACATGCGATCACTATTGGTGATGCTGAATATGACAACGATGTGGTGGAATGATTAAGTGTTAATGTAATGGGATTACAAAATAATTATGTATATAGTATTGTGGAATATTGGAATATTTATGTATTGGTCTATTGTGGTTTTCAATAATTTTATGGTACCGGTAACCATGTAAAGTGATTGAGATATTTTTGGTAAGCAGATGATATGCGCATAATAAAGGGATAAGAAGATAATGAGATGTTTGATTGTATTCATGATATCATGATTGATATAAGGACTAAGTGATATCATGGTATGAGTATAAAGAATTTTGAGGATTTTGGTTTGTGGAAAGTGTTAACTTTTAACTGTATTAATGTTTTCACTAAGGATCGATGGGTATTCATTCTTCAAGAGAATACATGATTAAGGTATTCACATGTTTGTAATTTGACCAACAAGATATATCTTATGATATATGGGGGATAAATGATGGCATTCACGTGATTGTTATGTGACATTTCAAGTAATCATTTTCTTTATACTATGATCTTAGACCGAAGTATTTTAGATAAGCCTAAAGATTGGAATGGATTATGTTGGACATAAGTTAGGATAGAACGTTTTTCGATATTATTGATGGGATGTTATAGTAATATAGCTTCAGAAAATGGAGAACCTTCAGGACGGGCGACAACCCATCGCGTCGGACAAGGCTGTGGGAATCGAACCCACAACCGAAGTGCGACTGACCTTTATCGCCTACCAATGGCCTACAGGAAGTCCCTGTTTAGTAGAAACTAGTTTTATTATATTAAGCAGTATTATATATGAAGTATAAGTCCATTTTAGGAACCATATATGATTAATCTCACTATAGATGGACATACATATTTTTTGATAACTTTTCTAACCTTTTGTTTGAGACAGATGGAATGACCCCTCATTCTATCACATGATCTGCTAACACATCACGAATGAAAAATTCAACTTCATTTATTTAAAATATGAAGTTGAAATTGTCCAAAGAATGACTAACGGTGAGACTATACCAAAATCACGAAAGTTTTTATTCTAATTCCAATTTCATCAACTTTAGGGAAATGATCTTGAAAACCAAAAATGTTTTCCTAGTGCTCTTATATCTGATGAATCAGAGGGTACCTTATATCGTCACAAATTTATGGCTTTTATATTGCTGGATTTTCCATAGCCAGGTTCTCTACCACTCTCCATCAGAACATGATGGTTAGATTTCTCTTCCATATCAATATTTTCACCTATGTGGAAACCCAATGATTTGTTTATTTGGGTAACCGTTACGTTTGATACTTTTGTTTTTAAAGATTGGTTTTGGTATTCCTTTTTACGATGTGGGTTTATATTAAAGAATCTTTCGAGTAGTAAACCATTTATAACCCCGACGAATTTCGAGGGAGAAATTCATTTTAAGGGGGGTAGAATGTAACACCCCGAGATTTTATGAAAAATATTATTTTTAATTTGATTAATGTCTTGTGTTGTACACTACACTAAAAGGAGCTTTCAAAACATGAATCCTTGACTTTCCTTGCATTACACGCAATCACGCCCTTCCTCGATAGCGTGTGTCGTACGCAATACCGAGTTTCACTAAACAACAATATGCTATTAAAATATTATTAAAACTAGCCATTATGAATAGTAATAACCACTTTTTGAAATATTGTAAATTTTATTTTTCAAAATGGACTTCATTTTTGGATTTTTAATATTGAAATTAGCTTAGGGTGAAATTTTTGTACTTTTCGGATAACTTTCATTTTCTGATGAATAGTGAAAATTACTAATTTTTAATTAAAAACAACCTTTTTAATCGAAATAATTAATAGTGATAAATTATTAATTTGAGTGGTTTTAAATTATATTTAGAATGTATTTTTACAATTTAATACAATTTTGGTCATTGGATGTAATTATACATTTAAACCAGACATAAAAAAGTGTCAATCTTTTGATAGTTATTATCTCTTAAGAACACGCTATTTGTTTTGACGATGGGAATTAATTTTTCAATTAAGTAATGAAAATGATATGTTTTGAATTTGGTAAAATAGAAATCATTTTTCAGTTCATAATATCAAATATAGCTTAGGCCTAATTTTTGGTATTTTTCTGGAAACTTTCATTTTTTGATTAATAGTGAAACCACGAAGTGGTAGATAAAAAAATGAATTTTTCATAAAACTTAATTTTACCGCTTCTGTGAGTGGAATTTCAAAAATCCGAGAGACATGGTTGATGTCAGTATGTAAAATGTGGTTCAATGAGATGAAAATAATTTTTGGTGAATATTAACTTTTTACATTTCTTTACCACGGTTAAAAGTAAATAGGGTAATTAAGGGTAAAAATGATATTATTATTACCCTAATACATGTTCTAATTCTATTGGATAAGTTTAATTCGACCAAAAACAACCTTAGGAATAAAATATGACCATTTAGGCCCACTTGGATTTAATTAGGACACTTATTATTAATTTATTTAAAGAAGGGTTAAAATAGTTAAAATCAATGTTTAATAAGTATATCATTTTTAATATAGGGTTATACATAATATAAATTTGACTATAAATATTAATTATAAATCTAAAAGGATTTCCTACATAATGTTATTTTATTTGTAATTTTTAGACATTAAATAATGTAATGTATTTATGACACAATGATGATGAAATAATTATCTTATTAATGAAATATTGACATAATTGATGTTATAAATACCAAAATAAATGTAATTTGAGACTTTTTATGAATTACACTAATTTTATAGGTTAATATGACATTTTATTATTGATTTAATTAACTTTTTTAGAACTAATCATTCTGTTATGAGTTTCACAAAAATCAATTACTAAATAGTGTCAAAATTGACATAAAATAGTTTTTCAAACAAATATTATATTATTAATTGTTATTTTATTCCTAAAAATATAAGGTTAGGCCAAATGACTTAGATAAGGTTATATATATTAATAATAAACAACTTGGGGTTCTTTTGGCTTCTTATAGTAAGTTTATTAACCTTATAGTGTAAGAACACAAAAAGACACAGTAAAAGTAAAATTATCTAACTTAATGTTAAATCTAAATGATAAGGTTAAAATAGGAACCTAAACTTGTCTAAATTCTGTTGGATGAGCGGATTTAGACCCATACCCACCTTATCTTCGAAATAAATCAATTTGGAGCTATTTAAAACCGAATTTGTCTTTATAATAAAATAATATTTTTAGTTATTCCAAAGGTGCCCCTCTCCTCCCTTATAAAAGGGAACCTCCTCCCTCTCTTCCTCACACCACTTTGAGCCTTCATGCTCGGCCAAATCCTGACAAATTCTATTCTACACTTCCCTAGAAACATCCTAGAGATCCAGGTTTTCTTCAAAGACCAATTTTAGTTCCCTAAGAGGAGGACTCAAAGAGGCGCTTCAAAGAAGAGGTAATGTCCGTTACCGATTCTTTCAACTTTATTTCTTCTTCCACTTATTCTTATTAGGTTGTTTAATTATGAAGTAATAACATCAGTATCACTAATATACTGATATGTTATTATAAGTATGAAACAAACCTATTTCACCATCTAACCATCCTATATAAAACGAAATCACCGCGCGTACGTACGTACGAAATACCGTCTCCACGCCGTGGTGTAATCTATTTTCCACCACCACCTTACTTGGATGGGTATAATGGTGTAATTAATAACTATATATTATTATTGTAAAGTTATATTGATTCTGAAATAGTAAACATACACTCCAATACAATTCCACGATCATAAGAATGATATCATCGCTCTTGCGTACGTACGGACTACCGTCTCCACGACGCGATGAGATTCATTCTCCACGTTAACCATTCATGAATGATTATAAAGTATATATAATAAGTAATAATGAAATATATGACATAATAAAGATACTATATTTATGTGTATATATATGTATATCATCTACTTAATTCCATTCAACTCAATAAGGAAACGAAAACAACTTACATGCGTACGTACGGCCTACCGTCTCCATGAACGGTGTATTTCTTTCCATTTACTGATCTATTATATATATGTATATTATGAATATCTATTATATATAAATCATGTTTTATATTCTATAATTAAGTAATCATGATCTAAGTAATCATATGAATAATTACAAGTCAAAACACATACGACAAATGAAACGATTTTACCCAAAACACTCTTTAACATGGAATTTAAAAAAGAATGGGTAAAATAAAGTCATAAGTGAACCATATATGATATCATAACAATGCGTATGATTCTGGAATAATTCAATGACATTATTTAAATCATTATACAGGAGGTTCAGACACTTACGAAGCAAATCGGACCTAAGGTAAGGGAAAATCTCGCAATCTCATTTTTATCCGAGATTGTTTATACTTCAGAATTTACGGGGGAATATTTTATCATCCACATCCATGTTTCCTTAATATGTAATATTATTTCCATACACCTAAAATTTTTTAAATCTAGTTTTACCCTTCGGTGAGTTTTTAGTAAAATATATGAAAGGAATCTTTTGTCGTTTTTTTTCGTACGAGGTACTTTTTGACTTTTCCGACAAAAGTATGAGAAGAATGTTTTTTTAACTTATACGGAATGAATGGATTTTTAAAACATTATTTCCAAGAAGCTTCCTTTACAAGTTTTCAAGTTTATTTTTAATCAACTTCTTTTAGTTTATAATTGTATGACATGTTAAGAATGGAAAAGTGTTTTTGAAGTAGAAAGGATATTTTCCTCAAGAATGGAGTTCAAGTGTTTTATCAAAATTATTTTCCATCTAAGATAATAAAGGGTTCTGTTTCTATCCCTATTATTACATTAATTTGATTATGTTGTGGTGGAATTATATTAATGAATTCCATTATCTTATATGAATTGTTTTATGATGTCACGATGTTTATGATTCCCATTTTTATTACATGGGTTATGCAATGATGTATGATTTATGATTTTGTGGCACACATAAGAATGGTATCATTATGAGATGGGTGAGACCTATATCTCCATCAAATTCATTGGGTAAAGATTTTATATATCATGAGATAGACATGGCTGGAATGGCAGGTTAAACCGGTTCAGTGAAACAGGACTGAAACAAGGACTGAACTCGGTTCAGAAATGGATTTTGTCCACTAAGATAGTCTTGGCAATGAGTCTTGAATAATAAGAAATGATTCTCTATGATTATGTGTGTATGCCCAGAAGTTTCATTTTTTAAGTTATGATTATTGGGGTTACATTTCCCTACTATGATTTATCCCATGTTATGATATTATGATCTCTTTTGCAGGTTAAGATTTCCAAAATGTTATGTTATTATGAATATTATGTGATTAATATTTCTTTTGTTTACCCTTACTGAGCATTTGAGCTCACCCTTTTATGTTTTCTTTTCCCCAGTATATAAAGAATGATTTTAGGTAAAAAAAGGGAAGATCTTTATGGGAGATGTTGAAGATCTTTCACCATGATTGGAAGATTATATTCCGAGTTTCCAAAGACACTAAACTATTACGGTCCTTGTGTGTGTGTTTTTGTTATGTACTATGTATTCCGCAAAAATAATGTAATGTCCATGTACGTTAATCTTAGGGTCTAAACATTTCTAATCCTAATACCAAAAATAACTAAACCTTTTATTTGATACTTACTATAATAACCCTGCACTTATAATAATTTATTTCATGTTTTTTGCATAATATTAGACATAATATAACCCATAAGATTGATAAGTCTAGTGTATTTTGGAATTAGGGACATTACACAACAAATAAAAACAAATATTACATTATCTTTATTCAAAATAACATTAACATGTTCATAATATTACATCTTACATAAACTGCATGGAATAACCTGGGGACATACATAAGAAAGGGGTGAGGTATAAAGCCTAGTAATGAAATAAAAATGGTATATCATGAAGAAATTAATACATGTTAGAAAATAGTAATATCAATGGGGAATACACTGAATGATAATCATAAATATAAACAGTCAGGCATGATGTGGCATTATAACCATAAAGGCAACATGGGAAATGTGTCAACACCTTAATACATTGCATAAAAAATTTAGGTGAAGGATAAATTCCAAGAAACAATGATGGAAAGAGTCACATAAAGGAATCATGTTTAATCCCTATCCCAAGAATATGTCTCATGATTCTAAACATTACATAATTAATTGGAGCGCTATATAATTCAGGGAGAACCCGTCACTTTCATTTAGTTTCTATGCTTATGTATGCCACATAGATCATACAACATGGATTCATTAATTATCATGTATTATAAAAAAATCAAGGAGTGTGGAATACATACATGTGGGTCCCAAGTAAAATAATTATATGTGTATAAAGTTGAACAACCTTGATTGTAAATGGGTATGGTATTCACTAAACAATTGTTTTGTTATGCCTAATTATGGTGACATTTCAGTAACATAACAACACCACTTAAAAATCACTAAAATTGTTTGACGAGATGAAAGTGGTATCTCATAATTTATAAATCAAATGGTATGTAATAGGGACATGGAAAGACATATCCAAAAATGAGAAATTGTATATATAAGACATATTTTTTTTAATAAACTTTAATAAAAACGATAATGAGATGATCCCTTACAAAATTTTAGTATGATAACAGGTGTACATAAATGTTCATGCGAGGGATTTAATGAGAGATAAGTGGGTCTATCATCATTTTTAAATTTAATATACATTAATGGGGGTATGGAATAACATATCACAACATGAAAAAATAATAATTAAAAGTCATAACATAAAATCGGTGCTTGAATAAAAATAAGAGAGGGAGATCTCTTACCTTGATTGTGACTTCAAATTCTTGGGATGGACTTTTTGATAGTTGAGGTCACCATGGGTGGATTACTGGGAGGGTATATCAGAGTAAGGATGTTCTAAAAGTACTTTTAGTGAATATAAATGGTATCTTGTGTGAGTTTATATAGGAAACGAGTGGGGAATTCTTTATCATGTCTCAAACTTAGGTTTCAGACTCCATATAATGAAATAACCAAAACCACAAACCTTCCCTTGGTTTATACCATGGTTTCTACTAAACAGGGGTGGTTTTAATTATTTTATAAGTAAAATATCCTAAATTATTGAAATATTACCCTTGATGATGTGGAGGTGAGTCATAATGTTAAAATTTTTTTAAAAACTTGAAGTATTTTAATGGGTTAAGAGGATTTATAAAGGTTTTTTAATCATAATTAAATAAAAATAAAATCACTTTATTTTAAAGGAGAAACATATATTTGTTAGTGTATACCATTTATTGAGTTTATTACATCACTTTTGAGTAATTACTATGTCATAATACAAACTGTATATTTATACGGTATATAATTATTACTTAAAAATTTGACTCTCAAAAAATTATGAAAATTTACCATTGGATAATTTTTATGTTCTTATTCAAAAAATTATATTCATTTTATCAAAAATAATTTTATAAATATTTGTATTTTCAATTTTAAAATAATAATCATCAATTATTGATAAATGTTGGGTGTTTTTGACAATAATAGTTTTTGAACCCTTATAAGAATTATATTTGAATTTATAATAATTATATGATAATTTATATTAAATAAAATTTATTTAATAATTTATTTGTTAAAATATTATTTACATAATAAATACATTAATTAATTAAAATAAATTCATTAATTGACTTCAAATATTACCCAAAAAATCATTTTTTGTTTTATTGTAGAAAAATATAAAATCATTTATAAAATGATGATAAGAAGAAAATATGAACATTATTCTATTGAAAAAAAATCAATATACATGTTCATATTATTGTAGTATTGATAAATATCCTTTTAATACCCTAGAAAACTCTATAAGGGTAAGGTTCATGATGAAGTGACTTTCATGGGGTGGTTCAATGTACATATTTTGGGACCTGATCTCGATGAGGTTGAACTTATCCCGTAAATAGTTTCACTCATGATTAAATTGTTTGATCTCATCTTAAGCTTCCTCAATGGAAAATACAAGAGATGCGATCCCCCTTAGAATATTTTATATATGGGAATCAAAAGGTAAGATCCTTCTGGTTGAGGATATCACTACCTTTGTATCATTCAATTGGATTTGTTTAAACCCTATATTTATACTAATCATGTGATCACTATTCAATGACTATATTATCAAAGATAATAATGCATAACAGTTTTTTAAATATGATAGTATAAAATAGAACTAAATAAGTGTATGTGTTTTCTATATCTATAATATATAATATTTCATTTAATTAATTCACACAAAGGGAATTTTCTTTATAATAGTTTGGGTCATTAAATTTGATCACCTTATGTGTTACATCAACTGGGGTTTAACCATAGATAGTTCCCTTTCCAGGGGTCTTTTTTATAAAATCATATCAATCTTGTGGTGGAGAGGTTACATGAAATGAAAAAATAATTAGGTCATTTTCATAGGTGAGATTACCATGGTAAATGGGTCTCATGTAGGCAAGATGGATCACATGAAAAATTATTTATGGCTTCAATTCGGATAATGGTGACCTATAGTGAAGATGTGTTGGTGGTGGCCTATTTCTAGAGTGCTCCATCAGGGGAAATCCTTATTATGGGTGTTGGAACATGGGTGGTCCGATGAGGTGTGTGGGAAAATTCAACATAGGAAGGGACAAAAAGATGAAATTGGTTGTAAAACCCCAATATTTTATGTTATTAAATTTTTTAAATAAATTTTATCTCTTCAATAGATCATGTTTCACAAAACACCAAGCTTAAGCGAACTCTAAAATATTATTATTCTAACATGAAAATTATAATATATCTATTAAATTGGTGGGAATGAGTAGTATTAACCACATTATGAAATATATAATTTTATAACTCATTGTTAATATTTTAATTTATTCTTATGAAATAAACACATAGTGTTTAGTAAATTCATTTTGTTATTCAAATATACGTTTTCTTCAAAAAGTGATTTTTATTGATTTCTATGAGAAATTAAATAAAATTTAATTTTGAAACTTTTTCAAATTTTATTTGATAAAATGAACATCAGTCTTGGATTCATCATGTCAAAATCATCATAGGATGATTTTTTGATAATTTTCTAAAATGTTTAATTTCTTACTGAATAGTAATAAATGATAATTTTTATAAAACTCTCATTTTATTTATATTTAAAAGTAATTTAATTAATTTAAATTAATATCAAAGTAACTTTAGTAATTTTAGATATTTATAATCTTATTTAAACTGTATTTATACCTTATTTTGGTATAAGTACATTTTTGGGATTAAAAAAACATTTTTCCAAAAAAACTATATTTCGTTGCGTTTTAAAGATTTAATTTGAAATGTAATTTTGAAACATATGTGTGTCAAATTTTTAAAAATGGATTAAAAATTTAGAATCATTGGTAGAAAATTATTATTTATGTTCATTTTCATTTTTAGGCATGAAAAATTTACAGTGGTAAAAAAAGATTTACCGCAGTGTTAGTAAAATAATGTAGTATTGTAAAGTTACTAGGTAAAAGATTAAAATAACTAAAAAATAAAAATTTAACTTTGTGTTTTATGTGTTTCTCAACCTTATACATCCATTGAAACATTAAATATCATCGAAATTCATTAAAATTAATTCCAACCAAATGTGGTTGGCTTTAAATATAAAATAATCATTATTTAATCATTTAAAACCACCCCTCTTCAAGTCTAAATACCACTCCTCACCACCCCATTTATCCTAAAAAGACTTGAAACTATTAAAATATCTTAAAATACTCTCATCCCCACCCTCCCCACTTCCAAGTGATTTTTGTCTAAACCAAAGACCAATTCCAAGTTCCTTAATCGGTCCTTCAAGGAGGTGATATTCAAGAGGAAACTTTGTCATACAACCTCTCTTAATTTATTTTATTTTTGTACAATATATTCACCTCCTTCATCCATAAAATAATAATAACTCCGAAATCATGTTTATAATTAAATTTTATAATTATAATATAATATCTTATACCCATCCCTTTCATAATCTCCTCTTATTCAGAGAAACACAACAGTTGTCCAAATTTTGGCGGTTAACTGGCTCTGTGGATAATGATTTTTCATTTTCCATTACCTCTTCCAAGGCTGATCATAAGAGAATTATTATACTAAAATAAGTTTATAAAATTTATATTATAACTTATTTCTTTTTATTTATCTAATATATAAACATAATGTTAAATACAAAAAAAACTTGTTCGTGCTGGTCGAAAAAACCGTCAAAATAAACAAAACATTTATCGCTAACATTTTTTCAAATCAATCATCCTCATACCATAAAAAATAATTTCATATGAGGCCATTTAATCTTTTTTAATTTAATTAATAAAATTCCATTTTGACTTATGGATTTTTATTTTCATTTAATAATAAAATCTAAAATTATAGAAAAATGAACCGACCATGAAACCATGAAACAAATGCACCTGAAACAATGAAAATAATGAAATATTATTAATGAATGAGTGGAAATATTTCATAAATGTATAATATAAGGAATTAAAAATATGAATATGGTTTTGTAATTAATTAATAAGATTATTTAAAACATTATACGAGAGGTTAAAGTAAACAAAACTAAATGGAACCATGAGGTAAGGGTTTCTCATCTCACTTTTACTTCTACGACACACTTTCCTTATTCACCTCTTATTTCGTGTGTGTGGTTTATATACTGCACTTTGAAAAAACATTTTATTAATCTCATTACCTTAATGCTATTCAATGTTTAATTTGACAATTATAACTTTTATGGGTTTTATGATTGGATTGATTACAAATTTGTAAGGAAATTCTTAACCCAATTTCCATTTTTTGGGTAAAACTCTTACTTCATTTATTATATAATTCTAGGATTATATTTGGAATTTTTTTTGATTATATTATGATTGTATTAAAAATTTTATATATTTAATTATAGATAATAAACACAATCAATTAATTTTATAAATTCTCACATCAATGATATGAAATTTATAGGTGACTTTATTTTAAAAAATATCTCTTCAAAGTTTCCATTAAAAATATATTTTTATTCCATGCCCATGCTTTCTAAAATTAATTCCAAAAATGTTTTTACAATTATTTTATTATTTTATTTAAATTAAATTTTAATCATTTTTTAATTATTTAAAATTGGGTTTAATGATAATTTTTTTGTTTTCTAATAGAGTTTCTTAATGAATTTTTTCAAACAATACAAAAGGAATGTAATTTTTAACTTATACAAAATGAGCAGATTTTCCCACTATCATGGTGAGTCGATTACTTGAAGATTCCTTTACAATATTAAAAGGTTATTTTAAAATAACTTATTTTCCTTTATAATTACATGAAATTTAAAAAAATTAAATAGAAACAATATTTTCCTTAATAATTATTTTAAGGGATCTTTAAAAAAATATTTTATCATTTCAGATAATATAATTTGATGTTACTTATGATCTAGTGGGTTTATTATTCAAGGATAATATTCTTATTATTTTAATTTTAAGTTTATTTTTATGATTTCATGATATTTATGAAAAATATTTCTTTTCTATAGGTTATTCTATGATGAAATGTTTATAAAACCCATTTATTTTCATGGGTTCTGATAAGATGAAATGATTTATGTTCTTGTAGAACACATAAGAATGGTTTTCATTATATGATGGGTAGGACATATATATATCCCTCCAATGAATTTGATAATAATATTATATCTCATGAGATAGAGAGTATTAGAATGGGAAGTGAAACAAGTTCAGTAAGACAAGACTAGAATGGTAAGTGAAACCTGTTCTATAAAGGACTTTTTCTTCTATGATTGTATTGCGAGTGATCCTTGACTAGTATGATGGTTTGGGGGGTGAAACCATTCTGCAATTTTAGTATTAAAAAAGATCATTGACTATTAAGGAATATATTTTCTATTCTTATGTTTATTCCACATTCCATGTCTTATAGCAATGTCATTCTCTCATGGATCACGATTTCTTATGATCATTGTATAATGAACTTATATGACTTATTATATGACTCAATATTATGATATTTTATATTTTCGGTATAATTTTTAAATTTTATGTTCATGTTCATATTTTATCATGGTTATGTTATGATTGATATCTCTTTGTTTACCCTTACTGAGAATCTAAGCTCACACTTTTATTATGTGTATTCTCCCCAAGATATGAAGGATGGTATTAAGTATGACTTTCCAAAAAGGGTTGTAGTTATGAAGTAATAATCCGGATATGTTGTAGATATTTTATGAACAAGTTGTTTTGGATTCCATGATTCTAAAGACACTAAACCCATATGATTAGTCCATGGTTTTGTGAAGTTATGTAATGAATATTAATCTATTCAGATATTGTATCATCACGCATTTCTGGGCCATATAAAATTCTAAGGGAATTTGATTTTTTTTTCATTTGGTGGATGATTCATTTAGTAAATAGAGCTTTAGATTTAAATCCTGAGAGTTGGAACACTTCAATGTGTTGTTTTAAGACTCAAGTAAAGGCCCAATATGTTTCCAAAGTGTCCCATTTAGTTCAGGGAGCACCAGGTGAAGAAATATCAGGTTCTTGAGGGTCTGTGAAGGGTGCATGGTCGGTCAGAAACTATGTTTCCCATAGAATAAAAAAGTGTTGATGCATCAAGGGAGAAAAAATGCCCTACATGGACTACACATGATTTACCCAAATCGTGGCCCTATCCTTCACGACTAGTTTCATTTTGGGAAGTATGCTCACACTATTTATCATATGATTGAAACACAGTTTGGGTAACCATGTGTCACAAACTGTGTGAGATGGGTTCTTAAGTAGGGGGTGCCACATGGTTGGCGCACTGTTTGGCCAAACCGTGCGACCAAGTTTTGTTTGTAAATTTACCCTTTTTCTTTTAATGAAATATTTTACCCCATTTTCTTTCTTTCTTCCTCTCATATAGTGAGTGTATTATCCTCCCTGGTTTCATGGATATCTTCTTACCCTCTCCATAGGGTTTGAGATATCTTCCTCATCCGGTGTTCGAATCACTCACTATTAGAAGTGTTTGATCCATCTCGGTCGAATAAAGGCTTGAAAATAGACTAGTGGAGTGATACTACATAGAGGTACTAGGTCTATGCTATTTCTACTAATTTCATCACATTATATTTGATGAACTATTGTTCCGGTCTCCAGACCTTTCCAATGATTCTTTGTTCTTGAATATTAAATTGATTGAAATGGTTTTTTGTGTCCATTGTGACCATATATTATAGTGAACCCATCTGAAGGGTGTTCTCCTTATCTTTGTACACCCCTTTGGGTGTGCCCATATTGAATGGCCTGTATTCCTATTCATTAAATGGTTAGTTACTTTATATGAGTAGAGATTTAATTAAATTCCCTCAATTATAATTTGAATTATGATTAATGGATATCCATGAGAGTGTCCCTTGTGCTTCATTATTCACTCATTATATTTAATTACTCATGCCTCATGCTCACATTATATTCCACAAGCCTTACACTTAATTACTTATTTCAATTTGGGAGAAGCCCTTTATTTATGTTATATACCATTTCTTACATTATCTTTTGTCATGTACCTTGTACCTTATTACATTTTTATGCTTATTTATTTGTGCCAATAGTGAATGGATTGAATTTAATGTCATGATTTTTCAATATTTTTAGCTGGGATTTTTTAATTTTCATTGATGAATCGTGATTACATTCATGTCAATGCTGTGTGCTTTATGCATTAAGCCTTATCTATAGTCCCTTTTTATTCATTCCATATTTATTAAGATTATTTCTTGTTTTATATTCCATGTTTAATGATTCTAATTATATCATTTGGATAACATAGTATCATGAGGTATTTACATGCTTTTTTATGTCATGTGATTATATAAATTGTACCTTTGGAATAGCTTGTTAGCTTGTGATATTGTGATTTTTATTTTTTGTCATATTATTAAACATAGACGTGTTATCTTTGGATATGTGCCATTCATGATATGGATAACTTTCTACGAGATTTCAGATAATATGCTTCTATATTTAATAACTCTATGGGTGGACTCGTTGTGTTCGGTTGGATTCACTTGACATGCTGAGAGAAATACTTTGGATTTCTAGGTAGGGGCCCTCTGAGAAGTTTTTACTACTCAATAGTGATGTTGATTCCATAGGGGAGAAACCAAGGAAAGACCCATTTGGAAAGATTACTATGCTATGCATTGGGTCATACCCGGTCCCCTATGTGTGATACTTGGTATGGGACTAGAGTCACCATCCTTGAGTGATACACGAGATGCCATATGAGTTTCCTTGGATATAATCAGTGGTATTAGGTTATTTAGAGACACCCGTAGTGACCCTTGGGATTCTTTTTAGATCGAATTGTATAGGATCGATACTCCACATTTCTATTTAATGGATTTATTGATTGATTGTTCATATGAGATGCATCCATTATATTATTATGGACATTATTGTGCTATAACATGGAAATGACACCCCAAGACAAATCAAAATCTTGGGGATATACCTTCCTTATTTTTTTTTCTTATGATGGTCCTTGGATACTTTTTTATGGGCCTAGTTATATATCATGACTAGCACATGTACTTTGTTTAGACTTTCATCTTAGGCCGATGTAGGTGGTATGGGATTGGTTTCCATTTAGAAACCTGAACCACGGTGTTTATGTCTTATTTATTTATTTCTCTTATTTTGTTATATTGGAACACTATCATATATTTCTTGCTCGAAATGGATCAACCTAAACATTGTGGGTGCTGACCTAATGAGATTTATATCTCACACCCTACTCATGCTCCATTTGGTAACTGAGTAGACTCTCATAGGTATGGATATATGTAAACTTTCTACTTCTAATTGTTGTTTGATTTGATTCTTTAGGATAGAGCATGGGGTAGAGGACTGAGCCTATGATCGAGATGCTTATAGTAGTAGTTTTTGTCTTTTTGTATATTTTTTCCATCATGCATATATTGTTGTTTCCCCAGTTCCCCGTACTCATATTTTTTATAGACACGTGACACCATTATAATCATGGTATACATTAATTTATATATCTTTGTCTTGGTTATTATTCTTCTTGGCTCATTCATTATTTTCTATTGATGTCTGATTATTATTAGGCTTCTGCTATCTACTTTTTATTATTTTCCATTGTGAATACTTAGATATATGAGGGAACAGTCTCCCCATAGACACACCCTAGTCCCTCACTACTAGTCAACATCCTCTGGTATTTGGGGAGATATGCATGAGGTCATGTGGTGACCGGTTAAGATACCAGTTTGCTGTTCAGTTGGGCTGAGACATTACAATGTTTCATCAAAGAATTCTTTTCCTTTTTTAATGTTTGGGTTTAGACAAGAGACTAGTACATTAGAATTTGGATTTTTCCTTTTTCTTGGACAAAAAGAACCCTTGTACATGGGAAACCAAAATTACCTGGGATGGGAGTTGTAGCTGTTGATTATTCCATTTATGGTTGGTATGAATTCACCATTGGGTGACCCACATGTTTTATGGTATTATTAATATTTACTTTATTTGAATAATGATTTCTGTTTTTTAGTTTAATGAGATGAGGGTATACTGAAATCATGAATCATACAAGGCACAATAAGACTTAAAATGTCATAAATTATATCATTCCATGTAGATTTAATTTTTAGGCTACTTGAAAACTGTTTATATACCTTATGTGTTTGAATAAAATTCCTTTACATTCCATGTTAGGAATTTGGGAAATGAGTTTATTTTTCCCTAAATTAGGTAATTCTTTAGTCTGCCATCCTTACTTTACATGTTTCTACTTATTTAGTGTACTCTACAAAAATTATATTTTTTAGTGCTCCCTTCTCATGTGGTATCTTACCATTTTTAATTTACATGTTTTTGATTATTGGAATAACTAGTGATTCTTTTAGCAGTTTGGATTTTTTTCCATGTTGGGGGACCAATTAGAGAACTTGTTTTTTTTTCATGCTTCTAATCTTGTTTATCATGGGTTAAACATACTTTTTGAGAATAAAGAGGATCAAAATTCCAATTTATAAGGTGTACAAGAACATTATATATTGGAAAGATAAAACCCATATAATCAAACCATTATTAATTCACTTAATGTTCTTAAAGATTATTTTTTAAATGATCAATCTTTTAAAACTCTCTTTTATCCTTAATAAATTGGATGCAATTAAATGGGAACCAATTTATAATTGGTGTGGTGTATGGACACTATATGAATAGTAATGGTGTGAACCAATATAATCAAACAAATATAGATGACCTTTTTTTAATTAAGTCATTCTTTAAGTGTTGAGGATGTTGAATATTCTCTTAATATTGGATAAAATGGTTGTGGTTTAATGAGAGCTTCCCAAATGTGTAAGCTGTATGGGAACATTATAATTTATGGATTGGTCACCCATAAAACTGAACCATCAGTTATTGGATTTTACTAAGGAAGCTATTGGAGATGTAAATATTTATAAATTTTGACCTTAAATGCTTTGGGTTCCTTAAAATTTCTTGTACTTTTTTTTTCTGGGCTTAATGACCCATATGGAAAAATTATTAAATGCTCAACTGGACCCAAGTAGGACAATTGAGGAATGTTGTTATGAAATGAACCCTAAGGATGTTTTAGTAGATAAATGCTTAAAATTGCCCGGTTTTCTTTTCATTTAAATCTAGGTGGCTAAGTGGGACCCTCATTGGTCACCTTTTTATATGAATTGGTGGTTGAACCCAATTGGGGTGTCTTTAAGCTTTGTGTTAGTGGACCATTAACGTGATTGTATCCACATATATATATTTCCTTGTAAACATAGTGTTGTTTCCTTTTTTCACTTGTACCCCTCTAATTAATGGAAGACATTTTATTCTTCCATGAGTTATTTTGGAGTGAGGCCTTACAACTAAATGAATGGTGTTTAACATGGGTTATGAGATAATATGGTCTCATTAAAATGAGATGATAATAAAATATAATGTTTAAAAGGAAGTATAACATAGGTTTTTTCCTTTCCTTGTAGCTTCTCAAAAACAAGGTACATGATTCTTTTTCATTTTGAATCGCACTAGTTTTTTTTTAAGACCCACCTTGTAATTTTAAAAGTGGTAAATGAGTTTTGGTTTAACTGCTTTATAATGAAACCTTAATAGGTGTTCTAGGCCTCATCCCCCACACGTAAGGGTGGATGAATGTTCTCTTAGGGTTTTCTTTAAAATAGAGCATGAGTGTCTTTCATAGGCTTCTTCCTTCATAAGTTTGAAATCTAAATGATGGTGATTTTAACCTAGTGACCTTTTGAAAGAATAATATCATTTTTGTTCAATGATTTTTCTTTAGTTATGGGCTATCTCATAGTAGGAAGTTCCCTTATATATATTTATAACCCTTGTTTGTTTCATACAAGCAGTTCCTCTTGTTTGTTACTCTTTAGATTCCATATCCTTATGTAGGACTCCAAGTTTCTAAAACAATACCTTTTTGGGGGGTCATGTGTTTTTAGATACTTTCTCTGGGTATTAGGATTTATAAATGGTCAATTCTAGTAGGTGGGGCATTTCAGGGGAATTCTTGACTACTTAGTAAGTCTTGTGACCCTTCCGCTCCCTGATTTTCAATGTTGGGTGACTCGGTAGGTCATCAACTTTTTCTATAGTCATAATATTAATGTGAATCTTGGGTTAATCCTCAGTGTGTACCATCAGATACTTGAATTCATATTGATGATAAGACAACAGATTGTATCAAGGATTTCTCTTTTGTTCATGTAATATCAGGGTAGTATGCATCGATATATGTCTTACCCATAGTCTTGTTAAATTGTACGTCGAACCATTTGTGTTTAGTATTAAATGTTTTATCAGGATTTGTTATGTTTGGGAATCTAGTTATCTCCTATGTTGAGTGGCCGGAGCATCTGGTGAAATCAAACTCGTCCCAATGCTTGGGACGACATTATAAGAGGATTATATGTTTTGATACGACAATCAGTTGTTTTAGATTTTTCACCGAATGATATAGATAACATAGACATAACTCTAGATGGAAGTTATGTGTAAGTCTATAAGTGAATCTAACATAGTTACTTTGAGTGGATGGTTGAATTTTTCTGCTTAGTTAAACACTTGTTAATGCGTGATGGCCACCTTTTGACCGTTTTCAGTGGTCGGTGGAGCATGTTTTATGGGATGGGGACCCTTCCTCTATAAATCCAATTTTAAGGACATTCCGAGGCAGGAGTAAATTGTTTTAATTCTGGTCAAATTCTACCATCCAAGTAGATGAAACTCGACAATGGAAAGGCTATTTGATAATGATAATTTCTTCTAAAATTCCCTATAATTTGAAAATTTTCTTGTTTAATTTGGTACTTGATAAAAAGAATGATATTATTGGTCGTTGATTTATGTGAAACTTTGTAAATAAAACATTGGTCAAGGGTGTACTTTGGTTTTTGTGCTTAATCATGCTAGAATGCTTCTCATAGTATGGTCCTGGTGATCAGTTGATGGAAATTAATCAGTGGGAGTAAATAATATCATTTAAAGAGGTTGACTAAAGGTGGTTTGACTTTCCTTCCATTATTTTAATAGTTTTTAAAGGTTTTGATCCTTACCAATCATTTTTTATTGAAATGTTGAATGTGTATTTGATCCTTTTATAGATTATTTAAATCTTCTTAGTGTACTCTTTGTTTAAATATCACCACATCCCCTATCATAGCATTGTTTGGGTACACTAAGAGAGAATTTCTCTTACACCATGACAATGTTTTAAAAGATTTTTGTCGTTCCTGAGTGGTTTCTATCAGAGTTTATCTCTAGAAGCATGTTTGTTATTAAATTCATGATTAGCTCTGAGTGATACATAGGTTCCAAAGTAGGATCACCTTGGATGGACTCATGGAAACTAGCTGGTTTCCTATTGACTTGAATTCCAGACAGTTTCTGCTTTGGTTTTAGTAAAATTTCTTAAGTTATAATATCCAGATTATACCAACATCTCCCTTGTAATCTCCAAAATGTGATTTTCCTTGGATGAGCTCCTTGGGTTCCAGTTGTTGACTCCGAGGTTACCCTATTTTTCAGTCGGGTTTGTAAGGGGTTTTTTTACCATGATGATCCATGTATGTTGGATCAAGAGTTGTTCTATGTTCATACTAAGGTTAAATAATTGAAATGAGAATTTGGGCAAGAGATATCACTGTTAAAAAATTTCAGGCTTTTGTGAGCATGATTGTAGAGGACTTGATGTTCCATTGTTTATCTGCTTTGGGTCTAGTTTTTGAAATTCTCCAACCTTCTAGGCCATGTGCCTCATGGGTAGTCGACTAGGGACAGTGTGACATGATATCCATATCCCTTTCCATGTGCAGTCATTGATGATATATTTCATTTCCTTTTCGTATAAGATTAATAGAATGTTAGAGTCAAAACAATTAGTTTAAATGGGGTTAGTTGGGAATCAAACCTTTGATAAGATCGAGTTGCATGTCATGAGTGCCATTGCATCACTACATGCGCATCTTGAAATTCAATTCCAATGGTTGTGGTACCGTGTTTTCGGTTTGGATCTTAAATGTTAGAACCTATGGTGGAGGAACCATAGTAATGATGGTTAAATGGGTGTTATGGATACTATTTCTCTAGTTTGAAGGAATTAATTAAGCTCCATATTAATAATTCAGTTCTAGATTCAATCATTGACACAAGTCTCAATGACTCATATGTCATGTGTTAAGGTGACATTGGGAGGTGTGTTAGTAATTTGGAGATGCAACACAAACATTTGAATGAGAATTCATGACCCTAATAGGTTGGTTTATGTTTTCCTTATTTCCTAGGGATTCTTAGGGATGAGAAGTTCTAGGCTAGGAAAATTTTATCATCCCATGTTTTTTGACCAGATGAAATTCCAATGGAATTTTAATTTTATCAATTGGTGGATGAACCATTTTGTAAAATCAGATTCAGATTTGAATTTTGAGAGTTGGAAAACTTAAATGTGTTTTTTTTATACTTGGGTAAGGGTCAAAGAGGTTTCTGGAGCATCGTGTTAAGTTTCAAGAACATTGGTGGTAGAAATATCATGTTTTGGAGGGTCTATAAAGGGTGTACGGTTTGTTTGAAATTTTTTGGCTCCCAAAAAAAACTGTGCACATACAACAAGGTAGAAAAAATGTCCTACACGGGCTACAAATGGGTTACCCAAACCGTGTGCCTATCCCAGAAGGTTAGTTCCATTTGGGGCATTATTCTTACACTATTCATTACATAGTTGGTGCATGGTTAGGGTAACCATGTGGCATAAACAATGTGAGTTGGATTCTTAAGTAGAGGGTGTCACACTATTGGTTAATAGTTTGGTCAAACCGTGTGTCCAAATGTTTCATTCTAATTTTAGGGATGAATTTACCCTTATTACCTTAGTGAAACATTTATCCCTTTTTCCTTCTTCCTTTCTCTCCTCCAGTGGTTTTCATATCCTCCCTTATGCAGTGGGTATCTTCTTCCCCTCTTCATAGGGTTTGAAATATCTTCCTTTTTAGTGTCTGAGTCACTCACAGTCAGAAGTATTGGATCCATCTCAGTCGAATCAAGTCTCGACAACAGATGAGTGGAGTGATACTACATCAAGGTAGGGGGTATGTGATCTTTCCCATCATTTTGTCACATTTTATTTGATACACCGTTGTTCCACTTTCCATACCCTTAAAGAGACAATTCATTCTTAAATATAAAACATATTAAACTGGTTTACCATGTCCATAGTGACCTTAACTTATGGAGAAACTCAGCCATAGGGTGTTCACCCTGTCTTTGTCTTCCCCTTTGGGTGTGCCCACTTTTAATGGACTAATTGCATATGCATTAAATGGATAGTTACCTTATGTGATTGGAAGTTTGATTAAATGAATTTGACTATAATTTGAATCAAGATGAATGGATTTCCATGAGGGTCTCTCTTGGGATTCATTCTTCACCTCTTATATTTAATTATTCATGCCCCATGCTCACAATAAATTCCACAAGCCATACACTTAATTACTTATTGTACTTTGGGTGATCCCCTTGATTTATGTTATATGACATTTCTTACATTATTCTTTTTCATATACCTTGTACATTATTCTACCTTTTAGGTTTACGAAATTGTGCCTCAAGTGAATTTCTTGAATTGAATGTCATGCCTGGTCAATCCTGTTAGATTTCTTTATTTAAAGGCCATTGATGACATGCGATTAGATTTATGTCATTTCCATGTGCATTATTCAATGAGACTTATCTATATGCCTATGTCTTTTTCTTTATTTTATAGTTTTTAAGCTTGTTACTTGTTTCATATGACATGTTTAATGAAAATAATCTATAATTTTGATAACATAATAGCATGGGGTATTGCCATGATTTTTGATGTCATGTAATTATATAAATTATACCTTTGGATAATCTATTTAGCATGTGATATTGAGATGTTTATTTCTGGAATGTGATTAAATATAAGTTCATTGTCTTTTGATATGTGCATTTCTTAATATAAATCACTTGATACAGTTTGGGAGAGAACATGGGTCCAATTTTAAGGACTCCATGGATGGACTTTCCGTGTTTGGTTGGACTCACTTGACACATCGAGAGCGATACATTGTCTTAAAAGATATGGGATATGAAGGTAGTTGTTTCATAATTTTGTGGGATTTGGGTTTCCTAGGTGAGATATTAAGGATAAACCCATTTAGAAAGATGGATATTCCATGCCTTGTGTGATACCAGGTACCCTATGTGTGATACTTGGTATGAGCTCAGAGTAACCATCCTTGAGTGATACAAGGGATTCTATATGGGTTTCCTTGTACAAACTTAGAGTTATTTTGTTATTTGGAGACACCTGTAGTGACCATTGGGATTCTATTCAGATCACCTTGGATGGGCTCAAGACTCCACACATGGATTTGGTGGATTGATTGATTGGTTGTTCATATGTTACGTATCGTTTATTATTATTATGATTATGCTTATATTATTATATGAAAATGAGAACCCAAGCCAAATAAAAACCATTAGGATATAACTTCCTTAGTTATTTTGTTTATGACGATCCATGGATACTTTTATATGGGCCTGGTTATATACCATGACTTTCATATGTACATCATTTAGACTTCTGAATAAGGATGAAGTAGGTGGTATGGGATGTGTGTCCATTTATAACCCATATAAAGAGTTTATGATTTAATTTTTTAATTTTTTTGTTTTTTTATATTGGAACACTATCATCTTTTTCTTAATCGAAATAGATCGGCCTAGACCCCATGGGTGCTGACCTACTGAGATTTATATCTCATACCCTTCTCAAACACCATTTGGGCCTCAATTAGACTTTATGATAACATGTATGAATAAAGGTAAGTGTTTTACTTCGATGATTGTTTGATTTTCTGATTTGGGATAGTGCATGGGGTAGTGGACTAAGGATTTGCTTGATATGCTTATAGTAGTAGTTTTTTCCTTTTTGTATATTTTTTATATCATACAATTTAATATTTTTTCCCAAATTCCCCATTCTCATATTTTTTTATAGAAATATGACACCATTATCATCATTGTATCCATTTATTTATTAAGCCTTAGTTTGGTTATTTATATACTTGGAATATTTCATTATTTTCTACTACTGTTTGATTTTTATTGTTTTTCTTTTATCTTCTGTTTATTATTTTCTGTTGTGAATACTCATATCTATGAGGTAATAGTATCTCCATGGACACACCCTAGTCCCCCACTACTAGTTTTCATCATATGGTGTTTGGGGAGATGTGACTAAGGTCATGTGGTGACTTTTCCTTCTATCAGTTTAATGTTTAGTCGAGAGAGGATTATACAAGATTTAATATCTATGTACAAAAAGATTAGGTAATTATAGATAACATTAGATGAAGGATTATTTAAAATTTAGAAACTAGGATTATAAAACCTTATTAATAACCCAAAGGGTATATATATAATAACATTTTAGATTTTTGGTAATGATAATTAATTACCTCTGTTAAATCAAAGCTGTCGTAGATTGAAATTTTATAAGTAATTTCACTTGATTATGTGGTTTTCCAATTATGTTTAGAGTTTATAACACTATAATTTTTTGTTTTATTCAATTGATAGAACCTAATTTAACCATGTTAATGCTGAATTTGATGTGAAATAAAATGATTTTCCTTCATAGAAACTAAATGTTATGGGAGTTGGAATGTAAAATCTTATTGTTATACTCACATAAGATATGAATCATGCTGGACATCCAAATGGGAAAAAGAGGGAACAAAATTATATTGATCCCTTGATGAGGGAACGCCCAAATTTTTTTAGTGAGGCTTCTAATCCACTTGTGGATGAGAAGTGGATCAATACCACTAAAAAGATATTTCTTGTTATCCAATGTTTAGAACATGAGAAAGTTATTTTGGCTATTTAACATATAAAAGGTGAAGCAGATAAATGGTGCAATCTTATCAAAAATACAAGGAATGTGGAATATATTGACTCCATGGATTGAGAAAAGTCCAAGAACTTATTTTTCAATAATTAATTTCCTTGTATTCTTCCGAAAAAATGGAGAATGGATTCTTTGTGTAAATGAAAAAGGATGATGAATCCATTTGAACCTATGAAGAAAACATTACAAGACCTGTGACATACACTTTATGAATAATCCTTAAACTTGAAAGTAAGTTTTATTGATTATTAAGTGGATTAAAACCTAGTCTCCAAGGAAAATCAGACCTGAGGGAATTTAGTAGATATAAATAAATCGTTCAATGTTCTCTCAAGGTTGAGATGGAGATTGGAGTTACTCATCGATATCATGGTTTTGAAAAGAAAAAAATGTAACTCTAATGAAATTATAAAAAACACAGAGTGAAGGCGATGATATTTCCTTTATGCTCAAAATGTGGAATGAAAAATAGAGGAAATTTTATTAATGAAACTTGTAAATGTTTTAATTTTGGAAGGGAAGGTCATTTGAAAAATAATTTTTAAAACGATAAGAACAAGTTAGGTATTGATGTCAATAGAGACACAACTATATGGAATGCACCACCAACACTATAGTGTTTCAAATTCAAAGAGTTTGAGAATTCTGTGAATCAATTCCCCATTACATGGGATAATATGGATGATAATCCACAAAAACATATGTATAAAAATAAGAATTGAAAATCTTATGAACTCACAACAGACTAAGTAAATCATTTTAATAAAGGAACATTTATCCTCCCCTCATTAGTTGTGAGTTTCATTTCTAATTTTGTATATGTGAGTCCTATTGTTTATTAATATTTTGAAATTTCATGTGATTATCTCCCTCTACGTGAATTCTAGAATAATGAAACACCTAAATATTAATCCACTCTATTTTTTCCATAACTATTTGAAATTATTTATTGAATGGTACTAGTAACCTTGAAAAGTGATTCAGGTGATATTGTTGGAGAACACATGATTAAGGGAAATTTAACACTTAATATATGCATGATGTTGTAATAATAATTAGATGAATATATTTTTGATTGTGATAAAATAAATGGGTTAATATTGATGACCATGGAACTGATTAGTAATATGATGACAACGTGGTTTATGGATTGATTTTATAGAATTTTTGGATTTATGGTATGAGGAATGCGTTAATTTTTCAAAGAATTCATATTTTTATTAACTTTTTAGGGTAATTCAGGTTATTATCCTATTTCAAGAGAATACATAATAATTATATTCACTTGTTTTGTGTGTGAATACTTAGATCCATATCATGTTTCTAGGGGAGTAATGATAACTTGTTTTTTAAAATTTAGTGACCTTCATTCGAATGTTTTTTAAAAGGTTAATAAGGGTAACCATTTATGAAATTGTTTACATTGAACTTTGGATATGGTTTTTGAGATTAATGTATTACTTAACCATGTAATGGTTTAGGCATATTGGATAACTTGTACAAACCTTTTTCTTATAATGATAACAAGAGATAGAAGGAATGACTTTTTATCCCATTATGAATCTTATAATCCACTAGTTCTTTAGGCATTATTGTCTCGAAATCATTTTTTATAGTAATAAATGGAGATAAAAATTTTCAAGTAACAACCAAGGAGTGAGATTTTACTTATGCGATGAAATAACGTAAGTATTTCTTCTCAAAATATTTTTAAATAAAATGTTAACCAATTATCATCATTTCTAATGATATCAATTACCATTTTCAAACCTATTTAGTCAGTGGTTTTTTGGTCATTAACTTTCTAATGACCATGTTATATTTCCATCTACATCAGAACTTAATAGTTAAAATTCTATTCCATATCAATATTTTCAATCTCAACCAATATTCTCCTTATAGTAATCATATTTATATGGAAATCCTTACCTTTTAATTTACCTCATTTTAAGAGGATGTTTTTTTGACCCTTTTATGACATGTGATTCCCATTAAATATTTTTCAAACTTTCACCTTAGATTTTCAGAGTGTAATTTAAAATTGATAGGACACATTTTTTTATTCATGTTCATATATGGATGGTAGCTTATCAATTGGTGCTTCCATGAAATCTCTCTCAAGCTCATGATGTGTACAATATATCACTCTCAAGGAAGTAGATACCTCGTACATCACATGTACTAATCATAAAGGCCATAAATCATGAGAAATATATTTCTTATAAAGAAAAATTGGTAGGGATTATGGATCATAGAGATAAATTTCTATGGAACAAGACCACACACATGGTTATAGTTTTGTGGAAAAAACACCAATTTGAGGAAGCTACGTGGGAACATGAGGATGTGATGAGGAAGAGGTATCCTAATCTATTTGTATCTATGTGATGAATTTTGAGGGAATAATTTATTTTAACGGGGGTATAATGTAACACCCCAAGATATTATGGTATATCTCTTTCTAAATAAATTTAATCTCTTCGATAGCTTATGTTGTACAGAACATCATGTTTTAGTGAACTCTAAAATATTATTATTTTAACATGACCTTTATAACCCAGACATTAAATTAAGAGGAATGAATATTATTAACTACATTATGAAATATGCAATTGTCCAACTAATTTTTAATATATTAATTTATTCTTAACAAATAAACAAAATATTTTTATTAATGTCATTTTGTTATTCAAATATATGTTTTCTTCAATAAATTATTTTAATTCATTTCCATGAAAAAATAAATATAATATAATTTTTAAAATTTTATAAAATTCATTTGATATAATAAAAATAATTTTGGACTCATCATGTCAACAATATCATTGGATGAATTTTTAAGAATATCTTGACAAGTTTAATTTTTTAGTGAATAGTGAAAAATAATGTTTTTATAAAACCACATTATATATATATATATATATATATATATTTAAAAGTCATTTTATGAATTTAAATTAATCTCAAAGAAAACTAAGTTCTTTTTAGTTATATATAATCTACTTTAAAAATATTTATAGATTATTTTGGTATAAGTATATTTTTGGGATTAAAAAGACATTTTTTCAAAAAAATGTATTTTATTGGGTTTTAAAGATTTAATTTTATATGAAATTATAAAACTTATAGGTTTTTAATTTTTAAAAATGGATTATATATTTGGAATCATGTGGTGAAAATTAAATTATAATTTCATATTAGTTTTTAGGAATAAAAAAATTATCATGGTAAAAAAATTACCAGAGTATAGGTAAAATAATGTATCAGGTTAAAGTAAAAAAGGTAAGAGATTGAAATAAATAAATACTATAACATTAAATGGGTGGTTTATCTATTAATAAAATGTAAACAAAATTTAGAAATATAATTATCTTCCATTTTTTTTGTAGTTAATTCCACAAAATTTGGTTAGCTTTAAAAATAAAATAATCAGAATTTAATCACTTAAAACCACCCCTCCTCAAGCATAAATAACACTCATCACCACCAAATTTCTCTTAAAAATCATTAAATATTTTGAAATATCTCTAAACCACTTTCATATCCACTCACCCCATGTCCAAGTGTTTTTGTTCTCACCCAATGACCAATTCCAATTTCCTTAAGGTGTCCATCAAGGAGGTGATATTCAAGAGGTATCTTTACCAAACAACCTCTCTTAATTTATTTTATTTTTATAAATTATATTCATATCATTATCTTATAAAATTTTAATAACTCCAGTATTATTTATATAATATAATTTTATATTTATAA
Source organism: Viscum album (assembly GCA_963277665.1). Classification (NCBI taxonomy): domain Eukaryota; kingdom Viridiplantae; phylum Streptophyta; class Magnoliopsida; order Santalales; family Viscaceae; genus Viscum; species Viscum album. The sequence goes on from OY728146.1 coordinate 1,804,896,526, forward strand.
TGGAAAATATTATGTCCATCCATTTTCTTACGACCTGTTATTCAAAGAAGCTTAACCATTGTCCAAATAACGGTAGTTAACCATCTCATTTGATAATGATTTTTCTTTATCAAATTTCACCTCCAAGGATAGTCATAAAAGTATTATTATAGTAAAATAATATTTTAAAAGGTATATGATAACTTATTTCATGTTCTGAAAAAATATATAATATTTAATAAAAGAAAACTAGTTTGTGATTGTCATAAAAACTACCAATATTTATTAAAAATTTATTGTCAATGTTTTATCAAATAAATCATCATCATACCAGAAATAAAAAATATATATGAGACCATTTAAAATTATATAATTGATTTAGTACCATTTAATTTCACTTTAAGAGTTTTATCTCCATTTGAAAATAAAATCAATAATTATACACAAATGAACCGACCTTGAAACCATGAAACAAACTAACCCGAAACAATAAAATGATAAAATATTATTAATGAACGGGTGGTAAGATGTTATAAAAGTAGTATTTAAGTTATTTTAAATATTAATATGGTTCTATAATGAATTATCTTAATTATTTATTTCTTTATATAGATGGTTAAGGTATGAAAAACTAAAGGGAATCGTGAGGTAAGGGTTTCTCATTTAACTTTTACTTCCGCGAGATACATGCCTTATTCAACACTTATTTTTGGTGTGTGGTGTATATAATTCCATTTGATAGATCTTATCGTGAATATCATTATATTAACTTTTTTAAATATTTAATTTTATAATTATTACTTTTTTGTGGAATATGATTCGATTAATTACAAAGTGGTAAGAGAGTTGTTAACCCATTTTACTTTATTTGTGTTAAACTTATACTTCATTAATTATTTCATTATAATATTATATGTTTAAATACTATTTATTATATAATATTTATATTTAGAATTATTTCATGTGTATTTACAACTAATAAACACAATCTATTAATTTTATCAATACTCACTTCAATGATATGATTTTTATCATGGGATTTATTTTAAAAATTATATTTTTTAAAGTTTCCATTTAAACTATACTTTTCACCCTCGTCTATGTTTTTTAAAATTGTTTCCAAAAATGTTTTTACCATTCAATTATTATTTATTTAAATCCATTTTTACCCAAATATTAATTTTTACGAAAGTTTTTGTAATGATTTCTTTTGTTGTTTTCTAAGAGATGTTATTTATGACTTTAATGACAAAAATACAAAAGTAATATTGTTTTAACTTTTAAAAATTGAGTGTATTTTCCCACTATCATGATTAATTAATACCTTGAATATTAATTTAAAATATTAAAATTTTATTTTCAAAGAAAATGTTTTATTTTAAAATATCATTAAATTTTTTAAAAAAAATTTCAAAATAGAAAGTATACAGAAGAATTTTTTAAAGTGATCTTTTAAAAAAACAATTTTCAATCTTAAATAATGTTATTTGATTTTACTAGATCTTTATTGGGTTTATTATCCAATTTTAATATTCTTATTCTTTCTATGATTGGTTTATGTTCATAATGGCATGATATTTATGAAACATGCTTCTTCTCCACGTGTTATGCAATAATGAAATGTTTATAAAACTGATTTATTTTCCCGGATTATGATATAATGAAATGATTTTTGTTCTTATGGAACACAGATTTATGGTCTTTATTATACAATGGTTAGGACCTATATCTCCATCAAACATATTGGATAATGATATTATATCACATTAGATATTGAATACTAGAATGGGAAGTTAAATGGGTTTAGTGTGATAGGATTAGAATGGGAAGTGAAACCAATTTAGTAATGGACTTTGTCCACTATGATTGTCTTGGGAGTGAACCATGACTACTAATATGATTTGGGAATTTAACTCATTCCACTGTGACAGTCTTGAAAAAGTTCCTTCAATTTTAAGGAAATGATTTTCCATGATTATATGAATGCCACATTCCATTTATTATGCCAATGTTATATTCTCATGGCACATGATTTCTTATGATTCATTTATTATTAACTTTTATGATTTATTACATGACCCAATATTATGATCCTTGATATTAAGGGTATAATTTTTAAATGTTATGTCCGTGTGATTATTATCTTATGCTTATGTTATGATTTATATCTCCCTTGTTTACTCTTATTGAGCATCAAAGCTCAGCCCTTACTCATGTTTAATTTTCCCATTATATAATTTAAGGTATTATGTACGACATGTAAAAAGGGTTCTAGTTATGAAGGAATTTGTGGGAGATGATATAGATGTTTTATGAACCAATGTTTTTTTGTTTCCAAGTTTCTATAGACTCTAAAACCATATGATTCAGGAATATTTTTGTTATTTTATATAATTAATATTCATATATTTAGATATAATATCTATGTTAAAAAAAGTGATTCATTATCTTGGATGTGAAGAAATTTCCATATCGTTGGCTGGGGAGCAGGAAGAGTGATAATCAGACGTGGTCTCTTTTCAGCTTCATATAGAGATTCTTGTAATAATTCAAATTAGAAATAATATAAAATTTTATTTAAAAAAAGTTTTTTGGATAATAAGAAAATTAATTTTGATCCATACTTCCATTGAGGCATCAAATTTGTATTGGTGTTAATGTGTTCTTGTGAATCACTATGGGGAGGGATGACTCTTGACCAAATTAGGATGCCTTGGGTGCATTATTTTCTATGGTTTTCAATCCCCTATACTTATATATAGATTATTATTATTATTATTATTTATTTTATTTAAAATGGAGTTCTATCCATGTTTTTAACACACCCTACTTGCATCTATGTTGGTGGGTATGAAACCCCACCCATACAACCTTATCCCCCAACATATAGAGTAAATGAATTCTCTCATACGTGTATGATAGATAAAAAATGACTAATTGGTGTAATAATGTGAATATACATTCATGAGGTGGTATATTGCTATAATACACCATTGATAGTGTGGTAAGAAATGATTATACAACAATAGAGAAATCATGGCATGGCCATGAGTGTATGATGGTGTGGGTTATGGTATCCTGATGTGGTTTTTGGGTATGGTAACACTAAAACCAATGGGTGTCCTCCCTATAACATTTAATAAAAAAGAAAATAAATACCTTTTGGCTTATAGTCCTTTTGAGACACAACATATGGGGTCTTTTTGGATACAAAAAATCATTGACCTTCAAGTCATGAATTTGTATGGTCTCTATAGGTGCATTCCAATAATAGTATGGAGATATGAGTCTTGAACCATTCATACGCCTTTGGTCATTGTGTTGTTTATAGTTTATAATCCCTTCAACAGGAATAAAGATTACAATTTTTATTAACAATAATAATAATAATATAACTACTATTATTATTAATACCAATTCTACAATTATTATTATTACTATTATTAGTTTTACTAATACTACTTCTAATGAAATACTTTACTACTAATATAATAATTATTGTTGTTATTATTAACATCATCATTTTTATTATTACACTTGAAAGGAAAATAAAAAAATATGGACCAGATCAATTCACGAAAATAATTTAGGTACTACATGCCGGAGAAAATGTGTAAACCCACTAAATATTGGGTTTTATAGTATTAAAAATATCATAATTATTAATTATTTTATGGCTACCAAATTTTTTTGGAACATCCTTGACAACAATATGGAATCTAATAGTTTTTTAATGGTTAATTTAATTGAAAATATCATGAATAGATACTTTTTATATATTGGTTTTTTAATTTAGCATACAATCTGGGAAGTATAGGATGATATTTCAGTGCATATTCAATGGTTCCCATTAATAAAATCTAAGATTAATTTTTAGAATGTTAGGTGGAGGAAATTTTTCATTTCTAATTCTTGTTAGGCTCTTAATATCTTCAAATGTATTTCTATTTTAGATGACCTCAACCAATGGGAGATAGCGGGTGATATTATCCCCACCTAGGTATCTTAGAATATCTAGGACTATTAGTTCCTATAATATGATCATAAATTTTGGTAGCATACCTAATTGGGGATAATAAATGAAAATCTATACTATAAGTACCTATATGGGGCTCAAGGCTCACCTCCAATGTGGTTCAACAACCATAATGAATATTTCATTATCTGAGTTGTAGGATATCTATATAGGTTCTTTTTTATTCTTGTATATGTACTGATGATAGTGTCCAAGCTACATACATCTATATTTCCTAATCACATTATTTCAGACTCTCAAACTATGAAAGTTTTAGTAATATTTTTTTTGAGTTCCCACTTGTTATTCATATCCAAAATCAAATACTAGACATGTATCATCTTGTGAAACTAGTAGTTATAAACCCACATTAAGTTATGCAACATATTTTTTTGTTGAATCTTATAAATTGTATTTCCAATATTATTTTATTTGTGGTTGGTTCTTACTTTCACAACATATGGTCAACTTAGAACTTAATAATATTTTAAGGTAAATTTACAACTATCAAGGCCATACATTAGTCATCATCAAGGATGTGTATCTATAAATAAAGGTACAAAATTATTATATAAATAATTATATTTTGTCTTGATTATCAAGAGAAATATTTCATTTTATAGGGTACTAAGAAATTTGATCAATGTTTCTTATGTTAAATAGATTCGACTATGACCCAATAGAATTGATTTCAGTATTTATTCTACAGCCATGGGGTCTCTAGGACTGGTAGAATATAGTGTTATTTATCACAAATGTCAGGGATTCATTTAAATATCTTTCAATAAGTTTCTTTGGAAAATTATTTCTCATTAATTTGAGACCCTGTAAATTAAAATTACTACTTATTATCTAATTGGCTCCACTGGAATCATATTAGGATTAAAAGTGATTCCAAAAATTCTATACAAGTATTTAAAGATTATAATCTTACTATTCCATATAATATTCTCAAGTAAGGTTTTAGTTATTTTAAATCTCTAATGGAAATGCACATTAGAATAATGAAATTCTACAAATAAGGTAATCCAGTTACTCATGCGCTTTCGAAGAAGTTTATTGATGAAAATGTATTTATTTGGTATTTTTCTCTTCTATAGGAATTCACTTATCTCTATAAATATAAAATTATAAGTGATATGTACTCTTATATACATCACTCTCCATTTTATCGACAATTTACACTTTTTATGTTATTTGATGTGGCTAGGTCTTCTAACCTGATGGATGAGCTGTTTCTAATTACTACAACCATTATAACTACTATTTCTACTACCACTAGTATATAATTATTATTAGTTTTACTATTATTACTACTATTATTATTACACAGCTGTGGTGGAAATTCTAGAGAGGAAATGAAGAAATATTCCATATAAGATACTAATGGAATGGGTATGTTGGCTTTATATTTTAGGGAGATCAAGATATATGTTTCACATGTTTATCAAGTTGAAAATATAGTGAAATATGATTTGTTGAAGAAATTCATTATAGATGGAATATCTATGTGGTAATTAAAAATATTAAGTATTGTATTTCCTTATAAAATTATTCAAATTTAGTCATTTTAATTGATTCATTTATAATACATCCATATAATGTTGTCTTTAAATTTGTAATAAAATTTTGGGGACTATTTTTTTCTTAGACCTGCATCTTTTATGATTTTTATTATTATTACTGCTATGATGATGATGAATATTATTATGATTATATTAATTATTATTATTATTATTATTATTATTATTATTATTATTATACTATCATCCTTCTGGGTGGGAGGTATAATCTAGGGGGTTGGTCGTGGCTCACCTGGGTTTGGTTTTCGGGGGAATTTATTTTCATTCATCATAATCTATGGGGGAACATGTAATATAACTAGATTATTTGTATTGTTAATATTAATATTATTAATAATATTATCAAAAAATTTAAAAAAATTCTAATATTGTGTTTTACAATTGTTAAGAAACAATACCTCCCTAATCCACTCAGGAAAAACCACAATCCAATAAGTACCACCCTGGCCAATACCCATACTGAAATAGATATTTATGACCCTATTTCCATATTCAAAATTTTTAAACACTAGAAATTAAATATAAGTATATAATTCCATGAAATACCTACAAGTTTCTACCAGCCTCCAAGAGTTATAGGAAATTCCATACTTGATAATGTACATAATGAAATTAGATTCCACATCAAATGAAATCTTGCTTCATGGTGATACTCATGGTGATTTCTACTTTGAGGATATAATTTTGGGATTCAAATTTGATATGGATTTACCATTTGACTATTTACTAGCTATGGAACTATTGTCTAGTGGATATTTGGTGAATCATATTGAATCATTTAAAATAATTACAGATGATGTGTCATATTCTTGTGGTGGGTTTCAATTTGATGAAAGTCAAAATCAAAGGAAATTTACCTCCTTGAAGGATAGAGTTCTTGAATGTATCATAAATAATCATAGAAGTTCCCATGTTATTTTCAACCCGGAATCCCTTTTGGAAAAATTTATTATTTTTAAGAATTTAATAAATGGGTAAATTATAATTTCTTAGAGAGGTAATCCATAGAAAATTGAAGACATGTTTAGATTATTATCATCCATTTGAGAATTTTTAGAAAAGAGGTGCATACCAATTGGACATGACTATTCTCAGATAATCACACCTTTAAGGGATATAGAGATAAAACCTTGTTATTTTATGTTTTATCTAATGGGACCATTGATTCAATCCTTTTTTTATTTGTAACACTTGATTTAAAACTTGGATATAGATAACTAATCTTAATTGGATTTTTTGGTAACCTTGTATACTGCATGATATTTTATCTATGATAGGTATCCCAATTAAAATAGATAGAGATACTTAGGAAGTACATTTTTATTATTATTTTAGGACTCTCATAGCGGCAGATTTATTATACACACTAATTAAAAAGGTAGTTTTATCCACCCTTTATGATGAAATATAACTAATGATAGTGCATGAAATACTTCCACTATTATTTCCATCCTATCTCTCAATTGGGAATGCCCAACATAGGTACTTAAGGAATTTGATTTTATTTATTTGTTCTATAAGGGATCATAATATTTCTAGTTCTTGGAAGGTCTATAGGATGAGAGATAAGTTGTGGTAGGGTAGGGGTAGTACATGTACTGATAGAAGACCCTAGTTACGGGAGTCTAGAAGCACAGATGATGCTGAAAGACTTCAACCAATGGAACATACGCTTTCTAAATTCTCTGATAGGTAGATGTAAGATGAAGGGATAAACAAATGTTACCATTGGATGAGAATAGTTATAGTAAAGTGGTATTAAGTTTAGAAACAAATTAAGAAACAAAAAATTACTATATGGATCCAATAACCAGTCAGTTTCTAGGATAGAAATTTGGATGATGATCATGGAAGACATGATCACCAAAGGAGTTTGAATGTTCTTACATAGTAGTGGGGAAATACCAATACCTTTTTTGATCCCCATAAAAATGGGAGGGAGCATGTGTGTAATCAATATAAGAGTATTCTAAGTCTATTTGGAAATGAGGCTAAAAAGTCTTAGGAACAAGGGGATAGATAATCATAGGCTAACAGATGACCATATGTAGGTGTGGGTGGGAGATTATCACATGCATGGTTATGTTACTTGGAGATAGGGTGAAGGATATCAAGGGTATATTAGTTTTATGAATAATTATATTAATTTATTCTATAATAAAGTATTTACATTGAAATAATATGATCAAAGTGATGATGCTCAAAATTCAATTATTCATAAAAAAAATAATTTACCTAATTGAGACATGAAGAGTTTATAATTGACTTGACTTGGTAAAATATAAGGTTCATGATTTATATCAAAGGGTAAAATTCATCAGGAATACATTGATAAAAGTTAAAAAAAACCTTTAATTGATAATGAAGGTTTTCAAACTCTCCCACCTAGGAGTATGAGGAGAATAAATGGCTATTTATATATGAAGAGAATAATGGTTTCCAGATTGTAGAAAGCTTACTCTGATTTGGAAAATGATCATGGAGAATATGAACATGGGAATAAATTTCATTATTATGATTATCTTAAATCATATATGATTCTATATTGAACTTATGGGTTTTTTTTTACTTATAGTGGATATGATTTTAATTATTCTATGTTTGACCTCATCCCCCTTATATTTCATTTATTATTTTCTTTATAAAAAATGGGGCATGAGTTCTTTAAATGTCTTGCCTTTCTTATTTCAATTATTATTATTATTATTATTATTATCATCATCATTATTATTATTATTATTATGGATAGCATATCAGGTGGTGATCCTGAAGGAACTTCTAATGATTTGGGTTGTAAGAAAGGAATTCAAGTAATGAATTTGTTTAATGAGTCATTCTATGATGACCATATTGATTTGTTCTCATCATGTATCCCTCACCAAGGAAATGATCTAATTTCAAATGGTGAGGCTCAGTAAAAAATAACTACAATAAGATTTGCATTGGTGTTGAAATTATAAATACATAGTTCTTTCTATTATTTTAATAATCCATCACCTAGAAAATTATTAATAATGGATCTGTTATCTATTCCATAATAAATCATGGAGAAAATTATAGGTTCATGAAACTTTATAGATTCTATATTATTACATAAATAATTAGGATTATACACTACTTATACTTAAGAGGGAATAAGCATGATTAAAAGCCTTCATTTCTATCCGTATAAAATATCATGTTATTTTTAGTACATGTAGTCACATAATGATATACATCCAAGAAAGGGGTGTGCTACAAGCCTTGTAAGGGGGAGGAATGATGGAAATGAATCAATAATACATGGGTTATCATAATCAACATAATTATTCCACACGAATAATATCATCATAAAAATCACGGGGGAAACATTTAAAAAGTGCATGGAATGTGTCAATGTATAAAATTGAAGCATCATGTCATAGTGGTAAAATAGAACACATAGTTGTGAACAATGTTAGAATCTAGTTCATGCATAAAATATGTGCATAATCATAACATCATCACTATGAATAGAGATGAAATCATGTCCGTGAATAATAAAAATTATCTCATGAGATACATCATGCTACCCAATGTATTTTAGAGATATATAATTCTTCTCCCACCCATCACATCATAATATTCACATAATCGTGCATGCCACATATAACATATAATAGTTGTAGTTATGAAATAAACCATAGAAAAGAATGGATTTCATAAACATTTAATAAATCAAACATTCATGAATAAAATTTTGGGATTACCAAATGAAAAAGTTAAAACATATTTGGATTAAAAATCAACATTGTTGAGCGAAGAAGAAACAACTCAAGGGGATCCAAAGATATGTTTTGGAAAGAAAATTCATTTTCGAAAATATTAGTATTTGGATTAAAACTAAAGGTGAAAACATGTATATATAAGAAAGGAAAAGGGAATAATAATGAAATAATATTTAAGGAAAATTATAGATATATTCATATCCATGATGTCATGGAAGAGGGATAACTCAAAGAAAAGGAGACATGTTTGAGAATCCCCTTACCTTAAATCTCTATTTATTTCATTGTGTTACAACCTGTTGAATCATAAACATAAATTTATTAAAACATTGATAAAAATTAAATTATTTTATATTTTTCCAGTATTTATCAATTATATTCATTTGATTATATTTCTTAATTTCTTTCGTTATATGGCAGAAATTTTGATACCACGTTTTCCTTTATAATGTCACATTTTTCTGTGTTTTTTCCTATTTTTGTTCAATGTTATGTATAAAATAGTAGAATAAATTGAATATGATTAAAAAATATATATTTTTACATTTATATATAATTAATAATTTATTATTACAGTCCATTTGGTTGGTGATAAGAAAGAAAATAGAAACGTTTTCATTGGTGATTAACCAACAGTTAATGAGAACACATCCAAATATTAAGAAAGAGGTATAACATATGAATACATCCAAATATAAATTTTTTTTAAGTAGGTTAAAATCATTAATATAACATTAAAATTCATACTAATTTAATCATAGAATATTATATTTTGAAATAAATTGTGCAAAGAGAGAGAAGTATAATAAAATGCGAGAAGGGTTTGGAAAAAACATACCTTTCCTGAGTGTGGATTATATTATACAATATTATAATTCCGTGTAAGACACTATAATTATTTTATGAATGTATTTTGTTTTATCCATAACATCCCTAAGGTTTCTAAGGGAATAAGAGAGAGGATTTTGGCTGAGCATTGTATTTAGTATGCGAGGGAGGAGTAGTTTTCCAAGGGGGGGGGGGCATGCGTTATTTATACTTGAAGGGAGTGGTATTTTTAGAATAATATATTGAATATAATACTATTTACAAGGTTATAAATACCCAATATTCTCATAAAAGGATATTATATCTTTATATATGGATATTCATTACATTACAAAAACACATGCCCGAGGACCAAAATAGCTTAGTGCCTTTTTAAACATAGAACACAATCTTATAATCTGATGAAATAACTTTAATGTTTCCCACAAAGATCATCCCATTCAACATTATTTATACAAATAACCTACACAAAACCTTTCTCTGTTACCTAGGGAAAGAAAACATAAGAAAGTTAGAGGTCAGATTCTCTGTAAGGGTAACGATAAGTGATAAAAATCAATGATCATATGAAATCATAAGATAATTATAAGGACATGTGATCATTAACATAACTTATGAAGTTCCCACCCAACCTTTCTTATATTATAAACATGAATGATGTTATAAACCTTAATAATTTCCAAAAAAATGTCCCATAAGGGTGATAAATCTTCATAAATTAATCAATAACCACAATCACATGTCATAAAAGTGAGGCAAAATCACAAATATAGGAAACCATTTCACACGTCATGTTTATCTACTAAGACTATCAATGTATTGGATCATGACTTATCACATGTTTCCCATTATGGATCAAGACACACCTATTTCCTATAAGAAATTTTAGCACACCAATTTCCCATAGTGGATCAAGACACAATGTTTCCCATAGTGGATTAGGACACACTTTTTTTCTATAGTGTATTATGCATGTTAAATTGTTACCCATTTATATATCATGAGTTATAAAGCTTTACTAATGGAATTAGAGGGAGGTATAGGCACCACCAACCACATAATGAAAATCCTACACATGTGTTTGAAAATATCATAAAACATTATTTATATCATATCACAAAAAATGACATGGGTTTCATAAATATTTTTACATAATAAATCATTCAGAGAAATATAAGAATGGTATCCTTGGTTTATAATCCTAGTAAATCACATCTAACACCAATAGATGTCATCTTAGATGGAAAATAATTTTGAAATATTACTTGGGATATTTCATTATGAAAATAGAATTTATTGTAAAATCAATTGTTTAAAACAGAAGACATTTTGAAAATAATTTTCTTTTAAAATAACCATGATAACATATAAAAGACTCTTTAAAAATAATTTAAAACATTTCTTAGAGAAAATATCCTTTCCTATTTGATTTTTTTAAAACATAATAAACATTGATGATTATTTTATTTAAAAATAACCTTAATAAATTATAAAGTAAGATTTAAAATTATTTAAACTATTTATTTAAGAAAATATCATTTCATATTTGAATTTTTTAAAACATTTTTGAATAAATTTTTGGAAAACATGGTTTTGGAAGAATTTTATTTTTCAACTGTGAAGTCAATTTTTCATAAAAACATTATTTTGAACTATTAAGTAAATAGAGGAAAATGAAGTTAAAACATTTATTCTCCTAAAATAACAAGATTTAAAGAATATTCATGAGTTTCTTGGGAGATGGATGATTTTATTTCATAATTATAAGCATAATCGTATACAATCCCAATAAACGATGATATTGTAATATAAAACTCTTACAACATTGGTAACTTTGATTCATAATCCCCATGAAATAATAAAATTAATTGAAACTTAAGTTATCATGAAAGTAATTATATTCATTATTTAAAATGTAATATGGGCAGTATATACACCTCATAGAATAGTATAGGTTCATAACATAATTTATATCCCAAAAAAGAAAAATTGAGACAGAAATCATTTGATTTCTTTAATTTTGAACCGTAAACCCACTGAAATAGATAGCTTAAAATTGTTAAATCAATCCATATAATTTTATAGATAATCCTCAAAAAATTCATTCTTGATATGTATATACCCCACATAAAATAAACAGGTGGTGAATATTGTCTGTGTCTCAATAAAGTAAAAGCGAGAAAAAAATCCCTCAACACTTTCGTTATCTTTTGAATCGTAAGACCAAATAAAGAATAAAATAAAAATAACCATTTAATATCATGAAAATTATGATATTAATTTTATTACATTTCAAATTGGTATTATATATGCCACACATAAGAAACGTGTGGTGTGTTTTCATATGTATTCCATAAATAAACGAGGGACTAGAAACACCTGACCTAAAGTATTAACTTACATAATAAACATTAAAAACTCTTATATAATAAATATAATATTATTATAAATTTATTACAGAAACAAATTCATTTTTAGCATACCATATATGGTTTTATTATGACCTTTTATTAATTATTTATTAACAATTCCATGTTAAAGTCATGTTTCAGGCAATAACTGGTTTGTTTTTTTGTATGTTTTAATTTGTTATTTTTTTGGTCCTATTAATTTGATCATGATTTAATAAACTATATAATAAAATACATATTATAAATATCATTTATATTTAGTATATTTGTATTTATAGTATTCTAAAAAACATAGTGATAAAAAATGAAATACATCGTTTATGGAGACGGTAGGTCGTACAAACAAATGAATGATGTTTCTATTTTTTGATAGGATTAAAATAAATAAATTTAAATGTTATATTTTAATTTAAGAATCATTTTTATGTTATATAAATCAATTATTTTCATTAAACCCTTCTTTAATATCATCAATGTAAATCATGAATAAATCACATCACTCTGTGAGATGATAGTCCACCGTACACACGAGAGGCATTATCATATTTCAAAAAAAATTGAATGCATGAAGGTATTTATGATATAATAAAATAATAACAACAATAATAACATAATAAATATCATATATAGGAAATAAATCCATCATTATGTCTAACCATGATAGGTGTTAATGGAAAAAAATGAACGACATCGGTTCACGAGGTGGTAGTCTACGGTGCACACAAACAATGATTTCGTAACCCATTTGATAGAATTTGATATGATTTTAGGTCATTAAAATAACATAAAAAATTTCAGTATATTTAATATAATGATTTTATTATATAAAAAATGGTATAATAATAATTTAAGGGGCTGGAGTATGAAATAAAACAAAAACTCTCCTTTCTAAACATTACATCTTCATTGGGTATCTTCCTTAAGTTTGTAGTCAACACTTTACTAGGATGAATTTATTCAAAAAATAAGGATAATAGGATGGGTGTTGGGAAGTTTGGAAGTTATTTGGATAGTTATTTTACAAAACAATAGTTTTTCAAGGTGTGAATAAGATAGGTGATGGCATGGCTTTTTATAAGTGTCCGGGGGGGGACACAATTGATATTTTTTGAAAATAATTGAGTGTTCCCACATTTTTCATATGCCACAGGGGTCCAAAATTGGACATTATTGAAAATTATAGGTATAATGGTATAAATATTCCCATAAAATAGTTTTTAAACTTGTTTATAGGTAATATTTACCCTTATATTTTTAGTTTAACCCCCAGTAAACCCAATTTAACCTTAACAATGATAATAATTTTTTACTGCATTCACTACTAATTTTTATCAAAAACTAAGTTTTACTTATTAGATAATATAAATTATTTTTATTCAAAAAATGGATTCCATTTTAAGAATTATATTCTAAGAATAGGAAATTTCTTATTTAAAATTAATCCCCCATACGTGATGAAAAATCCAGTTTTTAAAGAGAAAATGTTCAAAAAATGTAAAATGTTTTTATATAAAGATTTAATATGAAATTGATTGCAATGATGTAAATTGGATTAATGGATGAAATATTTAACTAATTTAACTTTATAACCTTTTTAAAATATAATTTAACTTTATAAATAAATTAAAAAAAAAGGAAATTTCAATTAAAATTCAGTATTTTCATTATTCATCAAAAAATGATACTTTTTTAGAAATATTAAAAAAATTCACCCTAAGATAATTTTGATATTAAATTTTTAAAAATAAAACTTATTTTTTCAAATAATCTTTATAATATTGGTAAAAATTAATTTCAATATAAGTGTTTCAAAGGCAACAAAACATTTTTTTAAGAGAACACTATTTTAAGCATAAAATTGGATTTATTTATATACCTTATCTAAAAAACACAAAAGTTCAATGTTAAAAATTTGAGGTAAAATAATATAAAAATCATTAAAATCATTCATAAAAAGTGATTAATTTAATTTATTGAGGTAAAATTATTTTATGTGCATAAAAATAGTTGTTTAAAAAACAATCTCCTTTATTCTCAAAATGTTTTAATTTTCATTTCTAATTATTTAGTCACCAAAGAATTAAATTTATATATATGTTTAAAAAATATGTTTTAAATTTTTAATTAATCATATTCATACATTCTATTTCAAATTCTTGGTTATAATTACAAAATTAAATAATTATATTTTAATAATATGACATGTTTCATTTTAAATCAGTGTTGTGTGTAACGCAAGATAAGATCAGTGTAGCATGTAATAAAATAAAAAAATATGTGTTTCTTGTAGTATAATATAAAATAAATAATTAATGTAAAAAAATTGTAAATATTAAATTAATTTGAAAAAAATTTTCAAAAAATATCAGGGTGTTACATTCTACCCCCATTAAAATGAAAATTTTCCTCAAAATTCATCTCGGTCATCAAAGGTTCAACATTTGAAATACTCATTCATAGAAACTGAAATCGAAAAAATGAATAATAAATCAATCTTTAAAAATGGAATTTTGGGAATAAAATAGTTACCTAAAGTAACTCATAACTAGGTTTCCACATAGAAGAAAATAGGTGGGAGGTAATGATTTGGACATGGAAGATAAGTGTAAATAATTATAAGGAGTGATAAATATCACCAATCATAAGAAATTGGGTCATCCAGATAATGTTACTGACCAAAACACCATAAAACAAAAAGGGATGAAAGCATTCATTAATGTCATCATAAATAATGATAAAATGATAACAATTTATTTTATTATCCTTTACCTAAATATGAATAATTTTTTAGATAATATATACTTATTTTATTTCATTCTATTTCATAAGAAAAATATCTTCCATTGGTTGTGTTGTGATTAGTTTCCAACTCATCTCTTATAGGTGAAAAAGGTGAATTTTTTATTCCTAAATCACTAATAGATCATTATATTCATAAATAGAATGATAATTCATTCTTTATATCATTAGCTACCATCACAAAAAATGGATATCATAGGTTATCCAATATGGATAAATCTTCATATGGAGATATAATACATTAATATCTAAAGACTCATCTAAATTTCAATTTAAAATATTCCATAAATTGTTAACTTTGCGTCCCTTCAAAAAGACTAAAATCCAAAACATTAGAAAGAAGGTCACTGAATTTCAAAAATGAAATTATCATTAATCCCCATGTACCATAAATTGGCTCTTGGTTATGACAAGCTAAACATGTGAATACCTTCATAATGTATTCTATTAAAACATGGTAATAACCTGAATCACCATAAAACCTTATTGAAAAAAATATATTCTTCATTATTAATTAATTAAAATACAGATTATTGGATATATTTATAAAAAACAAATATGTTTTAATCTCCATAAATTGTAGAATAAACTACTTTGTTCACAAATCCTTAATATGTTTCAAGGTCATTAATACTATCCAATTGAATTTATTCATATCAAAAATCTCTTTCTCCAAACAAAACACCATTTTCATATCATTAGGATTATATTATGGGTTACCTTCCCTTAATAATAAATTTTCCATAAAATAAAACCTTTCATTTAAATAACATATCTAGGTCATAATCATTCAAAATATTTTGTTAAATCTCTAAAAGAAAATTTTTAAATGAACAGTCCTTGTATATCACATAATTCTTGAATTAAAACACATAAATACATCAATAAACCCACTTATTTCCTAAACCAGTAACTACTACTCATAATATTATTCCTTAATACCTCTTTCCTTTTATATTTCATTCGTAGTCTATTCATCACGAATAGAAAAACCATTACTCCTACAACGTTGTTGATTTATTTAATGATCTATCCCCTTAAGAAATTGATTTGCATAATGACCATTCTTTACACATTTAAAACATTCCATAGTGAATGATACCTTATAAAAAAATTATTATAATCCCTTGAGTTAACCATACTTCTCATTTTTCCTTTGTAATTACTTTCTTTTTTTTCTTTCTTTTCCATATTAAAAATATATTCTTGTCCCTCACAGACATTCCCTTAAGTGATTCATCCAAAATTCCTAACATATAGAAAACTGAATCTTCATTCAACTATGGTCTCTATTACCCATAATACCAGTGACCTCCACCCTTATCTTCTTTATTGAGTCTACGAGTTAGTTAAGGTGAACTTTTATAATCATGTTCCCTAATAACTAATTAGGTAAAATCACAATATCCTTTACTACATTCATCATCCCATTTGGCATCACATTAAGAAATTTTCCATCACATTCAACATTAACCCTATTATTTCTAGTTCCATAAATTGAATAAAACAAAAACTAATAGTGTGAGAAACACTAATCAAAGAGGAAATCCACATAATCATGAAAAATCACTTATTGGAGGTTTAAATCATAGAACCTTATTTTCAATCCATAAAAGCATAGGTTTATCCTAGGTCATTCATAGTCATCATATATTTAAATCATTAATGATGGTTCATAAAGAATTTGTGAATCTATAATGAATTTCCCCATGGAGGGTCAATCTAGGTGATTAGTAATGATAATTATTGTGCACTAGTTCCCGATCGAATCTAGCTGAATACACTGTTTTCAAGGTTGCTACCCCTAGGTACATCTATACCAGATCCAAATCCAATTATAGTGTCCATAAAAGGATATAATTTCTTGGAAAACCATTTCTCTATCCTTTAAAAAAATTCCAATACATTTTCATAAACTTTGATCAATCCTTAGAAACATCCTTATAATCATACTTAGAAATATCCATAGGGATCTCACTAATGTTTTCACGTCCTAATTTCCAAATGTTAACTAAACATTATTGGTGATACCAACTATACCGACCCAAGCTTCTCATACATGGATATTACATCTTCTTAGATGAATATTTATCACATTAGAAAAATACATGCTCGAGGACTCTAATAGTTTAGTTACTTTGTAAATGTGGAAGAAAATATTACAATATGGAGAGTGATCTTAAATGTTTCCCATAAAAAATCTTCCAATTTATTACTCTTCATAGTCATACCCTACATAAAACCTTTCTTCATATCCTAGGGAAGGGAAAAATAAGAAAGGGAATTCTTAGATACTAAGGGAGGATAAACATAAGAGATATCAATATATGATCCCGTAGAATCATAAGGAAGGAATAAAGGTATGTGATCATGAACCTAACTTATGACGTTCATAAAAAACATATCATAGAACATAAACATGAGTAATGGAATAAAACAATATCATTTTCAAAAATATGTCTCATAATGGAGATAAATCATCATAAATAAATCATGAACAATAATCTAATGTCATAAAAATGTGGCAACATTATTAATATATTAAATAATTTCATACATCAAGGTTAAATAACAATACTATCAACATAAGGGATCAGGACATATCACTTTTTGTCATTATGGATCAGGACACTCATGTTTCCCATTGTGGATCAGGACACACCCATTTCCCATAATAAATTACGACACACCTATATTACATAGTGGATCATGACACACCTATTTCCCATATTGGATCAAGACCATTAAATTGTTTCAAATTCTTATCTTAGGATATAAGAAGCATTACCAAATTCATTGGAGTGTTATATAGTCCACACCCATCACATAATTAAAAGAATACACACGTGTTCCACAATATCTTAAAATATTCATGATATGATAACCCATAAAATGAAATGGGTTTTATGATAAATTTTTCATAATAAACCATTTAGAGAAAAACATAGAATTATATCATTAGTTTATATCCCAAATAAAGAATAGGTAACATTAAAGGATATAATCTTATATTGAAAATAATTTGGAATGATTATTTGGGACATTTCTTGAGGAAAATAGTTGTTCTTTGAAAATAAATTTTTAAAATTGATTTTTTAAAAACAGTTTTCTTTGAAAATAACCCTAAAAACTTATAAAGGAAGAATTAAAACCCCATTCAAAATATTTATTTAGGTAAATATTCCTTCCTCTTTGAAAATCACTTTTTAAAACAAAAAATATTTGAGAAATAATTTTATTTTAAAATAAACATGAAAACATATAATGGTGTATTTAAAATTTTTTAAAACATTTCTTGAGGAAAATATCATTTCTTATTTGTAATTTTTTTTAAACATTTTTGAAAACATGGTTTTAGAATAAATATTTTTTTTGACAAAATAATGTTTTTTCATAAAAATTTATTTCGAACTCCTGAGTACATAAATTGAGGGAAATGAAAGTAAAAAAATATTTTCAGTAAATAACCCATGGATAAGTAAATTCATGAGTTTATTGTGAGATACTTCATAATATTTCATCATCTGAAGCATAATCCAAAAGAATCCAAATAAACAATGAGCTTGTAAGATTAAACTCTTACCACATTGGTAACTATGATTCCTAATCCCCATGAATGAATAAAATTATATGAAACTTAAAATATAATAAAAATAAGTATATTCATGAAATAACATGTCAAAGGGGCTGTATATGTACCTCATATAATATGATTGGTGCATAACATAACTTACAACCCATAAAAGGAAAATTGAGATAAAAACCTATTACAAATTTGTTAAATAATGAACTATAAACCCCAAAAAAGAGATATCATAAAATGGATATCAAAATAACAATAATTTAAAGTATAATAATCATAAATTAAATTCAAGGTATGTATATTAAACAAATAAAATAAATACATGGTGAATATTGCATGCGTCTCACATAAGTAAAAAATTTGATGGAAATCCATTACACCTTTAGTGATATTTTGAATCACAAGTTAGAATAAACAATAACATAAAATTAAACTTTATATATAATTAATATGGACATATTAATGATATAATATCTATAATGGGTATTATATACACCACCAAAAATAATCCAGTGGTGAATTTTCTTATGTCTCTGATAAATAAAAGAGTTTAGAACCCCTATCTATAAGTCTTAACTTCCTTCATAAACATTATAAAATCGTATATAATAAGTATAAATTTAATATAAATCTATTATAGAACCATATTAATATATATAATTCAATATATTTCTTTCTTATGACCTTTTATTACCCTGTTTATTAACAATATGATGTGATAGTCACCTTTTAGGCAATCATTGCTTTGTTTTTTGTATGTTTTGATTTGTTAATTTTGGACCCTATTAATTTGAAAATTATTTAATAATGTCCACAATTTTAAAAATTATATAAATATCATATATATTATGTAAAGACCCGTAAAATTCAAGGAAAATTTTTTCTTAATTTTCTTTAAAATTTTACAAGAGCGCGGTTTCAGACGGCACCTGATTCCGAGGCCCGGAGTGCCCGGAATTAATTTCCGAAGTTTAGCTCGGGTACGTTCAGTGAACGAACGAGCGGGAATTCCTAACTTTTGATCCGGTGCTCGGAATTGAAATCTGAGGGCACCGATGAACTCGCAGCGCCGATATTCGCTTAATGAGACCTTTTCGGGAGTTGCGTTTGTTGCGGGTTGAGAGTTACGTTTTGGGGTTTTTCAGTTAAGTTAAATAAAATTTGTGTAAGACAAATTTTATTTTAACTTATTTAAAAACCTATCAAAGGTGGTTGGAAGTGGGACCCACACCCACTTAACCTCCCTTGGGAGGATTAAGTGTGGTGGGGCCCACACGAACCCCTTTTCTTTTCAAATTCTCTCAACGTACCTAACCCCTAATTAATTGGCTTAGGTTACTCTTATTTAATTTTGGGGGTAAACTCTTTTGAATTTCAAACATTTGAAATCCTTTTGAGTTTTGTGTTAATAAAATAAGTGGTATTCTTATTTTATTGAGGGTTCTTTGTTTGTCTCTGGAGAGCTTTCCCTTCATCTCCAAGCTCTGACGAAGAACGAAGAACGTCTTCATCCTCAACGAAGAACGACAACTCTTCGTCAAGGATCATCGACTCGGCGACCCGGTATCTTCGGACCTCTTCTTCCCCCCCGAACCTCCTTCGTCGGCAATCAAAGATCCGAGCGACGTGTCTTTTCGGGCATAACTCTTCGTCAACGGATTTGACGAACGACGACCACGACACCCGACCTCCGCGACGCCGTCTTCCGCGGAGCGTAGCAGAACCTTTGAATCCTAAACCCGAGGTAGGGGTTGTCGAATTTCTTTTGGATTCCTCATTTTATTCTTGATCGTGCTTTTAGCAAGATTAACGTGTGACATGTTTTTCTTTAAGTTGCGTTATTATTATTAACGCGAGGGGGGGCCGGACCGCACGAACACGGCCGAACCCCCCCCCTCCAACGTTCTTGTTTAATTCTTTCGATGGAAGTAAAGTGGCGTGGTGCCGTCGCACCACGCGGTTTACCGAGCATTTAATTTACGCAACGCCGTCGCGCTACGCCGAGGAGAGTCTTCAAGAACGCGACGCCGTCGCGCCACGTTGGAAAGAATCGAAGCACGGCGAAGGGGCGCGGTGCCGACGCACCGCGCCGGATGACGAACGCCGCGGCCGGTTCCGGGCCGCGGCGGGACGAGAAGACCGCGGCCGGTTCCGGGCCGCGGCGGGACGAGGAGACCGCGGCCGGTTCCGGGCCGCGGCGAAAGGGAAGACCGGCGGCCGGGCCGCCGGCGTCGGAAGCCGAAGAAGGGGACCGGAAATTCCGGTCCCGTTTGATAAAACCGGCCGGCCAGCTGGCCGGCCGGATGGCTTAAAACCGGGGAATTTAATTCCCCGGCCAACCATGAAAACCCCCCTCTTTAAGAGGGGGGGCGTTTCTTCAAAGGGAGGGGGCCGGCTGCCCCCTCGGTTCCACCAGCAGGCCCCCCCACGTGAGGGGGGGGGGGGGCGGTTTTTAAAGAGCTGGCGCGGCACAAAGGCCGCGCCGTTTTTTTTTTTGAAGGAACAGCGGGGGCAATCAAGCCCCCCGCGTGCTGCCACCCTGTGCGGCACCTGCCGCCGCCAGCACGGCCCGCCGCCGCCGCCACGCGGCACGCCGCCGCCGCCGCCACGCGGCCCGCCGCCGCCGCCGCCACGCGGCCCGCCGCCGCGCCGCCACCGCCGCGCCGCCGTCCCCGCCGCCGCCGCCGCCTCGCGGCCCGCCGCCGCGCCGCCACCGCCGCGCCGCCGTCCCCGCCGCCGCCGCCGCCGCCGCCACGCGGCCCGCCGCCGCGCCGCCACCGCCGCGCCGCCGTCGCCGCCGCCGCCGGCCGCCGCGCCGCCGCCGCGCCGCCCCCGGGGGGGGGGGGGGGGGGGGGGGGGGGGGTCGGGCCGGGTCGGCCCGGACCCGGACCCCCCCGTTTCGAACCTGATTTGGTTTTTGGCTCATAACTTGAGCCTCGGACCTCCGAATGACGAACCGTCTGCGGAAACGCGATCCTTGCATCGAGACGGTCGTTTCGATATATCGCACTCAAGGTTTCGGGTTACTTTGAGTTCGGCCGGGTTGGTTCGTTCACGAAACCAACCGGGCCTTCGGAGCGGAAACGCTCATATCTTGAGCCACGAACGTCCGATTGACGCGCCGTCAGTCGCGTTGTGTTCCTCTTAGTGAATCGGATCTTTTGGCATACTCCGCCCGAGGTTTGGACGCAGGTGGAGTACGGTCGGGTTGGTTTTTCCTTAAAAACCAACCTGGCCCCGGAGACGAAAATGCCAATAACTCACAGACCGGGCGTCCGATTGACGCGCCGTCTGTTTCGTTGACTTTCTCTTGATGAGACGGAACTTTTGACATACTCCGCCCGAGTTTTGGATGCAGTCGGAGTATGGCCGGGTTGGATTGTTCCCGAAATCCAACCGGGCCCCTGGAACGGGAAAGCTGATATCTTTCAGACAGGACGTCCGCTTGACGAGCCGTCAGCGGCGTTGGTGGTTACGTCGAGTAACGGTCCCTTTGAGTATACCCTATGGGAGTTCGGGGTGCAGTTGAGATACAGCCGGGATTGGTTTCGCTCACGAAACCAACCGGGCCCCTGGGACGAAAAGGCTAATAACTCACAGACCGGGCGTCCGATCGACGCGCCGTCTGTTGCGTTGAGACCCCTGTGACGAGACGGACCTTTGAGACACTTCTTCGCGGAACCTTGTGATACTTGGAGTATCGACCAGTAGCTCGTGGAGCGGACCCGTGGTACTCGACAGGAGGAGTACCTCAGCAGGCTATCTGGGTAGCGCCCGGTATTTGGCAGCAGACCCTCAGCGGACGGAGCGCCTGGTAGTTGGCAGCAGACCCGCAGTACTCGACAGGAGGAGTACTTCAGCAGTCCTAGGTTAGTGAGCGGCAGCCTCAGAGTCATGACAGGACCACTGTACACTCTAGAGACGGAGCTCTTCAGCAGTTACGGTTTCGATAATGAAAATCCTGGTTTGAGCTGAGACTTTTGACCTTTGTGTTTCCTCATGATTGAGATGGGTTACTTGATAACTTAGGTATATGTATGGGCATATACCTGGGTAGTGGTTATCCGTTGATCTCATGATCCTTGTGTTTCCTCATGATTGAGATGAGATACTTGATAACTTAGGTATATGTATGGGCATATACCTAAGTAGAGTTTATCTGTTGTGATCTTCTTGTGGTTATCCTTGTTGGTTTTAGTGAGACCTTGAGGGTCTCGGGGTCCCTACTGAGTATCGTTATACTCACCCCTGCACGGGCTATGCCCGCACCTCGTTGTGTTGGTTGCAGACGACGGCCAGTACTGGCAGAGGCCGAGTGTTCGAGGACTGGACGGTACCTGGAGGTGGACTATACGACGAGGCGGTACACAGAGGCAGACCACTGGGCGGGACATACTCGGAGCGGATGGCGGGACCCGTGGAGCAGAGGAGCTATCTGTACCCACCCTTCAGGTGGGAATTCCAGTGGACATCTCAGCGTAGCAGCTTTACTTTTCAGTCGCTGTTTTCCTTTTCGAGTTGTACTTTACAGTTGGGCTTGTATTTCCGGCCCCTTTTTACTTTTCAGCTCTCTTTTTTGTACTTAGTGTTTTACTTCCGCTTGTACTCTATGGTGCTTGTTTTCTTTTTTAAAGGCAATGCCTTCCCAGTTAACGGGATTTTACGCCTTTGGTGCTAGTCGCCAGCCCCTGGCCTATGGAAGGCGGGCTTGGGGTAGTCACGGCACGGGCCCCGAGGACGGGTCGTGACACATTGGTATCAGAGGAGTTCGGTTCTACCGCAGAACTTATAACTCTGATGTTTCTTTCTGTGAAGCAATAGTGTTGAGAGTACCGAGTGTGGTTTTCAGTTCAGGGAGTCCAGTGTTGGTGCGGGCGGCCGACGTATCCATACACCAGGACCCTGACAACTGATTTCCGACTTTGTGCACTAAAACACTGATTGCGTGTGTGTTTTCAAAAGTTTTTCCCCTTAAAACAGCTCAAACCAGGTCAGCTCACCAGGTATAATCGTTTGATCGTGTTACGTTGTTTCTTTTAGGATGGCCCACCGAGTAACGAGGCCTCGGTGCAGGGCCCTTTGTCAGCAGTGGCACCGGCGGTAGCTCTACCCGCCGAGCCCCCGATGCTTCCAGCAGCAGCCGCTGACGATGCACGTCGCCTCAGCGCACTGCATGAGTTTCAGCGCCAGCGACCGCCCAGGTTTCGCGGGGAGACGGATCCCCAGGCAGCAGAGGACTGGCTGGAGGCAGTAGTTCGAGTGTTTAGGCTAGTGAGGACACCAGCAGACCTCATGGTGATCCTCGCTGCGAGCCTACTATACGCAGCAGCAGGACGATGGTGGAGCTTGATGCTCCAGGTGCACGATGAGGCATCTCTTCTTTGGACGGACTTTGAGAGCCTCTTCCGCTCGGAGTTCGTCCCAGCCACCCTTCGTGCGGTACGTATCCAGGAGCTTCTACAGCTGCGGCAGGGCAGCATGACGGTCGCTCAGTACGCGGCGAGGTTCACCGACCTTTCTCGGTACTCGACAGACATTGTACGGGACCCCTTCTTCCGGGCCCGGACCTTCGAGCAGGGTTTGAGACACGAGATCAGGGCATCGCTGATCTCCCTCAGCTTACCGACTCAGACTGGAGTACTGGAGCGGGCCCTTCTGATTGAGAGCTTCCTTGCTGAGTCTTCACCAGCGCAGCGACCCACCGCAGGGCGGCACGTAGCGGAGTCTTCGGTAGCAGGTAGCCGACAGATGACTCAGGGGTCCAGACAGACCAGACCTTCAGGCAGACGACCTCAGGGCACTGGCTCAGCAGTGCAGGGCACACAGCGCGGAGTCAGTCTTTTGAGTGGAAGACAGTGCTTGCGTGCGGCGGGCAAGGCCACATGGCTCGTGACTGCCCGACCCGCCATGCGGAGGAGCAGCAGACGGTTGAGGAACCACCTAGGCAGAGGCAGAGGTTCGACCGTGGCGGTCCGCAGGGAGGAGGCGGACGAGGCAGAGGAGCTGGCCGAGCAGCAGGTGGTGGGCAACGCTTTGAGGCTCTGCCACCACCACCACCAGGAGGTCCACCCCGACCACAGGGAGTAGGTGGACATGCGAGAGCACAGCTTCAGGCAGCTGAAGCTTACGATCATGGAGCTCTGGGAGCAGGTGGACAGGAGCAGAACTAGTGGATACATCCTTGTACTTCGGGTTCCTTGCTGCTTTTGTGTAGCGTCTTGTATTATGAGCTGCAATAATAAAAGACGCATCCTTTGTGAAGTTTTCATTCCTGTCCTCTTTTGTGATGTTACTAAGAGGTTCCAGTTGACTGTTGACTTGACCCTCACTTGTGAGACATCTACTGGAGGAGACCCAGTTACCACACACTGATGCCGACAGTGTGACTCAACCCTTGGAGGCGAGAGTAACGGTTGGATCTCTTAGTAGTAGCGTCGAGGCCTTACGACGTCATCCTTGGTATGGATTAATATCATCCATGTTAGGATTGACTGTTTTAGGCAAAGAATGTGGTTCATCCAGGGGATGAGACCAGGTTTCTCTTTTCGGCAAAGAAGAAATCTTGCAGCTCTTGTGGGACCAGAGATGGTCCGGACCACGTCAAAAGAGGTCCATGTCATCCAGGAGCGGGTCCTACATGGACGATCGATTCCTCTTGTGCGCAACAGATGGCGGCACGGGAATCTCCAGGAGAGCACATGGGAGCGGGAGGCTCAGATGCGTGCTTAGTATCCTCTCTTTTGATTCCCTAGTTTTTGATGTAGCTTTACGGGGACGTAAAGCCCTGAGGTGGGAGTAATGTAAAGACCCGTAAAATTCAAGGAAAATTTTTTCTTAATTTTCTTTAGAATTTTACAAGAGCGCGGTTTCAGACGGCACCTGATTCCGAGGCCCGGAGTGCCCGGAATTAATTTCCGAAGTTTAGCTCGGGTACGTTCAGTGAACGAACGAGCGGGAATTCCTAACTTTTGATCCGGTGCTCGGAATTGAAATCCGAGGGCACCGATGAACTCGCAGCGCCGATATTCGCTTAATGAGACCTTTTCGGGAGTTGCGTTTGTTGCGGGTTGAGAGTTACGTTTTGGGGTTTTTCAGTTAAGTTAAATAAAATTTGTGTAAGACAAATTTTATTTTAACTTATTTAAAAACCTATCAAAGGTGGTTGGAAGTGGGACCCACACCCACTTAACCTCCCTTGGGAGGATTAAGTGTGGTGGGGCCCACACTAACCCCTTTTCTTTTCAAATTCTCTCAACGTACCTAACCCCTAATTAATTGGCTTAGGTTACTCTTATTTAATTTTGGGGGTAAACTCTTTTGAATTTCAAACATTTGAAATCCTTTTGAGTTTTGTGTTAATAAAATAAGTGGTATTCTTATTTTATTGAGGGTTCTTTGTTTGTCTTTGGAGAGCTTTCCCTTCATCTCCAAGCTCTGACGAAGAACGAAGAACGTCTTCATCCTCAACGAAGAACGACAACTCTTCGTCAAGGATCATCGACTCGGCGACCCGGTATCTTCGGACCTCTTCTTCCCCCCCGAACCTCCTTCGTCGGCAATCAAAGATCCGAGCGACGTGTCTTTTCGGGCATAACTCTTCGTCAACGGATTTGACGAACGACGACCACGACACCCGACCTCCGCGACGCCGTCTTCCGCGGAGCGTAGCAGAACCTTTGAATCCTAAACCCGAGGTAGGGGTTGTCGAATTTCTTTTGGATTCCTCATTTTATTCTTGATCGTGCTTTTAGCAAGATTAACGTGTGACATGTTTTTCTTTAAGTTGCGTTATTATTATTAACGCGAGGGGGGGCCGGACCGCACGAACACGGCCGAACCCCCCCCTCCAACGTTCTTGTTTAATTCTTTCGATGGAAGTAAAGTGGCGTGGTGCCGTCGCACCACGCGGTTTACCGAGCGTTTAATTTACGCAACGCCGTCGCGCTACGCCGAGGAGAGTCTTCAAGAACGCGACGCCGTCGCGCCACGTTGGAAAGAATCGAAGCACGGCGAAGGGGCGCGGTGCCGACGCACCGCGCCGGATGACGAACGCCGCGGCCGGTTCCGGGCCTCGGCGGGATGAGAAGACCGCGGCCGGTTCCGGGCCGCGGCGGGACGAGGAGACCGCGGCCGGTTCCGGGCCGCGGCGAAAGGGAAGACCGGCGGCTGGGCCGCCGGCGTCGGAAGCCGAAGAAGGGGACCGGAAATTCCGGTCCCGTTTGATAAAACCGGCCGGCCAGCTGGCCGGCCGGATGGCTTAAAACCGGGGAATTTAATTCCCCAGCCAACCATGAAAACCCCCCTCTTTAAGAGGGGGGGGCGTTTCTTCAATGGGAGGGGGCCGGCTGCCCCCTCGGTTCCACCAGCAGGCCCCCCCACGTGAGGGGGGGGGGGGCGGTTTTTAAAGAGCTGGCGCGGCACAAAGGCCGCGCCGTTTTTTTTTTGAAGGAACAGCGGGGGCAATCAAGCCCCCCGCGTGCTGCCACCCCGTGCGGCACCCGCCGCCGCCAGCGCGGCCCGCCGCCGCCGCCCCGCGGCGCGCCGCCGCCGCCGCCACGCGGCCCGCCGCCGCCGCCGCCACGCGGCACGCCGCCGCCGCCGCCACGCGGCCCGCCGCCGCCGCCGCCACCGCCGCGCCGCCGTCCCCGACGCCGCCGCCGCCTCGCGGCCCGCCGCCGCGCCGCCACCGCCGCGCCGCCGTCCCCGCCGCCGCCACCGCCACGCGGCCCGCCGCCGCGCCGCCACCGCCGCGCCGCCGTCGCCGCCGCCGCCGGCCGCCGCGCCGCCCCCGGGGGGGGGGGGGGTCGGGCCGGGTCGGCCCGGACCCGGACCCCCCCGTTTCGAACCTGATTTGGTTTTTGGCTCATAACTTGAGCCTCGGACCTCCGAATGACGAACCGTCTGCGGCAACGCGATCCTTGCATCGAGACGGTCGTTTCGATATATCGCACTCAAGGTTTCGGGTTACTTTGAGTTCGGCCGGGTTGGTTCGTTCACGAAACCAACCGGGCCTTCGGAGCGGAAACGCTCATATCTTGAGCCACGAACGTCCGATTGACGCGCCGTCAGTCGCGTTGTGTTCCTCTTAGTGAATCGGATCTTTTGGCATACTCCGCCCGAGGTTTGGACACAGGTGGAGTACGGTCGGGTTGGTTTTTCCTTAAAAACCAACCGGGCCCCGGAGACGAAAATGCCAATAACTCACAGACCGGGCGTCCGATTGACGCGCCGTCTGTTTCGTTGACTTTCTCTTGATGAGACGGAACTTTTGACATACTCCGCCCGAGTTTTGGATGCAGTCGGAGTATGGCCGGGTTGGATTGTTCCTGAAATCCAACCGGGCCCCTGGAACGGGAAAGCTGATATCTTCCAGACAGGACGTCCGCTTGACGAGCCGTCAGCGGCGTTGGTGGTTACGTCGAGTAACGGTCCCTTTGAGTATACCCTATGGGAGTTCGGGGTGTAGTTGAGATACGGCCGGGATTGGTTTCGCTCACGAAACCAACCGGGCCCCTGGGACGAAAAGGCTAATAACTCACAGACCGGGCGTCCGATCGACGCGCCGTCTGTTGCGTTGAGACCCCTGTGACGAGACGGACCTTTGAGACACTTCTTCGCGGAACCTTGTGATACTTGGAGTATCGACCAGTAGCTCGTGGAGCGGACCCGTGGTACTCGACAGGAGGAGTACCTCAGCAGGCTATCTGGGTAGCGCCCGGTATTTGGCAGCAGACCCTCAGCGGACGGAGCGCCTGGTAGTTGGCAGCAGACCCGCAGTACTCGACAGGAGGAGTACTTCAGCAGTCCTAGGTTAGTGAGCGGCAGCCTCAGAGTCGTGACTGGACCACTGTACACTCTAGAGACGGAGCTCTTCAGCAGTTACGGTTTCGATAATGAAAATCCTGGTTTGAGCTGAGACTTTTGACCTTTGTGTTTCCTCATGATTGACATGGGTTACTTGATAACTTAGGTATATGTATGGGCATATACCTGGGTAGTGGTTATCCGTTGATCTCATGATCCTTGTGTTTCCTCATGATTGAGATGAGATACTTGA
Organism: Viscum album; assembly: GCA_963277665.1. NCBI lineage: Eukaryota > Viridiplantae > Streptophyta > Magnoliopsida > Santalales > Viscaceae > Viscum > Viscum album. Next base: position 1,804,925,527 of record OY728146.1, read on the forward strand.
TAACTTAGGTATATGTATGGGCATATACCTAAGTAGAGTTTATCTGTTGTGATCTTCTTGTGGTTATCCTTGTTGGTTTTAGTGAGACCTTGAGGGTCTCGGGGTCCCTACTGAGTATCGTTATACTCACCCCTGCATGGGCTATGCCCGCACCTCGTTGTGTTGGTTGCAGACGACGGCCAGTACTGGCAGAGGCCGAGTGTTCGAGGACTGGACGGTACCTGGAGGTGGACTATACGACGAGGCGGTACACAGAGGCAGACCACTGGGCGGGACATACTCGGAGCGGATGGCGGGACCCGTGGAGCAGAGGAGCTATCTGTACCCACCCTTCAGGTGGGAATTCCAGTGGACATCTCAGCGTAGCAGCTTTACTTTTCAGTCGCTGTTTTCCTTTTCGAGTTGTACTTTACAGTTGGGCTTGTATTTCCGGCCCCTTTTTACTTTTCAGCTCTCTTTTTTGTACTTAGTGTTTTACTTCCGCTTGTACTCTATGGTGCTTGTTTTCTTTTTTAAAGGCAATGCCTTCCCAGTTAACGGGATTTTACGCCTTTGGTGCTAGTCGCCAGCCCCTGGCCTATGGAAGGCGGGCTTGGGGTAGTCACGGCACGGGCCCCGAGGACGGGTCGTGACATATTATGTAGTTATGTAGTTATATTAATCCATAAAACTTAGTGATAGAAAACCAAATACATTGTTCATTGAGATGGTAGGTTGTATATACCCATGAATGATGTCTCCATTTTTTTATTGTACTGAAATAAGGAACATTAAATGAAATGTTATCATTATGTAATCTTTTTTATGTCATATATATCACATATTTTCATTAAAATCATCATTAATACCTTCCATGTAAAGCATGAATAGACCACATCACTTCTTGAGACGGTAGTTCTCCACACCCACGAGCAACGTTATCGTATTACCAAAGTAACTCATAACTAGTTTGAAATTTTTCTAAGTCATATAAGTATTAATATTTGAAAAATTAATTAATAGGATCCCACATAGTAGAAATTAATAATAAAACTTCCTTTAAAATGTGAAAGTCGAAAAATAACAGTTTTCCAAAGTAACTCATAACTAGTTTTCCCCATAGGAGAGAATAAGTGAGAAGTGAAGACTTTGAACTAGAAGAAATGATTAAATAATTATAGAGATTGATAAATCACACTTATCACAAGAAAGTGGGTGATCTATAGAAGTTTAGTAGATATAACACTATAATAAAAATAGGCATTAAAAAGGTAATTGATTTCATTATAAATGATGATAACAAGACAAAATTTTATTTCAACATACTTTTCCGAAAGTTAATAAATTTTATCTATAAGATATACTCACATGATTTCATTCCATTTCATAAACACAATCTCATATATTGGTTATTTCTCGATAAATTTTTACTTCATATCATATAGTAATAAATAAAGGTGATTTTTTTGTTCATGAAGAACTAATGGATCATAAGATCTATAAATACAGTAATAATTCATTCCATCTATTTTTTGTTATCATCACAAAAAAATGGTTAGAACATGTTATAAAATATGAAACAATATTCCTATAGTGAAGTTGTAAATTAATATCTAAAGGCTCATCCAAATTTCAACTTAGAAAATTCCATAAATGGGTAAACATACGAATCTTCCAAAGGATTAAAATAAAAACTTTAGAATGAAGGTTACTGAATTTCCAAAATGACATTATGATATATCCCCATATACCATAATGCAGTTATGGATTACAATATACCAAACATTCGAGTACCGTCTTTATTTATTATCTTAAAACATTTTAATAAAATGAATTATAATATTACCTTATTGAAAACATGCATTATTTCTTATTCATTAAATTTCATACATATTATTAGATATATTCCATAAATCTAAAAAATCTAAAAATGTTCTAATATACATAAATGATAAAATAAACCACTTTATCCACAAATACTTAATATATTCAAAGGGAAACAATACTATCCAATTTTCTTTATTCATATCAATCATTTCTTTCTCTAAACAAAACACTATTTTATTAGCATCAGTATTATATTATGGGTTAAATTCCCTTAATAATGTGTTCTCCATAAAATATAACCTTTAAATTAGATAACCTTTCTAAGTCATCAGTATTATTCAATATATTTTTTCAAATCCTTAACTAAAAACTTATACTTGAGGTGTCCTTATATATTTCATAATACTTTAATTCTAATACATACATAAATTAATCATCCCACTTCATTCTAAAACCAGAAACTAGGTTTCATCAACTTATTCTTCAATACTCCATTCCTTTCATATGTTATTCTTAGTGTCTTTATCATCAATAAAAATTATACTCCAAAAACCTTGATAATTTAGTACATGTGATTTCCCCTTTAGACATTGATTTTCATAATATCCATTATTATGACATTTAAGGCATTCTAAAAGTGATAAAAATTTATGAAGACCATTATTCTCATCCATTGCATTGAATGGACTTTCAATTTTCCATTGAAATTACTTACTTTTTGACCATATTTTCCATACTAAAAAATCTTCTTATCCCTTTGAGACATTCCCCTGAGTGCTTCTTCCTATATTCTAAACATATAAGAAACTGAATCTTCTTTCTTCCATGGTCTCCATTACCCAAACACTTAGATAACTCCAACATTCAATTCCTTATTTTTTTAAGCGTTGTTTACTATGCACATAGTTAATCATGTTTTTTGATAATTGATTAGGAATAATCACAATATCCTTTACACTAGTCATAATCCTATGTGGAAGATAATTAGATGATTTTGTATCACATTAAATGTTATCCAAGTTTCTTTTGGTTCCTTCCATTGATGAAAACCAAAAATAATTGTGTGAGAAAAAATAATCAAAGTGTAAACCACATACTTATGAAAAATAAATTATTGAATGTATAAATCAAGAAACCATCATTTCAATCTATGAAAACATAAATTTATCCTAGTTTATTCATAGTCATAATAAATTTTTTATTTTTATTATGGTTTACAATTTTTTTGAATCTCCAAAGAATATCCCCCATGAGTTTCAAACTAGGTGTGCGTTAAAGAACCATTATCGTGTACTAGTTCCCAACTGAGTCTATATCAATATAGTGTTTTTAGGGTTGTTACACCCAAGTATATATATATACTAGAGTCACATCCACTTGTAAAATCCAGGTTGGGTTGTAATTACATAGAAACCACTTTATATTTCCTTTATTAAAATTCTAGGACATTTTCTTATACTTTTACTCATTCTAAAACTTATCCTTAAAGACATACCGAGACATATCCTTAGATATATAGCTAGGGATCTCACTAATTTTTTCTAATCTTGGTTTCTAAATGTTAACGAAAACATTTCTATGATACCAAATATAGAGACCCATGATTCACATATATAGATATTACATCTTCTTAGATGAATATTCATTACATTACATGAACTCACACTCAAGGAAAATAATAGTTTAGTGCCTTTAGAAACATAGAATAAAATATTATAATCTAGTGAAAGATATTTAATGTTTCCCACAAAGATATTCCAATATTTTAATATTCATAGACATACCCTATAAAAAACATTCCTTAGAACTTGGGGAAAGGAAACATAATAAAGTGTAGGCTCAGATGATTGGTAAGGGTAAACATAAGAGATAAAAATATATGATCATATGGAAGCATAAGATAAGAATAAGTGTCTGTGGTCATGAATGTATCTTATGAAGTTCATATGAAACTAGTCAAATATCACAAACCCAATTCATGGCATAAAACTATGTCAATTTAAAAAACATATCCCATAAGGGTGATAAATAATCATAAATAAATCATGAACCATAATCTCATGTCCTAAAAGTGTGGAACCATAATAAATAAAGGAAACCACTTCATACATCACGGTTAACTACCATGACTATCAGAATAGTGGATCATGACTTATCACCTGTTTCCCATTTTGGATCAGGGCACAAATGTTTCCCACAGTTGATTATGGCATACTTTTTTCCCATTGTGGATCAGGACACACCTATTTCTTAAAGTGGATTAGGATACACTTGCTACCCATAGTAGATCAATACCATTGACTTGTTTCCAATTTTTTATCTCATGATATATAAATCTATAACCAACACATTTGTGGGATATATATTTCACACTAGTCATAAAATGAGAATCATACAAATGGGTTCTATAAGATCATAAAACCTTCATAATATCATAACCCATAAAATGAAACAAGTTTCATAAAATTTTTGACAATATAAATCATTTAGAGAAAATGTAAGAATGGAATCCTTAGTTATTATCCTTAGTAAATCATTGGTAACTTAAATGGATACCATTTTATATGGAAAATAATTTTGAAATATTTTGGGGAAATTTCTTGAGGAAAATATTTTTTATTTCAAAATAAATTTTTTAAAACATAAAAAATCTTGAAAATCCTATTATCTAAAAATAAAAATGAAAACTTATTAAGGAATATTAAAAAAATAATTTAAAACATTTCTTGAGGAAAATATCCTTTTCTCTTTGAAAAACACATTTAAAACATAAAATATTTTGAAAACTATTACCTTTGAATTTTTTTTAAAAAAATTATAAAGGAACAAATAATATAATTTAAAATGATTTTTTAGGAGAATATCCTTTATTATTTTTAAAAAAAGTTGATTTTTTTTAAAAAAAGTTCTTGGAAGGAAAATAATTTTTGAAAGAAAAGTTAATTTTCTAAAAAATTTAATTTTGAAATATAGAGTACATAAAGAGATGAAAATTAAGGAAAAAATATTATAATTAAATAAAAACAAATAAATAATATTAATGAGTTTCTTGTGTTATATATCATAATATTTCATCATTTGAAGCATAATAATAAACAATCCCAAGGAATAATGAAATTTTAATATAAAACTATTAAAACTTTAGAAAATTTGATTTGTTAGCACCCTGAAATAAAAATAATTAACTTAGACTTAAAATCTCATCAAAATAGAGATATTCATGATATAATATTTCAATGTGCATGTATATAGACTTCATAGAGGAGGATAATTTTATAACGTAACTATGTTCCAAAGAATGAAAATTGAGACAAAAATACCTTATAAATTTGTTAAATTTTTTACTACAACCCCCTAAAAGAGAGATACTAAACTTTATATATAAATAACAAAAATTTTAAGGATAATAATTATAAAATAAATTCATGGTTAGTATAAAAAACACTATAAATATATTTCCGGTGAATAATTCATGTATCTCATAGAAGGAAAAAGTGAGACTGAAATCCTGAACTGCTATAGTAATCATTTGAATTGTATGACCCAATAAAGTATTAAATAAAATGAAAATTTTAATGTGATGAAAATGTAGATATTAATTATATAATACATCCAAGTAAAATTATATACACCACACAAAAATGAATGAGTGGAGAATTTTCATATGTCTCCCCGAAATTAAAGAGAGACTGGAAACCCCTTACCTTACGTCTTGTCTTACTTCATACAAGTTAAAACCTACAATATAATAAATATATGATTATTATACATATATATTAAATTAAAATATTAAAATATATCAAACCATATATGGTTCTCTTATAACCTTTTATTTCCATTTTATTAACTAATCTATGTTAAAGTCACATTTCAGGCAATAACTTCTTTGTTTTTTTTGTATGTCTTGATCTTTTATTTGTTTGTTACTCTTAAATTGATCAGGATTTCATAATATATAGAATTATAAACATGATATAAATATAATATATATTCATTATATATATATATATTTATATTAATCTATAAAACGTATTGATAGAAAATTAAATACACCATTAATGGAGACAGTATGCCATACGTACACATGAACATTGTTTCCATATTCTTGTTGGATTGAAACAAATAAATAAAAATGTTATATTATCATTAAAAAAATATTTTTATGTCATATATATGACATATATTCATTTAAACCATCCTTAACACTGTAAATGTAAAGTGTGAAATAATCATATCACTTTGTGAGACATTAGTCTATCATACACATGAGTGACATTATCATATTCCTACTAATGGAAATCATGAGGGTATGTGTGATATAATAATTATAAAATAATAATAAAATAATAAATAGAATATATAAATTATACACCCATCATTATTTCCAACTCTGAGATGTAGTAATGAGAAAATGAACGACATTGGTTCGCGAGGCTGTAGTCTTTCGTATACACAAACGATGATTTAATAAACCCTTTTGATGGAGGTGTAGATGTTTTAGGTCATTCACTTAAAATAGAAAAAAAATTATGTATATATAAGATAATGAATCTATAATATCATCATGGTATAATTATAATTTAAAGGGCTGGTGGAAGAAACAATACAAAAACACTCATTGACAAACATTGCTTCATCTTTGGGTATCCTCCTTAGGTTTGCAATAAAAGACTTCATATGATAGATTTATTCCAAAAAACAGGTTTTAAGAAGATTTTAAGTAAAATTTAATGTTATTTTTCAGAATATTTTTATATCCAAAAGGATTTTATGGTGTGAATATGAGAGGAGAGGGGGTGTCCATTTAGATGTGAGGGAGATGACACACTTGGTATTCTTTGATAGGAATTGAGTGCTCTCATGTTTTTCTATAACAGGGGTCCAAAATGGGAAATTATAGATCCTTATAGGTTCAATGGCCGAAATATATCCATAAAATAGTTTTTAGACAAGTTAATATGTTATTTTTACCCTTATCTTTATAGTTTAAACCCCAGTAAACCCATTTTTACCTTAATTGCAATAATTAATTTTTACTGCATTCACTATTAATTTTGGTAAAAAAGTAAGTTAAAATTATTAGAAAATATAAATTATTATTATTAAAAATATGGATTTAATTTTTAAAAATTACAATCACATAAGTTAAAAAAACTAATTTAAAATTAATCATGAAGAAGCGGTGAGAATGTACGTTTTAAATAAAAAATGTTCAAAAGATAACAATGTTTTTATATCCAAATTCATTATTAAATTGATTCCAATGACCTATATTGGATTAATGGATATATAATTGAACTAATTTAACATTAAAATAAATTTAAAATATAATTTAATTTTATAAAAAAATTAAATGAAGATGCAGTTTTCAATTAAAATTCAGAATTTTCACTATTCATAAAAAATGAAACTTTTCTGAAAAATATAAAATAATTACTAAAATAATTATTATATTATTATTTTAAAAATGGTTTTTATTTTTTTCATTTTTTTTCTAAAATTGGTAAAATATAATTTTAAAATAAGTTCACCCAAGGAAGCAAATATATTTTTTAGATAATACAGTTTTAAACATATAATTGGATTTATTCTTATCTTCTGTCTAGAAAAAACATAAGATGAATGTCAATAATTTTATTGAATATATAATATATAAATTTCATAAAAATAATTTTCCAAAATTTTTTCTTTTAATTTATTGAGGGAAAACATGCTAGTGTGCATAAAGATTTTTTTTAGAAAATGATATCCATTATTTTTACAAGATTATTTATTGTCATTAATAATTAATTTTTCATTGAAGAATTAATTTTATGTACATTTTTAAACCATATATTTTTATAATTTTATTAATACTATTCATACCAGAAATTCCAATGGCTAGGTGATAATTATCATATTAAATAACAATATTTTAATAATATGACATGTTTCGTTTAAACTCACTAGTGTGTGTAACACATGCTAAGCTCAATGTTGCATCTAACACAAACTAAATTCAGTGTTACATATAAAAAAAGATAAAATCATTATTTTTTGTTATTTAAGATAATCTTGATGTTGGGTAATACAAAAAATATCAAAAATATTAAATTCATTTCAAAAAATATTTCTCAAAATCTCGGTGTGTCACAACAGTAACCTTGAAATTGAGATTTTTTTACAATATATATAATATATTAATAAAATATAATGGTTTTAGGAACTGAAAACCTTCTATAAATATAATTCACTTATTTTATTAAAAAGGAATGTGGAAAAATTATTTTTTAAGGGATCACTTTTGACATTAGGTTTCAGAAAATGATTTTTAGGTTTAAAAATTACGTTTTTTATATTTTAATGAATCATTTTGTAAATTAAATATATTTTTAACAGAACATATGTTATATAAATAATTAGGTTATTATTATATCATGAATGATTTTATTTAAGATACATCGATTATTTGAAAAACAATATTTATACTATTTTTCTAAAAATTGAAATATTTTATAAAACTTCAAAAAAAAATTGAAAATTTTGATATGATGATTTCAAAAATGATATTAATTTATTAAAATAAATTTCTTTCATAGGTAATTTTAATATTCTAAAAAAATATTTTTACAAAATACATTAAAATATAGTTTAGTAAAATTATGCTTATATTATATTTCATTTTTAGTCATGATATTTAATTTTTAGTATTATAATATTTCTATTTACTTATATTGATCATGATAAATATTATTTATATAACAATTTTTATGTTTTATATAAAATTACTATTCCAACGATCAAGTTACTATTTGAGATAGTCAAGTTACTATTCCTAATAGTCAAGTTACTGTTCCAATAGTCACATTACTAGTACAACTATCGAATTACCTACTATAAATACCTACATATTACTTTATTAATTATTCAACAAAATTCCTCTCATGGTTTTATATTTCCATTTTCTATAATGTGGATTGGTTGACAAATATTTTGTTTCTTTTCGACAGTTTTGTTTGTGGGAGGTATGATTCTACTATAGTGGGACAATCCATTTTTTATAGTGACCCTAGCCTTTTACATATAACATTACATTATTTTAAGCATAATTATGCATTAGAGTACAAGCCATGTATCGTAAAGTCTAGTGTCTTTGAAGACTATGTACATAAAAATGAAAACATGGAACTGAATAAAACATTTCTTTATTTAATATTCAAATTGATCTCCAAACATCTATTGTGTTCCAATATCTACATAGGGTACGCTGTGGAACACATTAATAAAAGGACGAGCTAAATAGCCCAATAAGGGAATAACCATAAGAACAAAGCCTGATCACATGTGATAGAAGGCATAAGATGATGATATTAAAAGGAATGTAACATATGGAATCATAACATATAAACATGAAATCGTATAAAACTATAATCATAGTAATTTGGAAGAAATATGAAAAATGGATTTAGTATGAGTCAAGGCTAACAAAAAAGTCCATTTCACATGGTATCACAAGCCAAGGTTAACATCTAAGACTACCGCACATGGTAATACATGCCAAGGATCATCACCAAGACCGCTTCACATAACATCTCAATAGACTCAAATTTACCCAATGAATTAGAGTTATATATGGGTGCATCCATATTAATGTTTCATTAAAATGTATTCTATATAAACGATCATATATAATCAATCATATATAAACATAAGGGTTACCCATGGAAAGAATTGATTAGCACAATCATGTCATAAAGCATAAAAAATGGTCATGTCATAAAAGTGTCCATGTAATAAAGGAACAGAAATATACATGGAAATTCATAAGGTAAAATATAAATGTATCATGGTAAGTGATTTAATGTAGAATTTAAAATACGTAGGAATACTATTTATGAAATTTTAGCATTAAATTTTTTTTGGGCGGTTTTAAGGAAAATACAATAGAGCATTTAAAATTGAAAAGGGAACAATCATTTATATAAAACCCAAAGTGAACCAAAAAGGTTTTACTAATAAAAAAAGACATAGTTTATAAAGACAATGGTTACTTAAAAAAAGATATAGTGCACTTGAAATTGGGTAAAAATTTGGAAAGTTCCCTCAAAAAAGTTTTTCTTAAAAGAAATATTGAGGATGGAATCACTTAGAAACATGTATATCCCTGAAATATAATGATTAAAGGATATTGATAAATGAATTTAGTGAAATTGAACAAAATTTATAATCTTAACATAAAAAGAAAAGATAAATTCATTTTGGTAAATGAAATATAAGGAAACTCGAAGGAACAAAGGAGGTTCAGGTGGAATCCCTTACAGATTATCGGTATGGTATCAGGTATACATAAGAGGGATTAATGAGAGATAAATGGGTTTATAATCACTTATAAATCATGAGAAAATTATGGGGTAGGTAAAAAATCATACTCCATCATTTGGGATTACACATAAATGGGCATAACATAGAGGACATTCTAGAATAAAAGTGAAATAGAGAGGATCCCTTACCTTAAGCTCGATGGTGTTATCCACTTTGTATTAATGACCTGTATAACAAAATTAGGTGAATTAATTAATAATTAAATAACCTATTATACAATTAATATATTTATTATAACCTTTTTATGTTCATTCATGACATTTTTGATGGTTAAGTTGTTCAATTTCATTGTTCAGGTTCGTTTGTTTTCTTGGTTTTTACAACTGGTTTACTTATTTTCACGAACAAAGAAGCATGTAAAATGGGTATGGTTGTACAGTATTGGAGTTATATTATATTATTTAAAACCCATAAGGTTACATGGTTGTAAATTTAATTTGTTTACATAGAGTTAAGTTAAATCAATATATAGAACATTAGTGATAACCTGTTGGGTTTATTGGCAGTTTTTGATCACTACAAACTCATTTTTTATTATAATTAAATATCATGTGTACAAAAATAATATATAAACATACATTGAATATATTACATAATTATACGGTTCAACCATAAAAAAATGGTTTCATGTCCAGAATTAAATATGGTTAAAGAAATTGAAAACCCATCATCCTTGAATGTGGTAAATTAACACATCTTGGATGGTTTATTTACTACTATTATAAAAAAGAGTAAATGAGAGATGATAATAACTTATTACATTATCATAAAACCATTACAGTATATGTAAGGTACTTTATTTATCATAACATTTGGATGAGGAGAGGTAAGGATAAAAAATAAAACAATTGAATTTGAAAAGAATGTAAAAGAATTGAAAAGAGGAATTTACCTTCTGAATCCATCTTCCTTAGGATCCTCTTAAAGGAAGAGGATTTGGAATTTTGAAAAGACCAAGGGATGTTTAATGTGGGGGAGGATCATGGTGAGTAATTTTTGAATAATTTAGGGAAGGCACAAGGCTTGAGAGGAGTGAAGAGAAGAGGGGAGTGTAGTGGTTTTTATAGTAGAGGGGAGGCGGGTTTTCTTAATATTTTAATAATTAGTTTATTATTTTTCCATCAGACAAGTAATAGTGATGATTCCATGACCATGAATAGTAATAAGTTCACATGATTTATATATTTTGGTGCTTACATCACTCATGATATCAGTAATAGTGGATTTAAATTATAATGTATTTATACGGTAAATTAATGTATTTTACTATTCACAAAAATTAAATATTTCAAAAAAATTACAAAAAATCACCCTAAAAATTTTTAAATGTGTATAATCCAAAAATGAACTCAATTTTTAAATTTTTTTTATATATAATAAATTTATTTTTTAATTAAAATCAAATCTTTCTTGAAAAATACAGATTTTAAAACTATAAATGATTTTATAATGTTTTCAAAAAATACATAAGGTCATATCAAATTATCTTAAAATCATAAGACATAAAATTGTTAATTTATGAACAAATTTTAGGAAAATACAATTTTTTTAATTAATTAATTAATAGTAATTAATTATTTATGACTTACAAAAATACAAATACTTATACTATGATTATATTATCAATTATAAGATTCCTAAATTTTATTTATACATTCGAGGGCGAGGTTACTATTATTTTGGTCAATTTAATATTTAAAAGGATCACATTACTATTCATAATGGTAACATTAATATTCACAAGGGTTAGTAACTATTCATCAAAAATCATGTTTGTCTTATCAGACTCCAAACATCATACTGATCGCAACTGTGTATGTCACATTTTTTGAAATTTAAATAACAGAAGTGTCAAAATTATGTTTAAAGGTCACATAGAAATTATTAGTTCATTGTGTTGTGATTTTATGTTATTATTTGATATAATTATAAAAAAGGGTTTTCTATTAATAAAATGTTAGGTTCTTACATTATTCCCCCCTTATGAAATTTTTCCTTCGAAAATTTTATTTTAAATTTTATTCCCTAAAAAGGTGTGGGAACTTTTCGTATGCTATTCCTCGGATGCTGAAGACACTAGGATTTCTTCAATGAAGACTACCATGAACCGATCTAAAAAATGTAGAAATATATGATTCTTGAATCCCATGAAAACATCTTTGGAATTTGTCATGAAAAATGAGATCACCAAGTAATCATAGTGACCGTAGTGACATGGAAATTATGTCTTCGATATATCCTCATATACAACCCAAAGCTGGTGATAGCTTGACCTAAGGAAAATCTTTGAGAACCATCACACCCCTCTCAACTTATCAAAGTGGTCATAAATACTTGTTAGTGGACACTTAATCCTCATGGTCACCTAATTCAAGAACTAACAATCCACACATAACCTCAAGTTCCCATCCACCTTCTTAGAAAATAACACTAGGGCTTCCGAGGGGGAAATTATTGGTCTCACAAAGCCCTTCTCCTAAAATTCCTCCAATTATATCCTCATCTCTTGAAGATCTATGGAAGCCATATTATATTCTAGTGCAGATATTGGTCCCATCCTGGGATGCATGTCAATATAGAATTCTGAATCTTGGAGGGGAGATAAACTTGACAAGTCATTAAGAAAGACATACTCATACTCTACAACCACTACATGAAACACATAGTCCAAAGAAAGAACTACTCTTAGAGTCATTCTAGCCAATTGATGAGTAATCGGTTGCAATATTCTATTCTTGAGATGATCCTAATCCTTCAAGGTCTCATTTTCACTTACAAAGGAAAACCTTATACTTTCACTACGGGCACTCTGTATCCTCCACCTAAAGTAGTCAACATGGGAATGAACTTTAGATAGACATTCCATGACTAAGATGATTTCGCAAGGCCTCATTACTTCAATAATGTTATCCCATAAAAAACTCTCTTCTCTAAGCTTCAGATCACACTGTCATCACAAGTATTCAATCACTATGTTACTGCATGTCAGAGTCTCTAACTACAAGGGTCGATCTAATGGATCCATTAGAATCTCAATGTCTTTAACTAGAGATGTGGAAAAAGGAGTGGAAAGAATCTATGCATATCAATAGTTCATATAAGGTCGAAAATACACAGATCATACCTCATATCTTCACTTGAGTCTCAGGGTTGTAGGCCTCCATAGCTTGCAACTAGCCTCCTCCATATACAATATCTCATTGATCCTGGTGTGGATCACCTGGTCATGATGGTGGAAATAGGTGAAACTTATGACCACATCCTACTACCCTTCCTACACCTATGAAACCTCTATTTCCCTATAGACCACCCATGCTTCCACCTCTGTCTCTACCTCGAAGGTCCCTCCACCATCTCAAGATCAATTTTACAATGGGTTGGAAAATCTCGAGCCAGATTTCTCTAACCATTGCAGGAGAAACTCTGCCTCTCCCTAAACTAATTAAATCCACCATGAGATCCCTACACCACCAAATATTAGTCTTGGGATTTCCTCTTAAAGCTTCTTCCATGATTGGATCCCTATGATTGCTTTCAGCTACCTGTTTCCAAGGTCTTAGCTACTGGGTCCACATTGCTTGCTCTCACTATCGGTGTCTTATCTGCCAAAAATATCTCCACCAAAAAGGATATATCAATCAACCTATCATAGGTGGGAATGAAAATAGAAACTTCTAAATCCATAATTTATCAGTGGAATCCCTGCTCAAATGTACGAACTTTGAAGAACTAGTCCCGCACTATATACAAGGAGTAATGTGAGAGATCAGTTAACCTCACTGATTACTCCACCACGATCATACTACCTTGTTGAAGATTCATGACATCTATATGTATATTGATCAAAATGTGGATGTATATAAATACTCACTGAGGAGATTCTCAATGTCTTTCAAGGAGAGATCTCTTTGAAACACATGCAATGCACTCAGCCTGTATACATCCTTAGTTGGCTCTGCCAGTTCTAGATGTTTCTCAATGGGTTGTGGTATAGCAGGTAAACCACCAAAAGGTTCTATCTATGGTATATGACCCCTTTACTAATTCCTCATCACTTGTAAGATCATCCTCATGATCACGTTGTGGAATCCTAGATGGCTGTCTATATAGAAGAATTCTAAAAATAAAATAAGATATACCAAAATCAAAAAAGTATATCAAAGGACATAACTCAAGAAGTACATAGAAAATACAATCATTACTATATGATTCACGTACAAAAGTATTCCCTACAACCAATTTTTATATACACTGAGTTGAAAGGCAGGTGATCATTGTCCTGGTGTATGGATACATCATTCTTCATGCCAACACTGAAGTCCATATCCTTAAAGTTGAACTCGAAACACTAAACATTATTTACCAAAACAAATATCATTGACATCATTTATAAGGTTGAACCAAACTCTAATATTACTTTGTTATGACCCGACCCCCTAGGTCTAACTAGTCACTACCAAAATTCTGCCATCCATTAGACAATGGCTGGCATCTAGAACCGAGTAGACATATCCCATAAATGGGAGGAATTGGCCTAATGTTCCAGTACACACACACACAAACATCTCCAAACCTAGAAAAATGTATAAATGTATAAAAATAAAATAATGCATGAATTCATATAATATCCAACAATAGAGATCGACAATAAAAGTATTGAAAATGGAAAAAGGGGCCAAATACAACCCCATGAAAAACTATAAAGAGTGTAATCTAATCGAAAGGACAATAATAAAGTCAAAAGAAGATCTGGGTAGAAAATATCAGTCTAATAATTACAAATATCCTCCAACCACTCATATTCCTCACAAGACACCATCAACTAGGCCGTCGTCTGCATAAGACACAACATGTTCTGACAAAACCCATGCAGGTCTGGGTACAATAATACTCAATAGGACACCCCAAAAAAACTAAAAAAGAAGTAAAAATTATAGTTAGATCTATAATAAATATAACAATTAGTGCATAATGGAAACATGTATATATAATCAGGGAGACACTATGGCATCGAGTGGTCATTACCAACTTCTAGCCACTAGTTTCTATTAATGGAAATGCTCATTCTGGGAGAACCAATTCCAACAGCCATGCTATTATTAGAGACACTAGAAAAAGAGGTATATATCATTAGTCCCTACCCATGAAAGGTCATGAGTCTAAGAATACCTTGATACTCATATAAGGGGTCATGCATAAAACCACTAGGGGACACTAGCATCCCAATATGGATCAACCACCTAAATAAGAGATCATATGAAAATGATTCAAAAAACCATACTGATGTTACCTAATAGGTGGAGAATGAACACCCTGTTCAAGGAGGTCATGCCAATTTCAAAAAATCCACCTAGGGAATAAAAGATGATAGAGGAGTGCACTATAGTCTCATATAGGGACATCACAACTCTATCTGAGACTTAGAATCTAGAGGGGCTCAAAATCCTGTGATATAGATGTAATTCCAAATTGTACCATCAATGGAATAGAGTAAGGGAAACATACTCAACCTATATTGGTCCAAACTAAGAAAAAATGATCTCTTGGAACTCTTGAAGGGGTTCTATGGTGTGTACCAGGGGGTACACGACTTTTCAAACTATTCCCATGTTTGACGTGTGGAAGATAATCACATGACATTTAGTATCTATATACCCAATGTGTAGAAGGAGTACGTGGAGTGTAGAGACACATGGTATCCTTATCATGTCTCTTGGACATGTCTATGTATTTAGGTTGTGTCCATGTACTAACCAGTGTATGCCAATCCATGTTCGTGTAAAAAGTACCAGGCATTCCTTATGGCTAAGTACTTTTTCCCATGTCTGTGTACACTCATAAGTAAACATTGAGTCATAAGGAATGGGTCACACATTATGTGACATGGGTCACAGATATTTTGATCTTTAAATCAAGTCAAAACCCTAGCACTACATCCTGGGGGGGGGGGGGGGGGTTATACAACCTGTAGATCTGACTTATATATCGAGTAACATGGATTTTACTATAAATCTAGAGTAGGTTATGCACATCCCGATGGTTTCCTTAACCTTTGATTTAATAATGGATTTTCCTTAAACAAGTTTACTTTACCTCATTGAGTCACCCCATAATTTAATGACAAGATCTGATCCTTTAATCCACTTGTAAAAGAAATTTATACATCATTCTTCGTTACATGCCAATGAAAATGAAAATCAAATATCTATGTCATCCAATCCACTTTTTCTCCATCATCACACCATTTTCATACTATTCCAATCCCGAATATGAGATATCAAACTATTTAACCAATAATCAGGTGACAAATGATTGATTTCATCAATGGATGTCCAAGTGCATGCCAAATGAGGAATTCCTGTGATGATTAGAGAAATAGGGGAGAAAAATATAAGAATGTCTAAGTGGAATAGACCTAGATTGATGTTCATGTCAATCTAAGTTCATTTAATTTTGGAAAAAAATTATACAATATATAATCCCAATTAATTCTCCCCATAAAATTCTGTATAAAAAACCCATTCTTTAATATCCAAGATTCGTGAATCAATCCATTAGTTGATAGATTCTCGTTCATCATATGAATTAAGAACGAGGAAGAAATCCAAATAAAAAATTACATACCAAGAGTTGGATCAATCTTTGATGGAGAATGATTATGTTTCCCTCCTTGATAAGATCCAAAGTCTCAATTGGAATACTGATCCATGATCTAGTCTTGATCAAATGTCGTCTGCTAAGAAAAGCTCTCCAATAGTTTGTCTGATATATCCAGGGTTTGAGAATCCAACCCTAATGAATTTATAAAACCATAAATTTAAAGGAGAAATGGTCTCTATGTCATAAAAAAAATTAAACTAATTATTAAATTTAATTCATTTAATTTTAACTTTGATGATTTTTTCACAAACAGTCTGCGCTGATAAAGGCTATGTCACATATAGGGTAAAACCTGCATTCTGAACTCAGTGATGCCCTCAGATTTTTGATTTGTACCTCTTTTTGGAGTTGATCCAATTTTTTTTGGAAAAATTTTCTCACATTCTATTTAATATATATAATATATTTCAAACATTTATTCTAGGCACACCGAGCCTCAGAATCGTACATTGTATTAGTGACGGGTCTCGAAAATAATCCATATAATATGAAAAAATAATACATGGAAAATATAAGACATCACACATCCTATTATTTTTTATTACCACTATCCATGGACATATTTTACTCCCATTGAGATCCCATTTTACATCTAATATAGGCTTCTCAATATATTCTCCATCCAATGTCTAATCAAAGCATTGTTCATCTCGTAGGATATGCATCAATAAGATTTCAATTCCATTTTAACTGTATATTATTCTTCGTTATACCTATTATTCAATTTAGATGTAGGATCATATGACCTATTTTCAAGGCATTGGTATGTTCTTTAGATCTATTTAAATATAGGAAAAACTAGAGGATGAAATTGGAAGAGGAGAGTCGTTCGAGTACAAGGTAGGTTGTCTATAAATCATCTCTCAAGGTTCGTTATTTTGTAAATTTCCATGTGTGTGTGTTGATTTAATTTGAAATGATTTTTTAAATTCATGTGTCTTTATTATAGTCATTAAAACCATATTATATGGCTCATATTAAATATTTTATCCATCATTGGATGTTATTTCTTCAATGTCAACCATCCCATATAGGGTGTTTTCCATAATTATTCTTTTAGTAGAAAATTAGAATTATCCACACCACCATTCATGTGTGCCTTGAAATGACCTTGATAAAGGTAAGTGTTTAATTAAATCAATGAATTTTAAATTTCTTTCATCTGCATGCGTATTACTTGAACCACCTAATGTATGTGCTTCAACTTGATAAATCAATCTTAAATGGAATTAGAAAGTAAACTATGTAAATGACATGTGATAAATAACTGTGTAATTGAATGGAAATGTTTCATGTCTGTAACACCCTTTTCCATATATAAGGGAAGATAACCAAGTGAACCTAATGAATTAAATATTAATTACATGAAATCAATGAAATGATTGCATCCCCTTTAGCCTTATCACACTAATGAAAGGCATTTAATTGAACCCAATGTCTTATTAAATGGAAAGAGTATTACATGGAAGTAATTAATTAATGAATTTATTATAAGGGTCCTATTGCATACGGACCTTGAAATTATTATTGGAGTGGTTAGACTTGGGATAGCCTTGGATTCGAGAGGGAATGCATTTAGCACTCGTGGATTCCATTTTGATTTAGAAATGTCGGTTTCCAAGGGTGATACCCACCTTGTAACCTAGTCCTTTTATACTTTTGGATGACAAGTATGACATCATTAGATCCCTCCTCCATTTTCATTATAGAATGACATGGATACACACCCTAGATCTAGCATGACATATACTGACATGAGGTACCTTGGATACATACATGGTCTTTTTCAATGTTTATCCTATTTTACCTTGGATGAATTCCTCAAACTTGGTTAGAATTACATTATTGTGGAATTCCTTAGTTGTTTCCCCTTGGATTAAATTCTAACCCTTATAAGTAGGCTATAGTTACTACCTATGTTGGCTCGACCCCTGAGGTCAAGGTTACTTTGGCTGTCACCTTAGAACCACTTCATTATTATTATCATGATGGAAACCTTTTTTCATATTGGATCCTACACTATTATTTCCATTACATGTTGTGAGTGATGGTTATACCTCACATGAATTATTTATATAAACTATAACTTAATTAACTAAGGAACGAGTTGCTTCTTCATACACCCGTAGAGGCTAAAAAAAGCTAATTGGGTATTTAAGTTATTGTACTACATTACTTTCACATATTCATGATTTTACGTTGTTTCACATTATATTACTTAGACTTGATGTTATAGATACCATTGGTGGTGGTTTACTAATATTTTTCTCACACCCCATCTGCTCCGCCATTGTCCCCCGAGCTAATTAAATGAATGTAATTGTTGACATAGGGAAGTACCTCACTTTGGACAATTGATTTCTCGCTTGATTCAATTAGAGCATGGTGGAATAAGATAGAGTTGGAGATCAGGATGCTAGGGATATTTTTTGGTTTTTTTTTGCTTTTTTATAGTATTTAATTCATGCTACCTTATATCCATGTTTTCCATTTTTATAAATTCAAGACATATATCATCATATTTTGGATAATATTATCAGTTGTTCTATTATTCATTATTCTTCTCTTCTTTTGTTGTTCCATATATTCATATTTATTCCACTATTTAACTACTTATATATTACTTATCTTTCATGATACACTCTGGAAATGATGGAATATTATCCTCAGGGACACACTCTATGCCCTCGCTACTGGTTGACAACCTCTGAAATTCTAGGACATACAGTTGGGGCCTTGTGCCCCACTGGGCCTTGAGCACTCTAATTGGAATCTAGGTACAGGATGTCACAAAGTGGTATAAGAGAGGTTTCTTTCTTAGTTTACTATTTGTAGAAAATAGATAGAAGATTAGGAATGCTGGGAACTTGGTTGTAATCCATACTTGGGCATAGCTGACCCTTGTTTGATGTAAATATTTAGTTTCCCAAATTTTAACTATTGTTTTATTTTTCTTATTACAATTGATATCATTTCACCATTGGGTGATTCACATGATGTATTGTGGTTATTATTATTATTTTTATTTAGAACTTTATTTCATCCTTGGCCCAATGATATGAGGGAAAGTAGAAATTTTACATGAATCATCATTTTCACCTAGAATTCACAATTCATGCACATGCCTTTTCATATAGGTGAATTTTTCTACTTTCATTTTACAGATATTAATATGATTGTTGAGTGTGACTTGTTTATATATTATTCTTATGCTACATTTTTTCCATGATTGAGTGACTGTATGTTTAAATTAATGAAATGTATGGCACCTCAAGGGTTGGAGTGAGTAGTTTATCGATTCAATACATCACATATACCCCATTAAATTCTTAGACAATATTTAGACTAGGTTAGGTTGACATTAAATGGGTGTTCATTTCAATAATGATCTGTATAGGCCTAGATTCACTTCGATTAACAACTCATTTTAATCAAACCTTTATATAAGTTTTTGAGAAAATGAAACTAAAACATTAAAAATGATTTATAAAATAAAATGGTTTCCTTTAAATGAATTAGAATGGTATAGTTGATCCTTCATCTAATAGAACCCCTATAATTTATACTTGACCAATTTCCAATACCTTCCCTTCTGAGTGAGTAATCAGGGGAAGAATACCATGACTAGTGAGACCTACTTCTTGTGTTCTACTTCTTCTAGTGTATCTATCTTATTTTATGATTTTTCTAAGGTATGTACATGGAATGTTTATACTAATTACACCACGAAGTCATCATGTCATGCACTAGGAGGGTGGTGATGACCATGATCCAAATATTTTGGGCCCTAAGCTGCTTGTCTTACCACCAGGAGTGCCACTTGAGGCACCCACTACTATACCAAATTTGGGCACTAACACTTATCTTTTTGAGAGTTATATACATCTAATGTAGTTTATGAAATGTTATAAATGACCTACACCTATGATGGATGATAGGACATGTCAGTTCTAACAACAACATACTCCCAACTTATCGTAGGATAGAGATCTATAGATTATAAATTATTGGCTGGAGGCTACCATGTCTATATTTAAGCAACTATAGATTCTTGTATATTATAGGGGAAATAATTCTAAGTACATGATGTGTGATTCAGCTAAGTACATGTGGGAGGTGATTACTCATGATGGTCATCATTAGAGAATTGTATGAGTTGATTTTCACTGCTTTCTATTAATAATTATTTTCTTAAGATGTTGAGATCATATGAAGCTACATAGTTCATTCATTTAGAGTATGGTTCTATGTCAGCCATGGAGTATTCAGTGTGTTTCACTGAGTTATACATATTTTCCTTAATTCTATATAGTGATGATATTTCCATGATATACACATTAAGGATGTGATTCAGTATGCCATCTGCACTCAAGTGAATGCCTTTATCCTACCTAATTTTCTCTAAGAACTTCAATCAAACTCTTATCACTGAGCGCAACCTGAGGTAATGAGGTAGTACTTTGAATGGAGGATTGGTGAAGTGGAAGGCCAATAGTTCTTTTGGCAGCAAGAAAAATTCCATTGTGGTTTCTCATTAGGGAATTGGGATATAGAGTACCCATACTGGTAGCTCTTTGGTATTCCATCAATAGGGATGATAGGGGAACCTGAAGCCTCAATGTGATAGATATCCTTTGGAGTACTAGGATTGTGGTAGTATGGGGAACCTTCAAGGATTCTATTAGAACATTACACTTTGTTCTAGTGGAAGAAGTTTTACACTAGCTCCAATTTTAGGGGAAGGTTATTTTATACCACATCAAGTGGGGAGTTGGAGTAGAATTAATAGGATTGGCTGAGGAGGAGGTTTTGGTTATGGTATCCATACCTCAAATAATGAGTAGCGCACACAAAGAAGTCATGATCGGGGTAGTCCAGCTATATCACCTGGCCATTGATCAGGTCAATTTATTTTATTATAACTGATACTCTAGGATCAGAGTAAAACACAATCTACAATATGAGGTATTATTATAGTAGCCTATGTTATAGTTTCTAATTTGTTTGATATAGGTTCTTCACAATCCTTCATCACTTTATCTATCATGGAAACTATCGGGTTGGAAACAAAATATTATTGTGGTTTAATGACCCTAGATACATCGTTAGGGTTTTAATCGAAGGGAATATTCTAATGTATGGACAAACCCTTAAGGTAGGAAGTTACCCTTTCTTGTGTTGCAAATTTTTTCTTGAGATGAAAAGCTTCAATTTCATTCTTGGGATTGATTGGTTGGTTTCATATCATAACTTTTTTTACTAATATCACTACAGGGTGTCATTTACATAACCATAGGGTAGAAGTTATCTACACTAGGGTGAGTGAAATGTCTAGGATCACAGAACTAGACTAGAGAAACTAGTGCCAGGTAGAGTGACTACCCATATTGCTAATATCTTCATGGAGGATTAGTGTATACCTTTTCCTAAATTCCCCCCAGTAGTATATTATTTTAGTGACATCATTCCTCATGATTTATATGGATTAAACCATAAGAGAGAAGTAAATTTTAGGATGAATATTATTCTTGGAGAAACTCCAGAATACATTCCTCCATACATGATGGAACCTACTAATCTCCATGAGCTCAATAGAATGTTGTATGATATAGAGGTCAAATATTTTATATGGAATGACACTTGCTCTTGGTTATTACCCATTATTTTTACAAATCAGAATGATGGGACCAAATATATTCATGGGTTATAGATGGTTGAACCATATTATAGTCAATTACCACTATCCACTTCCTCAGATATATGATATCTTTGACCAGATCCAAGGATCTATGTTGTTTTCAAAGATTGATATGAGGTCTGGCTATCATCAGGTGAGATTCATACATTCATACATACCTTGTACAATTTTTCACTGCTGGTATGGTATGTATGATTATCTCGTTATGTCATTCAGTCTTACAAACAGAATTTCCATTTTCATGTATTTTATGAATAGAATCTTTTATCCATATCTAGATTCTTTTTCCATGGTATTTGTGTATGACATCTTGTTGTATTTTCAAAATAATATAGACCATTCTAAGCACCTTATGATCGGTTTAAGAACACTAATATAGCATTATATTTCTTCCAAGCTTCCTAAGTTCCACTTCTAGAAAAAAAATTCAATTCATGGGTTATATTATCTCAGAATCTAGAGTATTTGTTAACCCCTAGAAGGTGAGTGTTGTGGTTTCCAAAAAGCATCCCAAGAATTTGTTTTAATATATGGAGTTTTGGGGGGATGGATGGATAGTACAATAATTTCATAAAATAATTATCATGCCTTTGTTCCAATTTTATTAGTCTTACAAATAATGGTGTCAAGTTCATGTGATCATAAGAGTGTGAGAAATCCTTTCAAGAGTTGAAATGAAGTATTTTCTTAGCACCTAACATGATACTTCCGAAACCTGGCAGTGGCTATATAGGGTTATGTGATGCTTCTAACATTGGAATGGGTGCATTTTTGATACATGTGGATAGATTAATTGTGTATAGATCTTAGTAGTTTAGGACTTATGATAGAAAATACCTGATTAATGACTTGTCAATGTATTATGTTGCTAGAGATACTATCTGTTGGGTGAGGTCTTTGTGTCATATAAGGACTATAAGAGCCTAAAATATATTTTTAAACAACTTGAATTGAATATAATACCATGAATATGGGTTGAATATTTTTAGTACATGATTTTGAGCTTTCTAATATGCCTGGAAAATGAAATGCAATAACAGATGCAATAAGTAAGAAAACTCAGGCACAACCCGTATGAGAATCTAGTGATGAATGGAAATTGCTGGACTTATTTTCTATGATACAACTAGAGTTTCATACATGTAACAAGTAGTCTTATCTTTAAACATTAACACTTATCTCTTCCATACTTAAGAAGTTTAGGAGTAATGAATTTATTGATCCTAAAGGCTTGGTTCTCCATGAGAGTATTTTAGAAGATGACCCACCTCCAAATTATTTTGTGGATAGAGACGACATCCTATGTATTCTTGAACATGTCTGTGTACCTATATATATGAAAGAGGATCTGATATGGGAATCCAATGATTATTAATGGTCTGTTTATCCAAGAATCTCTAGGGTGTATCGAGACATCTGATGCTAGTATTGGTGTCTTCGTATGAAAAGTTATATAATAAGATTTATCACTAGGTGTTCCACTTGATATCAAGTGAGAAGGAGAAACAGATACCTAACATCTTGTAATAGCCACTTCCAATATCAAAAAAAGGGAAGATGTTTCTGTGTACTTTGTAGTTGGTTTAACTGGGTCTTCTATACGTAAAGATGTTGTTTGGGTTGTAATTGAGAGGCTGACGAAGGTAACCCACTTAATTCCCATTTGATAGAATTTCTATGTTGATGAGATGAGAATATTGTTTTTTGTGATATTGTATAACTACATGAGGTACCTCTTACTATCATTTCATATCTAGATTCTCATTTCACATGATGGTTCTAGAAGGGGTTACAAAAGGCTATAGGCACATTGGTGCAATTGACCATAGCCATTCACCCTCATATCGATGGAGAGTCAGAAAATGTTGATATAGGCATTAAAGGACATGATCCAGTCATGTGTTATTGATTTTAGTAGTTCTTGGGAGAATAATATCCCTCTCATCATGTTCGTCTATAATAATAGATTTTAGAAGACAATTAAAATGGTTCTTTTGATGCCTCGTATGGTATATTATGTCATTCACCCCCCATGTTGGCTAGAGGTAGGAGAGGAAGATCTACCCGATTCCCACCTCATGTAGGAGACTTCAAATAGGTTTAGCTAATCGAGAAACATATGACCACTACTTAGTCTAGATATGAATCTTATTTAGATATTTTTTAATGACCTATGGAGTTTTAGGTTAAGGATCATGTTTTTCGACAACTATCATCCAATCAATGAAATAGAAAGATATAGAGGAATGAAAAGATGTCACCATGTTATGTATTGTATTTTGAGATTCTGGAGAGGGTCATGCTGATATCGTTTCTATTTTTACTACCTCATAGGTACCATTCCAAGGATGGAATCTTCCATATTTCAAATATTACTCATATCATGATGAACCATATCATAATTTTGATCCTAAAGAATTTTAGCTAGTTGTTGGTTCTTCATTTGAGGAGTATCCTATAATTATCATTTACCAGATCATAATGGCTCTCTGAGCCTGGTCTGTCTATCTAGTATGAGAGATATGGATGAACAACTGTGTATATGATGAGACATAGGAGCATGAGGCTAGTGGACATTCCAAGTGGCTAGAGTTGTTCCTAAATAGTGTTTCTCCGCTCTGGGAAGGCGGACTCAGGGACGAGTTCCATTACGGGATTAAGACTATAAGAACCTAATATTTCACTTAGGTATGGATCCTTTTAATCTTGGTTTAATTCTTTATTTTGGATATAATAATGAATTCCTAATGAGCTCATATGTGTCTCCAGGGTGTCTGAGGCTTTTTTGAATCTCAAAACCTTGTATTTTTGGGAAATAGGATGTCCGAAAAGTTAATAGGAACATTGCAGGGCATGAAACATGGTTACTCCTAACCATGCAAGACTAGACAATGGGGTGAATCAGGGTGCACAATCTTTCCTAATAGTTCCTTGGGGTCCACATACCCATGAAAAATGAATACATTGTTTCAGAGGGGGTTTTCATAGTTGGCACATAGTTTCTCAAATTGTGGGGCCAAACCCTATGAAATTACACTCCTTACAATAAATAGTACATGGTTGGAACATGGTTTTTCCAACCATTTGGACCATGGTTTTTCCAACCGTTTGGACCAACCATGCGATTCATATTTATGGTAGATTTTATGAAAATACTGTTAAAATGTTATAATATAAACCCATTCCTCCTATTATTAATTTCCTCCATCCATGGAATGATTCTCCTCCTATTGAGCTCCCATTACGAATCTAATCTAGGATTCTCAATATCTTTGTTGTCTGGAGTCCAATCGATGCATCATTAATCTCTTGGATCTGCATTGGTAATATCATGATTCCTTTTTAGTCGTTCATTGTTATTATTTCTATTGACAATGATATTTAGTTGTAGGCTCATTTTCCATATTTTCATGGATTTGGTCTATTCTTTATAACTTTTACAATCCATACCAAACTAGTATACGATAATAAATGAGGAGATTAATATGAGAATAAGGTAGGCGGTATATGAGCCATCCCTCGAGATTTTTGTTTTGTAAATTGTCATGTGTGTGTTCCAATTTCATTGGGTGTGATTTATTAAATTAATGTATCTTACATATAGTCATTGTCACCATATTCTAAGACTCATATTAAATATGTTATCATTTATTAGAGGTTATGTCCCCAACTTCGAGCACCATAATTAGGATGTTTTCCATACTTATGCTTTTAGTAGCTTATTAAGCATATCTGCACCACTATTCTGGTGTGACTTGACTTGGAATTGATAAAGGTAAGTGTTTAAATAAATTAATGAATTTAAAATTGCTATAACCTGTATTCATATCACTTTACCCACCTAAGGTTAGTTCATCAAATTAAAAAATCAATATTAAATTAAATTTGAAATTATAATTTATATATGACTTGGCCTAAATAAATGTAATTGATTGGAAATTTTGTACATTTGTAGAGCCCCTTTCCATTTATAATGGTAGGTAGTGGAGTGAATATAATTAATTGAATATGTTATATAAATAATGAATTTAATGGTTTCATTTCTTTTATCCATGTCTCACAAATGAACAATACTAGCATGAACCCAATGGATTATTAAATGGAATAAGTATTAATTACCTCAATTAATTAATTAATTGATTATATGGTGCCTATTTCATATGGACCTAAACATTATTATAGGAGTGGTTAGTTTCAAACAAGACTTGGATTCCCAAGGGAATTCCTTGAGCACTCGTGGACACCATTCTGATTCAGAGATTACAGTTTCCAAGGGTGAGAACCACCTTAGAAACTGATCATTATTTACTTTAATATGCCTAGAATAACACCATAGGATCCCTAATCCATTATCATTATATGATTCCTTGGATATACTCCTAGGCTCTAGAGTGATGTTTATGGACATGAGGAAAATTGGATATACCATTGTGCCAAGTCACTTCTTATCCAGTTTTAACCTGGATGATTTATTTGTATTGGGTTATAATTACAAAATTATGGAATGCCTTGGATGTTTCCCCTTGGATTACACTCTTACCCTAATATAAGCGATACAATTTTTACCTGAGTTGGATCAACCCCTGATCTCATGGTTTCATTAGTTATCACCTTGAAACCTCTTCATTGTTATTATCATCTTGGATTACTGGTTATATATTGGATCCTTTACTCTTATTACCATGTCTTGTTGTTAGTGCTGCTTATAGCTCATGTGACTTATTTGTATAAACTAGAACTTAATTTATTTACGATCCAATTTCTTATTTAGACACCGACAAATGATTAAGAAGGCACTTATATATTAATGTTACTCTACTTATTTACTTTTATATATACATGATTCCAAACTGTTTAAATTTATATTACAAAGTCAATATGTCATTGACGCAATTGGTGTTGGCCTACTAAAATTTATATCACACCCTATCTAGGCCATCATTTTCACCCAAGATGATTACATGTATTCATGTGTTGAAAAAGGGAAGCACCTCACTTTGGAAACTTTATTTCTTTCTTTTATAGGTTGGAGTTTAGTGGCTGATAATTGAAGTGGATCTTGGGATGGTAGTGATATTTATTGGTTTATTTTTGCTAATTTTTTATATAATTTATTGCATGATACCTTGTATAAATGATTTTTGTATTTATTGTATCATGATATGCATTATCATATTTTGAATATTATTACCGGTTGTTCAGTTATTCATCAGTCCTTTCTACTTCTATTGTTCCATATGTTCATACTAATTCTTCTATTTACCTACTATTTTATTACATATAATCTATTATATACTCTGGTAATGGGGTCATAGTCTCCCCATGTAAAAACCTTAGGACCTCACTACTAGTCGGTATCCTCTAGCATTTGGGGAGATGCGCTTGAAGTCATGGGGCCCATTGAGATTGGGCCACCTCTGAGTGAAATCTCATTATTGGACGTCATAGTAAACCTATATCAAATGTGAATAGTAATGGTGAGAATGAAACTTCCAATACAAAAAAACCCATTATCCTACAAAAGAGTATTTAGTTTCTCCAGACCCTACCCAAGAGGTTCCCATAAATCATAAAGACCAAGTTATTAATACTCAAATAACCAATGAGAAAAAAATAATTATTACAGTCACTAGGGAAGTGAATTTGAATACAATAAAAACTCAAGCTATCTTACTAAAAAAGTTGATACCATAGTATATAAAACACCCTTCATAAAGGTCTAATCTAGGAAGGCTTCTAAAAATATCTATATATAATGGTTAATATCACATAAAAACTACTAATAAATTTGATATATTGTATGTTTATTATAAAATAATGAATAAAAGATCGTCTAATGAGAAATATAATTTTAATATTTTCCAAAACTCTTTTTATAATTTAAATTATTAATTAGATATCAAATCTAACATGTTTTCTCAATGAAATTTTCAGAAATATTTAATAAGATAGAAACTCATGCTGATATGTCATGGGTAAAAGTCCTTTTAAATGAATATTATTTTAAATAGTTTCCAAGGGTTGAATATTCGTGATACCTTTTTAACATTTAGGAATTTAATTAAAATAAACAATTCAGCAATTTTTGAATTTTCAAGCACACAATATATTTTAGTTTGATCAAATTCAATAACTAGACCTCTCTTGGTGATGTTTTTGTAGAAAAAATCTCAAAATTGAAGCTATTAAAACCCTTTGGGAGAATAAAAAAAGTTGTGAATTCTAATATAATTAAAATTTGATACCAAAATATTATTATTTTCATTAGGTTTGATCGATTAAAGTGTGTTTTAATTGTCATTTATAATCATAAAAAATATATATGAAGGAGGGAATTCTGTAATGAAATATTAATTCTTTTCCCCATTTTCAAATATAATTGGAACCTTCTTGGGGATTTAAACTTTGTTCTCAATGATTCTGAGAAATTTGGTTGTACATTTATAATTGATACCAATTTTAAATTCTATCATGGAATTGATATGTCTTTCTTATCTAAGATTACATTTATGGGACTGAAATTTACTCAGATAAGATATACTATAGAGGGAAATAAATCTAGATAAATTAATAAGGATTTTCTATCACCAATAAGAGGTGATCCATTCTATACTCTCACTTCTGTTTTACTTATAAGTTACCACTCTAACAACACATATTTTTTGGTCTATGTGATTATACGTAATGTGAATAATTTTCCATTAAATGTAAAATTTAGCCGCACTTGGATTGATTTTTAGGAATACAAGGAGCCCATTACTTTGTAATGGATTCAATAGTACTCTAGAAGAACCTTTCAAAAATCATAGTAAAAAATAATAAGGCTACAATTTCCATAAAAATAAGGAATAAATAGAAATTTACTTCTATTGATAATTACATTATTCAATTAATATATTATCTTAAAGAATACCAACATAGTAATTCTAGTAAATAAAGTCAATCTTTAATAGAGATCCAGATTCCTATAGAGCTTGTTTTGTAAATAAATTAGGGAAAGAATCACACAAGAGAAATTGAGAATGAATTATATTAAATATGGTGATAGGAACTTAAATATATTCTATTTGATATATATGAAAATGGAAATTATGAATACCATTTCAAATCCTCATGTTAATGGTAAAGTCCATAACTTAGAGAAAGAAATTGGTAATGCACTGGTTTGATTCTTTTCCCAAATCGTCAATGACAGTTGTTCTTATAATAACATAGAAATTATATATTTCATTTACAATTCGATTGATGGTTTAAAAAACGATTTATTAACTTCCATACTTCTTAAGGAGGAAGTGAAATATGAACTGTTCTCAATGGAAATGGGTAGTTCATCTTAAACTATTGGATTCATTAATAAGTTCCAAATCCATTTTTGTGAGATTATTCAAGATGATTTAAGATAATATATGATTTAATTCTTTATTAATTAATTCATACATGTTCTATTTAACTCTCAATTTATAAAACTCACCCCAAAGGTTGAAAATAAAGTATATCATAATGATTTCTTACCAATTGTAGTTGGAAACACCATCAATAAGAGTATTGGAAAAAAATACCGAAAATGTCTTGGATTTAATGATGAAAAAATTGTATAATCCAAATAATTTGGACTTATTTAAGGAAATAAGATACATACACTCATCTACACAACTTATGTATGTTTCAATCTTCCATATAAAGAATAAAATAATGATAATATTTATTTAGAGATGGCTATATCAAAATAATTTGAAACACTAAAATGTGAGTTCATTAAAAGGTCATGTGGAATGTATGGGTTTAAAATAAAATATATTAGTTTTATTCATAAACTAGTAAAAAGGTCTATTATTTTTGATATTGTTAATGGATCTCTTATTGGACCCTTCTACTACTGAAGGAGGGGAATATTGGGTGACCCAATCTCAGCTATTTTAGTTGGAATTGTTTGAAATTATATAAGAAAGTGTTTAGTAAAAGACTATAATTTTGAATGTATCTCTCTTTTTAATGTGGTATGGTATCTCACTAACCCTTATCATATATTATATAATGATAATATGTTTCTGTTTTTTATGAAGTTAATGTTGGCTATTTGAAATCCAACAATGATTTATTTTATCATAATGAAGTGGTGTGTAGATAGGTTATTATTTGAAATAAATATTTCTCCATATTTGGTAAAATAATTAATAATAAAACGAATTCATTTGTCCTTAATTAAAGGTAATGTGTTTTTAGAGTTGTGAATTTAAGAAGAAAATAGAATGTTCAATTACTGGATGTTTCAAATATTGATCAGATAATTATAACAAAAGTTTAAAGGTTAGAATGAATCAAAGTTATGTTTTTGGTGTAGAATGAGGCTCTAACGGTAGATCAGATATTTTGGGAGCATCCTTGTGGTTTGGGATTTGATGTTAATTTTTTTTGGAAAAGAGTATCCTAGGGCATACGATTGGAAGATAATTTGTACTAATCGTATGGCCTAACCATGTGGAGTAGCTATTTTACAAGAAAATGGTTTTTTAAACCATTATAGGAGGAAATAGATCCATTAAAAATAGTTTGGAGGTGTAATGGGGGTCTACACTACTGATGCATAGTTTGTATAACTGTGTGATGCAATTTTGCGAGGTGTAGTGTACCTCGGATAGTAGAGGCACATGCTTGAAACATTGCTTGGCCAACCATGTAGTAAAAAATTATAATTAATTTCAAAGGGGAAAATGAACATTTATTCCCTATTTAATTTAAGAGTATAAACTCCATTTTCCTTCCCCTTTCTCCCTAGGATGACCCAAGTGGTTCTATCCTCCCCTTCCTCTCTTTAAACAAAATCAAAGGTGTTTTCATGATACCTTATCAAGTTATTTTAATGTATGATTTATCCTTAAGATAGTTTCATTGTTATCCTCCCCGATTTACTATTTTATTAGTTTCCCTAGTAAGGGTTTTCAATTATGATTCCATTGAAGTATAGTGGAAACACATAACGGTGATGGGTATTTTTTCTCTTCCTAGGAAGAGGGTGACCCGAGCGGCTATCTACACCTAGATGCATGCCATTTCAAGGAGTTATACCTTTATTATTAATATTTCTTGATAATTTAACCGACGTAAAACTAATTAAATAAATTTTTTGATTCTATTGGTTAGGTATTTTGCAGTGAGTGGTTCTAAGGGAACCATAAATACCTTTTTCTCGTGATTTCTCAAATTTACATTGAGAAACAGGGGGACAGTGAGTTATCACCTATTATGAATTATTTTATTATAGTTTTTGTTTAATTATTTAATTTTATTGTTTATTTTTCTAGTTGTTCATGAGTTTTACAATGTTAGGAATGGTCTTGGAAGATGATGCATCTTGGATGAAACATTGTAAGGCTTGTATGACCCAAGAGATTCTTAGATGGAGATACCAGAATCTTTGTTTAAATGGATTAAATATTCCAAAGGTCACATTGTATAACATACATTCCTTATGAAATCTATGAATTTTTATGGCAGTATGTGTATGCTTGGGATCACCCCTGAGGGAGACACCACCAATTTAATTTGAACCAGTGGATCTCCAATTAGGTAAATCAGATAATTATAATGTATAAATACCAGGGGTCACTAAAAACTCCTAAGTGAAAGACCAATGTATGGGTATTTAGTGGCTGAGTCTTAGTCCCTTGAGATATATAAAAGCCACTAGACCTCTTAGAAGGTGAGACTACACTTTTTAAGGAAATTCATAAATTATAGACATAGGTGGATAAACCTTAGGTAGACCAGGACTAGGTTTGGTGAATAGACCATTCCAAAAGAGACTTTGGCACTGAGATTGGGTCATAACCCATCTCTCGAATGTTACCTTCTATAAATAACCCTGTTTAGCGAACAAGGGAAGGATACCTTGTTTCTCTATGCCATGTGATGTGACAACCTTGTGAATTATGTTTTTACCTTTGACCATGGTACTGTCTTAGAGGACCCCAAGAGGGATACCTATTCTTATATTTGAACCATGGTGATCCAAAGTAGGATGCCTCTCTGGTGTTTTAATCTTGGGGACCCTAGTGGGTTCCCCGATGGTTGAACTACCCAAACCTAGTGTGTTATGAGTTTTTGGGTAGAGATGATAGAAGTTATCACTATAGAACCTGTAATGAACATATGATCTCAAGATGATGTAATAGTAGTGGTGGGTTTAGGAATTTGACCACCCTCACACTTTATTTATGCACTCACATGGATACTCTCGATGTATTTATGATTTCCAAAGGTGATTCTTGGTACTTGGACAATGGGAATGTCATGATATTTTCAGATTCCTAGATGTACTACTTGGGATATAGATTTTGAGAATTCTTGATTTAATATTATATTATAGGGATTCCAAAATGTACTTCCAGGGATCTGTCTTATGAGCCTTATAGGATTGTATATTAGAAATGGAACTTCTCATCATTAACTAGGTATGGTTGGACATGATAATCCATGAACCTCTTGAGTTATAATCAGTGATTGATAAGGATCTCTTCAAATGATACCTCAGATGATCCATTGGGTTGGGTTGATGAATCATTAATTCACTCACTGGACTTGTCTGAGAGCAGGATACTGATCCATTTATTGAATAGATTCCTAGATTGTATAGGGATTGATTTCTTATTTCTTATAGTTTGAATAATGTTTATCCACTAGGAATCAAATAAGTTGCAATGTTAGGATTTATCTATAGTCTAAGACCTAGGATCTAGATATCAGACTATATTTACATGTATTGATCAATTCCATTTATAGGATGTCCATATTTTTTCATAAAATCCTTCATTATAGTGATTTGAGGTGAGTATGGATGAAGTATGGGCTATGATGTGTATCCCCTAGTGGTGACGTAGAATTATCAAATACATCTATAGTGATTGCTAATGTAGGTATTGTTGAATGGTATTTTGGACCCAAGGATTGATAGGATTATACAAGGCTTGAGTGGTACTAAATCTAGTTAAATTCCATAGTCATAGGATTCCATGATTATTGGGATAAATACCTAAGGATATGCAATGGATTGAGTTTTTACATGGTATTTTTAACCTTTATTTTATTCAAGTTGTGTATCAGTTAATCTGAGCATATTGCATGAGAATTACATTATGAAACCATGATTTGGTATGATTTGTTTCATTCAGTTTTCCCCTAGTTATTAGTATTATAATTATCATGATGAGTAGCTAATATATACATATAATTAATTTACTAGAATTTTATGGGACCATTCTGGCGGTTTTCTATCAGGTTTTATACTCACACCCTGTACGAGCTTCTATTGTACTAAGGTAACCAAGCATAAGTTTAATTGGTTTCAAGCATAATATGGGTTGAGACATAGGATAGATTGAGATGGGTGACTTGAATATATAAGGGTAGACTAGGTATGTGATTCATAATGGAGTTGATAGTAGAGGCTTGTAATTTTTTTATTTCCTTTATTCCTATATATGTGATTTTCCTAGTGGGTGATGAGTTTTGTTTCTATGATATGTCCATTTGGGCATTTAATTTGTTCTATTTTATTACAACCATGTTTATATTTATGTCTTATTCAATATAATTATTTATTACTATAGATGATTATTGGTTATTTTCATTGTTTTTACTCTGTTATAAGGGCGTAGTGTCTCTATAGGCACACCTGAGGCCCTCTCTACTAGCCGATAACCTCTGGCATATAAACATACATGCATGAAAACTTTTTGTGAACCAGCTTGGGGAACCATATTTGTGGAATCTGGTCCAGGATGTTACAAATTGGTATTTGATCTATTCCTCTCCTATTATATTACTATTTAGGGTATGGTAAACATGA
This sequence comes from Viscum album, assembly GCA_963277665.1. NCBI lineage: Eukaryota > Viridiplantae > Streptophyta > Magnoliopsida > Santalales > Viscaceae > Viscum > Viscum album. Next base: position 1,804,959,897 of record OY728146.1, read on the forward strand.
GTACTAAGAATGTTTTGGATCCTATGATGGATATCAGACTAGTGTTTTCGGAACACTTATTCTGATAACAATTTCTAGTTTCTAGGGATATAGTATTACCATTCTTGATATATAATGTTATTATTGTATATGATTTTCTCTTTGATAGATGAACTTATTATGCAGAGTTTGTGATTTAATATGGATTTATCATTCTTGAACCATTGAGAAGAGGCCATTTATTTATTTCTAGTATAACATGGTGGAAATATTCTAGTGAATTTTTTTAACTATTCGATAGTAAATGAAAGAGGAATACAATGAAACATATTTTTTCATATAGGGTCCACATGTTATTGGTCCGATACTATGTGATTTTACTAATGGGATAGGATAATTTTATAAAGTTTCTATAATAACCTAAATAGTGTTTTCCTATATTGGTTCTTTTAATTAGGCCGACTTGTTTATAAATTTCCTTTGGATGGTAGGTCATGTGGATATAGGGAGAGATATTTAACAATGAGACTAATGACTTAATCATTATGCATGGGAGGTGCAATGAAACTATTAGGATGATATGGACCACATTTCCCATTTGTTTGACCCCTTGTGTGGTGGTGTTTCATAGGTTTCATTATTTAAAGTGTTAATAAGAACCTATATGGTGTTTTCTAACATATATTGGTATTAAATTCTTCTTGAATGAACTACGTGTAAGGTTCGAAATAGATTACTAAGATGAGGATATGTGTGTATGGATTAATATTGTCGATTAACATTGGTATTTGACTCATTTTTAGAAGAATATTTATAGGATATCCTTTAAAGGTGTGGTTAACTAAAGGTTCATCACATCCAAAGTGGAGTTTTCCAATCTTTTTCTAATATATTATACATAACTAGACTTTATTTATGGTTATATTATTGTTTGCTCTTGTATGATACTGATAGTTACCTAAATATTTAAATTTAACTAGAACCTTGAGGGGTATTACCATATTGATATACCTAGTGAGTATTAGTCCATCATATTTTCTACATCTTTATCATGAACTTTCTGGGAGTGGTCCCTTACGAGGATTTTCATAGAGGATCTGATCTTGGTAGGCTAATGTTGGTAGTATTGAACCACATAGGTCAGTGTTATATTTACCTTACATGGAGAGGTTTCACCATATGATAGGTGTTATGAACTAGTGACCCTGTTATGAGACATTATCGATATGGAAAGGTGGAAGACCTTGAGGCCCTTTGTTGTGTTTTGACCCTTGTAGGTCAACGTTTATTTAAATCGAGGGAAACATATGAGAGGAGTCATTCTAAGATTATAGATTCATTTTTAGGTGGTGATCTTGGTTATATTATCGTGTTTTGACTAATATATGGGAGGTTCATAGGTATTTAGATATATGTACGATAATAACTTTGGTTTTTGAGGAAGATCTTAGGTTTGTTGGTTATCGAGAATGAGTTCAACATGCATTCCAGTTTGAGTGCATAACCCTATTGAATAGTGGATGGTTTTTGGCATCTTGATAGTGTGTGGGTGGAAACTCCTGATTGGAACAACATCTTGTGATGAGTGGTTGTGGAATAAATTATGGTATAGGAGAGGTTCCCTAATTTTGAAGAGGAGTTCTAATGTAGATTCCAATTTAATGAGAATGATGTGCTGTAAAGACCCGTAAATTTCAAGGAAATTTTTTTTCTTAATTTTCTTTGGAATTTTACAAGAGCGTAGTTTCTGACGGCACCTGATTCCGAGGCCCGGTGTGCCCGGGATCATTTTCCGAAGTTTGGCTCGGGTACGTTCAGTGAACGGACGAGCGGGTTTTTCTAACTTTTGAACCGGTGCCCGGAATCGAATTCTGGGGGCACCGATGAAATCGCAGCGCCGGTATTCGCTTAGAAACGCCTCTTCCGGAGTTGCGTTTGCTCGGGTGTGGTTTTTAATTTTCAGGCTTAAAGTTAAGAAATAAAATAATTTTGCGACAACTTTATTTTATTTCACTTAAGCCACTTGGAAGCCACTTGAAGCCACTTAAAGGCGGCTTGAACTGAGTTGAACTGGATAGGATGCTATCCAGAAATATCCTACCCCCTTGGTAGGATATTTGTGAGGTGGGGCCCGCACGAGCCCCGCTGCTTCTTTCTGCTAAGAAACGCACCCGTGAAAACCCGTCTTAATGAAAGTCAACTGACGCGTTTTCTAAATTCTTAACAGACCATTAAAAGGGCTGTTTCTTTCGTGAATTAAATGGGCTGTTTCTTTCATGAATTAAATGGCCTGTTTCTTTCGTTGAATTAATTCAACGAATTAATTCAATCGTTTCGTAACCTGTTTTCGTGTGTTGGCATGTTAATAAAATAAGACCAACCCAAAATCTTTTGGAAAGATTTGAGAGGATCCCTGTTTCTTCAGCTCCCTCGCGAAGAACGCGAAGAACGCGAAGAACGCGAAGAACGCCGAACCCGGAAATCGACGACGCCTTCGTCCGAGACGTTCTTCCGATCTCCGATCTCCGATCTCCGATCACCGACCATTTGAGGTGAGTGATTTCGGATTTCCACTCAAGGTTCTTTTCTTTTGGTTTTAAAAACAGATTTAATTAATTATAATTTAAATCTGTTGTTCTTGGTGCGTTGAGTTCGCCGACTCAACACCGGATTCCGCGACGACGCGACGCCTCCCCACGACGACGCGACGATTCCTCTCTTCCGCGACGATCCTTTCCGCAAAGAACGCCCGCGCGCGAAGATCGACGAGGTAGGGATTTCATTATGGGAATTACCCCTTTTTAAATTAATTCTCGTCAATGTTTCTTTAAAGAAAATAAAGAACCGTTTGTGAACAATTTTAATCCTAATAAAATTGTTGTTTCCTATGTGGAATATTTTTCTCCCGGTTGTTTATCTCTAACGCGGAGGGTTCGGGCCAAACGAACACGGCCCGATGACTCTCCGCCGTTCTTCGTGTTTTGCGGATTTGGCGGGCGACGACGGAACGTGCCGCAACGGGTGTTTGACGAACCCGCAGTAAAGAACGGATCCCGGGAGGAGCAGCGGCGCAGACGAGAAGGAAAACGGGCCACCGGAGCGACGCCGGCGCCCCGGCGCGCCGCCGGACGAGACCGCCGCGGCTGAAGCCGCGGCGGTGGCGGCCAACAGACCCGCGGCGCGCGGGTCTGGTTCGTCCAGGTGGGACGCGGCTCAGCCGCGTCCGCGGTTCGCTAGCGCGGCCCGCACGTGGGCCGTGGTTCTTCCTCAGGCCGCGGGTCGGCGCCCGCGGCTTCCACCCGCGCCGCTCGGCCAAGCCGAGCCGGCCGAGCCGGACCGGCCCAGGCCGGGCCGGGCCGGGCCAACCGGGTCGGACTCGGGTCAGGCCGACCCGGTTCGGGTCGACCCGGTTCTGGCCGACCCAGGAGGGGGTCGGGCCGGGTCGGCCCGGGCCCATACCCCCCTTCTTCAGACGTTTTCGTTCAAACGCCCGTATCATGAGCTTCGTGCCTCCAAACGACTCGCCGTCAGCGGCAACACGATCCTTGGATCGAGACGGTCGTTTCGGTATACTATACTCAAGGTTCACCTTCCTTTTCGGGAGCCTACGTAGTTAAAACTCCTTAGTTAAGTGTGCTTGGCCTAGAGCAGTGATCAGGATGGATGACCTCCTGGGAAGTTTCCCAGGGTGGGTGTGAGACGGAAAGGCCAATAACTAACAGACCGGGCATCCGATTGACGTGCCGTCTGTTTCGTTGTTTTCCTCTAAGTGAGACGGATCTTTTGGCATACTCCGCCCGAGGGTTGGACGCAGGTGGAGGACGGTCGGGTTGGTTTTGCCTTAAAACCAACCGGGCCCCTGGGACGAAAAATCCAATAACTCTCAGACCGGGCGTCCGATTGAAGCGCCGTCTGCGACGTTGAGTTCCTGTTGTCGATACGGAACTTTTGGATACACCAGCTTCAGACTTTGTGTCAGTTGATGTATCAGCCTCTTGGCTCGTGGAGCGGACCCTCCCGAACAAGCTTGCTGTGTGCGGGAACCCTAGTGCTGGCTGTGACTGCTACTTCGGCAGCGACGACGGTGCAGAGATCCTCCGTGGACTCCGACGACGACCGTGCAGAGATCCTCAGTGGACTGCGGCGACGACTGTGCAGAGATCCTCAGTGGACTGCGGCGACGACTGTGCAGAGATCCTCAGTGGACTGCGACGACTACTGCACTCAGCGATCCTACATGGATCAGAGCTACCGATCCTATGCGGGTCCGATCCTGCGTGGGTCAGCGCTCAGCGGTTCTGTGTGAGCCAATGCCTACAGGTCCTGCGTGGGCCCGATCCTGTGTGGGTCCGATCCTGTGTGGGTCACTGCAGTGATTAGTTACCTATCGATCCTTCGTGGGTCCGACGACTTATGGATCAGAGATCTTCTTTTCGTTATCCGAATAAGTATACCTATGTGAGCTGAATCTTCTGTTTTACTCGATAGAGGTGGTGCGCTTGGTTGTAGCGGCAGACCCGCGATACTGGAGACGAGCGTACGGAGTACGGAGACCGTGTAGCCGGCTGAAACCTGAAGACTGCTCGACCGACTCGACTTGGAGTGAGTCGACTAGCCCAGTGGACGGAGCGCCCGGTATTTGGCGGCAGACCCACGGCGGACGGAGCGCCTGGTAGTTGGCAGCAGACCCGCGGTACTCGACTGGAGGAGTACCTCTGTAGGCTAATTGGGTGAGCGCCCGGTATTTGGAAGCAGACCCTCAGCGGACGGAGCGCCTGGTAGTTGGCAGCAGACCCGCGGTACTCGACAGGAGTAGTACCTCAGTAGTCTTAGGTTAGTGAGCAGTACCTCTGAGTCGTGACAGGACCACTGTACACTTCAGAGGTGGAGCTCTTCAGCAGTTACAGTTTCGATAATGAAAATCCTGGTTTGAGATGAGTCAATGATCCTTGTGTTTCTCTCCTTTGTGGATTGTGTTGAGCTATCCTGTGTGGATTTACTGTTTACTCTCCTTGTGGATTGTGTTGTTCTACCCTGCGTGGGTATGCGTTTTGCTTTCTTGTGTGGACTGGGTTGTGCTTGGGCTTGGACGTTGGAGCCGATCGGGGAATTGACGACTTAGGTATATGTATGGGAATATACCTAAGCCGTGTCAGATGTTACTTCGTGATTGTACCTCTTCTTCGTGATTTATCCTTTGTGGATTTCGGGAGACCTTCGGGGGTCTCGGGGTCCCTACTGAGTAGCTTATACTCACCCCTGCACGGGCTATGCCCGCACTTCGTGGTGTTGGTTGCAGACGACGGACAGCGCTGATCGTAGAGGAGGCGTGCGGAGCAGGACAGTACCTGGAGGTGGACCACTGGGCGGGACGTACTCGGAGCGGTTAGGTGGACCCGAGGAGCAGTGGAGGCTATCTGTACCCACCCTTCAGGTGGGACTTCCAGAGGACGGCTCGACGCTGCAGTTTTTCCTTTCAGTTGCTGTTTTTCCTTTCAGTTGTACTTTACAGTTGGGCTTGTATTTCCGGCCCCTTTTACTTTCAGCACAGCTTGTACAGTTTTTACTTAGTGTTTACTTTTCCACTTGCTTACTCTGTGGTGCTTGTTTACTTTTCAAAGGCAATGCCTTCCCTTTTGTTGGGATTTACGCCTTGGTGCTAGTCGCCAGCCCCTGGCCTATGGAAGGCGGGCTTGGGGTAGTCACAGCACGGGCCCCGAGGGCGGGTCGTGACAAATTGGTATCAAAGGTGGTCGGTTCTACCGCAGACTCTGATCTTTCTTATATGTGAAGCAAAAGTTTTTAGTGTATTGAGTGTGGTTATCAGTCCAGGGAGTCCAGTGTTGGTGCGGCGGCCGACGTATCCATACACCAGGACCCTGACTTCTGATTCCCGACTTAATGTACGAAAACATTGTTTGCATGTGTGTTTCAAGTTTTATTTGTGATTACTTGTGTCATCTCACCAGGTATACTATTCTGACCGTGGCATACTTGTTTCCTTTTCAGGATGGCACGACGACAGCAGCCAGCTAGGGTTCCTAGTGTAGGGCGCGACGACAGCCCGCCGAGCGACGAGGCCTCGGTACAGGGCCCGTTGACAGCAGAGGCACCGACGATACCTTTACCCGCCGAGCCCCCGATGCTTCCAGCACTGGCAGCTGACGACGCACGATGCCTCAGAGCTCTGCACGAGTTCCAGCGCCAGCGACCACCCAGGTTCCGTGGGGAGTCGGACCCCCAGGCAGCCGAGGACTGGCTGGAGGCGGTCGTCCGAGTTTTCAGGCTAGTGACGACACCAGCAGACCTCATGGTGATCCTCGCGGCGAGCCTGCTGCATGCAGCAGCCAGACGCTGGTGGAGCCTGATGCTCCAGGTACACGATGAGGCCACCCTCATCTGGATGGACTTCGAGAGCCTCTTCCGCTCAGAGTTCGTCCCGGCCACCCTCCGTGTGGTGCGCATCCAGGAGCTTCTTCAGCTGCGGCAGGGCAGCTTGACGGTCGCTCAGTACGCGGCGAGGTTCACAGACCTTTCTCGGTACTCGACAGACATGGTACGGGACCCCTTCTTCCGGGCCCGGACCTTCGAGCAGGGATTGAGACACGAGATCAGGGCATCGCTGATCTCCCTCAGCATCCCGACCCAGGAAGGAGTGCTAGAGCGAGCCCTTCTGATCTAGAGCTTTCTGGATGAGTCTACGGAGAGACCTACCGCAGGGTGGCAGGTGGCAGAGTCTTTGGTAGCAGGTAGCCGACGGATGACTCATGGTTCCGGCAGACGACCTCGGGACACTGGCTCAGCAGTGCGGGGCACACAGCGCGAAGCCAACCTCCCGAGAGGCAGGCAGTGCTACTCGTGCGGCGGGCAGGGCCACATGGCTCGTGACTGCCCGACCCGCCGTACTGAGGAGCAGCAGACGGTGGAGGGGCCACCCAGGCAGAGGCAGAGGGTCGACCGTGGCGGTCCGCAGGGAGGAGGCGGACGAGGCAGAGGAGCTAGCCGAGCAGCAGGTGGTGGGCGATGCTTTGAGGCTCTGCCACCACCACCACCAGGCTGTCCACCCCGACCGCAGGGGACCGGAGGACATGGGAGAGCTCATCTTCAGGCATTTGAGGCCTACGATCATGGGGCTCCGGGAGCAGATGGATAGGAGCGGGACTAGCTCCAGACCTGGAGACTTTTGTTCATGTTGCTTCTAATTTTTTTGATGTATGTTTGTAGATGCTTTGTGTCTTTGTACTTGAGCTGCAGTAATAAAAGACACCTTTTCTTGTGGCATTTACTTCCCTGTCCTCTCTTGTGTTGTTACTAAGAGGTTCCAGTTTTGACCATTGACTTGACCCTCACTTGTGAGACATCTACTGGAGGAGACCCAGTTACCACGCACTGATGCCGACAGTGTGACTCAACCCTTGGAGGCGAGAGTAACAGTTGGATCTCTTGGTAGTAGCGTCGAGGCCTTACGACGTCATCCTTGGTATGGATTAGTATCATCCATGTCGGGATTGACCGCATTAGGCGAAGAACGTGGTTCATCCAGGGGATGAGACCAGATTTCTCTTATCGGCAAGGAAGAAATCATGGCAGCTCTAGTGGGACCAGAGGTGGTCCGGGCCACGATAGAGAAGGTCCAGGTGAGCACATGGGAGCGGAAGGCTCAGATGCGTGCTCAGTACCGCCTTTGTATCCCTAGTTTGAGTTGAAGCTTTACGGGGACGTAAAGCCCTGTGGTGGGAGTAATGTAAAGACCCGTAAATTTCAAGGAAATTTTTTTTCTTAATTTTCTTTGGAATTTTACAAGAGCGCAGTTTCTGACGGCACCTGATTCCGAGGCCCGGTGTGCCCGGAATCATTTTCCGAAGTTTGGCTCGGGTACGTTCAGTGAACGGACGAGCGGGTTTTTCTAACTTTTGAACCGGTGCCCGGAATCGAATTCTGGGGGCACCGATGAAATCGCAGCGCCGGTATTCGCTTAGAAACGCATCTTCCGGAGTTGCGTTTGCTCGGGTGTGGTTTTTAATTTTCAGGCATAAAGTTAAGAAATAAAATAATTTTGCGACAACTTTATTTTATTTCACTTAAGCCACTTGGAAGCCACTTGAAGCCACTTAAAGGCGGCTTGAACTGAGTTGAACTGGATAGGATGCTATCCAGAAATATCCTACCCCCTTGGTAGGATATTTGTGAGGTGGGGCCCGCACGAGCCCCGCTGTTTCTTTCTGCTAAGAAACGCACCCGTGAAAACCCGTCTTAATGAAAGTCAACTGACGCGTTTTCTAAATTCTTAACAGACCATTAAATGGGCTGTTTCTTTCGTGAATTAAATGGGCTGTTTCTTTCGTGAATTAAATGGCCTGTTTCTTTCGTTGAATTAATTCAACGAATTAATTCAATCGTTTCTTAACCTGTTTTCATGTGTTGGCATGTTAATAAAATAAGACCAACCCAAAATCTTTTGAAAAGATTTGAGAGGATCCCTGTTTCTTCAGCTCCCTCGCGAAGAACGCGAAGAACGCGAAGAACGCGAAGAACGCGAAGAACGCCGAACCCGGAAATCGACGACGCCTTCGTCCGAGACGTTCTTCCGATCTCCGATCTCCGATCTCCGATCTCCGATCTCCGATCTCCGATCACCGACCATTTGAGGTGAGTGATTTCGGATTTCCGCTCAAGGTTCTTTTCTTTTGGTTTTAAACACAGATTTAATTAATTATAATTTAAATCTGTTGTTCTTGGTGCGTTGAGTTCCCCGACTCAACACCGGATTCCGCGACGACGCGACGCCTCCCCACGACGACGCGACGATTCCTCTCTTCCGCGACGATCCTTTCCGCGAAGAACGCCCGCGCGCGAAGATCGATGAGGTAGGGATTTCATTATGGGAATTACCCCTTTTTAAATTAATTACCGTCAATGTTTCTTTAAAGAAATTAAAGAACCGTTTGTGAACAATTTTAATCCTATTAAAATTGTTGTTTCTTATGTGGAATCTTTTTCTCCCGGTTGTTTATCTCTAACGCGGAGGGTTCGGGCCAAACGAACACGGCCCGATGACTCTCCGCCGTTCTTCGTGTTTTGCGGATTTGGCGGGCGATGACGGAACGTGCCGCAACGGGTGTTTGACGAACCCGCAGTAAAGAACGGATCCCGGGAGGAGCAGCGGCGCAGACGAGAAGGAAAACGGGCCACCGGAGCGACGCCGGCGGCCCGCGGAAGTTACCGGCGGTCGGAGGCGGCGGCGCCCCGGCGCGCCACCGGACGAGACCGCCGCGGCGGCGGCGGCCAACGAACCCGCGGCGCGCGGGTCCGGTTCGTCCAGGCGGGACGCGGCTCAGCCGCGTCCGCGGTTTGCTAGCGCGGCCCGCACGCGGGCCGCGGTTCTTCCTCAGGCCGCGGGTCGGCGCCCGCGGCTTCCACCCGCGCCGCTCGGCCAAGCCGAGCCGGCCGAGCCGGACCGGCCCCGGCCGGGCCGGGCCGGGCCAACCGGGTCGGACCCGGGTCGGGCCGACCCAGGAGGGGGTCGGGCCGGGTTGGCCCGGGCCCATACCCCCCTTCTTCGGACGTTTTCGTTCAAACGCCCGTATCTTGAGCTTCGTGCCTCCAAACGACTCGCCGTCGGCGGCAACGCGATCCTTGGATCGAGACGGTCGTTTCGGTATACTATACTCAAGGTGCACCTTCCTTTTCAGGAGCCTACGTAGTTAAAACTCCGTAGTTAAGCGTGCTTGGCCTAGAGCAGTGATCAGGATGGGTGACCTCCTGGGAAGTTTCCCAGGGTGGGTGTGAGACGGAAAGGCCAATAACTAACAGACCGGGCGTCCGATTGACGTGCCGTCTGTTTCGTTGTTTTCCTCTAAGTGAGACGGATCTTTTGGCATACTCCGCCCGAGGTTTGGACGCAGGTGGAGTACGGTCGGGTTGGTTTTGCCTTAAAACCAACCGGGCCCCTGGGACGAAAAAGCCAATAACTCTCAGACCGGGCGTCCGATTGACGCGCCGTCTGCGACGTTGAGTTCCTGTTGTCGATACGGAACTTTTGGATACATCAGCTTCAGACTTTGTGTCAGTTGATGTATCAGCCTCTCGGCTCGTGGAGCGGACCCTCCCGAACGAGCTTGCTGTGTGCGGGAACCCTAGTGCTGGCTGTGACTGCTACTTCGGCAGCGACGACGGTGCAGAGATCCTCCGTGGACTCCGACGACGACCGTGCAGAGATCCTCAGTGGACTGCGGCGACGACTGTGCAGAGATCCTCAGTGGACTGCGGCGACGACTGTGCAGAGATCCTCAGTGGACTGCGACGACTACTGCACTCAGCGATCCTACGGGGATCAGTGCTACCGATCCTATGCGGGTCCGATCCTGCGTGGGTCAGCGCTCAGCGGTTCTGTGTGAGCCAGTGCCTACAAGTCCTGCGTGGGCCCGATCCTGTGTGGGTCTGATCCTGTGTGGGTCACTGCAGTGATTAGTTACCTATCGATCCTTCGTGGGTCTGACGACTTATGGATCAGAGATCTTCTTTTCGTTATCCGAAGAAGTATACCTATGTGAGCTGAATCTTCTGTTTTACTCGATAGAGGTGGTGCGCTTGGTTGTAGCGGCAGACCCGCGATACTGGAGACGAGCGTACGGAGTACGGAGACCGTGTAGCCGGCTGAGACCTGAAGACTGCTCGACCGACTCGACTTGGAGTGAGTCGACTAGCCCAGTGGACGGAGCGCCCGGTATTTGGCGGCAGACCCACGGCGGACGGAGCGCCTGGTAGTTGGCAACAGACCCGCGGTACTCGACTGGAAGAGTACCTCTGTAGGCTATTTGGGTGAGCGCCCGGTATTTGGCAGCAGACACTCAGCGGACAGAGCGCCCGGTAGTTGGAAGCAGACCCGCGGTACTCGACAGGAGTAGTACCTCAGCAGTCATAGGTTAGTGAGCAGTACCTCTGAGTCGTGACAGGACCACTGTACACTTCAGAGGTGGGGCTCTTCAGCAGTTACGGTTTCGATAATGAAAATCCTTGTTTGAGCTGAGTCAATGATCCTTGTGTTTCTCTCCTTTGTGGATTGTGTTGAGATATCCTGTGTGGATTTACTGTTTACTCTCTTTTGTGGATTGTGTTGTTCTACCCTGCGTGGGTATGCGTTTTGCTTTCCTGTGTGGACTGGGTTGTGCTTGGGCTCAGACGTTGGAGCCGATCGGGGAATTGACGACTTAGGTATATGTATGGGCATATACCTAAGCCGTGTCAGATGTTACTTCGTGATTGTACCTCTTCTTCGTGATTTATCCTTTGTGGATTTTGGGAGACCTTCGGGGGTCTTGGGGTCCCTACTGAGTAGCTTATACTCACCCCTGCACGGGCTATGCCCGCACTTCGTGGTGTTGGTTGCAGACGACGGACAACGCTGATCGTAGAGGAGGCGTGCGGAGCAGGACAGTACCTGGAGGTGGACCACTGGGCGGGACGTACTCGGAGCGGTTAGGTGGACCCGAGGAGCAGTGGAGGCTATCTGTACCCACCCTTCAGGTGGGAATTCCAGAGGAAAGCTCGACGCTGCAGTTTTTCCTTTCAGTTGCTGTTTTTCCTTTCAGTTGTACTTTACAGTTGGGCTTGTATTTCCGGCCCCTTTTACTTTCAGCACAGCTTGTACAGTTTTTACTTAGTGTTTACTTTTCCACTTGCTTACTCTGTGGTGCTTGTTTACTTTTCAAAGGCAATGCCTTCCCTTTTGTTGGGATTTACGCCTTGGTGCTAGTCGCCAGCCCCTGGCCTATGGAAGGCGGGCTTGGGGTAGTCACGGCACGGGCCCCGAGGGCGGGTCGTGACACGTGCCACATAACACGATCATCTAGGACTTGTTAATGGACAACTCATGGGAACATGAGTCAGGTCTTGGTCAGGTTGTATAATATGTGCATCCAATATGTATGGAAAGTTTAGTTTGTACTAGATATTTGTGGGAAATAGTTTATATAGTACATTGGGGAGTAGATAGGTATAGGCTCAAGATTGATGGTTTTGAATCTGAAACACAAGGGCATGGTGACTTGTGGATTCAAGTTAATAAAGGAATTTAACTTTGATGAGGGAAAATTTGGAAATAAATCGGGTGTCGTAGGATAATTGACTTATGGGTGGAGCTTGACATGCATTATCGGGAGTGGTGGTGTTAGAGAATGGTAAAGGAAAGTATATATTAATTTTTTATGAGTGTTGATAAAATGGATTGATACAAACCTGTATTTATAATCTTCATGTTTTCTTATCTTATAGGAAATAATTCCCTATATCATGAAATCATTTTGAGTATGGTGAGAGAGTTTCGATATACACTGATCTAACAAAATATCTTTTTATAGTTTGGAAATGCGAATTGATGAGTTTGTGCTTAAGGAGTAGTATACGGTAAACTATATGGTGGGGAGTAAACCATTGTCCATTTGAGGATGATGACCTTAATATTTAGATTAAATTTAGTATTTTCATGGAATCAGTTCGTAGGCAAAATGAATGAGTTATGTTTTGATGTTGTGAGTTGATGCTCAAGAATGAGCTAGTTTCTTTTATACTAGTGGTTATTCTCAAAAATAGATGGATCATGGGCTATGTTGATCAAGAACAAATTTTGTTGGTATGAAAACTATAATTCTCTTAATGTGGGGATTCCAACCTCAGTAAAAAGTATATTGACCTCATGAGATAAGGATTGTGGTATCTTAGGACTAGTTGTGTCAAAATAATTTCAATTTTATATTCCATTGGATTAATTGAATCTTGTACAGCTAGATTCCTCGGTGAATACTAGATGCAAGTTCTGATATAGACTTGGGAGGAGTTCAAGTGCAAGTGTTGAGCTGATATACCTTATGAATGTCCATGTTTATTGGATTAGAAGTGTATTAGTGTTCATTTAGTTGAATGAAAAAATATATATATGGTAGAGTTTTATTTGATAGATTTCAAAAATAGGTTTAATGGACTCAATTAATTTCTGTCTCAAGGTTTTTTTTAATAATTACGAGTGTTTGCTTGAGTTTTGGAGAGATCAAAACTGTATGATTAAAGTGGAATTAAAGGCATGTTGGGAATTTTGAAATTAAAACTTTCTATTTGAATGAATTTTTAAGACCATTTAGGTCTAGTTATTTATTTTGATTCCCAAAAAGGCTTTATATGGGTGATATGTTTTCTGGTAGAGAGATTGTAAGGTCTTGTAGTTTTCATGTTGGAAATTTCTGAAGGAAATTTAATTTTAGATTACAAGAATGTTTAGTTCTTGATCATAGATTCCTGATATAATTTCAAATGTTGGGATTCCTAAAATTGATGTTTCTAGACATGGAATGAGGCTCATAAGGTATCACAAAGGTTTTGAGAGTGTCCCTAGGTTTTAGGGCCCAATGTCAATGTTTTGGAAAAGTGTAGCATAAGGAATATTGTTAGTGCTAATTGTGTTTCCTAACCATGAAGCTTAGTTTTTAAAGCAACATGATTTTTAAACCATGTAAGGAGGATAGATTCATGAGAAATAATGTAGAGGTAGAAGGGGGATCTGTATGGTTGGCGCACTGTTTGTCTAACCTTGCACTACAATAGTGCGAGGATGAGTGTGCCTCAGATAGTAGAGATGCACATTTGGTACACGGTTTATCCAACCATATGTCCAAACTGTGCGGATTTTTTAAAAGGTACAATTAAAATTTTCCTCCTATGGGATTTGTTAGGGAAAACCCCTTATTTCCTTCCCCTTTCTCCCTAACACGACTCGGGTAGTTCCCTCCTCCCCCTCCTCTATTCAATCCCCTTCAAGGGGGTGTTTATAATGGACTTTCATAGTGTTTTAAGGTATGATTAATCCATTAGTAAGATTCCTAGATATCCACCAATATTTTATCTTGATTCTGGCTTCCCCCAGTTAGGTTATTTAATTTTTATTCCACTAGAGCATGGTGGAATTGGATACTGGTGACAGGGATTTTTCTATACCTAGGAAGAGGGTAACTTGAGATTATGTTCGTGCTTGGTTTTGTTCCGTTTTGATGAGTTATACATTCATTTTAAATTTTTGTTAGGGGTTTTACCTTAATAAAATCAATTAAATAAACTTTTTGACATGGTTGGTTAAGGATTTTTTTGGGAGTTGTGCGTGGTGCACCCTGGATACCATTTTCACATGGTTTCTCGAATTCTGATCGTGTAACAAGAGTGAAATGAGTTAACTCTAGTTATTAATTTTTGTATTTTCTTTAATATATAATTGTTTAATTTTGTAATTAATATTTATTAAAATGATTTATCTTTTCAATGTTAGTTAGGGTCTTGAAAGATGATATATCTTAGCTCATACATCATCGGTTTTGGATAACCCATGGAGGTCTTGGACGAAGCTTCCATGAGATATGTATAAACTAATTAAATATTTATAAGGGTAATTGGGTTGACATACCTTCATTATGGTTTCAATTATTTTTTATGGTATTATGTGTATGCATAGACTCACACATGAAGGAGATACCTCCTTTTTAATTTATACTAGTGGTTGTTCAATTAATTAAATCAGATAATCCTGACAGATAAATGTCAGGGGTCACTAACAATCCCTAAGAACGTCCCTAATACCTAGGCTCAAGGTGGATAATCTTAGTTCCCCGAGACATAATGTATCTTATAGAACAATTAGTAGGTGATATTATGATTTGTATGTAAATTTAGACTTTATACATTTCTAGGTGAATAAACCATATGCAGACTAGGACATGATTGGGTGTATAGAATATTCTGGAGATACCTTGGAACTAAGATTGGGTCATAACCAATTTCCCAATGGTTTACTTAGATAGATGAACCCATTCAGTTGCAAAGGCCATTATACCTTGTTATTTAGTCCATATTATGTGATGTACTAGTGAATTAAGTGTTGAACGAAGACTGTGGTACTGAATTATAGTACCCCAATATGGATACCTTTGCTTATGTTTGGACCTTGAGGATAGTGAGTAGGATGGATCTCAAGTGTTTGGATCTTGGGGGGGCCCTAATGGGTGCCCCAAAAGTTCACCAACCCTAACCAGTGTATAATAGGTTTTGGATAGGGATGGTAGTGTGTGACACCATAGAACCTGTAGAAAATGAATGAACTCGAGAGGCTATAATAGTAGTGCTGGATTAAAGCATTCGATATACCTTACTCTTTACTTATGAATTCAAATGGTTACTATATATATAGGAATTATTTACATTTTTTCTTATTGGTACGTGGATGAGTGGATTAATGTGATATGTTTGGGATACCCAGGTATACTTCCTGGGATCCGACATTTGGGCCTACATGATTTAATTTTATATAATGGGGAAACCTAAATTTACTTCTTGGGATCTTTATTATGAGACTTACATGATCATATTTTGTACATGGAAGTCCTAATCATTAATTAGGTATGGATGGAAATGATAATCCACTCACCTCTTGAGATATATTGAGGTATTCATAATGATATCCTCAAGAAAAACCTTGGATTCTCCCTATAGTATGGTGTATGCACTATTAATACACTCACTATACTTTTCATGGAGTTGGTTGTTGATCCATTTATTGAATGGATGCCAAAATTGTACATATATCCATAATTAATTCATTATCTATCACCTAAGGGTAATCCCAAAGGGATCATCATAGTTTCAATGTTTTGATTTACCTACAAGATATGAC
The DNA here is from genome assembly GCA_963277665.1 of Viscum album. NCBI lineage: Eukaryota > Viridiplantae > Streptophyta > Magnoliopsida > Santalales > Viscaceae > Viscum > Viscum album. The sequence goes on from OY728146.1 coordinate 1,804,975,585, forward strand.
CCATGAGGCAGACATCAGACTGGATTTACATGTGTTGAGTGATATATAATCCATCTGAATTCTATTTACATGAAGACTAAATACTACATTTAATCCATCATTATTGTGATTTTAGATGAGTATGGGTGAACCCAAGGTTAGGACATGTATCTCTTTATGGTGGTGTAGCTTCCTTAGATACTTTTCTAGTGCTAGATGAAGCAAGTATCATCTATTTAGATTTGAGAACCAAGGATCAAAAGGATTATACATAGCTTGAGTGGTAAGACATCCAGATCAATTCCCAAGTCATAGTATGTCCATAAGATCAGGATCATGGGCCTAAGGATCGACTATGGATTAGGTTTACCGAAGATAATTACTACCTTTATTTTATTCTATTTGTGTCTTGTCTAGGGTGATTATATTTCATGAGAATGCACTTATGATGAAAGAATTTTTTATGATTTTTAAGTTTATTTTCATCATTTTTTAATATTATTTTTACCTTATGTGTAGCTCACATATACATAAAAATCATTTTCTAGTTATATATGTGACCACATCGGTGGTGCCCTACTCAGTTTGGTACTCACACCCCGCACATGCCTCCATTGTAATGGGTTACATGAGAAGTTGTTCAGTTGTTTACAGGTAAATCATGGGATGATGCCTAAGATTGATCAAGAATAATGAATTGGATATGTATGTAGATATGAAGTATTTAGTTTACATAAATTTTGTTATTAGATCCTTATAATTTTTTTATTTCCTTTATTCCTATAGATACGAGTATACTAGTGGGTGATAATTGGTTTATGTATTAAATAGCCATTCAGGCCTTTACTGCATTCCATTCGATTTTATCCTTATTTATATTTACTTCTTACAAAATCTAATTATTTACATAAATGAATATTTCTTATTTCATTCCACAATTATTACTTTGATAGGTGGTAATAGTCTATCTATGAACACAACTTAGGCCCTAAAAACTAGTTAGCACCCTATAGTGTAAAGAGAGGCATGCTTGAGGCCTTGTAGTAAACCAACTTGGGGAACTAGATTAATGCTATATGGGTTGAGATGTTATAGTTAAGAAGTTGAATGTGAAATATAGAAGGATTCTGTTCAACTACTATATGTATTAATTTATTATATAGAATAATTAAAGATAAATATCTTTAATGTATTTAATCCAATATCATATCTCAATTGAGTATCTAAAAAGGGAAGAAGATTTTTCGAGTTTGTAGAATATTCCTTCTAAACTCTGTGATTACTTCAATGTCTTTCTATACCTTTCATATTTTCAAATGAACATGGGGGTTGATTAAAATATGGGATGGTGTGATTAGAAACGTAATTTATAATAGTTTTGTGCATAATAAGAAACCCATTCAAGTGTCCTGGAATTCATTAAAAAATCCTACTTATTTAGGTGACATTAACATAAAAAAAATCCCTACTTTAATAGTGAACTTGTTGAAAATTAATCATTTACACTTATTTTCAGGTCAAATGTATCAAATGGATTCACTACGAAAAATTTCACCAAAATATTGAATAGTGGAAATTTATTTTAATTAGACTCATCTATAGAGATTACAACAATTTTTTTTTTATAAAGATGATTTCTTATATCAAACGGATCAGCTTTAGGAACTCAAATATTAGCTTCTAAATATTACTATTTCTTGACTCTAAAATATAATTTTTTTTCATTATATCAAGTCTATATGATACATTTTGATATAATGGGTAGCTCATAATAGGTTAAATGACTTCTAATATAGAACCTTATTGGAAAATATAAGATTTTATATTTGCTAAAGATGAGGTTCTTTCTGGTTTCAAGTAAGAATAGGTATCTTATATATAAAAATATTTTATATATTTTAGTGTGGAATTACTAATTCACCTATTATATAGATGAGAAACAATAAAAATAAAGTCATCTAACCTTCAAAAATGATCCTTATCTTAATAATTGGAAAAATACCCCGTTGGGTGATCAATTGATAACAGCTGGAATTGGGGAGACATAGATATTTCTTCTATTATATAAGTAATTGAAAAGTTATAAAAATATATTTTTTATTATATATTTATGATGCACTTATAAAGTTGAATTTTTAGCCACTTCCTATAATTTGAACCCGAGGTTTATGATCTCAACCCTTTAATGTTGCACTTCACAAATCTAAAACCCAATGTTTATATTTTCAATCAATTAAATGCCATTATTTACATGAATATAAATTATTTTTGGAAACTTATAAATAGAAAATGATTTAATAAGACTTGTTTTTATTAAATATTTATATATATGTATTATTAAAGTGATATTATTGTTATATATGATCCAAAATAGGTCTTTGAATAATAACTGGGAAGACTTTATAATTTCTATAATTATTATTTTCTTGGAGTCCTTAGAAATCCTTTACTGTTGAAATATATTATACAAAAGCATCCAATACCATATTCAAAAAAATTAAAAATTTATGGTGAAGCACTTGGATATCTTAGATAAGTAGGTTATGGTATAATTTTAGGAAATTTTCATGCGTTTATTAAAGGTTCATTTTTTCAACACCTTGGGAATTTTATTTCCTTTAAAGATAAACTATAGGTTGTCATATTTGTGATGAAATATATAATTTTTTTATAATAAAAATCATATTTTATGTGACTTAAAGGTGGTGTTTAAAATTTTCAATCGATATTTGAGAAATTTTTCATTAAAGTTATACATATAATGGATCGATTTCCCTATAGTTTTTGAAGACATTTAGTAGATGATAAGTCACATATAAAAAGAAGGAAATTTTTTTATTAATGCACAATTAAAGGTTTTTACTAAAAAAGAAGCCTCATAATAGAATTTTAATTTTTTTAATGAATTTTTCAATATCATTTATCAAATATAAGTTGCAATGTTTACACAAAATAACTTAACTATTTATTATCTCTCTTTATTTTTTAAAGAAATTTTAGGGGTGTGGGACTTTTTAAACCATATTTAGAATGGTAATATATTATTATTATAGTTTATAATTATAATAATAGTATTATTATTATTAGAAATATATATTTGAGATGGAGGAGGTGATGATGATGGATATCAGTCCCTAGTTCCAAATTTGATGGTTTACAATATATATTTCTTAATGTATGAAAAAATATTTTCTCTTTATAGTGTTTATAAAGATAAGGAAGACATGAACTAGAATCTAGTGAGTAAGAAAAATAAATAATTAATTTATGGACGCATGTTTAGAATATTTTTTATAAATAGATTATTGGAAAATATTAATAATGAGGCATCTATAAGGACTGTTAAGAAAGGGAATATTCAACACAATATAACGATTTAGGAATTTCTTATAGAAATGTTAGAGCATTTTGAAAACATGATCATTACTTGGTTTGTGATAACCAAATGTGAAGAGTTATGATATTTAAATCATTTTATTAAATATATTAGTTTTATAGGGGATTTTGTATGATCTTTCTATTTTGGGAGAAAAAATAATGATCTTGAGATATTTATACATATTTTCAAATAATGTAATGCCTCACATATAAGAGTCGATATCTATTTAAATACAAATGAATTCAAGAACTCATATATTACAAGAATGGGTTAACATTTCAGGCTTTTGATTGATATATAATAACCCCAAACATTTATGGGATATTATATCCATTATTGTAATTCTATTTGAAAAGTTAGATAGACTATAAAAAATTAGGTTTGATTATTATTTTTCTATTACCATTGAATTTGATCTACATAATCAACTTATTAACAAGGACATTTTTTCATCCTTGGGAGATGATACCAATCATATAATTTATTATGAAAAGATTCTATATTTCTGTTCGGTAAAAAAACCCATAGGGAATTCATATTTTCTATTTTAAGTGAAAAACTACTAGAACGTTTCTTCTACTTTTGATCAATCTAGTGGCAGGTAGAATATTAAGGGGATTAAGAGTAATTATGGTCACATCGATCAAGTTTTGTAACATGAATCAAAGTATTTTTGTACTAATATTCACGTGATGAGTTTTGACTAGGTAAGGGATAAGCCATAAGGTGAGGGATATGTATAGAAGAAAAATACAAAGAAATAGTTGTAGAAGTAAATATTAAGAACTGAATTCATAGAATAATTAGAGGGTGTTTCAAATTCATTATGACCATAAATTCTAGAGGAATTAAATCATATAGTTTCTCATTTTGAGCATCAAATTCACCAATTTTCATTGGGTAACAAGGATTACATAGCCTCAGATGAAGTTTAAAAGTGGGAATAAAAGGTGTTATCAATGATGTAAATAATAAAAAAAGATTTTATTTAACCACGATATCTCTAATAGGTAATGTGTTCCATGATGATTCTCAATCATGGGACTTTACTATCTAGTTTCAATATATAATTTGGAAGAGTCCATTGTTTTATGTGAATTAGATACTCATGGTGGCACGCAGTTTGGAAACATATATGAAAAATTCCAATACAAGGTGATCAATTCACAAGTTGAAGTTAATAATAGTTATGTTCAAGATATAAGATCAATTACATGAAGGATTTTGTATTTTTTTATCATTCATCTTTGAAAAAAATTGTTCTTGGTCTGGAACCATCTAAATAAATGAAATTTCATGATGATTCTCAATTAGCTATTACATATTCTGATACTATTGGAAAATAGAAAATTATATCATTTAATTAATCCCACGTGGAATAATATTATCATTGATTTTTATGGATTCAATGTTCATAAATCAAAGGAGTTAATATGTAGAAAAATTACCCAGGGATACATCAAATGATTATTACTATATTTATCTATAATGAAATTAGTGGAATAACATGTATACTAATTTTTTTAAAAGAGGATAAGTCAACTAAAGATGATGCTTTAAAATTATAGGATGTTCTACCCTCTAAATTAGAATTAATTCTCCTATTATCAACTAAAATGTAGGATGGAAATGAAATTTATTTTTTTATATTGGAAATGGAAGAGAAAAAATGGTAAAATTATATAAGTTTCTCATGTAAACAATAATAAAGTATAGATATTGGGTTTTTAATAAATGATGTCTCCCCGCATTGGGAATCAATGTTAAGTGCATTATCATTAAACAATGCATTAGGGATAACGAAAATATTTGAATATTTCTAAGGAAACAATCTCAAATACCAATATCTAAAAAAAATACATATACTAGGAAGTTCACTTTGACATATGAATATTCAACTATTTTTAGTCGTAATTTTAAAGGTGCTTAAAATGCCTAATTTGGATATAGTTTGATCTTACGATTTTTTATTATTTACATTAGATTATATATATGTATATGCAATCATAGATACATAAATGAAAATATATGCACAAACAAACATATTATGTAAAGACATATGGAATGATTTGTTGAATTGTTTTCACTCTATCAAATTCACTAACTTATACTCGAGGATTTCACCTTTATTTTTACCCCAAATGAAAAAAGTAAAAGTATATATATGGAAAATTTCTCAAAGTAATTATTTAAAGATATTGAAAAAATGTTGTTTTATTGAAATTATCTTAGCTGGTTTTAAATTCAATCGGTTAAGAAATACTATTAATGAAATATTGGTAATAAAAAATAAAAAAATTCTTTGTGTTATTTTATGGGGAAGTAAATTACTCTAACATTTGGTATAATTTAATTCTATAAATCCATAAGATTCTAATATTTTTTCATTTAAATAAGTACTATGTTGAATATATTTTATCACATCCAACATTGAACTAAAATTAACCATGATATATTTTTCAATTAAATATAAGTATTAATACATAATGAGAATAAAGTATGACAAATCACTATGAAAATTATTAGAAGAGTAAAACCTTATTTAATTAAAAATATAGTTAATGCATAAATTTTATTATTATTTTTTAAAATAATATTTTCGTGTGTTATAATGAAACTATATTTAATTATTTTAATGATAATAATTTAAATAATGAAATTTAATGGGATGTGATTAGAATCATTTAATGTTAAAAAAGGTATATTTTTAGAAGAGTTTTTTTCTATATATTATGTTTTTTATCTTAATGAAATAAATTTATCACTTTGGAATAATTAATTTAATAAATTATATTGATAATATATATAAAGAAAAAAAATTAAAACTCATTTTTGGATTTATTCATTATAAATAATAGGAATAAATTAACATTATGCTTGAAAAATAATTTTTTTTGAAAAATGTTTTCCCACATTATACGTTAATTAATTAAAGAAAAATATTATCTGTTTTAAAAATTGAGTTAAGTAAATTTTATTTCATATTTTTAATCATAAAGTCAAAATTAGGCAATAAGTTCAATTTCATTTTTGGTTATCAAAATAAGTTGCGAAGGTAAAAAATTGTCATCACAGTAAAGCATAAAATGAGATAATATTGTTAAATATAGAGACAAATTCTCAAAATATAAAAATCCATACATTTGAATGGTTAGATGATGTATTTATTGACCAAAACTTATATTTTATTTTTTAATTACAAGTTTTTGATCTACTTGACCAGAATAATTTATATTTTTTTATTAAGAAATTAATATGTAAAGAATTCCACACATATCACATATAAAAGGACCATTTCACGATGTCACTTCTCCTAAAAAATAAAATTCCTAGATTGATAAAATATTGAAAAATTTCCCAAACCCTATTTCCTAAATCAAATAGGTTTTGATATCATGAAATACCAATCTAATAAGACTTAATGAGTGGATTAAAGGGGGATAAGAAAGGAAGAGGTAATTTTTTACTGATTTATTTCAAGTTTCTTTATTTTCCACCCCTAAAAATCTATTATATCCATAATAATATAATAAAATCTCTATAATTACTCTAGTGAAATATTATTATTTTTATGGTATAATCATTATCTACCACCCCATTCATTAGAAAATGAAAACTCCACTCATGTTATTGATGGACTACCACCTCCATTAATGTTGTATTTAAATTTTCCTCACTAAATTGCATATAAGGTTATAAAAGTGTCTTTAATTAATAAATATTATATTAATGGATGGATTAAGATTATATAAATATAAATTAGTGGTTTTTTCATGTTCATGTTTTTTTATTACATATGATGAATTACTAGTTTTTAACCCTTTATGATTTGGTTGGTTACATGTGAATTTTTAGTATAAACTACATTATAATTTTCCTATGTATTTGGATGATATATCAATACATAGTGATCTATTTTTTTGAATCTTATCATGTTGGATATATAATAAATTTATATAAACTTCAGTAGTTTATGAGTAAGTATTAAAATTCATTTCTAATACTCTAATAATTAAATGAAGTTGCTGCTACACTTTTATAAACTATACATTATACTGTTCAAAAAATTTATAGTATTTAATTTACTAGATGTTGAAAAGATATATGGTTTGACCGAAACTTAATTTTATAGAAATGAAACATTTTTATCTTGATTTAATTAGATTACATCGAATTATAAAAATGTCATTTGGATGGTCCTTAAATTTTCGGAATCTATTTAATACTATTTCACAACATCAGTTTTATAGAATGTCATGGAATTCGTTTTTTGATAATTTAAATTTCAATGGATGTATTATTTTTTATATTCTTAATTTTTTGGAAATATAATATGATTTTCTACAAATAAGACTTTTTTTACCAAAGTCTAAATCATCTATTAAGTGCCTTAAAAAATTTGTTGATGTTTGTTAAAGTATGTTGTCCATTTTTTCACAGAGTATAGATTGGAAACCCTATTTCTTCTCTAGTGTAAAGTACAGTTTGAAAAAACTACTTTTGAAACAGTGAAAAGAATGGGTTGGGAACTCAAATTTCACAGTAGTGAAAATTATGGTGTTGAAACCCTATTTTTACAATAGTGAAAAATACGGCTCAACAACCCTAATTTCACAACAACAAAAACTATGGTTTAGAAACCCTATTTTTTTGATAAACCTATTATAATTTGATGAACCCTATACTACTTTGATGAAACGTACTTTTAGGAAACCCTACATTCATTGAACCATACTTTCTATGAACCCTACATTTGGGAAAACTTACTATCATAAACCCTAATTTGGTGCATCATACATTGTGTACCCCACTTTACTGTACCCTACATTCATGTACCCTACATTCACGTACCCTACTTTTGTACCCTAATTTTATGTGGTTGATTTGTGATTTTATGCTGAAAATTGATCTGCTTCATAAATATATGGATTATTTTTAAAGTTTTTTCTATTAAATAAATTCACATTAAATCTATGGATTTTGATATAAGATATTTTTTTATTTTTTTATTAAATATTTAAAAAGAAAAATTAATAAATTATTTAAATATCTATTTATAATAAATTTGGAGGATACAAGATTGTTTTTTAATTAAAATATTTGAATATACTTTCAGTTTGTGTGGCTAGTTTTCAGGAACTGTTTTGGCTAAATTTAAAGAGTTTTGAATGGATTTAAACCCATGTTTAAAAAAAATCAATGCTGTTATTTTTTGGAAGATATTATAGGAAGAGTGAATATTTTAAATTCTTTTATTTAGGATTTATTCTATAGGAATAAAGATGAAATGATGCTGTAATTTTTTGTGGAGATATTTATAAAAAATCGGGACTCAATTTATTTTGAATATCTTAAGAAAGTGGAGATATTGAAACTGATAAATTTTTAGTCTATATATATATATATATTTGGTAGGGAAAATATAGACACACAAGTTAACATATTTGACACTCTGTTTTTTCTCAAAGAGAACGTGTTGTGAACTTCTAAATTTTTATAGAGTTGCAACTTCCTATGACACTCAGTTTCATTACCTACATGATCTGTCAAGGGGAGAATTTATTATGCTTCAACTAAAATTTCCTTTGTGAGATAATCCAATATAATTTTCAATAACCAGTACCTATGCTTCAATTATTTATCTTCTCATTCCTCCGGTTCTGATTCTATAACACTATTTCCCCTCAATCACATGCACTCTATTTTTCTGTTTATGATTTTACACACAAAATCATTATTTGTTATTTTTTTCTACAATTTTTGACTCCTTAATTCTTATGTCATGTTCTAAGGGTTGTGGCTCCATGTATCGAAAATCAAGAATAATTGGGTTGTGAATACTAGTGTCTAATGTCAGGTTGTGACTCCTTATACAAAAGTTAGTGTCATGGTTATCCCTCAACTATAAAATGATTCTGTTATTGGGTTTTGAATCCCCCTAAAAAATAAATTTAGTGCACATGTATCTCTCATTGAGTATAGATGTATATGAGTAGAGTAGGCTCACATTGCACCAGACTACTATAAAAAACATCTTTGTGTTCTTTACTTGTTTCCACTACTAATTAAACTTAAAAATTACCTTTGGTAATTAATTTAATTAATAAATTTATTTGTTTTAAATTTTTAATCAGGTCTATTCAACCTCTCTAGAAAATATTCCAATACCCTATCCAATCTAAAAATTAGTCACTCTATTAATAATATTAATAATGAATGATCATTATAAATTTACCACCTAAAACAATCATACTGAGATACTTTTCTTAATTTCAATCTATTTTTAAAAACCAGTTGAACTATTATTTTTTTTTCTATTTTTATAATAATTAACATATATATATGGAATTAAATATATTATGAACAAATTTTATAACTCCTTTGAACATGGTCGATATACCAAATCAGTTATAGAGAAATTGGCCGAACAAACCCACGTCGATTATGATGGAAAAAATATATAATAAATAAATGAAATATGGTAATAAATGGACCATAAAAATTTAATTATACCCGAAAAGGATCAAATTATTTTTTTAATAAACTTAATTTAGTAATTTATGATGTTATAAACATGCACCAAGTGAGTTGGGGCTTGAGGTAATGGTTCTTTCTCACAATTATAATTCTTTGAGGCTTGTTTCTTATTATGAACCCATTTAATTCAATATAATTTAAGTAAAAACTTATTGAATTATTATATCTTAACAAGTTTTTTTATTATTGGGATTTTAAATTTCAATTAATATATCCTTTTTCCTTATCCTTTAACTCATACATTACCTAAATCATAGGTTTTTTAAACCTAATTTACTTTCATTAATTTATAAAATTTATTATTGAACTTTATCCTTAGAATTTTGTTTTATTCCACTATATTAATGTATTATATTATATTCTACATTTATCTTATAGGTTTTATAAGTCTTCTTAAAATTTCACCTCTATTTGGTTCACAATTCAACCAAATGATTTATTGTATTTGCATTCCATGTTATATCATTTTTATGACCTAAAACATTTTCCCAACATACCTATATAATTGATATTGTTACAAGAATTATATTCTATCTAATTAAATGATTTATTAATGTAAGTCTATATTTGAATTAACTTTATTTAATTAATTTTTAATGGAATATTCTAAATATTTCCCACATGGGTAATTTTTAAATTCCTTAATAAAGGTGTGAAAAAATATTCTTTTTAATGTTTTCCACATGAATGCATTTTCCTCATTTTATATCCTTTATTCATTATCAATATTCATTTCTAAGTTTCAAATTTTATAAAAAAATCATATTCTCCATTTTCTATGAATTTTAGTTTTAAAAAATAAATGATAATGTTTTAAAATATTAAATAAATATATTTCATTCTACTTATGTATATTTTTTTCCACTGCACATCATATATTTTTAACTTAAATAATATTAAAGTTTTAAATATTTGGAATTATTTTAAAATATAGGCTTTAAATTTACTCAACTCACCCCTTGATAATGATTTTTTAAAGTGAAATACAGGTTTGTTTTTATAACATTGTTACAAAATCTTTATGAAAATTCTTTTTATTGTTTCTATTACAGTTTACTATAAAACTCTATAAGGTATACTTTCATTGGATTATGTTTCATGTATAACTCTCTAAATTTTCTTATGATTTTATAGTTTATAACTCCCATTTTTTGTGTGGGTCATTTTCTCTTTCACTCTTCTCCTCTCTCTATTGAATTTAGATTTCTTTTTAAATATCAATATTTAATTCCAAGGATATACTATATATCACTTCTACTATTTCTATATCATGTTTTATAATACTGAATTTAACATACCCCATTAATATAGAATGTTTCATTTTTTATATTTATTACCAATAAATATATTTCCCTTATTAACTGTGGAAATAATGACAATCTGAATACTTATTATTTAAATATGGTTATTTATTTATTATTATGTAATTATGGTTAGGTAGTATATTATTTATACATTCCTTATTATGATAAATTAATTCGAATTATCTAGTGGTGGGTGGGGAAAAAAATTATATAGCTCCATGATGCATAGGAAGGTCTGATGAGGTGAACTATTTTGTGTATTTTGCGTAAGCCTTATCCATTTATGTAGGATGTCTTTTCATGATGCCTTGATAGCATGTTTATAATTTATGATATTATGAACTCCATCACTATAAAATCAGTTATTATTTTCCATCATATTTTTTATATTTTTATGTTATCCCTGGGTACATCACATGATCTTGTTTTTAGTTATATTCCATTTTTTAAAATCATGTATTAATTCCTTATATTTGATGTATTGTTTATTCCATGATATATTCTGTTATATGCTACCACTTACCGACCATTTGATCTTACTATTCTTATAGTTATATTTCCCAAAGTTATGAAGATGAGTATTATGTATGGAATGAGTAGATGGATTTCATGTTTGGATAATTTAATGGGAAATATTAATGACTTATTTTTATATTGGGAGTATTCAGTTTAGTGAAGAAATCCCATTTAATGAAAAATATAGAGTATTGATGGTTAAAAGTTTTTCTAAACTCTTTAAAACTATAAAAATAAATGTTATTTGTTGTGTAAGTGACTCGATATATTTTTTTATTGATATTGTAACTATATATGTTTATGATTTGGTTTGTTTAGTCGGTATCAAAAACACTTTATAAGGTATATATTTTTACTACTGGATCTGAAGTTTTGGTTTGGGAAATCTCGACTTTCTTGATTTTTCTATGACAATAAACAATTGATAATATATATTAAATGGAATTTTCTATGACCTTATATATATATACATATTCTATTTTAGATTTAATAATATCTATATATTCTTTATTTCAAAGATATAATTAGGTAGCTGGTCATACTGCAACCCATGGGTTGTGCCATGAATGCATACTTAGGGTGGATGCATTACCCCACAATTAAGGAAGGTAGTACCCTAAAGCCCTGGATGATGGGAGGGAACTACACTTTGAGGGGGATGATCACTCTATAGTGTGACTTCGTTACAAAGGCTAGGTTTTCTTGTTTAATATAGTGCATGGTTTTGTTTTGTGGCTAGATGGATTGCATCATAAGGAAGACCATGGTAGAGGTGTTATGCCAAGACCATTGTGTTCATGCTTCAAGGAAGGTTTTTGAAATTTTTTGACTTAAGAAAATTAAATATTCTTTCCAAGGTGGTTATTTTTAATCCCTTATAGTTATATTATTATTCATCTATTCGAGAAGGAGAGTGCACACCTCCCTCTTTCTCTCATCATATCTCCTTATTCCATATGAACATTAGTCTATATGGAGTTAATTCCTAATGAATTTGATGTTGGATATGTTTTCTTATTCCCCCTTATTGTCTCCCCTATCATTAACTCTAATTTTGTGTGTGTTTGATATAGGTTTTAGATATCCAATACACTAGAGAATAATTTAATAATATCAAGATAATAGGAAGTTGGCTATTCTTGGAAATAGGTGGTCCTGATTGGAATAATTATCAAATATCATTATGGTTTTAGTTGAGGTAATATATTTAATTAATTTATTTTTTCTATTAAATTGGGATTTAATTGATTGATTAATCAACATATGGTGTTAGGGAATGGGTCGATGGTAGTCTCATTGGTGTTCCAAGAGTGATTTGTACCCTTTTTCTTTAAGTTTTAGAATCATTATGTCATATAGTGGGATAATAATTTATTATTTATAAAGGAATAAATTATGTAATTAATTATTTTAATAAATTATAATGGTTTATAAATAATTTAAATGAATTTTGATGGATCAAGGACCTTGTTTTGTTGGATGATGACTGATTGATCTTGATTGGGATTAGATGATTATAATTGATAGTGGAAGAGAATTAATTTAGGGAAGAACTCCATTTTGGTTGTAGGTGGTCCCAAACAATTCCAAACAGTTAATCATTTTTCATGTGCTGTATGATATGATGTATCATCACCCATATGTGATTTAATTTTTTAAAAAAATAATTTTTTTCATTCAACTTGTATGAGTTGAGTAAGGACAAATAGGGTTGTGACATACCCACCTTTTTTATTTCTTATTTACTTGATCGTATATGGTTATAAAACTAAATTAAAGTTTGTTTAACTTTATATCAGATACCCCTTGAGGTATTCCATTGATTTATTGCTAACTCTACTAGGTGAAATACTCTAAGAGGGGGGCGGGGTGAATTAGGGTATGACAAATTTAAACTCATGCCACTTCAGATCGTGTTTAATCATTAAAAAAAATAAACTTCTCTCTTTATCTTGTAGGAACATATGAATTGAAATTAAATCATGCACATGACACAATGATTTTAAATGGTTCACTCTCACTAGGCTACATATATAGAGCATACAACGATGATGTGATGATATACCAAATAAACTAATGTTCACTACTAATTATAACATTTGTTCTATATCAATTCTATGCCTAGGATCAATGTCTTTACAATATTTAGGTTCTGGTCACTACGTTCCCAAGGGTCACTCCCAATGTCTCTTCCCCTAGCTCATTACCGGTGGGAAGGATCATTGTCTTCCTTTTACATCACTCACTACTCTTGGAAGGGATCCACTCACAGATTTTCGACTTGTAGGTACCTTTATTTTCATGAAATCATGCATCCTCAACTATAGGTAGATTATCTTTTGAATTCCTTTTTAACCAATAGATGAAATCTATTTTTCTGTGTACTGTTTGGTTAGAAGAAATTGATTTTCTGAACTTTTTTATGTTTTTTCAAGCTTCCTTGAATCCTCTATGAACCCCATTTCTTCGTCTTCAAACTGAATAGTCAACATGCTTCATAGATCGACTCTATACAAACTATATCTTCTCTATATATCATCCCTAATACATGGATTGTATCCACTTAGGAGAACCATATCATATTTACAGACTAACTCTACTTCTGTATATTGTCTCTCCTCCATGTACCAGGCCTGTCTCCTTCACGTACCATGTATTTCTCCTCGGTGTATTACTTCTTTTATGGGATATAATTCTCTATAGAAACATTCATCATAATTGATTCTGTGTGAATCACTTCACCCTTCGTGTAATTCTCCCCCACGAACCACTTTTAGACTTAGCTAAATTCATGGAGTGATGATTTTCTGTAATGGAATTCACTCCCCTCAATGATGAGATTAGCTATCCTTATATAAGAAAATAGATCCGTAAAATCCTTTAATATAAGATTTACCAAATCTTCAATGCAGTACCACCTTCACCACATACCTTGAATCTTCCATGAACTATAATCATCTCATGAACCATTTTCCCTATGTTGTCCACATAGTACCTCTCTTCATTCATGGTGGCCAAAATCATCATCATGTTTTCACCAAATAAGGCCTTCAAAACTTCTCAAATGACATCATCATTTCCATGAACAACATGTCATCCTGCATACCATAATCCTTCTGTGTACCATATGCTATTATATGAACTAATTCCCTGAACTATTTCCATCTGATAACCACGAGCCTCCCTGCTAACCAATTCCCTACCATGAACCATTTCATGTACCCTTTTTGAAATCTCTGAACTGTGATTCATGGTCCTCAGACGGTGTACTCTTATGCATAAATCATCCTTTTCCAAAAACCAATCATTGAATTTTGAGGCTGAAAAATGTGGCAAAAATGTGAATCTTTTCCACCTTCAAAAACTGCTTCAAAAAAACCATCCAAAATCATTTGCGGTCATCTGGATTTGTCAAAAATCATAATCACACCCAAAAAATACCAAGAGGGCACCATGAGGAGTTTTTTCCACAACAATCTCCCCATATTGGTTTATTGAAAACACTTTCATAATTTGATATCTTAATAAAGATTCGTGAAACTTATACCAGCATTTTCTACTTGATATTAAGATAAAAATCAAGGATTTACTCAACACATACCATAATCCCACATGAGTAATGCTCGACATAAGAAACAAGAGTAAAATAACAATTTCATCAATGAATCACTTCATTCAATTCCAAAACCATTATTCTACATTCATAAAGATCCTTAGCCATCATGATATATATCCTTTGATCAATCATGTCTAGAATCATTATATTTAATAATCCCCCTACCTTACTACTCCTCCAAAAAAATTCAACTCAGTTCATCTTCAAATCCCCCTATCTCATTGTTCCACCCAACAACTTCTCCCCATGTCTTGAACAATAATTTTTCTCCCTTTAATATCCATAATTTCTCCCCCTTTGTCAATGAACCCAAAGAAAATTCCTTTGAGGTATGAAACAGGGTAAAGAAAAAATATTGACACTTTATGGATCAAACATACCATACCTCAGGTAGAGGGGGGTTCCACATCTAAACGTTTTCAAGTGAGGGGAGTTGATTGAACTTCTAGATCCAGTCAATGGCTCTCTAATGCTTTTTTGGGTAAGGTCTTTATCAGAATGTATGTAACTTGTTGTTCTGTAGGAACATACTCCAACTTCACAATCCATTTCTCAACCATCTAATTATTAAAATTATATTTTATTTAAATTTTTTTCCTTGAGTGGTGGACAATATTTTTTCTAGGATTTATATCACTTGAATTATCGCAATGGATTCTGATGAGAGACTTCACTTCAACTCCTGTATCATCAAGCTACTGATTCATCCACAATTGTTATATATATTTTTGAGTTTCCAAAATATACTCCGCTTTTGTGGTTCCCAATGAAATGAAATTTGGTTTCTTGCTTATCCAATAAATAAATAACTCACCAAGATAGAAATAACCACCTAAAATTGATTTCCTTTTATCTACTAATCTAATCCAATTTTCATCTCTGAATCCCAATAACTCTTGTTGATATTTTTCAATGTATAGAAAACCAAAATCCACAGTTCCCTTGATATAAAAAAGTATTATTTTCACTAAAATCATGTGGCTTTCCTTGGGATTACTTTTATACCATGAATCTTGACATGTGGAAGAAAAATATCGTATCTCATTGCTGTTAAGTACAGTAGACTACCAATTATTTGCCTATATTCTGTAACATTAACAATATTGTCTCCATCATCCCTTGATAGTTTCATCTGGGTAGCCTCTAGAGTCATCATCTCTATGGAATTATCCATTCCAAACCTTCTAAAAACATCCTTGTTATATTTAGATTGATAAATGAATGTGAAATTATTTCCTTATGTTACCTGTAAACAAAGGAAAAATGTTAGTTCACTAATCATTGATATTTTGAAATCACTTTCCATGAATTCATAAAATTGTATGCATTATGCTTTATCTAATCCATCGAAGATTATGCCATCAGCATATACCAGCACCATCATCCGTTGACCACTTTCATTATTGACATATAGATTATAATCAACTCCACCATGCAAAAAACCATGCTTCTTTATAAACTGATCTAGCCTAGAATACCATTCTATGGGTTATTTCATAAAACAATATAAATCCTTCTTCAGACAACAAACATTTTCCTTATCTTCATGAACAAGAAAACTATCTTGATGCTCAATGTTTACTTTTTATTCCAGAACTCTACTTAGAAATGTTGACTGGAATCCATCTAGAACATATTGAACTTTATTTTCACTACAATAGCCAAGAATATTATGATTTCCTCTATCCTTACAACAGGTGAAAATGTTTCATCAACTTCAATTGCTTCAATCTTGGAGTACCCTTTGCACTATAATCTTTCTTTGTTTCGAATTAGAATACCATCATCATCCATTTTTTTTTGAAATACACATTTTTTCCTGGTGAAAATCTTGTCTATTAATCTCAAAATAGTATCCCATGTCTTATTTTTCTCAATTTGATCAATATCTTCATTGATGGATTGAATCCAATTCTCATCACCAGATACTTTATAAAAATATTTATGCTCTACCTATGATAGTTATGAAAATTTATATAGATACTTCACCCTCATTATCTGTAGTGGAGCTATATGATCTCCAATTATGTAATGTATATCAATTTCAACTCATCTATTATGTATTTGTCCAGATACTAAATTGTGCCCATCTTTTTCATCATTTGATTCTTCTTCCGAATAATCCTATAGAACTGGAGGATCCCCTAATGTAATTATTTATTCCTCACTATCTACTTGATATATATATATATATATTGTATTTGATGAAGGTTCTACTCATTATCCACTATGGATACATCTTGTATTTCAACAATCTTTCTTAGCCTCTGGTTAAAGCATTTATATTATTTACTTTTCATTGAGTAGCCAATAAATATCCCTTCATCTCCATGTGATTCAAACTTCCTATCTTTCTACTTGTTGAGAATGAAACACTTACTTATGAAGATTCAAAAGAACTTCAATGATGGATTAATTCTATAGCATAGCTCATATGGATTATTTTCTTCTTTCGAAAATAGTATCACTCTCTTTGAAGAGTCTACTGTTTTCATCACTAATTGTTTCAAAAATTTCTCTGGATAGTCTTCCTTAATGATCCTTGTTATGGCCTCATTATTGACAGTATTATTTCTCCTCTCAACTACTCCATTATATTGTTGAGTTATTACTACTAAAACATGATGACTTATCCCATGTTTCTTGAGATAATCCTTTAATTGGCTATTTTTGAAGTCTGTTCCATTATCTGTTTGGATCTTTTTAATTTTTTGACCTAGCATATTTTCAACATCCCATCAAAATCTTGTAATGAAACAAAACAACTCCGACTTGTTGGTAATGATTGATACTCATGACATTTTTCTATAATCATCAATTAATAGAACATATTATCTCCTCCCATCAAGAGATCTTGGGGAAATTAGTCTGCACATATCAATATGAACCAACTCAATCAATGTTGTTGACCTTTTCAATTTTTTTATATGTATTTCAGATAATCATCCCTTTTAGAAGGCATCACACATATGTATATGATCATGTGATAATCTAAGGAGATCTCGAGCAGTAAAAAATTTCCCCAGATCTGTCAAGGATGTTTGGATCATGTGGTCAAGGGGTTTATTCCAAAACATATTTTATTCTTACTTAGAAAAAAGCACATATCTTCTTCCCCACGCATGGGGTAGAGATTCATTTTTATTATTTCCCTACAATACAAAATCACTATCTTTTTCCATGACGACACATAATTTCTTAGAAAATCTTATGGAACGTTCGGAGTCACACTGTTGACTTACACTCAATATGTTGTGAATAAGACCTTCAACAAACAAGACATCTGCACATCTCATGTCTTTTCCTCTAAATGTTTTTCTTAGATCCAATAATTTTAAACCCTTCATCATTGAAAAATCAAATGATACCTTCTTTATCATACCTAATTATCATCACCAGATCCTTGTTTCCTATCATATAGGTGGTGAATCCACTATCAATGATCAATATTCTAGTGCGACCTGATGCCTTCAACCGAATGTTTTCAACCACTTATTTCTCAAATAATTTCTTTTTGATCCGTGTTTCTGATTTTATACATGATATGGATTGATACTCTTGATATTTTATGAAATATAACTGAACAAATTCATCTTTTAGAGCTCCCAATTGATTTTCCATTTTCTTCTCATTTGATGATACATTTTTCTACATATTATAACAAACCTTAGTCAACTTTGGAACATTCATCTGTATTGTTGATGAGAAATATGTTTCCCTGTGTCTGAATCCTCCACACTTGAAACACATACCATCAAATGATGAACTAGAAAATTTTTCTTTGTATGACTGCATATATTGGCCATATTCCCTTCGGTATCACATTTCTATATAAAAATAATTTTTTACTTGTCCCATCTTGCTGCAACAATAGCATCTTATACGGGGTACATTCCTATATTGTAATATTTCCCCACTGGTTATCCCTTGAGTTGTCCGAATCATCTAATTCTAATACATACCCAAATCAATCTTTAATAATAGAGTTGGTGGTTGTGGTCTAACTTCAATTGTTACAACTTTCTCTTTTTTATCAAGCCCTATACCAACCTTATCATTTAAATTTGACGTTTTCTTCTATTTTTCTAGAAAAAAATGCTCCACATTCATCTTTTTTGTTGTATGTGTTATTTATTTTCCCAATTCTATTATGTGGGTAATAAATTTTTTGGGATCCTTGAAACTTTTTTATAGACTGGTAACTTCCTCTTCAAGTTCTTTGATGTGTTTTATTTGATATTTTCCAACATTAGTCAAACTATCAATCTCTCTTTTTAGTTCATCAATTTTTCAGTTGGTACTCAACCACCTTTTCTTAGAATTTTGGAATTGAAGACTTTAGATTTTAAATTTATTCACTCATCTTTGACTTCTCTCCATACTACAACAGTATATAGAGTTGGGAATCACAAACCACTTTGAAAGCTTTCATTTTTTTGGATCTCCAAACATATATTTCTCCAAGAGCAGCTACTAATTCATTCTAATGGTCAATTCTTCCTTCAAAATTTCCTTATTCATTTTCATTTTATTCTTTTTTAAGGTAATTTTGAAAACTAATAATCCACTTCACTATCCCCAAAGTCCTCTAACTCTTCTTACTATGATTATTTTAAAATTTTATCTTCTTTTGAATGAAAATTATTCTATTTCAACAATTTTCTCTTATTATTTTTCAAACCTTTCACATTGGATTAATATTATTTTGGGTATTTTCATCATTGTGTTTAGCATCATATTCAATATTCTTAGGACACTTTGCTGAAAAATGCTGAATCTTTCCACATTGAAAGTATGAAAATAGATGTTTACCTTGGAAATTTATATTTCCTCTTCGAAGATTTGAGGATAGAAATGACATTACGTCATTGAAATTGTCTTCCTCAATACTATATTCACAATAGATATTATTCATGTCATTTAATTTCACATCGTTGGACTTCCCCTTTCAACTGAATTGTTATCATCATTTATCATTTGATATACAATGAGAGTACATTTCTAGTTATCCAGTGTAATATTTTTCTGATCTTTATTTTCAAATACTGAAACCTTTGAATTAAACTGAGGTCGATGTGTTCCCATGATGATATTGATAATCATTATAACTTCAATAATTTCTATAAGACTATGATTATCTTCCATGAAAAAATCCCCCTTATCAAAGAATGTTTCAACATACTCATTCAGGTGCATTATGATATCCTCAAATTTTTCCATATAACCGAATACTTTTCTTCTCTAACTTTTGATTCAACCTAAAAAATGTTCAACAGCTTTTCCCACATAGAATGTGATGTTTTACATGAATTCACCTTTTTATAGATTGTATTGGATAGGGCTCTGCCTAAATCATTGATCCCTTTAGCATCAATATCCAATTATATTCACTCATCTTATGATAAAGAACCACTGTCAATGTTGGCTGAAATACCATGCATTTCTGTTGTAAACACATCAATTCCCAAAGACCAGAAGTAGTTCTACATCCAATTATTCCATAGTTGAAAATTATTTTTCAACCAAGATAAGAATCCCATTATGATTGACCTCCTCCATTTCTTATACTAATAGAGAACCTATGAATTTTAACCTTTAACTTTGATACCAATTTTTAGGCCCACCAGGTCAAATACCCTGAGGAGGGGGGGGGGGAGGATTAGGGTACAACAGATTAAAACTCCTGACCCTTTGGATATTGTTTCAGTGTAAAAAAACACACTTTTCGCTTTCTCTTGTAGTACTATATAAACAGAAATTAAATCATGCACATGACACATCGATTTTCCTTGGTTCTCCCACACTAGTATACATCCATAGAGCATACGATGGTAATGTTCTGATGTACCAAATACACTAAAGATCACTACCAATTACAAGGTTTCAGATAGATCACTTCTATTACTAGGCTAACTTCCATTACATGATTTAGGGTACGCTCACTACATTCCCAAGGATAACTCCCCATGTCTCTTCCTCTGGCTCACTACTAGTGGTAAGTATCACAATCTTCCTCTTCCTTTTCTCACTTCTCTTGTATGTTATCCACTCATAGTTTTTGGACATGTAGGTCCATTAATTTTCCTGAAATCATGCATCCTTAACTATAGTTATATGATTTATTAAAGTCCCTTTTTTACCCATAGATGAAATCTTATTTTCTGTATACTATTAGGTTAGTAGAAATCGTTTTTATGAACTATTTTTGTGTTTTTTCAAGATTCCTTGAATCCTACATGATCCACCTTATTATTTTCATGAACTTTGTAGAGGGTATGCTTCACAGATCACCTCTTTGAAAACCATCTGTCCTCAGCGTACCATCCCTACTTTACATACTATCTCTGCTTCCATGAACCCTCTCTCCTCCGTAGACTACCTCTACTTCTATAGACTATCTCTGCTCCTAATACTGGGTCTTCCACCTTCCCATACCATGTCTTCTTCATCCACATACATCTTTCTTTTCAGGCTATAATTCCTTGAAAAAACCTTTAGTATAATTACATTCATATGAACCACTTCACACATCTTGGAATTATCCCTCATGAACAACTTTTGGACTTAGATGAATTCCTAGAGTGACGATTTTATCTAATGAAATCTACTCCTCTTAATTATGGTATTATCTATCCTTATATATACAAATAGATCCAAAAATTATACTTTTCATATATTTACCAAATATTCAATTTGGTACTGGTTTCAGCATGCGCTATGCATCTTCCATGAACCGGAATCCTTCCATGGACCATTTCCTCTACGCTGTCTTTGTACTACCGCCCTTCATATGTGGTCTCCAAAATCACCATCACATTATTGCCAATGAATCCCTTCGTGGATTCTCATGGAATTTCCTTTTTTCCAAAAATTAAATTACATCCTATGTACTACAATCCTTCCACATACCAATTACCATCCCGTGAACTGCTTCCTTATACTATTCACCATTCACAAACCGTTATCCTCCATGCGAACCATTTTTCCTACCATAATCCATTCCAGATATATCTTTTTCAATCCATGAAATGTGGTTCATGGTCTATGTACTAGGTACTCTTATGAATAAATGTACCTTTTCCACATACCAAACATCAGATTTTGAGGCCCAAAAATTTGGCACACACTGAGGAACTGTGCCACCTTCAACACCTAATTCGGAAAATAGCATCCATACTCATTTTTAGTCATATGTATTTTTCAAAAAACACAATCACAACAAAAAAAACCAAGAGGAAAACTGTAGGGTTTTTTACCAATAATTATTCAATGATTTAGAAGACCAATTTTTGGTGCCTTATCCTCATTTGAAAACAACGAGGTGTGTAAAAAATGGTGGCTAACCCGAGCTTTTATTTAGTATATTTCTTTCATTAAATGAGGGAGATAGATAGAGCATTTATTTCTCATGCTATTATTGGCCTTCCTTTAGTATAGTTAGATTCCATAGCCTTCGAATGTAATGGGGTGAACTTAAAGTGTTTGAATTATGGTCTCTAGAAGCTATGGTGATTTCACCTTGGTCAACCACGATGTTGAAAACATAGTTAGGTTTCCTTATAATCTATTGAGTATGGTGTTGTGTATATAAACTAGTGGTTGACTTGGGTTGACCTTTTAGTAAGATCTCAATTTATTTTGGTCATTTTTTATCATTGTTATATTTGAGGGGTGAGTTTCACCCTCTTAAATTAAATAGATTTGAGGGGTATATACCTTCGATTCAGATTATTGAAAAGGGGTTAGAGAGTGAAGATTGAATTAATGCTAAATTGTAGTGGCATGCATGTTATTATAAAACATAATACATTATTTAATATTATTATATTGAGATATTTATTAAGATAATTTGCGGGGTTTATAAACAAAATGGTTAATCCCAATATATACCTATGTTGTTTCTCCCATGGTATTTTGGCTATTCTACACTGGATCATGTTTCTCTTGAGCTGATATCACTATTTCCCATGGCTACCTTTTCCTGTTTTTCTTTTTCTAATATGGTTTGGGTTTAGGATGCCTAAGGGATGAGATAATTTCTGACTTGGTCCACGTTTCCCATGATCTTAGTATGATTGTGAGATGAATAAAGATACCATTGAGCTAAGATCAATATAGAATAAAGGTTTCTTCATGTCGTCACCTTCATATTGACATGTTTGGTGATCAAGAAGCTTTTGAGATAAGTCCATCATAGACCTGATACATTCTTCCTATTAGTCTAACAATTGTCTAAATCATGGCCAATTTTTTCAATGGTAGGGGGAGTCTTTTTAGATATGTTTTACCTTTCCCCTTTTTCTTATATTGATATTTGATAATTGAAATACCACATATTATGATAATTATTGTCTGTTGAGATTCCCATGGGGTGAATCCATATAGACAGGGTTCATCTTTCCCCTTTCTTTGATGTTTATTTTATATGGTAGAGATTCCAATGGGGTGAGACCTTATAGAAAAGTTCATCATTCCCATTCCTCGAGTGTTGTTATGCAATTGTCGAGATTCCCATTGGGTGAGACCATTTAAAAAGGGGTTTTCTCACATATTTCATTTATATTGATGTTGTGATAAAGAAACCATTGGTTTGGTATCTCTATATTCATGGGTTGAATTTTTGTCAAGATTTCAATACTTTGAGATAGGATCAGGATTCCATGGGGTAGAGATCATATAGCGTGAGGTTTCCCATCCCCTTCTCCATGTATCGTTATACAATGGTAAAGTGGATTTGTAATGAGACCTTATATTAATGGTAACATACCTTCCATTATCCATGAAATTTATTATGATATGTTCATAGATAACCCTACTCTAGAAAAAATCATGAATAGTCACACCCGAGTGACTATGTAGTACCCATGGATATGACATATTTATCAGTACTTCCATTTAATGTTATTTTTATTATGGGTATATCATAGTTTACATGCTGATGGAGATATTAACGAAAGGTTTTATGCATATATATCATGTTTATCATATGGTATGATATATCTAATTATATAACAAAACATACATGTTGCATAATGATTTTTTATATACAAAAAATGAGTGTCATATTATATGACAGAATGGGAAATCATTAGGCATCTTATGTGATCTCATTTATAGTACCCTTGATATTATATTATATGATAGTGGGAACCGTAATGCATAATTATACAAGGTTATTTCATTTCCCATGCATCCCCATGAAATATCTTTATGTGAATATTATATTACAATTCATTTGAAAATTAAAATATGCATTGGTTTTCAAATACTATGCTTCATATCCTTCATATTTCTCCCATATTAATCTATCATTTAAGAATTATTGAAAGAGTTGTAACATATGTTTTTTCAATTATACAATTAATGACCAAGATAATTAACTCATGTGTTATAAAACATGATTTAACACATGAATAAACCAATGTGAATATTTGGGGGCTACTTATATTCAGTTCCATTCAATGGAAGTAATGATTGATACCCATGGATGCTTGTCCAGGAACCTCTATAACCCCTAGAATCTATTTTATTCTTCCTCCTTAGCATAGTGAGGTGCTTGCACACCGTGGAGTTTATAAGAGACTTTTATATGCAATGAGAGATTGAAATTGGAATGTTGATACATTTAGAGTCGATAGACCTTAGGATGTCACTTATTTGATTGTCATCAAACAAGTTCAAATGAGTTCAGACACATTAAAGATGATGAAGTGGTCAACAGTGAAAGGAACATGACTTACAATTAATCTTCATTTCAAGTTTATATCATATATCATATTTTTAATACATTGAAATAACCAGACTAGATTCTATTCACTTTTTATGGTTAAAAAGTGTTGTTTGATCCCCTATGAAAACTATGAGTTTTATAAAAGATTACCATGACTTTGGATTTCTGAAAACATTCATGGAAGTGATGTTATTGAAAATTGAATTACATGTATCTTGAAAATCATAATATACAACTAGGTAAAGTATTTTGTGGGTTTCATGCCAGGATAAATGATATGGGGTATTATAAACATCAATGAAAATTGAATTCTAGGATTTATTTTGGTTTTAGAATATGATACTAGATTTCAAAACATATGATATGGACTATGCATATATTTTTTGAAAAATAGTGCACCAAATCGATAAATACATTATCTCTTTGTATAATTAAAAATGATATAGTACATTGTTGTGAGAGATTGGGAGATTCAATCATAAAATAGGTCTGAAAAGCATGCCACAATGAATCACATTTAGTGAGTCAATTCTCAGTTATAGAGTACAATTGATATTGATTTCAACTGATAGCCTACTAGTTATACACTACGACATACCCTTAATCAAAGAATACGATTCCATAAGATTTTTTTATTTAAATTCCATTATAAGATGATTTAATTATTTATAAAATATTTATAATAGTGATAAAAGTTATTTTGGGGAAATTTATTTATTCATAATGAGTTTATTAATTAATTAAGTATAAAGATTTTATAAGTTCTTAAATAATTGATAATAAAACATTTATAAATAAATATTCCCTAAATTAAAAATTAAATACCATATAAAAGTTCATATAGAATGGGTTATAGAATATAAATATGGTGATTAATTAGTAATATAATGGGGAAATTTAAAAAGTTTTTTTTTAAATTACAAAATATGGCATAATATTATGTTTTTATATTTAAGAAAATCATGAAATGTTCATAATGATTAACTTGAAATGTTAAAATTAAAATAGTCTAATTTGTAAATTATTTAATGCTTATCAAAATATTTTTCATAAATCCATATGATCAAAAGTTTAGAAAATATTAAAATGTGATAATTTAATTATGTAAAATGTTTAAATAATAGAAAATTGAAATATAATATGTTTGTATTTCCTGAGAATATCAAATATTTAAAGTAAAACTCTAGATGATGAATAATAAAAAAATTTCAGATTATGAAATAGTATAAAGTGTTTATATTTATGAATTATGTAATTTCACTAATACTTATAGATAAAATTATATAGTGTTTTTGTTTAGTTTTTTCATTTATGAATTTTTATTTATATTTTTCTCATTTTCAAATATTTGAAATGTTTATTTATTTAAAATTTATTCAATTGTTTATTATTCATGATTATAGATTCTTTATATATTTTGAATATGTGTTTTATTTTAGTTTAATGTTGTTCAACATCTTCTAAGGCATTATAGCTAGGTGTGTGAATATAAGATTTTATTTTCATCTACCTTGAACTTTATTTTTAGTTGAATTTATTATGTTGAATTTATTTATTGAATATAGTTTATACATATTAAGTGTTGGAGTAATGATAAATTGAATTTTTATTGATTAAAATATCCTATGGTAAAGGGAATTTGGATCAGACTTCTCACTGGCCTGAAGGCTAATGCCTTATTCTAAAAATGTGGGGATTGTCTATTTACAGATGTAAGATTATTCATGTGGAGTTTATCAATTTCATATTATTCAGAGCCTTTACAAGAAGAGTCTATTTACCATATTCATGAGACACACTTGAATATTTATTAATATTTTTGAAATCATTTTTTGGTTGAGTAAAATTGATTTTGGGTTGTGTAAAGAGATACACATCAATATAGTTTAAACATATTGACTTGGAGGATGGAATAATATTACATAGCTAAATCATTACATGCATGCATAAAAGAACTGAATAACATGAGATAAGATGGTGGGATTGAAACCTATTTAAAATACTGAGTATTATATTTATTATGAATCAACACTAGTTATGACATCAATCATCCAACCGAGTAAGTCATGTAAAATCTTTACACCCATATATTATATTTTATATAGAAAATGAGTAATGAGGTGACCCTTAGAGTTAAGTTCCTTGTTATTTTCATTTTCATTAGGTTTTACATAGTTGGGAAACCCTAACCATTAAGATATTAGATGAATAGATTTTTGATTATCCACTTGATGCAACAGATAAATATTTTGTTCACTTGAATTTTAAATATTCGTATATAACTTGATTGAATGTATTGTCTACCAAATATAGTCATGGTTTATTTACATAAAAAATCCATTTCAGTCCTTATGAAATATAGATATTTTCCCACTAATAGATATGATGAATTTCTAAATTTTTCATTATTTTAGTGGGATACTATTTAATAAAATTCCATATTATATTTTTATAAAACATGATACTCATTTTTTTAGAAGATTCACTTATATATAATTACATCATCATCATTAAATAAACATTGATATTAATCATTATAATGGAGGTGATTATTTTAAGAAACTATGTTGATTAGTAACTTAAAAAATGTTATTAATTAAGAATGAAATTCTATGTGTTATAGAAAATTGTTATGATTAACCAAGTGTTGAAATTTTTCAACAAGTGAATCTAGATTCTTTTGATATATAGAATGATTCACATGTGGCTTCTAAGGAATTAGTTTCTAAACGAATGAAGGAATTTTTATATCCCCTTATATATTCAGTATTATTGAGTATCATAAGGACTTGTCTAGACTAAAGGTTTACATAAGGATTATAATGGTTAATTAATTAGTTATGTTTTCATCTATATAAATTTTATGAAAATTTTAATAAATTCAAGAATATTTAACCGATGTTCTCAAGTTTTTAAAATAGATGAAATGGGCATGTGGTATCTATGTTCTAAGTGTTGTATAGAGAATACAAGTGGGTAAAAGTTCAAAATGGTAGAATAAATGATTTTTATGGAGTCTAATAATTTTTATTCTAGTATCTAAATGAGTCCATTATAACCTAAAGGTGAAACCAGGAAGGGGGAGTGACAATTCCATAAGATGAATACCTGAATGAGTTTGTGAAACTTCATGTCATGTGTTAGTGTTATAGAAATTAATTCATTGGTTATTAAGGGTGTACAATAATAACTATATACTTTTCAATTAATGAAAATATAAATGAATTTATAATTAGGAGAATTATTTATTGAGCTTATAGTTTGGTTTCAAGTGATGAAGAAAGAGTTACTAAACCATGTATTTGAATGTGATGGAATATATAAATCTCATGTAAATATAAAAAAGATATGTATATTTATCTCATTTATCTTATTTTATAAGAGAGTAAGCTTGTTAAAAATGCATTTTATAGAAAAAAATAAAGATTAATTGTATACACATGGTTTTTGATTTATCAGTTTCTATAACCAATTTTGAAAAAGAGACAATGGAAAAATAATTTATCCATGAAAAAGTGTTCATCAAGATATTTTTGGAAATATGAGGGATGTTTTTCCCTCTATCCTTTAGTGGTATATTTCTATAAATAATCTTATTTTTTATATGTTAATGTTAAAAATACATATAAAATCCATATGTCATATAGGTTGAGTAGTTTATTTGTTAAATATTCATTCAAAAAAAATGATATGTTATATTTCATAGCATAAATGATTTTTTTTTGTATTTTAGAAGGATGTTTTTAAGAGAATATAATTTAGAATAGTCCTCTTGGAGTATATTTAAACTTTAAAGATTTTAAAATTTACTAATAAAAATATATACCAATATCA
Source organism: Viscum album (assembly GCA_963277665.1). NCBI lineage: Eukaryota > Viridiplantae > Streptophyta > Magnoliopsida > Santalales > Viscaceae > Viscum > Viscum album. Next base: position 1,805,004,480 of record OY728146.1, read on the forward strand.
ATCTAAAGTGGTTTTAAATTAATATTTCAATGAGTTTTAGATATTCGAAGGTAATGGAAAAGTAGATGATACAGTTATTTATCACCAGAAATGAATATCACTATTTATTAAACAATTATTCCCTTAAAAAACAAAGTGAATGTCACTTTTTCTTTAAAGGACCTTAAGATGTGTTGGTGTATAGCAATGTAAATAGTTACAATATTAGTTTTGGAAATTTTTTGGTGGAATAGATTCCAAGTATGATGACATTATAACTTGAAAGTGTTCTAAGTAGAAAATAAAACTTTACATTGGTACGTATGATGTTTTTCAGTTATGGGGTTTAAAAGTTTTTAAGGAGTCGGGCATTAGGCATACGATTCCTAAATCTCATCATTGTTAAAACATTATTTCTTCATAGATGATATTAACTAAAATGTTTAGTGTGAGGATTTTATCTTATGATCAAATAGTGTTTTGCTAAGAATTATATATAGATTTAATGAATGGAAAAGACCTTAGAAAGTGTAATAAATAGTGTTCTGATCAGGCAGCATATCATATATGATATGATAGATTGGTGCTTACATTAGGTTTTTAAAATATTCAGAGAGTTTTAAGAATATTAAATTCATCATACAAAAAGAAATTTCAAAATTATAATTATTTAATATTTGATTTATTGATAAGAATTTCCCGAGGGACATAATTTTTTATTATTTTTGATAATACACCTTTCAAGGGGTGAGGTGGAACCCTTATAGTACTCTAAATCTTAGAGACAGTTACCTGCACCATATGTATTGTAGGGAATCACCCTGACAAGACAACTTGAAACTTCTCCTCCCTATCATATGTCAGGATATCAGCACTCCACCTTTCCATGGACGGTCAACTAGCTATCCTATGAAAAGCGGCACATGTCCGATACTGATGGAAATTACATAACCTCTCGTTCATCTAATTCTAGTTAGCTCTGCTCTAGTGAATGTGCCTACCTTGAATCCTCATCTGAAGCCTTGTCCCTTGTATTTTGACTAGTTCATTTGCATTGTCGTTTGGTCTGAAGGCCTTGGGGTGGCCCTAAGGCCTTAATGTGGCCTGAAGGCCTTTATAGACAACTAGACCGAAGGCCTTAGGTGGTCCGAAAGCCATGCAGGACATGAGGACCAAACCGGTGGCCTATAGGCCCAGATGTATGAATATTTCCATCTACTACAGTACCAAACCGTACCTGCTACAGTTCCTTCTACAGAATCTAGAAATATGTCTCCTTCCATGTTTGATCTCGGGTCTTTGGATGCACTTACCAAGTACACACCAACCAAGCTGAGGCTCATGTGCAGTATTGGATTTATATTATACATATTAATATACATTTCAAGAAGTTTAATGATAATTGGCCTCTAAAATAATGATGTTGATTTATCCTCAACCAGTATTCATTATGAGGTATTATAGGTTTTTATGAGATATTATGGTTAGAATAATTATGATTTTTTTAAGACATACACAATATTCTCATTAGACACAAAAAGTTTTTCTACGCATTGGATAACTCAAAATGTACACAATTTGAAGTGTCAAACGCTAGGAATTTGGTATACTAGTGGTGAATATATCATATTTGGTTCCCATTACCTATGGTTGGGGAGATAACTTGTTACAACCCCATATTTATGTACATGTAAATCACATTCTTTTTGCAGAATATTTAGAACATTAGAAAAAAATCACACAAAGACCATATTATTTTAGTGTCTTTGGAAACATGGAACAAAATATTCTATCTTGGTGAAATATCTTCAGCATCACCCATAAATATCTTCCCCCTTTTCTCTCCTAGCTAAAACCTTTCTTTACTTATTGGGTAGAAGAAAACATAAAATGGGTGGGATCAAATTCTCAGTAAGGGTAAAATGGAGAACATAAAACAAACCATAAATATAAAAATGTAAAAACATGAACATAAAGTTTAAATATCAAAATATAAAGTCATTAAATAAATATTGTCAGTACGTAAGGCATAGAAAATAAATAAACATTAACCATTATATCACTGGAATAAAACATGGAATTGTGGCAAACAAATAAGCACATAATATGATTTTCATATTAGACAAGGAATTGCTTCAAGACCATCCCTAGCCATATCCTTATAAATATCTCTAGACATATCCTTATAAATATCTCTAGGGATGTCACTAAATTTTTTTCAATATATATTCGAAAGGTTGAATAAATCATCTCTTTGATACTAACTTTAATGACACAGGCTTGACGTACATAGAAATTACATTTATTTTTGAGTAATACATAACACCTTGCAGAAAAATATTACCAAAGATCATATTTGTTTAGTGTCTTTGGAAACATGGAACATAATATTTTAACTTGGTCAAGGATCATAAACATCTCCTATAAATATCATCCCTTTTTTTCCTACCTAAAACATTTTTTTATATCATGGGGGAAAGAAAACACAAAAATGGTGATCTCAAATGATCAGTAAGGGTAAACATGGAGAACATAAAACAAAACATAAACATAAGAATGTAAAAACATGAACATAAAATTTAAATATCAAAATATTGATTCATTAAACAAATATTGGTAGTATGTATGGAATAGATCATAAAGTAACATTAACCATAATAGAATTTTCATAAAACATTGAATTTTCAAAAACAAAGAAGAACATAATATGATTTCCATAGTATCCAAGAAGTTTCTGCCAAGACCATCATTGTTGACAAAGTCTATTACTGAACCGGGTTTACTTGCTGTTCCAACCATGCATTACTGAACCAGATTTACTTGTCATTCAAGCCCTGTATTACTGAACCATATTTACATGACATTCCAGCCATGTCTATCTCATGAGATATAAATATTTACCCAATGACTATGAGGGAGATATAGGTCCTAACCATCTTATAATGAAATCATTCTTACATGTTCCACATTAACACAAATCATTCATCATAGCACAAACCAAAAATTGGGTTTCTTAAACATCATTTCATCATAAAATAATGAATATAAAATATCATTACATCATTAACACACTTTAATCATATTAATAATAGGGTTATAAACACAACCCTATTTAAATAGAATCATCTTATATGTAAAATAATTTTGATAAAACACTTGATCTTAATTCATGAGGAAAATATCATTTTTTCTTAAAAAATGTTTTATTTTCTCCAAATGTTGTGAATTTGAAAATAAAATAATTTAATTGAAAATAAAAATGAAATATTGTAAAGTAAGTTTAATGTAAATAAAGAGTTATTAAATAATAAAAATCTGTTCATGCTATATAATTTTAAAAAAACATTCTCCTCGTACTTTTTTTGGAGAATTCGAAAGGTATATCATATGGTAATCAAAAGAAAGATTCCTTCCAAACCATGTAGTAAAATTAAAAAGGGGTAAAAATGACTTAAAAAATACATATAATAATAGTAAACATTTTATGAAAACATTTTTAGAAAACATTGGTATGGATAACTAATATATCCCAAGTACATACTTACGCCTAAACAATCTCGGATGAAAACGAGATTGTAAAATTATCCCTTAACTAAGGTCTGATTTCTTATATATTTGACAAAAACTATTGTGTACTGGGTTTAAATATATTATTAACTTTTAATATAACCATAATAATATCTATGATATCATATATTATTCACTTAGGACTTTATATTACCCGTTTATTTTTAAATTCAATGTTAAAGCAACGTTTTTGGGGTAATAATTATTTTATTTATCATATGTGTTTTGACTTTAAATTTTGATATTATTACATAGATCATAATTTACCTAATTAAATAAAATAAAACATGATTTATATATCTTAAATATTCAGTATAGGAATATATATAATAGATATATATATGAAATGGAATACACCGTTCATGGAGACGGTAGGACATACATACGCATGAATGCTGTTTCTATTTCTGTATTGAATTGAATGGAAGTAAGTAAATGAGATATATATATATATCCAATAGAATTATTATTTCATACATTTAATTATTATTTAGTATATATATTTTATAATCATTCTTGAATGGTTAACGTGGAGAATGAATCTCATCGCGCCGTGGATTCGGTAATCCGTACGTAGACACAAGCGATGATATAATTCCCTTGATAGTTAAATGCTGTTGAATTGGATGGTATATGAATTTTAAAGAAATAATATCATGTTAAATTTATTATTTAATTAATTTATATTCATCATTATACCCATAAAAATAATTTTTAGGTGAAAAACAATTTACACCAAGACATGGAGATAGTAAGTTGTACGCACGGATGCATGGTGATAATGTTTTTCATAGTATGGGTAAAATGAAGAGTATGGTTGTCCCATAATCATAAAAACATTTCATAATATATTATATTCAATATTTTTTATTTTAGTAAGGTAACAACTTATGAAGAGAATGTATAATAAGAAAAGAACTTTAAAAGAAGGGATAAAATGATTACCTCTTCTTCTTCTGTCTCTGTTTGATTTGAACAAGAGGACTCTTTAAGTTGGTTTTCATCAAAAAAGGTGGACTACAGTATTAATTTATGGTTTTTTGGAGGAGATTTGGTCAGGTTTTGACTGATCCAAATGGCTTTTGATGTGTTACTAAAAGAGAAGGAGGAGTTCACTTTTATAGGAGAGGTGAGGGAACTTTTGGAATGTTTTTAAATATTAATTTATTATAAATTTATTTTTAGTTTATAATGGTAAAAAACCCATTAATTTCTTATATAATATGATTATGTGTCTAAATACTCTCAACCAATATGTTTTAGATAAATTTAGGTCACAAAATTAACCTTATCTTATAGTTTTAACCCTTATTTAAAAACATTAACTCTTACCATGTATTCTTACATTTTCATAATATATAGTAAAAATTACAATAAAATTACAATATAACCACAAGTAGATCATTAATAAAACATTTAAAATTATATAATTCATTTTTCCAAATATTATATTTTTAAGACTATTATACCATGTAATAAAATATTATTTGTTTTAAAAACCCATTTATGTTAATTTTTACACTATATAGTAATTGATTTTTTAAAGTCATAAACATTTGATTCCTTATAAATAAAGGAATTAATTCATTACTATAATGTAAAATGAATCCAAAAAATTCTTTGATGGCATAAAAATGTACAAATTATATTTATTTTAATATTTATGATATCATTTACTTCAATATTTCATTAATAAGGTAATCATTGAATCATCATTATGTCATAAATAAATATATTTATTTAGTGTCTAAAAACTATAAATATAATACCACTATGTGAGAAATATATTTTGATGTCTAATTACTTTTTATAGCCAAATAAATCAATTATTTTACCCCACCGTAAAATTGTTTTAGTAAAACATACATGTTTATGTTATATTTCCCTTAACTTAAAATTAATTATTTTAACAAGTCGTTTTCACACCCAAATGGTTATAAAATGACAAATATTTGGCATAAGGGTTCCTTTGGTCACCTATGACTCATCCAATAATATTAGACCACATGGTATGGTTTTTTATATTATTATAATATTATTTGTTACCCTTATATACCTGATTTATCCTTTAACCGTGGAAAATAAAATCAATTACTTAAATTCCTATTCATCTTGTCAAAAAATAAAAGGTACCTTTTTAAAAAATTTGTACCATCTGATTCCAAATATAGAATCCATTTTTCTAATTTCAAACCTAGAATTTGAATAAAAGAATTTAAAATTAATTCTCGTTCACAAAACTAGAAAGCTGGTTTAGAAGAAGTAAAAACTATCAAAAGATTGACTTGTGATTATGTTCACTTTAAATGTGAAATTACATTAAATGACCTAAAATGTATTAAATGATAAAAAATAATCCAATTAAAATTTAAAACAAATTAAAAAGATAATATAATGATATAAATAAATTAGATGAAAAGACCATTTCGAATTAAAATGCATTATTTTTTTCACTAATCATTAAAATATTGATTTTATCAAAAAAATAAAAACAATTCAACCAATCTATATTTTGATGTACTTCTTCCAGATAATATATTTATTTTTATCAAATATAATATATAAAAGTGTTAAAGACTATATTTAAAATGAGTGCATTCTCAAAAGGAGTCGAAAATTCATTTTTTGATAAATACTTCTTTTATCCAAAAAATTGAATTTATTCTTATATCATGTCCAATAAATACATGAAATGAAATTTAATGTGATATAAAATTAAAAATTTGGTTAATAATATTTACAATAGAAAGTTTATATCCAATTAAATATTGATATTTTAATAATATAGTGTTGTTTAGTGAAACACGGTATTGCGTACAATGAAAGCTATCGAGGAAGGTTTCTCTTGAATGTAGAACAAGACATGTCAGTATTGTAAGAATACTTTGGTGTTGCATATAACATAATACAAACATAGTTCTTTTATAAATTGAACAAAATGGATATTTAGTGTAGCATATATCATATTCCCACTCAGTGTTACGTGTAACATATGAAAAATTGGTCTAGTGTGAAAGGAATATTTGACTTAGTGCATTGCATGATATAAATGAAAATTTTAATTTAATAAAATGTTCCCTAAAAACTTAATTTTATACATTATAACCAACTTAAATTGGTTTTTTCCCTAAAAATTCTTCAGTGTTATAAAAGGTTTACCACTTGAAATTTTATTTCATTGAAACCCACATCGTAAAATGGAAAACTAAAACATCATTTTAATAAATAATTTTAGAAACAAAATTGTTACCCAAAGTAACTCATCACTGGGTTTCCACATAAAAGAACATTAGTGGGAATTGAAAACATAGATATGGTAGAAAAATCTAACCATCATGTTTTGATGGATTGTGATAGAGAATAAGGTTTGGATAATGTTATCTACCAGAAATCCATAAATTTGAGATGATTTAAGGGGCCATATGATTTTTCAGATAAAAAGGTACTAGGATAATTTTTTTGGTTTTAAATATCCTTTTCCTAATGTTTACGAACATGATAAGAAACACTTACTTTATTTTAGGACAATCTCATCGTTTGTCGTTCCTTAAACAATTTTCAATTGATAAACTATTCAAAGAAATAAAGTTGAATTTATAATTCCTAAAGAGTTAGAAGATAATGTGATCCATAAATAGAATGATAGGTAATTCCATGAATCTAATCCAAATATAAATTTTTATTAAGCCACTTTAAGGGCATGTGGGAAACCATAGTTCACAAAACAAAGACTACTATGTACTGAAAGAGCTCACAAAATTATTAATCACAAGACAAAGATTATTTGAGTCATACAATCTATATAATTATCCGTGAAAATTACTCACCTTGGTGTCTATATCCTTCTAGATAAGTTCTTCAAGGTGAGTAACCATTATGCCCATTTTCTAAATGAATCCCTCCAAGGTGATTTTTCCTTGGATGAGGCCCTAGGTGATGATTCAGTTTTGCTTGCCTATCCACGCTTCTTTCGCCCAATGGCCTCAAACTGTAACCTTCTTCCATAAATTCTTAAAATATCCTCATTTTAGGTGTTGGGCCAAAGTACTTTTTCAATCATTTCTTTCTTTGAGTGAAATATGAGCCTCAGACACTCCCCTACCTCTTCTTTCATCACTATTGGTTCTCTTCTTGGATCAACACTTTCCCCATCTTGTAGGCCTTTACTTTCCTTACTTCCACATTTATTGGTCGACCTGGTTTCTATCAGTTTAAGAAAGTGAGAATAGTCTTTGCGTCCCTTGGGTTTTCCCTTAGACCACAATGCATTTCCCTAAGTCACACTTTACATTTTCCCCTTCTTCCTTCTTTGGTTGTGGGGACCTTTCCCTTGGAAACGGTCAAAACTGCCCACTAAGAGTTGGCTATAACTTTCATCACCTGAATCATCTTACTCATGCATCAACGATTGTTCTTGAACATCCAGGCCATCAAAATGGGGTTTCAATTCAACCCCCGATCCTTCTTTGAAAGGCCTCAACCTACACAAAGAGTCCACCTTGCCTACTTTATTTTCCATGCCATTGTTCTTCTTCCCCTCACTCACAATCTTCAGAAAGGATGAAGACATAGGAATGAGAGTGTTTGGGTCCAAGGGTCCCATGAAACTAACCCCATACTACCTTCCTTTTCTACAAAAATATTCTATAGCATCGAGAAAATAATACTTTCCCTACAGTGACATTATAGATGGGTAAGTCTCATTTCTATAGTCACCCATAGGGACATCACTACACAGTAACAAGAATGAACCTATGGGTTGCTTGTATCCTTATCCCATGAATTGAGACTACTTGTTAGTGTCCTTCCAGTCCCGACCTTGAGGAACCCTAGGGCCGTGGACATCACTGTCTGTCAATTTCACCACACCATCATTGATAGTGCTGACAGAGACCGGATGCACCACCACATCCCCATACATGAAGACCTCCTTATCCATTCCATCGACCAGCACTACCTCCACTGCACCCACCTATATGGGGCTGATCCCAAAATCATGCCTTAAGTGGGATAGGACGTCCATGACTCGCCTCTTGGGTGCCTTAACCTTAGCATCCTTCTCTGCAACTGATGCCACCGAAGAAGGGAATTGCATCAGCTAACCCTCTCAAGATCTGCCTTCTAGATTAGAACATAACTCCTCACTTGGACAAGTTTGAATCCTACATGGTTCCTCTTCTCGTAGGCTATTGGAAGGTGATAAAGGCCTGACACACTTGGATTGTGGGTTCGATTCCCACATCCTTGTCCAACGTGATGGGTTGTCGCCAGTCATATGGGTTTTACTTTTTCTAAAACTATACTATTATAACATTCTAGTAATAATATTATAAAAAATTAGCCTTAAATAATACTATATGATGTCCAACATAATCCTTTCCAAACTTTAGGTTTATCCAAAATACTTTTGTCAAATATCAGAGTAAAAAAAAACAATTACATGAAAGGTCATATAAAAAAAAGTGAATACCTTCATTTATCCCGCATATATCATACAATATATCTTGTTGGTAAAATTACAAACATTTTAATGACTTCATCATGAATTCTCTTGAGTCATGGTAATAACTAAAATTACCTTATATTCTTATTATAAGCATGCATGTTTCCTTATTCCAAAATTTAATGGATATATTCCTTATGTCCCAAAAATTTGTATACTTAATCCATGATAGCATAACCCACTTTTCAATAACTCCTTAATTAATTCCCAAGAAACTAGTATCATCCAATTTACTTATTCACATCCAATATGTCATTATCCAAACATTATTATCTGAACAGAAGGGACATGTTATGGGTTATCTTACCCTTAATAATGTGTTCTCCAAATATATCCCATACCCTAAAATAACTTTTCTTTATATATAACTATTCAATATATTATTTCAAATCTTTAAGTAAATACTTATACTGTCAAACATTTATATATTTCATGATTCATATAACATAATATTTGTAATTTGAAACATATACATCTCAATCATCCACTTTATTTTTAAACCATTACTCATGATCAATCATCTTTATCTATTCTAAAATATGAATCATGGATTAAGGCTTCTCAAACCAAAGATCCTTAGGTTTAATGTTGACAATATTTTAAAAACATCACATACCTTTCACATGATGTTTACAATATATTTTTCATCAATAGTAATACCAATAATTGTACCATCTTCATGAATCTATTTATGATATTTACACTTAGGAAATCGATCTTCATTATTCCCATAATTTAGAAATCTGAAACATTCAATGGTTAATCATGTTCAATATAGTTTTGGCTACAGACTATGACCAGAAATAAAAGTGTGAGAAATACATATCAAAGATTAAAACCACATAAGTAAGGTAAATTACTTATAATATTTCAGTCTATGATATCATAGGTTTAATACTAGGTTATTCATTATTATAACAAAAACTCTAGGATTTTATCTTATATTTGACCTATCCTTAGGACATCGTTAGACATATCCTTATAAATATCTCTATGGATCTCACTAAAGTTTTCTCATCTTATTTTCGAAATGATGACTAAAAGTTCCCTATGATAACAACTGTAACGACATAGGATTGACGTACATGAATATTAAATTTCTTTTTTAGGAATACATACAAAATTACACAAAAATATAACCAAATATCATATTTTTTTAGTGTCTTTGGGAACTTAGAGCATAATATTATGGCTTGTTAAAATATCTTCAACATCCCCCATAATGATCTCCCCCTTTTGTTTTCCTACCTAAAACCATTATTTATATCCTGGGTAAAAGAAAACATAAAAAGGGTGAGATCAAATGATCAGTAAGGGTAAAAATGGAGAACTTAAAACAAACCATAAAAATAATAATTTAAAAAAATGAATATAAAGTTTAAATATCAATATATTGAGTCATGAAACAAATATTGGTAGTACGTAAGGAATAGATCATAAAGTTACATCAAACATAATAACATTGGAATAAAACATGGAATTTTGGAAAACAAAGAAGAAGATAATATGATTTCCATAGTATCCAAGACATTGTTTCCAAGACCATCATAGTTGAAAATGTTCATTACTAAACTAGGTTTACATTCCATTCTAGCCATGTATTACGAAACTGGATTTCTTATCATTCTAGCCATATATTACTGAATCAGATTTACTTTCCATTCCATTATTTTCTATATCATGAGATATAAATATTTTCCTAGTGCATTGTAGGGAGATATAGGTCCCATCCATATCATAATGAAATCATTCTTACATGTGCCACATAAACATAAATCATTCATCATAGCATAACCCAAAAAATGGGTTTCGTAAACATCATTCCATAATAACATAATCCATATAAAATATCATTCCATCATTAAAAGACTCAAATCATAGTAATAATAGGGTTATAAAAATAAACCTATTTACATACAATAATATTATATGGAGAACTATTTTGATAAAACACAAGAACATAATTCATGTGGAAAATATCCTTTCTTCTTCAAAAACAGTTTCTTTTCAAAAAAATGTCTTAAAATTTTAAAATAGAAGAATTTAATAGAAAATAAAAAAGAAAACATGTAAATTAATTTTAATGGAAATAAGAGTTATGGAGGTTTAAAAATCTATTCATGTTTTTTAAGGTAAAAAAATATTCTCCTATTGCTTTTGTCGGAGAAGTAAAAAAGGTAACTTGTATGGTAATCGAATGAAATATTCCTTCCAAACCATGTAGTAAAAGTAAAAAATGGATAAAAATGACTTTAAAAATAAATATAATAATATTAATAAAATTATGAAAATATTTTAATAAAACATGGACATGGATGATAAATATACCCCATGTAGATACTTACGTATAAACAAACTCTGATGAAAATGAGATAGAAAAATTATCCCTTACCCTAGGTCCGATTTCTACTATATGTGTCCAAAACTCCTGTATGGTGGGTTTAAACATATTATTAACTTGTTATAGAACCATAATAATATCTATTATATCATATATTATTCACTTATGACTTTATAATACCCATTTATTTATCAATTCCATGATAAATCTGTGTTTTGGGTAATAATCATTTTATTTATCGTGCGTGTTTTGAATTGCTATTCTTGATATTATTTCATATATCAGGATTTAATTACTTCCATAAATGTAAAACATGATTTATATATCACAAATATTCATTATAGAAATATATATAATAGATAGATAAATGAAATGGAATACACCATTCATAGAGACGGTAGGCCGTACGTACACATGAACACTGTTTCTGTTTCATTATTGAATTGAATGGAAGAAAGTAAATGACACACATATATATATCCAGTAGCATTATTATTTCTTATATTTAATTATTATTTTTTATATATAATTTATAATCATTATTTAATGGTTAATGTGGATAATGAATCTCATCGCGTCGTGGAGACGGTAAGTCATATATATGCACAAGCGGTGATATCATTCCCTTGATTGATAAATGGTATGGAATTGGATGGTATATGAATTTTAAAAAACTTATATCATGTTATATTTATTATTTAAGTCCTTTATATTCATCATTATACCCACCAAAATAAAGTACATGTGAAAAATTGTTTTCACCGTGGCATGGAGAAGGTATGTCGTACGTAAGCACGCATGGTGATATTGTTTTTTCATTGGATGGGAAAAAGGTGGAATATGGTTTCCCATAATTATAAAAACATATAATAATATCTTATATTCTTGATTTATTAATTTATTATGGTAAAAAATTGGTAAGAGGAAGTATAAGAAGAAAATAATTTTGAAAGTAGGGATAAAACGATTAACTTGTCTTCCAGTGTCTTCTTTTCATTTTCCTAAAAGGACTTATTAAGTTGGTTTTAATCCAAAAAGGTGGTTGTAAGTCTAATTGAGGGTTTTTAGGATAATTTTTTTATGGTTTTTACAAGATAGGGGGATTTTTATGTGTGAATAAAAGGAAAGGGACAGTGACCTTTTATAGGAGAGGTGATGGGCACTTTAGGAAAGTATTTAAATATTAATTTATTATAAATATATTTTCAGTTTTAAAAACTTTTAAACTTATTTATTTATAAATTAAGATGATTATGGGTCTAAATCCTCTAAAAATATAGATTTTAGAAAATTTTTGTTCACAAAATTAACCTTAACTTTTTGCTTTAACCCTTAGTTAAAAACATTAACTCTTACCATGTCTTCATTCATTTTCATAATATATAGTTATAATAGTTACTATAAAATTACAAGAAAAAACAATTAGACCATTAATGTCATTTTTAACATTATATAATTCATTTGGACGAATCTTATATTTTTAGGACTATTATACCATTTTATAAAATGGTATTTTTTTAAAAACTCCTTTATGTCAATTTCGACACTATTTAGTAATTTTTTAGTTAAAGTCATAACAACCTGATTCCTTAGAATGAAAGGAATTAATTCATCCATCACATTTCTATTTCATCCAGAAAATTTGTTTATGGCCTCAAAATATTCAAATTATATTTATTTTAATATTTATAATATCGTTAATTTGAATATTTCATTAATAAGGTAATCATTTCATCATCATTGTGTCATAAATAAATTTATTTATTTATTGTCTAAACATTATAAATAAAAAACCATGATGCATTATATCTTATTATATTTCTAGTTAATATTTATATTCAAAGTTATTAGTTATATAAACCCACCTTAAAATTGTTTTAGTTATGAAATACATGTTTATGTTATATTTCTCTTAACTTTCAATTCATAATTATAACATGTCATTTTCATACCCAAGTGGTTATAAAAATAATATAATTCGGTATAAAGGTTTTTTGGTCACCTATTACTCATCCAATAAGATTAGGCCACATGTTAGGTTTTTTTAAATTATCATAATATCATTTGTTACCCTTATTTACATATATAACCCTTTAACCCTGATGAATAAAAATAATTACTGAAGTTCCTATTCATAATTTCACGAAATAAAAGGTAACTATTTAAAAAAAATTCAAACTTCTGATTCCAAATATTTAATCATTTTTTATAAATTCAAAACATATAATTGGATGAAATTAATTTAAAATTAATTCTTGTTGTCAGAACCATAAAGTGAGTTTTTAAGAAGTAAAAACTATCAAAAGATTGACTTGTGTTTATGTTCAATTTAAAAGTGAAATTACCTCCAATGACCAAAATTGTATTAAATTATAAAAAAATTATCTAATTAAACTTTAAAACTAATTAAATAGATAATCTAATGATATAAATAAAATATATGAAAAGGGAGTTTTGAATTAAAATGAAGTATTTTTTCACTGTTCATTAAAATATGAATTTTATCGGAAAAATACCAGAAATTCAAACAATCTAAATTTTGATGTACCTATTAAAAAGAATATGATTATTTTTTAAAATATAATATATAAAATTGTTAAAAAATAGATTTAAAATGGGTTCATAATTAAAAGGTGGAAAACTGTATTTTTTGAAAAATACTTCTTTTATTCGAAAAATTGAATTTATTTTTATATCAAGTCCTAAAAACACATAATATGAATGTTAATGTTATATAAAATTCAACATGTGATTAATAATATTCATAATGGCATGTTTATATCCCATTAAATATTAATATTGTAATAATATGTCATTGTTTAGTGCAACTCGGTATTGTGTGCAACGCAAGCTATCAAGGAAGTTCACTCTTGCGTGTAACATAATCCAAGTCAATTTTTCAAGCATCATTTTCGTATTATGTATACCATAATAAAAACATAGTTTTTTATACATTTAAAAAAATCTATACTCATTGTTGTGTATATCATATGCCAACTTAGTGTTTCGTGTAACATACACCAAATTTATTTAGTGTCAAAGGATTGTTTGACTTAGTGCATTGCAAGATATAAATAAAAATTTTAATTAAAAAATGGTCTATAAAAATTCGGGGTGATACATAACTAACATGAGAACCTTTATACATTGATACCTTTATTACACAATCCATATTTTGAATGATAATCAAGGTTTGGTTGGCTATGTTACTTATCATGTCATTGATTTGAGCACAAACAAGATGGGATTTATCATCTCATATAAAGAATATGACATATAGGCCCTAAATTGAGATAGGGTGAGGAGATTACATCCCCAAAAAGTTAGTATATATGATATTATTATCTATTCAAATTAGGGGCATGTTATATGAGAATCCATAAATATGAGTGACATGTGATTTATTAATTAATCTGGTTAGTATATACTTAGAGAGTTTATAATGTATGATTTGTATATATGGGATTGAAATTATCTGCATCCCATTATCACACATTATATTAGTCAAAGTTAACATAGGATCATAAGTGATAATATGATATGTTACTGGAAGACACAGGTTCTGGGAAACATGTGTCTGATAGAGATCTTGATAGATTCATTCAGATCTTTAGTAGCATGGATTCTTTGGATAGATGATAATAATTTCATACATTTATGGATATTGTTATTATTTTTTGTTATAAATGTTATAAAGGACCATGTGTTCATACCTGAAAAAATAGGGATTGAGTTTGACTCACAAAGGTAATCTAAAAGTGTTTTAGAGTTAATCCAAAAGTGTTTTGGATGGGTTTTCACAAGAAATTACATACGATGTGATTTAATTTGAAGATAATGATAGTTTTAAAAAACCTATTTGGAATATGTCCAAAAGAGTTTTGGATATTATTTCACTAGTTATCATATATGATATGATACAAGGTTAAATAGCCAGTAACTCTATAAGGATTTAGTTTTAGTGGGATAATGGAAGATATATTCCTTAAATATTATATATATATATGATATATATATGGTATATCACATAACATGATATATAAAACCATAGAAAGTGAGGTACATGTTACAAAATTGTTTTGTATTTGTATATGTTGAGTGTTGTATTATATTATTGAGTGATAAATCATAAGGCTTGTTATCTAATCTCATGCACACATCCCTTGATATCATATTATATGATAGATGAGAACATAATGCATAGTTATACTTTTGAATGTCACTACCCTTGCATACACATGAAATTTATTTCCAAGAATCATATGTATGATTCATTTTTCAAGTAAAACATTCATTGGAAACTGAACAACAAAATTGATAATATTTGGATTTATCCTATCTAAGCTATCGATTATAGAATAATTATAGGAATTATAATAGAATTTTTCTCATTATAATAAATTATTGAAAAAATTATGAACTAATGTAGTATTACACATGAATTAACACATTCATTAACCAAGGAGTGTCATTGGGGTATAAATAAAGACATTTCCAAAATATGGATGTAATGACTGATACCCATGGATTATTGGATGAGACAACCTAGAATCCTGACACTCCATTATAGAGGTGTAATCTCTGAAGTTTTCATTTATGTGATCATCATAAAATTTTTTCTAAAGAGTGTGAATAAATTTTAGATGATGCAATAGATCAACAGTAAAGGTTATATGATTCATAGTTAATATTCATTTATATTCTATGTAATATTTCATATTTCTAATGAAATATGCTCTTGGGATTGGTTTTTATTCACATCCATTGGTTAAAAAAGTGTTTATTAATCACCTATGATATCTATCACATCTATTTAATTATATTGGGCTTATTTAGAGACATTGTTAGTGGTAAGAAAATTAGTTATACTCACACCCCACTCAAGATCCTTATTAACCTAGAATTCATATTGGTTTTAGGCCCATGTATGGGAAAGATCCATATGTTTTATGGCTAACTATATAGAGTATGAATATAGTTATGATATGGGACTAAGAGGATACATGGGAAACTGTTCTATTACAAACTCTTTTACTTTCATATTATTTGGTAGCCTGTTCATCATTAGACTACATGTGAGCGTTATTTTTTTATATTATATGATATTTACACTACTCATTCTATTATAACATGTTATTTATCATTTATTTACTAAGGGAATGTAGTTTTGATAACTAATTTTATTTTATTTACTTTTTAATACGTGTATAAAATTTTTCTTCCATTATGTTTATGTTTATATATGAAAATGAGGTTATAACATCTCCACTATATACATAGACCATCACTACTATTCCATAGGATATGAAATACAAGAAGAATCATTTTTAGTATATGGAATCTATATTTTTCATAATGGTGTTCAAATTTATTGAGGAAAGTACAATGTAGTATTAGAGGCTTTTTTTATTAATATTTGGGATATGATAGATAGAGATAATACCCGTTAGAACTTGGTATAAACATAATGTATGGTTCTTGTACCACACCTTCATGATCTGAAGCCTAAGTTTCCAGGGATTTGGGATTTTTTATGTTTTTTATTTTAAAATTTTATTAAATATTTAAAATATAATTCATTGTGAATTTGATTTATGGTCTATTGGTTTTTAATCTTAGCTTAGGGTGGGAAGAGAATATTAATTCAATAATAATTTTGGCACTTATGATTGATATGAAATTGAAGTGCTTTCTAGTTGTTGAGAATCCTGATTATGGTTTGGGAACTATTTATTTAAATTGTCAACAGTAATCTGTATAGAGTGTTTCTATATAACATGATAGTGGAATTTAAGCATACTGTACTTGTATTTTGATAATTCCATTACTATTTTTTAATTAATAAAGTGAATAATATAGGTATTTGATACCTATACCCAAGAGTGGGTAGGTTGGCCTTGAGTTATTACCTAGTTATGTGATACCCATATGTTGTTGGGTGAGTATGGAGTAGCATATCGTAATAATTACTACCACCCTTTTTATTTTTTTTCTAAAAGGGTATGACAGAACACATTTATCTTTGTTAAAATCATTTATTTTCCTATAAATGTGATAAATATCTTCAAGGGGGTAGTCTAGTATGTTTTTACCATGTGAGTATTTCTACTCTAGAGTGGTTGGTTCGGTGTGTACATAGAGATGTAGGTACTAATAAAGTCATATAATGGGGTGATGGTATATGAATTAACATAGATATATAAGACTGAAGTATGATGGTTTCTTAATGGGTTTTTACATTCATGGGATGAGGCATATATTCCTTGTTAGAGATACCATTTATTATTTTTATGGATCAATATTGTAGTGAAAAGTGTTTTATCCTTGTGGTAGGGTAGTTTTCCTACTAATACATAGGGTGGGTTGTGATTAATAGAGGATATCCTAAGAGTGGGGTTAAACCAAGTAATTAAGATTAATTTTGGATAATTAGAGTGGATACATGTTTAGTATAATTTGAATGATGTGTGAGTAATGTGTGAAAAGATATTAGTTTTCCTTAATGGATTTCTTGAGGTCTATTAACATGGAATCATGAGTGATACTCTTTTTGATGATGTGACTAGTATCTATGTGAGGCATGTTTAGTTTTATGTTAGTCTAATGAGACTAACATCATTAGGGCGCGATTGTAAATGATGTGAGTTGGTTAAAAAATATGGTATCACAAGGATGTGTCCATATTTGGTTTTTCATTTTGGAAATAATGGTAGTTTTGTGATTAATTATCTGTAGGAATTTATGGATCCTTCTTTTTTTTGTCTAGGAGGATGGTCTTTCATACTATGTATATGGAATTTTTATGGATATTGTATAATATTTACCAATAATTTTTGATCTTATTGTTAAGATAAGTTTGATCCAACTTTTATGTCATGCGAGATATGCTGAAAAAAGGATTTCGAAAACTCTCATGGTTAGGGAGCATAAAGATACATACCTTGTGATGTATGGTGTTATTTTATTCTAATCTTTCCGATGAATAATGATTCCTTTCGATGACTTCCTCGAGTGTTATTAATCCTAATATAGATGCATGATTATCCCCTTGATACCCCTATGGGGTATAAGAACTTGTGAGGTTCCTACATTGTGTGATGGGTCTAGTAATATATAGCATTCTCCGCTATGATCTTGGCTAAATAGTGTCTATGATTTTGTGTATGATCACCCATGTAGTGTGATTGAATATAAAATGAAAAGTGTAAGGTGTAAAATTTATTTTCCTAACTAGTTTTTCCCCCTTGATGTTATGTTGGTTTTTGAAGAATGTTAGGAAATTAGGTATGAATTCTTGTGTGATATAATAAATATTGATTTTACCATTGTAATTCATGAAATATAATGGTTTTATTTCACCGCACTTGAATTGTGAAACATTGGGTAATGATTCAACATTATATAGTTGTTGAGAAACAATGAATTTGAAAAATTGAAAATAGAGATATATGGAGTCTATAGCAAGTTAGAGTGTAGGAATAACATTGTATTGAGAGTGATTTTTGGTTTGGGGTTTTTTTATTTGAGAACGAGTATGTGGTGGTGTATTGTTGATAATTTTTTATAGATGTTATGTGGGTCACCATGATTCCATAGACCCCATATAAAGAATCATGGAATGGGTTTATTCAAGCATGTCGAGTTCTGTCTCACACATATTACTATTTGACTGATTACCTGGTATGATTAAATAAATATATAGGGTCAATTAGGTGGGAAATAATATGGTGTAGATCCACCATTGAAATTGTTTAATTCTAAACAGTTTTTAAAAGGTTGAGGGGTAATTCCCCATTATTAAACATAAAAAATGGAACCCTTTTGAAGCTAGAAAAATGGGGAACCCAGTAAAAGAACTAGATGAAAATATAATAAAAGAAACATGACTTAAAGGACTTCACATGGTCTTAAATTCCAAAAATCAAACATACTTCATGAAAAACACCAACCAAAAGTCTCATTGCCCCCTTTCAGACAATGAAGGAATGATTCCTCTCTAAGATGATGTGACAAACCCTTTCCAAGAATTATTTTGTACTGATCAACCCAACATGGAAGATAACTCCTCTATAACAAAATGAAATGTGGGGGGAGGACCAGATGATATGTTCTAACCAAACCATCCCCATTTTGAGGGTGCCCATATGACGACACCTGAAAGGAGAAGACCCTCCTACCAAATATAACAAGAGAAAATATGATACTATCAACGAAATATGTATCCCATAAAACTATGGTTCTATGATGAAAAATTCACAAATGATAAATATAAAACTAGAAACAATTCTCTAGATACTGAAGAGAACACGAGGTATCCAATACCAGAATCAATCATTACGAAACAAATCATCTGATACGGATCAAGACTATAATGATCTGAATCCTAGAACCCACCTCCAACTATGAGTCACCAACATCCCTATTCCACCACCTTCGTCCACCCAAACCTCCACTGTCATCCATTAACATCATTATGAAACTGATAGTCACCCAAAATCCATCAATCACCTAGCCACCAACATCACTGCTCAATGGCAGCCATGCTACTGCCTAGAACACAACTTCATAGGAAGGAAACCATACTATCATTCCATATGATAAACCACACTATATCCTTAAATAATTATGGTTATCCCATATCTGAATTAGATCGAAGGATAAGGGTTTTCAGGGAGGATTAAAAATAATTCCAAATCATCAAACTTGAACTAGTAAGAGAAAAAATAAAAAGAAAACAAGTATTCAAAAAAGCCTAGGGGATGCAGCTGCAACCAGGACACTCAATGAAGAACTGGAAAATAAATCCATCATAAAAAATTCCCCCATTGAATCCATGAGAATAATCTCAGCATTACATTAGGAATAAAAGAAACCTATAAAAGGGAGCATCCTCACCTAGCAAGTGTGGAGCCATTAACCCTTGTTGGGTGGTGTATGGTGATAATCATCTATGATGCATCTAAAAAACATAGACCAGTAATGGTAATTTTTATGTGTTTTTTCTATGTTATAAAAAACCAATATGTATTTGTTTTGTGTGTATATAAATTTCATCAGTGGGAGAGCACTATATTCTTGTACTAGGCCATGACATTTGATTAGATTAGTGCATTTAGTGTCTAGTCAATGAGAATTTGGAAGTTTAATGAGTTAATGGACTGGTCTTGAGTAAGTCATTACTCAAGGGAAATATGATGAACTATTTATCAGAGTGAGGATTCATGTTTTGGTTGAATTTCAAGTGGGACACTATGGGTTAAGGACCTGGATGTTTTTGAGGTACTCTAGAGAAGTGCACGACATGTGGTGATCTAGTTTATACTAGTGGAATCTATATCAGGTGTGTGATTTCAGTGGATTGAGAATTATAAAATGCCACTGATATTAGGGTATTATTCTCTATTTTTTTGATTAAATTTCACCATGGTTATTTGGTTGTTAGGTTTTTCTAGTGTTGGTTAATGTAGTGAGGAATCATCTATAGCCTTTTATACGTAATCGGGGTGTGTGGCCCAAATAAGGATCTATACCAGTATCTCGAGTTGTGACTGTCATTTAAGATAGAATAGAGCATTAGAAATCTAGGAGGTTTTGAAGTTTCTCTAGTTTGGGTGTAGTTTTTTCTAAATCATAGCTTGTGGTAGATATTAATTCCTACAATGCATAGGGTTTTAGATAATTAATTGGTTCGTGAGAGATGCATGTTGAGTTTTCATTGGAATGAGTTGTGTTATGATTGGGAGGTTGTATTGCCCATAATTGAAGTGTTTCAATGGATTTAATGAAACATTGCATTCTAATAAGCTTGTAACCAAATTATATTTATATATATATATTTTTTATTTGGATTAAGAATTAGAATATGTAGACACATTTTAAAAGAATAAGAGTATTTTTTAAGTTATATCTTTGGTAAAGGAGGTCTAGAGAGAGTTCTGGGTATTAGTTCTAGGGAGTAGACCTGCATTAAAATTGAAAGTATATTATAGGTCAAAGAACATTCCATGAAATAGAGAGCCACACCATATCATGTGTCCTCTATAAGAATAAGATTTTCTGCTAGTGGTTAGGTGCAACAAAACCTTTATATAACAACCCTTCCCTTTATTACACATTAATATATGTTTTATTACGTTAAATTACCCTTAATACCACTCAGAAGATATATAGGTCTAGTATATTTTTTAACTTAGGTACATTACATAACAACTTAAAACATGAAAAAGAAACATCTTTGTTGAAAACATCTTTAACATGACCCAAAAGTTCCTTCGTACTTAACAATGCATTGGATAAGTTGAGAACATACGTAAGAAAGGTATGATCTATAAAGCCAAATACAGGAATAAAGAGGGAATAACATGAAGAAGAAGAACATTTTTAGACCATATATATATCAACGGAGAACAATGGAACATAGTTAATAAGACATGATATAAAATGATAATCATAACAAGGTAAATGTGGAAACAACTTAAAACATTGCCTCATAAACCTAGGTAAAGGATAAACCTCCCAAGACATGATGGTGGAAAAAGTCCCATAATGGAATCAGGTAAACCCCTATACCAATGTGATGTATCATGATACCATCCATTACCCAATGCATTGGAGTGCTATGTAATTATAGGAACACCCATCACATTCATTTAATTCTCATGCTTATGTATGCCACATAGATAAATTACCATGGATTCATTCATCATCATAATTTATTACATGACCATGGAGTGTAGAATAAATACATCTATGTATCTAATAAATAATTATATTTGAATAATAGCGAATAACTTTGATAAAAAATGGGTATTCTATTCAATACACAATTATTTTGGCATGGAAAATCATGGTGCAATTTCGGTACAAAAATGACGTCATATAAAAATTAATAAAGTGGGTTGATAAGAGATAAAGTTGTATCTAATAAATTATACATGAAATGGATTGTAAAAGGGACATGTAAAGTTATTCCCCAATATATGTAATTGGAAATTGAAGGCGTAACATAGTAAAGAAAATTTAAGAAAGAGAAGAGAGGAAAAAACCCTTACAAAACTTCGGCAAGGTAATGGACATGCATAAAGGATCATAGGAGTGATAAATGAGATTTAAGAAGGGATATCATCATTTATAAATAAAATGGAAAGTAAGGGGGATTTGGAATAACATACACTAACATAATAAAATACAAATTAAAAGAAATAACATTAAAATGAGTGCTAGATTAATGAGGAGAGTGGAAGATGAGGTTCCCTTACTTGAGTGTCAGATTCCAAAGGCTTGTGAAGGGATTATTTAAAGGTTTTAGGCACCTTGGGAGGACTCTAATAAGTATAGAGAATAGTTTTTTCATGCTCTAAGAAGTTCAAGTGAAGTGAAATGTGATATTGGGGGGGGGTTATATAGAAAAATAGAGGTATTTCTTTATTATTTTTGTTTTGGACACTATATAAACAATTATTCAAAAAAACCATCATGTGATTTTGAACATGGTTTCTTCAAAAGTTGAGTGGTTTACATAGTTTTATTAGGCCAATGGTAGAAGATAATAAAATAATTCCCTTTCTTATGTGGATGTGAGTCACACTCACAAATAAATGATTTTAAAAAGATAAAATATATTAGAAGTCTTAGAGGAATCATTAAGGATTTATAAAAAAATAAAATAAACATAAAGTTAAATTACTTTTAATTTAAAAGATATATATTTATGAGGATTGATTTTATATAATTTTTTACATTAGTATTGGGACATTATGATGTCATAAAACACACCGTATGATATTTAATTTTTACCCAATTATTCAACTATCTCAGAAAGTTATGAAAAATTCGATGTTAGATAATTTTAAAATAATGATTCTTGAAAGAATATCCATTTTATCTATTTTTCTTGTATAAATATGTGAATTTTTACTTTAAATATAAAAAAAACATTTATATAAAATGACAGGTTTTTTTGACATTAAAAGTTCTCAAACCCCAATAAAAATTACATTGGTATACATAAAAATTATATG
The DNA here is from genome assembly GCA_963277665.1 of Viscum album. Lineage (NCBI taxonomy): Eukaryota > Viridiplantae > Streptophyta > Magnoliopsida > Santalales > Viscaceae > Viscum > Viscum album. Next base: position 1,805,027,890 of record OY728146.1, read on the forward strand.
ATATTTTATATTTAAAAAAAATTATTTAAAAATAATATTTTATTAATGTATTAGTAATTTAATAAATCCATTAACTCATAAATTCATTCATTTAATTTGAAAATTTACCAAAAATAAAAAATGTGTTTTATTGAATTAAAAATAAAAATCACTTATAAAGTAACAATAATTGGATGATTATATATTCATCATTATATGAAAAATAATATAATTTCTCTTATTTATTAGGTATTGATACATATCCTGCTAGTACACTAGCTTATTCCCTAAGAGTAAGGTGTGCGCTGGTGGGGATTTCATTGGGTCGTTCGGTGAACATGGTTTGGGATGTGATCTCGATGGTCTTGAAATTCTACAGAAAATGGATTTTCTCATTCTTAAGATATTGGATCCCAACTTGGTATTGGTCTAGGGAAATTCTTAGAAATTATATCTCCCTTATATGATCAAATAAATGGGCTTCATAGGGTTTAATCTTATTGGTTGAGGCCATCACTTCCTGTATCTCTGAAAAATGGATTTGTTAAAACCCTATATTTATACTATTCATATGATCACTATTAAACAGATACATTTTCATTGGAAAGGATACATAATGATCATTTAAATCCTGTTAGACGTAATAAAACAAAATATGTTTGTTTTTTTCTATAACCATAAGACATTTAATTAAATCAAAAAGGGTAATTTTATTAATAACAGTTCCGGTCATTAAAATATTCCCCCCATTATAATTTTTCCTTCAAAATTTTATTTTACCTGAATAATAAATGGGAGGGTTACTATACATCCACACTTCCTATGGTTCCCACATTACCACTTCAAACTTTTGGTTTCTTTACAAAACATTAACTAAGGGCATTATGTTATTTCTTATGATCTTTTCTTTATAATATAAGATATTCAAAATATGCTCCTCATAGGAACGGTCATTATTGAATGGTTCTACCATTGTATTGAGTAAATGTGATGGGTATGGTATATAAATTCTTAATAAAGATACATGGAATGCATCCTGTACTTGAGACAAGTTTGGTGGGAGTGATAGTCGATAGGACACTTCTTCGATGCAATTAAGGATCTCAAAAGGGCCGATGTACATTGGACTAAGAATTCCCTTCTTCCCAAATATCATCACTCTCTTACATGGAAATATGTGGAGGAATAAAATTTCTCCAACATAAAACACTATGTCATTTCAATGATTGTCAACATCATTATTCTGTGTACTCTGAGCATATTTGATATACTATTGAATGTTCTTAACCTTCTCCACTATTGGTAGGAGTGAGTAACTTAAGGGGGTGGGGGTGGGTGGGTGAATTGACTTCCCAATATAAATTTCTGTTAAAGATAAATTTAAAAACACTTTAATAAGACAAACTATCTAGTTAATCAAAATAAGAGATTTATTAAATGTCGTTCTTTTTAAATGATTCCTCAAAGAGTGATTAAATTTCATCTAAAACATTGTTTAGAAATACCATAAATTTTGAAATCAATTTAATTAGACAAAAACAAATACAAACCCTAGTTAAGATTAATTATAAATGTAAAAAAATTTTATAGATTAAAATTAATCTAGGTTATAACAATAAGATAGAACCCAATAACATAATGACCCAACAGAATAAATAAGCGGTTTGGTATCAAGGTGGGACCTAATCCCCTCTACATGGAAATCACTTACTAACAAGAATATTATAATTATAATCAAATAAATTCACAACCTTTATCAAGAAAATAATCAATAGATACAATCTATCTATGATAAAAAGTCCCCCCTTATCTTTTCATGGAAGAATAAAAGCATAGGTCAAATAGGGACCTCTTCCACAAAAATAGTTGCAATTTTTTTAGATAAATAAGAGAATAAAAAGTATTCTTTAGGAAGGTGTAGGATAAAATGTGTGTTTGATAATAGAGTAACAATAACCAACTCAATATAAAAGATAAATAAAAAAATAATATAGAACAGATCAGTCTGATTTGTTTTGAATATTTGTAGTACTCATATCATGATGGGTGATAAATTCATGCTTTATTATAGAAATTTGTAAGAGGTAAAGGATCCTAAAAATTCTGATGTAATGTTTCAGTTGACCTCAATAAATGTCCCAATCAATCTTGTTTTTGAATTGTATGCTTCTATTTAATTTGATCTTCATATAACATGAATCAGTAATCTCATGAGAATTCACAGAATCAGTCACCCAATTCACTATAAGTTATCATCAGTAAGTGTCATGTACCCTCATAACTTCTTATCATGACTATTATACTGAGAGAGATATCCTTTGTGTATATATAGTAGCATTAAGTCCAAAATACTTGTATTGATATTTAATTACCTCATGAAGATATGGTAAAAAAATATCTCTATAATGAAATAGCCATTGAGCCATTCCGGACATGGTCTGGGGACAACAATGGTATCAAGATACTAGTAGTGACTCATCATCTAGCAGTATCTTAGACTGTGGGTAACTTAGGATTAAAATGATGATGAATGAGAGTCTAGTGGTAGCATGTAAAGGCAGTAATGGTGACCCAAGTATAGTGGAAGCTGGTACTAATGGTAGCTCCCCTAGCAATGACTCACTTCTGGCGGTGACTCGCCTAAGTGGTGGCTTCTGGCTGGCGATAATGGTGACTCCCGGGCAACATTGACTCTCTATAAAACAAAGTAGAATTATCATGAAAATAATACGACCATATATAATTCTATCAAACAACATGTGAATCATTAGTACCAAAAGAATCATGGTTTCTGATCCTTAAAATAAGAGAGTGTCAAACACAATCCACATAAGAAGGTTCTAACATTATCCCCCCTTTTGATGATCACAAGACATGGAATTTTATAAATCATATACCAAATGAGTAATCATAAATAATCAAATAAGTATTTGAGATTAAATACAATTTTATTATCATTTTATAAAAATCATTCAGAAGATGTCAAAAAATATTTAGAATTTCTAGCTGCTTTCCCTGTATTAATATTAATTCCAATTTATCTCGCCCTTTGAAACTATCAAAAAATAAAAATAGTATAAAAAAATAAAAATAGTATAAAAATATATATTAGAAAAACACAAATATATCTCATTTAGTAGCTGCAAAAGTGTTTTTTGAGTACAAAAAGATAAGGATAAAAAGTCAAACACATGATCCCTATCAAAACAATTCAGTTAATTAGAGTCACTAGTTAGAGGATACTAACTAATCAAATTTTTCTTTCCCTTTGTCCTCCCCTTTGTCCTTTTCTATGTCTCTATCTCTGTAAGTGTTGGAGAAAATGTTTTAATGGAAGGTATTTTGGTAGTAGGAGGAAGTGTCTCTCCCATAAGAACTGGTCTAAGGGGACTTATTGCATCTTCTAGTGACAAACACATTGGTTGAATCTTTTGAGACAGAATACCATCTGACTGAGTTATCATTGGAGGTATATATCGAACAGTCTCTTTGGATGTTTTGGAACAAATTGTGGTCATAACAATTAATTATATAGTAATAGAAGTTGTACTATGGACATGGAGTAAGGGTTTCACGGGGTAGTTAAAATCCATAATTATATTACCTCTATTATCCATGGAACTAATGAAATATGATTTCTCGTCCATTAATCACTGAAGATCTGGTGTAAGAATATTCAGTTGAATCACCTATTCCTTGAATATTCTTGTCACTTGTGGTAATCTCAAATTTCTATGAGAAATTTTAAATTATTAGACATATCATTATTTTTTAAAATCCTTGAAAAACAATACTTTATTTATTTCATGGTGATTTCATTATCATTCCTATGATTAGTGGAATATTCTTTTTTCATGTGATATAATTTCTCTCAATGATGATGTATTTGATGAATTTTACCCACATGAGTGGTCACATCACCTATGAAATTTCTGATCTCTTCCTCAATAAAATGAGAGAGACTGATCTCTATAAATTTTTACTAGAGTTTGATTTGGTAAAATTGATGTAAAGGAACCAGCGGTCAGGGTTTCTATCTTCTGAGACATGGAAGTCATTAATTCTAAAATAGAGGATGTTAGAACCTCTACTGAATATTTCAAACTTTCTACCTCTATGGAAAAAGTTCTATTAACTACTTCCACTTGTTGAATATTAAATCTTACTCTTGGTTGTAAATGAGATATAACCAATTTGACCAAATATTAAGTACTAGATTTACTGATTCAAGAAATTAGAGATGGTTGAGAGGTTAAGACTTGTGTAAAATATAAAACTAAATTCCTTCTCAAGGATTCCAATTCACAATGGAAAGTCCTCAGAAAATATTCCAAATTAGGTTGGATTAAAACATTAGGATGTAGAATAGGTTGAGTAGGAGGAATATATCTTTTTTCATAGGTATCTTCAACATCAGATGATCTATCTATTTTCATAGGTGTAAAATGATGCAACTCCCCAACTTCATTTATTTTATCCAATAAGGATCCTTATCCCCTAACAATATTGACATTCCCATCATCCAAATCACTATAAACTAGTCCAAGTATAAAAAAAACTAAGATATTGTTACCATTCATCAAAATAACTAACTAAAGGTCTTATTTAAGGAAGGATTGGTGAGTCTTTATGTACTTGAGAGGTTGAACCCATTTTAGTTACAGATGTGGCCAGTGCTGTTTGGCCATTCTATATATTATCGACATGCTTTAATTAATCCACATAAGTTTACTTATCACCAGGAATGGTAGAAATCTCCCCCTTACTTGTAGCTTTCATACCTTATATAGGAATAGTTTAGATATCAGGAATCGAAGTACCTTTAGGAAAGTTTTCATCTGGGTTATAACTGAATTCCCTTGGTGAAGAAGAATGTATCCAATTATATATTTTTAGGATTAATAGGAGAATCATTATTCTTATAACTACCCTTGTCACGATCATTACAACATTCAACATTTTTTTCATATCTATGATCATGTCCATCATCATCATCTCCATAATCAGGATCCCCATCATCATTATGCTCATCATCATTACTATAAATTCCATTTTATTTCCCATGATCCATAATGTCAACATTTTCTTCCTTAGAAGCATCATTAGTACTTTTATTTTCTTTTACATTCTAGTAACTTGATGTTTTAGAAGAAGATAACTTAAAATGCGCCTCTCCAGATACATTAGTAACATAATCATCATTTTAATCTAGAATAAATTCTCAGGTAGGTAGAAAATTGGTGGAATGAAAAGTTCAATAGAAACTTTAGAAGATGATTTAATAATTTCTTTATCACTCTCCACTTCAACTAAAGAATATTCCTCTTCTTCTTCCACTACATGCTCAAATATTTCATCAGAGTACTCAACTAACTCATCTAGCTTGAGACCAATATCCCTCGTTTCCATTGGTCCTGTTGGATGGTAGATAGTGTTGAATTCCTCCACACAATTTCTCATTATCTCTTATCTAGCATTTCAACAATAGATTATAGCTCACATTAACCCTTTTAACAAATCATTTTTAATTGGAAAAAACTACCTAACTTATATTCAACTTGTTCTCCTTCTTTGACATATACCTTAACATCTATGATGGATAATATAATATTAGGTTATATGAGGGTGTTTGATCATGATCTCTTCTTGCACATTTATAAAAATGAATCATAAAAAATCTACACAGATTGATTCTTTTCCCTTGTTTCATCATATAATGAAAATAAACATCTTGATACCATATGGTATGGAAATCTCCTTTTCCCAAATATAAAACATGTTGTACAAACCTTCATAGTAGCAAACACTCACCATCAAGTTCTGTATCAATAGATCTCATTAGGGTACTATTTCTAGTCAACTGTAGGAGATCCTATTCGTATTTCAAAACATTACTTTCAATTGGTATACTAGAAAATAATCATATACTTATTTATGAGTAACTTTCAAGTACTTTTCCCATTACAATGAAGATAAAACAACTCTTCACAATTAATGAGACTTTTTATCATATCCACGTTATTTACAAAAAATAAATTTAGAATTATGGTAAAATTCATAGACTTACCACAGATAATAAACTCGGTGTTTCAATGTGAACCAGCTCATCAATTTTTGATTTTTGATAACCTTTAACAGTAGTGTACATCTATCTAGGATATATTGTGTATCGATCTATTTTTTGGCTTCGATAACGCATTTTTCCAAATGCAGGTTTCATGAAACAACATCCATGCTACTTGAAGATACATTTTGTTACTTGGATTGACTTGTCTCTTCTAGAAACAATTATGCTACACACTTCACAAAGGGCCATTCAGACCAGTTGGAGGTTTAGGTGGAAAAAAGAGAAATAAAATTAGTTTGAGTGAAAGTACAAGGTTTTGGAGATTGAGGATTTTAAGGTTAGTGAATGTATTTGATTTATCCCGATGGTATCACGGTATAGGGATTCTAAAAAAACATAAACTATAAAAATTTTATTGGTAAAGGAAAACTAAAATGGAAATAAAAATTAGTAACATAAAAAGGAACAATGACTCATTCAACAGTAACTAACCAATGGTGACTCATTAATGGTTACTCATCAACGGTTACTCACCAATGGTGACTCGTTAATAGTGATTCATCAATGGTGATTCATTAATGATGTCTCATAAATGGTGACTCATCAGCCTAAATTTACCGTTCCCAATTCACGTCTGATTTAGTTTTGTCTCATAGAACTCAAAGGCTTTGTGAAGATATCAGCAAGTTGATACTCTGTTCTAATAAATTCTAAATTTATATTACCCTTTTGGTAATGATCTTTCAAAATGTGATTTCTTACATCGATGTGTTTTTTTCTAGAGTGAGACACTTGTTTTTTGGAATTGTTTATCAAACTTGTGTTATCACAATGAATAGGCACTTATCGAAATTGTTATCCATATTCTAGTAAGGTATGTTTTATCCATAATATTTGGGCACAACAACTTCCAGAATCTATATATTCAGCTTCAGTAGTGGATAGTGCATGAAAATTTTGTTTCTTGCTACACCATGATATTAGAGATTTGACAAAACATTGACAAGTTCCTGATGTACTTTTTCTATCTAACTTGCATCCACCAAAATCAACATATAAATAACTTAAAAACATATAATCATTTTCTCTTAGGTAGAATAATCCCACATTTTTTTATACTTAAGGTATTTAAAAATTCTTTTGAAGACTATTAGGTGCGAATCTTTTGGATTTTCTTGAAAATGAGCACACATACACATACTAAACAAAATATTAGGCCGAATATTAGTTAAGTACAAAATACCACCAATCATACATCTATAACGTGTTTTATCTACTAATTTTATAGTTTCATCAGGATTTTAGTCTACAGGGGGTACTCGTGGTAGTGGCACTATTTTTAGTGCTATATAAGACAAAAAAATTTAAAATATCATTACTATATTTGATTACATTCAAGAAAATTACTTATATATTTTAAAAAATATGGAATAAAAGAAAGAATTTGAGTTCACCCATTAAACTAATTTCAAATTCCTTTTTCATTAGTTTTGAAAAATCAGTACATAGGGAATCATTAGTAGATCAAAATATAATATCATCTATAAATATTTATACTATTAAAACATATTTTTAGTTTTTTATAAAAGTAGTACGATCAGCTATAACTTTAGAAAAAAAAAATAAAATAAGAAAAGAGGTAATCATATCATACGAAGCTCTAGAAGCCCATTTTAAACCATATAATACTTTTGTTAATTAGAAAAGACAATTTGCAAAATGTGGATTTTTAAATCCCAAGGGATGTTCAATAAAAACATCATCAATAATAAATATATTTAATAATTCCCTTTTAACATCTTTTAATATAGTTTGAAATCCAAATATTTGGTATAGGAAAGTAATACCCTAATGACATCAGGTCTTTCTACGTGTGAATAACTTTCTTAAAAAACAATGCCTTTTTTCTTGATTATGACCTTGTACAAGTAGTCTAGATTAATTTCTTATTATAGTTCATAACTCATAATCCTTGTTTCTAAACACCCAATTAGTTTTAATAGTTAAGGTGTCTTTAGGTCGATCAAGAACTTACCAAACATTTTTTCTCTCAAATTGATTAAGTTCTTCTTGCATAGATATTACTCAGAATCCATCATTGATAACATCATTAATGTTCTTAGTTTCAAGATGTGACAAGAAGGCTTTATGTTCAATTTTATTTCTAAGGGAAACTCTAGTTATAAAACCTCTATCAAGGTTTCCAATAACTACATACAAATGGTGGTTTCTATAAGTCCTCACAGGTCTTTGAAAAATGGGCTGGATGACCCAAGATCGCCTTCATGTTCGGGTTTTGGCAGTTTACTTGGTGAACTTTATTCTTATTTAACATTATTTACAGAAGGTTTAAAATTGAAAATTAGGGTTGAAATATTATCCTCATGAATTTATAAGATATTATTAGGTTCATTGGAATAGTTTTATCAAATTTGATGTGAACAAATTCTTCGATTGATTTGGATCTCTTATTAAGCACTCTATATGCTTTACTGGATGTTGAATACCCAATGAATATTACTTTATCACTCTTGGAATGATTTTTTTAAATTATCCTTTGTATTGAGAATATAAACATTGCAACCAAAAACTATAATGTAAGTAACCTTTGGCTTTCTATGGTTCCATAACTCATAAAGTGTTCATTTTAGGGGAGGTCTTTTAATACTTGGTTTATAGTATAATAGGTTGTATTGATAGCTTCTTCCAAAAAGTACATAGTTAAGCTATACATATTTAATATAATGAATGATATCTCTTGAAGTGTCATATTTATTATTTTGACCAACCCATTTTTCTATGGAGTACCCAGAGATGAAAAGTAATGATTATAACCATTTTGAGAAGAAAATGATTCAAAGTCATGGTTTTCAAATTCTCGACCATGATCATTTCTTAAGGTCTTAATTTTATGTCATCTAAGGTTTTATAAAGATATGGAATACTTAATATAGTAATAATAATCTTTACTTTTGTGAGCTAGAAATAATACCTAAGTGTATCTGGAAAAGTCCTCTACAAGGACATAAACATAATGTTTTCCATTTATACTTGAAACTATAGAAGGTGAAAAGCTATTCATATGAACTAACAATAGGGGATGGGAGGTTGAAACGTCTTTCATAGATTTAAAAGAAATCTTATGAGGTTTTCCTTTTTGGAAAGGATCAAAGACTCTATCATTTGAGAATTCATGATTTTGTAGGTCTCTAACCAACCCTTTCTTAGTTAGCCTTATTTGTGAATAAATATTACAATTGACTAGTATCCTTTTCCAAATACACGATTATTTATGAAATCTACTTAAACAAGAAATATTTTTAGAAGATAATGAATTTAAATTAATAAAAAAATATTGACATTAATTAAAGCAATAAAAATTAAAACATTTTTATCATTAAAAACATGAATTTTATTGTTTTTAAATTTTACATTAAATTCATATCACATAATTGAGATATTCTAAGAATATTTTAATTAAAACCATCTACATATAAAAAAGTGGAAATAAATACTGAATTAGATTGACCAATTTGTCGAAGGATGATGTTTTTTCCTTGTTCATTGTCACCAAAAGTGAAATGACCGCCATCAACATAGATCAAATTATTGATGTTTGACCACTCACTAGACATATTTTTGAAACATTCACTATTAAGAAACCATAGTATTTTTTAGAGGTTTTTGAACATGTTTACTACAACAAAAAATTTAATTCAAAATTTTTTTGGTACCCAAATCCTCTTGGGTCGAAATTTTTTTGTAATAAGAGAATTTGGAATACATATTTTTTGAATGGGTTTATTATAAAAAGACTGTATGTTTTTATAAATAAACACTCTATTAGGTGTATATGAGTAGTTATTGATATTATATGAATTTATAAAACATGTACTAGATGTAGATCTTGTTTTTGTAATTTTTCTCTTTCCTGGTTGGTAACCTATGTCAGTTATATACTTGGGAGCAACATTCTTTCCCATTATCTGAGTAAATGTTTCTTTACTATTGTTAAACCTTTCTATGTCCTTATTCAATTGTTTATTTGATAATTTGAATTCATTTTTCTCTTTCAATAAGAGACACTTTTTGTATTTTTCAATATGAAGGTTGGTTTTAACATTTACTGTTAAAGAATTCCATTTCTTAAGTGACTTATATTTGTCTTTCATCTCATTAAAAGTGTCCTCCACCATGTTATAGTAATCATATATATATTTACTGTTCATGATTTCTTCATTATCATCACTTATTCTTTTTTATAAATGTATGAAATATTAGTAGGTGAAACATGAAGAATATTTTGTATCGTTGATGTTATTACTATAAAGAACATATTTTACCTATTAGATTTGTCTTCTTGATTCGTGTCAGAGTCACTTGAGCTATCTTTGGAGGAAATCAATGTTACTTTCATGGATCTATTGTATCTTCTATCCTTATCCTCATACATATTTTTGTATTTCAATTTTGGATAGTCATATTTAATGTGTTCTTTATTATTACATTCATATAAGGGGATTTCATTTTGAGTGTCAACATTTTTCCAATCCTTTTTATACTTTCCTTTGTTTCCATAACTTCATCAAAAAATTTAATTTTTGAAAAAAAAAATTCTTATAGAAATTTTTGAATCTTATATCTATTTGTTCCATCTCTTCAGCACAATCATCCTAAGATTATTCTTCATTGGAATCTTAATCTTGTACTTTTTATCTTTTTCTGGAGGAAGTAGTTTTGAATAATATTGATTTTATTTTAAGTTTATCTTCATAAATCTATTTTTGACATTAAGATCTTCTTCATACACCATAATATTTCTTATAAATTCCTTGAAATGTAGTTTAATTACATTACAAGAATCTCTAATTGACACAGATGTTTCCCTTTATCTCTCTAGTAAGCATAGGAGAAACCACATCACTGGATCATTTTCTGTAACATATTTTCCAAGTGGGTTCATGGTATTTATTATTTCATAGAACGTATGATACATATCATAAATAAATTCATCAGAATTTATTTTAAAATCATCATACTTGATTTTATATGTATTTAATTCAATTTTATTGACATTTTATGTTCAATTATGTGAAACAAATAAGGTATCCCACATTTCAAAAGTATATATTCATGTAGATATTATATTAAATTCATCATCACTCGAGGCACAGAACATGACATTCATAGCTTTACATTTATCATTGTAAGCGTATTTTTTAGAAACATTCCAAGTAATTATTGCAGTTTTTGGTATTTCATATTGATATTTTATTAGAGTGAAAATGTCGAAACCCATACTTTCTAAAAGATTATTCATTTTTATTTTCCATTGAGTAAAATATGAACCATTAAAATTTGGAGGTATGTTGGTAGAAGATAATTCTTGTTGATTATCCATAAGAACTAAAATTTAGAATTGATTGAAATTAGAGATCATTAGAATACAACTAAAATCCATAAAGATAATTTAAAAAATCCTATGATACCAAATGTTGGTCAGAGTGAGTAACTTGGGGGGTAAATTGAGTTCCATATAAAAATTTCTATTAAAGATAAATTTAAAACCCCTTTAATAAAATAAACTATAAAATTAATCAAAATAGAAGATTTATAAAAGAACTACCTTTTTAAAAGATTCCTCAATGAGTGATTATGTCTTGGATGAAATATTATTTAGAAATACCTTAACTTTACAAATCAATTTATTAGAAAAAAAATTAACCATTAATTATGATTAATTATCAAAGAAATAGTTTTCTTTATAGAGAAAATTTAATCTGGATATATTTTTAAAACCAAAAACTATAATATAATGACACAACACAATAAACTAGAGGTTCAGTCTCAAGGTGAGACTTAATCCCATCCACTTGGAAATCACCTTCTTCCAAGAATATTATAATTATAATCAATTTAATCCATGAAATATATTTTGTAAAAAATCAACTTCTATAAGTTATCTAGGCTAAAAATCCTCCTCTATAGTTATTCATGGGAAGAAGAAAAGTACAGGTCAGACAAGGACCTCTTCTAAAAAAAGAGGAGGAAAATAAATGTAGAGAAATAAGAGAATAACAAGTATTCTCTAAGAAGTTGTAGGAGATTGTTTTTTTATAAAATAGTACCAGCACACTGCTCCAAATAAAATATACAAAAAAATAAGTAATATTGGAAATCTCAGTCTGATATGTTCTGAATAGCCATAGACCTTTGGTCATAAAGGGTGGGGAATTGGTGATTTGTTTGGGAAATTTGTAGCAGGCATAGGATTATAGAAAATATTCAAGAATGATTTATTATTTCTTTGTCAGTGTATCATTCAATCTTGGTGATGAATTCTATTCTTCTCTATCATTTGATCTTACCATAACATGAACTAGTTATCTCATGTGAATTCACAGATTCGGTCTCACAATTCTATGTATGTTTTCATCCATAAGTGTCATTGTAGACTCATAACATCATATCATGAATATTATTACAAGAGATATATCCTTCACATATATATAGAATAATTAGATCCACAATCCTCAGATCGGCCATTGAATATGCCATAAAGACTTGGTCAAGAAATATCTGCATAATTAAATAGGTATTAATACATTCACACCATAGTCATCAGAATACAATGGTAGAAAGATGCTGGCGGGGACTCATCATATGGTAGTAGCTCGGACTTGTGATAACTTAGGTTGATGGTGATGATAACTTAGAGTTTGGGTCTAGCACATACTGGTGGAAACAATAACTCATGTCTGATGGTAGATCATATTAATGGTATCTCCTCTAGTGGTGACTCTCTTCTAGTGGTGACTCACCTCTAGAAATGACTCGCCTCAGCGGTGGATTCTACCTCGTGGTAACAATGACTCACTTGTAAGGACGATTCTTCATAAAACATAGAAAATTTATCATAGAAACAATCTTACTATATAAAATTCTATCAAAAAACATGTGAATCATTAGTACTAAAAGAATCATGGTTTGTGATAATTAAAATAATAATGCCAAACATACTTCATAGAATGAGGGGACAAAATTACACCATCTCTTAGACCATTTTAGAACCTAGAAGATTTCATTCCCCAACTCTATCCCATTATGCTAGTGTTATACACCTCTTCCAATAAAGGGCTTCATAGGGAGTCATTTAGATTCTCAAGTGAAAACTATCATTACAAGAGAACTCTAGTAAAGAAATATGTCAGTCTCATACACCTTTTAAGTCCATTGAGAAAGATCTCGACATTTCCTCAATTGTATGGAAAGGCCACTTAGATTTCCTTTTATATTTAAGGTGACAAGCTGTACTAAAACTCAGATCAATGTTCAGAGCATGGTGGAGAATTTTCCAAAACTCAGAGGTGAATCTTGGATCTCGATCGAACACAATCAATAGTGGTAATCCATAAATCCGTACCAACTCTTTGATGTGAATCTATTCCAGTTGATCCAATTAACAATCCTCTTGAATTTAAATGATGTGTGAAGTATTTATAAGATGATCCACAACAACATTTATATAATTTTTCCCTGATGCCTTTGAATGTCTGTTGACAAATTCTATGGTGATGTTTTTCCATTTCCATGTTGGTATGGGTAATGGTTAAATCATCCCCATTGACTTTTACCTTTCAAACTTCACTTTCTGACATACCACAAACTGTTATTTATATTCCATTATCTCTTTATTCATGTTATCATACCAATAGTGTTCTTGATTATCTCGATACATCATTGTGTTTCCTGGGTTAATAGAGAAAATCAAACAATGTTCTTAATCTAATAGTTCATTATTTTACTATGGATTTGATAGAACACATATTCTTGACCCAAATCTCACAATTTCCTCTTCATAAAAATTGAAATATGATGATTTCCCATTTCTTATAGGTTCTACTTTATTCTGAATTCTCACATTAACTTTTTTGAGAATCCTTTAACCTTTCCAAAATAGATGGTTAAAAAATGAATTGTGAAAGGATTGAGGATGTTATTATCTTTATGATTCCCATGTCTATCCACTTCAAATACAAGAAGATTGGATCACTTTTTATTCTCATCAATGAAATAATTCTTGGGTCCCTTCTACTTAGAGCATCACCATGTTCTCTTTCTATGGATTGTAGTGGATTAAGAATTCATAATCCTTGATGACCACTAACTATCTTCATTGGCTCACATTTAGATATTTTTGTGTGAATATATATTTAAGACTTTTTTGATATGTATATATTTCACACATCCCTACAAAGAGATAATGACGCCAAATTTTCAAAGTGAAGATCACCACTACCAACTCTTGATCATGGGTGGGATAGTTTTGCTCATGAATTTTTAGTTTCCTTGAAGCATAGGGTATGAATTTATAATTTTTCATCAACACATAGACCTATATTTTTCTTTGAAGAATCATTAAAAGTTGCGAAATTTTCCCACTTGTGGGTAGTGTGAGAACATGGGCAGTGATGAACCTCCATTTCAAATCCATGAAACTTTATTCACATTCATCATTCAAAGAAAATTTGACGCCCTTTCCAGTTATCTTGGTAATAGGTATTGAAAATTATGATAAACATCTCACTAACCAGAGATAATATCTAGATAATTCAAGGAAAATATATATATTTTTCATAGATGTTGGCATAGACCATTTATAAATTGGTTTTTTATTTGAAGGAACCACATATATCCCATCTCTTGTGATGATTTTCCCCAAGAATGATACTTCCTTAAACTAGAAATCACTATTACAATACTTTTCATAGAGCTTCTACTTTCACCAGGTCTTGTTAGTGGTGCTCAAATTCATATAATTATCCTCCTTGGTTTTGGAGTATATAAAAATATCATCTATAAATACTAAATATTTTTTCTTTGAAGTAATATATAGAAACTCTTTTCATCAAGTCTTTGATGATTTATATAGAATTAGTGAATCCAAATGGCATTACTATGAACTCATAGTATCAGTACCTTTTACAAAATGTAGACTCTGGGATATACTCCTTCTTTACCCTAACATGGTAATATCCCAACCATAGATCCACCTTGGGGATTTATTTTTCTCCACATAGCTAATTGAACAAGTCATCAATCTGTGGAAATGAATACTTGTTATTTATCATGATCTTGTTGAGCTCATGATAATAAATGAAAAGTCACATTGACCGATCCTTCTTATTGACAAAGAGGATTGGTGCACCCCCATGGTGAAGCACTTGGGTGTATGAATCCTTTATCCATATTATCTTGTAGCTATTTCTTTAGCTTCTCGAGTTCCACAATAGCCATCCTATATAGATTCTTGGTTATAGGAAATTCCCCAGGTATAATCTTGATTTAAAATTCAACCTCTAGGCTATGATGAAGACCATAAAATTCCTCAGGAAACACATCATCATATTCCCTCAAAAAAGGCATGTCGTCACGGACGGTTCTTTCCATAGACTCAATCATCTGAGAAAGATACGATTTATCATAGGGTAGTAATATCCATGATTGAGATGATGGTGCAAAATAATATTCATCATCCTCCTCACACTTGTACAGAATCAGGATTTAGATCACTATATAGAGAGTGATTTTCTTCTCATAGAAATATATGTTGGCTCTATATTGGGAAAGACAATCTGTGGCCAGAATTTCATGAAGTTCCACCAAAGGGAGAATGAAAAGGTTTTCTAGTAAGTTCAGCCCAAAAATATTAATATGGGATAATTTATATACATGGGATGTGATAATTGCTCCATTTTAAATTTTCACCAACATATACACTTCCATGCTTTGTGGTGTTTTATAAATAATTCTACAAAATATTCATGATATGAAGGAATTTGTATAACCAGAATCAAAAAGTATGTTCGCTATTCATGAATGAATGACTTGAATACCTATCACCACTTCATTATCGGGATTCACTTCAGTGTTAGTGATATAAATATATCTCCCCTTCTACCTTGTATGTTGTTGGTTGCCTCAAAAAACCCATATATTAGTGAACGAGTTTTCAAAATGTCTTAATTCCTTTCAGTTGAAGTATTGAACACTGTGTTGAGGGTTGCTCGAAGCATTATTTTCCTCTATCACGTTGGTGGGTTTCTCCTATCGATAATCATTAGATAAGTGACCTTCTCTTCAACACATTAATAATTTACTTGTTATACTTAGGCAATTTACAAGGTGCTTCTTTACGCACCTTTTATAAGTGGGATGTTGAAATTTCACAACACCGTTGGATTTATCCATCAGACTACTAGAATTAAACTCTACTTTCCACTTCTTATCCCCGTAATTCCATTGGGATTCTCCAATCTCGATTTCTACTTTGAGGGAACATCAAAAAAAATTTCTCATCGCTATCAAAGTCATGAATCACCAAGGAATCTCATAGACCAAGATTTAGCCCACCAAAGAAGTGATCAAACTTCCCTTTAGGGGTAATAACAAATCTAGAGATGTATCATGAAAGTATTGTGATGTTTGTTTCATACTCCCTAATATATTCATCATATTTTTACTTATGGGAAATTAAATTCATTTCTATTTTAAGACGTAGAGTGTGAGGAATGTATTTATTGATTTTTTCCAAAATTCATTCCACTCCATTATTTTGATCTCTTCCTCAGGCTTCACATTCTAGATCAATGTACACCACCGATCAAATTCTCCCTCCATATGATAAACATCCAGAAGAAACTTCTCTTTTTCATAACATTGAATTATGGATAATATTTTCTCAATAGAGTTGATCCACTATTCAATGATTAAGGGATCCTATGATCTATTAAAAGTAAGAGGCCTTTGTCGCATGATGATCTCAATTACAGGTTTCTCTCTCTTAGGGAGTTTTGGAACATCTCTTGATCCACAATTCTATTCAAAACATGAGTAAGATGATAGAGTATCATGAAAAATGTTGTGATTACAACTCCCATTAGATTGGGAATCTCATTAGGGTAGTAATCACATTTCTATTCTTATCTACTATCGACCATTGGCTAAAACCAAAAGATAAAAATTGGGGATGGGTATCATAAAGTAATTGGACACATAAAGGGGAATACAATTTCATTAAATGGACAACTTATAAATTACATTTATCTCCATATCTTATGAGTTTATATCCTTAAATTTATTTTATCCTTGATTTATTTCCTAACGTGTGTTCTTATGGAATTTTTTTGTCCCTTTAATAATGGTTCGTAATGAGATTTTGAATTTACCGAAGCATATCCCCAGGTAGTGTCAAACTAGGTGTGTAGTAAGGCCCATTTTTTTTACCAGATTAACTAGATTTAGGCCCTGAACATCTTCTCTGTGTTGTTTCCCCTAGGTACATCTGTGCCAGAACCACGTCCACATGTTTTATCCAAACAAGGATATATATTTTTGATTAACCACTTAATTTATAATTCCCATAATTTAGGGATGTTTTCTTATAATTAGTCTTTTCCCTATGTAATTATATATAGTTCCATAATCTAGAGTCATTCACCAGATTTTTCTATTCCTAATCTCCAAAATAACTTAACCTATGATTTGATACCAACTATAACAACCCATCTCTTTATTACAAAATAATAGATGTTTTATCCAATAAAATTAAACATAATACCACCCATAATATCTATATATCTAGTTTCTATAGGAATTTAGGTGCATTACATAACAACATAAAACATTAAAAAGAACAACTTTATTGAAAACTTCTTTAGCCTGACCAAAGTGTTCCTTCGTACCTAACACTACATGGGATAACCTAAGGACACATTTTTGAAAGGGGTGATCTATAAAGTCCATTTAGGGAATAAAAAGGCATAAAATGAAGAATAAAATACATTTCAGACAATAGAAATATTAATGGATTATAAATAAACATTGATAATAACGAATGATATAGCATGGTAACCATAACATGATAAATTTGGAAGCAACTTAAACCATTGCATCATAAACATAGGTCTAGGATAAGCCCAGCAAGACATCATGTATGAAAAAGTCCCATAAAGGATTCAGGTAAACCCCCTATCCCAACGTGACGTATCATGATACTTTCCCTTACCAAATAAATTGGAACACTATATAACTTCAGGATCACCCATCACATTTACTTCATTCTCATGAATATGTGTGCCACATTGTTCAATCAAAATGGATTCATTCATCATAATAATTTCTTCCACGATCAAAGAGTGTAGAACAAATAACGTTTAGTGTACAATAAATTATTATATGTGCATAAATGTGATTTCCCTTGATAGAAAAATGTGTATGGTAATCACTACACAATGATTTTGGCATAGAAAATCAGGGTGCAATTTTGGTAGCACAACGATGTCATATAGAAATTCATAAAATGGGTTGATTAGAGAGAAAGGGATCCATAATAATTTATATATGAAATGTATAGTAACAGAGACATGTAAAGACATTACCCAATATACGTAATTGGAAATAGAGGGCATAACATAGTAATGAAACATGAAGAAAGAGAAGACATTAATGAACCCTTACGAATTATCAGGAATGTAACAAGTGCACATAAAGGTTCATAAGAGGAAAAAATGAGAGCAACATAGGATATAATCATTTATACATAAAATTTCATGTAATTGGGATATTTAATAACATAGCATATTATAATAAAATGGTAATTAAAAGACATACCATTAAAATGAGTGGTTTGTAAAAGAGGAGAGTGGAAGATAAGATTATTTTAGTTGAGTGTGTGACTCCAATGGGTTTGGAGAGGATTCCTTGAAGATTTTGGGTTCTTTGGGATAACTCTAGAATGTATAGGGAAAAGTTTTATCATGTTTTATAGAGTCCGAGTGAAGTGAAATTGGAGCATGTGGTGTTTATATTGAAAAGAGGTGGTTTTCTTTATTATTTTGGTTTTGGCCACTACATAATAAAATTTTAACAATCACAAACCGTACAATTATTTTTATAATTATTTCTACCAAATTTGTGTTCTTTAAATTATTTTATATGTACAAGGGCATAAATTAATAAAAAAATTCTCTTTTTTATTTGAAAGTGACTCATACTCTCAAAGAAATGAGTTTAAAAACATAAAATACATTATAAGTCTTCAAGGATTGATTAAGTCTTTATAAAACAAATACAATAAACCTAAAATTACATTAATTTAAATTTAAAACATATATTTTTCTAATTATTCCATTTATAGTATTTATTATAAAATATTTAGTCCACTATGATGTCATATAACATACCATATATTTATACGGTATTAAATTTTTACCCAAACATATATCTGTCTAAAACAATTATGAATAATTCACTGTTAGATAATTTGGAATTTATTAATCCAAAAATAATATCAATTTTATCTAAATAAATTTCTAAATATGTGAATTTTTACTTTTAAAATAAAAACTATCGTTTATTGAAAATGATGGGGTTTTTCTACAATAAAAGTTTTTGAACCCTAATAAAAATACATTCGAATTCATAAAAATTATATAATAGATTATTTATAATAAATTTTATTTAGTAATAAATTTTTTTTAAATTGTTAGTTATTTAAAAAATCCATTAATACATAAATTCATAAATTTAATTTGAAAATTAAACAAAAATACAATTTATGCTTTATTAAATCACAAATAAGAAACATTTACAAAGTAACAATAATAGGATGAAAATATAATCATTATTCTATAAATAATAATTTAAATATAAAATTTTTTAGGGTCTATAGATGTTGACACTCCTTTTTCGTCACAGAGTGCAAAGGAATGTAAAGGTAAATGACTTAGCACAAATTGATTCATTCTTTGCAGAAAATATCAAAAATCGACAAAGGGATGAACAAAGAGAAGATTGCCCATAAGTCGCGCAAGTTTCCTCATAGTCGCGCAAGTCCACTTGTGCGACGCATTATGGTGGCGCAAGTGACTCGCGCGACCTAAGTGATAACCGCCCGGGGTCCTCTCCTGCCTATAAATAGACCCTGTGGGCCCCCATTCGAGGAATGATTTTTTTCCAGAAAATCTGATTTGAGCTCCCAGTGCCCTAGTCTCTTCTCAAAGCTTCTGAAACACTTCTATGGTAATTTCTTACCTAGAACGGAAGATCTAAAGAGGGGTAGGAAGGCCTAAGTGTAGAAACTCATCAACACTTGCGCACCTGAGTGGCCATCCCTTAAGGGAAAAGGCCACACTTGTGTGCCGCCTTACTCCTTCAATAGAACTTGCGCGCCCCTTTTCTGGAAGAACCTCAGGAGGATTCTAAAGGATTTAATCAAGAGTCGCTCAATTATTACCCTTCTGGTTAACCATTGCGCAACTAAACCATGTGTCGTGCATGCATACCTGCGCGACCAGGACTTGCGCGCCCACGCAGTGCCTGCGCGCCTTCCAGGACTTGCGCGCCCCTGCCTTTTTTGGTGCCCTTCATGCCCATTTCACCCCTATTAAGCCATTCCACCTCTCCTATTCAAGATTAAATCATCAAGACACTATTTAAAGCGATTTCTAGCATGATTTCTTGATTTTTGATTCCTTATCTGAAAGGATCTCGGTAGAATATCTCTCAAAACCTAGTGATTTACACATCATTATGTCACTAAAGATTGAGATTTCATTCATTCAACCTCATCCTTTAATATGAGAGTACTCAATCGACCCAGGCCTCGTTTTTAGGAGTTAGTCCCAGTCATAATTCATATCTTGGGCATCCTCCTTAGGAGTAATCTCCAATTCTTAAAGTTCTCAAATCTGGGAATCCTTTTTAGGATTAATCCCCAGTCCCCTAATTTGGGCATCCTCCTCAGGAGTAAGCCCCAAACCTTAATTCCCTTAACGTGGGCCTCCTTTTCAGGAATAAGCCCCACTCATAATCCTTAACCTGGACCTCCTTTTCAGGAGTAAGCCCCAGTCTAAAATCTGGGCATCCTCCTTAGGAGTAAGCCCCAAATCTTAATTCCCTTAACCGGGGCCTCCTTTTCAGGAATGAGCCCCAGTCATAATACTTAACCTGGGCCTCCTTTTCAGGAGTAAGCCCCAGTCTCAAATCTGGGCATCCTCTTTAGGAGTAAGCCCCAGTCCCCTAATTTGGGAATCCTCCTTAGGAGTAAGGCCCAAACCTTAATTCCCTTAACCTGGGCCACCTTTTCTAGAATAATCCCGAGTCTCAAATATCGGAATCCTCTTCAAGAGTAAGCCCCACGTCCCTTATTTTTTTTCCAAATATCTTAACCTGGGCCTCCTTTTCAGGAGTAAGCCCCAGTCTTAATTTCTCTTAACCAGTCCAAATTTACCCTTGATCTGAGATTCCTTTTCAAGAGTAAAACCCAATAATAAGTCTTCTCTTAATTTGGGCCTCCTTTTCAGGATTAAGCCCCAAGTTAGAGTATTCAAAATCTCCATGAAGCACATATACCTTTATGGACCCTGTTCCTTGATTTCTTCCCTAAAGTAAATCCTAACCTTCATTTATCTGGGCAGTCATACATACATTAGACCCAAATTATTTCTTATGATTGCATCTTTCATGGCACAATTGTCTAATTTTTACCAATACCTCTTGTTTCTCCCACCGAGCATGACTCACGTGAGCTTAGAGTGTAAAAGTAATTATGAAATCCTCTTTTGAGCCATAAATCATAAAAATCATACTCCCTTACTCGAACTACGTGGGTTATGATTCCTTTTCTAAACAAAGGATACCTAGGGCGCCCATATGCGGGTTCGATCCCAAATCTAAAATAATCCATGTCCTTCTGAATGACAATAAACATCAAGTTCCGCACTGAGTGGCTTTAAAACCAGTATGGTCATCATAATGACCAAGAGACTTCTATATAAATGTTTCTAAGGGTACCATTGGCCAAGAATCTCTAATAAATACAGATGATTCACTATCAATGAATAACCTCGAATACATATAAAAGATTCTCTAAATTTCATACATATATAATCATTGATTGTCAGATCTGAAGGAAAGCTCATTTTATACTTGGTAATGTAATAAGGATTTCTGAACATAAAATAAATCTATAAAGAGAGTCCCGGAGTATATAATAATTCCCCTAAAAAAGGTGTGATGAGTCCGACCTCCCATCCTCTCGACCAATGAAAATTCCTAAGCCTCATCAGTCCACAAACTAATAAGCGCCTACCTTTGGAAAGTAGGTCTGAATGGATGTGGAAACATTGGATGATTCCAGTTCTACGAACAAACCCGTTAGAAACCGATCGGAATGTTTGAACCTCCCATCAAAAGGAGGTCATCCCCAGAATCCGAGGGAAACAAAAATGGTGAACCCGACTTGAATCCTTAACCAAGTTAAAATGATGTTTTACCTATTGTATTAGGCCCCTATTTAAAACTCAATGAGAGTTACAACAAATACAATCATTGACATATGTGCTCATACAAAAGATGTAGTGGATGAATTCATCTTGATTACGTCTGTTATATCAAACAGTAACTCTTTTCCAAGATCTTCTTCATTTCTAGAATGGCTGCTCTCAAGTTCACACCTGTGAATACTGCTGCTGCAAATTCCACTGCTGCTACTGCTGCTGGATCGTCGTCCGCTCTATGGACAATATCACCTACTCACCATCTTCAACGCTGGGTATCAAACGCACTGGTTAAGGAGTAACGTCCACACAGTACAATCCCAACTCTGGAGGTTTCCCGAAAATCCCTCCAAGTAAACAACTCACATCGGTCGTCCGGACAACGTCGACCAGTGATCAAGAAGCAGGCGGTGCTGACTACCGTCTCCAACCGTTTCAGGTCTTTATCCCCGGAACGTAATCATGATTCACTCCCTTATTCTAGGGAGGTGAATGAGTAGGTCCCTCGGGGCCTTAATTCAAACAGATAGGAGTCCTTCCTGAGGGCTCCCACCAACAACCGACGCCATACTCGTGCGGCAGTGCGCCCTCAACATGATGAGGGCACCGACTCCAGTCGTTCGGCTCCGATTCCTCGAACCCGAGCAAGCAAGACGATCCAACTGAGGCGGAATCCGGTCAACAGTGAGTAGGTTATCATCTCTGCCATATCTGGAGAAGTCCACCATCCTAACTTGGTGGCAATCAACGAGGAGGCACATACACCTGCCCGTTTTAATTCCGTTGTCCAGCAGACTTGTCTGGTAGCATCACGCCAATCCCGCCAGGCAATTCCGGTGGAGTACTATAGGAAGGAACATACACCTGTTTATACATCATCATCTAGTCAGTTGGCTCGTCTGACTACATATGATGGATCTCGTCAACCATGTTTGGTGAAGTGAAATCAACAGGCACATACACCTGCTAGTATTTATCAAGCCTATCAATAGTCTCTCTTGGTAGCATTCGGAGAAGTTAGTCGGAACGCCCCGATAACAAATAGGAGGCAGACTCAACTCTCTACCCCCACACTTGAGTACTGTCAGGATTCACTGATAGGAAAAGGAGGACAAAGGCAGGCACATACACCTGCTCAAAGCCCGGAATGGACGTGTATTCCTGTTTCGGCAGCTGAAGTCACCAAGAATATTCTATCAATAGTGAAAGAGCAGAAGAAAATCCCTGTTCATATTCTGGATTCCTGCCAGGATATTATAACAACTTCAACAGCATCTCTGGGAAAGACACATAAATTTATCCCTACCAGTGGAATGACACATCAACAATTCACTCCGAAACAGACACACACATTTCTTCCAGTCCAAGAGGGTTGTGGGGAATACTCCCCCATATCATACGGACAACCAAGTCAGGCACATACACCTGATTTGAGTAGAGATCGTTAGCCTAACCTGTCCATATTTCCTGATCAGGCATATACACCTGCTCAGAGCAGCCACTTTTGTCAACAAGTGGTTTCTAAGGAAAGTAAGAAGGCGTATAAGAAAAAGACCCACCCAGCACAGTCATAAGATCAAGATCCAATCTGTAAGAAGGCCTTGCTTGATGCTGGAGTTCTTGAAACCCTCAGACAATTATCCGTTGAAATTCAAGATTCTACTCCCTCATTTTCCAATAGTGGGAACAATAATTCCGATGGTCTTCAACAGACACTTCCTCATGAAGTCTTGCTTCATGACAATTCGGTCGATCTCGAAGTTTCATCTTTATATGAGAGCCACATGAACCCTCTGTGTGGTCAGAAGACCAAGGAGGAAGAGATATCATATTTTTCTATAACCCATTATGGTGGTCCTCCCCCTGATGATGAATTTATCTAAGAAAGTCCTCTCCATAGTAGTGATGCACATTGCCCGGAAAATGATCCAGTGGACAAAGTAGTGCCGATAAAGCCCTCTTATCTTGAGGAACTTGCAAATTCCAAACCAGTCATGTCTGAAGCTTCATCGCTGGTAGGTGAAATAATTTCTCAATCAGTAGATAGCCCAGGGTATAGGTCATTCTCTGAACCACCCCTAAGTCATGCATCTTCTAGTTTGATCAATGATTTCTCTACCAATCCTGTTGAATCCAATGAAAAAACTAGGAAACACCAACTCTGGTCAAATCAGGTAGAACAATCTTCATCAAATGATAAAGAGGAAATGCTGAACATGAGAAAAAAACTGGCGAAAGGTGAAGTGCCAGTCATGTTTTGGCCTCTTGCTGACTCTCAGTATAATATTCCAGAAATGTTGACGGAAGATAAAATTCATGATATTCGTCTCAACATATGGAAAACTATTTTTCAATTAAAAAAGAAAGTATTATCTTATGATGAATATGAAAATCATCTTAAGATAATAGAAGGGTTACAACATCAGATTGATTTGGTGTCTCTATCAGTCTCTCGATATCTGAAGGCTGAAAAGTAGCAGAGAGCCCTTCAACATTCATGACTTGGAGCACTAAGAAGATTGCGTCAGTTAATTTCCAATTCCCCATCTGGTATTCATGTCAGAGGATGGGGTGTTCATGGAGAACTGCATTTCACGGTTCCCTCTAGTCAGCAAAGCCTGCCGAAAATGGTCTCATGCAATGTTATTGCCCATGGACGGCCACAGTCAATGGGATTTGTTTGTAATAAAAATCTTTCCCAATAATAGGCTTCAACTAGTTCCTCTCAAAATCAAGAATATAGATAACAAGTTGTTGAATTACTCTTACATCATGCAAATGAGAATATTAAACAGGACTCTCGTTTGGAGCAAGCACGCCACCATGTGACAGAAGTGTCAGAAATCATCCAATGGTATTTTGAACCGGGTGATAAAAGCGGATATAGGTTAATGCATCTAGCTAATTTCCGGACTAAGGTTCGCAAGATTAGGAGGACTTTCAAGAATGTCTCAGACATAGCATATTAAGAACCACCCCTGCTCGCCAGACTGGGGAATCTTTTATACCAACCCTCCGAATCCACAAAAAGGATTCAGAGAGTTGAGCATGAATAGCAGGAACAGCCCCAGTCCATTGGACTAGGGACTTTTTCAAATCATCAATCCCCTCCTCAGAGAAAGTCGGTCTTTTCTCGATTGGAGAAGAAACCTCAAGAGGAACAAAGAGCCAAATTATCAGGATATTCCCTCCAAATTACGGTTCGTCAAGAGGTTCCTGAGGGACCGAATCAACAAAAGTCAATGTCTCATCAAAGACATGGATGAAGACAATATCACAGAAATGTTGATAGAAGGTATGCGATGAGTTAAGCATCAATCAATGTCATCAATGTCGTTGTTGCTAATCCACCAGATGAGGCTCACTCAGGGGATTCAGATGAAGAGGTTCCTGCTCAAGAATATGTACGCACTGACACAAATGAAGAAGGTGTGTGTACATGAAGTCAAAGGATTACTCAGAACATAGTTAATCCATCAAGTAACCAACTTCCCCCTCTGCGAAAAGGATCCAAAAAAGGGAAAGGAAAGAACCAGGTTACATATCCTTCCTCTGGATAAGGTCAATCGCTCTCACTAGAGAAAATGTTTGCACAACAGGAAGAATAAATGAAGGAATTAAGAAGGTTTAATGCAGAACTACTTTAGAGTATTCTTCTTCTTAAGCATGCTGGAGTCAGTCAATCAAAGGAATTTGTTGCGGCTACTGAGATGGATCAAGAATATCCTCCTCTCTTAGTACACCCTAACAGGTCTAATCCTACAGGTCATGTGCAACAACAGTTGGCGGTGCTACCATCAGTTGCATCACTAATCACCACATCTGTCCAAGCTCTAGTCATTTCACCTAACCAAGTCCAAGTTCAACCGGATGTTTCTCAAAAGTTAATAACTACTACTGAGTCATTAACAGATCTGTTAGAAACTATGGAAGGGAAACATGCGCAAGTTCAACTAGAAAAGAAAGTTTACCCTGAATGGGTAGATTCAATTTCTCCTCCATCCAATTTTGGGAACCCTGTATTCCCTAATTTCAATTGATCAGGCGATCCTGAACAACATTTGATGCATTACGTGTCCTGTTGCGATCCTATTATGGGAACTCCAGAGTAGCAAGAAGAAGCAAAACTCAGATGCTTCATGCGAAACATGCAAGGACCAGCTTTTATTTGGTATACAAGCTTGCAATCTCGATCAATTACCAGATGGGAGGATCTTTGCCAAATATTCCTCCTTCAGTTCAGCTCAACATTGCCAAAGACAACAGTTTTTGATCTTACAAACTGTAAGCAAAGGGAGAATTAAAGGGTCTCTGATTTCATTGCTCGATGGAAGGGATTAACATATTCCTTGAGTTTATCACTCCCTCAAGAAGAATTGTTTCCAATATGTGTGGAAAATCTCCGTGATAAATTACGCACGTCGTTAATCCTTGTGAAATACACTGGAGGGTTTCAAGACCTTACTTCAATCATCATCAGATTGAAGATTCCCTTATATAGGCTAAGGCTAAATCTCGTGTAATTCCATCAGCTCCAGGAAGGAGAATGGGTAAAGTAGAAACTACTACAGTTATTCTTAAACAAGCACCTGTACTTGTTTCTACCTCAAAACCTTCATCTTCTCGAAGGGATCCACCTTCTGAGCGCAAACAACAAAGGCCTTTTCGTCCAGACGATCAAAAAGATAAAAGAAAAAAAATAATTTTAGGATCTGAAGAGAAAAACATACTCTTTCTAAAATGAACAAGTTCCTGGTTATTTCATTTCGGCTATGGAAAACCATTTGGTTCAATTGACAATACCCAAGAGGCCAAATAAGAAAAAAGATAATGACCGTCCTAATTATTTCCCTTTTCATCAAATGGTGGGGCATCCCATCCAGGAGTGTTTTGTCTTCAAAGACCTCCTGCAAAAGATGGTCGACTTGGGACAAGTCACATTGAAAGGCTCCTCAGCCCAGGTAGCATGTGTCACTGCTACAATTCCAGAGGAGGAAGGTGAATGGCAAGAAGTAAAAAGCAAAAATGCACATAAGTATAATGATTGGATGGTCAGAAAGACAATCAATTGAACTCATTCTATTTTGCGAACACAATTAAAGAATCCAATTATGTCTTCTGCCATGAATGTTGTGGCAAAACCCTCTTCGTCAGAGGAAAAGCCCTAAAAAAATGGCATGATTCAATGAAAGAAAAATAATCAGAAGAAGATGAGTATGTGTCAAAGCCTAAGTTATCTTTGACTTTGGAGGACTTAATGCCATCTACTTCAAAGCCACGGGCACTGCCCCACCAAACGGCACAGCCTAAACAGGCTAATCAGGCAGAGTCTTCATCAGACAAAGAATTAATCTATGGTTCTGTTAATATGATTCAATTAACAGATCCATATTCTAGTCGATGATTCGATTTCAATGAGCCTGAATTCCCTGTATCAAATAGAGGAATCAGAGGAAGTTCTAGGGGCTCAGGATACACGGGAAGACGTGGATCTTTCAGAAGCCACTATTCCAATTCAACCCCAGCAAGAACTCTGTATGCAGCAGAAACTTGTGGTAGAGCCCTTCAGCGAGCTCAGCAAGAACACGCAAGTTCTTCTACCAATAGCAAATTCAGTTCTGACACAGTTATTTTGGAAGACTGGTTGAATGTTCCATCTTCTTCCACTCAGAAAGTAAATAGATCTAATTGGTATAATATTCCAAAACCATATATATTGCCAACTCCTATCCCAATACAAGATGCATAAAATTCCAAAGCATCTGCATCCAAGGTACCTGCTAAACCACATATTCCTATTGGGAAACACAGACCTCTGGATCAAAAGTATGATATATTGAAACACTTGGGCCAAGTACCAGCCATGTTATCAATTCTGGATGCTCTGAATCTGTCAAAAGATCATTGGGAATCACTCATCGAGGCTTTGTCAACTCATCAGGAGTTTGAAACTGAAATTGCTGCAGCTGAAGTCTATCACATAGAGAATAATCATGCAGAATGCCATGCTATAATATCCTTTACTGATGAAGATGAAGATGATGTTGTGCATGGACATATTAGACCATTGTACTTGTCTGGAAAGGTCAATGGCATGGATGTTCGAAGAGCTTTCATTGACAATGGTTCAGGAGTCAACCTTAGGCCCATTCGTACACTTCGTCTATTGGGCCTCACGGAATCTGATTTATCTCCTTCCACCATGATGCTATAGGTATATGATAAAAATGAACAAGAACTTCTAGGTGAAGTTACACTCAGAACTTAGTTTGGAGATCTTGTATCCAATTCAAATTTCATGGTTGTTGATCAAGACTCAGCCTTCAACATCTTGCTTGGAAGACCCTGGCTACATCAACATGCAGCTATCCCTTCATCATACCATCAATGTCTCAAATATTTTTTCGATGGTCATGTTGGGACATTGTATGGTGATAAGGCCCTGTTCAAGACATGTGAGTCTCAATACATTGAGGCATAATTCTATCACATGATGCAAAGGTAGAAATCCAAAACAAAGGAGATTACCAAAGTTAATGATCCATATCGTTTGGAAAAAATTCCAGTAAATCCATTTACTCATGTGAGTACAGATTATGTGTTGCCTATCAGTCAAATTGACAAGATAGACCCAAATCAAAATACTCGTATGGAAAGATCCATAATTTCAATTACGGAAGTCGATCCAGACAACATGGGAGAAATTGGTAATCTACCAAGCAGTGATGAAAGCACAAATGGTGACATCTTCATTTCATCTCCTGAAATCCAACAAGTCTATGCTTCGCCAATTAGACCAGAAGAAGTTATGAACAATGATGTCGATTCTCAATTCATCATCTCCTCTTTATTACCCAAAAAAGACCCTTCATCATCAATCATGTCAAAAATGGAAGCTTCTTCTTCAAGATATGCAAATTTTGACATCTCTTCGGATCATGAGAATTATACTTTATCATATACATTGCAAGTAGAAATGGAAGAAATAACACATGAAGAAGAAGAAGAGGAAGATATCTGAGATGCTCCTCAAGCATTTGAAGAGGGTATCTCTACCACTATGGATGAACTTAGTGAAATAAATCTAGGTACAAAAGGAGATCCACGCCCCACTTTAATCAGTGCGGCCACGAATCTTGAAGATCAAGAGATGTATATTTCTTTTCAAAAGAAAAATAGAGATATATTTTCCAGGAACTGTACAAAAATTCCTGGGCTTGATCCTGATGTTGCTACTCATCATTTGGGTTTACCAGAAGAACATCGAGGATTTAAGCAAGCCGTGAGAAGAACACACCCAACTTATGATTCCAAAATTGAAGCTTAAGTGGATAAGATTATCAAAGATAACATCATCAAATAAGTTCAATATCCCAAATGGTTGGATAATATTGTCCCTGTAAAGAAAAAGAACAGACAAATTCGAGTTTGCATCGATTTCAGAGATCTTAATCGACATTGTCCTAAGGATGATTTCCCAGTTCCGATTACAGAACTTCTAATTGATGCAACAGCTGGCTATGAAGCACTTTCCTTCATAGATGGATATTCTGTATATAATCAGATCCGAATGGCCCTAGAAGACAATGAATCTACAGCCTTCAGAGCCCCTCAGGGTGTGTTTTTCTACCGGGTAATGTACTTCGGCTTAAATAATGTAGGTGCAACTTATCAGTGTTCCATGAATCGTATCATCAAACCCTTCTTAGGGAAGTTTTTTGAATGCTATGTAGACGATTTGGTAGTTAAATCCAAACAATGTTCTAATAACTTGGCTGATTTGGAAGTCATATTCTGCAAGATTCGACAACATAATTTGAAGATGAACCCCTTAAAATGTGCTTTTGGGGTAACCTCAGGAAAATTTCTCGGCTTTGTTGTACGCCATCGTGGTATTGAAGTCAATCTTGAGAAGACCAAGTCAATCCTTGGTATGTCACCTCCTCAAAATTTGAAAGAATTAAGAGGACTTCAAGGATACTTAGCCTATATTCGGCGTTTCAACGCCAATTTAGCAGGAAAAATTTTACCCTTCACCAAATTGATGAAGAAGGGAGTCACTTACTAGTGGACTGAATAATGTCAAGAAGAATTCGATATTCTCAAGAAATACCTCTTGAGTCTAACGGTACTCATGCCACCTATTGAAGGAAGACCACTTATCCTCTATGTGATAGCTCTAGAGCGATCATTGGGTGCCTTTCTTGCTCAAAAGAATGATGCTGGGAATGAAAACAGTCTCTACTATCTTAGTTGAACCATTCTGGAAGCAGAAACCTGGTATTCAAGTATTGAGAAGTGCTTCCTGGCATTAATCTTTGCAGTTCAGAAGTTGAGACACTACCTGCAACATCACGAGGTCCAATTGGCATTTTGCAATAACCCATTCAAATTTATCCTAAGTCGTCCCATACTTACAGGACGTCTAGCAAGGTGTGCAGTTATTTTGCAGCAATTCGACAATCAATATGTGTCTCAAAAGGCGATAAAGTGCTAAGATCTGGCTGATTTCCTAGCTGAACACCCTTCAGTGGAAGACACATCTTCAGATATTGAACTCCCTGATGACGAAGTCTTCTCTATTCAAGAATGTCCTCAGGCATGGGAAATTTATTTTGATGGTGCTTCCAGAAGTCCAACAGGGAGGAAAATGGAAAATCCTAAATTCAAAAAAGTTGGCTTAGGAATTGTGCTCATTTCTCCAGAAAATGAAGTGTTACCTTATTCCTTCTTATTGTGGGAAGGTGGTACCAATAATGAAGCAGAATACCAAGATCTCATTGTAGGTTTGTAATTAGCACTTCCAGCACATGTGAATCACTTAAAGGTGAAAGGTGATTCAGACATGGTAATCAAACAAGTCAATGGGGATTATGCCATCAGAAAAGAAGAACTAATCCCTTTGTATGATTACGTCAGAGAGTTAATGGAAGAATTCCCTTTAGAACTGACATTTTCTTATGTCCCAAGATCACAAAATTCTCAAGCTGATGCATTGGCTAATATAGCCACAGCTCTGGAAGATCCAAATCGGGACGAGAAAACCATCAGTATTGCCCACCGTCGTGCAATTCCACCTTATGTTCGAATTAGAACAGAAGAAATTAATGAAATTTGTCTCATTCCTGAACCGCATGGTCATACTACAGGATGGATGTCACCTATCAGGGAATACCTTCAAAATGGAACACTTCCACCTGATAGAGATGAGAAAGAAAAAATCCGGTGACGTGTGTTTAATTTTACTTTTTATGATAGCCCGTATCACCTAGAGAAAATTTTCTACAAATGTGGTTTGGTTGGAGTTCTCTTCAGATGCATTGATGGTGAAGAGACAATGGATGTCATGAAAGAAGTGCATGTAGGAGTATGTGGTGCCCACCAGTCTGGACATAGACTGTCTGATCAGATTCGAAGGCTTGGATACTTTTGGCCTTCAATGATACGAGATTGTGTCGATTTCAAAAAGAAGTTTCATTCATGCCAAATACATGCCAACATCATTCATCAACCTCCAGAGTTTCTTCATACAACTAAATACTCATGGCCATTTGCTACATGGGGAATGGATGTGGTGGGACCTTATCCTTCAGCTACGACCAAGCAGTTTAAGTACATTCTTACTGCTACTGACTTCTTTTCCAAATGGGCAGAGGCAATACCTCTCAAGGAAGCCAGTTCTAAATGCGTTGTTATCTTTATCCAATCTAACATCATTACCAGATTTGATGTCCCTCATACCATATTGACGGAAAATGGCACCAATTTCTGTTCATCCGAGGTGAAGAAGTTGTATCAAGAATACTACATCAAATCCAACCATTCATCTCAGTATCATGCAGCGGCCAACGGCCAGATAGAAGCCTTTAACAAGACTCTTTCAAATATACTTCAAAATATGGTAGATAAAGATAAGAGGTCCTGGCCTGATAAGCTCTTTCATGCTTTATGGGATTATCGGACTACCACCCGCATAGCAACTTGGTGAACTCCATATTCATTGGTATATGGAACAGAAGCCGTCTTGCCCATTGAAGTTCAACTACCCTCACTCGTATTTTCCATTTGTGATCAATCGTCTACAGATGAACAATATCAAAAGTTATTGAATGAATTGGAATGGTTAGATGAGAAAATATTGTGCACTTTGCACCACTTGGAAGTCTATCAGAATCGAATAGCACGAGCTTTTAACAAAAAAGTTCTTTTTTTATGGGCAAAGCCCTAGATTATTATTGAGAAAAAGAAATTCAAAAGAAGTAAAAAGTAGGAAATGAAAACAGAGAAACCTCCCATGCTTGAGCCAAAATGGGAAGGACCTTATTCAATACATAGGGTCTACTCCAATGGAGCTTATTCATTAATCTCAATGGATGGAGAACTCATCACTACTCCAACCAATGCCAGATTTTTGAAGAAGTATTTTGTATAAACTGCAAAGTACCTTAGTTGTCCTTGCTATATGACGTTAAAAAATATAACAATGGTCCAGTATGACCTTAAACAGAATCTTGGTCCAACATGATGTTAAACTGTGTCTCCAAAATGTTCCAGTATGACCTTAAACTACAACTATGTCCTGTATGACCTTAAACTACATCATCAATGGTCCATACATATGACCGTAAACTATTTGCAAGTCCCTTACGTCTGAAAAGAAGTTAAACTACATAATCATCAAAGGTCCTATATGACCTTAAACTACATTTTTTTCCAACATGACATTAAACCGAACCATCCACAGTCCATGCATATGACCTTAAACTATTCACACTTTCGTCCAACATGATGCTAAACTGTGGGGGTAAAAAAAAATCCCCAATGCATCCAACATGACGTTAAATGGTATACTCTTTTTTCCTCCCTTCATGACATTAAACTGCATATTCCCCCTTTCATCCAACATGACGTTAAACTCTATTGTCCCCATCGTCCTAACTACATGACGCTAAATTGTACAGAAAGTT
The DNA here is from genome assembly GCA_963277665.1 of Viscum album. Taxonomy (NCBI): domain Eukaryota; kingdom Viridiplantae; phylum Streptophyta; class Magnoliopsida; order Santalales; family Viscaceae; genus Viscum; species Viscum album. Next base: position 1,805,061,243 of record OY728146.1, read on the forward strand.
GATGATACATCCTACATGACATTAAACTATATTTTGTCCCTGCTACATGACACTAAACTGTGCAGCACCAATAGTCCTAACTGCAAGACTTTAAACTACATAGACCTTTTGTATGTCCTACATGACATTAAACTATGCATCGTTAAGGTTGTTGTTACCTCTTGTTTCTCACACTGAGTATGACTCATGTGAGCTTAGAGAAAACCTCAACCATAACACACTCTCTAGGCCTCTAACCATGTGTAAGTCCCAACATCATTTTTATGTTGTTTTCCCCAAGAACAACTTGATCATTAATTCATTATTTAATTGAACTACGCAGACTTTGATCCTTGCCTTCCAGGCTGGGTACGTAGGCAACCTCCCAAGGTTTAAGCCCAAAACCAATATCTTCACATTGGTTCATCTCCATCTCATATGATGTTGATTCGTGAAACCGCCCCTAGAATCAATATCTTTACATTGGTTCACTTTCGTCCTTGTTATACGACGTTAAACTATACAACACTTTTCTCCAGTATGACAATAAACTACAATATTCTTTGATACCCTCACCTGAGAGGGAACCATTATTTACATTGATTTTTTTAATCATGTTTCATTTCAAAGACTACGTGCATACATGGAAACGCCCAAACCTTTTATCTTGGGTTAAACCATCATTGTACTAAAGTCCCCTTTCACCATTCACATGTACGAACCAAATTTGTACAAAGGGTATTTCTAGAACTACGTGGGCTTGATTCCCATCCTTATAGGATACGTAAGAACGTTCAAGTGTCCCTCGAATCCAGCCCCAAGTCTTTGGGAATAACCCCAAATTCCACTTTCAGTCCCTTGGATAAAAAGTCCCAATGGAAACACACACTGTGTATTTCTTACAATGGTCCAAGCTCTATCACCCTAAACTAAGATCTCTAATACTTTTGTCCCACACGATGTTAAACTGTAGTTTAATAACTACGTATGGCTTGATTCTCATCCTTATGGGATATGTAGTGAAGTCCAACATTTCAATTCAGGACCCAACCACAACATGATTATGGTTATCATTGATCTGTGTATCTCTATATACATTGAACAATACCCATCTTTATGTGTCATAATTCTAACCTTAACTATTTTCAGATCCTCATAACCCTTTTCATGACTTCTAGTCACAAGAATGTCAAACTTCTGAGATTTTTTTTCCTAACTATGCAGCACGTGCCCATAGGTAGCCTTGCATAAATAGTCTATATAAAAGAATTGTTAGCCAAAAGATACTATTATTTGACTATGAAGCCAATGCCCTTAGGTGTCCCTGCATAATTCAACCCCCTAACAGGTTTTTCAGATAGTGGTAACTTCATTATTGGGAATAATTCCCCTTTTGACCTTATTTGTCTTAAATGACAGTATGTAGGGATCCGCAAAAATAGCCATCCTTACCATATTTGTCCCATATCCTTTTTCATGATCTGAAATTATTCAAGTCTATGGTTTATATTCTCATTCCCTACGTTTGGGTCAGACCTTCGTAGGAGTGATATTCATCCAGTTCTTCGATAATCTTGTTTGGAAATATCTTCTACATATTCTAGTACCTCTTTCCATATAGAAAATTCTATACTTTTGAAGATTTGAATCTGCATAAACTTTCACTGGATTTTAGCACTAGGAAAGTAAATTTCTGAGAGTTCTTTTCCCTGACTATGTAGCACGTGCCCATAGGCGGCCTTTCATAAAAAGTCTACATAACAGACTTGTTAGCCAAAAGATACTATTTTATTTAACTATGCAGCCAATGCCCTTAGGTGGCCCTGCATAATTCAACCCCCTAACGGGTTTGTTAAATAATGGTAACTTCATTCATGGATACTACTTATTCTAATGACTTTTAGCTCTTTTTCATATCATTCCTCAGATTCAAATATTCTTAAGTCATAACTTACATATTTTCCCTCATACTTGAGTATGGTAATATGTTTTCATATGAATTTTCAAGGAATTGAGTCAATTATAATCCATTTCGGTCAAAGCTATTTCGACCTTAAACATTAGCCTTTTTATGTCCGACATGCATAACTTTAAACTTCCCACAAAAGACAAGGGAACTCTGAATAAAAGTCAAGTTCCTAGCTCACTAAACATACATTTTTTATGATTTAGGTAACATTGAGCAATTACAAGGTTCGAAGTTTGTAGGGTTATTTACATTAATCCTAGTAAAAATCAAACTATGCTTACTAGGCCCATTGGCTTAGGTAAAATCTAAGTAATGTAGAAAAATACAATGAAGGTACAAAAGATTGAAGATGAAAGTGTTTTTCATTTGATGCATAAGAGATAGAAGGACATCCACAGACTGGAGTATCTTCTCTTTTTCATGAATTATAAGAGGCTTTCAACATAACTCTTCATTCGATTTACGGCATCCCGAGATTAATCAAAAACCACTTGGAATTCATTCATTCAACTAGATACCACAAGAGATGCAGGGATAGCAGCTCTTCTTGGAACAATTGTAAAAGAATGTTCTTGAGTGCGATTTGAGAAAATTTTCTGCTGATCAAACAGTGACTCTGTTTCTGTCCAAGAGACTTGGAAGATGGATACATGGATTTGAGAATGGAGCATTGGAAGTAAAGAGCCGTTTGGAGAGATTACTCTTTTGAGATATTTCTCTAATGACATGTTTGTCTTCCCTCCACCAACCGGCAGCGGAAAACATTTCCGCCCATGTGTTTTCCATTTTCATATCTGAAAGGAAATGACATGGAGGAAGAATTTGAAGGTTCACACCATTGTTGTTTCTCTTAATGTATAGCATAACCGAAATAGAGGAGTAGCAGTGCAGCTGCATTTCAGGTGTATAGTTCTTTGCATTTGGAAAATTGACTCCTTGCAGATGACCATGACCATACAGGGACAGGTAGATTCTCTGTGGGAAATTAAGATTATATTTCTTCAAGTACTCAGCCAAATCTGGGAAAGTGCAGTCGCATATATCATAGTAATCATGGCCAACAATGTTCATAATTTCATCAATCTTCTTGCTATCTAGTTCATCAACTATTCCGGGTCTATGATCCCTTGAATTTTCACACATGTTGAATAAAATAACTCTTAAATGGGTTTATTTTTCATAAAATTTGTGAAAGAATTAAGAAAAATGGCAAAGTCATTAAGGCGCGCAAGTCTAAAACTTGGCACGCAAGTATGGATGTCTCACACATGTATTTGACGTGCATGTATCACCATGCGGGCCCAGATACATTGACAGTAGTCCGCCATCAAGGAAACACTGAAAAATAGAGCAACCTGCGCGGCGAGAGCTCGATGGTTTGAAATCCAGAAATCTGGATGCTTTGTACGGAAGTGATCCCTCTATTTATAGACGCGGCTAGGACCCTACGCGATCAAGGGACGTATCCTTGTTCGCCAGAGCCTGCGCGCCCAAAGCTTATTTGCATACCCTAACCTTGGGCGCCCCAATTTCCTTTTGATTCTCGATTTCCTCGGAGTCAAATCCTCATTTATTTCGGATCCAACTCTGACGGGGGACTTTTTTTAATGCTCCTTTTTCATCACAGAGTGAAAAGGAATGTAAAGGGAAATGACTTAGCACAAATTGATTCATCCTTTGCAGAAAATATCAAAAATCGACAAAGGGATGAACAAAGAGAAGATTGCCCATAAGTCGCACAAGTTTCCTCATAGTCGCGAAAGTCCCCTTGCATGACGCATTATGGTCGCACAAGTGACTTGAACGACCTATGTGATAACCGCCCGTGGTCTTCTTCTGCTTATAAATAGACCCTGTGGCCCCCCCATTAGAGGAATGATTTTTTCCAGCCCGGTGCCCTAGTCTCTTCTCAAAGAATCCGAAGCACATATATGGTAATTTCATACCTAGAACAAAAGATCTAAAGAGGGGGAGGAAGGCCTAAGGTTGAAACTCATCAACACTTGCGCGCCTGAGTGGCTAGCCCTTAAGGGAAAAGGCCACACTTGCGCGCCGCCTTACTTCTTCAATAGAACTTGCGCGCACCTTTTCTGGAAGAACCTCAAGAGGATTCTAAATGCTTTAATCAAGAGTCTCTCAAGTATTACCCTGTTGGTTAACCGTCGTGCAAGTACACCATGTGTCGCGCAAGCATAACTGCACGACCAGGACTTGTGTGCCCACGCAGTACCTACGCACCTTCCAGGACTTGCGCGCGCCTGACTTTTTGGGTGCCCTTCTTGCCCATTTCACCCCTCTTAAGCCATTCCACCTCTCCTATTCAAGATTCAATCTTCAAGACACTCTTCAAATCCAGTTATGGCATTATTTCTTGATTTTTGATTCCTTATCTGAAAGGAACTCTATAGAATATCTCTCAAATTCTAGTGATTTACATATCTTTATGTCACTAAAGATTGAGATTTCATTCATTCAACCTCATCCTTTAAGATGAGATAACTCAATCGACCTGGGCCTCCTTTTCAGGAGTAAGTCCCAGTCATAATTCTTAACTTGGGAATCCTCATTTGGAGTAAGCCCCAATTCTTAAAGCTCTCAAATCTGGGCATCCTCCATAGGAGTAAGCCCCAGTCCCCTAATTTGGGCATCCTCCTCAGGAGTAATCCCCAAACCTTAATTCCCTTAACCTAGGCCTCCTTTTCAAGAATAAGCCCCAGTCATAATCCTTAACCTGGGCCTCCTTTTTAGGAGTAAGCCCCAGTCTCAAATCTGGGCATCCTCCTTAAGAGTAAGCCCCAAACCATAATTCCCTTAACCTGGGCCTCCTTTTCAAGAATAATCCCCAATCATAATCCTTAACATGGGCCTCCTTTTCAGGAGTAAGCCCCAGTCTCAAATCTGGGCATCCTCCTTAGGAGTAAGCCCCAGTCCCCTAATTTGGGCATCCTCTTTAGGAGTAAGCCCCAAACCTCAATTCCCTTAACCCGGGCCTCCATTTCATGAATAAGCCCAGTCTCAAATATCAGTATCCTCTTCATGAGTAAGCCCCAAGTCCCTTATTTTTTTTTTCAAATCTCTTAACTTGGGCCTCCTTTTCAAGAGTAAGCCCCAGTCTTAATTTCTCTTAACCAGTCCAAATTTACCTTTGATCTGGGATTCCTTTTCAGGAGTAAAAACCAATCATAAGTTTTCTCCTAATTTGGGCCTCCTTTTCAGGAGTAAGCCCCAAGTTAGAGTATTGAAAATCTCCATGAAGCACATATACATTTATGGACCCTGTTCCTGGATTTTTTGCCTAAAGTAAATCCTAACCTTCATTTATTTGGGCAGTCATACATACATAAGCCCCACATTATTTCTTATGATTGCATCTTTCATGGCACAATTGTCTAATTTTTACCAATACCTCTTGTTTCTCCCACCGAGCATGACTCACATGATCTTAGAGTGTAAAAGTAATTATGACATCCTCCTTTGAGCCATCAATAATAAACATCATACTCTCTTACTCGAACTACGTGGGTTCTGATTCCTTTTCTAAACAAAGGATACGTATGTAACCCATCTATGGGTTCGATCCCATCTTTGAAATAATCTATGTCCTTCTGAATGACAATAAACATCAAGTTCCCCACTGAGTGTCTTTAAAACCATCATGATCATCATAATGACCAAGAGACTTCTATATAAATGTGTCAAAGGGTACCATTGACCAAGAATCTCTAATAAATACAGATGATTCTCTATCGATGAAGTACCTCGAATACATATGAAAGATTCTCTAAATTTCCTACATATTTAATCATTGATTTTCAGATCTGAAGGAAAGATCATTTTATATTTGGTAATGTAATAAGGATTCACGAACATAACTTAAATCTATAAAGAGAGTCACGGAGTAGACAATAATTCCCCTAAAAAAGGTGTGATGAGTCTGACCTCCCATCCTCTAGACCAATGAAAATTCCAAAGCCTCATCAGTCCACAAACTAATAAGCGCCTACCTTTGGAAAGTAAGTCCGAATGGATGTGGAATCATTGGATGTTTCCGGTTCTACGAACAAACCCGTTAGAAACCTATCAGAATGTTTGAACCTCCCATCAAAAGGAGGTCATACCCATAATCCGAGGGAAATAATACACTAGAATATACCCAAATATTAAGGTGTGAAATGGTGGGGCTTTCATGGACCATTTGGCGAACATGGTTTTGTATGTGATCTTGATGATACTGAACTTCTCCTGTAAATGATTTCACTCAAGCTTAAGTTGTCAGATCTCAAGATGAAAATGGTCTAGGGAAAATCCCAAAAATTATAACTCCCTTAGAAGCTTAAATAAATGGGATTTATAAGGTATGATCCAATAGGTTGAGGCCATCATTTCCTTTGTCTGTGAAAAATAGATTTGTTATAACCCTATATTTATTCAAGTCACGTGATCACCGTTCAACGACTATATTATCTATGGTAAGATACTTAATGGTCATTTAAATAAAATTGGAGATAATAAAACAATATAAGCTCATGTATTTTATAAAACCATATTACATTTAATTAATTATTGAAGGGGAATTTTATTCAAAATAGTTCGGGTAATTAAACCTTTGGTGTTGTTTCATAGTGAGGCCAACATAAGATTATTTTTCATAGAGTATGAAGAAACCATGATGTAGTGTAAGGAATTGTATTTTGGTGAAGTATATGTATTTATAAAATTATATCCAATATAAGATTAAATTTTCCTTATAGGTAGTTAGTCATTCCAAAAACCATGTGTTACACTATGAAAGTATGATCATGGTGGATGCATCATGACACATTAGGGAAAGGTTACACCATGTAGCAATGATCGATGGGAGGCCACTGCACCATGATAGAGAGGATCATGATTTTTTTTAATAATGTAGAGGAGTATTGGATTATCTATTTTTTTGGTACAAGGTTTTATTATATGGGCATATTGATCTTATTTCAAGGGAGTTTGTATTAGGTTAACTATGTTGTGCTGATTTTGTTAATGTTGCAAGGCATGTTATAAGAATTTTTTTAAAATTATATTAGATTAATGGCCTTTATGAGGTTCTTATTCTTAATATTTATAGTTCCCTCATTATTTAGGTAACTATGAATGGCATGCGACACCTCTTTCATTCTCTCCACTTACCTTCTTCTTCCCCTGGATGTTAGGTGAATATGGAGGCACTTATTTGGTGATTTCAGGTAGGATTTTGTTTCACCTTTTTCCCACCTCCACTACTATCCTCTTTTTCCCAATAAGTTTTAGTGGGTTAGATCCAGGGTTTTGCTACTGATTCCACTGAATCATTGTTAGATCAGATCTAGATCATACAAAATTACATTTATAGATTACTTATAGAGTTTTTAATAACTAATTATATAACCACTTTCTAAAAATATAATTTTATTAGTATTTTTCTTATTATTTATCATGGTGTTGATATCATGGATTTTAAAACAATTACAATGTTAAACACATTTCTTAGAATTATTATAAAAATAATTTAATTGATTCAAGGTATAGTTGTTAACAAATATTGTATCCAATAATTAATTTTATGTTTTTTCAAAAATATAAATCAATGATTGGTTATACATTGCCTATGAATATGTAAATATGTTATATAATAATTCTAAAGGATTGAATTTAGATATGAATAATTACATTTCCATGGTATTTAGAACTATAAAATAATATTTCCCTTTATTTTCAATAAAGGTTTGGCTTCCCTAATTCTAGAAGGGCCAAACCTTAAAACACCACATAATATTGAGTTTTAAATCCAGAATTCATTTTTTTTATATTCAAGAAGAACTTTTAAGGTTTAATGTTTTAGGGAATTATGTCATAAATCTTACATAACAAACACATGCATTACAATTTTGAAACTACAACTTAATATACATTTTTTAATCAATATAAAACTTTTAAAATGAAATATATTTTACTTTCAAGAAAAGACTTCATGAATTTAAACTTGACTTATTGTTTTTTCTTACTCATCCTTATACCTTGTGAAAAACAATTGAATATTTAGGATGAGAAAAATAATATCAATAAGGTGAATAAAAATAATAAATAAACCAGTTAGTCCATTTTAAAACCATGATATCATAATATAGAGTTTTTTAACATAATAAACTTTAAGCTCAATAATCATTTTACTTACAGTTGAAAACATATCCACTACCCAAAAAGTTACATAAAAAATATATGAAAACATAAATTAAATATCAAAATCATTAGGATATTTTAGAAAACACGGGGACCCATAATGTTTTTTCTTAAAATGTACCATTTACACTAAAGGGGTATAATCATTCCTTTAAAATATAATATCATAAACTTAAGTTGTGAAATAAAATAATTCTATAAAAAACTATTGAATGAAAAGATAAATCAAGTCTGTAACTTAAGAAAACATTTTTTTATCACTCTAACAATCAATATTTCAAATAGACTAAACTAACCTATATATCACTATAACCAATTAGGGTTATCTGTACTTGTTAACTTGGTCCCTTTACCCAATTAATTTCAGAGCTATAGCGGGCTCACCAGTCATCATGAGCTATATTAGGATCACCTGTCATCATAAGCTATATCAAGATCACACATTATCATTAAAAATTATCAAGAACCATAAAATAATCATAATATATTAAAATATTTCATTTCCATCACCATAATCATAAAAATATTCACTACACCCATATGAAAACATTTCAAAATCATGAAATATCAATTCCATTTAAAACCCTACTTGAAAATACCCAAACTAAAGGTATGGAGGGGTTTTATTAATAAAACATGGAGGATTATTAAGTAATATGATCCTATAATATTGGTTACGATGATAGTAAAACATGTTGATACCATTCATGATAAAATTGAACATTCATTTTTTTCCTTTTTAAGAAAAGTAATAATGTTCTGTAAAAACATTCCTTTTGAAAACCTTCGAATGAATGATAAAGGAGATAAAAATTTCCATTTAAAAATCATTTATTTACATATAAATAAATCCATAAAATATATTTATTAATATAGACCTGTAATAAAAATATTTAGAAAATAAATCCTTAAAACATTTAAAATTATATTTTAAGTTAAAGTGTCCCTTACATCGAGTTCAAATCATTACAAACATTCTTTATCTTCCAAAATAATAAAACCACATTAAATATTATCTTTATTAAGAATAATTTTCAAATTTATTATTCCTTTTATTTCATTTATTTTCAGTTCATATTCAAATAATTAATCAATTAAGTTCACTATAGGTATTTTAATTTTATTTGACTTATATATTCAAAATGAATTTAGTAGGTTAAATATGGATAATGAGTTCAATATTACATCATATAAAAAATAGTAATAATTATATAATATTAATTTTTATACATAAATTATACTTTTACAACCTACCATGAAATATGGTTATGAAAAATGAATTACCTTACAATCATTGAGATGATAGGCCATACATACGTATGAGTAATGTTTCCATTTTTGGCGAGCTAGAGGGAAATAATGTATGAATTATTTTATCTTTAAGAAATGATGATTAAATAATAAATATCAGGTTATCTCTTTATATACAATTAGATATACCTTCCATGTGATGCGTTGATGACAACTGAATCATATATCTTCATGAAGGTGGTAATCCACATGTAGAGATGAACGACATTATCAATTCTCAATGGATAGAAATATAAGAAAATTAATGATATAATATCCTTATAGAATAATAATTATTTCTTGAAAATAATATATATTCACATAATCCATCATTATAACTATTCGTGAGATGATTTTATGGAAAACGAATTACATCAGTTCATGAGGTGGTAGTCCACTGTAAAAACGAGTGATAGTTTTATTTCCCATGTGACAAAAGTGAATAATGATATAGGTTAATACATTAAGTAAATAAAATCTCAATATATGGGATAAACATATGATATTATATCATAATGTTTAGAATATTGTTTATGGAGTAAAAAGAATAAATAAAACTAAAACATTCAACTAAAAGTTATAACTCTTCCTCAGACAACCCCTATTACTTTATAACTTTAGCCCTCTAGTATTAGTATTATGAACAAACCAAGACTTATTTAATTTATTTAGGGATTTATTTTTTATTCTTACACCTTGATTCCCCACCTCGTATGTTATTGTTTGCTGGCATGCATTGTTGTCCTGTATCCGCACTTTTCAAAGGCGGGCAGATTTCATCACTTTCGACAGTGATGTATGATCCTTGATCAAAACAGGCTGATAGGTTGTCCGTTACTCCTTCCATGGATTACTCCTTTGAATTCATCAAATATTCTAGGCCTCCTTCATTGATTTAATTTTTTTTCATGTAATTCATTCCCAATGACTTCTCTTTGTAGATGTCAGTTAATTATGTTCCTTTTGTCTAGATATTCCAAGAGGTCTTGATAGGGAAGCAACCTTTGGTATGGGGAGTAGTCAAGTTGGACATCATTGGAATTTCTAGATGATGGAACATTGGACACCTGTATTCTTTCTCAAAAGATGGATTCTCAAAGTCATGTAACCCATGACATCCCACGGTGAACCCGAGGTATGTAGTGCCAAAGGCACATCTTCTGATGTTTTCCACAAGAATCCCATATTTAAAACTAGGTAGCAGTGTGGAATGTTGAAATATTAATGTCTTGCGGAGATGGTAAGAGACTGACTTGAACATCATGTGGAGGTGGATCAAAGGGGTAAATACCTAGGATGTAATATATGTTATATTTACATGATGGATGGGTAAGAATTCATATAGAGGCCGACCCAAGAGGTGTGTCACATAAATAGAATTAATCAAACTGTGAAGGGGTGCATCCCTAGGATAGAGGCCCCATGGATTAGATTTTTTTGGGATTTGACCTTATATATGCATCATAAATATCCTATATATAATGCATGGATTAAAACCTACATAATTTTATGGATGGTGTGGGGCTTACGCATGAGTGCTGCCAATATCTAGAGGATTGCTCTTAGTTGGATGATGCAGATTGTGTGGGGATTATACTTGTGTGCTACTAGGGTGATTTTAGGAGTAGTGATGATTTATATGAGGCATATGTATGGGAGAATCCCAAATGGATGGAATTACTTCATACAGATGTGGAGGACTGGGTAATAATCAGGATAGATATGGATGAAAGGTTGGAGAATGGGTGGAGTGGATGTATTGTTGAAGTTATTGGGATTGAACCTCTGGTAAGATTCTTATATATCCCAAATAATGTGGAACCAAAGTCCAAAATGTTTTGTAATGGGGGTGTTGAGGGTAACTAAAGAGGTTACCCATGGAAATAGAGCATATGAGTGGGGATTACGCATGTGATATTCCTGATGAGAGGGGCATGATGGTGACTTGGGCTTACACCAGGAGGGTTTCCCGATGGGAATGTTGGGGCTTACACATGACAATGGCCCAAATGGATAGAGAGTATTTCATTTTAGTTGAATTCCTCAATGCCCATGTGAGTCATGCTCAATGTGAGAAACAAGAGGAATTAGTATATCTAGTTATCATTTCTTGAATGATGCGTCGATGAGGGATGGTTTGGGGATTATCCATATGAGATTCTTGAAGAGTACACCATTATGTGTGATGATGATGTCATTTTGTGTGATGAAGAACATATTCTATGTAATTCATTCATATAGCATCCTGTCAAAGGTGTGTGTGGTCTTATTCGTGAAGTCTTCTCATGGTGCACATGGTGAAATATCCCAAAGGGAGTGGGATGGTGTATTGAGAGTACAAGAAGTGAGAGGTCCCAGATTCCCATCCCTTCTCTGGTCATGTGCATTGGTTGGAACTCCATGTGAGGAGGATCTCATTCTATGTCCCACACACATGATGACATCCAGGGCTTGTAACCTAAGATATGATAACAATTTAGTATCAGGTGTTGAGGATGTTGGTACAATGATGTTTTACATCCTATAACTCGGAAGTTGGGGACTCACTCCTCACCCCTTGGACTTACATAACCATTACTCATTAACCCTTTGATAAGGGAAGGAGTTAACAATTCTAGAGGGAAAGGGTGTATAGGAGTGGTCAACTATGAGGTCCACATTAGCATGTCTATGTTGAGAAGAAAAATACATTAGCGTAACTATGCTAAAAATCAAGAGGTATTGAAGAAAAATAGTTGAAACCTTGCGAGGGATTAAGAAATCTCTGCACATGAGCTAGGAGGACTATATAGAAGAGGGTCTCATAAAGTAGGGGTCCTAACTGAGAGGTGGTTCAAAAATATCAAGTGATCGATGGTTGGAAAAGGTGTTGAGGAGGAAAGGTAATAATGAAGGATAATGACTCTACCTTGGAATGATGTAAGGTGTCAGAAAAGGAGTGATTTTTAAGGCTATTTTCACCATAGAATCGCATGTTACCCAAATGGACGTATTTCTCCATGTAGGGAATAGGACATTGAGAAATGAATCCCCAAAATAGTTGGGGGGATTTAGGAACTATAGAAGGGGGTTTCACAATAATTCATTACCTTAGATGATCTATTTTTTTGTTGGGTTCATGGTGCTCAAGGGCATCGTGAATCAAGATATAGAAATACAAATGGTCAGGGTAGACGTTACTTTGGAGGTGGAATGAGTAGGATATTTATAGTAAATGGGTTTTGTGATGCTCAGAGGTGCACCAAGAAGAAAATATGGTATTCATGAAAGGTTTTGGCTTTATTGGACTGGCGAAGACATTCATAAAATTCCTGGGCATAGTCGTAGAGTGTTTCATACTGAAGGGAGTTCTTTTTGGCCTCACAAATTCATGAGGGTGAGTGATATTTGTAAGGAAGAACAATAAAATGATTTTGAGGCCATTTGATCTTGTATTCCAACCTGAAAGGTTATGGTACACCTCAGACTATCCTAGGGAAAGTATTTTGGTACCAAAAAATCCCCCCCCCCTTAGAATGGGAGATGATAGGAAAATTTGGGTTAGACTCTATTGGTGAATCGCTGAAAACATGTCCAATAATGTATCTAACATATGATTAATGTCTTGTGATGTGAATGGATGTGAAGGCCACCACGAATCTATTTTCACCACATGCCCATAAATAGTGTCCAAGGGGCCCCTATCTATACTGGATCCCTACACACATCATTCATAATCTCTATTTTTCATACATAATTCTACCCATGAAATAATATTTTTTGAACTGGGTTCTAGGATCCTTGTTCTTTGAAATATTCTTAGTGAACCTAGTAATTTGGATCTATTTTTTCTTTGAAAAACTTGCTTAGTACACTGAGGATTCGTGACCTGGTGCTCTGTGAATGAGCTTCATGAACAATTTCGATGATGAATAATAGAAATTATTTCTTGAATCGAATTCAATGAATACTCAAGAATCTTCTTGGGAGGTCCTTTCACAATATTCTTGAAGGGAATAAATGGTGAACAACATCAATATTAGGGAGTACGTTCAGAGCCACTCTAACCATGAAATGATTCTTGAATTGCTATTAGAAGCTCTGGGAGACTATATTCTTTGAGATAGTTTATTGTTGTATGGATTTAGTTTGAGGGATGATGTATGTATCCCCCTAGCCAATGAGAGATATTAATCTTACCAGTTAATAGGTACAGTAGGTAAGTATCAATGGAACATGGCTATTGATAGCCACATCTAGAAGTGTCACACAACCATCATAATGGACTACCACTACAACCATACAAATGATATCGATGGCAGAAGAGTGGAGGTGGAGGCATATATTCCAAAATACTAGACTATCATCAAGTTAGGGTTAGGGAACCCATGAAAGGATGGAATGGTGATTTGGATCTATTCCATGGTGTAAAATTCATAGAGGAATGGGCGTAGGCTAAATGGGTGTGCACATCTTGTGCTAAATTCAGGGCAAAGCTAAAGCAAGTAAGATTGTATGAAGTGACATGGGCTTACTAGTTCCATGTACACCAACCACGATATATTATTCTCGAGCTGCTGAGTAGTTGGTCATTAGGGACCAACAGATTTCATCTTCATCATGGGGAGGTTGGAATCAACCTATGGAATCTCCTTTTAAATTGTGGAATCCTAATTCGAGGGACCATGTATGATGAATTACCCCCCATGGAGAATGCATGGGAGGATCAGGAGAACCTGTCAATATTGGAAAAAGTTCTATTGAACCTGGTGCATGGAACATCTAAAGACATGAAGGGGATAAGGGACTTCCTATTCAAGTAAGGTTTTGGTTACTCATAGAAATTACCAGTGGAGGAGCCGGATGAAGGGGAAGAGGCTTCCAGGGAACTTCCGATAATTCCCCATACCTACATAGGAGAAATTTAGTGAGGATAATAGAGATATTATTGGAGGATCATGAAGCAGATTCAGTGGATTCTGTGGTGGTTCAACATCAAGGCTGGTCCTTAACTGATTGTTAGGTAGGTTGGGTTCATTGCGGTACTTATCTACAAATGGATTCAACCAGTGATGGACATTCACATAGGGGTGTGGCCTAGAACATTCTTCATGGAGGTAATGCTAGCTATAGGGAAGTGAATCAACCTGGGATCCTAGTGCTGGAGAAGCTATATAAAGTGATCCATCATATCCGTGAGGGAATTAAGTTGTGTGCATGTGTGGAACTCTCCACTATCTATACAACTGGGTGGTTGGGCACATGGGGGGATATTAATATTCAAATCCCATCTCCTCTTCTAATAAGAACATTCGAACATCTATTCTAAATTTCCCGGGAATTTTTTCTTTCAATATAGGCTTGATGGAAGTTCCGATCAAAGTCGGTCAAGAAGATAAATTAACTTTTCTCCCATTCCCCCTACTAATAGAGGTTATAATCAATATTGGTATGATAATTGAGGAGAAGCGGTCATATCTCATGGCCTTTTGAGGTGGAGTTCTGGTGGCACAGGTGGACTATGAGTTGATATATGAACTACAAAACCATCACTGATTTGTGAGGAAATTCATTTTTCTAAAGAGGCTAAATATAACAGTATACCAGAGAGTATGTCTTGAAGATCACCAGTGTGTGATGAGGCAGACATAGATCACATTAACATGTGAATAATGAACGACCCAGAATGAGCTTCTGCTATTAACATCCATGTACGGTATGGTCCATGTATAGAGATAGAGTTGGGAGGATGACTACGAGAGAAAAATTATGAGACAATGGACTATCGAAGCCAATGAAGGAGTATCATGGGGCCGAAGACGAATATCGGTGAGAGAGTTACATATCAGTAGGGTTAGGGCACTTCATGGGTGTGGATCTATAGTAACAGAGCCAATAGTTCTGGAACCTGCATTTTCTATAAGTGAAAGAAGAGTAGCAGCATTGGGAACAACACTCCGGATTAGGAGGACTTGGGAGGAAGGGGAACCATTAAGAGGGTTCTACATCATGCCTACCCAAGCTCCTGGGATACAATTTCAATGTGTGAAAATACCTAAGGATTATGTCTACCCCGAGGCTTTAGAAACCTGAGATATAAACATGTTGTTCCTCAACCCTGAAAGGATATGGGACTATCTCAACAAGCATGATATTTAACTTTCAGTGATAGGATATTCCATTACAGGATTTCTTGTGTCTTATATAGAGGGGGAACAATAAATGGTGGAGTTGTGAACCTAGTGCTCTACTGAGGAACTGTGCATCTAATGGAAGATCAAGTAAAGTACCTCTTGATCTAATGTTTCCCCCACTAATTTTTTCTACTGAGTTGGCAGTGAACTATCACCTACCCATGGAATTGGATGAATCTTGGGGGAAAATTCCAATGTGGGGAGTCCTCCAGAGGTATGTGAAATCACAAAATCCTTGAGGGAATTCACTGAATATCTAGAGGTAAGCCATAACTTACTATTGTTCACACTACAAGATCCATCATGCTTCATCTATACTCCACAACTAAAATCTAATTTGTGAAAATGGTTCTTGCATAAGGGACCCCTACTGATCAGGATGGAGGTATAACAACAGGTGCAGAGGACCAAGCCATGGGATCTATTCCTGGGGTGATAGTGGTTGCGGGGCCAAGCAGAGTTGAGGAGGCTAGGTCTTCCAACCAATAATCCATGGATACATCAATCTTATATGGGGGACCATGTCCTGGTTTCCCAGATATAGCACCCCAAGATCACAACACACCACTGCTTGGATTTTTTATGTCTCTTTCCTTACAGATCCATGTCTATTGTTGCTTGATCTGGTTGACTGACATGTTTACTATCTGAATAGTGCTGGGAGTAGTTGGTTCTCTGCAATGGGAAGTGGTTGGAAGACAAGAAAAATACATTTTCCAACATGGGCTTCAGGACAGGAAGAGTCAACCATTCGAGCTGACCAAGACACAACCTCTGGTTGACAGTCTGTTGTGGCTACTGGTGATTCAATTAGAAGGGTAGTACCTACAGATGAAAGTGACAACCTTGTTGAGGTATGGTCAAGTGATGATGAAAAAACTAGAAACATGTAGACCAACCTATTTAATGTGATACCATAATAGGATTCTACTTTTGAACTTCTAGAATCATTTTTTTAGTACGATCCTATAGATTCTGAGGAGATAGATGAGTCCAAATCTGATGAGGCCATTGAAAATCAGATCATACATCCCTAAGTGTATAAGTGCATAAAATGTTTTATTGATAAAATATTGAATTTCTATGGATAAGATGGATGAGGTCACTTCTCTATTGGTTGTGTAGTCTGTGCACCGGAGGGGAAGATGCTCGACGTCTATACATAGTGATCTGTAACTACCTTGATGAGATGTTGTGGGAAAGAAGTTGATATCTGGATTTTTCTTGGTATTCAGAGAGGTCTGTCAGCATCTAGAAGCTCTATGAGGTCAACTAAGAGATTTAATTTCCGGAAGTGAAAACAGACGAGTGTTCCTCCTTCATCTATACTCAAATGTGGCTCGTCGTCCTACTGAGAGATTATCCCGAGGAGGTTGAGGAGCAGATAAGACAGGGATCATGTCATGTATATGATCTTCATGATGAGTGAGAGTAGGAACATATCAGGGTTGTTGAAATTATATTGGGATCATATGATGAAGAATGGGAGCTTAGGTGGTGATAGTAAATCATGGACGCACCATGCTAAAGTTCAGAAGAGCTAATGAATTACATACTAGGACCAGATTCATAGGGGAAGTTTTCTAGGACTGAGATGCTCCATCATGTGAATGTTCTATGAAACTCCCACAATGTGGTCTTGTTGTTGACTTTCTTTGTGTGCATGGATACATTTATTTCTTACATTATTCTACTTTAATCATATTTGCGAGACAACAAATGACCAGTCCCTAAACTCATGTAGTTCATACCCAGTATGAGAAATAAGGGATGACCACCTAATCTTTCACCTTATATGAGAGTGTCAAATAACCATTAAATACTCAGGGTATGCTATTGTTGACTAACTATTGAAAGTGTTTGGGATGAGGGAGGTTGTGACTGGAGAAAAACTCTCTCGAGGAAACCAACAAGACTTTCCCAATGTGCTCTAGTGCATGAAGGAGATAATGTTAGGGGCATTAGAGTCCATCCAAACAAAGGGGAATGATTGTTGGAACCACTTTGTGTATAAGGCTGTATTTTTTGTCTATAATTGTCAATGAAGATCAAAATGACTGAGATCATGAAGTACTCTGATGAAGTGGAGGAATGATAATTCATACAATTGTTGTAATGATCATAAGTTCAAAGAACATGTGTCAAATGTGACACATTGTTTACAACAATGAAGAATGTGAGGTGTAATCCATCTGAGGATGATTAAAGAAGAATGGGTTTTTTGATGAAGACAATGCAATTCCTCATTATTTCATGAGATCCATGGGCTTTGATGAAGACCATGAAATTCCTCATTATTGCATGAGAACCATGGGATTTAATGAAGACCATGCAATTCCTCATTATTTCATGAGAACCATGCAAGAGACATCTTGATGAATTGAATCATATGCTTTTCATAAAGTAGATAATGACGGAGGAAGAATAAGACAATGTGCAAGGGATTGGACTTCTGAGATGGTCATGCAGAGATTGAAATTATGAGATGGTCGTGCACATCACATTTTATCAGAAGACGATGATTCTGAAGTTGTTCCTTCAATGAATACATATCATGATAGTGGAGTTTGTGATGATAACAGAAGAGTTGCTGAAAGATTCAAATAACCGAGAAGAAGTGTTTTTGAGGTGATTGTTATTGTTGAGAAAGCAAACAAACGACATACAAATTTGATGAAAAAAGGGATTTCATGATGGAATGTCGAGTTTAAGAGTTGTGTTCAATGATCTATGTTTGATTCAATAACACAGACAGGGGAATGGATAATCTCGAGTCGGTACAAAAAGAGAAGATACAAGGTAGCGCCGTTTCACAGTGTTTGCCAAATTTTTGGGCTTCAAAATCGGCAAATAGAGAAAAGTGTTTTTTGGCAAAGGGACTTGAGAACCTTGTACTTGAAGGCTTGGAAACTTGTGCACTATATGTTTTTGAGGATCATAACATCAAAATATGGCAAAGGGATAAGGGTCGCGCAAGTTTTGGTGAGGTCGCGCAGGGGACTTGCGCGCCGTGAAAGAGACTTGCACGCCAATGCCTTGGAAGCTTGAGAACGTGCACACCTATGGTTTTTCAAGATCAGAAGATCAAAATTTGGCAAAGGAAAGAGGTTCGCGCAAGTTTGTAAGTTGATCCCGCAAGTGACTAGCATGGGAAGAGACTTGTGCGCCGAGACATGCACGTCTATGGTTGACTTGCGCGCCGTCGTGCAGGGTGGTAAAATTGCCTATAAATACTGGACCACCACTCCTCATTTCCTATGGATTTCAACACTTAGAAAAATCAGAGCTCCCATCGCGCAGGTGTGGAAGTCACGCAAGTATCGTGTGGTCGCGCATGTGGACTTGCGCGCCAATATTTGAAGCTACGCGCCAGTTGTTGGTTGCGCGCCCAAGGCAGTTTGGGAGAGAAAGGAAGTAAGTCGTGCAGGATAGAAGTTCAAGAAGGCAGTGTCATGCAGGTGCTTTGGTGACACTTGCGCGCCAGTTTGGACTTGCGCGCCGGAGACTTGAGCGCCGTATTGGGACTTGCGCGCCTGGCTTGGAGAAGCGCGCCAGGTATTGCTGAAGCCCGCCGGTCTGTTTGGAGCTGCACGAAAGCCGAGAGATTACCCGCTACATTCGGTGCAAACTGAGATTGAAGAAGAAAGATAAATGATACATGCATGATCGCATGCATACATGGTTAACTGACTCTGCCGATGCCAAGTAAGCTGAGAATCATTTATTGAGAAATCACATAAGTGATTGTGATTCAGGAAAATGAAGAAAATGGGATCTAGTGCATTCAGACATTGCACTAAAAAAGAAGGATTGAATTGAATAGAGCATCAAATGTGAACCCGGATGCAAGCAAAGTCTCATGCTGAACAAGATACAAAGAACTTCATGTCTATCTATTGAAGACACCTTCACGTCTATAAACTGAGTGGGATTTCACCAACAGGAGTGAGCCAGGGGGAGTCAACGGGAGTGACCCGAGGGACGCAGTGAGCCATCCCTAAACTTTTGTAAAGGAAGTGAGCTTGGGACAGAGTGACTGTAACCGAACATTTGTAATCTACAGCTAGTGAAGCATAGTGGATTTTAGTACGACTGAAAACATGTTGGCATATGCTCCTTGGACGTAGCCCTTAGCGGTGAAAGAAGTAAAAATTGTTGTGTTATCTCTTTGCATGTGAATGTTTCATTGTTGATAATATCCATCATATAGGTTTATGTAGTTCCTACCAACGTGGGAGAAAGATCCACAAATTTAAGAAGAAAAAGTTGACACCCTGATTCACCCCTCCCCTCTCAGGGTGTCCCGTGGTCCTACAAGTGGTATCATAGCGAAAGGTTGATGTATGTTGGATATTCTATAGTAATTCTCTTCAGAAGAGGATTTGAGTTTCTTTCATAAAGTCAACAATGAAGAGTAGTCTTGATGAAGATTCTGTCATTTCTAAGCAGAAGTCTACATCTAGAAAGATCATGAAAAACGGGAAAAAGGAAGAGAAGACATAGCTAAAGAAGCCCTACATATCCAAAGAAGATTCAGTGTCTTGTTCTCCATGCCAATCAAATAATGAAGAAACATCAGGATTGGAAAGCATCAAGAAGGTGGCTCATAATTCTTCAATAGGAAAAGATGACACCCTTAATTCATGCATTCAAGAAAAACTCAAAACATATCTACATGATATTCCTGAAGAAAGGGTTGCTATTATTTGTAGACTATTCCAATCTATGAAGATCGAGATCACTCGACTAGAAAGAGAAGATGAAAATATTGAAAAGGGGGTGGAAAGAAAATTTATGGAAATTATGAAGCTCACCAAACAAGTTAATGTCTTTGAAGAAAATGAGGCAGTCAATAAGACTCTAAAAGAAATGATCCATGCACTTGAAGTTGAGCTGAATAAGAGCAATGAAGTCAAGAGTTTTTGTTTGGAAGAAAAATCCATTAAATTCAGGGAACTTGACTCCTTGTTAGAAAACAAAGTTAAGTTGCATGAAGATGAGGTTGAAAGATTGAAGAAGTCTTGTGAAGAGAAGATGATCAGGATTGAAGATAAGAAGATCATCCTCAATATTGAGGGTCAAAAATTGGAATCCCAGTTGACCAAGATTGAGAATACACATATTGAGACTTCACAAAAGAATGAAATGAGTGATGCTTGTACTCAATGTTCGTTGGCGGAATCTAAAGCTGAAATACCTACAACATGTGATAATAAGAATATGACAACTCTTGATTATCCACATCAAGAATTAGTTTCTGCTGGTACTCAATGCTCACTGGAGGATTCTATTGTCGAAAGACCTCCAACATGTGTTAAGAAGATCATTACTTCACTCATTGATCTATCACAAGCAACTGAGAAAGTGAAGGTACCATCCAAACCATCTTGTACTCATGTTTCTAAATACGTTCCTACAATCAGTGCAGGTTGGAAGAAATGTTCTAAACAAGTATGGATGAGAAAAGGAGAGAAGAAGAAACCTACCACCATGTCTAGGGTGGATGGGAAGAAAATGGAGGAATTTGGTTCCTCAAATAGAGGACAAAAAATTAAGAAGAAGGCCCAACTCCCTTTTACAGAAGATAAAAAGAAGGCAAGGTTTGTGGGTCAATGTTGGTGCTGCAACAGATTTGGGCACTGTGCACTGGATTGTTTTTATAATCCCTTACATGGAAAAGCATAGGGAAAGCCTATATCAAAGGGAAGGTAGCCAGACAAGAAGAATTAACATCTGCAGGTCCATAAGCATCTATTTACAGCAAACAGATTTGGAATTCTTGATAACATCTGTGATGTATGCAACGACAGTGGTCACAAGAATGGTGCATGGCTATGTCAACAGATATCCAGAGTTGATAGGAATAGAAGACCCCAGAAGCTAGCTAAGAAGGAAGAATATTCCTTGGGAAGAAATCAGAAGAATAGTTCAAACACATATTTCCCCAAGAAGATCTCAAGTAGGGAAGCTGAGAAGACCCAGGATTTTAGATCCATGAAATTGAAGGGTCATTCATCCAAAAGAAACACTAAGTGGGATGAAAATCAGATGAACCCATGTGGAAGACCCAAACCAGTTGCAACAGTTCCAAATGACATATTGGACATTCAGCCAGAAGATTTGAAAATAATGAGGAAACTTGAATATGAAAAGGCCAAGGCTGGTGATAAAGGAAAACAAAAACATTCACATGATAAAGACACAGTGCATGAGAGATTGAAAACAAAGAGAAACACATGTGTCAAAGAAGTTCTGTGTGAGAGATGCAAGAAATCTGGTCACATTTTAAAAGGTTTCCTAACCATAATACCAGATCAAGAAGAAGAGGAGTAAGAATGTATCATTCATGATGGCTGTTAAGCAGAACAATACCTTACACAAAGTAGAAGTGAATGTGAAGAAATCCATGCCACACCAACAGATGTCAGAACATATGATCAAATGTGCAGGCATGAAGACTGGATTGATCAAAGGAACTTGGTTGAGAAAAGAACCTCAACCATGCAGCTCTTGTTGTTTAAGCAAGGAGGAACCACCTTATTCCCTTATTAATTTGTGTATTGTATTTGTGCTAATAATTCAGGGAATTGAAGGTGAAGCATGATCTCAGGGGGAGAACCTGAGAAGTAGTGAATGCTGTTAACTCTTGATAGCCAAGCTAAAGAAGTTTCCATCCTTAGTAGATTCTTCAATTGATATTCAATAATTAAGATGATGAATGATCACTCTTGATGAATATGATGAGAAGTGTTTCCCTTGAGGGGGAGAAAAATGAAGAAGCTTCCAAAATAACTATTTCAGTCAATATCAACTCCAGCTGGTATCAAATGTGGTTACTTTGAAAATTTATTGAAGAACATGTCATTGGAGAAGGTATGTCATTTCTCAAACTCTCAACCTTGGTTACTGAGATCATTCTACAAAGGGGGAGTAACTGAATTGATCAGTGACATAAAAAGAATGGAAGTGCCCCAAGGCCACTTATCTTGCTAATTGCACTTGAATGTTTTTGATCTGTTTGCTGATGTGAGTGTAGGAGTTTCTGGTTGATTATTCCTTATCACATTTGATTTTCTTCTACCTGAAATAAAAGTGGTAAACCCTTCATGACAAAATATATGAGTTCTCATCTCATGTTGGTATCATGATTTGTGAATAATGGACAACCTTTTTGACATAATCAAATCCTATTGTTTTGTACATCGGGCATTGCTCAAGTATACTTAGAGTGAAATTATTAATGAAACATTTCTTATGTATGGATTGATACCCTCCCTACCATGCGCTTTGTATTTCTTGTCAATAAGAGGGAGAGAAAGTGAAATGAACGTTTGAAAAGAATAGTTGATTGAAGAGAAGATTCTCATTTTGATATTGACGAATTCATTTCAGAAGATGTATAAGATATTGACAAAAAAATACAAAGGGGGAGATTGTTGGATCCACTTTGTGTATAAGGTTGTATTTGATGTCAATAATTGTCAATGAAGATCAAAATGAATGAGATCATGAAGAACTCCGATGAAGTGGAGGAATGATAATTCAGACGATTGTTGTACTGATGATAAGTTCAAAGAACATGTGTCAAAGGTGACACATTTTTTACAACAATGAAGAATGTGAGGTGTAATCCATCTGAGGATGATTAAAGAAGAATGGGTTTTTTGATGAAGACCATGCAATTCCTCATTATTGCATGAGATCCATGGGATTTGATGAAGACCATGCAATTTCTCATTATTGCATGAGAACCATGGGATTTGATGAAGACCATGGAATTCCTCATTATTCCATGAGAACCATGCAAGAGACTTCTTGAAGAATTGAATCATATGCTTTTCATGAAGTAGATAATGACGGCGGAAGAATAAGACAATGTGCAAGGGATTGGACTTCTGAGATAGTCATGTGGAGATTGAAATTATGAGATGGTCATGCACATCACATTGTATCAGAAGATGATGATTCTGAATCTGTTCCTTCAAAGAATACATATCATGATAGTGGATTTTGTGATGACAGTAGAAGATTTGCTGAAAGATTCAAATCACCGAGAAGAAGTGTTTTTGAGGTGATTGCTCTTGTTGACAAAGCAAACAAGCGACATACAAATTTGTGGAAAAAAGGGATTTCATGATGTCATGTCGAGTTCAAGAGTTATGGTCAATGATCTATGTTTGATTCAAGAATTTCAATAGAGGAATGGATGATCTGGAGGCGGTACAAAAAGAGAAGATACAAGGTGGCGCCGTTTCCCAGTGTTTGCCAAATTTTTGGACCTAAAAATCTACAAATGGAGAAAAGTTTTTTTGGAAAAGGGACTTGTGTGCCTTGTACTTGATGTCTTGGAACTTGTGTGCCATATGTTTTTGAGGATCAGAACATCAATGTATGGCAAAGGGATAATGGTCGCACAAGTTTTGGTGAGGTCGCGCAGGTGACTTGTGCACCGTGAAAGAGACTTGCGCACCAATTCCTTGGAAGCTTGAGAACTTGCGTGCCAATGGTTTTTCAAGATCAGAAGATCAAAATTTGGCACAGGAAAGAGGTTCGCACAATATTGGAAGTTGGTCGTGAAAGTGACTAGCAGGGGAAGAGACTTGCGTGCCGAGACATGCACGTCGATGGTTGACTTGCACACCATTGCGCAGGGTGGTCAAATTGCCTAAAAATATTGGACCGCCCCTCCTCATTTCATACGGAGTTAAACACTATGAAAAATCAAATCTCCCTTCATGCAGGTGTGGAAGTCGCGCAAGTATCATGTGGTCGCGCAGGTGGACTTGCGCGCCATTATCTGAAGCTACGTGCCGGTTGTTGGTTGTGTGCCCAAGGTAGTTTGGGAGAGAAAGGAAGTAAGTCGTGCAGGTTAGAAGTTCAAGAAGGCAGTGTCGCGCAGGTGCTTTGGTGACACTTGCATGCCAGTTTGGACTTCTGTGCCAGAGACTTGAGCGCTGTATTGGGACTTGCGCGCCTGGCTTGGAGAAGTGCGCCAAGTATTGCTGAAGCCCGCCGGTCTGTTTGGAGCTGCACGAAAGCCGAGAGATTACCCGATACATTCAGAGCAAAGTGAGATTGAAGAAGAAAGAAAAATGATACATGCATGATCGCATGCATACATGGTTAACTGACTCTGGTGATTCCAGGTAAGCTGATAATCATTTATTGAGCAATCACATAAGTGATTGTGATTCAGGAAAATGAAGAAAATGGGATCTAGTGCATTCAGACATTGCACTAAAGAAGAAGGATTGAATTGAATAGAGAATCAACTCTGAACCCGGATGCAAGCAAAGTATCATGCTGAACAGGAGACAAAGAACTTCATGTCTATCTATTGAAGAGACCTTCACGTCTATAAATAGAGTGGGACTTCACCAACGACAGTGAGCTAGGGGGAGTCAACGGGAGTGACCCGAGGGACGCAGTGAGCTATCCCTAAACTTGTGTAATGGCAGTGAGCCTGGGACAGAGTGACTGTACCCAAACATTTGTAATCTATAGCTAGTGAAGCAAAGTGTATTTTGGTACGAACGAAAACCTGTCAGCGTATGCTCCTTGGACGTAGCCCTTAGCGGTGAACCATGTAAAAATTGTTGTGTTATCTCTTTGCATGTGAATGTTTAATTGCAGATCATATCCATCTACAGGTTTATGTAGTTACTACCAACGTGGGAACAAGATCCACAACTTTATGAAGAAAAAGCTGACACCCTGATTCACCCCTCCCCTCTTAGGGTGTCCCAGGGTCCTATAATGATGTCTGTGAATCACAATACCCAATATTCAGTACATGGGATGATGAAATGACAATACATGATGACTTTTGACCATGTTAAAAAAACATTACCTATACCTTTAGACTAAAATGGGTACTGACATGTGAGGTTTTACCATTGATCTTTTTAAAAACATGGAACCTAAATCAGAATTTTTTCTAAAGTCTTTGGGAATGTTGGACTAGGATGCTAGGTGGGTAGATTCTTCATAAACAGGCCTCTAGGGGGTCCCTTATGACAAAAAATAAGATCAAAATACAAATGTGGGGAACATGAAGCATGGGAGTGGAGTGATGGAATGTTTGAATGGATGCCAATATTCTTTTAATTAGTCCAATGTGGATTAGAGCACATTGGTGTAGGTACATTGGTCTGAATAAAGATCAAACCCATCTTCCTAGGAGGACCTCTTTGGTGAGGGAATATAATGCCTTGTGTTTTTTACGTTATGTGAATGAGGATGATGAACATGCAGTTTGACGTCCAATGGTGAGGATGATGAATGTAATAGTTTAACATCATGAGATCATGATATGTCCCATAGTTTAACTTCATTTGACTAGGAAGTTGGACATAGATTAAATTCATACTTCCTAGAACCTATACAACAATTTAACATCGTGTCACATGGACCATGGAAATGCATATTCCTTGTACAATTAGTAAACATGAGGGAGATGAACTTGATATGAATGGGGTCCAAAGGAGGCATGCGTAACATATAAGATTCATGAAATAGAGGGGAAAGAGGCATACATAGTATGGAAAGGGGATAATACCAGAGTGAGCCTCTTAGTTTAATGTAATAGTGTCTGTACTATAAAATGGGTGGCTGGTAAGTAAGGACCAACTATTTACCATGTTCAAAACACAAGGACCATTACTATACCAATCAATAAGTGGAGAAGAAATTCAGAGTCAACTATTGAGAAAATTCAAAACACACGGTCTGTTGTTTGTTACCAACAATCCAGTAGGGTGTTGGACTAGGACCAGAGGTGAGCCAAAGGTGGAATTAAATCATCCCTACTAGGGTGTCCATTTGAATGAAAAATATAGATGACACCCAAATAAATAAATACACGAAATGGGGATTGGAGCATACTGAAGGTTGTAATCGAAACCCAAGTCATGAAAGAAATTTGAAGTTGTATTGCAGATCATAATTCTTGACCCAAGAAAATTTTACCCTAAATGGACACACATGGTGTGGCATATTAACAAACTCGACACGAATGAGGACCATGGAGGCCCAACACACATCACACTCATAGAGAGTCACATGAAGTATAATGTCATGATTTATTGAATGTAAAATTCTATTTTAAGGTCATAGTGTTTTGAAAAATAGCTCGACCATGCCAATTCACACCATACAATACTCTAAAGTCCATGTGGGCCATCCTCAATGTAGGAAACAAGGAGTTATATTAGGGATATTCCAACATATGGGAGAACATATGGAATAGAAAAGATGTAAGAATATAATTCCAAGGTTTTGATCATAGGGGTGTCTCATGAATGAGGATACACTACTAACCTTTTTTAAAACATTGAAATCCCTACCTAAACGTACAGAAATGGGGAAAGAAAATAAAAATTGATTGTTGACCATCTTTGAAAACACATGATATTTAATTTGTTACTAGATATCCATTAGGGCGTTGGACCATAATAGTAAGAGAGTGAAAGGTGTCATGATACCATCACCAATAGGGGGTCATCCCTATCAATTCAAAGGATGATATAGACCAAGAATGAGAAAGGTTCAGAGTGTGAAATTGTCAATGTATGTGAGAATGTAAATAAAACCCTAGCTTTGTAGAAAATTTAAGGTCAGATTCCGTGGACTGTGAAAATAAGGTTTAAAGTTGTTTTGCATGGACTATAAAGGAAAATTTCATTCCAAAGTTATATATGTGGTAAATTATAGATAAACCCAGATATTATTGAGGACCAAGGATCCCCTCATACCACATTGATACATTAAGATTTACTACATATAGTTCTTGGTCATAGCACTTGGACTGAGAGTCAAGGCCATGAAGTTGAATATTTGGAGGATCTTATAGTTGGGCCCAATGATAAACTTTTTAGGTGTTACTACATATCCCATAAGGATGTGAATCAATACACACATAGTTCTTCAACACAATGTGGAACATGGATGACACTGGTTGGGGGCGTTCTTATCTAGAGGGGAACTAATGCATCTCATGATTATCATTGGGAATATTTAACTCACTCAAGACAAGATTATTGTTTAGCATCATGCATTGAAGATGGTAACTCTTAGTTTAAGGTCATAAAGTTTGGACCTACTAGAGAAGTCTCACTGAAACAGGTATATGGGGCGTGGTAGAGTAATAAGTCTAATGTGAATGAATACTTAGGAATCCTGATAACACAAAACATATCTCTATTGATCCCTTTTATATTGGACCTATAGACATATGTATTGCTAATATTTAAGGAATACCAAACATGGATGATTCAATGAGTCTTTCATTCCATAATTAAGGCATAAGGGTGGAAAAATAAAGATGAATGGAATTTGTAGATCAGAACACATAATTTTTTTCTAGTCATCCCTACATAACCCATAAGGATGGGAATAATCCCAGACCTAGTTTTGAGATCCCATATAGTTTAATTTCATGTGCTAAGGATGTATGTGTTCCAACATGAAGAACAATGAATGTTATAGCTGTAACATACTATTTATCCATACATCACTACATATTCATTGAGAATAGGAATCAAGAGACACATTGTTCTTGAGGGAGTATCTTTCTATGTAGGTATGTCCTATAGAAAATGAGAAATGGACTTTTTCTCCCTTTCTTATGATTCATTTTTCAGAGTGGTAGGTCTGGGATTGAAAATATAGGAATTAGTACATATCCTGTGTAGAAAGGAATCAATCGATACATAGTTCATGGCAGGTATCATGGTAGATGGCCAAGGCTGAAGGTGATGTCCTCTCAGGAAAGAACACCACGATGCTATGCTATTTTTTTCATGTTTCTAGGAGGATGATTCCATAGAATAATGTAATGTGATAGGACTGGTCTATTCCATTTAACATCATGTGGTAAGGACACTGGTTATTACACCTTTTATCATCATGTGTCTTGGACGATGATTGTAATGTAATTTATCATAATTTGACTATGATGTTGGGGGAGATGTGTTTAAAAAGGTATTTTATGGAACAAAAAGTATAACTAAACATGAATAAGGACCATGGAGGCCCACACCACATCATAAATATCAAGGAAAACCCATTCAAAATTTAAATTCACGATGTTTGGACTCTATTGCCTAGTTTATCATCTAGTTCATGAGATGTTGGCATGTGCCTTTAAATTCCATACATAAATGACCATCAATACTATGTAATTTAATGTTTTTCAACTAGGATAAATGTTTTTATTCATTTTAATATCATGAAACTAGGACTCTGTGGTTCTTGTTTATGTTCATAGAATTCCGACCACTGGTTCTTAGTTTAAAGTCGAAGAGTTTAAACCAATCTAGGTAGTTTAACATTGTATGGTAAGGATGCCGGTGTATTTCATGAAAATTACTTATTGAGAAACTTTTCCTTGGTTGGAGGAGTAATTTTCTCCCCATCCATGGTGAAAAAAGTGTATTCACCATTAGGATAGACCATCTGAATGACATGTGGTCTCTCATTCTTGGGTTCCAACTTTGTTGGATTTCTTCAAGGTATCATTGGTGTTTAAAGAGTCAAAACTATATTGCATTAGGGGAAAGAGCCAAGGTGAACCATCTTGTTGAATGCTCTGGATATCTTATTATGGTGCCTCTCAAGATTGTGTTGGCCCCAGATCATATTCTCATCAGGGGCTTCCAATTTAGAAAGATGGGACTCTGCCTTCATGTATTATGTATTCTGATAATAGAAAGATGTTCGAAGTGATGGAAACTAAATCACAGGGGGTAGGAATGCCTATATTATATACACTAGGGGATATGGAATCACATGGGAGTATTTAAGGTTTGTCATCTGATAATCCCAGAGAGCATTGGGGAAATTTTCTGGCTAACTTTTCTATTTTTTCCCACAATCTTATACAAAATCTTGGAAAGAATTTTTTTGAACAGATTGATCTATCTATTTTATTGTGCGTGATAGCGGGAGTTATGGTTGGACCAGATGCAATACTTGGCATACAACATCTTCAAACTTATCCACTCAAAAGTTAGTTTCATTGTCGGTGAGAACAACACAAGGGAATCAGAATCGATGGATGGTATTGGACTTCATGAATTCAAAAATAGATAGGGCCTTGAAATCCTTGAGAATAATTACTTTTCCCACTTGGAGAATTAATATATTGCTGTAAAATGAACCTATATATGTGATCTTTTTCTAGAGGATAGGGTGATAGAATGTCGAGTCCCCATACTAAAAGGGGTTAATAATAGTTGGTAGTGTAGAGGGCCTCTGGCAATCGATGCACAACGTTGTCACATATTTGAAATCTATGACACCTCAATGATAACTTAATACAATTATTTGTAATGGTAGTAAAAAATAATCCCAGCTTATGATTCTACTGGGAGAGCATCAACCCTACCTAATGAGAACCACAGGACCTAGCATGAAATTCTTGTATAACATAGATGGTATCATCTCCATGAATGAAAAAGTAGATAATTTATTAAGAACCACATTTATAGAAACATTAATCAATGTTTGTACCACTCAAGATGGTGAACATAACTGCATGTGGAAAGATTCTATCTTGTTTGACTTAAATCTAGTGGGAGAATACCATGTTGGAGATACTAGATGAGGGGAGTCATCCAATCAGAGGTTTCTTCAACTGTAGGGGGAAATGGAGGTCCCAATGTGGATTCATTGATGGTCATGTGGTTTACCGAATTTCCATCCTCGTCAATATCTAAAATAAAAAGAGATATTACCCTTCAGGGTGCCACATGAATGAATATGTCATCCTAGTCATGCTCTGGAAGGGATGTAGCCAAGCTGGAGAAGGAATTAGCTCAACCATTCTTTGACTAGGGAACATGAGTCACCTATGGCTGAGAAGGGGACTGGTCCATCAATTGGAGAGTGTGATCAAATAATGGAATGAGTTCTGGTTTCATGATGATGTAATAACCAATTATTTTCTTGATGAATAACTAGAAGTCTCCCTTCACATGAAAGTGGGGAGCATCAATCTTGAGAGCAAGATCGAGAGAAATAATGAGAGAATGATACTCTACCTCATTTTTTGTGAATCCTTATGATAATAGGAATTTTTAAGGTAGGAAAACCTATGCCAGGGTGATGGAGACAATTCTTAGGCCTACTCTATTGAGTTTGGGGTTGCTGATCCTTTTACATGTTGGGATCTCGGAGTCACAATCAAAATGAATCTTCTATCACGGTTCATGCAGATCTACTGAGAGGATGACCTCTCTTGGGAAATCAATATCCAAGTAATACTCTTTTGGGGTTTTATGGGTGGTTAGGAAGTTTGAAAATGCATGAACATTGATGAATTTCTGCAGGATGAACCTAATGTTAAACTATTGGAGAATCACTACCCAACATGCTAAGAATCTTATCAACATTGGATAGTTTAGAATATACTTGAGTGGATCCCATGGGAAACCATCTCTATCTTGTGATGTTGCAGGTAGTGCTGCAACTTCCGCACTATCAAAACCAACACGAGTCAGTTCTTCTTGATATGAGATTATCCATTTTACATGTAGAAGAGCATGTGAATTAATTGTATAAACAAGTATAGGTCCCTTAATTATTCTACAAATTTATAAGGGCACCATGGTGGTCATGTATAGGACTAAAGGCTTCCCTATGATAGGTGGCATCCAAACTGAAGGCTTTAGAATATATTTCTTGATTTATTCAAATGCGATCTTGAACTATTCATCCCATTAGAACAAGAAATTTTTTTTCATGGGCCTGGAGAAGGGATTATTGTTTTTTTCCAGATTTTCAATAAATCAGCATATGTAGGGTAAGTGGACTTGGAGGCCTCAGAGCTCCCAAAGGTTTCTTAGAAGATGAATCTGGCTAATGGACTTGATCTTCTCTAGGTCGATCTCAATGCCTATATATCTAATGACAAGGCCAAGAAACATTACAGAGGTAACCCCGAAGGAACCCTTTAAGTGGTTCATCTCCAGATGCCGATAGTGGAGGAAGACGAACACCTTCACAAGTTCTCTAAGTTCATATTGATTTTAGGGGGATTTGATCTCAAAATCATACATTTAGCATTCAACTAGAATATTGAGGATCAACATGAAGATGAGGGGCATGGAACGTTGATAGGTGGCTCCTGTAATATTTATATCAAAGGTAATTATCTAATATCAGATCATCCCTTGAGGTTCTCTAAAGGCGGTAGACTCTTTATCCTCATGGGCCATAAGGATTCCATTATATCTGTAGTAACCATCCATGAAGGAGAAATCCTAGAATCCTACCATGGCATCGATCAATAACTCTATCACAGGAAGGGTGATGTCATCCTTTAGAGATTGGTGGTTGAGGTCTTAGAAATTTATAAAACAAAAATTGATATGTCTATCCTTCCTCTTAGTAATAATTTTTTCAATCCAATTTGGGTTGTGAACTTCCTTGATGAAGATGGATTTGATGAGCTTATCAACTTTGGCCTTTAACCATGACATTATGAGAGGGGTGCATTTTCTTGGGAGGATACTTGAATACGTGGTGACTTACTGGGAGACTATGATGGTGGATGAAAAAATGAGGGTCTATTATGGAAACATCATCATAGCTCTAGGAAAATACATCTTGGTGTTTCTTTATGAAGTCCACATACTACTACTGTAATTTTGTTGGCAGGGATTCACTGATTATTTTTTTCCTAGAATATGTCTCTGTACTAAGATTCACCTATACCAACTAATAGATTGTGGTGGATAATCTCTCTTAAAATATAGGAGGATTATATTCAATGTATTATTTGTCTTCTGAGGTAAGAGAATCAGTGGGAGGAGAGGATTTATCAAAGCCAACTATTTTTGGGGGAAAACTGGTGCCTTCTTGGGGGGTGGATGTGGAATCCCCACTGTGAAATTATTTCCCTACTAAAATCATAGTGATATAGATTTTTGAGATGATTCTATCAAGACTTCTACTAGATGTTCCATTTTTTTATGTCAATGAAATGTCGGTGGCTCAGTTTGTGTCAATTCAACCCAGATCAGTGGAAAAAGTAGGTCTGATGTAAAACTATAGCCACAGGGTGAACATCTCGATACCTGATAGGGATAGGGTGTTCTATTATTACTCTATCCTATACTACGATGGAGTATGAGGTAATATTATTTATTTCTTTATACTTTTAGTTTCAATGAACTTTCCTTGGGGAAATTGAAAACCTATTTCCCAAGTCCGGCATTGTGTCCTCAAATTGGTGAATCAGGAGAATGAAGGAATCATCCAAGTCTATGCATGGGTTGTCTAAAACTATGGTGCGTTCACACAAATTAGTATTAACTTATTTTTACATGGTCTAGTAATTACTGAAATCCTTATAATAGGCATCAAAAGAGTTGAAGGGAGATGAGTCATCTTGGAGTATGCCTACTTCACCATTGATGGAGTACTTGAGGCACTGATGATAAGAGGAGGGAACTGTTTTATAAAAATGGAAACAAGGCATAACCATCATCACTTTGTATGAAATATCATTTGAGACAAAAATTAATTAAATTTTTTCTAATAAGCCACAAAACTAGGTCTTCATCCGAATTCTACCAGACAATTTCTACTTAGTCCTTTCATAACCTTGAATCTTCATGTCAAAGGGTCTCAGATATGGTTTATTCGATCTTAGCTTATGGAGTGTTTGGTCCAAGATGACATTGATACTGAAACCTAGGTGAACTAGAAAATATATTGCTTCCACAACATTTAACTGTCCAGTTATGTATTGTGGGTATAAGTGCTTCTACATGAGGGAGCCCTCATTTTCATCTAATAATGAGATAATGGTTTGTAATTCTTCTCATTCGACCTCCTCAACATAAAAGGTTTATGAGACCACAAATTCTTTTGAAAACTATAGGGGGATCCTTAAATATTTTTAAATATATTCACAAATATCCTCTAATAGGTGAATGGAATCTTGGATTGAGAGGTTTTTAGAAATTATGGTGAGGTGTTTAAGCACATCATACTTCTATTCTATGCACACATTTTTTTCTATAGGATGATGATATTTGGTAGGATGCACAATGGGTACTACTATATGAACTGATGGGTTATGGATTGTGATGGAGATGTCAAGCTTCTCATTAGATAACCGACCCAAAATAAGCACTAGCTGATTATCAGCCAACTGAAGACTAGCCACAGTTTGATGTGGTTGATCATGATGCAGTCACAGTTGTTCATCCTAGTCATGTAGCACAATCTACGGTGGTAGAAAATCTAAAAAAAACAAACTGGGAATATTTTTCCAACTGATTACTTTAAATAACTTTATCCACAGTCTTGGTAGAATTTATTTCTTATCTTGAGGGACCAACCTGAGTATTTCAACGATTCATGTATCCTCAGTTCCATTGATGGTGTCCTTTACTAGAGACATTCTAAGGAATTTCCTCATACTCTTCATCATTGGGAACCATATAGGGATCCATAAACATGATGTAATTTACAACGGTTTACTCTTGATCATTGGTGGAGGAGTCTTCCTATGTTGGGAAAACTCAAGGGGAAGTTCTAATATTTGGAGGTATGAAACCACCAAGAATACGGTATGACTTCAGTGTTAGCGGGGGACATTTATTTCAATTTAACCATCATCACCTACTATTTTGGAATGTTTAAGGATGAAACATGGATGTATAATCATCAAAAGGATAAGGAAAAACATCTACAGGGGTCTAGGGCCAACCAAAAGAGACACTCATGCCATAGTGGGTGCAAGAGACTACTCTACGTGCCAACTAGTCAACATACTTGTGAGTTCTACTACTGGATACTTTCTTCCATTCATCAGAACCTTCATCTTCATAGTCTTGATCAGTAGAGACGCATGTCACTTGTTCTATGACTGGGCCTAATATGACTACACCATTGTCCACTTTGTCTTGGAGCTCATATTTGAACACATAACATTCCTTGATGGTTTGTCTGAGGATATTATTGTTAGGGAAGTGGTTAGGTAGATCTGTGAGCTTATCCTTATATGACTTTTTTCAATTTCATAGCTCCAATACCCACTATTCTAATAAAATGAAAAAATAATCAGGGACCAGTGCATCCATGAAGGAGTAGGCTCGGTTCCTCCTATCTGGGAGGAGAGCTCTTAGATTTTCGCCCTAATGAGATGTTGTATCCTGACAAGTGGATAGAGGCATATTTTTTCACATAGTTAGTGGTTTTTGATGGGGGTGTCCCTTTTGATTCTTTGCTGGGTGTGTTTAATCATGATGATATTTCACCCGGTGAGGTGGCACTTTCTGAGGCTCTACCGATAACAACTCAAGTGGTCAGGGGGCCTCTACCTATACTCCATAAATAGTCTTAGCCTTGGAAGATCATCTTTCAAGAGTTGGACAAGGAAATTGACAAGCCTTCTTGGATTTCTTCAGGGATTCCGCTACGCACCGAGCCTTATCAAGGAAATTTCAAAATCCACAAGGGATGTTTTGAGTGATGAGGGAAGAGACCATATTACTATTAATGTTCCCCACACACATCTTCAATAGATGATATTGAGTCAGTGTCTTGTCGAGGAAATATGTGAGGTCATTCTATTGGGTGAAAACATCTATGATGTGCTCCCTTGTAAATTTATTTCACTTTATGAGGTCATCGATACTGGTCTTTTGGTGTTGGAGTTGAACTGATAAAGAAAATTCATACATAGATCTTCCCAACAAGAAATGGACACAACATGTAAATGGATGTGCTCAACAGATACAGACCCTTCTAATGTATCTAAAAAACACTAGATCTTGGATGCTTCTTGCTACTCCAGAGTTCCCAACATGGGTCTACATCTTGAGATGAAGCAGGACGGATGTTTCATCGGGTTTCCCATCCTAATAATGGGTGAGAAGGTAGGATTACCAAAATTCAGGGGTTCTGGCATATCATCCACCCATTCCGAATATGGCTTTACATTAGGTAGGATTTCCTCCTATTTTTTCATGATAGATTTGAGACAAGTAGTGAGAGAAGCTATAAAATTGTTATAGTAGGTATTCCATTCATGGTGAGTGTTATCGACCACCAATTCATTGAGAATATTATCAACATGATAGGTAGGATCATTCACCCATGGGGTGACTTGTGGAGCGACCTGTAGAGATTCTGGTGAGGTGTCTTAATCAAGATCTAAAAGATTATTATCACACTACTCAGGTGGATTTGGTGATGCATACATTGGTCGCATGACATAATCCCTATTTACCACCCTCTCATGATGCATGAGATTAACGAGATCAATGGGGGTTGTTGGCTGAGAATGATTTATGGGGGTCCATAATTCCCTAGTGAAAAAGGAACATGATATTTCCGAGTATTACCACATTTGAGATGCCGCAATGTAAGGTGTTTTTCATGCATCTTTTCAATGATCATCATTTTTCATATGATCTTCTAGAGAAAGGTATCCATAATGCAGTTAACCTTTGTCTTCTACACAACATTAGATGGATCTGAAGGATTAGAAGTCCCGATATATCCTTTACCCTTATTGGTGTCTTGACTAGTTGGATGTGATGAAAAGGGTTCTACAAGGGTAAATTTCTTTCTATGATGGTGAGTGTGAATTTCCATATGAGAGTCCACCAGATACTACACTAACCGAGGGGTAGGTTCTCTCTGTATGATCCCACACCAGCATCCCTGTATCCCTTTATCTTAGGGAAAACCATTTTTACCATGACACTTCCGATATACATATCCACGATGTCACTATATAGGTTCAACTATCACAGTATGGAAGTAAAATGGAGAGCCGCGTACTACCCCATCCCCAAATCTGCACATGTATGGATGCCTCTTTAATAATCTTTCAGAGAACTGTGAAGACCTAGAATAATCAATGTTGAAGGGTCTTGTGGTATCTACATGATGCTGGGTGCTGGGCTACTGGGAGTTCAGTCAATGCAACCATGATACACTTCTAGTCGATTTCATCTAAATTCTCTTGGCTCTTTGGGTAGTTAACCTGATTTTTGTAGAAGTGAAAACACTTCGCCAAGATGGTTCGTCAAAATCATGTAACTTATTCTCGGGTGAGAAAATTTGGGACGTTGATGTATGGGGTTTCAATCTTCCAGAACATCTCTTACAACAGATCTATGATGAGGGTGTCCCATAATTTTTTTCACTTATAAGAGGGATCCAAGTCTTCGTTGTACTAAGATTCAGACAGTTCTTGATATGAAAATGATGATGGAACCTATGTGTACTGGTTTAGTGGTGATCTTCTTAGAAGAGAAGATGTTTCATAGGATGATTGATCACCATACGATGTGTAATCCTTCAGAGGTGGTACTGGCCGCATTATCATGTCCATTAGGACTTAGTATCTACCATTTCCTCATGGGTGAGGGTGGCGGTAGTTGATTGTGAGTCTAGAAGGTGCCTGTCTTCTACAAAATTCTAGAACAACTCTCTATGATATCGATTAGAGGTAGAGAATAAATATGGTGATGATAGGTACAACAACACTACAAGGCCCTAGAAGGATTCCATATCATCCTCCTCCTACATGTACCTATGAAGGGATAAAAGGATTTTGTGGATCATGACTTCTAGGATGACGAAATCTCTTGTTGATCTCCCTACCAAGACCCTTATATAGAGGACTAAAGCGAATGATTCCCCATGTAATATAATTTGGCTCCATAATCTAAGAAAAAATTGGAATTGAAAATTACATGGTACTTACCAGGGTTCTCCCTTTGGCGGTGATGATTCTCCCTTCTACCCTGGGACACAGATTTAGGGTAGGGAAGTGTTTCTGAGTTAGGAAGAAATTAATGATGGTTGGAGATGGATTAAAGAATATATACTATTGAGACTAATGAGATATGGTGAGGAAATACATATTGGTTATATTCAAAATAGGTATGACCTATGTTTAGACTACTATGAGAGTGGGGAGGACCACCACTCTTGGTGTTGATGTAGTGGGGAGGAACTCTTCTTTGGTCAGTGGAAACAATGGGAGGACCTCTAAATTGGCTATGAGAGTGGAGATGACCTTCGCTTGGGTGAGTTGAGGTGTGAGGAGGTCCTTCAAATAGATCAAATTGAACATGGGGAGGACCTCAGTGGTGGGAAATAAGAGTACGGGGAGGACATCCATACTGGAGTCTAGACACATGAGGAGGGGTTCTATGGTGGTGAGCGCCAGAGCATGGATGAACTCCACTGAAGCTGATGGAAACCCAGGGAGGACATCCATGTTGGCTATTGAAGGAGTGGGGAGGGCCTCTTCTCTGGAAAGATTTTTCATGGGGAAGACCTCTGTGTTGGATGATAATGATAGTATGAGGAGGAACTTTGTACTATTCATTGATGAGTAAGGAGGAAATCTGATTGGATTGATACTAGAGAAGGGAGGGTCATCACATGAGCTAGGGATGGAATGAGGAGGACCTTTGTGTTGATGGTATGTGAAACTAGTAGAGAATCTGTATTAGGAACCATAGGAACAAGGAGGACCTCAATGATGGATGTCGACAAGGTGGGGTTGACCACCTATTGGGCTGATGCTGACAATATGGGTAGGACAACCATATTGAGCATAAGAGTGGAGAATCCATACAATCTAGATATAGATATTATAGGTAGGGCCTCCGTATTTAATCTCATCATCACAGGTTGGCCCTTGACGGATGATAGTTTCCCCAGTGAATAAAAGAGTCAACCCAGCCTTCCTGTGGGGTGACAGAGGTCTCAATTATGTCTGGGCACTAATGTGTCCATGCTCTATAGTGGAAAGGATCTCATGGAATCAACTATTGGTGGAATGGTCCACTAGATTGGTGGAAGATGATGTCCCATTATGGGCATTATCCTAATATTCCACCATACATTAGTGTCCATTCATCTGGACTAGGGTCGGTGGATCATGGGTATAGACCACCTGTTCTTCGGCCCGAGGGACTGATTGTTGGTGGTGTTGAAGAGGACTGGTGAGATCCCTCCATAGAGATTCCCATATAGATGTCATATATGATATGAATATAATATCCCATACCTCTTATGTATATTGGAGAGATTCATATGAATTCTCCAAGAGAGGCTCCCAAAGTGGTTGGTTGTTTGGGTGGGGATCAGTGGCTCTCTGTGTGGCCCTTGGGGGTAGTGATGTCAGCGAGGTGAAAAATCCTCTAGGTCTGGGATGCCCATGACCATGGTAGTAATGACAGGCTCCTTCTCATACCATCATACAAGGTTGTCCATTAACATCCTATGAATGATTTTTTAGGGTGATATGGGGTACGGGTTCGAGGTATTCATAGTCACAGCTAATGTTGTGGCAGATGTGGAGTCATGCATGATTTCCATGTCAAAATTTCTCTTAACCATGAATCTATGGGCTAGATGCAATTAGTTCCATGTAGCTCAGGTACTACAAATTGGTATTATTAAAATGTAAATATGGATAAAAAGAATGAAATATCAAATTCCCTAATATCTTAAAATCTGTCATGGTTGGAGAGAGAGATACATGTTGATGATGTCACAGACCGAAATGCCCAATGATTAACTATCCCAACATCTAGTGAGTTTCACACTAGGACCACTATTTTTTAGTGGTCCCCAGCACTAGATATTTGGATTTGGGGACATGATCATCTATGTATGTTTCAAATGACACTAGTCTTTATGTTGAGAAGAAGAGTTTCATATCGGGTTCAATATTTCTGTTTCTGATGCTTCTGTCGGAGCTCCCCACCTCACATGTTATTATTCATTTCCATGCATTGTTTCCCCAAAAAACTTTTTTCCAAAGGTTAGTGGATTTCTTCAATTTAAATGGGGATTTATTATCCTTGATCAAAACAGGATGATTGGATTCCAGTTTCTCCTTCTGTGGATTCCTCCTTGGAATTTATCACATAGTATGGGTATCTCTCATAGATTTAAGTTGTGTTCTTGGAGTTGATTCCTGGTTCCATATTATTTTGTATATCGGTTAATTATAAAGATTCCCTCTAGACATTACAAGGGGTATTGGTAGGGAAGAGACCTTTGGTTAGGGGAGCATTCATTTTGTCAATTTTTGCCATGTCAGAATAATGGAAGATTGGTCACCTATATCCTTCCTTATTAGAGAGATTCTCGAAGGCATGGAACCTGAGAAATACATTGGAAATCATGATTTATATGTTTCTAAAGGAACATATTTTTTTGGTTTTCCATAGGAAACCCATATCTAACAAAAGTTAATAGTTAGGTAGGTTGGGAGTTTAAAATATTACGGAGACAATAAGAGATTGACCAGAATTCCCCACGGAGGTGGATCAGATGGGTAACTCCCTATAAAGGAATACATGAACGGTTTACCAAATGGAAGGGTAAAATGACTGTAGATATAGACCTAGGAGGTGTGTCCCATAAAGGTAGGGTTTCACACTGTGATGGGGTACATCCCTATGAGAGAGGCAGAAAGGTTTACAATTTTTTGGAATTGAACCGTAGAGAAGCATCCTGCATAACCAATTAAAAAGATAGGGATCAAAACCCACATAGTTTAATGTATATAGTGGGGCTTACACATGGGATCTTCTCATTGAAATATTATTATTATTGGTTGGATGGTGCATATTTTTTGGGGTCTACGTAGGGGAGCTACTTGAGTGCTTCTAGGAGGATCAATGATGTTGATCAAGCTTATGCATGGGAACAACCCAAATGCATGGCATGATCTCACTGGGATATAGTTCCCTAGGTAATCAAGATGGATATGGATGATGTTTTGGGAAATATATTTTTTGTGAAAGGTGTTGGGCATAAAACATAGAAAGGCTTCTTACTTATCCCAAGTAATTGGGAATAAATGATCACATATTTCAGGAAAGTGGATGTTGGGGGAACATAATAAGGTGACCCATGTAAATAGAGAATATGGTTGGGGATTAAACCTATGAGACTTGTAGATGAGAGGGGAATGATGGTGAAAATGGCTTACACAAAGAGGGTTTACTATTGTAAATGATAGGGATTATGCATGAGAGTGGCCCAAATGGATGGAGATAATGTAACAGTTCTTGCTAGCTTCTAAGACCACATGAGTCATACTCAGTGTGAGATACAAGAGGATGTAATAGAGCTAACTATCATTTCATGAAATATGCATTGATGAGGGATGATGTGTGTCTTATGAATGAGATATTATGGATTATTATATCATTCTATGTGACAAGGATCGAATTAAATTCAAGGAATATCATGCTCCATGTCAGAAATACACATAGAAAACAGTAAAAGGTGTGCTGAGGATTATTCTTGAAGACTTCTCATGGAAAACATGAAGAAAATTCCCCAAGGGTTAGGGATGACATATTGATAGTATGAGAAGGCATTGGTCCCTAGTGATGACCCCCTCTCTATACCTATGCAAAGGATTTCACTCCATGCGAGAAGTATCTCTCTCAGTGTGACACATACACAGTGAAATCATGGTCTTTCCACTAGGGTTGGATCACAATTTAATGTCATATGTTGAGGAATTTAGTGCATGGAATTTTTATGTCATGTGTCTCAATGTGGGGGACTCACTCCTCACCCCTTGGACATGTATAACCATTTCTCATTAACCCTTGTGGAAGGGAAGGTGACATTATTTCCAGAGGGTGAGGGTGTGGATGATTGGTCGATTGGGAGGTCTAAATTATCATAACTATGTTGAAATGAAAAATCAATTAGAGTAAATGTGATGAAAATTAATAAGTAAGGTAAAGAAATAGGGAAAAACTTCCTAGGGACCAAGAAATAACTATACGATATCCTAGAGGGCTATAAGAAAGAGGGTATTGTGATGTATGGGGCCTCACTAAGGGGTGATTTTCAAAGCATGGGTCCTTCAAGGACGAAAAGGGTGTCATGAAAGAAATAGATTTATTAATCATGGTTACATTGCCTTATCATGAATCTAGGATATGGAAAAGGATTTCCTCGTGAATGTTGAATTGACTACGAAACTTCAATTTCCCATGAGGGCCTTCTTCCCCCATGAATGGCATATTCCATTGTGAAAGGAATCCCAAACTTAGTTGGGGGGTTATTTAGGAACAAAGGAAAGGGGTTTTAGAATTATTTAGTACATTATATGATCTATTTTATTTTTGGGTTTGCGGTTTATAGGAAATCCACAAATTGGGAGACCAGAAGTCAAAATCTTAGGGATGTCGTGCCTTTTGAGGTGGAATGAGTCATATATTTATAGGCAACTTGAGTCTCGATGCTCGGTGACACCCAGAGAAGAAAAGATGGTATTTTTGAAATTATGTAGCTCCATCAGACTCACGAATCCATCCATTAAATATGTTGGTGATATCATGGAGTACAACATAATTGTGGGAGTTCTATCTTGACCTCACACATTCGTGAGGGTGAGGGATCTTTATTAAGGACATTCATGAAGTAGACCCTTTGGATGATTTTGGCATTGTTTGATCTTTGATTCCATCCTAAAAGGCCATAACCCTACTCATCATATCCCCATACATGTATTTCAGTGCCAAAACGATATTAAAAATGGATTTGGGAAGGGAATTTCTAAACTATTGGGATCAAATGGTTTGAGGAAGAGAGGACAGGAGGTGACTTTTTTATATGTGAGGGGAGGGGCAGTATTGGAATTACAAAAACTATTAAATTAATATAATTTATTTTTCATGAATAAATTTACATTTTTTGATATATTTTAAATATAGTAATGTTATAATTCAAAATTATCTGCTATAATTAAATTTTGGATGAGTTTAGTTTAATTGTTTTTCCATTATCAATTTGTTTTAACCCCCACATTTACCCTTTTGATGATTACTACAAAATCAAAAAAAAATTACACTTTAGGGGAAAAGAAAGTTACTATAAAAGGATAATTCTCACATAAATGGAATATGTTAGATACTTTCAATAATATCCTATTCACCAGTCCTATTATATAAATTTAAAAAAATTCACGTCATTTAATAAAATATTGTTTGTTATAAAATATCCTCAATGTCTTTTTTGGAACTATTAAATTATTTTGACTTCAAATTCATCTAGATAACAATAAATTTGGAATATATACATTTAATATATCCTAAAAATGTAATATATATCAGTAAATTTTTTTGGACACTATAAATCATCTGAATAATATTATTCTTAGAGTTTTAAAAAACATTTCCTTGTTTTGTCTACTACTGTCGCAAGCATTGTGCCATCGTTACGTGTGAATTTAAGGTAATTATTGTATCAATAAATATTAAAATAAAACATAATCATAAAATTAATTAATTGAGTTAAATATAATGTTTTTTATTCATTCTATATTTATATTTACTCAGATCTATGTCATGAAAACATAGTTAATATTTCATTTATACTATTCTGGCCTTGTGTTGTCATTGCATAAGAATTTGGACCATTCACCTGTTATATATCTCAAAAATGCATATATATCCATAAAAATAATCAATAATAATTAATATATATTTACCAGGTCTAAAAAATAATTATTCTTTTTAAAATATTTTCATTAGGATGCCAAATTTTACATTTCTTGTGTTGTGCATGCCCTGCTTCAGCATTGAAATTTGTTTTCATATTTATAATGAAATAAATTACAATTTATTTGTTTTGAATTATTTTTTCATCATATATTTTTTAATATTATCATACATGATTCATTAGATAATTTTAAAAAAAATATATTATATTTATGTTTAGGCATTATCATAAAAGAAACTAGATTTCATAAAAACAATATTTTTGTTCTATTTACTAAAAAGTGAATATTTTCCAAAAAATACCAAAATTTCACCATATGATTATTTTGATGTAATGATTATATAATTTATAAAAGTGTAAGAGATTAATTATAATTTTTGATAAAAAATAAAATTAAAATGATTTATAATAAAAATATATTTTAATATAATAAAATAACTGCTAAAATATGAGTACTCATTTCCTAAGAATTAATCAATAAATTTTTCTTTATTAGGACACTTATATTTAATTCATAATATAGTTAATCCTATTAATACCTTCAAATTCAATTATTTGTTTATAACTATAACATTTAAATAATATTAAATCATAGTTTGTTTAAGATCAGTGTTGTACGTTTTGTATGTTATCAAACATAATGTTCTTTTAAAATATTGAGTTGTTAAATTATCCTCCATTTAATAAATTTCAAACTCAAGATTTGATCATGATCTGATTAATCAAAGGTTTGACATTTTAAAAAAACTTTTTCGAAAACTCACACCACGAAAATGTTTACTAATGATTTCTGTTGAAAAGATTCTATGGGAAATATGAAGGCCATATATAATAATAAACAAATGGATTTTTAAATATGAGAAAAGTTTTGGGAGGTGAATATATATAAATGGTTGAATAATGTAATTTCCAAATGATGATGGATTGTCATAGAGAAAATTAATCACAAGAAAATGAATGATCATTGTAGAGTTAGTTAAAAAAATATTCATAAGTCAAAGACGTGTAAAAAATTATCGATTTATCGGAAATGATTGTAATAGATTAAATTTTATATTTTGATATAAATTTTATATAATATAGGAATTCCATTACTATTTAAAAAAATAAAATTATTAAATATACTTACTTTATTTTCTTTTTGTCCATAAACCCAATATATCCTTGTTTACATGTTTCAATCATTTTCCCTTTAGATCACATCTCTTACACTAAGAATGTAATATTCAAAAATGTAATTTTCATTATTGAAGCTCTAAAATAATATTCTAATGGATCATAAGATCCCCAAATTGATACTAATTTATTCAATCTATATTTAGTCATTAAACAAATCCAAAATTGTTAGTTAAGGGTTAGATAAT
Source organism: Viscum album (assembly GCA_963277665.1). Taxonomy (NCBI): domain Eukaryota; kingdom Viridiplantae; phylum Streptophyta; class Magnoliopsida; order Santalales; family Viscaceae; genus Viscum; species Viscum album. The sequence continues at coordinate 1,805,105,735 of OY728146.1, forward strand.
ATCAAAAACAAATAAACATTCCTATGAAGAAATAATACATTAATCCCCAAAAATTCAATAATAACACAAAAGGTTAAACATATATAATTCCATAAAAAACATTAACCTATATCTCAATTGACCTAAAACCCCTCAACATTAATGAATATTCAAATCCAAAAATTTTGTCTTATGCGTTTCTGATTACATCACCAAAAATTTAATAGAACTGTTAAGAAATAATCATTCTCATTAAAACTAAGGATTAAATATACCTAAAAATAATAAAACATATCCAAAAATATTCATAATCAACTAAAATTACCAAAAAATAAAAACAATTTGATCCAATAATATTCCTCACATACAAAAAATGAATATACCATGATCATATATTCTTTAAAAATATGAAAATATTATCTCTAAAATAACCCTGCTACAACAAAATTTTATATTCTTCGCATAATCAACAAAATCATTATGAGTCAAGTAATTAATGTAAAAAAATTCATACTAACTAAGACATCACGTAGGCTAGTGGTATGTGTTTCACACTTATCGCCCCATCTGTTGTTGGTTCAATCCCTACTGCCTTGCCTGAAGTGATGAGTTGTCTCCCGACCGACGAATTATACTATTTTTAAAATAATATTAGTATCAATATAGTATAAATTGAAAAACAATTATTCTATTCATATTCCTAATTCAACTTAATCCTATAACATTACAAAAAAATATATGATGAACATCCTAAAAAATATTATTAATCATTAAATAAAATTTTAACATCTATATTTTTCTTTAAAACTTATTTTTTTATCAGAAAATATGATATTCATAATTTAAAATTAATATCTTTACATGAAGAAAATATTTACCCAAAGGTTTATTTATACCTCAATCATATTATGTTAAATAAATTCCTCAATAAATTATCACTTTTTTCACTAAAACAGTTTCAAAGTTATCAATTCCGTCTAACATATTTTTCCAAATTTTGAAAACAAAACTTATTATAGAATAATCCTTATTCATTTCATGATTCTTATAAAATTTGTAATATATCAAAATATCATTGATAAAATACCACTAAATAATAATTCTAAATACATGATACACAAATACATTATTCACTGAACTTCCTTTTTTAAACATTAACCACGGTTTTTCATATTTATCCTTAAAAATAAATACCTATAAACCATGGATATGAATTATATAATTTTTATCCATCAATATCAAATGAATACTATTTTTTACATTAAGGATAATAAAATATTTATTACTTTAATCCAATATAAAAATATTTTCTTGATAGTACCTTTATCATTTGTTAGGATGCCCAATATCCAAAAAATAAATTGGAATTTAGTTTTCGGTATTTCCATTTTCTAAAGTGATAAAATAGTTTAGATTCTGAAATCAAATAAAAAAGATACCATGACCAATAAAATAATTGGTGAAATGAATCCGTATTTTATAATTCAAATAGTTTCATACAGGTTATTTTAATAGTCAAAAAGATATAAAAATTATTTGAAGAATATTTTGAAATAATATTAAGGATAAAATCATCTAAAAATGATAATAAGGTTTTTCACTATCAATTTATTTCCATCTTCATAAAAAATACTTAATCTATGGAAAAAAATCATTTAAACATGAAATTAATTATTAAAAGTAAAATAATCAATAATGTTAATTAAAATACAGTATAAATTTTATAATAATTTGATCCTTCAAGTTCATTATATCTCATTTGATTTATGTTTTTATCCAATACCCTAAATTAAAATAACTCTCCTTAGAATAATAACTGTAATTTTTTATAACATACTAAAAATTTTGGTTATAAAGGAATTTTTTATCATGATTAAAAGAAATAATAACCTCTAAATTTAACTGAACCCTTCCTCTGATACCAAATATAGAGAACCAACTATAAAACATTACATAATCTTGAGTTTTAAATCAAGAATTCATTTTATTTAATTCTAAATGATCTTTTCAGGTTTAGAGTTGTAAAATCCAACCTAACTCATTGGATTGAGAAGAGACTGAGTGATACTAAACTTAGATGACATCCACAAGACACTAAAGGCCATTAATAATTACCAAGGGATTATAAGAAAAATGTGGGATTCTTTTCCCTTTTGAAAAAAAATATCCTAACATTGTTGAACAATAGACATCTAGTCATCATATATAATACATGAATTAAAATAATACATCCCAAATAAATAAATCTACAACACTGATAATTAGAGTGATAATATAAAATGGTGAATCAATGGAAAAAAATTACGATAAAATTACTCAAATACATCAAAAGAAACTATTCTATGTACCACCAAAATAAGCTCCAAGCTCCAAAACCACCTGACATGCCCAACGTATCAAGATGCCTCACTCAAGAAGTATGATACATTTCTAATTATTATTTCTTAGTATTTGAAACCTGAAAACACACTATAGTTCTAATTTTGGGGGTGTTTTTAAACTTAGTAGGAATTCCCCATAGACTTCTCAACACACTCCACTTGGACAAGAACCATTTAACACATTTTATAAAAAACAAGTGAAACTTTTTACAAAATTTACATAATCCACAAGAGAAAACCATGATAGAAAACTATAAAAAAGTTAAATTCCATTAATTATTATTTATAATTTCTCTTTTTATGTTAACACATACAAACAATTCGATCCCCACACACACAATCATAAAATAAAGCCTGATGTTACCATTAATGGTGGTACTCCATGAATATAATTTTTTTAGCCTTGATAGAGGAACTTATGACCTTATATGTCCCATTGAACATATGGAAACCTAGATATTCCAACTTTTTTATCAAAATATTTCACATAAACTAATTCTATCTTTAAAAATATTTCATAAAACACATTGTAAGCATCAAAATAAAATTATACTTTTTAAACTGTCCCTTTTAAATTATAAGACACAAGAATTTTCAAAAATCCATGAAATTTAATTTTTTTACAACGAAAACCCAATTAGGGTTTCCTTCATGAAATTAAACACCATTTATAAATAAAATTCATGAAAACAATTATAAAAAACTAAGCCTTTATGTTCTAGAATAGTGGATATGAGTGAAAATCCACCTACCTCCCAAAAGATAGTGAAAATGAAAAATGAAACATATAACATATAGATCTTAGTTCACAACACATTCTCATCACTAGAGTTAAAAATATCTCATGAGGACTCAAGTTAAAAAAACATAGATATTTAAATAATGTACAAGATCTATGGTTTTTAGATAGAAGAGAAAAATGGATCTAAGAAGAAAAAGGAAGATTGAGATCAAGGACTTATGAATGATTCTGGATGTCCATTACCCATTGATTTGTCCAAAATTTTCTTCTAGAATGAATGGAACCACCTCCCAAGTATAGGTAGGGAGTGGAGTTCAAGACCCTAAAATATTATGGGACTAATGAGGCTTTTGAGACTTAATCAATATTAAAATAAAAAAATTCATGGAATTAACTGTACACAGATTGGTTTTTCAAAAAATGCACCAATAGAGAATGTGATACTTGAAAATATATAGAGAGATTATTAGTTTGAAGAAATTGTATAGAAATCTGTAGGCTAATTGTGTGGTGTTACTGGCTCAATTCCAACACCCCCATGGTTGGATTTCATGGTTAGACAAACCATGTGTTGACTATGCTTCCCCCTCTATCACCTATCATATGATTTACCCTAATAAATCACATGGTTTGGAAAAACAATGAACCAAATATGAACCCACCATGTGAATCCCATCCTTCCTTACATGATTTTCTAGAGATGGTGAATTATTTCAACTAACCATGCTCAAAATGTGCACCTTCAGAAACACTTCGAAAACACTACAAAACACGCCCAAAACTCCCAAAAAAATAACCCAAACATTTAATAATAAAAAAAATATATTAAACAAGGGTAATGTACCTAGAATCAAGAGAGTAACATTCTACCAACCATTGGTATTTCCATACACAGAATGTGAATGACCGATGTTTTTATTTAAGAGATTTAGACACTACTCCAACATTCATTTTTCTTGTTCCTATGCTCTTCTTGGATTTTTCATTGTTTCCTTGAAATTATAATAAATTGATGATATTACCCAACCAGATATTCCCATTCTTATCCCCAATTTTTATAATAAATTGAATCAATGTAGCATCCTATTTATGATCAACATGGTCTCATTAAATCACATTGTTAGGATAAAGATAGAACTTATTTTACTAAGATACATGAAACAAATTATGAACCAAACTAAACATTGGTGGTAAAGACATCCGATATGTCAAATCAATGAATTTTTCATGTATCTCATTGGTGTAATGTACAAAGGACAACACATTACGTGTTTATCAAAATAGTGATGCCCAAAACATGGATGAATTCTAAAGAAAACATGATCATCCACCTCGAAAGATAAAAATAATTGGAAATGAACCACATATAATTTATGGAGACCCTAATACATTTATTACCTCTTTATAATAATTTTAACTTTCTCTATTTTTTATTATATAATATAGTTTTGATAACTAAAGTCTGGCATGATTCTACCCAGAATAGTTGGGAGTGATAAGGATGAATATACCACTTTATGAAAATATCCATATATATCAAGGCCTGATGACTGTTATTATATGAGAAATACACTAATGGTATATGAGCCCCCATGAGCCTCAAAAATAAATTCAATAATCTCAATGAATAACTTATAATGTTTTGATCATCCATTTGGATTGTGAATCCCTTTTAGGATGACATGCTATGCTCATGGTCAATTGAATTTGAAGGAATTGCTATAAGGATGTCCAAAACTAAGATGTAAACCTAGGGTCTTGATCAGTCATGATTGAAACTAGATCACCATATATCTTTACCACTTCTTAAATCTAGATTTTTGGAAAATATTATAGTGTATTGGATTCACAAATAGAGATGAATTTATCACAATTTATGATACGATCCGAAATCACTCATAGAGGAGTGTGTTTTCAAACCATTCTTGGAGAAACTGTCACTAAATACATAGATATTTTCTCCCATTTCCACATAGTAATTAGAAAATAATTCAATATACCTAATAATAATTTATCTTCTTCATTGAATTTATAACGTGTTAGGAATCTCAAGAAAACAACAACCTCCATACTCTTCATGTTGTCCCATCAAAACTATGATGTTAGTGTTTTATACATATTCATAGATGGATATAGGGATATAATTTTTTTCAGTTGTTCTAGGTAGAAAAAAACAATTCTAATAGGTTGGTGGAACCACAATATGATCTCTAAACCGTATCACATATCTCTGATCTAGCTTCCACCCTTCAATAGTCTCCCCACAATTGAGTTTTGACCACAAGGTAACACATTCATGATCAAATTCATGATAATTTATAACATGATCAACCAAACTAGGAATAAGAGATACTAGTATTAAAACAACAAAATCACTTTTCTCCACACAATCCAGATGCATGTCAGCTATAACTGACATTAAATTTCATGGATTCAATGCTTCTTAGTAAAACTGATTATACGAGTTCCTTATCAAATCATCTAATACAAAATTTCCTTTTCCAAATTATACATCCTGTCAATGAATATTTTTATAGGTATTCCATCCATCAATGTTACCTTAGGTTCAAATACCTTTTTTATAAAATGTTTTTTAACCTATTATGATCCCTGAACATTGTAAATTACTCACAAAAAATTTAATGATGCCATGTATTTAAATAAATAACTAATGAAACTAATTCAAATTATTTTGTTAGGTAGTTTTTCTCATGAACCCATAATTATCATGAGGCATTAATAACAACATGATATCCCTACATGAGGAAAAACCCAACCCGTATCATGATACATCACAATAGAAAAAATAACTCTATATATATTCAATAAATATAAAGATAAGTGATGATTTAAGCCAAACCATAAGCTCTTATAAAATTTTATATTAGTTTTCATCCCACTGGAAAGGAACACCTTTCCTTGTTAGTGTTATCATTGGTAAGTAAAGATGTGAAAAAGCATGAACAGAGAATTGATATTATACTTATAATCCAAGAATACAACATATCTCTAAAAACTCTATTTAATGGTTTCGAAGAGATAAAAAATTATATCTTTTAAGGACCTATATAAAATCCTATTTCAAAAATGATATTATAAAGGAAATATATTTCTTTTATAATTAAGTCACACTTTGAAATATTAGCATAAAGGTGTTGTTCTGGTATGATGCCAAAAACTAGCACCAAGTATTACTCATGATAGTCCTTAGTACTAGAAACCACCCAAATATCATTGATTAACAAAACTACAAAGGAAACCTAATATGTAAGAGAATTATTATTAATAAATTAATTAAATACCCCTCAGTGCATTTTTTAAACAAATGGTAAAAACCTTGTACTCATATTGGCCACAACAACTTTAGAAATATGCCGTTGAAATAACATCCTTCCGAACTCATATTTTTTAATAACTCGATCATATGTAAATTTTAGATAACTACTGAGCTCCTATCATTTGAAAAAAATGATCATTAATTCATGGAAGAGGATAAAAATTCATTATCATAACTTTGTGTAGCTTATGAAAATCCACAAAAATAACAAGAGTTCCGTCTTCTATCTTTACAAAAAGGAATGATGCTTCGCACTAGGATATTCCCAGTTAATGAAAAACTTTTATTTTTAATTCTTACAATTGGTATTTCAATTATATCAGCTTTTTCCTCCATTATATAAGGTTTACATGAAATAAGACTATTCCATGGGAGGAGATCAATCATAAACTCCACTTCTCTTTTGTAGGGAAACCTACAATGTAACCACTACCAAATGATAAGAGATATTCCCAATCACCAATACCAAATGACATAATCTACAAGTATTCAAATCCCAATAACCTTTAAACATATTCTTAATGTAATAAAAATATGTGAAAATGAATTTATGGACTAAAGAATCACTGCGATACTTGAATTATTTCAACTAATATATTTCTAGCACCAGGTCATAGATATCCATCCCAAGAAAAAATAAATCTCAAATGAATTCATCCCCATCAATTGTTATTGAACATACAACATAATCAAAGGTTGAAGACTCTTATTTTCCAAGAGGTGTTTGATGTTTCAAAATATAAGGAATCATATCAAGATGTAAAGCGATACAATCATTCATATGAGAATAAATAAAGTAGTGGGATAAACCCATATCCAAAAAATCATTCCTAAGGCAAGAATGAAAAATAATCACAACCCACGCCATAAAAGATCTATCTTGATTATATATGATCATCTACTCAACACTATAAAGGTTCATAGTAGATCCTTCATATTCCTTTGTTCCTTATAAAGGGTGTATAAACAGAGGATTTTTGGTGTTCCTAGAATCACCTTGAATTTATTGGTTATAGGGTTGAGGATTATTTTTAGTGAGATTCTCTCATCGAATCATATAATGTTTGATAAATATACGATTCATCACTTTTACCAAACTTTAGAGGACTATGAAAATAGAATTCAATGTGTCATCTATGGTTATAATCGTGACATTATCTAGGTGGGGAAATACAATCAGGATTTTTATTGGAATTATTCTTATTTTGTAAATATACATGATTTATATTCTCTCATGGAGAGAAGATAACTGATCTCGGGGTCTAATATGAGATTCCCTACCACCTCGGATGTAGGTGCCCCTATTATTATTATTAATTCCTATGTTACCACCTATTCATATGGTGATCAACATAGTCCCCCCAAATTAGATTTATTGAAATATCTATTTAATCCAACATCTCTCTATTTACCATCTGTGTATAGTATATAATATGGAGAATAACTTTATTAGAGTGAATGTCGGGTCGTATACCTTACCCAAAGATTCAGTACATCAATGAATTCCTAGAAGAAACCTCCTGTAAAATGTTTAAACAATTCATAAAATTAGAAAGATTTTCTATAAAAGATATATTTTCTTCTTTTTAGATAATGAAATTACCTGTTATTGCAATTCTGAATGTTAAAGATATAAATTTTTATTTTACAATTATTCAATGTACTAACATGTAATTTCCTGGTAAACTTTATCATGGACAGATAAGTCCCACAATTGACATGAACAATCTTAACAAATATTTTTTCCAACATAATTTTCATCGTATCTAGTGGTACAAATAATTAAAATATTTGATTCATCTCATTCAATCACACCCATGTTTTTTTGGCTCAGAATTCCCATGAAAGATGGGTGGAATATTCTTTTGAAATTGGACTAATTGGTCAACATTTCAAAGTTCATCATTTATATTTCTTATATATATTGATTTGAAAGCCTAAAAAATTATTTGGACTAGCCGTTGGTTCTCCTTTAGATCATGTGAAACCAAATATTTTGTAGCCTCCACTTACTGTTTCTTATGATGTTTATCTAGTTCCACTCTCTATGACCAGAATAATTCTTCATTTAGTGCACCCCCACAAGCAACTAAAGGATAAGATTTTTTTTTCAAAATCATTACAAGAATCAACAAAAAATCATTATTTTAAATAATTGACCATGTTAACCATTTTCATAAGTCAACAAACTCTAAATTGACCATGCAGTCTTAATGGAAAGTCTCACTATGAATGCATGCTATGTAACACTCATAATCTAAACACATGATGGTGAGTTAAACCAATGAATTGATGTTTTATAATTCAATTTTTCACCCAAACCTCCTTAGTAACATTTAATTCCACATAAGAAGCTTAAATATATGTTTTTGATCTATAAATTGCATGCTTTGATTCTCCAATCTACTTGCTACTATCCCAGGAGACAGACCAACAAACCAATTTTGTTAAAAGTTGATTGATCCTTCCAAACTCATTAGATTAAGAATATTTGGAGCTCTAATAACCTCAAGTGACATCTCCAAGACACCAAATGATGAAAATAATTTTCAAGGTATTATAAGATTAATGAGGGATGATTTTCCCTTTTAAAAATAAATAAGCCTCACAACATGGGAAAATAATCATTCAATTATCTTATATGATGCATGGATTTAAATAATACACTACAAATAAATAAACTAAAAACATTAAGAATCGTAGTGAAAATATAACATAGATAATTAATTGAAAAAAAAGCAACATAACTAGAATACATCCAATGAAACAATTCCAAGACCACCTGAATTAGCTCTAAGCTCCAACTCCACCGAACATACCCATGGTATCAAGATGCATCTCTTGTGACGTATGATGCCTTTCCCTATATCATATCTCAGTATAAAAATTCTATAATTACATAAAAGTATCCAAGTAGGGGGTAGTTTATATGAAATTGGTTTTCCATAGTGAATTCCCAACACACAACACAAGGAGAATAATTGGTTATCACATTTTATGTAAAATAATTGAAAAACATTGAAACAGTTTATATAATATGTAAGAGAAAACCTAGGAGAAAACAATAAAAATATTCAATACCATTAAATCATATTTTTCATAATCATTTATATTTTCACACACACACAAACATCCATACACAAAAAACCATACACTCAGGAATGGTTTTTTCATTGATGGTGGTACTCCATGACCATAATATTTCCTACCCTGATAGAGGAAATTTCAATGTTATTAAACCATTGAACACACAATAACCCTATTATAACAGTATCAATGTAAATATATTTCACAAAAACAAGTTATATATTTTTAAAAATTCATCAAACACCTTGAAAGCATCAAACACATTTTTTTAGAATCATCGTTTTAAAATTATAAGCCAATGGAGTTTTCGAAAAGCTGTGAAATTTTCCATTTTTCAAGAATACAAACCAAATGGGTTTTCATAATCAAAGAAAACAAAATTTACATATCAAATAAAAGAAATATATTAAAAACAAAATATTCCTTCAATTTATAGAATAATGGTGCTGAGATAGAAGCCACCTTGTAACGCCCCGACCCCAGTGACCTAGAGTCGGTGTATTATTTTAATACATTGGAATGATTACAAAGAATCAAGTCCCAAAGGGCCGATCAGTTTAGAATTCCTGGAAAATATATTACATACATGAATGTTACATTACACTTCATAACATACAAAACAACATAAATAATACTTTATGAATGCCATTATTCCCTTGGCTTAACCCTACATATCAATCTCATTACACTTCTTGGAATCCTGGGAAAAATGAAACATAGAAAAGGGTGAGCTAAAATGCTCAGTATGGGTAAGAAATACAGAGTAAACATTCAAAAATAAACACAAACATTTAAGTCAATGTATAAAACTAAAACAGAATTCTTTTAAACCTGAACATCAGTATAATATGGCAGAAATAAAATGAAATAATTCCATTTACTTATTCACATGGATATTCTAATAATCTAATAATCACATTCAATATCAATAAACACTTTCATAATGATGGAATGCATAATTCCACACTATCATAACCACATAGCCAAGGCCTCGTTCCAAGACTACAAATAAGATTTTGTCAAGGCCTTGTGCCAAGACACTAGTTTGTCTCGTGAGACCTACCTATGCATCGAGGAGCTCTAGTGGGCTCCACCCGTCACTTACTAAGACCAATTAATTCCCATATGAAATGTTTTAAACATAATGTAAACATTCGTATTAAAACTAGAATATGAAATGTCAATACATTCTCCATAAACCATGAATGGTATAAAAATAACACATCCATAGTAAAACATATCATGAAACCATCAATAAAATACAAAAGTTTTGTATCATAATAAATCAACATCAAATAAGATTAAAATCCATCAAAGTATGTTTACATTGATGAAATCAAAACTATTTGAGAGAAATATCTCTTTTCCCGAAATCATTGAAAAGTCACACAATTATAAAGGAAGTAATTTAAAATAGATTTTTGAATCAATGTGTCCCATACCACTTTGAAACTTTTGAAAAGAAATATCATTTAAAAACATTCATTTCTATATAAATAAACCCTAAAAATCATTTTTAAAACATGGACATTAATTAAAATGATTTAAGAAGATAAATCTTTAAAACATTTAAAATTATGATCTTGATAAAGAGTACCTTTCATAAATTCTTAAAATATTCATTTTGAAATCATTTAAAATCACATAATTATAAAATAAAACATTTAATTTGAAAAATATTCTTATAAGCTTGTAAGGGGAGCTTCAACGATTTTATAACGGCGGAGAATAGTCGCACCCACCGTATAAGTTAAAAAACATTCTTACCTTAATTTTGTCGAAAAGGATAAAAGCACCTTGTTTGGAAAATGATGGAAATATTCCTTTATAAAACTCTTATAAAAAGTCAAACAAGGGAATAAATGACATTAAACCATATTATTTTTAAATAGTAAAAATGTTTTGAAATACATTTCAAAGAAACATGGATGTGGATGATAAAGAAATTTGAGTAGATTATTACGTATAAACAACCTTGGATAATGAAGAGATTGTGAAATAAACCATTACCAATTTGGTAAAATACAAAACAGACACCCCATGAAAGAGGTATCATAAAATTTATATTTAAATACACATAAATTAAAGTTTATTACACAAAGAATACAATTATGGGCAGTACGTACACCACACAAAAGGTAATAGTTGCAATATGACATGAATCTCACGGGAATAAAGAGTGAGATGAAAACCCCTTACCTTGTACTTTTCCTTGATTGGGGGTAGGTTAACCTCCTTTATAATGGTGAAATAATTGTTATTAAATTATACAATAATAATATAAATTAATATGATATCATATATGATCTTTTGACATTCCTTTGTTAATAATATCTTAGTATTATCGTCGTTTCAGGTGTTAACTTGCTCGTTTTCTTTTATATGTTTTGTTACGTAAGACGTGGTTGTCATGGATAGGTTGTATATTATTCATATCCATAATTATATAAAGTCTTTAAACATTATTTTTAAATCATAAAATGATAATTATACTTGAATGTATACGATAGAGAATGAATCTCATCGCGTTCGTGGAGACGGTAGTCCGTACGTACGCACGAGCGGCAATATCATTCTTTTGATATTAAAATAATATATAATTGGATGTTATATCATATATACAGAATAATTATCATGTTATATTTATTATTTACATGAATTACACATCATTATTATACCCATCCAAATAATAATGTTTTGAATAACAATTACACCACGACGTGGAGACGGTAAGCCGTACGTACGCACGTATGGTGACATGTCATTAAAAGGATGGATAGAGTACTGAAATATGGCCGTACCATGTTTATAATAACATAAAAGTATATATAATATACTTTAATTATTATTTTATAATGGTAATAACAATGAAAGAAGAAGTGGAAGAAGAAAGGATCTTGAAAAAGGGTGGTGAAATCATTACCTCTTCTTTGGGTTCATCCTTTTGATTTGATCAAAAGGGATCCATAGGATGGCTTTCTTCCTAAAGGAAGGCCTCTAGGATGAAGTGAGGGAAGTTGAAAGAGTATTTGGGCAGGTTTTGGCCGAACAAAAAGGCTTTGAATGTGTGAATTAGTGAGGAGGGGGAGTGCCCTTTTATAAGAGGGGTGAGGGGAACCTTTGGAAAAGCTAGAAATATTATTTTATAATAAATTAATATTCAGTTTATAATGGATCCAAAGTGGATTATTTAAAGTTAAAGGTGGGTATGGGTCGAAAATCACTCAACCAATAGAATTTAGACAGGTTTGGGTCACTATATTAACCTTATCTTTAAGTATTAACTCTAAGTTAATTAGTTTCACTTTTACAATGTCTTTTTGTATTTTTATAATATATGGTTAATAAACATACTATATACATCCAAATGACCACCAAGTGGTCCATTAATGATAAAAATATCATGATATAAGTCTCTTGGCCGAACCGTAGATTTTTAGGAATTTAGTATCAATTAATAATATAATATTTGTTTTAAAAACTCTTTTATGTCAATTTTGACACTATTCAATAATTGATTTTTGTAAAACTCATAACAGAATGATTACTTCGAAAAAAGTTACTTAAATCAATACTAACATTCCATATTAACCTATGAAATTATTTATATTTATAAAAAGTCTGAAATTAAATTTATTTGTGTATTTATAATATCAATTATTCTAATTTTTCACTATTATGTTAATTACTGCATCACCATTGTGTCATAAATAAATTAAATTATTTAATGTCTAAAAATTATAAATAAAAAAAATTATGTAATAATTATTTTTACCTTTCTAATGAATATTTATAGTCTAAATTCCAACATATATAACCCTATGTAAAATTTTTTTTCTAAAAGATATATTCTTGTGTCATTTTTATATTCATTTTAACTTAATTACAATAAAGTGTCCCTATCATATACAAGTGGCTCTATGGGGTCCCAAAATCGACCCAAAGATGCCCATGGTCGGACATGTATCAACCAATAAGGTTAGGACATGTCTTAGGGTAATAGTTTATTATTATAATATTATTTTTAACCATTATTTACCGGATTTACCCTTTAACCATGGTAAATAAAATATTTAACGAAGTAATTATTCAAAATGTCTAAAAATAAAAGATAACTATTTACACTATTTTAACATCCTGATTCCAAATATTGAATTCATTTTTCCAAATTCAAAACACAGAAGTGGCAGAAATTAATTTAAAATTAATTCCCGTTGTTAAAACAGAAAGCGTGTTTTTAAGAGATAATAACTATCAAAAGATTGACACTTGTTTATGTCCTGTTTAATTGTGAAATGTTTTCCAATGACCAATATTGTATTAAATTGTAAAAATATATTCTAAATATACTTTAAAACCACTCAAATTCATAATTTATCAGTACTAATTATTTTGATTAAAAAAGTTGTTTTTAATTAAAATTTAGTAATTTTAACTATTCATCAAAATATAAAAGTTATCTGAAAAGTACCAAAATTTCACCCTAGGATAAATTCAATATTTTGAATCCAAAAATGAAGTCCATTTTGAGAGATAAAATTTATAAAATTTTAAAATTTAGGTATTACTATTCATTATGGCTAGTTTGATTGGTTGTAGTGTGTGTTAGAACTCGAAGTTGTGTACAACACACGCTACTGTATTATTCAAAGAGAAGCGTACCATGGAAGCTTGGGGTGTTAAATTGTAAATTTTTTTATGTCCCCATTCTAAAGAATAAATTTATTTATTCAAATTGAATATATAAATGTTTAAAATATTGGATTTAAAAAGGGATCACTATTAATGTTGGTAAAAGTGCATTTTTAAAAAACACTTCTTTTATCTAAAAAATGAAATTTGTTCTTATATTATGTATAAGAAACTCATAATATGGATTCTAAAATTATAAGGATTATATAATGTTTAAAATTTAGTTAATACTATTCATAACCTCTTTTGAATGGCTTGTTTGGTAAGTCATGGTGCGCTTGAACTCGGTGTTGCGTGTAGTGCAAGTTATTGAATTATTTTGAAGAAATAACACACTATAAAATCCTGGGGTGTTACATTCTCCACTCCTTCAATAAATTTCCTCCTCGCAATTTGAAATTGTTCTTCGAAAATAAAAGGTTGATAATAGAAAATATCTTTGTGGGAAAACCCACATCGGAAATTGGGTTACTAAAATTTAGTCTTAATATGAGGAAAAGAGAAATGAAAGGGTCACCACCAAATTATGATCTCAATTAGGAGAACATTGGAGGAAATTAGAGACATATAATTGGAGGAAAAATGTAAATATTTATAGGTAGTGATTGAGGTCATCAATCACAAAAAAGTGTAAAATTGAGCTACTTAAATTCATCAATCTATGATGATTTGAAATACCATCAGTTCAACAAAACATAGGGTATTAGGATAACACATTTTTGGTTTTAGGATTCCTTAAATAAAGTATAATAATTAATTTCTTCATAAAATAAGAGAAGAAGAAAAATATATTCTTTACAAGTAGAGTTCCACCCTTTAACTAATTTCTACAACAAACTCATCTTTCACTCTAAAAGATAATAGAACATAATAAAATATTCTATATTTCCTATTCGTATAGGGTTCAAAAAAACGATTTTATAATTCATCTACCAGATCTTTAAAAAAACTACATTATTTAATCTCGGACATTACGTGGGCCAGTGGTAGGTGATACACCCTTGTCACCCTTCGGTTGTGGGTTCAGGTATCACGGCCTTTTCGGTCGCGACGGGTTTCTGCCCGACCTCCGAGTTGTCCTTTTAAGGCAATCCAAAATTAATCTCAAACTAGAACTATCCAAAATGCTTTAGTCCAAAAATGAATATCCTTTTTGATTCGTAATAAAATGTGAACACCTTCATCATGTATTCTTTTAAAACACTAGAACATCCTGAATTACCATAAAACCTTATTGATTACATTCATGATCCCTTATTCCTTAAATAATACTGGATATACTCTTTCAATCGAAAAATGTTGTAAACCCCAACAATGATGGAATATACAAATCATTAATCAGTTTCAAGGTAGTCAACAATATCCAATATAATTTATCCAAATCAATCGTATATTATTCTAAAATCACTACCTTGATATCAGAACTATATTATGGTTTATCATTCTCTCAACCATATATTTTCCAAAAATTTAGCCTACTATTGAGTTACTTTTCTTTGTTCCACACAATCTCAATTCCATAATGAAATAGTACTGTAGTACAATCCTTATATACTCCATAATTATTATAACAAGTACATTGTTGATACAACACTCAAATGAAATAATCAACATAAGAACTTTAATCATTCCTCGTCATCTGTGGTAGTATCATAACTTGATTATTATCCAATAGCATCATTTGCGGCATAGTCTGATGACATGGGACATAGGTTCGTGTAGTGTCCAAACTCCTTGCAAATGAAGCATTGTACATTTGAAACCATTTTGTTACCCTTTCAGTCATGTACCTAGTGCCCTTTTCCTCCACACTTATAACAAACTCTCATTCCTTTCAGGCAAGTTCCAGGGTGTTTCTTCCCACTATTATCACATATGGGGAAATTTTTCTTTTCCCTCTTCCCTTTATCCATCATTCTCTCTTCCATCCTTTTCTTCTCTTGCTTCCCTTCAAATCCATAGGACTCAGTAAACTCTTTAGTTATCTTATCCACACATGATACTATTTCTTAATATGATGATAATATGTGGGAGACTATTTCTCTTCTAAATGATGTCTTAATACCATGAAAGATACGATCCTTCTTCCTCTTTGGATCAAACGTATTACTGGAGTTCACATTCCTTGTACTGGGCACCATTTCTATACAATTGCATAAACTTGGTCAGTTTATGAATTGCAAAAAATAATTCATAATGCAAATTGAACAGTTTATGGATATAATACATAATCATAAAAAATGTTTTCTTTGAGTAAGTACATACTCATGAGCCCTTCATAATGGTTTGTAAATAAAATAAGAATTATCCTAAGCATATCCCCCAGGAGTGTCGTAACCATGAGTGCAGCAAGGCTCGTTGTCGTGCACCAGTTCTCGTTCGAGTCTAGCTCAAAGTGGTGTTTTCGGGTTTTACCCCTAGGTAATCTGTGCCAGAGCCGACTCTACCTTCTTGTATCCAGACAGGGATGTATTGCTCGGAAAACTCACAAAATCTCTACAATACCAAAATTCTAGGAAGTTCTTCTATACTAATCCTCAAAGTCTATCTTAGGGCTATGTGCTCTAATCATAGTTTATCTAAATCTAGTTTCCAAGTTTATTGTTAAACTTCCTTTGATACCAACTGTAACGCCTCAACCCTAGTGACCTAGAGTCGATGCATTATTTTAATACATTGGCATGATTACAAATAATCTTGTCCCAAAGGACCAATCAGTTTAGCAGTCTTGGAAAATAGATTACGTACATGAATGTTACATTACACTTCATAACATAAAAAACAACATAAATAATCCTTTATTAATGACATTATTCCCTTGGATTAACCCTGCATATCAATTAGATTACACTTCTTGGAATCCTAGAAAAAATAAAAAATAGAAAGGGGTGATCTCAAATGCTCATTAAGGGTAAGCAATACAGCAGAAACATTCAAAAATAAACATAAACATTTATGTCAATGTATAAAACTAAAACAAAAGCCTTTTAAACCTGAACTTCAGCATAATATGGCAGAAATAAAATAAAATAATGCCATTTACTTATTCACATGGATATTCTACTAATTGAATAATCACATTCAATATCAATAACCACTTTCATAATGATGGAATGCATAATGCCAGACTATCATAACCACATAGCCAAGGCCTCGTGCCAAGACTACAAATAAGATTTTGTCAAGGCCATGTTCCAAGACACTAGTTTGTATCATGAGACCTACCGATGCATCGAGGAGCTATAGCGGGCTCCAACCATCACTTACTAAGTCTAATTCATTCCCATATGAAAAGGTTTAAACATAACATAAACATTCTTATTAAAACTAGCATATGAAATGTCAATACTTTCTCCATAAACCATGAATGGTATAAAAATAACACATCCACAGTAAAACATTTCACAAAACCTTCAATACAATACAAATGTTTTGTATCATAATAAATCAACTTCAAATAATCTTAAAATCCATCAAAGGATATTGACATAGATGAAATCAAAACTATTTCATAGAAATATCTCTTTTCTCGAAATCATTGAACAGTCACACATTTATAAAGGAAGTAATTTAAATGAGATTTTTGAATCAAAGTGTCCAATACCACATTGAATATTTTGAAAAGAAATATCATTTCAAAACATTCATGTCCATATAAATAAATCCTTAAAATCATTTTGAAAACATGGACATTAATTATAAAGATTTAGAAAGATAAATCTTTAAAACATTTAAAATTATGATCTTGATAAAGAGTACCTTTCCCAAATTCTTAAAATATTCATTTTGAAATAATTTAAAATCACATAGTTATAAAATAAAACATTTAATTTTAAAATATTCTTTTAAGCTTGTAAGGGGAGATTCAACGATTTTATAACGGCGGAGAATAGTCTCACTCGCCGTATAAGTTAAAAAAACATTCTTACCTTAATTTTGTTGAAAAGGATAAAATCACCTTTTTTGGAAAATGACGGAAATATTACTTTATAAAACTATTATAAAAAGTCAAACAAGGTTATAAATGACTTTAACCCATATTCTTTGTAAATAGTAAAAATGTTTTGAAATACATTTCAATGAAACATGGATGTGTATGATAATGAAATCCCAGTAGATTATTACGTATAAATAACCTCGGATAATGAAGAGATTGTGAAACAAACCCTTACCAATTTGGTAACATACGAAACATACACCCAATGAAAGAGGTATCATACAATAAATATTTAAATACAAATAAATTAAAGTGTATTACACAAAGAATACAATTATGGGCAGTACGTACACCACACAAAAGGTAATAGTGACAATATGGCATGAATCTCACGGGAATAAAGAGTGAGATGAAAACCCATTACCTTGTACTTTTTGTTGGTTGGGGGTAGGTTAACCTCCTGTATAATGGTAAAATAATTGTTATTAAATTAAACAATAATCATATACATTAATATGATATCATATATGATCTTTTAACATTTATTTGTTAATAATATCTTAGTATTATCGTCGTGTCAAGTGTTAACTTACTCATTTTCTTTTATATGTTTTGTTATGTAATACATGGTTTTCATGGATAGGTTGTATCTTATTCATATCCAAAATGATATCAAGTACTTATACATTATTATTAAATCATCAAATGATAATTATACATTAATGGATACAATAGAGAATGAATCTTATCACCTTCGTGGAGACGGTAGTCCGTACGTACGCACGAGCGACAATATCATTCTTTTGATATTAAAATAATATATAATTGGATAGTATATCATATATACAGATTAAATATCATGTTATATTTATTATTTACATGAATTACACATCATTATTATACCAATCCAAATAATAATGTTTTGAATAACAATTACACCATGACGTGGAGACGGTAAGTCGTACATACGCACATATGATGACATGTCATTAAAAGGATGGATAGATTACTGAAATATGGTTGTACCATGTTTATAATAAAATAAATGTATATATAATATACTGGAGGTCTTATTTTATAATGGTAATAACAACGAAAGAAGAAGTAGAAGAAGAAAGGAACTTGAAAAAGGGTGGTGAAATCATTACCTCTTCTCCGGGTTCTTCCTTTTGATTTGATCGAAAGGGCTCCTTAGGTTGGATTTATGACTAAAGGAAGGACTATAGGATGAAGTGAGGGAAGTTGAGAGAGTATTTGGGCAGGGTTTGACCGAACCAAAAGTCTTTGAATGTGTTAATGAGTGAGAAGGGTGAGTGCCCTTTTATAAGAGGGGTGAGGGGCACCTTTGGAAAAGCTAGAAATATTATTTTATAATAAATTAATATTCGGTTTATAATGGCTCCAAAGTGAATTATTTAAAGGTAAAGGTGGGTATGGGTCTCAAATAACTCAACAAATAGAATTTAGACAGGTTTGGGTGACTATATTAACCTTATCTTTAAGTATTAACTCTTAGTTAATTAGTTTCACTTTTACAATGTCTCTTTGTATTTTTATATTATATGGTTAATAAACATACTATATACATCCAAGCGACCACCAAGTGGTTCATAAATAATACAACTATAATGATATAAGTCTCTTGGACGAATATTAAACTTTTAGGAATTTAATATCAATTAATAATATAATATTTGTTTTAAAAACTCTTTTATGTCAATTTTGACACTATTCAATAATTGATTTTTGTAAAACATATAACAGAATGATTACTTAGAAAAAAGTTAATTAAATCAATCCTAACATTCCATATTAACCAATAAAATTATTTATATTTATAAAAAGTCTCAAATTAAATTTATTTGGGTATTTATAATATCAATTATTCTAATTTTTTACTATTATGTTAATTACTGCATCACAATTGTTTCATAAATAAATTAAATTATTTAATGTCTGAAAATTATAAATAAAATACAATTATGTAGAAAATATTTTTAGATTTATAATGAACATTTATAGTCGAAAATAAAACATATATAACCCTATGTAAAAATTATTTTTCTAAAAGATATATACTTGTGTCATTTTTGTATACATTTTAACTTAATTAAAATAAAGTGTCCCTATCACTTACAAGTGGCTCCATGGGGTCCCAAAATCGACCCAAAGATTCCCATGGTCAGACAGGTATCATCCAATAAGGTTAGGAGACGTTTTAGGGTAAGTTTGTATTATTATAATATTATTTTGAACCCTTATTTACCGGATTTACCTTTTAACCATGGTAAATAAAATATTTACCGAAGTAATTATTCAAAATGTCTAAAAATAAAAGTTACCTATTTACACAATTTTAACATCCTGATTCCAAATATGGAATCCATTTTTCCAAATTCAAAACACAGAAGTGGTAGAAATTAATTTAAAATTAATTCCTGTTGTTAAAACAAAAAAGCGTGTTTTTAAGAGATAATAACTATCAAAAGATTGACACTTGTTTATGTCCGGTTTAATTGTGAAATTTTGTCCAATGACAAAAATTGTATTAAATGGTAAAAATATATTCTAAATATAATTTTAAACCACTCAAATTCATAATTTATCACTACTAATTATTTTGATTAAAAAAGTTGTTTTTTATTAAAATTTAGCAATTTTCACTATTCATCAAAATATAAAAGTTATCCGAAAAGTACCAAAATTTCACCCTAGGCTAAATTCGATATTTCGAATCCAAAAGTGAAGTCCATTTTGAGAGATAAAATTTATAAAATTTTAAAAAGTAGGTATTACTTTTCACTATGGCTAGTTTGATTGGTTGTAGTGTGTGTTAGAACTCGAAGTTCCGTACAACACACACTACTGTATTATTCAAAGAGAAGCGTACCGTGGAAGCGTGGGGTGTTATATTGTAATTTTTTTTATGTCCCCATTCTAAATAATAAATTTATTTAGTCAAATTTAATATATAAAAGTTTAAAATATTGGATTTAAAAATGGTTCACTATTAAAGATGGTAAAAGTGAATTTTTGAAAAATACTTCTTTTATCTAAAAAATGGAATTTGTTCTTGTATTATGTCTAAGAAACACATAATATGGATTCTAAAATTAGAAGGATTATATAAAGTTTAAAATTTAGTTAATACTATTCATAATGTCTTTTGAACAGCTTGTTTAGTAATTCACGGTGCGCTTGAACTCAGTGTTGTGTGTAGTGAAAGTTATTGAATTATTTTGAAGAGATAACACACTATGAAATCTTGGGGTGTTACACACCTACCACACAACAAATGGTGAAAATAAGGAACAAAACATGGAACTTCTATATCAGCATTCAAAACAACTTCTCTTCACTATATCCAAAAGGATCACAGTATTATTAATGTAACAACACCTCGATCAATCCACGGTAGTCATGATATATGATTTATATATAGAGGAGAAGAAATAATATCAGAAGAAAAAGTTAGGAAGAGAGGGATCATGGTATTACTAATGGTCTTAGATATCCATCGTACTTTGATTAATTAAAAACATACTTCTAGATTGATGGGAATTAAATATCAAGACTAGATAGGAAGAGGAGTTTGAGAACCTAAAATATTAGTGATGTAATGAGGGTTCTGACCCTTAATATGGATGAAAACCACAACTTTATGAAGGTTAACTATACCATGAATTTTAGGAGTCAGGAAAGCCTGCTCCTTGGAAAATAAAATAAAAATTATAATGTATATGTGCTACTAGTAAATATCAAGAGAACTGCATGATTTTTAAAATTGTAAACCAATAGTGTGGTAATACTGTCTCACGACCAAAACCTCACAAGTTTGGATTGCACAATTAGTAAAATGATGTTCTAATCGTTCTTCCCATTAGGTGAGCTATCACATAGTTTTCCATGGTCACTCACATGGTCTAACCAAACCATTCACTAACCTTCCACCCACCCAGTGACTCCCATCCTTCATTTCACATTTTTCTAGATATGGTTAACAATTTCTACTAACCATGTTCAAATGTTTCACCTATATAAACAATAAAAAATACTCTAAAAACAATATAAAAACATCTGAAACATAACCTAATAATTATATAATATCAAAATAAATAAAAAATAGTAAAGCACCTGAAACATGGTGTGTCATATTCTACCCACCATTGGTCTTTAAATCCTCGAAAATTGGAGGACCAACGTTGTTATGGAATATCTTTGGCCACTCCACCCACATTCCATTTTCATACTACCACATCTCTTATGGAATATGAGTAATTTTGATATAAAACCCATTTTAATATGATTATTTTCATACACATGAGCTTCTCTTTCCTATCACAATTTGTATAAAAACATGAAACCACATAGAATCTAGTTTATGATCCAAATGATACCATAAAATCACATGGTATAGATCAGGATGGTGCTTCTATAATTGAGATACATGAATCACCTTATGCACCAAACTTTAGTTTGGTGATAAATCAAACCAAAAAGACACATCATCAACTAGATCAAGTATCTCAAAATTAATAATGTGCTGAGGGAAAAACATTCCTCATTTACCAAAATGATGATTCCTTAACCTCAGGGAGATTCTCAAGAAATCATGATCAACCACCTCGAATAACAACAACTATCAATGATGACCATAATATGATTTTGGGTGGATCTAAGCCATTATTAACATCTTTCTAATCATTTTAATAATCTCAGTTTTCTCTTTTTCAAGGATGTGTATGATACGTAAAGTCTCCTATGTTTCTAAAAATCAAAGTGGATTAAGAAAAGGATGAGTATATAATTCTTCCAAGGGATCCATATGGATAGATTCTTAATAATATCTACTGTAAGAGAAATCCATCAATGGTATATGTTCCTCCCATGAACATTTAAATCCATAAAAACAATATATAATAATTTATTATAATGTTTAGGTCATCCATTCAAAGTGTCCATTGATTTTATGATTATAAGTTGTTCTCAAGATCAATTGAGTTACAAGGTATTTCTAAAAGGACATCCAAAACCAAGAGGTAAACATGGGTTCTGGGTCAAACATGACTGAATCTGAAACAACATGCATCTTTACAGCTTCTTGAATGTGGATTTTGCACTAATCTTCAACTATACTAGATTTTTGAAAAATGATGAAGTGATCTAACATCATGAGTCAATCCACAGTCACCCATGTGTAATTGTCTTTCCAAACCAGTCTTGGAATTCCTATCAAAAAATCCAAATTTATTTTCTTCCATTTATACATAGGAATCAGTAAATAATACATTATATAAACTGTTCCTTGGTGTTATAACTTAACCTAATGAAAGGTGAGGAATATCAAGAAAAAAAAAATCACCTTACTCTTCGTTCCAGTCCACAAAAACTTTTGTCTTTCTAATTTATACATCTATAGGATGCTTGGATGGAAAACCCATCTCATCTAGCACCAGGAAAAACAGGATGTTCCTGATTCATTTTTGGTGCCACAATTGGATATCTAATCCATAATAAATATTTTACATATAGATTTCACTACTCAATGGTATCCCCACCATTGAGTTTTGACATCATGATAACACATTCAAGATTAGAATCTTGATCTATTCTAACATGCTCAATTGAATAAGGAACAATTGACACCAGAATGAAAATTTCAACACCACCTTGATCCATAAAATCTTGATGCATGTGTGTTATAACTGAAATTAGATACCATATATCCAATGATTTTTTGTCCAATTGATTATATGAATTCATACTATATGAATCTACAACCGAATTTCATTTTCTCAGTGAATACATCAAGTCAATGCCAATAATTTTTTGTTATTCCATCCATTTATGATTCCACTGGTTCAAATACCTTTATGAGAAATTATGTTTCAATATATTATGATTTTTGAGCATCATAAATTTCTCACAAAAAATATAATAACACCAAGTATTAACATCTGAAATGCTACCAAAAATTCCATGTTAGGTGTCAAGTAGTGTTTTTGATTTTCCTCTAACTATTGTGATCTATAACCAATAATATGATCTCCATGAATGAGAAAACAACCCTACCTAGATCCCAATGATTCTAAATAGACCACATACCCCTATATAGAATCTAGAAATTAAAGGATAAGTGATAATTTAAGATGAACCTTAAAATCATGGAAAATTTTCTGCAACAATTATTTCCCTAGAAAGGAACACCTTTCATATCAAATATTTCATCGGTGATGAAATGTTTGAAAAATCATGAACAAAGAATTATTAGAATCCCACTAAGACAAAGAAAATGTGTATCTCATGAAACTTATTTGGTGGTTTCCATGAAATAAAAAATTCTTTGTTTTCAATTTGTACTCAGATTCATTTTATATAGATTACATGTCCAAGTAAATGTACTTCTTCTATCCAAAAATCACACTTTTAAATGTGATTATAAAGAAGATTTTCCCACCATATTACCAACACTATCCAAGTGTTGATCATGATCAGACATATTACTAGAATACACTAAAATTTCATCGATCAAAAACACTATAAAGGAATCATGATACCTATGACAAATCATATTCCTAAATCCCATAAATAACATTGGTGTATTTATTAGACCAAAGAGTATAACCACAAACACATAGTGTTTATAATGTCTTCTAAAGGTTGTCCTCATAATATCCTCCTTCTGAACTCATAGTTGATGATAATATGATAGTAATTAAATTTTACAGAACCACTGGGATCCCCTCAATTGATCAAATAGATCATCAATTTTTTGAAGGTGATATCGATTATTTATCATAAATTATTTGATATTATGATAATCTATACAAATCCTAATAGTTTTATACTTTTTTATAAAAATTATTTGTTATATCCACAAGGAAGTGATTAATATAATGAAAACATTTATTTTCATGTATTCTAACCAAAACATAAATTATAACAATTACATTGGTTCTATTATATTAGATAGAAGTGAAATAAGAATGGTCCCTAGTAGGAGATTAATATTAAACTCCACTTCTCTCTTGGGTAGAAACCTAGGTAAATTTATAGGAAGAGATTCATGAAACTAGTCAAATACAATTATATATTATTTATTTATAATATCATAAATGGATTTGAAATTTACTAACAAAACTGATAAGAGATTGTTCCAATCACTGGTACCAAAAGTCATTCATTACAAGAATTCATAGCCTAATCCCCTTTTAAATAGATTTTTAATAACTCAAAATATGTAAAAATGACTTTCCGATCATAAAAATTAATGTGATAATTGAATGATATCAACCAATACATTCCCAAAATCAGTTCATTGATATGCATCTCAAGAACTGAGAAATACCAAAAAAAATTCAACCCCACTGATTTTTATCAAACACAATGCACACTTAAAATCTCAACACTCTCACTGTCTAAGAGGCCGTTGATATTAAAAAACCAAAGGAAGAATCTCAACATATAAGTCCATATGATTAGTCTCCTAAGAAGAAATAAAAAAGTGGGTTCAAATATATCAAAAAATCCTTCGTAAGTGGATAATCAAAAATAATTTTACCTTTAACCAATGAAGGACCAGAATGAACATTCATGAACATATTATCAACACCATAAAGGTACTTAGTAGATCCTCCATGTTTGTTGGAATATTGACGAGGTTACATTGTCATAGAATTCATGATGTTCTTGGAATCACCTTGACATATATGGTTTTGGTGATGGGTATTATTCCGGTGAGGTCACCCCATCAAAGAATAGGATGCCTAATAAACATGATATTCATCTGTCATAAAACAATTTGTGTTCTATGATAATACAACATAATATTTACCATCTAGTAAGAGTATTTACATGCTCTTGGTGGGGTTTTACAATATCGATTCTTATAGGATGTATATAATCAATGTAATTATCCAATATTTATATTCTATCATAAGAGAAGTTTACCAATCATATGGTCTGATTCTAAGCAGCCCTACGACCTTGGAAGTAGGTGTCCCTCAACAGCTTATTCATGATGTCTGAGTTCCCACCTTTTCCGGTAGTGATAAACATACTCCCTCCATCTATATTTCTTGAAATATCTCTTTTGGAAAACATATCTATATTTACCATCTCTATATAGTAAGTAATACAAAGAAAATATATCTTAGAGTAAATTTATAGTAGTAGAGCACAGTGAAAAAGATCATCTTTTAAGCATACAATAACAACAATTTCTAGTGAAAATTACACTAAATTAATAATAATAGCTTAATATATATATTATATATAGATTTTCTTATTTCAAAACAAATTAAAACGTTATTTTTAAAAAATTTCTATGTGAGGATATAACTATTTGATGAAAAATTCTTTAATGTTCTCCCATGTAATGCCTTATTTTACTTTATCTTGGATATATAATTCCTACCACTGTCATGAAATATCTTCCAACATATATGTTTTCAGTTTAACACTAATCTTATATCATGTACCAAATAATTCAAAGATTCAATTTATCCAATTTAATCCCAAATCGTATTTTTCAATAGTGTACTCCCCATAAATGTTGGGTTGATTATGATTTTGATACTAGAACAAGTGCTCCACCTGTTAAGTTTATCATTTATATTCTCTCACTATATGGCATGGAAATCATGATTGATTCCTTGTACCAACTTTTGGTTCACTAATAGCTCATGTGTGTCCAAAATTTCAACAACCTCCTCTTATTAATTCTTATGATATGTAACCTATTACATTTCTTATAACAAAAAAAATTCATTTAGTCCACAGTCACTAGACACTAATGTCTTATAATGTTTTTACAAATCAATGAAGGTATCAATAAATAAAAATTCTTTTAAAAAATAACCCATTTTGACCATGTCCATAATTCAATACTATCCAAACGAATAACACAATCATTGTGGGAAGTCTCAATATTGGTTAATATTGTGTAACACTCATATTATAAACACATGATGATGATATTACCATATGTATAGAAGTTTATAATAAAACTTTTGTACCAAAACCACATTTGTAACATGAAGTTCAATATAAAAAGGCCAGCTATATTTGTAACAAACCAGATTTTAGAAATGATATTTTTTTCTTTTGAAATGAATTTGTATTGTATTATATTATACAATATTATACACACAAAAAACAAATATAAAAAGAAAAAAATTATTAATTCAATTATTTTCATTATTCAATGGATAAACCTATCAAAATGAAAATTATTAGAAGGGAAAAAAATGAAAATAGAAAAACTACAATGGGAAAATATGAACCAACCCAATATACATGAATGATCCCTCTCACAAAAAAATATTGAAAAGAATCAAAATATCAGTAAACCAATAAACTTATAAGAAAATGAAAATATCTAACCCTAGGAAGAATTTTAGTGAATATTGAGTGAAATAATGTTGTTATATTTATAAGAGGTAATATGACTATTGGAATAGTAATGTGACCATTGAAATAGTAACATGACCATTGGTATAGTAATTTGACCTCAAAATAATAAAATTTAATATAAGTAATATTTATCATGATGAATATAAGAAAATATAAAATTTATAATGCTGAAAAATAAATATCATGATTAGAAAACTCAATAAAAATATAACCACATTTTAATTAAATTATATTTCTATGTATTTCATAAAAATAATAATATTTAAATAAATAACCAAAACTACATATTCTAGAACTTTATTTTGATAAAATTTATATCATTTTTGATATTACCACATCAAAAATTTCTAATAGATATTTTTTTGGTAATATTTTAGAATACTTCAATTTTCTGGTGAATTGTAAAAATGTTGTTTTTTCATATAGCTAGTGTATCTTAAATTACATCATTCAAGATGCAATAATAATAAACTAATTTATATAAATTTATCTTCTGAAAATGAATATTTAATTACATAAATGATTTATTAAAATGTAATGAACTAAATTTTAAATCCTAAGAATCATTTTCCAAAACCTTAAGTCAAAATCATTCCCTTAAAATATATTTTTTTTCATTTTTTCCAAATATATTTTTAGTAAATTAATTTAATTCAAATTATTAAAGGGTTTAAAGTATTAAAAAATTATATTATATTTTTTTATGATTTATATTGTAAAATATTCAGAATTACAAGTATTTACCATTAATATGTTTTTTATTATAAAAATAACCCTCTCCTCTAGTATAAATAATCCCATTCCCTTCCCTTGGAAAATAACTCATACCTCAAGTGAAAAAGTAAAATCACTTCACAAATCCCCCATCTCAAGGAACATATAATAATTATGAAATTTATATAGTAAACCAAGTCTAAATATTGTTGGAGTTTTAGTGTCATACAAGTGAAGCTACACCAAGTAAAGAGTATGTTTCTATCAACTCATCACTGATTTTCTTCTTCTATTTATTCTTCCCAATTCCTAAAAAAACACATAAAATTAAATAGAAAGTTTATAAATATTTTATTAATTATGTTATCATAATTAAAGTATCATAATTTTTAAATATATAATTTTCTAACAACCATTTTCTTATCTTTTGGCAGTGTCCCATCCACGGTCAGTTAACTGCTAATGAGGATTTTGCCCATTATTTCCTTATCACCAAACATATGGTAGGTTATTATAAATTATATATGAAATATAAATGTATAAATACATGTATTTAAATCTTATATGATTAATTTTACTTATGTCTAAATAAATTTTAATAAAATAGAGAAATTGAGGCGAAATGGGAAATTTTTATGTAACACATGATATGAAAATGAATTCCTTCTAATAAAAGACATTAAATAATATAATAAAATTATTATAATTAAAAAATAGTGGGTTAAATGATAATAAATAACTTTTTAACCAACTTTTTAATTAATTTTTGTTTATTATTTTGGAGTTGTAAACACGACGAAATAATGTGAGACTTAGGGTAAGGGGATTCTAGAACCCAACTACTTTTCATTGGTTTATTGCAATTTCACAACATTATCGATATGGTTATTACTATAATGATTCTTAAATATCCTTAAATTATTATTCCCTTTTATTTTTATAGATATAAATTTTTACACCTTGATTTATTAACCAAATACAAGGATTTTACAAAAATGATTTTCCTTCCAAAACACATATTTTAATCCTATTGATTTTTCTTGTATTCACTCAAGAATGATGATGTTTTTGAAAATTTTGTTTTACCATATCTATAAGGAATCCCTAAATTTAATTATGAAAATATTCTTGATGAAATTATTATGAAACCCATTCATTTCCATGGGTTATTTCATGACTATGATTTTTATATATTTAATGTGGCATTCATTATTATGTATCTTTTATGCTGTGAAAGGTGGGTTTCGAATTGTATATCTAATAAATAAATTGAGTAATATTATGTATCTCAAGATATAATGTGTATTATGTCTGAATATGATGCTATATTTTTTTCACAATGATGATGTTATGATTATGCACATATGTTATGAGTGGACATGATGCTAGCTTTTTTGACAACTACGTGTGGTATTTGACCACAAATGTATGATGTTTCATTTTCCTTCACTGCCAATTTTTATTCATATATATCATTTATGCTATTTTATCCTTCTCCATACTAGGATTTTAGCTCACCACTTTTATTTAAGTATTTCCTCAGGTGACTATAAGTACTGAAGATAATGTGATATTTTATAAGGATAAAAAATTTGGAATTAAATAATTTTTTTTGTTTTATTATGTATAAGATATGTATGATCCTAATTTTCTAAAGAGACTAATCCATTAAATACATTAATTTATAAAATTTTTTATCTCTAAAATAATTTAATTGTCATGTAAGAAAAATTAGGGTTACTATAGTTGTTATCAGAGCTATAGTTTAATTAATTTGGGAATTTAGATTATAAATAATTAGGGAAAACCCTTAAGAAAAGTCTATAATTATGTAAAAATCCATGAATTTATTTTAGAAAAAGGATAACTATAGGGATACCATAAGATGAACATTTATAGTTAATTATTTAAAAGAATAAATCATTTATTCATGATTTTTTGATTTAATTATTTATAAAAAATACTCTATTTTAGAAAATGGTGTGAACTAGGAAAAATTGAGAAAAATACCCATGTGGGGGAAACTGTAATTATTTTTAGGATGATATCTAAAATTAAATGGGAGGAGGAGTTCAAAACATCATCACAATGCTTACATATTTTTCCCAGGCATTTAATAATAACATAAACCATTTCAAGAGTCCACTTTAACCCGTGAAGGAGAAACTATCCATTGAGTCTTTTATATGAAAATAACCACCAATATTTAGTGAATCTAACAATCCACTTGTTGCAGAATAGTGGGTTAACTTAATGGAGAAGATATTTTCTATTCTCAACTATTTTGAGAAGGAGAAGGTGACTATAGCCCTGTATTGTTTAGATGGTGAAGTAGATCAATGGTGGGAATTGATAAGGAAAACAAAGAAAAAGGATAATATTTAATATTAGGAGTGTGAATAATTTAAGAGAATATTTCCTTAAAATAATTTACCTCATACTCTTCAAATAAGGCTAAAAAGAGAAGTCATATAACTGAAGAAAAAGGAAGGTGAATATACCACATTTCAAAATAAAAAAATCAAATGAAATTCCAGACACCCCCTGAGTTTTATTATCAACAATTATAGGAAAATAAATATATTCTTGAGGGGTTTAAAACCACACCTTCAAAAGTCTCAAGATATATGATACTTTGGGATTTATGATGATTTTTTTTATGTTATCTCAAAGTAGAAATGGAGATTGGAGAACAGTTCCATAGTTAAGGAGATAAGGATATAAGAATACAGTTTCTACCATGTGGGTCAAATGAAAAATTAGTAAAGATAATCCAACTACCAACAGGTCAATAATGTGGGTAGAAACAACCATTGAACTGCCTCATAGGAACATAAAAATGCTTCAGGTGTGGGAGAGATGACCACCAATATCATGAATTACAGTGGGAAATGAATAATCCAATAGATATAATATAGGAAAGTAAGGAACCTTATAATACACCACCCATGTTACAATGATTAAACTATATAGAGAAATGGAATTATGGAGACTATTTTAATAAACCATGGGTCATTGAGGGTAATCAGAGTCAACGACCACCAAATACAATGAGCAAGGAAACGAATATACCATCACTAATGCTAAAGTTGAGTTAGAAATTAAAGACTTATAAGGTTCACCTCCTATTCATCCACAAATAGAAAAATATTAATTTTGTTATGGTAATGTGAATTAATTATATCCTAAATGTTTTCTAAAACTGTTTAATTAAATCCTAGATACCTTGATGTAAAGATACCTATAAAAACATATAGTAGCTCAATCATTTCAACCCAATTATTGTAATCTTATCATGTTTTCTTATGTGGGAATATTATTCCGATGAATCTCATAATCCTTAAATTATGGGAATTTGATTCTATAATTAGCATGGATTGGATCTCATTAAATAGATAACACATCAGTTATCATAAAAAATCACTTTTTATATTCCAAACCTTCAAACACTCCTTTAGAAATTAAAGGATGATCATGAAAAGCTTTTGGTAAATCCATCAATGGTGTGGGTGTTGATACCCTATAAAGACTCATACCTTTAAAATATGGTTTAGTCGAATTAATTAATCAAACTAGAGAAAATTTACATTGTGAGTGAATACACAAATATTTTTTTGAAAGAGATACCCAAACATCCCCCAAATCATAAGGTAGTGTTATCAATTTAATTTATACCCAGACCCACCATTATATCTAAATTCCCCTATGATATTTCCCTAATAAAGCTATTGGGGTTAAAGAAGTAGTTATAAAAGAATTTTGAAAAAGGATTCATATAACTAAGTTAATTTACATGGGGGGTTCTAATGCACTTTTTCATGAAAAAGGATGGATCAATTATACTGCGTATTGGTTACCTGGAGGTCAACATGATGACTACAAAGAATAAGTATCCCCTTTTAAGGATTGATGACTTGTTGGATCAACTATAAAGATATTATTACTTCTAAAAGGTGAATCATCATTATAGCTATAATTATATGAAGTTGAAAAAGGATCATATTCAGAAGATATCTTTTCAAATAAGGTAAAGACAATATGTGGTCAAATTGATTCCCATTGGAATTAATAATTCACCTATAATCATTTTGAATTTGTTGAATATAGTCATTAGAGATTACCTAGAAAAAATATCAGCAGTATTTATCAATGATAATCACATTTTTTCAAAGAGAAATGAGGAATATGATGAAATATAAGTATTGTTATAATGACATTTTTAAATTAAAAAATTTATGATAAGTTTATAAAGTGATAATTTTGGATGCAGAAAGTCACATTCTTGGGAAACATGTTCAAAAGTGAAGGTATTTATGTCGACCCTTTAATGAAAATAATATTATAGGAATGGCCTAGGCCATCTAGTGTTAGATAAATATGTAGTATTCATGTCTTAGTATAATACTATCGATTCTTTTTGAGAAATCTACCATGGTTTTCTATCTAACTAAGATAACACAGAAAGAGGTAATTTATGTTAGGAGAATGTTTTGTGATATACAGTGTTTCTTAAAATAAAGGATTGGTTTGTGTACTCATACAAAATGAAAAATTGATAACATATTCCTCATGATAGTAAAAGATCCATGGGAAACACTAATTTACAGAAGATATACAATTAAAAACCGCAATCTTTTTCATGAAATTTTGGTGGAACTACCACTATAGAGAAAAGTGAGAAATGTATATATATATAATAAGATTCAAAAGAATATATTCAAATTGAATAATATCAAGATGCATTAAAGAAGGCAGTTAGAGCTAATAAAAGATTTTGTTTTCTCTATTCACTACCATTTGAGAAAGATTAACAAAGAAGATGATGCTCTTTCTAGAAAATAACCTGCTACTCTATCCCTGATATAGATTGGGAAAGACCATATAATTATGAATATACATGTTATGGATCGAGAAATTATAATGCAATGTAATACTTCATACCATTCCAAAATAATTTCCCAACCATGTATCAAAGAGGAGATCATGGTGGAAAAAGGGATTTTCTGGAGCTTCAAAATAGGGATATATAAGGGAAGCCACATGAGATCAACAATGAAGAGGATATTCTAATTTGATTTGGAAATAGACTTTATGTCACTTAATATCCTGGGATAAAGAAAGAGATATTTGATAATTCACATAACTCACTTTTCTCCAACCATCCTGTAAGTAACAAGATGTACCATGATCATCGAGAGAATTTGTAGAGGGACAACATAAAGATGATATTGTGGAGTATATATCAAGATTATTTGTACATTAGAAAGTAAAAGCAGAGTGACAAGAGTCCAAAGGAATAATAAAACCATTGAATATACCCATGAGGAAATTAGATAACATCTCCATAGACTTTTTCACTAGTCTCCCAATGACATCAAAAGGTTACAATATGATATGGTTAGTGGTGTATTGAATCACTAAAATTCCCCAATTAATTATTATTCGAGAAGATTTTTTGATCCAACAAATTTCTATGTTATATGTGAAGGATGTGGTGAGGATTAGTGTGGTACCACTTTCCACCATCTATGATCATGATCCAAGATTCATATCTAAATTATAAATAATTATTCAACATTATTTGAGGAATGAATTGAATTTCAATATAGCTTATCACTCCAAAAATAATGTAAAATATGAAAGGACCATTTATAAACATGAGGAAATGATGATAGAATGCTTAATGAAATTTAAAAAATTATGGGATAAACATATACCATTAGTTGAGTTATCATAAAATAGTAGCTTCCACCCAATTATTCAATTATATCAAAATGTTGTTGTGCAAGAGAAGCAATGTATAACTCCAACATGTTCTGTTGAAGTTGAAAAAAGATACTTGGACCTAATCATGTGAAAGAGATGTTAGATAAGGTTCAAGCCATCCTATTGAATATAAAAACTATTCAGAGTTGGCCACAGATATATGATGACAACCTCTGAAGGGACTTGGTGTTTGAAGTTATAAAAAAAATTCCTTCAAATACCACCATAGAATAGAGCCATGTGGTTTCAAAAAAAGTGGATGATTATCCCATGGTATAATGGCCCCTTTGATATATTTGATCACATAGGATCAGTGGCTTATCATCTTATACTTGCACCAAATATGGCTCATGTTCTTGATGTGTTCCATGTATATCTTTCGAGGATGTACATACATAACCCCTCACATATATAGAATCCAAAGGTAGTACAAAATGAGAATAACCTCTTCTTTGAAGAATTTATGATGAAGATCATTGACTATAGAGACAAATTTCTCTGATACAAGATGACTCAAATTGTCCAAGTGTTATGGGGGAATGATAAGTATGAAAAGGTGACATGATAACTAGAGAAAATAATTAAATTGAAGTACCCTCACCAATTCTTAATTGAGAATATAAGTTGAAATTTTAGGGACAAAAATTCTAAATGGGGGAAGAATATAACAACCCAGTGTTTATAAATGATACTTTTTCCACTATTGAAAATGTGTATTATATGATATTATATAATTTTATCCACAAAAAACACATAGAAAAAAATACAACAACTTATCTAATTAATTAAAAATATTTACATTATTAAATGTATAAACTAATTAAAATTCCAATCATTACAAAATGATTGAAAATATAAAATAGAAAAACTACAATGGGAAAATATTAATCACCCTAATCTACCAGAATCATTCCTCAGATGAAAAACACTATATAAAGGAAACAAAATATTAATGAACCAAAAAACATATTTGGGAATGAAAGTATGTAAGCATCAGAGGAATTATATTGAATATTTAAGGAAATAATGAAGCATTATTTATAAGGGGTAATGTGACCATTAGAATAGTAATATGACTGTTGGAATAGTAACTTAATCCTTGGGAATCGTAATATGACTATTGAGAATAATAATTTTACCTCAAAATATTAAAATGTAATACAAATATTATTTATCATGATTAATATAATTAAATATAAATATTAAAATACTAGAAAATAAATATCATGATTAAAAAATCCAAGAAAATATTTGAACATTTTAAATAAAATATATTTCAATTTATTTCATAAAAATCATAATTTTTAAATTAAAACATAAAATTACCAATGTTATAAATTATATATTTATAAAATTAATAACTTTTTTTAAAGGAGTACATTAAAAATTTCCAAGGGTTTTTCTCTTACTTTTTTGAAATACCTTAATTAATATGTGAATAGTTAAAATATAGTTCTCACATAATAGTTGTATGTTAAATTACAACATTCCGGATGTAATAATTACCTAATAATTGAAAATAATTAATTTTTGTCCAAATTTTATTTATTTAAAAAATTGATTAAAAAAATAAAATAAAACTAATTTCCAAACATAAAAAGAATTTTCCAAAACCTAAATTCAATAGTGTTTCCTTAAAATAACAATTTTTTCTTTTTTCCACTTTCGTTTTCGGTGATGAAAGTGAATTATAAATATAGAGGGGTTTGAAGTATTAAAACCAATATATTTTTATTGGTATATTATTTATATTGTAAAACATTCACTAAACCATGTTTCAATTTTGATATAATATTTTCTTTTAAAAATATATGCCTCCTCATGTATAAATAACCCTTCTTCCCTCTTACAAAGTCACACATACATCACTTTATGAAGAATAAACACTACCAAAATCCTCCTTCTCAATCCCCTTAGAATACCTATCTTTGTTCTAGATTAAAAAATCTCCAAACATCAAAGGAGTTTTAGTACTGTAAAACGGAATTTATGCTAAGGAAAGAGTGAGTTTCTATCAACTCTTCCCTCTTTTTCATTTTATTTTTCTATTTTCCAAAATGTTTGAAAAATAAATATATAAAATCTACTATGAATTATTTTAAAATTATATTAATGATGTTAATCTAATGAAAGATTCATAATTATGACTTATTTAAATTTCAAACAACTATTTATTTCTCTTTTGACAACGTCCCATAAATAGTTGGTTAATCACCATTGAGGACATTGCCAATTTTTTAAACCTATGGATGGTTATTATAAATTATTTTTGATATATAAGTTTATAAATATATTTATATTAATATTCTATAATTAGTTACACTTATGTGTAAATAACATTGAACAAAATAGAGAAATCAAAGAAAAATTAGAAATTTTTTATGAGAACAAGATATCAAAATGAATTCCATACAATCAAGGAAATTAAGAAATATAATAAATTGATTATAATTGAAAAATATTTCTAAAAATTAATATAATTGAATTATATAATAATGTTATAATAAATAAAATTTTCTTATTCAGGAGGTATAAAAGGGGCAAAATAAAGAGGGATTTAAGGTAAGGGGATTCTCAAACATGACTATTGTTCATTGCGGAATCCCTCTTTCACATCATTATCAGTATAGATATGCCTCCAATGTATCTAAAATATAGTTTATTTATTGTTCCATTATCTTTTTGTGGATATACATGTTTCCACCTTGATTAATAATCCAAATACAATTATTTTTGAAAAATTATTTTCTTTCTAAAAAATATCTTTTACCCCTCTCGTGTTTTATCTGATTCACTCAATAATGCTGATGTTTATACAAAATATTTTTTCCCTTATTAATTTAGAAACGCCAAGTTTGTTCATGAAATTATGAAGGAGGAAATCACTGTGAAACCCATTCCTTTAAATGTATTATTTCATTAAAATGATTGTTATATGTTCCATATAACATGCATGATTATGTAAATATTATGATGTGATGGGTGAGAAGAAAATTTTATAGCTCTCCAATTAATTTGGTAATGTGATGTATCTAATAAGATAATGTGTATTATGAATTAACATGATTGTATCTTTTTTCACAATGATGATTTTATAATTATACAATTTTTTATGTGAACTTGATGATAGATTTTTTCATAACTATGTGTTTTTGTTGGCATGAAAATATGTGTAGAGGAAAAGAATCTCAATAAGAAAACCAACCCGAATGGGGCTTCCTCACGAATCACATCCGTGTAGCCCCACACCGTGGTTTCCACATATAAAAGATTAGAGAGAATCTATAGTTATGACACACTTGACCGGAATATTTGTACCATGGAGGGAGCTGAATCGACCTCTGCGAGCTCGCCAAAATTGGTGGAAGCCTTCACGAGGGCCGCATAGAGAACCCAAAAGAGCACTGTGCCGAGGAGGGTATGTTGGTCGACACTGCGATTACGACAAACATGGAACAATCTGTGGCCGATCACGGAGCACCACATGGCTTCGCACCAAGCTGTACCTGCTTTGCACCGCCCCTCACCAATAAATTTTGGGCTCTCCTCGAGCCCAAAGGATAAATAATCTGACCTTTGACCTTATCTACTCTCAAATCATGAAGCATGTTCTCCTCTGTGAAACCTTGAGAAAAAATGAGCTCTTCTTGGTACATGAGCATTGTGATGTACCCTTCCATTAGCTCAAATCCAACCCCTCTTCGAGCAGGGATGCCCTTTGCGGAGCCCACGGGCCACCGAAAAAGTGGGAGATACTCAAAGAGACTTTGGTATTCACAAATAACTTATTCATCATGATTTACCCTCCATACAGATATGAACCACATGCTGTGGTAGGGTCACCGTGCTTTGTGAGTCACAGTTCTTCATAGTACTATACTTTGCAAGGTACCCTAGCTTTCAAGGTCCTACTCTGCGAGAACCTTTCCACTTTGTAAAGAACCCACCATATGAATCAATACCCTATTCCAAGGCTAGTCCACTCCACTTCATAAATCATACCCCTTTTTGAATCCCCTCCATTACATGGAGCACTAGAGTTCCACAAGGTCCTTTCCTGTGAACCCAATTGCTTCGCATATCCTTCTCCCGTATGACAATATAGGTTTGTATGAGGTGGTTTCAAGGTCATTTGGGTGGTGTTTCATGATGAATTTCTTATAATCATGCTTCTTCACACAGGCACACTAACAGCTATTTCTTCTTCGCATAGCCATGCTAATGTGGGACCCTCAATAGATCACTCCACGACACCCCAACACCGCAACATACTTCATGCCTTCCCTTCCCCAAGGGTGGTTGGGTATAATTTATATAAATCCTAGGGGTGAGGAGTGAACCCACCTCGTCCGAGCTGCAGGACATTAAACTGCCAAACACAATCATCCTCAGCACATGATGCTAAACAATGACCTCACCCCATGCATCATACGCAGGGTGCCCCACCTTGGACATTCTCCTCGCCTGCTCATCTCCACAAGAGTGAGATCTTCCTAAAATAGAATGAATCCTCTCTACTGGAGCGACGTCTACTTGCGTTAAAGGGAACCCATCTTGTTGTAAGCCCATATCCTTTCATGTGGGAGGTAGCATCTCTACTCCTCCTTCCTTCTTTTGTTCCAAATACTAGAGGAGAAAATTGCACAAGGGACTTTTTTTATTCATCCCCTCTTCCTTTAGGATTTGTCTCCATCAAGCCTCCATCCTATTGTTTGTCCTAATATCCATCTCCCTGGGCCGCTAACCATGCGTAATCCCTTGTTTCCTCTTCGGACTGCTAACCACGTGTAATCCCCACTCCACTTTCCACAGAAACACCTTTCATGACGTGATTGTTCAGTCATTGCTCCCTCTTGTTTCTCACACCGATCATGACTCACAAGGACATAGAGTAATCAATGACCATGACATATTTCATAGCCCACCTTATCATGTAATCCCCAATCCATCCCGAACTACATGGACTTTGATCCTTGTCTCCTAGGAAAGGTATGTTGGAATCCTCCTAGAGGTTCAAGCCCAACACCTACTTCTCCCGACCCCTTCACGTCGGTTCACCTTCATCCCACATGATGTTGAACTATATACACTGTCCCAAACTACATGTACATAGATCATTGTCTCCTAGGAAAGGTATATAGGAAGCCTCTTTCAGGTTCAAGCCCAACACCTTTGTGGCCCGACCCCTTCATGTCAGTTCACCTTTTTACTGAACGACGTTAAACTATATCCACCATCTTGAACTACATATAATTTGATCATTTCCCTTTCATAAAAAGGTATGTAGGAATCCTCCATGAGGTTCAAGCCCAACACCCATCAGTTCTGACCACTCCAAGTTGGTCCACCTACATCCCGCGTGATGTTAAATTGTATGCCCCCTTTTTTCCCACATGATTCTAAACAATACCCTTTCAAAATACATGGGATTAAATACCTATCTCCTAGGAAGGGTACATAGGAAGAATTCTGGAGGTTCAACACCATCCAGTGGTAAGCTGTTGTATCTCGTCCAGTGGTAATTCATTGTATCATGTCAAGCGGTAAGCCATTGTACCCCATCTAGTGGTAATCCATTGTACCCCATCCAGCGGTAAGACGTTGTATCCTGACTCGCGGCAAGCCATTGGAAACTCGACCAGTGG
Source organism: Viscum album (assembly GCA_963277665.1). Classification (NCBI taxonomy): domain Eukaryota; kingdom Viridiplantae; phylum Streptophyta; class Magnoliopsida; order Santalales; family Viscaceae; genus Viscum; species Viscum album. The sequence goes on from OY728146.1 coordinate 1,805,145,429, forward strand.
TAAGCCGTTGTCATCCCCACATGATGGTAAGCTATTATAAGATGAACTACGTGGGTTTTATCACTGTCTCCTAAACATTGTACATAGGGAGACTCCCTGAGGTTCAACCTCAAATGATGGTAAACTTTGGTTCCCCCTGTTAGGACCCACATCTCTGGCCCGCCCCTCGAGCATTAGACCAACCCTGGGCTGCTAACCACATGTAAGCCCTAATATATTGTCAGGTTGTTATCCTATGCATACACCCAGATTCTATACCCCATCACTCATGTCCCATCGTGGCCTCTATCCCTTGAGCCTATGTTTTTTGGTAAGTTCATTCCCCAAACCAAAGGCTATACTTCTTATGGATCCAATCCATGCATCCATTCTCTTGGGTCACCTCCTCAGATGCCCCGTCGCCCCATCAAACTATGTGGAATTTGATTCTCTACCATGGGGATACGTAGGAAGTCTCTCTAGGGATGAAGCCCGACATCTCCATAATCCTCATGTCTGTTCCATCTCATTCTCCATCCATATTCACCATATCATTCACCATCCACTTTTTGCCAAAAATATCCATCCAGATTCATACCTAGGATGCCACCTCCTGGTGAGACCAGGTCACCCACTTTCTCAGTACACCTAGAAGCAATCAATTAACTAATCATGCATTATCCCTAGCATCAGTGTTCCCTATTGGGGTTTCAACCATCTGATCCACTCTTATCAGTGTTAAGATCAGTTTGATCTATCTCTTCTAGACATTAATCTTGTGGCATCCCATGTGTTAAACATGGGAAGCTGATGAAAACCTCAGATACAAGCCTGTGGCATAAAATTCCCTATATTCGACATGGGATGCCTCAGGATTCCACAACCTCAAGAAGCCCTATCATAAGGGGAAGAATACCACATGCATGAGTGTTCCAGGGTCTAGACACCCCAGCAAAATCCAACAGGACTACTCCCTCGACCGAAGGTTGCTGCCTTGACTAGACCCCTTGGAATGTCTTTATAGAATAAGTTTAATTAACCGGCATCCATGAAGACATGGCACTATGAATATTTTCACAAACTATGTCTTAAGTATATGAAGGAGACTCGAACAAGGTAATGAGTTCTGAGGAGGAATTAACATACGGAGGAACTGACATCCCATCACCCCATTTTGAACAAGGAGAAAACATCCCTAAATATGCGATGATTTCCGCCCATCTTTACAAAGTGGGAATGCGAGGCAACAAGCATTGTGTCCTCCTCCATAGACAGATGCACACCCTAGAGAATGCATTGGAAATAGGAATGGTGAACCCGATGTGAACCTATTCTCTTTAATGCGGAGATTAGTAGTGCTCAATACATCAGTAAATTAGTATGTCACTAGATCCAGTTATCCCATTCCGAGTCCCACCAAGAAAATAGTGGGTTATGCATGAAACTCACAAAAATTAGGGCAGTTGAATGTTAGACATCCTGTTCTATGACACTGTCAGCGTGGATCCTTCTTAGAAATTGTCGAAGACAGAATGACACTGGGGCAGTGGATGTCACTTTCCTTCTTTCATCACTAATGGTTAATTTTACCTTATTTATAAGACCCAAGCTGTCATGATAGGAAACCAAACACCTCTCACCCACCAATGTAGGGGAAGGGGCAACGTCAACATGAAAATCCTACGTGGCCCAATCTGTTCTCTGAGAGCATCCACATCAATAGCTGCAGGGCACCCACACCCCATCTCCCCATCTTAATTCATTCATAGAAGGGTAATTAATGACATTGTTAAACGATATGAGGAGGATGGTATTATCCCAAATAGGGATATATACTGACAAGACCTAGAGGCTTCTGCGCCTTGCTATCACTGTCTCCCCCAAGGGTTGTGTAGGGAGCCATTGCTCTCCACCCGGACGTAAAATCCTTTCAGGAGCCTCTCCATAGAGTGGTTCGACAACTCCCTCCCATACACCAATGAGGTGAGGGAATTCTGGGCTAGACCAGCTAGAATCTTGCTCTAGGGGCTCCCAAGGAGGGCTCCTGGTTGGCCACATCAGCACTGTCACCCGACACCGAAAGCTGTGGAGCATGTGTGTTATGCACCTACATCTCTGCCCCTTGTTTGATTAACCCAACACTAGCATTGGGAGCATGCTTAGGAGGATGCCCTTCATGGTGTGTCATCACCATCAATAGCTATTGTGGACCATGCCAATACCATTGCATATCATTAATTTTCTATTTTTCCTGAACATGATAAATTATTTTCTTAGCCTAGACCGAGGCCCCAACTACCCCACGGGTAGGCTTTGTCAACTCCCCTGGTCGCCGAAACAGGTGGCGTTCATTGTGGGTTGACCCGTTACATTGACATTCAGTATGGAGGTCCTCCCTATACTATCATCAATGAGAGTGAAGGTCTGTCACGCTCCCAGGCTCAGTGTGGACGTCCTCCCCATGCCACCATCAATCCATGTGATGTTCATCCACACTATATCAACGCCATGTACAGAAGCCTCTTCGCCACCAATGACATCAGGTATGGAGCTGTTACTCATGTCACAAGTTATCGATGTGAAGATGCTACCCTTCCGTTCAACCGTCAATGTGGGGGTCTACCACATGTCCTTTCTGCAGAAGATGAATTTCATCCCCATCTCGACAATCAAGGTAGTGGAGGTTTACCTCACTTGATGGGGTCCCAACACAGAGGTCCAACCCATGTTCAGATCAACAAGTATGAGGAACCTCCTTACACCGGTGTTGCTAGAGAAAATAAACATGGAGGCACTGCCCATGCTCCTACCAGCTCTAGAAGAGGTCTTACCCACTCTATCACTTCCCACAAAGACTTCTTCCATGCGTCAGCTAGCGGACATAGAGGTCCACCCCATGTTCCCATTAAAATTTTTCCAGGTGCTCCTCGCACTCCATGTCACCCAAGAAAAAGTGATGTCTGCCCTAGAATCAATTTGGCCGAAGCTCCACCTGAAGCAAAAAATTTACCCTATCCCAAAGAGCCATCCCAGGGCAGTAGGGCGGGTCTCCAATGCCCTAGAAATAATATCGATAATATTCAAAACTCAATTAAACCCATCTATTTATCAGATTCTAAGGCGAAATTTGACTCACCAATGGAACCCTTACCTCGATCCTCTATGTAAAGAGTCAGGGAGGAGCGATGTATATCATCCTTATACATCTAGAATGTGAGGTCTATATTATTATTACCTCCCTCCACAAATACATCCATGAAGAGGACGATTTGGCCCCTTCTTAGGGCCTGGCTATGAAATCCTTCCCATTATCCACTTTTTCATTCTCTGCTTTAACCAGAGATCATGGAGAGTTCTTATGAGGACTATTAGAGGATGAAAAATGACATGACACACCACCAGTAACCCCAACACTAACACTAGAGTTCACACTTGCTAGTCCATCCTACCACGATGTGGTGTCTCAGTCATTGTATTCTCTGTAGGACAGCCCAAGATGTGGCAGCTTGTCAGCTTGTTCTCTGTATTCTCCACCGGAGAGTCTACCATCTTAGCGGTCTACCTTAGTGCTATTTCTGGTCCCAAAACAACCCCATTTGATGAGTGGGTAAATCAAGGTCCCGATCCTGAGTCTGTGCCAAGGATATTTTGGGACATCCTTACAACTGATCATTTCCAAGAGATGTTTTGGCCAATTGCAAACACCGACTTCAGTTCACCTAAATTTCTTAACTAAGAAGAGTTCATGTGATTTCACCAAACCCTCTGGGTGATGCACTTAATTCAACGTTATCAGAAAGTTTATTATCCCAGGAGTCAAGCAAACTTCAAAGATATTGACTAACAATGTTGTATGTTCAACTTGGTTGTTCTCCTTGTGGACCACCACCCTAAGTCACCCAGTCGCCATTGGACCCTCGAGCATCAATGTGTTCAAAGATTTAAAGTTATCCATAGAATTATCAAGAGGGATTCACCCCACTTTTAGTTCTATAGTTCGGGGTAGTAAGCTTCCCTCCACTTTAGTTATATTTGGATCCAACACAATCTTCCATGCGACATTGAGGATATACCTCCAGGTAGAGTCATAGTTACCATGGATTATCTATCAGAGGGGGAGCTCGAGAAAAACTCCGTGAAGAGAACATACCCCCAGGGGAGTGACACCTCTATTGGATCCACTGAGAAGAGTTACTCGCAAACAGAGAAATCTATTGGGCCTTCTTGTTCCCACCAAGGTATTAGTCTTTAGATGGAATCATAATAAGGGAAAGAGCACTCTGGGGACATAAAACCCTATAACATGTCCAGATCTATTTAGAATAATGAAGTTGATCCTGAAAAAGACGCGTTGTTCCAACAGCTCACAGTGCACAAAAAGATAGTCGATGACCTCCTTGCTGATAGTTCCATGGAGCAGCAACCAGACTATGGTGATTCTCGATCAGAGCAGTTGGGGCAGGTAAAATATTCCCCCAGTGAGTTTCCTCCAGACGACCATGACCATCCAACCCACATAGATAGTGTAGAAGCTAGAGTTTATGGAAAGAGGCCGCGATATGTGTCACCAAATCCATCTGAGCGGTGTGATAATCATTAGGACCCAGCTCAGGCTCCCCCAGCCGCTCTGCAGTTCATCCTACCAGCTGCCCCATGAGCCACTGGGCTTTCTTATCATGTTGAAGAACCTACAAATGCATTTTTGGCTAGTTATCCTCCTCAAGACAATAAATAACAACCAGATGACCCAATGGAAGCACTCATTTCTCACTTCGAGGTGTTGGGAATCTTGAAATGTGGAAATCCCACCTGATGGTAAGCCATATCCGGCATGGGTCGATGATATTCTAACACCCTTGGGTTTTAGAAATCGTACCTTCTCCCACTCCAACAACACGGGATACCCAATGTATCATATGGACCACTTTATCTCAAGGTGAAGACCCATTCTAAGAACTCCAACACCACAAGAGGCTGCCAATCTCTGGTGTTTCGTATAAGCATTGGAAGGGCCGGTGTTCATCTGGTATTGCCAGCTACCCTTTGGGTCGATCGCCTACTAGGAAGATCTGCATAAGGAGTTCCTTTACCATATCAGATCCATCACCCATAAAATTATTATTGAATACCTCTTCATGTGCAAGTAGAGGCTTGACGAGTGAATTTCATACTTCATCACCTGGGGGAAAGGCTTTACCTATTCCCTAGACATGTCTCTGACCCAGGAACAACTACTGACAATGTGTGTGGGAAATGTAAAAACTAAACTAGTCCCCACTCACATTAATTTGAATTACCCTGGGGGATTATGATACTTCAAGGACAAGGCCTAGTGTCTAGAGGAAGCCTTTCTGCATGCCAAAAATGCACATCCATTACCTCTTGCAATTCTCATGAGAAGAGCTTCAATGGTTGAGCCCACCACGGTGTCCCAAATAGAGGCCCCCAGACAAATAGAATTGATACCATTAGAGCCAACTCCATAGCCTCCCAGAGGCCCTCCCCCTTAGGTGCAGCCTCTAGCTCAGCCTCCAGCTCAGCAGTTCCCCCCTCAGAATCGACAGGCGCCTCTGCGTAACACACACAACTGCTTAGGTGAGATAAATGGTTTCCTCCTCCTTGATAGGTTCCTCCATCCCCTCGTCTCGGCCGAGTTCCCATAGGTCCCTTCCCAGACAGTAGAAACTCGACCTACTCATTAAAGATGGCTCAGGTCCCTAGTTATTTCTAAAGTGCCTTGAGGCATAGAATTGTGAGGTTTCCTGAATGTAGGAGGCCAGTAGAGGATGATCACACTGATCACCCCAACTACTACCCCTACCACCGGATCCTGAGGTAGACCCTCAAACAATTTTATGTGTTTAAATACCAGCTTCAAGACCATATTGATAATAATATATGCAGGTTAGGCCTGGATCTAGCATAGGTGGCATGTGTATTTGTGAGGAAAAATAGAGGCAACAAAAGTAGTGGTGAGTGGCCTCAGGTTTCTAACCACGGGTCCCAAACGCATAACAATTGGATGGATCATAAGGTAGTTTCCTAATCCCAAGGAATTATCTGTTCATTCGTGAGTCTACCTAATCCTTCAGAATAAACCACATCACTTGCAACCACTAATTCTGCATTGATGTCTCAACATCCCTCTTCCTTGATGAGAAAGAATCGATGGCGCATGGAAAAACAAAGTCCCCCACTAATATCGTCATCATCTCGTAATCTCTAGGACTTCATGACCCTAAAGATATAGATTTCCCCAAGAATCAGTCCAGTGATGGAGGATTCATCCAGTGACAATCAAGCGTATGCTTCGGTTAATACCATAGAGCTGGTAAACCCCTACATGATTATGGATGATGAGGAGAGCCGTACGAATCCTCCCAACGTCCCTATCCATCGCCTGTGTCGATGAAACTCAGGAAATATGGGTCATAGGGATTCCTTAGTCAATACTTTCAGCCAGGCTATACATGCTACTAAAACTAGACAGTTTTCCCAGTAAATAGCTTAGCATGTACAAACTATTCATTTGATTTAAACAGGTTCACATTCACCACCATTTGTGCTACTTGATCTGGAGAAGCAACTCTCATCACACCACGATCATCCAGGTTCTACTATAGACCGGCCTCAGCAATCTGACCCTCATTTGGTAATCACTCCACAAGTTTAGAATAGTGAGTAGTGAGACATTTCAAGCACCATCCAGCCAACGATTCAGCCGAAAGGGCCCATCATGCCTTCGACCACAGAATGACCTCCTATAAGCATAATCTCATGATTAACATGGAATTATGATATCCTCAAGCATATTGCTAGAATTACTGCAAGGATCTCTATCCTTGAGGCTCTTCTATTGTCAGATGATATGCATGAAGACCTATCCAAGGCTTTATGAATTCCCCTCTAGTTTGAGACAAATGTTGCAGTTGTAGAAGCCTTCCATGTTGAGAGAGTCGAGTATGCATAATTTATGGCCATCATCTATTTCTCTGGAGAAGATGCAAGATCTCCCATATAGGGGCACATCCGCCCACTATAAATCGACAACCACTTCAATGGCGTGGAGGTTCCTCACTGTCTTGTCGGCACAGGCTCTAGAATAAACCTAATCCCGGCCCAGACACATCTAAAAATTGGTTGTCCTAGGATTATCTGAGTCCCTCTGTCCTAAAAATACAATGTTATGATAGGAAATAATAAACAATAGTTGGAATGATCAACCTGAAGACCTATTTTGGTTCTCTGGTTTCCAGCATTGAGTTCCTCATTGTCTCCTAGGACACCGCCTACAATGCACTGATGGGTAGGCCATGGCTTCACCTGCATGCGGAGGTTCCTTCATCATATCACTTGTGTATTAAATAATACCTTAATGTTTGAGTGGGTGTAGTCCAATGTTAAGCTTCTCCCTTTGCCTCTTGTGAAGCCTGATATCGGGATGTCGAATATTACAAGGTCAAGGAAAATAAAATTTAGGCTAAAGAGGTTCAACATGCTATGGCTACGACCGACCGGTGGACAGACCTTGATGATGCTTATATTTTTTTCGATCCACCGATTGGAGGCTACAACCTCAGATCTAGGGAAATTATTTTTTGTTTTTTGAATATGGGGGGAGAGCATTCCCATGTCTAAGGGATTCCATAAGATAACATCATATTCCTACATGAATCAGGATTGGGTAATCCCAGAGCCCCCAGCCCCCATAAGGTATCAGGATGTCTGCCCTAGGGTGATGGAAATACATCATACTTACTTGTTTCGCCAGGATATAATAAATCATCTCAAGACGACACGCCACTATTTATTTTATATTATTGAGCGTGGCCCCTTGGGCATAATAATAGATGATATCATGTCGACAATATTCATTGCTATGGTTTCGGCAGCACAGGAGTCCCCTGATGTAGTGTCCACCGCTGCTGAGGAAGGCACCATCTTCCCATCGGGATCTGTCGACTCGGAGAAATTTCTTCCAGCTGAGGATCCATCCTCCATCAATAATGTATAAGAGATAGAGGATGCTCCTACTAATTTTAATGAGGGTGTATCTACCACATTTGATGAATTGGTGCATGTGAACCTCGGTAGCGAGACATACCAGAAAACCACATTGATCAGTTCCTATATTCCTATCGAAGATCAACAATAGTACTTGTACTTATTAAAGCAACATAGTGATGTATTTGTCTGGAGTTATGATGAAATTATGGGACTAGATTCTCAGGTCTCTATCCACTACCTCAGTATTCCATCAAATCACCGTTGGTTCAAATAGCCTCCCCGAAAGATGCACCCTTTTCATGGAACCATAGTAGAGGCAGAAGTTTATAAGATCATCCGAGAAAGTTTCATCAAATTGGTCCAGTACCCTAGGTGGTTAGCCCACATTGTTCCCATCAGAAAAAAAGTAATGGATAGATCAAAGTCTGCATCAACTTACAGGATCTCAACTATCACTATCTGAATAGTGATTTTCCCCTTCCTATGACATAACTATTTATTGACGTAACTAATGGGTTCTAGTATCTCTCCTTCATGAATGGGTATTCTGGGGATAAAAAGAATCGAATGGACATCGAGGATGAAGAGTCTATAGCCTTTAGGGAACTGAAAGGTAATTTTTTCTACCAGGTAGTGCCCTTCGATCTAAAGAATGTAGTTTCCACCTAACATCATACCATGTATCACATATTTAAGCCTATCGTCGGGACATTTGTGGAATTCTATGTGGACGACCTAGTGGTCAAATATCAATAGCACCAGAATCATCTCAAAGACCTTGAGAAAGTGGTTGGCTTCCTACGTTTTCACCACCTGAAGATGAACCCATTGAAGTGTGTCTTTAGGGTCACCTTTGGAAAGTTTCTTAGCCACGTTGTCAGATATAGAGGCATTGAGATTGACCCAGATATGATTAAGTCCATCTGTCAGATGTCACCTCCGAGCAACATTTAGGAGCTGTGATATTTTCAAGGACACTTGGCCTACATACACCGATTCATTTTAAATTTCACCGGTAAGTGTAATCCCTTTTTTCAACTCATGAAGAAAGGCACTATCTATCAATGGGATGAGGAATGGCATAATGATTTTGAGGAAATCAAGAAGTACCTGTTATAGTCTCCGGCCCTGATACCACCCATTTTTGGAAAGCTACTGTTACCTTATGTGACTACCTTGGAATGATCGCTCGGCACCCTTCTCACCCAGAAGAACAATGAGGGAAATTTAAACAATCTATATTATCTCAGCCGCATGCTCCTCAATACAGAGACTAGATACTCCCCTATCGTGAAGAGATACGTTACTCTAGTATTCATAGTATATAATTTGCGACATAACTTGTAGCACCATGAGATACATCTAGTGTCCCGAGTGGACCCACTGATGTACATCCTGAACCGCCCCATGTTGGAAGGTCGTCTAGATCAGTGGGCGGTAATCTTCCAAAAATTCGACATTAGGTTCGTCCACCAGATGGCTATTAAGGGGAAAGCATTGTCAGACTTCTTGGTAGCCCATCCATCTCCCATGGACTAGTCCCTGGACATTTATTTTATCGATGTGGCAATCATCTTGGTAAACCAAGCCATTTTTTTTTGAAAATTCACATTGAAGGCACTTCTAGAAGACATACATGTAGAAGACTTAATGAACCCAGACTCAACAGAGTGGTCCTAGGTATCATCTTCATCAATCCAGCACAAGATGTTCTACCATATTCATTTTTTTGTCTGAAGGTTGTACCAACAATGAGGTAGAGTATCTGGCTCTAATCATAGGCCTCTAATTGGCCCTCAAGATTAATGTTCCCCACTTTCATATGAAAGGGGACTCTGAACTAGTTATCAAGCAGGTCAATGGTGACTACATCGTCAGAAAGCTAGAGATCGTACCACTTTTAGAATATAACCACTAGCTGATGGCCCAGTTCCCATCTCGGCAAGAGGTTACTTATATCCCCTGATCCCAGAACGATTGAGCTACTGCCTTGGCTAGTCCAGTTGTATCTCCTATAAAACCTGATCCAGATGATTTGAATATCCACGTGGCACACCCAAGAGTCATCGCCCCCATCACCCTGAATGATGATGATAACCCTAAGGTAAGCCTCCTTACCACCGATCCCTCCACATTAGGACACCCAGGTCCAACTATTGTAGTGATGGAATTGACTTTTGACAGGAGGATCCCCATTATCAAGTAACTCCAGTAGATTGAGCCGAGTGCGAATTAATCTAACATCACTCATTATTATTTAACCTATAGATTGTTCATGGTCTTGAGAAGATCCTCTACAAGCACAACTTTTATGGGGTTCTTCTATGTTTCATTAAAAAAGGTGATATTTCTCAGGTCATGAAGGAGGTTCATGCTGGTTCCTGTGGGGCTCATCAGACCATGCCAAAACTGTCCCACTAGATCCAGACATTGGGATATTTTTGGCCCTCTATGATCCATGACTCTATTGAGTTTTCAAAGATGTTCCATGCATGAAATATTCATGATAACTTTGTGCATTGGAAGCCAGAGTCTCTCCACACTCCCAAGTACTCTTGGCCCTTTGCAGTATAGGGACTCGACGTCATATGACTATATCTACTGGTGATAGCTCACCAGTGAAGATTAATCCTGAACACTACAGATTTATTCTCCAAGTGGGAACAGGCGGTTACACTAATGGAAGTCAAGGAACATTCTATTTTTGACTTTGTGGTCTCTTTAATAATCTACCGATTTAGAGTCTCTCACACCATCCTCACCAATAACAACACCAACTTCTGGGAAGCCTTGTTGAGGAAATTTTATTCCAAGTACAAAATCTGTTCTAACCATACCTCCTTCTATCACACGTAAGAAAATTTAAAGATAGAGGAATTCAAAAAAACCCTATATAACATTCTTCAGAATACAGTTGTTCAGAACAAGAAGAGTTGTTCGGACAAGGTACCCAATGCCGTTTGTGCTTATCGGACAATGAATCACAATTCCACCCATGTGACCCCATACTCCCTGGTGTATGGTACATAGGAAGTTAGGCCCATAGAGATTAAATTTTTTTCATTATTCATAGATGTATACAATCAGGAATCACCAAATAAAGTAGTGTAAATTCATCTGGATGAATTGGAATCACTCGATGAGAATAGGCTTTATGCACTACACAATCTAGAAAAGCATCCGAACAAGATAGCTAGATAATTCAACAAGAATGATTGCATCTGCTCTTTCTTGCAAGGATATATGGTATTGGACTTGAGAACACAAATGAAACCTAGTGGGGAACCCCCCGAGATGGATCCAAAATGGGAAGAACCTTACATCATTCACAAGGTTTACCCAAAATGGCATATACTCCCTGGTTACAATTAATGGTGAGCGTATAAATCCTCCCATGAATTCCAAACTCATCAAGAAGTACTTTTCTTAAGTAAGTTTTCCCACATGACCTTAAACTCTACATTTTCTCGCATTATGTTAAACTGTATGTCATCTTAAATGACGTTAAACTTTATACAGTCCTACATGACCTTAATCCATTTCGTCTTCACCACAACGTTTAACTATGTGAACTGCCAAGATGACCACTCTACATCCGTCCTGCATGACCTTAAACTATGAGCGTCATATATACCATTATGGTTCGAGCTCTACGACCTTAAACTAACATCTTACCGTATCCATCATCTTGTAAGATTTTAAACTGCACCTTCCAGAAATACAGATGTCTTGATTCCCATCCTCATGAGATATGTAGAAATTCTCTAATATTTAGTCTGTAGGCCAAGCCCCCAAACTCCAAGATCTCCCCTTGGGTCAAAAAACATGGTGTGGTGTTGGATTTTTCTCCCATTTAGGTCACGTTCATCATGAACACACCATGTATTCCCCTCCTTGTAAATCTCTTCCTCTCTCACCGTCTGACATGATGTTAAACTGCATAGGCATATTTGTGCTTCACACATCCCCTATATTTTTTTCTTCATCATCTTCCACATCCGAGAGGACCCCCGAATGGAATAGGTTCTAGGCTCTAGGACTCTCCTGCCATTTCAGGCCAACATCTTTGAGGATCTCAAACAAAAAATTGATACATGCCCCGCCTTGAGAATATGGCCAGTGGTTGAGAGGCATTTGTTGTTCCCATTCTAGGTCACACGATATGGATTATATTTTTCTAATGGGGTCAAAAACCATCCTTAATTGTTGTCACCACCCCTATATGTCCAAACTATTGGGGGAAATGATTCATTTTTTCCTGATATCCATTCAAAAATCAGTCTACGTTAGTCAAGAGTGCCTGTCTGGTTTCCATACCCTTATATGATGAGGAGATCCTAATACCATTTCTTTTTTCCCACACTGTGAATTCCAAACGTGGGCTTAGGAGATTTCGTAAGGAAATACATGAATAAAGGGTCATGTATCTATGGTCTGAGCACTATGACATTAAACTAAGATCCCTTCTGTCCTCACTGCAAAATGTTAAACTGCAAACTGTCAGTGACTTTCCATCTATAGCCTATCCTCAAGCCCCTCGACCTTTTTGGACCCCCAACCCAAGTTTTCACTTAGGATTTTGTGGTGTTGTGTGGAATCCATGTCCATGTTCACGTCGGGATATTTCTTCCATGACACATAAATCCTATTGAGATGCTCCCCTATATTTTTCCTTGCTGCAAGATGTTAAACTGCATAGGTCCCGTCACACATTATGCATCCCATTATTTGGATCTCAACTATCTTACATCTGAAGAGAAAATTGAATGTCATGGATTCTTGCCTTTAGGGTTCACCTACCATTCTAGACCAATGTCCCCGAGGATTCTAGATGAAAATTTGATGCATGTACGGAATTGTGAATATAGTCAATGGTTGATGCTCATTGCATGTACCCCATTCATAGAAATGATATGGATATTGTGTTACGAGATTCGTTAGTGGACAACCTCAATAATTTTTGTTGTTTTGTGGTTTCCAGTAGAGAAGACATGCTTATTCACCCTTTCCACCCATCTGTATCTTGCTCATGGCATTAAACTGGGAATGTATTGTCCAAAATCTATGACCCTAAACTATGATCTACTACATCATTAACACATGATGATAAACTACATGACATCTCAAGAACAAAGCATGGATTGATTACCATCCTCATGGGATACAAAGGAAAACCGATATGTTTGGTCACCGGGTCTAGCCCAGGTTCATCTCCACTTTCTCTCAGCCGCCTGGTCCATGTTCACTCCAGGAATTATGAATGGTATAGAATAAGGGGGCTTATGAACTCATTCACTTCGGGATACTCACCATGCCATACACATTCCTTGTTGAGATACCTTGATTCTATCAACATCCTTGTCACATTATGTAAAACCACACAACATCCTTCATAACTATGAATGGCTTGATTCCCATCCTTATGGGATATGTAGAAATTCCCATATATTTTGTCTTCAGGTCCAGCCCTAGTTCATAGAAGCCTCCTTATCATCCAGGCCCCTAGCCTATGTTCTTCCCAGAGAGGGGTATACAGTGTGGTATGGGGTTTTTTCATTATTCACATTTGGTTTGTAACAACCATGCCAGATACCTATTTCTTCTGAGAGCTCTTTCTTCCCCTTGTTCCACACTCATCTTTTGACGTCACCTACTCTTAAGTTGGGCCCCTTGACCATATTTGGAAATTCACCAATGTTCCCAAGATCACTCTGGTTTAGGACCTAGAGTTTTGGATTCTACATATACATGTTATCACCCATTTTTCAAGCTTCATGTTTCCAACAATATGGGGATTTCATCATCTTTCACATCCAAAAGGATCCCAGAATGGTATAGATGATCGGCCTATAGGATCTCCAATCATTTTGGGCCAACATCCTTGAGAATCTCGAATGAAAATTTGATACAAGTACCAAAATGTAAATATGGTCAGTGGTCGACACTCATTTTTTGTTCCCACTTTAGGTCACATGATATGGATGTTATGTTTTACATACGGTCAATAGTTATCCTCCATCATCACAAAAACCCCATAAATCCCTAAATGTAGGTTGAATGTTTCACATAATTCTCCACTACATCATGTCTAAGTGGAATTTGGATAGTTTTGGTACTATCCCTCAGTGCACATTTTCACATTAGGAGGACAAATCCAAAGTAAGGCATCATTCGTGGAACCACACTGATTCCCCCTTTTCATGTATTCCATGTGTTGTAAAGACCTTTTCTGCCCTTGTTTCCAACAACGATCATAGATCACATAGTCTTAGTTATTCAGTTTAGGTTTGTGTTCGTTTGGAAGCGTCTCTTTTTTTTGTGGTCTAAGCTCTAGGACCTTAAACAAAGAACTTTTTACGTCTTTTCCATAGGACGTAAGAACCACATACTCTATGAACTACGTATGGTGTGATTTACATCCTCATGGGATACATAGGAACACCTAAAAGTTTTTCCCCGGGTTCAACCCCATATTCTTAGACCTTTTCTGTCCCCTCAGCTTGAGGTTTCATCCCCAGAATTGCTTATGGTGTGGTGTAGGACTTTTCCCCATTCATGTCGGGTATGATTTACAACGCCATGAAAACTCCACCAAAAAACCTCATTACTTCTCTATGTGTCCATGCTATATGTCGTTAAACAATGCTACTTGGTCCCATATGAATTTAATTTTTTTTGTCTTTATTGAAATATATTAAAATGCATGGGTTGGTGTTATCATACGACCCTAAACCATGAAATTATTGTCAGGGACACAAGATGAAAAATGGCACTGCATTGTGATGTACTCACTTGAGGGAGAATCATGTTTGGTATCACTGGCCCACCATAACATTTTTCAATGCCTGCATATGCCTTCATTCCTATATCAACGCCTAGATTCTCTATCTATGGTTTATTACATCACAAAAAACACACATCAATCCTAAAGAACAAACAAGATCTATCAAATTCCACTTCATTAGGTGTGTGGGATAGACCCACATGACAAAATTTTCCATGGCATTGGTATCCTACCATATCACTTCTAGAACTACATATGGATTGATCCCCATCATAATGAGGTATGTACGAACACGCATCCAGTTTTCCTCGAGTGCAATCCAACTTTCATTTTTGGTCCCTCGGCCTAAAACCTCTCCATGGAGCACATGGTGTGATATGGACTCCTACCATCCTCATTCACGTTGGGTTTTTCAATCACTTCACCACATGTCTACCTCCCTCCATTATATCTATGGTTTGAGCTCTATAACTTTTAAACTAATATTTGACTGCCCTTTTCATAGGAAACCAAACTGCATGACATGTTCAATAACTCAGTGTGGCTTGATTCCCATTATAATGTGGTGCGTAAGAATGCCTAGGCACATTTCCCTCCTCCCATCCCGACTTTCACTTTTGGTCCCTTAACCTAAAAAACATCCTATGGGGATACATAGTGTGGTGAGGACTTTTTATATTCTCATTAACATCAAGTTTATAGCTACTGTATCACGTACCCCCTTTTGGGATCTCCATCTTCACTCCTCATCCTATCATATGACGTTAAGCTGCATGAGTCCACATGTCCTCGACACAAGAAACTATACTACAATACTACCCTAAACATGTTCCGGATGCCCTATTTTGATTATGGGATGCATCATCTTCCCCACCATAGATGATTCCCCCTAAAAGAGTTGGTCTCTGACCACAACATTGTTTAAGAAGTAATTTTGTATTGATTCTCTTCTGTATGGGATATGTAGAAACATCTAGGCCTTTTGCCTCAGGCCCAACCCCAAGGTCATTAACCCTTCTGTTCTGTAAGCCCCGATCTTGGTCCATGCTGTATGACCTTAAAACTATGTGCACTGTTCTCACCATATTATTTTTAAACTACATTTACATCGTCCTTATGGGTATGATGAAAAACTAAATGTCACTCCAGGTCCTTATAAAAAAGGTCCTATTTGGATGCAAGTTTGATCCCTAATTAAATCGATGATCCCACCTAATGTGTTTCCACCATGGTGGCATAATTTCAAGAGTTTTAGACCCATTCGAACAACCCATTACTCCACCCTCCATGCTTTTTGTGCCCCTTATCTGGATCCTTGTTCCCTTTCATGCCTGAAGAAACCCTCTAATAGTATTGATGCTCATCCCATGGCTCGCTTTATATTCTTGATCAACATTCTGGAAGACTAAGATACTAAATTTTGATGTAGGTCCAATGTTTTGAATATGGTTTGTGGTCGGCCCACATTGGTTCTCCCCATTTCAGGAAAACCAAATAGGGATACAATGTTTCAAACATGGTCAACAGTTATCCTTCATTTTCATTCCATCCCTACATTTTTCTGAATCTTGGGTATCCTTATTTACACCTTCCACTCCTCTCTGTTCATATTGATTCTAATTCCCCTATCATTACCCCTCATGTGCACTAGAGCACATTGGGAAAATGGGAATTCAGCTATCCTGAGAGATTCAATCTCCAGTCAGGCCTCCATCTTTCATCCTAGAAACCCATATTGTTTGTTCAAACCCTGGAGGCTGAACCGTGATTGGAAATATCATATTAGGATAGAATAATGAGGCATTCTTCACTTGTTTCTCGAATCGGGTACTCTCACATAATCTTAGGTATTTATCGCTGGATATTTCACGAATGTGGCGGACATGCAGAAACCAAATCCAATAATGGAAATCATGCATTAGTCCAAATAAACAATAAATTCATGAAATTACGTTTAATTTTTTTACACACATTACAACATCCAAGGATTGACCCCTCACACAAATGGGTTAACCCCTTCGATATAGCATTATAACTCTTCCACCCTTTGGCTTATGGGGTTAAGGATCTGATGTCTCCTATTTAGCTCCTGCTCCTCCTAGGGGGCGATGGGGCATAGTTCATTAGCTACAACATGGGCCCAATCCTCCTTAGCTCGGATAGTGGCCCTCTCCTTGGAGGATGGATTTATTCGTTCTTTGGCCTCTTCCAGCTGGGACTTCTGTTGCGATAAGAGCTCCAATTATGCATCAAGGAATACAAAGTACTAATTCTCTCTTTCCCACAACAGTTTAATCTTTATTTAAGCCTCCTGGAGCCTCTTTATGTTCACCAATTTCCTCCACTTTTATCCCAAACTAAGGCCACAATCATGCTCTCGAATCTTCTTCACCCTAAAGTCTCGGATGACCATATGAGGATGTTGGGAATCCACTCCTCCAGTTCACAATTCGAGTAGAAAAGAACCTAGATTCCCCATCTTGTCTATTTATTTCGCTTGAGGAGTCTCCTTGATGAAGCACTAGATTGGCTTCCATGACTGGTGGCAGACGATATTTCTATCTTCTTTATTAGAATCCATCTCATCCTGGTCCGTTGGGTCAATGGATTCATAGGCAGGGAATGCCTCCATGAGCTAATCAGAAAGATCTTCATTCGGAGTCTGTTGGGGTAGGTCAGAACCCATGTTGTCCTATTGATCCTCGTTGTCAGACTCCACCTCAATTATTTCTAGATCGATCCTGCTGATATCCCCATCTATGATCGAGAGCACTGTAGTTTGGCCAGCTCAGGCGTCCGCTTCCATGACCACCGGTGTTCCCCTGGGAAAGGCAGTTCCAGGAGCTCCAACCAACCTCACTATGGAGGCCCACCCCATTTGACGAACTATTCATATGAGAGGCACAAAAAAACAAGGTAACCTGATCGATGGATGACAGTTACAAATTATATGAAGAATAGTTACAGAGATCAAATTTTTGGTTTCTCTATTATGTTATTTCCATTGGAACCCCAAGGTGTGGCCCTCTATATATTTTTGGGATATCAAAAGGCTTCGAGATAACCACACAGGGGGTCGTAGCCTTGCTGGGCATGATGATCTCTATTGACATGGGTGGATAATCCAAAGTCCCCATAGCTCCATCTACAATCGATAGGGAACAAGTTGTGCATTTGAGGCCCTCTTGCATAGGTTAGATTTTAGTTGAGATGTCTTAAAAGAACCGTATGGTGACTATGGGGAAGTGGTTTATGGTTTAACTCAAGGGACTTTTCAAACTCTTCCAACTCTAGGTTTGAGTTTCCGACTTCACCCTCCTCTAGAGGGCTCCATCCACCAGCCTCCTCCCCCTAGGAGGACTCGTCTGAATCTTCTAGTAGAGGGAAGCAATCTCCCAGTTCAGTGGTCGATAACTACAAAGGGGCTGTTCGATCAAGAATCACCTTTAATCGTTCTTTCATTGGGCACGGAGCACCCCGAGAGTGCACAAAGTCCTCTATCTCAAAAAGGTAATACTCCCCCTCCGTCCGGGAAACTAAAAAACCATCCTGGAAAAGACCGATGCCTAAAAAATATATCCTGGGATGATTCAGATGTTTCCACATCTCAGACAGGTTGATGAATTGTATATTGAAATCCAAAATGTCCCAAGACTCCGGGAAGACATAATTCTCAGGCATGTCTATGTGGCACAACCTCTTCACCAGCTCATGGGTGGGTATCCTACGGATTACCCTAGGCGGCCTCTCCTCCGGATAACTATGCTCCACTGGGACCATCGGTTCTGTTGCTGCCATCGGCCTGTAGATCGGTGTGGGTCTTGCTGCCACTATAGCCCCACCACCACGGGATGTTCTCACCACCTTTTGGCCCTGAACACGATGTTGGGGAGTCACTCCAACACTGACACATATGGTCTGATGCTTTATAATTTCCTCCAGGTAGGCTATTTCCTATCTCATGGAATATTCTTTCACCAGTACATAGACAAGTGTGGGCGAATGCCACTCATTCCACATCTTCCCATCCTAACGTGTAAACAAGAACCACATTTGCTTCATCACACATGGGTGGTCCTCGTGGTTCAGTCCCATGTAGACCCACGATTTCAGCATCTTCATTCACCTAAATTGCCTCTTGAAGCATTAAAGGATGTACGACTCGTAGAGAGGCTCATGGTCGACCCGAGCCACCTAGATTCTACCCTTAAAGACCAAAAGATAGAACTAATGCTCCTCCATTCCCTATCCATCATCGTTGAACATACATTTCCGTAATGGGAATAGGTATAAGTTGAACTTTTCCACCTTTTAGATATGGTTCATCACCAACCGCAAGGTCATCTTGGTCGGGAAACTCCCCGCTACATTCAGAATGGTTGGTCGGAAGTCTGACTCTGGAGGAAAAATAGGGTTTATATATTCATACACACCCGTAATATGTGCCGCAATCCACCCTTAAAAAAGCTGGAACATACCGCATATTCTCTTTGAATTTTTCCCCTCTCTGATGTGCCACAACACCTTATATAGCATAGAGAGCATAGATATGCCTAGGTTTACTCAATCCTTAGTTGCCAATGAGTATTCCATGATGAACGTGCTCGGTAACATGCCCATGTTTGTGTCCCTCACCGGTATAATCCAGCTTTATATAAGCACCAAGATGAATGTAGCTAACATATCCTCTGGTTTCTGCTCAGTACTGACACTGAATCCCCATGTCTTCCACTAAATATCCTCTAGGAGTTTCCAATCTGAGTGCTCCTTGCCATGATGAACCCCCTTTGAGCAGGTCCGAGGCCTCGTGGGAAACTGTCTATCATCCGGGGAATTCAAGAACTGCTCGTACCACCAACTAATGTAGACGTCCCTCACCGACTGTTTGTCCTCCCCTGACAACAGATCCATCAATATCCTTTTTCATTGGTGGAAACTACTCTAGTTTTTTTCATGTATTCGTTGCGAGGAGGAACACGTAGTACATAGCCCCTAGTATCGAGAACCCTGAGATCTAGTAAAAGTCCCAGAGGATGATACCAACCTCCCCATGGTAAAGATGGAAGGTATTGGTACTCGATGACCACATATATAAAAACATTGGCATCAACTGCTTCAGCTGGTAGATCTGAAATTGGGAAGCCCAAGCGGCCTCATACATGCCCACTCACCTCAACTCCACTCTGAACACCTAGCCTGAGGCACCTACTAAGTAGGACCATGCATTGTTGTTTGTGATGTTGTCTCCCTAGCAAAAATCCCACTCATCAGTTCACCCCTTCTACGGGATTCCTAGGGTCTTCTTCAGAATGGTGTGGTACAGTGGAGGGGATGTCTCCTACTGCAATGCCTTCCGGTAATGTTATTCACATGGTTGTACAGACAATCAGCATTGATAGGTGTGAAATACTCAAAAGTATGGCTGTCAGCTGCCCTGAATATCTAGATTTGGAACGACATACTCTTGAACAAGTAGGCCAACTCATCTATACATGCTTCAGGAACTAAAACGTCATCCCTCAGAATGAAGCCATACCAAGGCAGCCTTTTACACATTGGATATCTCTTTTGACCCTCTGACAACATATCCACTAGCTAATCATTGTCTAAATGACTCTGTATGTGTTCCCCGATGCCCATGTTATTATTCATTTATTATCTCTAGGAAAAATCCACAAGTATCCCTTATAAGATTCTTGAAGAGTCGTTCAGTCTTATTGTTTTAAAAAAAATTCTTGATCACGAAGTTCGATCGTGAAGCTTGATCGCGCAGATAGGTTGCGGATCCCTGCCATAGTCCTCATAGATGAATGTCGTGGAGCACACCCTTGCAGATTTGAAGGAATCATTGTGTGCCGCGAATAAGAAAGTCTCAATTCACAAAGATCAATCACAGAGCATGTGGATCTTCGCGAATCAAGAACACAATCTCAAAAAATGAAAAAATGAGAAAGGAAAATAGAGAGGTTAGCCTCACCTTTTAATAGGTGACAACCTCTTTTCTTCATGAAACATTTGGATGTGGTGAGCTTCACAGTTCTCTCGAACCGCGTGTTGCCTCTCCATAGCACGATCCTGCTTCATGACCTTGGGTAGCGATTGTCTAATTTTTTTGGTGATTTACCTTCAGACTTAGACCCTCGTTTTCTCCTCGGATTTAAGTCTGAGGGGGGGGGGAATTTGTTGGTGCAAAAATATGGGAAGTGGAAAATAATCATAAAGAGAAAAACAAATCCAAAGGGGATGCCTCGTGAAGCCCATTCATGGATCCCTACACCATACTCACCAGGGAGTAAAGAGGTGGGAGGCTCCACAGTTATGACACATTTTACTGGAAGCTTTGCGCTATGGAGGTAGAAACATAAACCTATGCGAGCCCGTATAACTTGAAAGAAGACTTCACGGGAGCCGGAAAGAGAACCCAGAAGATCTCCATGCCGAGGAGGGGATGACGATCGACTCCACGGTTATGATGAACATGACACAATCTGTGGCCGATTGTGGAGTACCACGTGGCTTCACACAGAGCTTCCCCTACTTCATGTTGTACCTCACCTATAAATATCGGGCTCCCCTCAATACCAAAGGATATATCCTATAACATTTCTCCTTATCCACTCTCAAATCATGAAGTACCTTTTGCTCTGTGAAACCATGAGAAAAATGAGCTCTTCTAGGTATTTGAGCATTGCGAAGTACCCTTCCCTTAGCTCAAACCCAACCCCTCTTCAAGAGGGGAGGACCTTTGCAGAGCCCACATGCAACCATGAAAGAGGGAGATCCTCTAAGGGAGTTGGATCTTTGAAAAGCACTTATAATTCTAAAAGTACCCTCTAGACACATTTGAACCACATGCTAAGGCATGGTCACTATGCTTTGCAAAGAACATTTCTTCATAGTGCTATGCATTGAAAGGTACCATTGCTTCATGAAGTCCTACTCTGCGAGAGCCTTTCCACTTCATGGAGCCCCCTATATATGCACCAATACCTTATTCCAAGTCTAAGACACTCCACTTCGTGAAGCATACCCATTCGCAAAGCCCCTTCACTAAATGGAGCACTGGAGCTTCACAAGGTCCTTTCCTATGAAACCAATTGCTTCATAAATCCTTCTCCTGTACGACCCTCCAGGTTTGTATGAGTTTATTTAAAGGTCCTTTGGGTGGTGTTTCATGTTTCATTTCATAGCCTTTTGCTTCTTCTCGTAGGCACGGTAACAGATATTGCTTCTTCCCATATCCATACAAATTTGGGCCCCTAAATAGATCACTACACAACACCCAACACCATGGAATTGCGGATGCCTTCCCTTCCCCAAGGGTGGGTGGGTATTAGTTATGTATGTCATAGGTGTGTGGAGTGAACCAGCCTCTTCTGAGATGTAGGACATTAAACTGCGAAGCACCATCGTCCTCCACACATGATGTTAAATTGAGACCTCGCCCCCTGCATTATACGCAGGGTGCCTCACCTTGAACATTTTCCACCCCTGCTCATATCCTTGGGTGTGAGATCTTCATCACACAGAATGAGATATTCTTTGCTGGAGGGACGTCTGTTTTTAGGATAGTTTAACAATCTTGGTGTAAGACTTTAGCCTTTCTTGTAGGTGGTAGCATCCCTGCTTCTCCTCCCTTCATCCATGACAAAGAATAGAGGAGAGGGGGTCACAAGGACCTTCGTAATCCCATCCCTATCCCTCTAGGATTTATCTTCATAAGGCCTCCATCTTGGATTAAGTCCCAATATCAATCTTCTTATGCCACTAACCATGTGTAAGCCCCTGTTTCCACTTTGGGCTGCAAATCCCATGTAAGCCCCACTCAACATTCCATGGATTCACCTTTCGCAACGTGATCATTAGGTCATTACTACCTCTTGTTTCTCACACCGAGCATGACTAATGTGGGCATAGAGTATTCATTGACCATGAAATCCTCCATGGGCCGCCTTATCATGTAATCCAAAAGCCATCCCAAAATACGTGGACTTTCATCCTTATCTCCTAGGCATGGTATGTAAGAAGTCCCCCTGAGGTTCAATCCCAACACCTACTTGTCCCAACCCCTTCACGTCTATTCATCATTAACCCGCATGACATTAAACTGTATAAACTATCCTGAACTACATGGAATTTGATTCTTATATCCTTGGAAAGGTACATTGAAGTCCCCCTGAGGTTCAATCCCAACACCTACTTATCCGGCCCCCTTTCATGTCAGTTCAACTTCCTATCACATGATGTGAAACTATACCCACCATACTAAACTATGTGGACATTGATCCTTTCCCTTTCCAAGAAAGGTATATAGGAATACTAAATAAGTTTCAAGCACAACACCCATCGATTATTATAACTTCACATCGGTCCACCTTCATCCCGCATGATGTTAAAATTCATTCCCCCTTTTCGTCATGTGTGATGTTAAACTATACCCATTAGAACTATGTGGGGTTTTATCCCTATCTCCTAGATAGGGTACAAAGGAATCCTTCTTGAGGTTCACCCCCATCCAGTAGTAAGCCATTGTATCCCATCCAGCAGTAAGCCATTGTATCTCATCCATCAGTAAGTCGTTGTACCCCATCCAATGGTAAGACGTTATCCCCAATCTAGTGGTAAGCCATTGTTTCCTAACCATCAGTCAGAAATTGGAAACTTGACTAGTGGTAATCCATTGTCTGACGCACATGATTGTAAGCAATTGTAAAATGAACCACATGGGTTTGATCCCTATCTTATAGATATGGTACGTAAGATTCCTCCTTGAGGTTCAACTTGAAATGCTGGTAATCTTTGTTGTCCCCCCTGATGGGGTCCACATCTCTAGTTCGCCCTTCAAGCATCAGACCAACCCTGGGCTGCTAACCACATGTATTCCCCAATATATCAGTGGGTCATTATCATATGCGTACAACCAGATTTTATACCCCATCACACATATCCCATCATGAACACTCTCCCTCGAGCCTATGTGTTTCAGGAAGGTCATGCCCCAACCTAGAGGTTCTACTTCCTCTGGATCCCATTTATGAATCAATTCTCACAGTTCGTCTCCTCAGGTTCCCCATCACCCCACCGTACTACATGGACATTGATTACCTTCCTCATGGATACATAGGAAGTCTCATTGAGGCTCAATCCCAACATCACAATCATCCTTATGTCGGTTCCATCCCATTCTCCATCCACATTCACCATCTCATTCACCATTAACTTTCTACTATCTATAAAAATCCTGATTCTTACCCAGGCCGCCTCATCCCAGTGGCATCTTGTCACCCACTTCTTCACTACTCCTAGAAGCAATCGGGTAACTGACCACAAATTAGCACCAACATCCGTGTTACCTCATCTGGTTTTACCCATCCGATCCACACTTATCAATGTTTCAATCTGTCCAATCCATCTCGTCTAGACACTAAACTCATGGCATACCCTGTGTTAAACATGGGAAGATGAGAAAAACCTCAGAGAAAATCCTATGGAATAAAAATCCCAAAATTCAACATCGGATTCCTCGAGCTTCCGTGCCCTCGATAATCCCTATCATAAGGGGAAGAAACCCAAACACACCACTGTTCCAGTGTCGAGACACGCTAGCGATGTCCAACATGACTACTCCCCCGACTCAAGGTTTCTACCCTGATTGGACCCCTTGTAATGTCCTGAAATAAGTAGCCTAATTAACTAGCATCAATGAAGACATGGCACCGTGAAGAGTTTCATGAACAACGTCTTAATTATATAAGGGAAACTCGGATTGTGTAACAAGTTTTAAGGTTGAATTCTTGGAAGAAGGAAACGATATCTTATCATCCCGTTTCGATCAAGGAGAAAACTTCCCTAAATAAGATATAGATGCCACTAGCCTTTGGAAAGAGGGAATGCGGGTCAACAAACAGTGTGTCCTCCTCCACAAATGGATGTGCGCCCCAATGAAAGCATTGAAAACAGTTTTATTTGACCACTATGACATGATGTTTCATTTTTATGCATTGTCAAATTGCATTACATTATAAAATGTTTCACTCATGGTGTATATGATGATCTTTTGAATATGATATGATGGTAATGTATATTCTCTACAATGTGATATTGATTCTTTTCATTACTATTATGTTATCCTTCCCCTCTCTAATATATTAACACACCACTTTCCTTGTTGTATATCTGTACATGATAATATGTAGTAAGGATAATGTAAGATTTTAGATGGATAAATAAGAAGGATTTAAATAAATGTTAATGTTTTATTATGTATAAGTGATGTATGATCCAAATTTGTGCAAGATACTAAATCATTAGATCCATAAATGTATAAATATTATTTTTTTATCTTTAAAAGTATATAATAGTCATGTATAGAAAAGTAGTGTCAATATAACATATTTTTAATATATACATTTCAATTTACAATAGTCTCATATCATTCATACCATCCCAAGAAACAAATAGACCAACAAGGACTGATACCATTTGTAATATCTTACCCAACTCATTATCTTAAGAAGAGATGGAGGACCCGTAACCTTAAGTGATAACCCCAAAACACCAAAGGCCTATAATAAATGCCAAAGTAGTAGAAGAATATCACGGGATAGTTTTCCTTTTGGAAAATAAAACGACTTTCTAATACAGAACAATTAATATTAAATATTCCTATATGATTCGTGATTAAAAATAATACAACCCAAATAAATAAAACAACAGCTATAAGAATTAGAGTGAGAAAAATACATGGTGAATTAAGAAAACCTGAATCAAATAAATCAAAAGAAAATATACCAAGTACCACCTAAATAAGATCCAAACTCTAACTCCAGTTGACAAGACCAAGTTATCAAGATACATTACTCGAGAATTATGATACTTTTCCATGTCTTATGTCTTGGAATATGAAATCTTAAAGTTCATCAAAGTGACCAAGTAGGGGTTAAATGTAAGGTCAGTAGAAATTAGCTAGAAAATTACCAATACATACTTGTAGAACAAGAACCAATTAGACCAATTTTTTAAAAAACAATTGAAAAAAATCAAATAGTTTTTATAATGCATAAGAGATGACTGTGGGAGAAAAACATAAAGACATTAATACCATTCAATTATATTTTTTGGAAACCCTTCTTTGTTCACAAAAACACACATCCTTCCCAAAAAAACAATTATACCGTAAATATTGTTTTAACCATTGATGGTGGTACTCAATGACCATAATCTATCCAACATTGATAGTGAAGCTTCTAACATTATCCATTCCCTTAAACTCACACCAAACAAGTTATTGAGTAATTGTTCTCAATAATTTTTATATGAACTAATTATTTCTTTAAAAAAATTTCATCAAACAACATATTTTCATAAATAACCCAACATAATTTTAACACCATCCTTTTAAAATATTAAGCGATGGGTTTTCCAATGCTTATGAAATTTTTTATTTTTGAAAAACACTAACCAAATAGGGATTCCCTTATGAAATGAAATATTTTTACCTAGAATATCAGATAAAAAATTTATAACAAACTAAGAGTTTGATTTTTATAGTAGTGGATATGAGTGAGAGTACTGTTACCTCTTATAAAATAGAAAAAAATGAAATAAAAAACATTTATTGTATTTATCTGAGTCCACAACACCTTATGTTCACTAGATCCAAGATGATATGTTCATGATTCATGACAGAACACCTTGGTCTATCAAAAATATATTAGAAAAATGTTTCTAAGAGAGAGAGGAGAAGAATGGATCAAATAAGAACAAGAAAAAAAAGAGAGATAAAGTACTTACCAATGATTCAAGATCCCAAACAGACATTGACTCATTCAAAATTTACTTTCAAATCAAAGAGAAATATCTAAAAATCGTAAAGTGGAATATGAGATAGAGACTCAAAAGTTTTAGGGGACTAATGACGTTTATGAGAATTAATTTGTATTAAAAAATGATTTTCTGGGAATTAAATTTATGTTGAATAGTTAGGTTTCACACTTTTTCAAAAGGTGAACCAACCATGCATGTGCTACTGAAAAATATCTAGTGAACCACACTGTTTGTCAGCATAGTTTGGAAAACCTTGCACTAACCACGTGGTTACAACCTCAAGGTCAACACCTTGCACATTTGTATTGCATGGTAAGAAATACCATACTCCAACCATGTTTCCCATTTATATTACCTATCAGATGGTTTTTACTGGGAAATCACATAGTTTTTCCAAACCTTACACCAATTGTGTTCCTGCCCAGTGACTCCCATCCTCCCATTCATGGTTTCACGGAGATGGTACATAGTTTCTACTAACCATGCTCAAATAATACACCTCCAAAAACACTTCCAAAACACTCTAATGGTGTCCATAATCTCCCAAAACATAACCCATGAATTATAAAATCTCAAAATAAATAAAAATGGTAAATTAATTTAAATGAGGGGTGTTTCATTCTTCCCACTATTAGATATTATTTCCAAAAAATGTGACTTACAGTGTTGTTCTAGGAGAGCTCATGACACTTTTGGAACACTGCCTTTGCATGATCGCAATATATCTCTAAATTTGGCCATGTTTCAATAAATCCCATACAAAATTGATTCTTTTACCCTGAAATATCTCCACTTGTATAACCATAATTTGTATCATCATAGGAATCAAATTAAAATCATGTTCATGATCAACATGGTCCCATTAAATCACATGGTCAAGGATTTGATGTTACTTCTTTAATTGAGAGACATTAATCACATTATCAACAAAACTAAACATTGGTTATAAATACAACTGATAATATACATCATTGCCTTATTCAAGTATGTCAAATGGGACAATTTTCCAATGATACAAATTTTTTACCAAAATGATGATTCGCTGTGCTTTGAGAGATTCTCAAGAAAACATGACCAACCAATTTGAATGATAATGATCATATAAAATTATTCACATATGATTTATGATACCTTATCCCTATCACTATTATATTTTTGATCATTTGATTCACCAAAATTATCTCTTTCACAAAGATATGTGTGATAAGTGAAGTCTCACATGTTTCCATCAAAATAAGTGGTTAGAAACAAGGGAATTAATATAATGAATTTAAAGGATCCATATTTATCTATCCCTAATAACTTTGATTTAATTAGAGGCCCATGGATGAAATATGATCCACCGTTAATCCTCTAAAATAAATCACAATAGTTCTATTCATGTCTTCTAACATTTGGATAGTTCATTGAGATTGTCCATATGGTGGAGGGTGATAAGCTGTGATCATAGTAAATTGAGTTCCAAGGTACTTTTATATAGACATCAAAAATATAGATTTAAACGAGGGGTCCTGATTAGACATGATTGAAGCTAGAACACCATGCATATTAAGAAATTACAAAACCAATATTTTGGAAGAATCTTCCTCTGTATTGGATTAATAAATAAGGATGAAGTGAGATAAGTTCATGAGATGATTCATAATCAACCATATGGTGTCATGTTTTGGAACCATTCCTAAAAGAACTATCAAAATTTCTATAACTATTATTCCCATTTCTGCAAGGGAATTAATAAATAATGCAACATACTCATTGATCATTGGTGTTCCACCTTGATCAATTGAGAGGCGAGTACTATCAGGAAAAACTCCACCACCTTCCTCTTCAAGACATCCAACCAAAATTGGTCCCATATTAATTTATATTTACTCTACATTATTAGATATATATCCCATATTGAATGGTGGAAGGACTAAATAATATGTTGTTGATGGTTTTATAAAACCACAATCTGATCTAAAAACTATAGAAAATATATTTCATGTTGGTTCCACTCCTCCATGGTCTCACCACTGTTGAGTTTTTACCTCAGGGTATCACATTTTGGATTATATTCCTAATAATTTTAAATTTTCAGAACCAAATCAAGAATTATAGATATCAGAAAGCAAAATGAAACATCACCTTACTCTACACAATCTTGATGTATGTCATCTATAACTAACTTTATATACCATTGATCTAAATCTTATTTTGTTAACTGATTATATGACATCATAATTGAAGAATATATTATAGGATTTTCTTTTCTTAGTGTATAAATCATTTTGAAGTCATTAATTTTTAGGTATATCTTCCAACTATGCTGCCTCAATATCATATACCTTTTTGAGAAAATGTGTTTCATGATTTTATGATCCATGAACATTATTAATTTCTCACCAAAAGATAAGTATTTCAGGTCTTTAAAGCATAAAATAATACCTCAAATTAGAATTCATGTGTCATGTAGTTTTTATCATTTACCTTTATCTGTTATGATATGTATGAAACAACATAATCTACCTATATGAGTATATATCCCAACCCAAAACCCAATGTATCAAAATATAAAACATACCCCTATCTAGATTCTAGAAACATAAGGATAGGTAAAAAAGTATTATAATACTTAAGATATTGTAAATATTTATTGTATTCATCATTCCATTGGAAAGGAACACCTTTCCTTTTAGAAACTATCATCAGTGAGAAAATAATTCAAAAATCATGAACAAATCATTTGTAGTATCCTACTAAGCCAAAGAAACTGTGTTTCTCTAAGACATTCTTCTATGGTTTCCAAGAGATAAAAATTTATATCATTTTAGGATCTAAAAAGACACCATTTTCAAAAATTAAATGACCATGTAAATTTAAATTTTTAATCAATAAGTTACACATTAAAATATTGGGATAAAGGTGATGTTCCCAATAGATTCCCAAAACTATAGAAAATTTTTCTCAAGATCAACCATAGTCATAGAATACAACAAAATATCATTTCCAAAGGGAAACCTATGTAATCATAGTGGACATAAATACTTATGAAGGTTTTATTAGAAATATACTCCTTCCTAACTCACATTTGGTGACACACCAATCATCCGTCAATTTTAGAGAACAAATAGGATCATATCTATTGATCAAACAGATCATCAATTCCTAGAAGATGATATTAATTATTTATCATAACATGGTTTAATTTTTAATAATATAAAACACATATGATTTCAATCCATATTCTTTAAAAAATGACTTGTGCTTCTTCAGGTATGTGATTGGTTGGATGAAGTATTTTCATACTAATTATTGAAACTGGACCTTCAAGTATCTCAATTATATTAGTTATATTCTATAAGAAGGAAGTGAAAGATGATTGTTCTTAAGTAGGAGATCAAAAAAATACACTTCTCTTTTGGAGGAAAAAATAGTGATTTTTTTAGAAAAATACTAGGAAACTATACAAATATGGTTGTACAATATCCATTTTATATATGATCCATGGATGTTAATGTAACCAATTCCAAAAAACATGAAATATTCTTACCAACTAGTATCAATAGTACTGCACTGCTATCATTTATAACCCAATATTCTGTAATGAAATTCATGACATCATAAGAGGATTTGAAATTGACCTTCCTAACATAACATTTAATGTGATCCATTAAAGATGAAAAAAAATCCATTCTCTAAATTAGGTTATAAATAGCCATCTCAAGAACAATAAATCCCGAAATCAAATCAACCCCATTGATTGTTATCGAACACATGTGACCATAAAGGCTCGACACTATCATTGTCTAAGAGGTGTTTGAAGTATCAAATGATAATGAATCATCTCAATATATTAATCCATATTATAAATCACATAAGAAGAAATAAAGGAGTGTGATTAACCCATATCAAGAAAATCATGTATAAGGGTAGAATTTAAAATAATCACACCTTGCACCATTGTAGGACTAGATTGATCATCCATGATCACTTAATCAACACCATAAGTCTTCTTTATATCTTACCATTGTTACTTGGTTTATTTTAACGGTTGTATAACTAGAGGATTTGTTGTGTTCCTGAAATAAACTTGAATTTATTGATTTTGGGGACGTGGATTATTCTGTTGAGATTTTTCCATCTAAGAAAAAGATGTCTGATAAATATGAGATGCATATCCCACACCAGACTTTGGCGCACTATGATAATAACACTAAATATGTCCCATCAGGTTAAATGTGTGACATGTTATAGGTGGTTCCATAAAATATAACTCATTATGATATGTTGAGACATATTGGAAACAACAAATATTTATATTCAATAATGGAGGGAGGTTAATCAATCCTATTGTTTGATTCTCAGACATGATACAACCTAGAAAGTTGGTTTCCATCTTATGGTTATTCCCACTATAAGTGATCATAACTATTCATATAGTGATAAACATAATTCCTCTAGAAATATTTCATAAAATATCTATCTCCCCCACCATCACTCTTTTTACCATATCCATATATTCTATAACACAGAGAATGACTATCTTAGTGAGAATTTAGGGGCATAGCCCAAACTAAATGATGCATTCCATCAAAGATGCATTAATAATAACATTTTGTGAAAAGTAGACTAAATTCATAAACTAATAGAAATATAGTACAAAGGAAATATTTTCTTATTTCAAAATGATGAAATATATTGTTCAATAAATTATGAACCTATGAGTATATATTTTTTTTAAAAAAAATCTTTAATGTACTCTAATACAATGCCTTGGTTGACTTTATCTTGGATATATAAGTCCAATAATTAGCATTAAATATCATCTCAAATATTTTTTCCCATATTAACTTTCATCTCAAATAGTTTTACCAATAAATCAAAATTATGGTTCATCCTATTCAACCACACATCCTCTTATTTTTACTCAGAACCCCCAAAAATATATGGGGTAATTCATTAAAAAATTAACCAAGTGGTATACATCTTAATGTTTATCATCATTTTTTCTTTTATTCATCGCTTATAAATACTAATTGATTATTTTAACCAATTGTTGGTTCACCTCTATTTCTGGTAGACTAAAAATTTTAGTATCCTTCACATTCTGATTCTAACAACATCTACCTTGTTCCATTCTCTATAACCCTAAAAAATATCATTTATTCATTACTCACTGGAAACTTAAGGCATATAATATTTTTATAAAATCATCACAAGCATAAATAAGTAACATTTTTTTTAAAATATCCAATTTTACCAATTATATAAATGAAAAATCATAAAATGAATAATTGAGTCATAATGTGATGTCTCACTATAAATGCATCCTATGAGACCTTAATTGGATAAACCCATGATGATGATATGAAAATATTCCAATAAATGTTTTAGAATTTTTTTTACCCAAACCACCATTATATATTGATGTTCTTTATAAAATGTTTAGATACATATTTTTAAGATATAGTTTTGTTGTTCCGAAAATTTTATCTACATGCTACTATCCCAAGAGAAAAATAAACTAACCAATACTGATACTATTTTAAATAACCTCCCCAACTAATTTAATTGAGAAGATACAGAGTTACACTAACCGTATGTGACATCCCTAAGACACCAAAGTCAATCAATAAATTCCATGGGCTTATAAGTACATTGGGGGATTAATTTAACTTTTTAAATTAAATAAACCTTCCAATATGGAATAATAAACATCAAATCATCCTATATGATGCATGAATACAAATAGTATAGACCAAACAAATAAACTAAAACCCTATCAATAAGATTTAAAATGGAACATAGTTATTTAATAGACAAAAAAAGACAACTTGAATCAAATACATGAAAAATACATTATCTCATATACCATAAAAATATGCTCCAAGCTCCAAATTCACATATTATTCCCATAGTATCAAAATACATCACTCAAGAAGTATTATTTCTTTTAATTTCAAATGTATTGGTATATTTCATCTGAAAATGAACTAAAAATCCCAATCTAGGGTTCAGTATCAACTCATTAGAAATTTCATAGAAACTTCTCAACACATGCCACTAGGTCGAGAACCAGTTAACCCATTTTATATTAAATAATTGAAAAACATTTAAAAATTTTATATAATAAAAAAAGATAAAACCATGGGAGAAAACAAAAAAAGGTCAATACCGTTCAATATTATTTTGAATAACCCTTTCCATGTTCACACTCACTCAAAAATATCCTTATACACACAACCATACACTCAATCTTGGTGCTACCATTGATAGTGGTACTCCGTGAACATAATCTATCCATCCTTGATGGAGGAACTTTTGACCTTATCTGTCCCCTTTAACTCATGAAAATATAGTTATGAAAATTTCAATGTCAATATATTTCATATAAACTAATTATTTCTGTAAAGACCCGTAAAATTCAAGGGAGATTTTTTCTTAATTTTTTTTGGAATTTTACAAGAGCGCGGTTTCTGACGGCACCTGATTCCGAGGCCCGGAGTGCCCGGAATCAATTTCTGACGTTTGGCTCGGGTACGTTTAGTGAACGAACGAGCGGGAATTCCTAAATTTTGATCCGGTGCTCGGAATTGAAATCCGAGGGCACCGATGAACTCGCAGCGCCGATATTCGCTTAAGGAGACCTTTTCGGAAGTTGCGTTTATTACGGGTTGAAAGTTAGTTTTTGGGTTTTTAGATTAAGTTAAATAAAATTTGTGAAATACAAAATTTTATTTTAACTTGATGTTTTTTTATAAATCCTTCCAAAGGGAGTTCGGAGTGGGACCCACATCCACTTAACCTCCCTTGGGAGGATTAAGTATGGTGGGGCCCACACGAAACCCAACCTTCCATCTTCCCTCAAAACTCCCATTAACCCTCCTTTTATTTATTGTTTGACAACTTTAAGTATTAATTGTGGTGAGTTGTTCAATTCAAACCTTTGAAATTCATGTGGTAAAGTTATTTAATAATATAAGCTTAAAGCTTATTTTATTCTGGTTGAATTTCTTTTACCACCTTTAGAGGAATTTTGGGAGCTTCTCATTCTTCTTCTTCTTCAATTCTGACGAAGAACACGAAGAACCTTCGAACTTCGACGAAGAACTCCACGTTCTCGGGAACCGTTTTCCGTGACGACATAACCGCGACATCGACATTCTTCTTCCGTGACGCCGACCACCGCGACGCTCGACTTCCGCGAATCGTTATCGATCATCGAACTTCGTTCCAGAACCAAGGTAGGGGTTTGTCCTTTTAAATTACGTGTTTTCATTCCCTCGAACATGAAAGAATAATCCGTTGGGCGTAGTTCCAAATTTTCTTAAAAATTTGTGAAACGTTCATTGTTGTGTTTATACGATTGGCCAACTGTTATCGTTATAACGGGAGGAGACCGGACCGCACGAACACGGCCGATTCTCCTCCCCCTTCTAATCTTTCATGTTGATTTAGCGGAGACAGCACGGTGTCGTCGCACCGCGCAGGAACAAAAGAATTTATGGCCGGAGCGAGCAGCGATAAAGAAATGTGGTGCTGACGCACCGCGTCGTTGTTTATGAAAGAGACCGCGGCCGAAGACGGGCCGCGGCGGAACGAGGAGGCGACCGGCGGCCAGCCGGTCCGCCGGCGCCGGAGATCAAGAAGAGCCGCGCCCTACGGCCGCGGCGGAGCAGCCAGGGGCGGCCGGCCTCGCCGGCCGCCAGAGATCGGAAGAGCCGCGGCAATGGACGCGGCGGAGAAGAAGAAGTTTGGATAGGAGGCGGGACCCGCGGGTCCCGCGTGAGAGGCCGGCCGAGATCCGAAAAGGGGGGGGGGGTTTAACACCCCGCGTGCGGCACATGCGCGACACCCTGGCCGCGCCGCCGCTGGCCGGGCTGCGCCGCCGCGCCGCCACCGGCCGGGCTGGGTCCAGCGGACTGGGTCGGTCCGACCCGGACCCCCCGTTTTCGAGACTGTTTTGGTCTTTTGGCCATAACTTGAGTCACAGACCTCCGATTGACGAACCGTCTGCGGCAACGCGATCCTTGGATCGAGACGGTGGTTTCGGTATATCGCACTCAAGGTTTCGGAACACTTTCAGTTCGGCCAGGTTGGTTCGTTCACGAAACCAACCGGGCCTTCGGAGCGGAAACGCTCATATCTTGAGCTACGGACGTCCGATTGACGTGCCGTAAGCTTTGTTGTGTTCCTCTTAGTGAGAAGGATCTTTTGGCATACTCCTCCCAAGGTTTGGACGCAGGTGTAGTACGATCGGGTTGGTTTTGCCTTAAAAACCAACCGGGCCCCAGGGACGAAAATGCCAATATCTCTCAGACCGGGTGTCCGATCGACGCGCCGTCTGTTGCGTTGAGTTCCTGTTGACGATACGGAACTTTTGGATACATCAACTCTGGACTTTGTGATAGTTTATGTATCAGCCTCTCGGCTCATGGAGCGGACCCTCCAAACGAGCTTGCTGTGTGCGGGAACTATAGTGCTGGCTGCGACTGATACTATGACTGCTACTACTACTGTGACTGCGACGATGACAGTACAGAGATCCTGTATGGATTCAACGACGACGACTTCAGCACTCAGTGATCCTACGTGGATCAATGCTACAGGTCCTGTGTGGGCCCGATCCTGTGTGGGTCCGATCCTGTGTGGGTCTTTGCGCTCAGCGGTCCTGTGTGAACCAGCGCCTACAGGTCCTACGTGGGCCCGATCCTGTGTGGGTCTTTTGCGGGGGTTAGTTACCTATCGATCCTTCGTGGTTCCGACGACTTAGATGGATCAGAGATCATATTTATCGTCTTTCGAAGATGTATACCCGTGTGAGATGAATCCTATTTCATTCCTGTGTGGATCGTGTTGTGCTATCCTGTGTGGATTACGTTTTGCTTTCCTGTGTGGAATACGTTTACTTTCCTGTGTGGACTGAGTTGTACTTGGGCTCGGAGGTTGGAGCGTATTTGAATTTGATGACTTAGGAATATGTATGGGCATATACCTAAGCAGTGTCGATTGTTACTTCGTGATTGTACCTTTCTTCGTGGTTTATTCTTTGTGGATTCGAGAGACCTTCAGGGGTCTCGGGGTCCCTACTGAGTAGCTTATACTCACCCCTGTACGGGCTTTGCCCGCACTACGTTGTGTTGGTTGCAGACGACAGACAGCGTTGATCTTAGCTGAGGTTTGCAGAGCAGGACGGTACCTGGAGGTGGACCACTGGACGGGACGTGCTCGGAGCGGACGGCGGGACCCGTGGAGCAGTGGAGCTATCTGTACCCACCCTTCAGGTGGGATTTCCAGTGGACATCCCGGTGTAGCGGCTTTTAATTTTCAGTTGCTGTTTTCCCTTTTGAGTTGTACTTTACTTTCAGTTTGGGTTTGTATACTGGCCCATTTACCTTTCCGCACTTTCAGTTGTACTCTGCTTTTGCTTAGTGTTTACTTTCCTCTTGCTTACTCTGTGGTGTTTGTTTACTTTACAAAGGCAATGCCTTCCCATTTTACCGGGATTTACGCCTTGGTGCTAGTCTCCAGCCCCTGGCCTATGGAAGGCGGGCATGGGGTAGTCACGGCACTGAACCCGAGGGCGGGTCGTGACAATTTCAGTAAAAAAATTTCATGAAACTATTTGTAAGCTTCAAAACCACAACACCATTTTAAAAACATCATTTTAAAATTAAAATCCAAGGGGGTTTTCCTAAACCCATGAAATCTCCAAATTGTTCAAAAACACAAAACAAAATTGTTTTTCTTTTGTAAAATAATATATTGTTTGAAATGGAAATCGAAGAAAAACCATTAAAAAAATATAAGAATTTATGTTCTAGAATAATGGGGATGATAGAGAAGTCACCCGCCTCTCAATAGATGAAAAAATAATGAATGAAACATATAACTTATAGATCTTAGTTTACGACAACTTCTCTTCACTATATCTAAAAATATATCATCAAAATTCATGTGACCACACAAAGACATATCCTTTAAAAACTAGAAACATGGTTTTAAGAGAGAGGTGAATAATTGATCTTATAAGAACAAAGAAGGTAGAGAGATATTGAGGAATTACAAATGATTTTAGATCTCCAATGTACATTGATTCGTCATTAATAAACTTTGATATTGAAGATAATAATATCTTAGTCCTAGAGAGGTATATTAGTTCATGTTATTAAAATATTTGGTTACTAATGAGTCTTTTGGGACTTAATTTGAAGTAAAACAACAAATTTACAAGAATTAACTATAAATTTCAGGGTAAGGTCACACAGTTTATCAAACTGTGTTCTAACAATTAATGTTGTACTCGAAAAGATCATGAGATCCACATTGGTTGGCCTCATGGTTGGCTCATATGGTTAGAAAAACCATGTTTCAACTGTACTCCCCTTCTTTGTAACCTATAAAATGTTTTCCCCTAGGAACTTTCACATTTTGGGTAAACTATGGAGTAATAGTTCATCTTACCACTGAATATGATCTTTCCTTATATGTCTTTCTAGAGATAATGCATAGTTTCTAATAACTATTCTCAAATTTTGATCACCCCAAAACACTTCTAAAACACTCCTAAATTCTCAAAAAAACATCAAAAAGTTAACCCAAGCATTATACAAGATCCTTGTACATGAAACAAATGTAATGTTCTTAAAACTGGGGGTGTTACACTAATTTTAGATAATTTGGAAACAAATCATTAGTAACAGATCCATAAAATATAATTTGGACACTTCCACTTAATATCGATTTTCCCACTATATAATTTTTTTAAAATGAACCATTTATTATTTTCATGAAAAATATTTAGGGGTTTCAACTTGACTTATTCTTTGACCATACTCATCCTTATACCTTATGAAAACATTTTAATAATTTGGTATAAGAAAAAAGGATTTGTAATGGAAATAAAAAGTATAAGTAAACTAGTTAGTCAATCTTAAAACCTATAGATCATAATGGATAATTTTTATTTAACCTAACATAATATGAGATAAATTAATCTTTTTACAAAAAATGTAAATAAATCTACCATCCAAATTTTTTCATAAAACAATTCATAAGAAAACATAAATGTAAAATAATAATAATGAGTATTTCGTAGAAAACAATAGAACCCATAAAAAAGTTTTCCCAAAAACATACCTTTTTAACCCTAAAAGGGAATAATAACTCCTCTAAATAAATATCATCTGTTTACCTTGTAAAAGATAACATTTGTATAAATAAACATAGAAATAATTGAAAAATCATATAGGATACATGGGACATAATTTCCATGTCATTCATACGATCACTCTTACAAATGGAATAACCAACCCAATAAATTCAAATAATCTATTAGGTGAAACCGATCTGGTTAACTCTATTCATTTTTCCAAGGCATTAGAGGGGTATATTAGGCTCACACATCATCATGAGCTATATCTGGATCACCCATCCTAATTGACTATATTGGGATCAGCCATCATAAAAAAATATAATAACCATAACATAATTATGATAAATAAATTCTTGAATTTATACCATTATTCTCAAAAAAATATTCCTTTGACCAATAAAACAAAATTTATGAATATTGAAATATTAATTCCATTTAAAACCTTATTTGAAAATAACATGACTAAAAGGATGGAGGTTTTTTATTATAATAAAATATTTATTCTTATAAAGTAATCTAAACATCAAATATTGGTAATGGGGTGGGAAAAGTTGTTGATGTCATATATGTCAAAAGAGAACATTTCTATTGGATTTTTTTTAAGAAAGTGAATGTATGTCATGAAAAAATTTATTTTCAAACCCATTTAAAGAAAGAAAAAAGAGACATAAAATATACTTTATAATTCATTTTTATCCATAAAAAATAATCCACAAAATAATCTTATGAAAATCGACATGGATGGAAAATATTTAGAGAATAAATCATTAATTAGTTTTAAATGATGATTTAAGTTAAACTGTCCCTTACCATGAGTCCAAATCATCATGTATTTTACTTATACACCGAAAAAATAAACTTATTTAAATTATTTAATTTATTAATTACCTTTATTATGTTTATTATTCCTTTTATTTTTTTAATACCATTTCAATGGAAAATATTTAATAAAATAAATTCCATCAGATGTTTTGATGATATTCAACTTGTATATCCAAAATGACTTCATTAGGAGGGATATGGTTTAGTAGGACATTATGATATCATTCAAAAAATAAAAATATTGATTTAATTATAATTTTTATACATCAATTATACTTATAATACGAACCTTTAATAATGGTTATGAAAAATGGTTTGCATTTCAATCATGTAGATGGTAGACCATACGTATCCATGAACATTGTTTCC
The DNA here is from genome assembly GCA_963277665.1 of Viscum album. Classification (NCBI taxonomy): domain Eukaryota; kingdom Viridiplantae; phylum Streptophyta; class Magnoliopsida; order Santalales; family Viscaceae; genus Viscum; species Viscum album. The sequence continues at coordinate 1,805,184,353 of OY728146.1, forward strand.
ATTTTTCAAGGAACATCATAAAAAGAAGATAATTATAATTTTATCTTTATATATTAATTATTATATCATAAATAAGATTTTACGTATTTAAATACACTTATATATACAATCCAAGTAATGTAGTGATGAAAAAAATCACATCACTTTGTCGATGTGATAATTCACACGTACGCATGAACAATGTTATGAATTATTAATGGATAAAAAGTTAAGAAAATAAATGATATTATATCTTTATATAATGATAAATATGTTTTTAAAATCATATATATAAATTAAATATATCATCATAACTAGACATAAGAGTTGGTGATGGAAAACAAATTACATCGGTTTATGAGGTTGTATTCTTCGATACACAAAGAGAATGATTTCATTTTTAATTTAATGGAAGAGGGGATGTAAATATTAATTGGAAACATTTTTTATTTTCAAGAAATAATATTAATGGGTGAGTAGTAAAAAAACACTAGCGGTATCAAAAAAACAATATGATTCCAGATTTCAAAATACAAAATTCAAAAAACATACAAAATTGTAGACACATAACTTGAGGGGACCATGATCCATGATCACACAACTTAGGAAAATTTTCATCACCAGTATTCATTATCATGATATTACTTCCATTTTTACCTCATTCCCCTAACACTATCTGATCCAATATCTAGATAATGTTTTCTGAGAAACAAAACTTGGATAAAGCATCAACCCATCATCTTGAAGGGCACATTCACCCTCGTCATCGTCAAAACACTATCGATGTTGCCAAGTGCCAAAAACATTCAAGATCACCACATTATGATACAAGCATATTCACAAAAATCTAAAACAAATATAAAACAAAATAGGTTTTTCAATGATAGATCAACATTGCATCTTCATTCCATACATCTTCCTACATCAATACACACCACCGATTGAAGGTCACTTCTAATGGAAAACTTATATCCAATCAAACAACAAATACATAAGATTACTTAATATCCACCATACTAGAAAAAACTGGGGAGTAGAGATGGACAACAGGGCTAGGGTAGAGTCAATTCATGTTAATGCCTCTACAGAGAGTTATGAACTTCTCTACGAACAACCCCAAACAACAGTGGCCAAATCCAAACAATAAACTTCAACATAAACCATCCTAAAAGAAACCATAAAATCCAAAAAATAATCCAAACACAAACTAGAAAAAATACATGAAATAAAATTAAAATATCCTAAGAAATAGGAAACAAATGACAGGAATGATGAATCCAATTCCGAAGAATAAGAAGTGTTCATACCATTGTCATCCCCCTCCAACACCATCTGAAGATTACTTGAAAGCCACATTGATCCCCCCAAAACATGGGGTTGAACAAAATGAGTTGAGAAATAAGGGAGCTTTAGATAAGAAACATTGTATTCCACCACTAAAGTCGATCCAAACCATATGAAACATCAACACATAGACCTAAAATGAAGGACTGATGCGATAACCTAGGAAGAAATAGGGGTATGTGGAGGCATTGAATATTCTCACAAGAAAATAGATATAGACATGAAGGGGTAGTTAAAATGATATTAGGATGGGGAATCAATCCTATGTAATGTGATGAGTTCCACCGCTGCCGAACAAGCCTTAAAAACCTAAGAGGAAGGGGAAGGGAGGAAGTTGGAGATCCGGGTGAATGTGGATACATCCCATCTGTGGATGTATATAGGTTATGTAATTAACATAAGAAAATATCCATAAATAGTATATAGTTATTTTATTATATTATAATCTCATAACTATTTTGATGGAGGAAAAATAAGAAATAAAAATAAAATATTTGATTTAAAGCAATACCTCTTCTCCATACAACCACTGGTGCATTATACCTTAATCCCTATAAAGTTGGTATTATGTCCAGAATAATAAATTTAGGATATGGATAATAATTTTTAGAATATATTTGGGTAGATATTTAAAAAACTAGATTGCTCAAAAGGTTTGATGAAGATAAGTTAGAAAGTTCCCTTTTATAATAGAGGGGAGGTGTACTCTTGGAATTAAAAAAAGTATTAAACTAATATAAATTATTTTTTCATTTAAAAATTTAAAAAATTGAGATATTTATATAAAATTATTCTTATTAGTTTAAGTAATATATTATAATGAAATTTGGACCAGTTTCTGTGATCTTTTTACCCTTATCACTTTATTTTAAACCTCTGTTAACTCTTTTGACGATTAAAACAAGATCAATGTTTCATACTCATTACAAGACATGAAAGATAAAATAAAATGAAATGTGACCCATAAATGGACTATTGATTATATGTTAAAACATATCCATTTAGATAGACTAAATATAGTATTTTAATAATTTTTATATCATTTAATAAAATATTGTTTATTATAAAATATCATTAATATCATTAATGGAAGTATTCAATTACACTGATTTTAAAGTCATCAACCAGAAAATTTTAATCTAATATAGAAATTTTAAAATACCTAATATTTTATGTATATCTATAAAAATATTGGGACACTATAAATCACCAAAAAAAAATTCTTTTACTTTTTTTAAAATCATTTACTTTCATTTTCTATTGCTTGAACAAGCACTGTGTTGTCATTATGCAAGAATGCAATTAATATTTATCATCACTAAAAATTAAAAATAAATTAAAATTATAAAAGTAAATTAATTAAGTTCAATATAATTTTTTTATTTATTATATTAGGATTTTTACTCACATCTATGTCTTTAAATAATTTTTAATATGTTATTTTTATATTTCTATCCTTATGCATGCATTACATAAGAATTTGGAAATGTGACGTGTTATATAATTCAAAATTTATTATATATACTAAAATATCATTAATAATACATCATATCTACTAATAAATTATAAAAATACTTATTCCTTCTCAAATATTATATTTAAGACACCAAATTTTACTTTTCTTGTTATGTGCAAGCACTGCGCCAACACTGAAAATGGTTTTCAGTGTTATCATCAAATAAATTTGGGTTGATATTTTCTGAATTATTTATGTATGATATTTCTATTATATTATAATAAATTATTCATTCTATAAAAATAATAATTTTTATACGATATTTATGTCATAATGATATCATAAAAGATACAATCTTTTATAAAATCTATAATTTTTTATTATTCACTAAATAATAATTATTTAAAAAAATCCATACAATTCACCATATGTTCATTTTGGTATGATGATTTAAAAAATTATATTATTTTGATCAAATAAAATTTCTATAAGTTCAATAAATTAGTAATTTTATTCAACCATTGAAGGAAATAAAAACCATTTTTGAAGGAAACCTATTTTTGAAGAATAAAATGAATTTACTAAAAATTGTGTAATTAATTCCAAAGAACTAATTATTATTTTTATTTAAGTAGGATATTTATATATATTTTATAATATATTTAATCCTATTAATACCTTCCAATTCAATGTCTAGGTTTTAATTATAACATTTAAATAAAAATATATCATGGTTTGTTTTAAGTTTGTGGTAGTGTGTTGTATATGTTATTGGAGATAGTATTAATTTAAAATCTTAGGGTTTTAAAAAGTTATTAATAAATATCATATATACTAAAAATATAAGAAATTCAGTTATTTATAATGAAATTCTAATAGGGTACATTAGTTTGTCAAGGGTTGTTGGGAAGGGGGGTCTAATTTTTTACATTAATTTTACTCAAATCAGTTGAATCTCGATTGATGTATTAATTAATTTTGAAAATTTATTATAGAAAATCACACCATAGAACCTTTATGTTTAGTGTATTCAGTGATTAGATACAAAACCAATTTTTTTACAAGCATTATTCCAAATCTAACACATGTACTCATCAAAAAAGATACCCTTCTTGACATATTGTACATAATACTCTTAGTCATACCCCGGGGAATGGTAATATAAGAAAGGGAAATCTAAGATGCTCAGAAATGTTAAAAATAGGAGATATCAGTTGAATATAAAAAAGTTATAATAATATTATTATATTTTTATGATAAATTAATCAACGTTCATGGATATAACATAATATAATAATATCCAGAAAAACATAGATCCTAAACGATGAATTATGGAATGAGGATATTGGCATAACATAAAATATGAATCATATGAGTATGAGAACATGAGTAAATAATCATAAACCAAGAGAACACAACATAATTTCATTTAATATTATAATGATATGACATAATAATGTGAATCATTTATAAACATAGAAAATCCATTATGTTTTCAAGGATCATTTTCAAGACCATCATCATATAGTGTACATAGTCACATAGTGGATTGGATTCACTCCCCATTACCATAAACATAGTGGAAAGATTCTCATAGTGTATTTGGATTACTCCATACTCACTTAAATATCATATCATGAGATATAAATATTCACCTAGTTAATTTTAGGGATATATAATTTCTATAACAACCATTAAAAAAACGTAAATCCATACATATGTGAGACACTTGAACATAAAAACATTCCTAATTATATCATAGTTTAATTAATGCATAAAAAAATGGGATTCATGAAAACGTCCACATGACATGATCATAATCCATCTATTCAAACATAGAAGGGTGATTACATTATATTATTCCCCAAGTGAAGTATTAAAAATATTAAAGGATGTTAACATAGATGGAAAACATTATTATATAAACATTATAAAATGGTTTTGATGAGTAAGAAGAAATATTAATTTTATTTTGATAAATTTTATTTTTAAAGAAAAAAAATTATAATGAAAATTAAATATAAATTAATTTCAATATTAATTAAAAAATATATAGTAATATTATTAAGGTAAAATAATGTAGATGTCGGGAAAATAAAATCTAGTGTAAAATATTAAAAAATGTTTTCTCTCAAACATTGTAAATACAGTCAAAAGAAAATGACCCATGAGAAAAATGTTGAAAATTTATTCCTTTTAAAAATTGAAAATAAAGTAAAATTAAAATTAAAATAAACATAATAACTCATATATTTATATATAAAGATATATATTAATAAATATAAATAATATAGATGTGGAGGAGAAAGATTCCTGAAAGAAAAAATAATTCAGGTCCCATTTGTGAGCATTATTTTGGTTGAATTATAAACAAAAGTTAGGTGAAATGGTTAAAAGAAATGTAAAACCTATAAGTAACTAAATTAAAATAATTAGGTAGGTTTTCATTCATAAAGAACATAAGATTTCCATAATTTATAATTCTAACATAGAAAATATCAATTTTGAAATATGATTGGAAAGGAAACCCTTATGAATTTTGTAACTTTTGAAAAAAATGACCTTGAAAGATAAAACATGAAATGAAATATTAAACAAAATTAATGAGAAAAATATTATAATTTTTTTACAAATAGTTAGTATATAAACCATATAAAATAAAACAAGCTCATAAGAAGAAAGACGTCTCAAAGAATGGAATCTGAGACAAAGAAACCCTTACCACAGAATTATGCTTAGTCAAAAAAAATTTAAATCCCATAAATCTAAATTTATGTTTATTGTTCATATTTTCACTAATATTATTCTAATATATTATCCTTAATAAATTTCATTTATAATTCCATATTACCCAAATATTAGTTTTTTATTGTTAAAATTAATATCAAGTGATAATTGTTGTTCACACATGACATAGTTTAGAGGTTCTCATCCTTCCTCCTTGATCATGGGTTAAACACCATCATAAAATTCATTAATATTTATTTAATTAATTTTATATAGTTTTTGAGTCCCATGGACATTACATGGAACTTATGGTGATCGTTAACATTTAATTCTTAAAAATATCTTACCATATGAATTTATATAAAAAAAAATAATTGATGTTATAAATTAATATAATTTTATATATTAACTATAGATAATCCTTAAAAACACTAAATTCATTATGATAACATATAATTTTGATTATTTAATTTTTCATCTTTATTCAGGATGTAAATATAATAAAATCATTCATAAAGGTTGTAAAACCCACCAAAAGATGAAAACGTTATGAAAATTGATTGAATAAGATCATGTTGATTTATGGTAATAATATCAATTATTTATAATATAAATAATTTTATGTATGTTATTAAGGTGATAAAATCAGATTCAATAATAGGTTTGAGAATAAGATATAAAATAATGATTAAGGAGTGGATAATAATTACTTTTAAGACTTGAATATTTTCTTAGAGATCCTCTAGGAAATGAGGGATTTTTTTACATCTTATTGTGAAAAGGGATTCCAAAATGAGGAATAATATTGTGTTATAGAGAATTTGGGATGGTATCTGGGAGAAAATTTATAGAAATTTATGTGTTGAGGTGGTTATAGGAGGGGTCCATTAATGAGTTAAGTTCAGTGAGATTATCAATAATTCACATTAATTAATGTATAAGGTTTTCATTTTAAAAAGGAAAGTTTAAAAAGTGGACAAATAAATGATAAGGGATTAATAGAGGTATATAACTCCATAATACATCCATTTAAAGATAATTTTTTTGAACATTTTCATTCATTAACCGTAATTTATACTCCTTTACCTTATTTTAACTTTTACCAGGATGGAAAACTTTTACCATTCCTAAAATCAGTATATTTTATTATCAAAGATAAGTAGGTCCACAAAAAAATGGAATTTTGTAAAAGCTAAATCCTAAAACATGAAAGTGATATAGATAAATCCAATCTTTTTGGGGCCTAAAATAGTATATCCTGGGGGAATATACATTCATGAGGTTCACCAACTCATCTGATAGAGAACTCATGCTATAAAGAAAATATGTCATAGCTCCATGTATTGTATTTGATTCAATGATGTCACCCACATTGTTTCCCTCATTCCAAGTTTGAAAGAGATCCATTGAGTTTTTAATAATACCCTTTAACCTTCTTATAATTTATGTAATGGACCATGGGATGGTACATAAATTATGTAGGGAGTTGTACAATTCTATGAAATCCATTTGAATCACTTCTAAGATACTATTCCTCTATTTACATAGAAGGAAACCTGTGAACAAATCCATATCCTCTGCTTGAAGAGAATTACCAAAGACAAAGACCATTATTAATGTTATAATAACAACCCCCATTAGTCCCAGACCATGCCGCCTCCCCACATTGAACCCATATAATATGAGTCATTGGTGTTATGGTTTAAACTAGAGAGGGGATGGTTCCATCATACCCAGTGACCTTGGTCAACATTTATGGAAGATAGAGTGAAGGCTCTTCCATCCAAAATCGGTTGAAGAGTAGGCACATCTTCCCAGTTTTTGATGAGGTGGGTCATATCAATGAGAATATTTTAGGTTCTGACCTCTATTTCTCTTCATATTCATGATATTTCATCCACCCAACCATTATTCTAGGACTTCTAGATGATCTACCAACCTGCGAGGAGAACCAACAATATAGCTTTCCATTCCACCCCCACGGGTCCCACACCTTGAAACTAGAACTCCAGAAAACATGAACCGTACACACCCTGGGATAAAATTCCCATGAATTCACTGAATGTGGTCCATTCTATATGGCCCATACTCCTTAGAAAAGTAGTTACTCAGATCTCACCTCCTTACAATCCATTCAAGATGATCAACTAGATGCTTGATTGAACCCTGTATGTTTTATATTTTCATTAGTTGGAAGGGAAATTTTTCTGATTCTCCATAGTATAATGTTATACTTCATGGGAATATACATAGTCCACAATATCTCCCCCTTATATACCAATATTTAGGTGAAAAAAACACCCTTATGTAATCCTTCATTGAGATTTATCCTGATGAGGAATCCTTAAACATACACATGTTCGGTGTATTATTCTTATTAACAAGGTCAAAGAAATTATGCTTCTGCTTGCCAAGAATGGAATTAATGAAATTTTTTATCTAAGAATTAATTATTTTAGTTAATGTATAGAACATAGAGGCTGAGGAACTTGAGTTTTTATCCAACCCAATTATGATGCAAGAATGAAATCTACCGCTTCCCATATCCATCGGGAATGGTATTGTAGGGTCAAGAGGTGAGGGTGAATGACAGAATAAAGATAATAAGGACCACCACTTGTCCAGACCATGTCACCAATGTATTAATTTTCAAAGAAACAAAAAAAAATCATTCTCTCATTGATAATCACAAACACCAACTTTGTATTCATGCATTGGAGAGTTTCCAAAAGGGGTTTCACATTGATGATTCTCTTCTTTTTAGTCCTAGCCATTCTTCCCCAAGATTTCCAACAAATATTACCTTTATAGTAGGTATCCCATATGAATGTGAACATAATTTTTTTCTTTGTGGAGGATTAATACTTTTGGAACCATTGTTTTTGAGAGACCATGGATTAGAATATAGGAATGTGTACTATTCACCAAAGTAATTCTGCTACCAATAGAGGGAAATAATTTCTTCCAATTCAAAATTCTCATAGTGATCTGATATTTAATTTTATCAAAATGGTGTATGCTGGGACAATATGAATAAATGGTTTCACCCACGTAATCCATAGTTAAACCCCCCTCTTTATATCATGGTCACCGGTGAGGGAAGAGATCCTTCTATCTAGGCACCTGCTACACATGTAGAACCTACTTTTGGTTCATTTGTTAAATTTTTCCACTCCATTTGTATTTTAAATTAATGTATTTATTGACTCTAAAAATTGACCTATTACAGGAATTTTAAAAAATGATGGTGTCATCGATAAACATGAGTTAAGATATAGTACATGAATATTGCATGCATCGGTATGGGCATACCTACCTAGTCGAGTACTCTTGTTGATGATGCAACTAAGGTCACCTTAAGTGATAATGAATAAGTTGGGGGACAAAGGGTATCATTTTCATATACTTCAGATATATTTGAGAAAACTAAGGGTTTTTCTTAAGAAAGAAATTAAGATCTAATAGGATATGTAGCACCTGAACATATTATCATTAGACTATGTGTAAAATCACCTTCTATCAAACACCATGTTGATGATATTCCACTAAATTTAGGAATAGTAATTTTACATATCCCACATGAGTAACATATTTCATCCAATAACCTTTTGGTTGATGTCACTAATAACTACATTGGCTAGTGAAATCACCCCTTGGATGGACCTCTCATTTTCAAATCCATGTTGTTTATCAAATATCTGTTGGGGGAGATGTGTGGAGACTCATCTGTTAATCAATCTAGTTAGCACGATGTAGGGATTATTTAACATTCTTATCATGTAGTAATGTGGGAGTGATACGACATTATTGATTATGGTAATCAGTACTAGAGTGGTGGAACATGTAACATGAGGGAGAAACCCTCCCCTAAAAAATTCCCGAATAACACACATGATATCCCCCCTAAAAAGATCCCATTATGCCCTATAAATGGATTCAAGGAAGCCATCTAGTCCCAATGCACTCTTCGGGTTAATCCCTTTCAATACATACTAAATGTAATCTTCATCAGATATGGTTTATAAGAAAACATTTTTAGAAAAAGAGACCATGTAAGTCACCACATCAAGAATATCCTCTTAGCCCCTCGAATATCCACTATGAATTCATGGATTGGGACCTATAAGAATAGCTTTAATTAGACTCTTCCAAACCTCTGGCCACTTATCTATCATCAATATTAGTCATTTATTTCAGCATGATATTCTATATTTTAATATGACTCTTCTCTATGATACATGCATAAACAATTTTGTGTTGTGCTCACCTTCACATAGCCATTTTACTCTCATCTAATCTCTCACTATATGTTCCTCTATTATTAGTATGTCAGCCAGGATACCTATTTTGATAGTGATATAGAAAGAAAATTCCTTATCACAATATCTTTCCAGTCTAATTTACATCTATTACACATCCATATTTTCCTCTTAAATTTATTGACAGGGGGGTTCAGAATCCAAGAATTGAGATCACCTTTGAGACTTCGATGGTTACTGTGAACCCTTTTCCAAGTAGTACACTGAGAAGGTTTTCCCCAATATATGTTCACCACAATTTTATAACTAGGAGTGTTGATCCACTATTGAGATAATGAGTACCTCATTCCATAATAAATATTGGAATACAAATTAACCAAAAGAGGTGAATGGTCATAAATAATTCTCACAAGGTGTGTTACATTTGCATCTCCGTACTTGGATATGGCCTAAAAATTGGACAGATATTGATCCAGGGGACACTAGGTTTGGGGAACCCCTTTATGGTTGTTTCACAATGTAAATATATCACCTGTATACCCCATTACAAGTATCCCACTTTTATCCATAGAAGAAAAAACACATAGCTTTCCTTACATGGGAAGTATCCTCTTCTATTATTATCTTTCTGATTGGTAACTATATTAAAATCACCCCATGAACTACAAAGACTCCCCCAGATTGAAGAAGTCATGTTCTTCTAATTATGATTCCCTTACATGTGTGTCATAATTTCTAAAGACAAAAGTAAAGAAGAATTTGATAGAAGAAACAATATATTTTGTAGTGACATATTTATCTGAATCATCAATGAGATCTACTGATATTTTGAAATTCCAGAAGACCTTTATGTATTGATTTTTGGGGTTACCATGAAAGTGTCCACACTTTCTTACTCGATGTGGAAAGCCTTCTATTTTAGAGGGATCTTTCTTAGGCTCCATCACTCAAACCACCATATGTTCAACAAACATACATCCAATAATAATAGGTCCAATGACCATATATCAAAGGGACATATGTCCAGTGACCTTATATATAATGTTCATATGACATTACTATATATATATATACTTTCATAAAACTCAAGAGTCATTCATAATATTCACTCAGATTATTCTCAAAATTTCAATTGTATTTGTAATGTATTTCAATCTCTCAATAGTTATAATTGGAGGTATGATCTTCAAAGAAAACTACAAGGACACAAATTTTATATTCATAGTCATTTTATTTTACTGTGATTTTATTCCACATCTTGTTTGCAAAATATTCTTTCATATTACATTATCATAACATATTAACGATTATCTTACATTATAATATTTCACCTCAATTAAATATAACATGTTTTTTCATAGTTTTGAATATTAAAATATATCAAACACACCATATTAATTTAAATTATACTATAAAAAAAATAATGTGGTGTTATAACTTTGACACAAATTAAGGAAATATATTTTTCATATTTCAGCCCCAAATATATCATCCAATATAATTAAAAAATAAATAATTAATATCAACTAATTTTATCAATTTCATTAATAAAAAATTATTTTAATATCTTCAATTTTTTCAGTATAAATCATAGAAATATGTCACTTACATATTTAAAAAATATATTCTATGATTTTATAAATAATTCTACATGGTTTTTTACTTTTAATATCAATATTTTATCCTATAATCATTTCTAAAATAATACTCAAATAAACATTAAATGTTATGTATTAAAATATCCTTATATTTACAACATGCATCTTAATGGAAAATGGTATGCTTAGAATTATTTTATCATATAATCAGTGAATCTTATATTAACCATTTCCATTAATTTAATAATAACACTAAATAAATCAACATAACTCAACTATAAATGAATTCTATATTGTTTTTTAACATTCCACAAATGTTCTATGTATCTTCCCAAACTGTTTTACCTAAATAGAAATAGATACATAATTATTTAAAATTTATTCAAATCACAGAAAATATGATCTATGAAGTTTTAATATACCATTGATAATATATCCATTAATATCAAAATCAAATTAAAACATGATAAAAAACTTCACACATAATATTTTATTTAAGAAACATCAACATTTACTATTAAGGAAACACATCAATATAGCTATCCTCTCATCTTGGAAAGTATTAATATGATATCTAAATGTTATCCATATAATATTTTCAATACTTATCAAGAGAAAACCATAGATTTTAATTTGAAAACTAATTTTTTTATCATAATGAATAAATTAAATTAAAATGTATTTTAATAGAAATTTTTTTCAAATCATCGCAATTAATGAAATATTTTAAATTATGTCTCATAAAATGTAAAATAGTGTATTTAGTTATTTTTATTTTTCTTCAATTAGATAAAATAAAATATTCTATCCATTTGAAAAAATATGGTCCAAATATTTTTTCAACATCATTCCATGATATTAAATTCCAAAAACAAATCCACATACATTAGATATAGATGATTTTTAATGATATTTTAAAAAATATCACATACTATATATATAACCTTTCTCTTCCGCACCTCTGTATAAATATTTACATAGTGATATATTTTCTATGCTTTCCATCCATGTTTTCTATTCTTATAAAAGATATGATTTTTACTAATAAATATGATCATAAATATTTATCTTTCACTAAAATATATAGGTGTCATTTCAAATATATTATAAGACAAGTAGAAATCATTATTATAAACTAACACAATCAATAAATATTTATAGAGGGATATATTTTATATCTTTACCTAAAATGTTCTATATATCATGGAATTGATTTGTGTCTTTAATATTCTAATAAATTAGATATGAGACATCAAAAATTATCATATAACACACACACATATCATTTTTATAGAAATTATTTTTAAGATAACTGACTCAAGTAATGAAGATATAGTGGCATATTATCTCATCAATGTAAAATAAATCTAAATTAACTCATCATAACCATGGGAAATGAAAAAATATAGAAAAAAGGGTGACCTCACTTTCTTAATAAAGTATAACATATCAAATAGGATACATATATTAATACCTTATCATTATATACATAATATTTAATGATAGATATAATTTCATGTTAAAAGAAACATGAAAAATTATACACTAATGCATAAAATATTAATGAATAACATAATGATAGAGAAGAATAATGTTGGAAAATAAAAAAATACTATCAATGACATGTGATAAGGAAACATATATAATAAGAAATTATAATCCAATTATCGCATCATATTTTTCTTAAGAGACTTACAAGTGCGCTAAGGGGTTATATAATTTCTAATCCTACCCATCCATAACAATATATAATAAATTAAATAAAAGGATAAAAATAGAAAATAAATACAAATAATAATGTATAGTAATGAAAAAAATATCAAAACATGGTTTAATAACCCATGATTTTCTTTACACGTTTTCTTCTAATGAAATAAGAGATATATGGTTATGTAAATATCCTTCCTAAATCAATAAAATTATATGACTATATATGTGAATAACCTTAAATTAAATATTAGATTATAGGATGGGGGAGATATTTTGTAGCATATATTAATTAGAATTAAAAACCATCTTATTATTAGGGGTATTACATACTACGAAGATGATATAAGGATCTATTTTCAATACTAAATGGAGAGAAAGTATTAAAACCATAGAATATGGTAAAATTACAAGGGATAATGTGTACAGGATTGAATAATAAATGGATAAGTTCACATGGTAGTGAATAACTTCTTTTTAAGTGATAATTAAAAATGATTTTGGGTATTCCAAGGGAATAACCCAAATTGGAATAAGATACCTCTTCATATTTCATTTAAAGGTTGTAAATATATTGATGGAAAAAATCTAAAAGTTATAAAGTAAAGGCTTTGGTGTTTATATTTTTCCTTATTGGTTATATCATTTTGGTAAAGGGGGATTATCCTTATCTATTATATTAATTAATGGGATAAAATTATGCACTATATAGAATTTATTGTTGAATATTTTACTAATCGGTAGAGGATAGTTTCATCTCATTTTAATATAACCATTTTACCTTTGATGGGTATCGTGTTACAAGTTTGTAAATCTCTAACTATGGATATTTTTATAATTGAAATGGGAGATAAAATTATATACCTATACCCAAAACAAATTAAAATCTCAAATTTATATAATTTTATATGGTCTCAATTGGGTTTTTGGTATCTATAAATTATAAATAAACTTTATACAGATGCTAGAACACCTCTAAAAATGGATGATGATATTATTAGAGGTATTTTGGGATATTTTTACTATATTATTATAGAATTTAATATTGAATACCCACTTCTAGATGAAGTTACTATTATTTAAAATAGATAAAATTTTAAGAAAAATTTTATAAAATTAAATTTCCCAATTTATAATTTTCATAATATTTTTGGACACATGGTTTTGATATATAAATTTTTAAAAAGTTTAATGCATGGTGCGTAGGTCAACTTATAAAATTTAAGAAATAATGGGAATTGATGATGGAAAATGGTAATAAGTCCAAAAGGTGGTAGACCTTGGTGAAGAATAAAGATTTTAAAACTAGTTAAACAATGACTGAGAGAGAGAATTTTCAAGAAAAATGTAAAAAGATTCATGGAATGAATATCCTATGATGATATTATTTATGAAGAATAATCTTAAATAATTTTTAAATTTGAATCCACTAATAAAAATATCTTATAGGTTAGTGAAGGAAATTGATTAAATATTAAGTTAAGAAGGATATTAAATCAATATATAATGAGGAAAACAATCATGAATTTTCATTGAGACATCCAGTTATCAAAGAAAAAAAATCATGGAACGAATAGGGTGGTTTTTGAAGGATTATTGAGTATGGAGAAGAAAAAATAAAGTAGATAATCAAGTTAGAAGTAAGTTCCCTTGGTTGTTTCCACAATTATTTATAACAAAAAATATTTTCCAGATAAATGAAGAAATTTTAAAGTAGTCTTTATAAAGGATAATGAGTATGTAACATTTTAAGATCGTGAAACTAAATCCATGGTAACTAAAATAGAAACAAGTGAATTTATTCAAAGAGAAAAATGAGAAATATAAAAGGATCCACAAGTAAAAATAAATCAGAGTTATGTTTTATTTAGTATAAACTGATATAGTTGGGAATACATATCCTCTTTTATAATTTAAAAGGAATATCGAATTAAAAACTGATATATCTCTTAATTTTTTTAAAAAGGAATAATAATTTCTTAATTATAATTATATACAGACTAATTTAGAGTATCTAATTTAATGAAATTAATTTTTAAATTTATAATTATAGGTTTATTTTTTTAAAATAATGAATTGTTCCTATAGAGATATTATAAGTTATTGTATACTTAAAATTAATAAACATCTATTTTTACATGTCAAGAAACCAAATTATCAAATTCCCATTTATTTATAGGGACATGTTAATGTAATATTTGGTTTTTGGTATTTTAACAGATAATAAGATTAAAAACTCTTTTGAAAAAAATTGTTTACAAATATAAATCTTAAATTTATATGGATTATTACAAGATATTTAAATATTTAAATATATATATGAGAAAAATATTAACATGCCATTTCCTATGTATATAGTATTGAGTTTATGTTAGGCATGGAAAAAATGATTTACTTGAAGTAAAACATCTAGGTGTAATGTAGATAGGTAAAAAAGAAATCATTAAATAATCTATTTCTAAATCAATATATAAATTTATATAGAAAAATTAAACTATTTATTAATAAAAAAATGGATGAAGTATGTGTAATGTTCATGGATAAACCCATAATACATTTTTAGTAAAATATTTAAAATTTAGGTTTGATTGAGAGTGAGGAATGATTGAATAGAGATGAAATACTGTCAAAAATTCATTTCATGTTTTTAAATTTGGAGTTTTTAATCTAGTGAAGAATAAATAATGTGATTACTCCATGTTTATTATTATATTCAATCCCAATAGAATTCTTAGTTTTGGTATTCTCTCCCTATAACATAATAATTATACATTTTTGATGATCAAATAGTGTTGTTCCTTAAAGTATTAGCTGAATCAAGACTATATTTAAACATAATTATCTTAAATCCTGAAATAATCAGACATTATTAAAAATTATTAGGTGATGCCTTAAATTTTACATCATAATTTATATAAACAATGAACTTTCCATGAGAAATTCGGAAAAGTTTATGAAAAGAATAAGGAATGCATTGGAATAAACATGAATGGGACTTATAAAAATAATCATTTAATAAACACACATTATTATAAATTAAATATAAGAATAGAGAAGTTACCCCACATACTAGTGAAGTTGGAGTAGTAAAAAAATAACCCAAGAAAAGGCAGTAACGACCTCGATCAGTAAAAAACCTTAAAACCTCTAGCCTCTAGGCTCCAGGACCAAGGGATAAAAAATTAGCCAAGGTGTATCAAATTATATATCAATATATATTTTCATTCGATTCATGTTTTCTTATACATAGTGTGATATGTGTGATTTCAAGCACTGCTTGCATGAGATTTACATAATTCATAGACACAACATAATACATTCCATGAACACCATATTTATTCTTCTATATTACCATAGGCTTTAAACTATTCATTTCATGAAGAAGAATCACACTGTGATCCATTTATTTAATATTTTCAAGTGTATTATACTCAATTTCATCACAAAATGTACACATGTCCATGACATGAACACTATATATCCATCCACTTCTCCTTTAGGATTGAAATATTGACACTGTGTATTATATTATTGTGGTAAATATATTGACTTCATCCTTATTACTTATTTCTACTTAGCGGGTCTCAAAAACCCTAGTGGGTCTTCCAAGGATTTTCATAGCTTCAAAATGGTATTTTAGCTTGAAACCAAGATATGAAGTAGTGATCATGGTAGATTCACTTCGTTATAGTGGTGATGCTGACATTGGAATGATGGTATCATGGGGTGACATATGTGCGATGAATGAGGTGCGCAAGTAGTCGTGAAATTGTGACATTTTTTTATTAAAAAATATTTACATACATTAATTTATCACACATCAGAGTTTAGATGGTTTGAACATTCCTTTATAAGATGTGATACTCCCATAGAAAAAATTTTAATTTTTAAGGGGTTTTACTACTAACCCTTGGCTTCTCATTGGACTCCTACACATGATAGGCCTGTTCCCCATACTTGACCTTGGATCCCACTTAATAACCCATGTACAATATGTTTTTCCTCCCCTTGCACAAAGTAGTAACCACTATTTTTACATTTAAAATACTAATTACTTCAAATTCTTCACAAAAAATTTAATGTACATTTAACTTTTAATATTTTTTTAGATTTTATTTTTATTCAAAAAATCATTTTAAAATGTTAATTACCCGTAAATTAAATAATCAATAATTTATTGGTAAAAATAATCAATTAAATTCTAAAAATCATGAAATTATATAATAAAAACTGTGTAACAAAAATGTGGTCATAAAATATATAACATCTTCTATTAATTCAATGTATGATTTGTTTTATGTATATAAAATTCTTTATTAATCTATTGTTTAATCTATGATATAGGTGTTTAGAGATTATTTTTTATGTATAATTGGTTTGGGAATCTATGGCTAGAGTGATTAGTGGATAATTATTCTTATGGTGGATATAAAGCAACCACTGACTTAACGGTTGACCCCACCAGCTCACCGTTGGCCTCCACCATCTAGTCGGTGGATTTTTTTGGTCTATAAAAAACTAATGACCCCCTCAGCTAGCCAATGATGCTGAGACAACCTAGGTGGTTCTTCCTTGTAGAACTGATATCTAGGGTTAATTCACCAGTTGGATTGTACAACCTGATGAGAGTATATTAAATGCACCTGACGACTATTAATTTCACTGAATTTTCAACATAGTGAATTTTCAAATTCTGACCAAAACCCCCTATTTAAAATTAAAACCAAATCCATTGACTATTAGCATCTCCCATTTAACTTCTCTTGTTTCTTAAATGATGGATTAGACTAATTAAGTTACATTAGTGAGTATTCTCTAGATCTACACTGATTTCATATTCCTCTTTGAGACATGTTCATGTGTCTTTGATGGATGTATGTTTTCAATTTGTATATAATAAATAATTACTCCTTCATTAAAATATTTAAGATATATATAGTGTTTTGGTGACATTTCATGAACAAATAAAGATCTTCAATCAATTAAAGACATCTTATAATTGTGTGTTTATGGATCATCTTCCTAGAAAAATCATTGGCAGCTGATTGATGATAAAAGTACAATATGTTGATGAACTGTTGGTATATTGATGGTGAGTTAAAAATTATATTTAACCATATTAATCAAAAAAATATTTTTAATAATGGTTTTATGTTTCTAAGTATGTTATCCCAGATAGATCCTCTTGATACTCTCTTCTTCTTGAATTTCATCTTGGATCTCTATACCAATAACAGATTGACAATGGACCATTATTCATTTTCTGGACTCAATGTTCTCTCTAATAATTGATGAGAAATTCATGATATGTTGGATAATCTATAATAGATTTGGTGAATTGGATTATTCTTCTTCATTATATCTCCAAACATTTTTTTGATAGACTCTTTGAGGTATGTGTTACAATAACTAATCTTTTAGAAATAGAATATTCTTGGTTCTATTTTTAAAAACCACTTCTCAATGAACCAAAAACAATAGAGGATTTCCTATCATTTGAGCAAGTTCTATGTGAGTATAAAATAGGATTTGGGCATCTATCCATTAATAAACATTGAAAAAAAATTATAAACAATCTTGAAGTAAGAAGTTCTGTAACATTTTGGGCCCCTGTATACAAATGTATCCTTGGTATGATTCTTATTACATTAGTTTTTATTTGACCAATATTGATAATGATCACATGTCGGTATGTGTGTAGCCTATGAGTCTAATGTATGATGCTTGATTCCATCAGTATTCTTCAATATATTGATATTAGTTTAAACATTGATCAAATGTTTATGTATGTTTCCACTTAATTATCATGATGACATGACACATGTTTCCTTTTTATAATTTCCAAATTTTATGTAATACTATACCTTTGGAGGAAATTTTACAGTATTCATAATAGGGGTTCTATTTTTTTATGATTATCCATCAGTGGAAGAGTTAATATGACATCCATTGATGGCAATGTTTAACCAGAGAACAGTGAGTGACATGTTCACTATATTCTTTGTGGATTCAAAGTGTCATGTTGTCTGGAAGCCTAGTGGATTCTTGGTGACATGTTATATCAACCCCTTGTGGATGTAGAATGACATGATGAATTGATGACTTTGGGATTCCATGTGACATATTGAATTAATTCATTTGGGATGTTGACTAACATATTCTTGATTTCATATGAAATCCGTTAAGTGTATCCTTCCAACAATGAGTCGAAGCTTGTATGGTCCAAACCCATGGCATCTTGGTTAGAATAAGAGTTATTGGTATATTATTGTTTATGATTTCATGTTAATTTATTATTTATCCGAGAATAGGTGGTTCTACTTGTGAAAATATGTTATGGAAACATTGGTGGGTTTTTATTTGTTTTTTTACTCACACCCTACACGAGCATCTGGATGCATGTGCATACTTCTTGTATAGGGATCCAAGTAAGGGGAAAGGGTCCTATGGATGATAGATGCGTTAAAAATCACAAAAAATAGAATAACCATTACAAAATCTGAAGGATTTTCATATAGGTTTATTTATTTATCTTCTTGCACGTCATACATTTGTTTGGAATGAAAAACTAGGATACTAGTTATTTAGTTTTATGATTAGTGTCCTATATGATATTAAATTATGATGAACTATCTTCTACATCTATTACTCTATGATTTTTTATATTTTATTATATTCTTGTTATTTAAATATAATAAAGAGGTTATAGTATCCTCATTGAGGATGTTTGAACACTCAATGTTAGTCGAAAATCTTTTATGTATAGGGAGTGTCAAATTAGGCCAAGTGGCTCTCCCTCTCAGACTAGTTGGATCAGGTCAAGGCATTACCAAATTTCATCATAGGATAATTTTAATCATTTCTTTTGACTAACTTGGGACATGGTCTAATGAAGATCAGTTATGTGGTAGCCGGGTAGGGGAGTTTCTAGGTGCCTGACTAGATTATGTGTAATAAAACCCTAGGTTACCATTAATAGGATTAATATAACAATTTTATGGGATTTAGGCTTGTTTATGAATCTTGATTAGAAATGTACAGAAACATTCCATAAATATTACTATTTTTTGTTGCATAATAGATATTTAATTTCGTACAATGTTTTGTGATATGTATTCGACATAGAATTGTATTCATTATTGAGTGATATATTTATTTTCTAAGATGTTGTGTTTTATACATTTCCAATACTTTGTAAAAATTGAGCATGCTATTATGTTTTGTGTATATATGTGACTGTGACTATCATGTAGGGTTGCAGAACCTTTTAATGTGCTAGGAGGGATATATCTTTGGATATATATAACCTTATAGGAGTACCTTTTTTATGATCCCATAACGTTTTTAAGATCTATCTTGAACTAAAAAATGATTATATCTTAAAATTATCTTTTTGAGTTTAATAAAATTACACCTTAGAGATTCCTGAATGCTCCTGTGAGGGATAGCACACTAGTTTCACCACAATCTATGTAGGAGGATGCACCTGAGCATACACCCACACCTGATGAATTATTTCTGGAATTGGAGTTACTATATACCAAATACATCTAGATTGTACGCACCCATATAGAAGGGGTACAAAAAAATGTTTGACTATGTGCGTGACTTCCAACTCAAGTATCCACCAACCATTCAGGGATCTGCGGGAAGATTCATAGGAATGGTTTGAAAAAATTGCTTCCATATTAGACCTTATTGAGAAAACTGAGTATATAATGATGAATATGGTAGTTTTCATGTTATAGTGACCCACTATGGGATGTTGAGGCATGATGATATATGTTTTTAGATGTTAGGGTCTCACATGGGAGGCCCTTAAGCACTAATTATTTCGGGTGATATTTTCCAACATGATAAATTTGGACTAAGAACTTGAGTCCATGGAACTACAATAGGGATCCATGAAGGTATCCATATAATCAACTTGTTTTACCAAAACATTTCACTTTTTCACTCTATTAGACCAAAATTAGTACATAAGGCCAAGAAGTTTAAGATCAGTATTCATCAAGACATCAAAAAATAGGTTAGGATTTTCAACCTAATGACATATTGAGAGGTTTTATGCAAGTTTTTATCTATTAAGATAGTCTTGGAGGAGGATTTAGTTGTTTGTATTCTTTCACCCATTTTTATTCCGATTGGTGGAACTCTTATAGAAGATATGTGTGTCACCTCAGGTAGTAGGAAGAGGAAAATTGAGGACAAGTATGTTATTTTTATGCATGCGGTCCAATATATGACTTATTCACCCCCATAATAGGAGTTCCATAGTTCTTCAACTATGAGAAGGTTCGACAATGCCGTAGTGTCTTCATAGAACCTTATAAAATGTTTCAACAATTTTTAATGATGGTGAATCTATATCAATTATTATGTAGATGTCAGAGGTGATGGTTTCACAAGGGTTTGAGGTATACATAGTTAGAGAACTAGGGATCCATCTAAGGTCCTTAGTAGTAGAATCAAATGATGATGGGTCAGATGAGTCAAATACTTCAGGGATAACTTTATAGAGCTAAGGTCGGCTGAGTGTATATAGTGTTTTAGTCTCTAAAGAATGGTTGTGAGGGGCTATATACTATTTGAGGTATGGTCTTGATCACTTATACATTTTTTTATTCTTTATTTGACATAATCACTTCCCTTTACTATATATCTATACAAGTTATTGCTCAAATAAAATTAGGAGTCAAGTTATCTTATGAGTTTTTATCCCTTAAAACACCATTGAGCATCAAAGTGGACCATATTTAGTGATGGATAGATTTTCCAATAATCCTTTCCACCAAGATAAATCTACCAGAGTTCATTATTAAAGAGATGATGAGATTACATGTGATTATTAGCATGAACTAGATGGCCACATTCCAAGATCAAATTGATTTCTATCATATATGTGTATCTTTTACTTCAATAATGGTGAAGAATTTTGTGATAACCCGTGAGTTGGAATTGGGAAAGGATAGAGTGGGCCTAGATATAAGCTATTTTGTGAGGATTATAGTGAATATTGTATCCTTGGATCTTTTAGTAGGATTATTGGTAGCCACCATGTTTTTACTCTAGTTGTGGATCTGTATCATGACTTATTTCTGGCCATATACAAATAAATTACCCTTGATAGATGATTTGAGTTTCATATTTAGCTCATACTAAGTGTGTATCCCATTTTGATACCCCCTTGTTATATTTTACCTGCTAAGTTGAATGAGATAAATAAACATCTTAATGACTTAGAATAGAAGGGATTTATTTTGGTTAAGTTCTTCACCATGTGGTACAACTATTTTGTTCTCCAAAAAGTAGGATGGTACACATTTAATCTTTATAGATTACCAAAAGGTGAATCTTGAGATATTGTATAATATATATCCTTTCCTTGGACTGATGATCTCTTTCATCAATTATAGAGATCTTGGTGAATCTCTACGATTTGATCTCTTATTGGGATATCATCAGTTGCAGTTTAAAGGAGGAAATCACAAAGGTGGAACTTAGGGGAAGGAATAAACTATTAAATTTCTTGGTGAATCACTTTGGATTAACGAAGGTTACAACTATGATCTCAAATAAAATTAATATTATCTTTCACCCATAACTTAACTAATTCATTATGGTACTTTTTGATGATATCCTCATTTACTCACTGACCCCATAGTATCATGGTAGACATCATGAGATAGTCCTTAGTAAAATTCAAGTACATATAAATTATGTTAACCTATATAAGTGTCAATTTTGGATTTAGAAGGTAAATTTCTTGTGGAATTCTATTTTTGAGACTGGTTTATTAGTAGGCCATGTTATAACAGATGTGGTGATGTCTTAGACATTTACTTAGAATGTGTTGGAGATCAGGAGCATTCTCCTTTTATTGGGGGCACTATCCAGATTTTATCTTGGATTTTTCACATTTATCTACAACCATGATTTTAATGATGAGGGGAGGTTTGAATTTTAAGTGGTTAGATGAGTTTGAAATGTTTTTTCATGTGGTGAATAGGATATTGACTATATCTCCAATAATGATTCTACCTAAACAATGGGTTCCTTATTTTTTTATATTATGATGTAACAGGTGTTGGTTTTGGGATAATATTGATAAAGATGGAGTATGTACTATATTATGGGTTATGTTAGCTATGGAACCATGAGGTAATTTATCCTACACATGACATGGAGTTGGAAGATATGGCCTATGATTTGATGTGTTGGTGATACTTCCACTTTTGTGGGAGTCATATTTTTTTACATGGTCTGCTAGATCCTTCACAATATCGTTAATCATTAGATCCAAAATTTGAGGCATAAGCACTGGGTAGAGAACCTGTAGATGTTTAAAATTTGAGATGGTATACACACTAGGTATATTTTATATAATTATTGATTACATTCGCCACATGATTTAGGTAGATCTGGAGATTGATGAACAACCTTCAGATAAATAGTGACTCCTTATGGGCTTATTAGCCGATTTGATGATGGATGTTTCTGAGGACTAGGGATTGATGACATGATCCCCAATAGAAGTCACAGCATCTTTTGTTGACTGGGTGAATGATTTTGTGGGATCATACCCTAAATGTGCTATGATGTGGGATTAACTAGAATTTAATGACCCAATAACTAGTTCGTTGTTGTTTGACGAAGATGTGATCGTATAAAATTAGAGTGTTTTCATCTCTTCATCCATCAGTGGAGTGATGATGATAGAGATCCCTACCTATAAGTTGGTGTTCCATCATGGAGTAAGAAATATGAACCAGTAATCTACGTGGGAGTTATGGTGGCACAAGATGAAGGGAGTAATTATAGGATTTGTTTCTCAATGCCTTACAAGTTCTAGGATAAAGGATGAGCACCAAAATCCTAGTAATTTTCCTTATCAACTTCATATTCCCATAATGACATGGGAGGAAATCACGATGGTCTTTTTGATGAGGTTATGTAGGACCCAAAGCATCTATGATGCTATATGGTTTATTATATATTGGTTGATGAAACTTTTTAATTTATTATTGATCCATTAGACACACTCTATTGAAGAGTAGTGAATAATGTGTGTCTAAGAGTTATTATAATCACTTATATATACCTTGAGAATTGTATATGAAAGAGTCATAAATTTTATATCATGGTTTTGGAAGGGCTGGAAGAAGGCCTTAAGAACATAAATAATATTAATAACATCATAGTATCCCTAAAAATGTAGAGATTTAGATAATTTGATTATTATATTAAAGGATATTCTCTAGGACTATGTATTTGATCTCGATGGGGAATGGGATGATCTATTTTCCCTGCTTGAATTAACATACAATAATCTCTACCATGTTTTGATTCATAGAGATTTTATTTGATATTTATGGTAGGAAATGTCATTCACCATTTTGTTTTCATGAGGCCATTGAGGAACCATTTTGGGGACCATTATGCTATATGATCCCTATGAGAGAATGTAGCTGATTCAAAAGTGGTTGATCATAGCTAAAATCATAAAAGAAATATTATGGAATCCACAAGACGACACCTATAGTGTTTACTATAGGTAACATGTTTTCCTGAAGGTGAGTCTTCGATTAGGCCACTAACGTTTTAGAGAGAAAGGGAAGCTATCTCTATGTTATGTTGGCCGCTTTGAGATCATTGATCAGATATGAATAGTGGCATACCATCTAGATATATCTTCTCACTATGATGGTTTTCATGATGTATTTCATGATTCAAAAATATATAGGTACATGCCTGATACTACACTTGTTATCAACCATGAGGGTGTCGATATGGAGTTAGACACATTGTATGATGAGTGATAGATGTTTATTGTAGATCAGAGTGAGAAAGTCCTTAGAGGGACTAAGGTACAAATTTTTTAGATACTATGGAATCATCAATAAATCCATGAAAAGAACCTGGAGTGGTTGGATGATTTTCGAGATTTATATAATGTTTTCATAGAAAAAACATTGATGGTACTTATTGAGGATGAGAAGTAATTATAGGGAAAAAATGTAACATGATAAAAATTTTTGATAGTATAATATGTTTTATGTTTATATAATTATCCTTTCCATTATAGGATAATCACTGATATGGGTGTTATGAGGGGTGTTTTTATATATAATGAGTCCAAGAATCAGTTGTTAGAGTCAAGATAGGAGGTATCAAATTGTGGTGGATATAAAGATACCACTGATTTTATAGTGGACACTAATTTCTAGCTGGTGGAGTTTTTTAGGTCTACTGAAAACTAAAAACCCTACTAGCCATTGATTTTGGTGCCTTGGGCCAGCCAATGGGGTTGGGAGAACCCAGATGGTTCCACCTTGCACACAGGATGTACAATAAATCCTGAACATAACTGGGTTAAATTCATCCCACCACTTTTAATTTAAATTTTATTTCCAACTGTTTAATTACACAATTCTAGACCAAATTATGTATATCAAATTATATACCCCATCCCTTGAATCTTGGACACTCCCATCCATATCCCCTTGGTTCATTAAGTTTTGATCAAGATGGTGATGTTATAACGGTGAGTTTCATCTAGATCTACACTAATTTACACTTCATTTATCATTTATGTCCATGGATATTTGATGTAAAAATGATATCTATGAAGATCTAATAACTAATTTCTAATTTTAACATAAATAGGTTATGGATATAATCTTTTAATGGCGTATCTTGATTATTTTTAGATCTACCATTTTTTATAATAATATTAAGGGTATGTGTTTATGTATTATCTTTGTAGACCTCTTATTATTAGTGGATTATTGATATAAATAAAATACTTTGATGATGGTTTGGTAGATTTGTGGTGGGTTCAACATGTCAATGAAAATACCTTGTTTGGCACTAGATTTCATATAAATGGTGAATGATTTTGAGTAAGTTATCTTAGATAGATCAATGTGAGACTCTATTTTTCTTGAATATAATCATGGATCCCTTTTTTGATGTTGTATTTATGGTGGATTTTTGTTCATTGGCTATAAATGAGGTTTATTCAAGAATTTATCGGTAATTAAATATCTATTCCTTAATCAACAATAGATCAGATGATTTATAATATTCTACTTCAAGATATCTCGAAACAAGTCTCGTTGAAGAACATTGTTATGTTTTGATTCTAGAACCACTCTTCTTTACATGGAATATTTCGAGGATTCTTTTCTAAAACCCCTTCAAGATAATCTAAAACCCAAGATAGACATCATTTTCATGTGAGCTGGTTATCCATGGGTACATAAGGTGATTTTTGATAAGATATTTTGATTAACTTTAGAATATATTATCATGGATATTGCGGTATAAAGTTCCATACCTTTTGGGGACCTTGTATACACTTGTTAACTCAGTACGATTCTTATAATGTCATTTCTTGTTTAATCATGATTGATATTGGTCGTATGTGGACATGTTTGTTTCCTATGAGACCCATTTATGATGCTTGAATAAATGATAATTCTTATATTTATCATGTTATATGTAGATCCATTTTTTATGTATGTTTCAACTGTTATCTCACGATGATATACCTTGTATTGGAATTGTATGTTTTCCCAATTGTATATATTACCATGCCTTTGCATGTATTATCATAGTATTCTGAATATGTATAATATCATGAGATGATTATAAAAGAGAGTGGGATTTCCCAAAACATGAATGATAGTGATGTGAAATTAGTGAATGTTGTGTGGCATGTTCACTTGATGACTTGAAGATTCCATTGATATTTTTTCTTTATGACTTGTGGATTCTAAGTGGCATGTTTTCCTAATGCCTCGTGGATGTCGAATGACATGTTGACTTGATTCCATGTAGATTTTGAGTGAAATATTGAATTGATTACTTAAGGTTACTAGGGGACAAATTCTTGATTACTCCCGAAATCCATTACGACTATCCTTTCAAAATGGAGCTGAAGCAGGTACATTTGGGACTTGTGGTGTCTTGAATAATACACGAGTGTTTGATATATAATTGTTTATGTTTTCTTGTGAATTTAATAACTATAATAGCATAAGATTGTTATACATTTTCACATATGATATGGTTTCGTTCATGTAATCCGACTAGGTTTATTAGTCACACCCAATATGTAACACCAATGGATTTTATGGTACATTAATTTTTAAATTTAATTTCTTCAATGTAATAGGTTTCACAAAAAACCAAGCATCAATGAACAATGATATATAAATAAATATCATTATTATAAAATAACTTTTATTATCTATCCATTAAATTGGATGGAATTAATATTATTAATTAAATTTATATATTATATATCAAATCATATATTTTTACAGTCATCTATAATATTTCTAGAGGAATAAGTTAAGAATAAATCGAATTTTATAGATAAAGAGGCTATATTTTTCTAAACGAGGTTTCTACTTCCTTTTAATAGAGAACATATTTCGTATATAAATATTGAACTTTAATAAATTATATTTTAAAAAATATTTTTTTTTAGAAAGTGTAATTTTCAAATTTACTTTGGTTAAATTTTTTGGATTTTTCTGATATGTTTCATTTTTGATGAATCTGTTATAATAATAATGTGACTCTTAGGAATAATAATTTGGCCATTAGAAAAATAATATCCCATATGTAATTATAAATTTTATTTGGTAAATTATAAATTATTATATAGTATATTTATATCTTAGAATAATGAAATAAGTGTTTTAAAAACAATAAATTAAGTGTGGGTATTTCTGTGAAACATAAATGTTATTTACACTTTCATGACTAATATAATTATTGAAAAGAAAATTATTTTTCGCAAAATAAAGTCATTAAATAATTTTTTTTGTATTATTATTGTAAGACGATTTTATTTGACCTTAATTAATTTTCAAAGTGCTATAAATCAATTATAATTTTAAAATTATTATTATTTGAATAAATGATAATTTTAATTAAAAATAAAAATTCACATATTTAGAGAATTATTTTCCTCAAATGGAGTTTATTTTTAAAATTTTCATGTCTCAAAATGGTTCTGGTAAAAATTTTGGATTTTTCTAAAATAATTGACTTTTTGGTGAATAGTGAATAATTGTAATTTACGGTATTTAACAAGTACATGATTGATTGAGTAACAGATAATTTATGGATGATCTATGCCAATAATATCAAAATATTCTTCATTATATTAATATATTTAGTGATAATTTTCAAAATATTCAGTCTTTATCCAAAATAATAAACAAATGAGTAAAATATTCAAAAAACACCCCTTTCCTCCACTATAAATATCACCCCTTACTACCTCTTCTAGAGTCACCTCAAAGGACATGAATACTATCTAATTTATTAAAAATACTATAATAAACCTATAACTCACTCCCATGAGACGTTGGACTCAATAAAACTGCAATCCCTTTTCACTATGGAGGTTCTCAAGGGGAAGAAGTTCAAGAGTTAAAACCCTCTTCCATTTTCAATTAATTTCGTTTTAAGTTTTTATCTTATCTTATATTCTCCTCCCCCTATCAAAAAGTGAAATTATTACTCCATTATATTTTATATAATGTAATTTTATTGTAGTGAGGTAATAATTTATCATCAATTCTCTTCCCCTCTTCATTTTATTATACAGATGAAAACATCGTCTGTGAGGTGTTGATTAGCCTCCTTTCTGGACAACATTTACGAATTTTTCAATTATGTCTTCAAGGATGGTCGTAAGTCCATTTTTATGGTAAAAAAAGATTTTAGTATATTTTTTTTCCAATTATTTAATGTTCTATTAATAATATATATATATAGATTATATTAATTAATAAAACAAAACTAGTTTCCATTACAAAAATGCCAAATAATCTAAAAAGTTTTCACTAATGTTTTATCTACTGATTCTTACTCACCTAAAATCAAAAAAAATAACCATTTAATATTATATAGGTTCATTAATAACATATAATTTAAATTATGGATATCTATTCCCATTTTAAATGATCTTTCAAACATGTATACAAGTGAACGAATCATGAAACCAAGGAAAAAAACCCCATCGAACAAGAAAATTAAATTTTATAACACATAAAAAAGGAAATAAATGAACATAATAAGACTATAATAAATCAAATAAATGATAATTAAGTTCTTAAATAATTTATTAATGAATAAAATTTCATTATATTGGGCATTAATTACAAGTGAAAAACACATCTAAACATAAGGTAAGGGTCTTCTCATCTCACTTTTTTTTCGGTGAGATATAATTTATTCACCACTAATTATTTTTTGTAGATTATGTATACATCCCATTTATGTAACATATCATTAATAAATTTATATTAATGGTATTAAATTTCTTATTTTAGGATCATTTATTTTATGGGGAATATGGTTCGGCTATTTGGATAGCTGTAAGGGTTTCTTCATAAACCTCTATTTTTCCTTCAGGATATGTTATCTCTCCCATTAAACCAATGTAATTATTCATTAATATTATATAATTCTTTTATAATTTGTTTATATGTTAAAAACTCATATATATATAATATTTCATCATTCTTTTATGGCAACTACAAGTTTTCTAAGGTTCTCTTTTTTAATTCCTCCTAATAAAAAAGCACGATTAAAGGGTATTTCCCAATTTCTTAACTATTTTAAAGTACACTCAATAATATATTTTAAGACTCCAATATTTTTTTGAGATAAATAATTTTATCCTAAAAAATATCTAATATATTTTCTAGTTTTATAAAAAAAATATTTGTCTGTTTTAAAGGCACTTCATTATTTTCCTTTAAACCACACTAAAGTTGCTCATTTCTAAAGATTCATTAATTATATTTTTTATATTTTTTTCACTTAAGATAGAAATAATTTATACCTAAAATATAATTTCATTTTCCCTTTATTTTGTTTCTATGATTTACATGTTACAATGTTATTTTCTGACAAATACAAATGATTTTTCACAATAACTCTTATTTAATAATTAAGAAGGGTATTTCTCTCAAGAATCCCTCATTGACTTTATTAGACTATTTTAATCTATTTTTACACCCCTTGTTGAATCTTATTATTCTTTGGGATTGATATTTTACGATGTCATCTACCATAATTTATTATATAGTTTATGATCATTTTGACAATAAATGTGATATCATAATACCATTCTCCATATTAATCTGGATGTTTTATGATTATGTTTATTGTTTGGGGAATGTTAATAAAATTTCATATGAATGATTCAATATGGAATTATATATTGATTATGTTTCACCACTTTAATATTTGGAATTAATTGGACATATTATGTTATGGGTGGGCTGGCTATAGCCCCTCGTTGCATCAGTAGATCTCATGAGTCAAATTAGGCTAGGGTTTTACCCATTTATTTATAGTGTCTTGACCGAAGCCTTAAAGGTATGTTTATGATGATAAAAATTATACATTTCCTCATTATGATACTAGTAATTGATATACCATGTTATTATTCGATGATAATAATATTCATTGTCAATTTTCTTACTCATGTGAAAATCTAGGGAATTATTTAATTCTATTTCATTCTATCCATATCAAGTTGAATATTTGGTTTTAATGGCATGTGTTTTTAGTTTTTTACCATTTTTTGTTGTTTACAATAGATTTTTATATATTTATTACCCTTAATGAGAATCTTGGATCACCCCTTTCTTATGTTTTATTTTTCACAGTATTCCTAGATGTATATTATGACTGATATGAAGGGTTAATCTAGGAGAATATTGGTGTTTCTCAAAGGATTATATATGTTTTAAATTATGGTTTAAATTAAAATGTAAAGTTCATGTATATAATATAGCTTCTGAAACTTCTTAACTGACCGGTCCTTTGAGATTTTAGTCTTGTGTTTATAAATATATAATTATGTAAGGCAGAAAATCTAGGCTTCTAGGGTTAGGGTATTTATAGTTGATATCAAAGAAAGTTTAGCAGTATCCTTGGAATCTATATTTGGAAAACATAGATTAGGGAACACAACCATAAGATAGACTTTGAATACATGATTTGAAGAATATTATATAATTTCGGTAAGGTAGAGATTATGTGGGACTTCCTAGAAATACATCCTTGTATGGATACTACAAGGGGATGTGGTTCTAGTATATATGTACCTAGTGGTAATAACATGGATAAGGTTCATTGGGCCTAACATGGGGTATCATGGTACACAAAAATGGGCCTTAATAAACTCTATGTTTAACACTCCAGGGAAATTTTCTTTGGATAAATGAAATTTTCTTTACAAACAATTATAAAGGATTAAAAAGTTAATATGCCCCTAAAGAAACCATTTTTAGGATTATGATATTAGATAAGAATAAAATATTCAATTTTTTAAGTGTTATAGCTCCAAATTTTTCATTATAATTAATAATATAATTTAGTATATGTCATTGTTTAGAAATGGATCCTAGTGTAAGGAATAAAAAATGTATCAATTCCGGTAATCCATATTGGGATTCTACAAATATGCAAGATAATGATATTGAAACATGAGTTGAAACTAATTTTGAATAACATATAACTATACTAGGATAAGTGATTCAGGTTGTGAATAATAAAAATTACTGTCACGACCCATCCTCGGGGCCCATTCCATGACTACCCCATTCCCGCCTTCCATAGGCCAGGGGCTGGCGACTAGCACCAAAGGCGTAAATCCCGATAAAAATAGAAGGCATTGGATTTATATAAGTAAACAAACACATTAGAGTACACAATTGAAGTAAGCATTAAGTAAAACTGAGTACATAAGTAAGTGCTGAAAAGTAAATGGGACAGTATACAAACCCAACTGAAAGTACAATACAACTAAAAAAGGAATGTACAATTGAAGTAAAGTAAAGCAGCAACCACCGAGTTGTGCTCCGGAAATCCCACCTGAAGGGTCGGTACAGATAGTCTTGTTGGTACCTCGGGTTCGTCCGTCCGATCTGTGTACATCCCTCCAGGTGGTCCTCCTCCGGATACCGTCCTGCTCCACAAGACTCAACCACAATCAGTGCTATCCGTTGTCTGCAACCAACACAACATAGTGCGGGAATTTCCCATGCAGGGGTGAGTATACGATACTTAGTAGGGACCCCGAGATCCCCGAAGGACTCCCAGAATCCACGAAGGATAAACCACAAATGAAAAGGAACAAACATGAAGAATCAACTAACCCTACTTAGGTATATGCCCATACATATACCTAAGTTATCAATCTTAGTTCGGCTCCAACTCTTGAGCCCAAGCACAACCCATTCCACACGGGAAAGATAGACTGACACATCAACGTTAATGATTGAAAGTCAAGACTCAGTTCACACAGGTATACTAATCACGAAGAGGGGTGGAGATGATTAGATGTAGCCTCTAAATCATCTCCTCTGTCGAACTCACATAGGATACATGTACATAAGTCATTGATGCCGAACCGACGTAGGATCCAAGAACAGTAACCATCGCTGCCGGACCCACGTAGGATCCAAGTACAGTCGTCATCACTGCTGAAACCACGGAGGATCCATGTACATTCGTCCTCACTACCGAACCCACGTAGGATCCAAGTACAGTTGTCTTCATCGTTGATCCCACAGAGGATCTCAATACGGTAGTCGTTGCAGTCGCAACCAGCTCTAGGGATCCCGCACACCGCGTACTCGATTCTGGGAGGGTCCGCTCCTCGATTAAATGGGGTTGATACAAAAACTATCACGAAGTACAGTGTTGATCTATCCTGAAGTTCCGTCTCGTCAAAAGGATCTCAATGCGACAGACGGCGCGTTAATCGGACGCCCGGTCTGTGAGATATTGGTTTTTCTGTCCCAAGGGCCCGGTTGGAAATATACTCGTTAAAACCCGAACATTTTCTAAAGATGCCCAAAAATCACTTAGAGTATAGCAAAAATACATCTTCGTCGATAGGGTCTCATGGCCGTAGACAGTGCGTTGATCGAACACGCGATATTTGAATTATTCACCTTTAAGTGAATACGGGCCCGACCAGTTAAGCCCAATGGGGTGACGGGTCGGGATAACCCAGTTTTGGCGGGTCTAACCCGGCAACGGTGTCAGAGCATCCTGAAGAAACTTTCCACCTAGCCCGAAGGGACGTGGCCTATCCCAAAGGGGTTCGGCCTGACCCAAAAGGGCGCGGCCCGACCCGAGGGGATGCGGCTCGGCCCGACAGGGCACGACCCAGCCCAGCAGGGCATGTTCCAGACCGGCCTAGTAGGGCGCAACCCATCCTGGCCCGGCCCAGTTCGGTTCGGCTGGGCATGGCTCAGATGGGTGCGACCCGACTGGGTGTGGCCCGGCTGGGCGCTGTCCCGCTGGCTCGGCCCGGAGGCCGAGCGGTCCGAGGGGGCGCAGCCCCTCGGCTGCCCGAACTGGCGGCGCCAAGCGGCGCCGTCCTCCCTAACTAGCCGACTGGATCCAGCTGGACTTCTGGCCCAAGCTGCCTACACGGGCGGGCCTCCGCTCATCCGGTGTGGCACCCTCCTTGTTTCGTAGCTTTTCTCCTCCCGGCCAGGTGACAGGCCCACCGATTCTTTTGAAGAAGCAACCCACAAAGCGTACCGTGGTTCCTGCTGCACAACCGGCGTGATGGCGCCGACTTCCTCCGTCGTGGCCCGCTTGGCCACGAGTTTCTTTACATTTGCAACGGTGGCCCTTGTGCCGCCGATCTCTTCCACATTCCGCCTCCGATCATCGATTACATAAAATTAAACAAGATCAAACGGAGGGTCATCGGGCCGTGTTCATTTGGCCCGCGCCCTCCGCGTTAAGCGATAGCAATAGGCCGAGACAATCAAAGTTATACGACGATGAATAAAGGAACAATTTTAATCTATTAAAAATGAACATAAACCATACCTCGATAATTGACGTCGCACGTCGGGCGTCGCGGAAGACAACGTCGTCGGGAAAGGATTCGTAGGCAATATCGGAGTGCATCTGAGGAGGAAAAAATGTCTCTTCACTTGTCATGGAGAAAAGAAAGGACATCTCATCGATCGTTCTTCATGGAACCTGTGTTCTTCATCGAATAATACTTCGTTCTTTGTCAGACAGTTAGTGTACTTGAACAAAGGAGAAACTCTCTTCTTCTTTCACAAGAGCTCTCTCTCAAATATCTCCCTCAACACAACATGTGCCAACCAAATTAAAATAAGGCTACCGCTTATTTTAATTAAAATTTACAAGCATTCAAAATTAAAAAACCCTTAATTAAATAATTGAAGAGTTTGATTGCATTGATTAACATGTGTTGGAAAATTAATAAAGAGGGAGAGGAAGAGTTTACACAATTTAAGAGGAGTTTACAAATTAATGGGGGGGGGGTTAAGGGAGTTATTTGGGGAGTTTAAAGAGGGTTATGGGAGATGAAAGGTTGGGGATAGTGTGGGACCCACCTCACATATATCCACAAATGAGATGTTGGGTGGGTGTGGGCCCCACCAACAACTACCCATGGGAGGGTTTAACTTCCAAAGTTATAAAATAAAATTGTACAAACAATTATATTTATTTTAAACTAATTTTACAAATACAAATTTCTCAACCCACTTAAAACGGAACTACGATAAAGGTCCCCTTAAGGAATTACTAGCGCTGCGAGTTCATCGGTACCCTCGTATTTCAATTCTGATCACCGGTTCAAATGATATAAAAACCCGCTCGTTCGTTTGCTGAACATACCCGAGCTAAATTTCGAAAATTGATTCCAGTCACACCGGGCCTCGGAATCAAGTTCCGTTAGAAGTCACAGACTCATAAAATTCTAAAGTATTTAAGAAAAAAATTTCCTTGGAATTTCTGGGTCTTTAAATTACTCCCACCTCAGATATTTATGTCACCGTAAAGCTACTACATAAACTAGGAGAACAAATGAGGGTACTCTGCATAAATCTGAGCCTCCCGCTCCAATGTGCTGTTCTGAAGGTTCCTGTGCTGCCAACGAATGTGTACCAGAGGAATTGAACATTCATGTAGGACACTCTCCTGTCGATCCTCGATCTCCACCGGGACCTCTGTGAATGTATCCCCATCATTGATGTCCAGCTCCCCATGATCTATGATGTGGGTCGGGTCGTGCACGTATCTCCTCAGCTGAGATACGTGGAAGATGTCATGCACTCGGTGCAACTGAGGTGAAAGGGATGGGTGATAAGCCACCTCACCTACCCTATAGAGGACCCATAAAGGCCCGATGAAGCGCATAGATAACTTTCCGCCCCAGCCAAATCTTCATAATCCATGTCGAGGTGAGACCTGTAAGAAAACATGGTCACCATCCTCGAACTACAGAGGTCTCTGTCTCCTATAACCATAGGACTTATGTTTGCTCTTTGTAGTTCTCATCTGCTCCAAGATGATCTGGACCTTCTCTGTCATAGCCTGAACTATCTCTGGTCCTACAAGTGCTGACTCCCCAGGGTCAGTCCAGCACATAGGTGATCTGTAAGATTGGTCGTACAATGCCTCGTATAGTGCCATCACGATGGTGGAGTGGTATCTGTTGTTGTACGCAAACTCCACCATGGGTAGGTGATCCTCTCAGCTGCGACCAAAGTCAAGGACATATTCATGGAGTATTTCCTCAAGAGTCTCAACGGTCCTCTCCATCTGAGGATGAAAGGCAATGCTCAGGCGTAGCTGCATCCCAAATTCCTCCTGCAACCCCTTCCGAAGCCAGGAAGTAAAGCGTGGATCTTGATCGGAGATGATAGACGATGGAACACCCTGAAGATGTAAAATCTCTTGAACTTCGAGGTGTCAAAACCTCTCTACTGAGCCCTGCTCTTTGATCGGAAAGAAGTGGGCTGACTTGGTGAGTCGGTCTAAGATCAACCAGATAGAGTCGTGTCCCCTGGAAGTACGTGGAAGCTCCATCACGAAATCCATGGATATCCCATCCCACTTCCACTCCTAAACCTCTAAGGGCTGTATCAGGCCTACTGGTACCTAGTGGTCCACCTTCACTTGCTGGAAAGTGAGGCATATTGAAACGAACTCTGCTACAACCTTTTTCATACCTGGACACCAGTTCTATCGTCTGAGGTACTGGTACATCTTCGCCACTCCAAGATGTACCGCTAGAGGGGAAGTGTGAAACTCCCTCAGCACTTCCTCCTGCAGTGAAACTAGTACCACGGTACGTCCCTTGA
Source organism: Viscum album (assembly GCA_963277665.1). NCBI lineage: Eukaryota > Viridiplantae > Streptophyta > Magnoliopsida > Santalales > Viscaceae > Viscum > Viscum album. The sequence continues at coordinate 1,805,220,609 of OY728146.1, forward strand.
AGAGGATGATGTTCTCTCCTCCCTCAAGAAAGCCATCAGGCGCCGACCTTGTGGAAATCTGATCACATCGCGTCTCATAGTCAACATCCCCACACTGTGCCTCTCTGAACCACTGAAGTAGTGGTGGAGTAACTGTGAGGGACTGTAGAGAATTTTCCCCATCTCTATCCAAGAAGGATATTTGAAAAGCGGCTAACTGCTCTGTCGCCTCTCCAAGTAGTTGAATGCCTGATGTCTTGCTGAGAGCATGAGCTATTACGTTCCCCTTACCTGGAGTATATACTATCTCAAAGTCATAGTCCTGGGGGAACTTGATCCATCGCTGATGTCTCAGGTTCAGGTCCTTCTGCGAGAAAATGTACCTGAGACTCTGGTGGTCAGAGTAGAGCGTAAAGAGCTCGCCCATCAGATAGTGTTTCCACATCATAAAGGCAAAGACCACAGCTGCAAACTCCAGTTCATGGGTAGTGTAGTTCTGCACGTGCTACCTCAACTGTTGTGAACCATAGTCAATCACTGCCTGCTCCTACATCAGGACACACCCGAGTCTGGTCCCTGATGCGTCGTAGTAAACCACATACCCAACTCCCTCCTCAAGTAGCCTCAAGATGGGTGTAGTAGTTGATCTCTGTCTCAGCTCCTGGAAGATCTAATGGTATCTATTTGACCTTATGAATGGTTTACCCTTCTTCGAAAAAGATGAAAGTAGTGCTGAAACTCTATAGAAGTCTGACACAAATATCCGATAGTACCCAGCAAGACCTAGGAAACTCTGCACCTCAGTCACGCTCCTAGGTGGCTCCCAAGAAAGTACTGTCTCGATCTTCATAGGATCCACAACAACTACCTCCTCCGAGATGATGTGCCCCAAGAAGCGAACCTCTCGAATCCATAACTAGAACTTCAATATCTTACCATAAAGCTGGTGCTCTCATAGTGTCTCCAGTACAACCCGCAAGTGGTAAGCGTGCTCCTCCTCAGTAGTCGAGTAAATCAATATGTCATCGATGAAGACTATGAACAAAAGATGGATTTAATGTTGGAAGATCTTGTTCATGAGACTCATGAACACTACTTGTACGTTGGTTAGGCCGAAGGGCATAACCAAGAACTCGTAGTGGCCATACCGATAGCTAAAGGTCGTCTTATGCACATCCTCGTCTCGAAATATTAGCAGATGATAGCCTGACCTAAGGTCTATCTTTAATAACCATCATGCTCCCTTAAGCTGATCAAAGAGGTCTTCAATCCTCAGGAGTGGTTACTTGTTGTTTATGGTAACCTGATTCAGGCGATGCTAGTCGACACACAGTCGTATGCTCCCATCCGCCTTCTTGGAGAATAAAATCGGAGAAGCCTAGGGTGAAACACTGGGTCGGATGAATCCCTTTCCCTGCAAGTCCCCAAGATATACCCGCAACTCACGAAGCTTGACGGGAGCCATCTAATATGCTGGAGTAGATATCGATGTTGTCTCGGGGTACAGTTCAATGTAGAAATATACCTCTATGCGAGGAGGTAGTCCTGGAATGTCGTCAGGAAAAACACTCTCATACTAATCCACCACAATAGGAAAAATCGAACTACGCACATCAACTGCTCCAAGGATGATACTAGAAAACTGATGTGTGATCGGTTGCCCTCTCCTCTATGTAAGTCCATATTGCGCTGCAAATTCTCCCTTCTCGCCGGTGAAGGTGAACCTGCTCCGATCTGTGTGGACACACCACACTATGCGCCTAATATAGTCGATCTGGGCATGGACTGTAGATAACCAGTCCATACCCAGGATGATGTCATAAGGCCTCGACGCCGCTACAAGAACATCCCAACCAAAGATCTTGCCTCCTAGAGTATGCTCACACTGCTGGCACCAGTTCGTGATCCTCGAGTCTGCTCCCATAGGAGTCTCTAGCAGTAAGGATCGAGCCAATGGATCCATCGGAATCTCCGAGCTTCGAACAAGGGCATCTACAACGAAAGAATGACTCGCCCTTGTGACTATAAGAACTGCAGCAAGGGTGAAGTAGACACATATAGTACCTTGAATCATCTCAGGCGTTCCGTGGTCGTAGACCTCAACTGCCTGCAGCCGAGCCTACCCCTGTCTGCCAGCTCCCTGTGGTCGGGGTGGTCCCCCTGGTGGTAGTGGTGGTAGAGCCTCGAAGCATCGTCCACCACCCACTGCTTGGCCAGCTCCTCTGCCTCGTCTGCCTGCTCTCTACGGACCGCCATGGTCGAACCTCTTCCTCTACCTGGAAGGTCCCTATACTGTCTAGTACTAGTCTGCATGGCGGGTCGGGCAGTCCCGAGCCAGGTGGCCCTGCCCGCCGCATGCATAGCACTTCCTTCCCCGCGTATGGCTGGCTCTGCTCCGTGTTCCCCACACATCCGAACCAGTATCCTGAGGTCTCCGACCTGATGGCCTAGTCCAATTAGACCTCTACGACATCTGTCTACTTCCGGCTGCAGAAGACTCCGCTACGTGTCGCCCTGCGGTGGGTCTCGCTGCTAGCGTCGACTCATCAAGAAATCTCTCCACAAGAAGGGCCTACTCTAGTAATCCTACCTACGTCGGAATGCAGAGGGAGATCATCAAAGCCCCGATCTCATGCCTTAGCCCTTCCTCAAAGGTTTGGGCCCAGAAGAATGGGTCTCATACCATGTCTGTGGAGTAACGCGAGAGCTCAGTAAATCTCGCTGAGTACCTGGCTACTGTCATGCTGCCATGCCGCAGGTGTAGTGACTCCTAGATGCGCACCGCACGGAGGGTGGCTAGAACAAACTCCGAGTGGAATAGGATCTCAATGTCCATCTGAAGTAGAGATGCATCGTCGTGTACCTAGAGAATCATGCTCCACCATCTACCTGCTTCTGTGTGCAGGAGACTCACGGAAAGGATCAACATAAGGTCATCTGGTGTCCCTACCAATCTGAAGACTCTGAAGATATCCTCCATCCAACCCTCGGCTGATCGAGGGTCCGTCTCTCTGTGAATCCTGGGGGGCCTCTGTCACTGAAACTCATGCATCACACTCATTTGACGTGCACTCTCTGCTGTAGGGGATGGGGGAATCAGTGGCTCGGCGGGTAATGGTACCGCTGACCCCTCTACTGTAATGGGGCCTTACACCGAGGCCTCATCGCTCGGTGGGATACCATCTCGCACGTAGCTCAGAACCCTAGCTGGCTGCCTTTGTGGGGCCATCCTGAAAAGCAACAGGTGTGCCATAGTTAATACAGTGTACCTGTTGAGCTGACACAAAGTAATCACAAAGAAATATTTTGAAACACACATGCAATCAGTGTTTTCATGCATTGTGTTGGAAATCAGGAGTCAGGGTCCTGGTGTTTGGATACGTCAGCCATTGCAACAACACAGGACTCCCTAGACTGAAAACCACACTCAAGACTCTTAACACTATTTCTTCACAGAGAAGAAATTATCAGAGCCCTGAGTTCTAGGGTACAACTTACTTTGTATAAGTAAACAAACACATCAGAGTACGCAAGTGAAGTAATCACTAAGTAAAAATGAGTACAAAAGTAAGTGCTAAAAAGTAAATGGGCCAGTATACAAACCCAACTGAAATTACAGTACAACTAAAAAGGAAATTACAACAGTAGTAACGTAAAGTAGCAACCACTGTGTTGTTCTCTTGAAATCCCACCTGATGGGTGGGTACAGATAGTCTCGTCGGTACCTCAGGTACGTCCGTCCGCTCTATGTACATCCCTCCATGTGGTCCTCCTACAGATACCGTCCATCTCCACAAGCCTCAACCACAATCAGTGTTGTCCGTCGTCTGCAACCAACAAAATGTAGTGCGAGCATTGCCTGCGTAGGGGTGAGTATACGATACACAGTAGGGACACCGAGATCCCCAAAGGTCTCCCAGAATACACGAAGGATAAACCACAACGGAAAGGAACAAACACAAAGAATCAATCATCCCTACTAAGGTATATGCCCATACATATTCCTATGTTATCAATCTCAGTTCGGCTCCAACTCTCGAACCCAAGCACAACCCATTCAACAAAGGAAATATAGTCTAACACATAAATGTTAATGATTGAAAGTCAAGACTCAGCTCACATAGGTATAGTACTCATAAAGATGGGTGGAGATGATTAGATGTAGCCTCTGAATCATCTCCTCTGCTCAACCCATGTAGGATCCATGTACAAAAGTCATCGCTGCCAAACCCACATATGATCCAAGAATAGTAACCATCGCTGCTGAACCCATGTAGGATCCAAGTACATTCGTCAACACTGCCGAACCCACATAGGATTGAAGTTTAGTCATCCTCACTGCCGAACCCACATAGGATCCAAGTTCAGTTGTCTTCATCGTTGAACCCACGGAGGATCCCCGCACGGTAGTCGTCGCAGTCGCAGCCAACTCAAGGGTTCCGACACACATCATACTTGATTCCGGGTGGATCCGCTCCTCGAGTAAAGGGGGTTGATACATCAACTATCACAAAGTCCATATTTGATGTATTCCGAAGTTCTGTCTCGTCAAAAGGAACTCAACGCAATAGACGACGCGTCAATTAGACTCCCGGTCTGTGAGATATGAGATTTTCCATCCTAGGGGCCCAGTTGGAAATATACTCATCCAATATCGGCCATTTTACAAAGATGCCCAAAACTCACTTAGAGTATTGAAAAAGGACCGCCTCGTCGATAGGGTCTCAGTGCCGTAGACGGCATGTCGATCGGACACGCAGTCTTGAAATTATTCACCTTTAAGTGAATACAGGCGTGACCCGTTAATCCCAGTTGGCCGACGGGTCGGGTAAACCCAATTTTGGCGGGTCTGACCAGGCAGGGGTGTCAGACCGGCCAGAAGAAACGTGTGGCCTAGCCCAAAGGGATGTGGCCTATCTTAAATGGGTTTGGCCCGACCGAAAGAGGCACGGACCGACCCAAGGGGACGCGGTCCGGCCTGGAAGGTGGTGGCCCAGCCCGACAGGGCATGGTCTGGCACGGCCCGACGTGGTCCAGTTCGGCAGGGCGCGGCCCGACTGGGCGCTGACCCACTAGCTTGGCCCGGAGGCCAAGCGGTCCGAGGGGGCGCGACCCCTCGGCAGCACAACCTGCTTTGCCAAGCGGCACCACCCTCCCTAACCGTCAGGCAGGAGCCGACCTGACTTCAGGAACAAGTGGCTCGCACGGGCGGACCGCGACTCATCCGTCGTTGCGCCCTACTGGGGTTGTGGCTTTGCTCCACCCGGCCGGCCGACGGGCCGACCGGTTTTTCCACCGAAGCGGCCTGCAAAGCGGGTCGTGGTTTCTACTATAGAGCTAGTGCGACGGCACTAGCTTCCTCAACTTCGGCCTGCGCTGGCCACGACTCTGCATCTCTATCAAGGCGCGACGGCGACGTGCTTCCTCCGCCGCGGCCTTCTTGGCCGCAGCTTTTCTTTGCGTGTGCGACGACGAACCTTTCTCTGCCGGTCTCTTCTGCGTTCTGCCTCCGATCGCCGATTCCATAAAATTAAACAAGATAAAATGGAGGGTCGTCGTACCATGTTCGTCTAGCCCAGGCCCTCCGCTTTAAGTGATAACAATAGGCCGAGACAATAAAAGTTATAAAACGATGAATTGAGGCACAATTTTAATCCATTAAAATTGAACGTAACCCCTACCTCGATAATTGACGTCACACATCGGGCGTCATGGAAGGCAGCGTTGTGGGGAAAGGATTCGTAGTTGACGTCGGAGTGCGTCCGAGGAGGAAGCGACATATCCTCACTTGTCACGGAGAAAAGAAATGAAAGCGCGTCGATCATTCTTCGTGGAACCGACGTTCTTCGTCGGAGGGTCAGTGTACATCATAAAAGGAGAAACTCTCTTCTTCTTTCACAAGATCTCTCTCTCAAATATCTCCCTCAGTACAACATGTGCCAACCAAATTAAAATAAGGCTACCCCTTATTTTAATTAAAATTTCCAAGAATTAAAAATTAAAAAACCCTTAATTAAATAATTTAAGAGTTTTATTGCATTGATTAACATGTGTTGGAAAATTAATAGAGAGAGGAAGAGTTTATATAATTTAAGAGGAGTTTACAAATTAATGGGGGGGGGGGTGGTGTTAAGGGAGTTATTTCATGAGTTTAAAGAGGGTTATGGGATATGAAAGGCTGGGGCTCGTGAGGGCCCCACCTCTCATATATCCACACAGGGGAGGTTGAGTGGTTGTGGGCCCTACCAACAACTTCCCAGGGGAGGGTTTGACTTTCAAAGTTATAAAATAAAATTGTTCTAACAATTTTATTTATTTTAAACTAATTTTCCAAATAAAAAATTCTCATCCTCCTTAAAATTCAATTGCAGTAAAGGTCCCCTTAAGCAATTACCGGCACTAAAAGTTAATCGGTGCCCTCAGATTTTAATTCCAAGCATCGGTTCAAAAGATAGAAAAACCCGCTCATTCCATTACTGAACGTACCTGATCTAAACTTTGGAAATTGATTCTGGGCACACCAAGCCTCAGAATGAAGTGTCATCAAAAGCCATAGACTCATAAAATTTCAATTTATTTAAGAAAAAAATTCCCCTTAAGTTTCCGGGTCTTTACAATTACCATATAAAGCATTCTAATATAAAATGTGTAGGAACAATCTTAGACCTCATTATGAGATAACAAACACTATTATTCAGTAGGACTATAAATATATTCGTAGATGAGAAACTAATTATTTCCTTAGAGAAGATATTTATTTCTCTAGAAAGTAATAAAAGGGAAAAGGTTGTGATGTAAATTTATCAAATACTAGGATATGAGGATCAATGGTGGTTATTGATTAAAAACACGAGGAAGGAGGAATTAAGATTAAATGTGAAATTAAATTATTTTAAGGAAATTTTCCCCGAAAAATATTTCCTTCATGAATAATAAAATGATATAGAAACAAAATTTATGAGTCTGAGGAAAAAGAATGATGAGAGTATTTCTACATATGAAGCCAAATGTTTAAGGTTATAAAGTCATGATGAAGATTACATACAAAATCCAAAGAGTAAGATTGATCAATTCCCTTAATGGGTTTAAACCATTCATCTGAAGGGAACTGGTTTCCCAACATTTCTCATCATATGAAGATATAGACCCATGTTCTATCAATATAGAAAAATAATTCTCTATGTCTTATGACTTCAAAGGAATGAATGGGATGAAGAGGGTTACTGAAAACTATGTGTAAGGAAATATGAAAAATGGGAAGAGGAGAATAATTGAATTTCCAACCTAGGTTAATTATGGGAAGAAACACCCCATTACATGCCTGAAGGGAATGAGAGTTTGTTATAATTGTGGAGAGAAATTTTACCAGAATCATGATTTAAAGGCAAAAAAAGATGATATATATGTTCTATGTGTCTAATGTAAAGTTATGGTGCACTATGAAAATGAATCTCCCAAGCATTAAGAAAATATAGCTATGAAAAAACAAAGGGATCATGGTAAAAAAAATTCTACTAACTTAGAAAAACATGACTAATTAATATGACTATGTTTGGATTCAAGAATTATGTTATTTGAGTATTTTATCAATAAATGTCTATTTATAATATTAATGAGATATATAAGTATTTTAATTTAGTAATTATTTTTAAGGAATTTCAAACATGATATTAATAACACTAGTAATCAATAGAAGTGATTATATTGTCATCTAATATTTTTTAAAACACATGATTTGGGAAAGATAACACTAAATATATGCCTGATAATTGAGATAATAATAAATAGATGTTTGTGGGATTGTCTTGGTGACCATTAAATTTATTTTATGGTTTTTGTTATGTATGAATTGTTAGGTGTTTGGATTTAAGGAAAACCTAATATTTTACTCTTATAAGTATCCATGTTTTCATTATGGTTTTATGGTGATCAACGTATTCATATTTTTTGTATGTGGGTTTAAGGGATACCTCATTTGTGAAATATTATATTATATTGATTTTGTAAATGTAGTGACCTTCCTTCTAAATTTTGGTCGTTGAATGTGGGAAAACATGTTTTAGATGAGTCTTAATATTAACTGCATGTGGAATGGATCAATTTAATCTCTGTAAATTATTTTTCATTGAAATTATATGCTAATGTTATTGGTTTAAATTATAATTTAATGGTATGAGGAATAATACAATATGACCAATTAATATTTTTCAATAATGAAAAATTCAACCAGACCATTCAATTCCAGGTGTAAGGGATGAAGTTAAAATAGATCAAAGGACAAAAAAAGGATGAGATTATTCTTTTGACAAGTAATGTAATCAAGTATCTTTATTTTCATAGGTTCTTATATTAATATAAAAAAATCCATCAAATATAGGAAAAATATTTTGGAATAAAAATATTATCCATTTACATGCATTTCTGAGAAATCAATGGTCTTTTAACAAGTCACAAGATTTATGGTTTTTTAATGATTAACTTTTTAATGACATATTTTCTATCAGTACCCATCAGAACATGATTGTTATATTTCTATTCCATGTCCACATTATCTCTTTCCACTAATTATTTCCTACCCAAAATCTTAGTTTTATAGTGATCTTCACATTTCTCTTTCCCCATTATTAAGAATATATTTTATTAACCCTATTACTAATGTGGGTTTCCCACAAACGAATTTTTATATATAAACCATTGATTTTAAAAGTATAATTTCAAATTGTGAGGATGCAATTTATTGCAGGAGGTTGAATGTAACACCCTAACATTTAATGGTATGTCTTTTTAAAATTTGATTAATTCAACAACATAGGTCTCACACAACACAAAGCCCAAATGACCAATGATATACAATTAAATATCATTATTTTAAAACGACCATTATAACCTAGATCTTAAATTGGAGGGAATGAATATCATTAATAAAATATAAATATTATATATTAAATGAAATATGTTTACATTCCTCTAAAATATGTTTAGAGATATAAGATATGAATAAATCCAATTTCACTCAAAAAAGATATATTTTTCTAAATTCATTTTTGCCGCCTTATAATGAAGATTTTTTTAATATAATTTTTTTCCATTTTTATAAATTATATTTTACAAATTAAAAATTATTTTTTAAATCATAATATCGAAATTTACTTTGGTAATATTTTTGGTATTTTTTAGATATTCTTCATTTTTGATGAATAGTAATGTGATCGTTGTAATAATATGTGACCATTAGTAATAAAAATGTGGCCATTTGAACAATAACCTCACCAATGAATGTATAAATAATATTTAGGCATCTCAAAAAATTAAATATAGTATATTTATATAATGGAATGAGTAAATAAGTGTTTTAAAAATGATAAATTACGTGTATTGTATTTTTTGTAAAACCTAAATGTTATTTAAAATTTTTTCATTAATAAAATTAATTAAAAATTAATACATTTTTATAAAATATATTCATAAGTATATATTTTTTTTTATGATTATACAATAATTTTATGTGACCTTAATTAATTTTTCAAAGTCTCATAAAATCAATTATAATTTTAAAAATAGAATTTTTTGAATAAATGATGATTTTAATTAAAATTTAAATTTCTAATATTTTTATTTTTATTTCATAAAATGTAGTATATTTTTGAATTTTACATGTCAAAAAAATTTCAGTGGGATTTTTTGTAATTTTTCTAATATAGTTTAATTTTTTATGAATTGTGAAATACCCTAATTTTCAGTATTTAACAAATACATGATTTATTGGGTCATAGACTATGTATGGATGATGTAATCCCTCAATCTAGAACAATAAATAATTAGTTTGATATATCTATTAATAATTATTAAACTATTCAAAGTATTTTAAAAAAACAATAAATAAAAGATTAAAATATTTTAAAAAGACCCCTTTCCACCACAATAAATATCCCCTGTCACCACCTCTTCCCCACACAACTCAAAAGAATTTATGCTTTCCCAATTTATAAAAAATACTCTGTAAAAACATTCCTTTATTTCTAGTATCCTTTGGTATCAATAAAATAAAAAAAACCTTTTCCCTAAAGAGGTTTTCAAAGAGAAGAAGTTAGAGAGGTAAATCCCTCGTACGTTTTCTTTTAACTTTCTTTCATATTTTTTATTGTATTATATTCTCCTACTACTCTATCCCAAAGTAATCTAATAACTCTACTATATTTTATGTAATGTAATTTTTTTAGGTAATAATACATCATCAATTCTATTATTCACTTCCTTGTATTCTAATGATGAAAACGTCGTCTTTGAGTTAATGATTTACCAACTTTGTGGAGGGTGTGTTTTAGGTTTTCAATTCCACCTTCATGGATAGTCCTAAAACCATATTTACAGTTTATAGGGATTATAATATATGTATTAAATATTATATAATGTTTATATATAAATAGTATTTATTAATAAAAAAACTAGTTTGGGGTGATAAAAAATGGCCAAATTATATAAACAATTATTACTAACATTTTATCGTATGATTCATCCTCATCCAAAATAACCAAATGAATTATATAAAATTTTAATATTCTAAAATTTCATTAATAAAATATAATTTAAATTCTGTATAGCTATTCCAATTTCACATGATCTTTTGTACATGTATACAAGTGAACCAATCTTGAAAACCAAAGAATAGAACACTCTTGAATGATAGAATTAAATGTTATAACTCATAAAAAATGAAATAAATGAACTTAATAAAATTATAGTAAACAAATAAATGTTAAATATTTTCTGAAATAATTTATTAATTAATATATTTTCATTATCTTGGATTTAAATTTCAAGTGCAGAATGCTTTGAAACATAGTGTAAGAGTTTTCTCCTCTTAATTTTATTTAGATGATATACGACTTATTCAGCATTATTTTTTCTATGTGGTGTATTTATACTTCCCATTTATAAAAAATGTCATGAATATATTTATATTCATGGCATTAATTGTCTTATTTTAAGATCATTATTTTAATTTTGAATATGGTTCGACTGTTTGCAAAGAGGTAAGGGTTTCTTCCAAAACCACCATTTTGTCTTTGGGATATGATTTATCTCTATTTACACCATTGTAATTGTTCATTATTTTTATATAATTATTATAAACTATAAATAAATATATTTTTCAAAATCATGTATCTAGATTAGTTCATATTTCTTTGATGGTGAATACATGTTTTATAGGGTTCCCTTTTTTAATTCCTCTTGATAGCAAAGCCCGATTAAGGGGTATATCCCAATTTCATAACAATATTCAACAAAAATCCATAATATGTTTTAAGACACCAATATTTTTTTGAAATAATTATTTTAATCTTGAAACACTATCTTAGATATTTTCTATTTTTATACAAAAATTAAGACTTTGTCTGTTTTAAAGGCTCTTTAGTATTTTCCCTCATACTGCACTAAAGTGTCTTATTCCTAAAGCTTATTAAATGTTTTTTTAATATTTTCACTTCATTTAGCAATAAATTATTCGTAGAATATAATTTCATTGTACATTAATTTTATTTTTTGGGATATACATGTAACAATACGATTTTATTAAACTATAAATGATTTTCCAAAATAAATATTCTTTCCAATGTTAAAAGGGTATTTCTCTCAAGAAATCCTCGAGGATTTTATTAGAGTTTTTTCATCTATTTTTAAACCATTTGTTGAATCTTATGCTTAATTGGGTTATATATTTTTTTAAATAATCTACCATAATTTATTAAAGGGTTTATGACCAGTTTGATTGTGGATGTGCTATCTTGATACAATTCTTCACATTACTTTAGATGGTTTATGATTATGTTTATTGTTTGGGGGAAGTTATTAACATTTTATATGATTGTTCAAATATAAATTCGTATGTTTATTATTTTCTACCCCTTAAATATTATGAATTCATTGGACATAATAAGTGATGGTTGGGGCCCACTATAGCCCCTCGATGCATCGGTAGTTCTCCGGAGACAAACTAGTCTGAATTTTTACCCATTTTTGTATAGTGACTTGGACGAAGACTTGATGATATGTTTTTTATAAATGAAATTATTCATTGACTCATTATAATACTACTAATTGATATTCCATGTTAGTATTACACTAGTATAATATTCAAAGTTATTCTTCTTTCTCATGTTATTATTTATAGAAATGTTTAATTAGATTTTATTCATTCCATATTGTGCTCAAGGCTATGTTTTAATGGAAAATGTTTTTAGTTATTCACCATGACCTATTGTTTATAATAGATTCTGTTATATTTATTACCCTTACTGATCATCTTATCTCACCCCTTTTATTTGTTTTACTTTTCTGGGGATGCTAGGATGTATACTATAATTGATATAAATGGATAATCTAGGAGAATAATGGCGTTCCTCATAAGATTATCTATATTTTGATTTGTGAAATAAATACTAATATAAAATTCAGGTACATAATCTGGAATCCCAAACATCTAATATGGTCGGTCCTTTGGGATTTGAGTCATGTATCTATGCCAATGTAATTAAGTAAGGCACCAGCTCCAGCCTACTCGGTTTGGGGTCTTTACACTATATGGGCATCTCAATAAGCATGCAGACTTCATGCATAGGGATCCTAGTAAGGGAAAGGGGCACATGGTAAATAGTGGAGTTGAGGAGTATGGAGCTACTAGAGGAATCGATGTGGACTCCAATGTATTCCCATAGATATTTATTTATTTATCTTTTTTAGTTTATACTCTTGTTTGTATTTCCATACTGGGAATCTGATTATTTAAATTTTAGGCATGTGTGAAATTTAAAATCACTTTATGATGATTTCCCTTTCATATTGATTTCCCTAAGCTATTTTATATTTAATTTATATTCATGGTTTATGGATATGATACTAATTGTATGAACCTTCCTACTTATCAAAATCCTATTATGTGTGGGGAGGTGCACATGAGGTCTTGTAGATCTCTAGCTTGGACCTAGTGGTTCGGGTCGAGGCATCACAAAATAACCATATACATAAACTCATGACTTTTCTCAATAATTAAATGTCAACCTAATTATTATGTTACACTAACCTTTCCAAATTCAAATATTAATGTCAATAAAATAAAACATTTTCCAAAGGGGAGTATTTATTTAAGAATCAATTTGAAAAAGTCTTTCAACTACTCATTTTTCATAAAAATCATTTTAAAATGTATTTTTCATTCTCACTTTCTAAATTACATCGATTCCAATAACTTTTATTCATATTTTTCAATTCAAAATTAATGTGTATACTAAAATTAATCTATCATAGTTTAGATTTTTCCAGACATCACTATAGGTAAAAAAATTTGAATTGAGTGACATTCATTCCTAAAATAATGCTATTTACCATAGAATTCCAGTAATACACAAATATAATTCATGTAAATATAATTTTCAAAAATAATCATGTGGAAATTTTGTAAAGAATGAAATGAATATAAGGATAATTTGTAAGTATCTGTAAAGCACAATTGAATAAATATCAAAAATGAGTTTTAGAGTTTATGAAATTTTCATGATAAAAAAGTGCAGTAAAATTAAAACCACTTTCTCAGAGTTTCATTACCCCAATATTTAAAAATAAAATTATTTTCATGATCAAATGATTAAGTTCATCGAATTAAAACATATAATTTTCCCTATATTTCTTTTTATTTAATTTTATCATTCATCTTTTCTTAATGTTATACTGTGAGAAAATATCATATATTTAACCCAACGCCAAATGATCACATTCAATTACTAATTTTAATAGTTATAATATTATCATTGGTCAATTAATTTTTATTTTTGTCCTACCGAAGAGGAAACCCATTTTTTCCTATTTTTTAAATTTTTTTATCAATAGGGGTCAACTATAAAACAAAAATAATTATAATCACGATCCTTATCCAAAAACTTCCCTTATAACACTCTAACAGCTTAGACATAATGAAATACATCCATTTCCACCATAAAAAACCTCTCCCAACACATGAATTAATGAATATCTTGAAAATCAATAAGATTATGGTATGAAACAAAATACATCCTTCTAATGTGGATATTCCATAATAAAGTTCAATAATGTTTTTAATGGGATAAATTGGATAAACATATATTGTTGTCTCATATATTAGGGATAGAAAAAAAATGGTCTCAATTATTTCAAAAATTATTTAGTACACTCATATCTTTGATAATATGTAAATAATGTTGTAGAAGAAAACATGCTCCGGTATCTCTCAAGAAATATATGCACAAACAATTGAAAAAATATCTACTAATTTTTCTGATAATGTGAATTTATGATTCAGGAAATCACTCATGGAAATATATTCTTATAAAAAATCAATTAATACAAATTTCAGAAATGCTAAATAGGTAAATCATAAGAGAAATTTTATTTATAAAAATAAAATTGTTTCTTCATTCATGCTTTGTTAAATTCATTCCCCTATTTTTAAATTTACCCATTAATCCCCCATTTTTCAAATCTAACCTATTGAATAATATTTCTAAAAAATTTAATCCTAGTAATCCTAATCCTTTATAGTCTCTTAGATATCCAATTCGAGGAATATAAATGTGGGTCATGCATTCTTCAATTAGAAGAACAAAAACTGATTTGAAAACTGAATGTAGGGGTGTAATAAAAGATGAAAATTTTAAAATATCACCCCCATTTTTACCAAAAATGTTATAGATTATTCACCTACATATCAACTGTGTTACATCCACATGATGGACTTGAAAAACCGAACAGTAATTTAATTGGAATGGTTTATTAAATTTTAATCTCAAAATGATAAAAGGAAATAGTGATCACATCCAAAATTTTAAAATCTAAAGAAAACATACAAAAATAAGGGTTTCCTCTTAGAATTAATTTTTATTGGAATTTATAATGGAATTATAATTTTTTTTCTAGAGATGGAGGTTTGGAATAAGTTTACCCTATTTAGATCAATAATATTATTCATTGATATTTTTTCAAAAATATGGGTCCCTATCCTTCCTTGGAAAACAAGCATAATCTTAATTCTGGTGAAAAATCCTCCACATTCAATAGAATGATCCACCAATTCTTTGTTAGTATATAAAATAAACAATTCTTCCCATAAATCATCTAACCTATTTAACCGCTTCAAGCATTGTTATTCCATATGTCCCTCCATCTGTAGTAATCATATACCTTAGAGTTTTCTTTATCTACTACTCTTTCCTACCTTTTTATTGGAACTAGATAGTATATAACTCATATATTTCTTTGATGATTGGAAATTATTTATCATAAATATTATTATCCCCTTATATATCATCCACTATTACTTCATAATTTTTCATAGCAATATGAGTGTTGAAACTAACATACTCACCACCAAATTTCTAGCATAGCTCCAAATTTTAGTAATAAATTAAACCTCTTTCAGTTTCATGTAACAGTCAACCTTTGATTTTTTGTATGATTTTTTTCATCAATATATTGTAATAGTAAATCCAGGAGAAATATGAAATGGTCTACATTGACACATAGATATTTGATCAGTCCTCATTGTTAATTTATAGATGAATCCCCAAGTTGAAGAGAAACCCTTTTGGTCATCAATCCATTTTGTTACATGCTCTCTAATTTGTTGAGTGACATAATAGTAACACTTGCACCTAGGTCAGACAAAGCCTTCTGAAATTCATCTAATACTATATATATTATAATTGTGAAACAACATGTATATGGATTCCCTTTTAGTAACACCCTTGATATTACTTCTTGGAAAAACCATTTTGAGTGGGATGGTGTTAATTTTTTCCATCTTGCACTATTTTGACATCAACACTTTCATTAAATTTTTACACACACACACACACACATATATATATATATATGTTTTTTTCTAGAGTATCTGTGAAGATAATGTTAATATGTAAAATTTTAACGTGTCTAGAAACATAACTTTTTGTGTATCAAATTTCCCTTACTTTTTCCTTATAAAAATAATATTGTTGGATTATTGGGTGGTGGGGGCTTTTATAATTCTTCTTCCTTAACATCATTTTATTTATCATTTATTTTTTCATGATTTTCCTTATTCTTTTCATCATGTTATTTATGTTTATTTATACTTACTTTAGTGTTATCCATGACTCTTTGTTCAATTATAAAGGTTGTTGACATCAATAATATTCATGGGTTTAACTCTATATTACCATGTAATACCCCTTTAAGATATTAAATTTGTTAGATAGTAATCAAGAAAACGTGGAATATTGGATTTTATTGTGCATCCTTTTGATATTTTGAATATTTTTTTTCTATTTGAGGAAAACATTAATTATATCCATTAAAGTGTCCAAATTATTTATAAATTAATAATTTTTATTTTGAGTGATGGTCCTTATGGTTATTGATATCCCAATTATATTTGTTTATAACATTTACCCGATTTTTATTTTTATTTACACAAACTTATAAATTATTTTTACGATTATAATCAACCTAATTAACTTCTTCAGTTTACGAACCTCGTGGTTTGTTTTGGGATATCATGGTGCCCCTATTTTAGGTCAAGGATCCCAATTGAGCTAGTATCAATACATTTTATCTAATAATGTACACTCCCCTACTTGTTATTTCTTTTCATTACTATTGGAATCTATTAATTTCCATTTCATTGTGTAGGTCATGACTATTTTCCATAAACTTCTGCATGAGTGATCCACTCACTTCAGCATTGGAAATTTACCTAATTATCTAAGATACACCCTTGTAAAATGAATGAATTAAAATACACATATTTATTACATGATTTATACATTTTTATACTATTCCTTTGTAATTATCCCACACATTAATGAATTATTTTCTATCAAATTGATTAAAATTATGTTTGTTGATGTTTATATTTATTTTTTTCAAGGGAGGTAAACATGTTAACATCATAAGTAATTATAGAAAAATACGTTTTTCATATCTATTAATTTTTATAAATAATATATTAATTTTATGTTAAAGAGGATTATTTTTATAGCATACCCAATATGCAAAAATAGGTTTCTCCAAAATCTAACGTTGCACACATGAATGAGTTATAGAAAAAAATAATACATTATAAATATTATAATATTAAATGGTAGTTAATGCCTAGAGGTTGTATTAGAGGAAAAGAATAAAACTAACTATATTATGTTTAAACAAGTTATTTAAATGTTTTTACAATCATAAAATAAATTTTAGAGGCTTAAAATGATAATAAATCCAATTTTAAGTATATAATACACTAATATTTTTAAAAGGATGTATTACCACCGTATAATGGGGAACCTCTTTAAAATATAGTTTTTTCCCTTTTAAATGTTATATTTGAAAAAATAATATTTTTATTTAGAATTGGGACATAAAATTTTACTTCTTTTTAAATATTGGTATTTTTCTGAAAAAATTCATATTTTAGTGAATAGTGAAAAATACTACATTTTAATTAAAAACTGTATTTTATTCATATTTAGTTATCAGTAGATTATCATTTTAATTTGTTTTAAAGTATATTTAAATTATTTTCCTATATTTTATTCCAATTTTGATCATTTCAAGTAATTTCATAATGAAATTTTATATAAACACATATCAATCTTTTAAACATTTTTAATTTTTAGTAGCTTGTTTTCTTTTTTCGACAATGAGATTAATTTTTCAATTTAATTTTTTCACTTATGTGAATTTAATTTTCAAAACCTAACACACATGGTTGTAATATTTATGAAAAATTGGGTTTAATGTGATCAAAATAGTTTTTGGGAATAGTAAAGAATATTTTATTTACCATGGTTAAATTGTAAATAAGGAAAATAAGGGTAAAAATATTATTATAATAATATAAAACTAACCTAACACCGGTAATAATATTATTTTATGAGTTATTTACGAGAAATATAACCCTCTGGACAAAAATTTGACCTTTGAAAGCCACTTGAGTGTGATTATGGAATTTGTAACATTAAATTTAAAGTAAAAGAAAATATGTCATTAACATATACCTTTTTACTAAAGAAATTTTAATATGGGGTAATATAAGTGATATATTTAAATATAAATGTTCATTGGAAATATATAAGTATTAAAAATAACATAGTTATTTATTTATAATTTTTATAAATTAAATAATTTAATTTAATTTTGACATAATGATGATGTAATAATAGATTTATTAAAGGAAGAATGAAATAAATGATAATAATAATATTAAAATAAATATAATCAGAAAAACATTTGTCCCTACACATATTTTATTGATGACTATGACATGTTAGGACTATGTTAATGTATCTTTTACAAGTAATCAAGTTGTTATGATATTTTCAAAAAGTCATCTAATGAATAGTGTCAAAATTGACCTAATTCATATTTTAAAATATAAAATATGTAGCTAAATTATATAAAATTAATAAAAATATAAGATTCAAAAAAAGTGTTAGGATATTTCAAAATATTCCATTAATGAATCATTAATTTGAGTTTTTTCATGATTTAGTAGTTATTTTAACCCTTTAAGTGTAAATTAAATTATAAAATTGTAAGAGTAAAAAAGTCAAAAAAACAAAAAAGATAATGATTAAAAAAATATTAAAAAATGTATAATTTCTCTAAGATGTCGGATCATTGACCTAAAATCATATTAACTTCGGAATAAATGTTTTTGGGGCCATTTGGAATGGAAATTTAATTTATATTAATTTAATATGTTAAGTGTTTCAAAGGGTGCCCCTCCCCTCTCCTATAAAATCGTACTCACTCTTCTATAATAATAACATTTCAATAACTATTTGTTTTAGACATTATATACCCAAAACCTTTTCAATAATCCCACCACACATTTTTGAGGCCTTATTTTTGACCGAACAACCTCCTTTGAGATGTTAAGGTGTTATTCAAAGGTGATCAACCAGGGAGGATGTATCTTTTCCTTTTAGTATTTCTATTTAATTTATTATTCCACATCCTTCATATATCCTTAAACTATGATGAAATAATAAATCTAGTATAATCAATAAACATATATTTTATTATTTTAATACCATCACCTAAATCAATCTCCACTTTCATTAAATGGAAATGGAATTATTCCTTCATGCGTATGTGTGAACTATAATCTTCACGAGCCGATATAATTTTCTTCCATAACTATCTCTAAATACTGGTAATAATAATTAAATTAATGTTCATATTTTATATTATTTAAATATTAATCATTATATTATAATAATATATAAATTACTTTCTAACTTTCCATGTCTATAAAAATGGTAACGTCATTGGTGCATACTTGCGAATTATCACCTCCATGAAGCGATGTGACTTGTTTTTATTCATTAAATCAATTTTATGATACATATAAGTATATTTAAATTATTAATATGATATTAATGATGTTATTATCATTCTGGAAATATAAAATAATACTTTACTTCTTTCAAAAATTATCAATGAAAATACAAAACGATACTCATGCGTGTGTACAGCTTACAATATCCATGATTATAATTTTGTTAATTTTTCATTTAAAGGTATAATTTATGTATGAATATGATTATGATTTCATTAATATTATTCTATAGATTATTTACTTATGATCACATCGACTAGTAACGTCAATCCATGTTCATTTTTGACTCAAGTATCGAATATTGATTGGATGTCCGATATGAACTTAAATAATTATGTATGTTTTATAACATGATAATAAGTGACAAAAAAGGAATAATAAAAGTGAAAATGATTCTCAAGAAGGTATAAAGTAACCTACATTTTTTATTTCAAAATATAATGATTGTATGTGATGATTCGGACTCAAGGTAATGGACTTCGTCTCAATCTCCTTTTATTGAGGAATATTTTGATAATATACACCTCCTTCTTTTATATTATGTATAATCAACCATTTGAATTTTAATTTTATCCAATGGGTTTCAAAAGTAATATTCTTATATTAATTTTTCAAACTTATTTACAAAACAAGAAAATGAATGTTTTTAATGTACATAGAAACAATTAATTTTCCGCCGTTGTGAAAATTTTGGTATTTGGACTCCTCTACAAGCAAAAATGTTTTTAAAAGAAAAAAAATACCATATTCCCTTTTCAAAAATTTTGATATTGAAAATTGTTTGAAGAATGGTTTTATTATATCTTGAAATTATTTCTTCTGATTACAAATTTTATGAGTGAATTGTTGAAAATTAATATCTTTTATGTGGTATGATTATATAATGGTAGTTAGACATTTAATGAGAGTTTACGTGATAAACCAAATATGGGTGGTTACGTGATAAAACTATAACGGGTGGTTTTTTGATAAACTATGGATGGGTGGTTATGTTATAACCTTCAATGCATTGGGTATGGAAGTCGATGGTTTGGATATTACATTTAGTGATATGTGTTGAAGTCGACCATATTGTTATTCCATTTAAATATGATTATGTCCCATGTCACCTTTAATTGTTATATACTATTTATAGGGTTTTTGAGGAAATGTTTTGATTACAAAAAGGGTAAGGAATGATCTCATATTCCGTTAAGTGTATTCAATAATTATTAATGGTTGAATGTATTTCTTAATGATAAATTATTCCTAGTTTACTTATTTTTGCAATACTAATATTTTTCCTTCTTTGTACATCCCTTACTGGGTTTTTATGATCATACCAAATATGAAAGGTTTTTAAAGGTTTTAAAGAATAATAGAGTCAATTACAAGATGTAGGAAATTTTATGATGTTTAAATATGCAACGAATCCACGTTTCCTTTTTAAAGTTCTTGTTTTATGAAAAAATGGATAGTGAGTAGAAGTGTCTACTTTGTAATATTTGAGTTGTTATGTATGAGTTTTGGCATAAATCTCTAAAGATATAAACTTAAAAATATCCTTAATGGTAAATAAATTAAAATTTTTTACATAATTCATGGTTATGTAATGTTTAAAGATGTGGATTTATAGTTTGTATCAATGTTTAGTTTAGATAACTTTAGAGGTTAGGGTGTTATTTAATCATGAGTTACAAGTTATATATAACCATAATGGTTCAAATAATAGAAATATTCACAGTTAATTTTGATAAATTGAATGAGTTTTAGATAACATAAATAATGATATTGTAATGTTTATCTTCCTCAAAAGATGGTATATGAAGATTTTATAGATATATTCACGCTAACCATTTTTGTTTTTGTAAGTGGCTAGATCTAGAATGCACCAAGGTAATAATGTATGTGAGGGAAAATTTGGTGGATCTCTAAAAAAGAAACTAAATGAAATGGGAGCTGCGATGATAACTCTTCTTAATATTTTAATCCAACTATTAGGTTTCATGATTAAGCACTTGAATCTTGGTGATTTTTCTAATTCATGATATATAAGACGAATGGATCCTTATAGAAGTTCTGGTAATGATCATAAATGTAAGAATATTCATCAACATATATTTCAAATATGTGTAAAGAAAAAACTATGAAAATGTATCAAATGTATGGGATGGTGTTATAGATTTGGTAATGAAGGTCATAATGAAATAAACTAACATGCAAAAAAGGAAGCATTCTGTTGACTCCATGAAAGGGAAAGAAGTTATTTTTGAGTTATCAATTGAATGTTTTAAACGTGGGCAATATGGTCATTATGAAAATCAATGTACTTTGAAGAAGGTTAAAAAAAGGGATCAAGAGGATCATACAAATATATGTTTATCAATACCTAATTCCATTCCAGTTAAAGATGTGAAAATTGAAAATGACCAACGAAACGTATAGAACAATTATTGTCTCATGTTTTGAGATTTTTAAATCTGAGGAAACGATTCATGTTTTTGTTTTAGGAAAGAAGTATTAAGGAACAGGATGTAAAATAATGGTTAAATTATTATGAATATCGATGGATGATTAGAAGTATACATATAAATGATTCAAGAGATATGGTAGATTGAAGGATGATGAAATATTTAAAAGTATTAATGTTGTTTTGATGATGGGATTACTTTGGAATACTTCTTCTATTATGTTTAACCCAAATGATTGTTATGTAAAAATGTTACTTATATAAGAATTATATTTTCTTTGATGAATAAAATTATAAATAAGTATCAGGGTTTATATGATCTTTGATTTTGGGGTTATTTTGTGATATTAAATTTTGGGGTGAAAATTAAAGGCATTTGATAAACTATGAAATTAAAATATTTTATAGATATTTTTGAGGATTTTGTCTCATTTTTGGAATTTTATAAGAATTATATAGTTTTAGAAAAAATGGACAACCCACAGGAAGGGTGAAATCCCATCACGTCATACAAGGCTATGTTAATCGAACCCATAACTAAAATGTGACGAGGCTTCATATCCTACCACTAGCCTATGTGAAGTACTTAGTTAGAAAGACTTTTTTATTCAAATTTAAATGAGTTTATAGGAAAATAATAAGTTGATTTTGGGAATATATGTTTTACTAAATGTATATCCATGGTATTGGAAAATGATTTGTGGGATTAAGTGATAGATGTCATTTTGGAAAACATTCACTATTATGGGAATTTTATATGATTAAGAAAAATAGAATACTATGGGTTTTTATTATAGGAGTCATGGTTAAATTTTTGTTTGATAGAATAAATTATTTTATTATGGACATATGGAAATTTATTTATGTAATTGATTGATAAATCATGGAGAAAATGTGATTAGGTTAATTACTTTGTGCTATGAGACATTAAGAGTGGTAGATGTTGTTTGGAGATAAATGTTAGAATTTATCAACGAAGACTATGTGACCAAATACTTATAAATTTTGTGTTTCAAACTTATTTTTGATTATTTTGAGGAATTTTGAGAATAGTTTTTTTGAAAGGTATATGTTTAACTTTGGTTATTACTACTGAATTTTGGAAATTAAATGTAAATTTTATTCATAAAATGGTTTACTCATTTTAGGAATTAACTTCTCTTGTACTAACCTTTTTATTTTTGTTAAATGTCTAAAGACCATAGAAATATATAATTTATCTTTTGTGGATTATGTGATTCTCTAGAAGTTTATTATAGTGCTTTAGGTGTGACAAATTCATCTTGAATACTCATCATGTGTAGAAAGGAGGAGTTTTTAGTGGAAATTTATTAAAGGATTTAATACTACTTGTAAAGTAATTATACTTCCTTATAATGTTAGCCTAGATATTAATAGAATTATTCAACTCCATAAAAATGATCTGGAAGAAAAAAACTATATGCTTTGTTTTACATTTAGACTTTTACCCATTACATATTTATGGAATCGAGATGGCTAACTTTCTGTGATCAAGTTCTCTATCAATCTCTATTGGTCTATGAGATTTAGTTTTTATTCCATATAAATTTTGTTATACATTGAACCTAATGTGACCCATGTACTTAACTTTATTACTATTAATGTGGAGGTTTTATAAACACGTTTTCAAATGTGGACTTTCAATGAAGTTACTGAGCCCAATTTCAAATTTGTGAGGATGAAATTTACAAAATAGTGTAAGGATGTAATGTCCAAAGTAATTAATGAATAAGATTTTTTCATATCTATTAATAAATATGAAGAATATTTTAATTTTACATTAAATGGTACTCTTTTTTTGATAGCATACCCAACATGCAACAACTGGTTTCTCCGAAATCTTACGTTGCACATAATAATTAGTTATACCAAAAAATAAAACATTATTAATATTATTATTTTAAATTGTATTTAATGTAAAGCTGTTTTGTTATAGAAAAATAAAAAACACTCACCATATTATGTTTACACATGTTTGTTAAATGTTTTTACATTTATCAAATAAATTTTACAGTATTAAAATGAGAATAAATATAATTTTAAACAAAAAATACTATAATATTTTTAAAAGGTAGTTTTATTGTCTTTTGAGGGAGAGCTAATTTAAAATCAACTTTTTCACTTTTATATGTGGTATTTGAAAAAATAAATTTTTATATGGAATTTGGACATAAAAATTTATTTTGGTTGAAATTTTGGTATTTTTCTAATAAAATTCATCTTTTAGTGAATAGTGAAAAAATTGCAATTTAATTCAAAACTAAATTTTCAGCTAATTTATTTGTATTAATAGATTATCAGTTGAATTGGTTTTGAAGTAAATTTATATATTTTTTTATTTAATCCAATTTCTCTCTATGGATGTAATTTCATATTGAAATTTGATATAAACACATATAAATATTTGCAATGTTTTTACATTTTAAAAACATCTTTTCTCATTTCATCAACAAGATTAATTTTTCAAATTAATTTTTACATTTATGTGAATTGGATTTTCAAAAAATAAAATACATGGTTGTGATATGTTTTAAACATGTGGTTTAATAGGATCAAAATAATTTTCGTTGAATAATAACTTTAGTATTTTATTTACCATAGTTGAAGGGTAAATGATGTAAATAATGATAAAAATAATATTATAATAATAAAAAACTACCCTAACAGCTTTACTTGTAACGCCCTGACCCCAGATACCCAGAGTCATTGCATTATTACATAACATTTTCATGATCACAAATGATCAAGTCTCAAAAGACCGATTAGTTTAGTAGTTGTGGTAGTACTAGATACATTCATAAGGTTTACATTACATAATAAAATGAAAAACTACAACAACATTGATTAAATGGAAAACACTGAGATGCCATAGACAATCCCTGCAGTTTAGTCATAATATACTTTCTTCGCATCCATGGAGAAATAAAACATAGAAAGGGGTGAGCTCAGATGCTCAGTAAGGATAACAATATAGGGGAAACTTTCATAAATAAGCATAAACATTTTAGGAATTGTATAAAACTAAAACAAAAGCCTTTTCAACATGAACATCATCAAAATATGGAAAATATAAATCAAAATAATTCCATTTATTTACATGTATATTCTACTAGTCGAATAATCACATGCAATATCAAGAGCTACTTTTATAATGATGGAATGCATAATGCCAGACATCATAACCACATAGTCAAGGAATTCTTCCAAGACTAAAAAATATATTTTTTCCAAAGCCTTGTTCCAAGACACTAGTTTGTCTAATGAGACATACCGATGCATCGAGGAGCTATAACGGGCTCCACCCGTCACATAATAAGTCCAATGAAATCTTCATATGAAAAGGTTTAAACATAACATTAACATTAATATTAAAACTAACATACAAAATGTCAATACTTTATATATAAACCATTAATGGTGTAAAAATAACACATCCATAGTCCAACATATCACAAAACCATTAATACAATATGAATGTTTTCTATCATAAAAAATCAACATAAAATAAGCATAAAATCTATCTAAGGATGTTGACAATGATGAAATCAAAATTTTTTTTAGGGAAATATCTCTTTCTATTTTGAAATCATTTAAGAAAAAAGTTATTTTGAAAATATTCTTATAAGATTTTAAGGGAAGCTTCGAAAATATTATAATAGCTGAAAATAGCCACACACGCTGTATAAGTTTAAAAAAACATTCTTACCTTAGTTTAGTCGAAAAGGTCATAAAGTACCTTGTTTGGAAAATGACGGAAATATTCCTTTAAAAACATATAAGGTCAAATAAGGGTATGAATTAATTTACACCATTGTATAGTAAATAGGAATTTTTTTGAAATAAATTTTTAAGAAACATGGATATGGATGATAAAGAGGTCTTAGTAGATAATCACATATAAACAACCTCGGATAATAAAGAGATTTTGAAATTAACCCTTACCTTGTAATTTTCTTTGGTCGAGGGTAGGTTAACCTCCTATATAATGGTGAAATAAATGTTATTAAATTATACAAGAATCATAATCATTAATATGATAGCATATATGATCTTTTAACATTGCTTTGTTAATAATATCTTAGTATTATCATCATTTCGTGTGTTAACTGATTCATTTTCCTTATTATGCTATGTTACGTAATTAATCTTTGTTATAGATGGAATGTATCTTATTATTATTCAGAATGATATTAATTCTTTAAACATTATTTTTAATCATCTAATGAAAATTAGTCTTCAACGGATACGATGGGGGAATGAATCTCTTTGCGTTCGTGGAGACGGTAATCAGTACATACGCACGAGCGACAATATCATACGTTTGATATTAAAATAATATATAATTGGATATTATATCATATATAAAGAATCAATATTATTTTATATTTATTATTTACATCAATTAAACATCATTATTAAATCCATCCAAATAATAATGTATTGAATAACAATTACACCACGACGTGGAGACGGTAAGCCGTACGTACGCACGTATGGTGACATGTCATTCAAAGGGTGGATAGAATAATGAATTTGCATGTAACATATTTATAATAAAATCAATTTACATTGAAGATACTGGATTTATTATTTAATAATAGAAAAAACAAAGAATGAGGAAGTGGAAGAAGAAAGGAACTTGAAATAGGTGGTGAGATATTTACCTCTTCCTCGGGTTATTCCTTTTGATTTGATCAAAAGGGATCCATAGGTTGGATTTATTACATAAGGAAGGTCTCTAGGATTATGGTAGGATAGTTTAGAGGGTATTTGGGTAGGTTTTGGCTGAGAAAAATGGCTTTGAAGGTGTGAATTAGATAGAAGGGGAGTGCCCTTTTATAAGAGGGGTGGGGGCCCCTTTGGAAAAGCTAGAACTATTATTTTATAATAAAATCAGTTTCGATTTATAATGGCTCCAAAATATATTATTTAAAGGATAAGGTGGGTATGGGTTGAAAACCTCTCAACCAATAGGTTTTAAACAGGTTTGGGTCACTATATTAACCTTATATTTTAGATTTAACTCTTAGTTAAATAGTTTGACATTTACCATGTCTCTTTGTATTTTTTTATTATATGGTTAATAAACATAATATATACTTCCAAGAGAACCCCAAGTGGTTCATTAATGATACACCTGTCATTATATACGTCATTTGTCCGAACCTCAGATTTTTATGAATATAATATCAATTAATACTATAAAATTTCTTTTAAAAACTATTTTATATCAATTGTGACAGTATTTGGTATTTTGTTTTTTCTAAAATCATAACAGCATTATTACTTCCAAAAAAATTATCTAAACAACTTTAATATTTCATATTAACCTAAAAAATTAGTTTAATACATAAAATTTTTAAATTACATTTATTTGGATATTTATAATGTCAATTATTTTAATCACTCATTAATTAGGTAATTACTAAATCATCATTATGTCATAAATAAATTAAATTAATTAATGTATAAAAAATATAAATGAAACACCATTGTGTATGAAATCTTTTTATATTTCTAATGAATATTTATAGTCGAATTTATCTTATGTGTAAACCTATATTAGAAATGATTTAGTTATTAAACATTGATTTTAACTCTTTTAACTCTTCTTTGAATTAAATAATAATAAATGTCTTAATCTAATCCAATTGGACCAAAGAGGATCATATTTTATTCCTAATGTTGTTTTTGGTCGAATTATAGTTATCCAATAGAAATAGTACACGTGTTAGGGTAATAATAACATCATTTTTACCCTCAATTACCCTATTAACTTTTAACTATGGTAAATAAATGTAAAAAGTTACTATTCACCAAAAATTGTTTTCATCTTATTGAACCAAATTTTACATACTGATATCAACCATGTCTCTAATATTTTTTAAATTCTACTCACATAAGTGGTAAAATATAGTTTTATGTGAATTTGAAGATTCTCCTAGGAGGTGGGTAAAAGACGGTGAAAAGTTCAATAAAAAATTTATATATCTAAAATTATAATAAACTGGCTCAAATGAATTACATTGAACATATAAATAAATTATGAATCTATTTTGACCTAAAATAAATTTAAGTAAAATAAATAATTATTTAAATAAAAATTTGGTTTTATACTATAACTCAGTGTTTTTCACTAATCATCAAAAATTAAAAGTTTTTATAAAAATACAAAAAATTCACCCTAAGAAAATTTCGATATTTCGAATCCAAAAATGAAGTCCTTTTCAAAAGATAAAATTTAAAATATTTTAAAAAGTGGGTATTTCTATTTATAACAGCTAGTTTTATTGGTTGTGGTGTGTTAGAACTCAAAGTTGCATACAACACACACTATTGTATTATTCAAAGAGAAGCTTACCGTATATGCTTGGGGTTTTACATTATCCCCTCCTTCAAATAATTTCTTCCTCGAAATTTATAAAATAATACTACATAGAAAGACTTGGGTGGTTCTTTATCATAAGTTCCTCGAGTTCCCATGTTTTCTCTTCCATCTTATGGTTTCTCTATAAAGATTTTACCAGAAGAGTCATCTGGTTTCTCAGCACTTGTTCTCTTGTATCAAGAATCTTGACAGGAACTTCGCAATAAGATAGATCGGGTTTCATCTCTAATTCCTCATATGTGAGTACATGCATTGGCCTAAGCATGTATTTTCTCAATAGTGATACATGGAACACATCGTGAACTTTGGAGGGACATGGTGGTATTTCCAAATGGTAAGCTACAGCCCCAATTCATTCTAGAATTTCGAAAGGTCCGAAGTACTTGGGACTCAATTTACCCTTCTTACCGAAACGTATAACACCCTTCCATAGAGATACCTTCAAGGAAACTTGATCTTATACATGAAATTCCAAATCCTTCCTTTGGTTACCATTATAGTTCTTCTGTCTACTTTGTGCTGCGTTGATGTGGTTTCGGATTACCTTCACCTTTTCCATCATTTCCTCCACAAGTTATGGGCCTATGAGTTTCCTTTCACCAACATCTTCCCAGCAGGTTGGTGTGTGACATCTCTTTCCATATAACGCTTTATATGGTGCCATCTGAATACTTGAATGGAAGCTATTCATGTAGGAAAATTCTACCAGAGGTAAATATTGATCCTACATACCTTGAAATTCAAGTGAGCCAGATCTCAACATGTCTTCTAAGGTTTGAATAGTCTGTTCTGATTGTCCATCAGTTTGAGGGTGGTAGATAGTGCTCAGAAAAAGTTCAATATCTTGGTCTTTTGGAAGACATTTCCAAAATATTGAAGTAAAACAGGGATCAAGAACAAAAACAATCAATATTGGTACTCCATGAAGTCTTAAAACATCATTAATATAAAGTCTTTCTAAACGTTCAAGTGGTAAATATTCTCTTATAGGAAGAAAATGTGATGACATGGTATGATGATCAATAATGACCCATATTTCATCGTTCCTTCTAGGAGTCTTTTGTAGTCCCATGAAAAAGTCCATTGTAATATTATCTCGTTTCCACTCAGGTATGGGAAGAGGTTTCACGACTCGTCGAGGATATTGCCTTCTAGCTTTCACTTGTTGACAAACCATACATCTTAACACAAAATCAGTAATCTCCCTCTTCATGTTGTCCCACCAAAAATGTTCATTCAAATATCTATACATTTTCGTGCTCCCAGGGTGTATAGAGAAATTGGAACTATGAGCATCATCCAAAAATTCACTTTTTAGATCAGGTATATCAGGAACACAAAGCCTCTTCCAAAATTTCAAAATACCATGTTCATATACGAAGTCACTCTATCTCCCATCATTCACAGCTTTAACAATTTTCTGAAACTCTTCATCATCAGTCTGAGAACTCTTTATCTTTTCTAGTAAATATGGTTTAGAAACCATTTGGAAAAGAATTTATGTTTCACCTTCCATGGTTATTCCCTTAACCATATTTACTAGATCCATGTATATAGGATCCTTTTCTACTCTTGTCTTGTTCAAAACTCTATGATCCTTTCTACTAAAAGGATCTTCCAACTTATTTTCCTTACCTATGTGGTAGTTTATAGTGAAATCATAATCCTTGAGTAGTTCATGCCTTCTCCTTTTCCTTATGTTGAGTTCTTTTTGTGAGAAAATTTACTTCAAACTCTTGTGATCGGTATATATCTCACATTTCTCACCATATAGATAGTCTCTCTAAATCCTAAAAGTAAAGATTACATCTTCTAACTCAAGATCATGAGTGGGATAGTTTTTATCATGAAATTTTATCTATAGTGATTCATAAGAAATAACCCTATCATTTTGCATAAGGGCACAACCAAGTTCTATCATTAAAAAATAACTGTAAATAAAAACCCATCATTCCCCGATAATAGAGTCAATATAAGATCATTGACTAATATTCTCATCAATTATTCAAAACATTATTCACGCTCTTTTTTCCAAACAAATTTAACCTCTTTTCATGTGACCTTTGTTAATAGGTTATCCAATCGGAAAAAATTATAGAAGAAACGTCGATAATAACCTGATAAACCAATAAAACGGCATACCTCAGTTATACTGACTGTTGATAGCCATTCATAGAGTGCCTTGGTATTATTAGGATCAACAGAGATTCTATCCTTAGAGACAATATGACCAAGAAAAAATTTCCAAAAGCCATAATTCACACTTGCTAAACTTACCATATAATTCATGTCTTCTAAGAGTTTTCACGATAATGCGCAAGTTATTTTCATGATCTTCATAGAATTTGTTGTATACCAAGATATCAACAATAAATACCACTACAAATTCATCAAGATATTATTTGAAAACTATATTAATTAGATCTATGAAGACAGAGGGTGAATTAGTCAATCAAAAAGGCATTACAATAAACTCCTAATGACCGTCCCTGGTTTGAAATGTTGTTTTCTGAATGTCTTCCTTCTTCGCACACAACTGATGATATCTAGATCAATGTTCAATCATTGAAAAGTATTTATCTCTATGCAGTTGGTCAAATAATCCATCAATGTGAGGTAAGGGATACTTGTTCTTTAATGTTATATAATTGATCTCCCTATAGTCAATGCACAACCTCAGAGATCCATCTTTCTTCTTAACAAAAAGGACATGGGCTCCCCATGTAGATACACTAGGGCTAATAAATCACTTATTACTCAATTCATCTATTTGATTCTTTAGTTCCACTAATTTTAAAATGACCATTCTATAAGGGGTCTTCGATATTGGCCTTGAACCAGGAATTAAGTCAATGGAAAACTGAATTTCTCGCTCTGGAGGATGTCCAGGTAAATCTTCTGAAAACACATAAACACATTCTTTCAGAATAGGTACATCCTCTATTTGAACATTCCTTTCCTCAACCATAGTTATTTCATTCGCTTCCTCCCTAATAATTGAATTTAGTTGAGCTACTAGGGGTGGTTCTAGATAAAAATTAGGTGGTCACATTTCATCTCTAAAGATAAGGTACTCTTTATCGTCATAAAAAATTGTTACCTCCTTAATCTTACAATAAATTTTTGCATCATGGTCTAAAAGCCAATCCATATCAAGGATTATATCAAATTCAATCGTGGGTATGATGATGAGATCAGCAGATAAAGAACATTTATATGCCCTAATGGGGACTGATTCACAAACCTTTTTTTGAAAAGATACTTCCCTTAAGAGTTTTGACTGACAACTCCCTTATTAAATCAAATTGGAAACATCTAATTTTATTAGAAAACTGGGAAGTTATGAAACAATGTGATGATCCATAATCAAATAAAGCATTTGCTAAACTTTAAGAAACCATTAAATTACCTTCCACCACGTCTTTCAGAGCTTCAACCTTTGCTGTAGTGATAGCATACTATTGTCCTTGATCTGTTGGCCTTTTCTGAGGTATGTTCTCCTAATGCTTAGGAAATTAATTTTTATAATTCCCCCTCTCTGTATAATTGTAGAATTCAACATAGATAACCTCTTTCTTCCCCTTGAAATCACAATCATGGTGGCCTTTTTCGCCACACTTGTAATAGACTTCCATTCCCTTCAGGAAAGTACCAGGGTGTTTCCTCCCACATTTAATGTAGGATGGATATTCAACTTTTCCATTCTTCCCCTTATTTTCATTTCTAGAGTGTTTATCAGATCTCTTCTTCTCTTGCTTTTCTTTAAAGTCATAAGACTTAGAGAATTCTTTTTCTGTCTTTATAGCACATGAGACAATATCTTTGTACAACAAGAGGGATTGCGAGACTAATGATCGATGGAGATATGGGTTCAACCCATTAAATAAATGATCAATATTAATTCTTGGGTTATTTATATAATCTACAGAATGCGTCGCTAACCTTGTAAAGTTAGCTTCATGTATTGTGACATTCTCATCCTCCTTTTTCCTCAGACTCAGAAATTTTCTTTCTATATCCGCTCGATGGTCATGAGGAAATTATTTTTTTATGAAAATTTCTTTAAAATCCCTCCATTCCATATTTCAAACTTTATCATCTTCCTTTGTGTTTTGAATCAATGACCTCTATTGATCAATAGCTCCAATGAGGCGGTAAACTACCATGACAACTTTTTCCCATTTCACTAATCCCCATGGAGTGGAATATTTTATCCAAGTAATTTATCCATTGCTCAAATACTAGTGGATTTTTACCCCCATTGAATTTTTGTGGTTGTTTCCTAATGAAGTGATATAATATTGATCCTCCACACTATGGATTAGGGTGCTCTATACAGGTAAGGTTATTATTCATAACCTGAGTGAGTTTTCCCAGTATGATGATTAGCTGATCAGAACCAGTTGCATCACCGACTCCACTATAATTATCTTGAGTAGGATGGATAACCCTTACATGGAGTGCATTCATTGATACAATTTCCATTCCTTCCACTAGGCGCAATTTCTAAACAATGGCATAAAAAAGATTTGTTTATGAATCACAATACATAAATTGAAACTTATAAAACACTTAACATAAACTGAAAAGTTTTTGGATATAATCCATAATCATAAAATTGTTTTCTTTGAGGATGTATATACTCCTAAACCCTTCATAATAGTATTTAATGAAAATGATTATTATCTTATGCATATCTCCATGGAGTGTTGTAACCAAGAGTGCAGCAAGGCCCATTGCCGTGCACCAGTTCTTGTTCGAGTCTATCTCAAAGTGAGGTTTTCGGGTTTTACGCCTAGGTATATCTTTTCCAGAGCTTCCTCTACTTACCCGTATCCAAAAAGTGATGTAATTCTTGGAAAACACACAAAATATCTACAATACCAAAATTCTAGGATGTTATTCTATAATAATACTCAAAGTCTATCTTAGGGCTATGTGCTCTAATCATAGTTTATCTAAATATAGTTGCCAAGGTTTATACTATACTTCCTATGATACCAACTATAACGCCCGGACCCTAGTTACCTAGAGTTGGTGCATTATTACATAACATTATCATGATCACAAATGATCAAGTCTCAAAAGAACGTTTAGTATGGTAGCCTTGGAAGTACTAGATACATTCATAAGGTTTACATTACATCATAAAATGGAAAACTACAACAACATTGTTTCTATAGAAAAAATTGATATCCCATATACTATCCCTATAGGTTAGTCATGATATAATTATTCGTATCATGGGAGAAATAAAACACATAAAGCGGTGAGATCAAAAGCTTAGTAAGGATAAAAATATATTGGAAAATTTCATAAATAAGCATAAACATTTAAGGCAATGTATAAAACTAAAACAAAAGCCTTTTCAACATAAAATTCATCATAATATGGCAATCATAAATCAAAATAATTCCATTTACTTACTCACATGGAAATTATAATAGTCGAATAATCGCATGCAATATCAATAGCCGCTTCCATAATGATGGAATGCATAATGTCATACTTCATAACCACATAGTCAAGGCCCCATTCCAAGACTAAAAATAAGATTTTTGTCAAGGCCTTGGGGAAAGACACTAGTTTGTCTCATGATACCTACCGATGCATTGAGGAACTATATCGGGCTCCACCTGTCACATACTAAGTCCAATGCATTCCTCATATGAAAAGGTTTAAACCTAACATAAACATTCATATTAAAACTAGCATAATAAGTGTCAATACATTATCCATAAACCATGAATGCTGTAAAAATAACACATCTATAGTCAAACATATCACAAAACCTTCAATACAATATGAATTTTTTTTGTCATAATAAATATACTTCAAATAAGCTTAAAATCTATCAAAGGCTGTTGAAATAGAAGAAATCAAAACCTTTTTTATGAAAATATCTCTTTCTATTTTGAAATCATTTAATAAAAAATTTATTTTTAAAATATTCATATAAGCTTGTTAGTGAAGATTCGATGATGTTATAATGGAGAAAAATATCCGCACTTGCCGTATAAGTTAAAAAAACATTCTTACCTTAGTTTTATTGAAAAGGTAATAAAGTACATTGTTTGGAAAATGACAGAATGATTCATTTAAAAACATATAAGGTCAAATATGGGTATAATTGACTTTACCGCATTGTCTAGTAAATAGTAAAAAGGTTTTTAAAAACATTTTTAAGAAACATGGATGTGGATGATAAAGAGGTCCCAGTAGATAATCACGTATAAACAACCTCGTATAATAAAGAGATAGTGAAATTAACCCTTACATTGTACTTTTACTTGGTTGAGGGTTGGTTAAACTCCTTTATAATGGTGAAATAATTGTTATTAAATTATAAAAGAGTCATATACATTAATATGATATCATATATGATCTTTTAACATTGCTTTGTCAATAATATCATAGTATTATCGTCGTTTTGGGTGTTAACTGATTTGTTTTCCTTATTATTATTTTTTATGTAAGTAATGTTTGTTATGGATGGGATGTATCTTATTAATATTCAGAATTATATTAAGTCTTTAAAAATTATTTTTAATCATCTAATGAAAATTAGTCTTGAATGCATACGATGAGGAATGAATCTCATCGTGTTCGTGGAGACGGTAATCCGTACGTACGCACGTGCGACAATATCTTTATTTTGATATTAAAATAATATATAATTGCATGTCATATAATATATACAGAATCATTATCATGTTATATTTATTATTTACATCAATTACACATCATTATTATACCAATACAAATAATAATGTATTGAATAACAATTACACCACGACGTGGAGACGGTAAGACGTACGTATGCATGTATGATGACATGTCATTCAAAAGATGGATAAAATAATGAATTTGGTTGTACCATATTTATAATAAATAACAACATATAGAAGATACTAGAGTTATTATTTTAGAATTGAAACAATAAATAAAGAGTAAGTGGAAGAAGAAAGGAACTTGAAAGAGGTGGTGAGATATTTACCTCTTCTTTGTGTTCTTCTTTTTGATTTGATCAAAAGGGATCATTAGGTTGTCTTTATGAATAAAGTAATGCCTCTATGATGAAGGAAGGACAGTTGATAGGGTATTTTGGATGTGTTTGGCCGAGCCAAATGGCTTTGAAGTTGTGGACTAGAGAGAAGGGGGAGTGCCCTTTTATAAGAGGTGTGAGGGGCACCTTAGGAAAAGCTAGAAATATTATTTAATAATAAAATTATTTTCGGTTTCTATTGGATCCAAAATGGATTAGTTAAAAGATAAGGTGGGGATGGGTCGAAAACCACCCAACCAATAGGTTTTAGACATGTTTGGGTCACTATATTAACTTTATCTTCAAGATTTAACTCTTAGTTAAATGGTTTGACATTTACCATATCTCTTTGTATTTTTATATAATATAGTAAATAAACAGACTATATACATCCAAGATAACCCCAAGTGGTTTATTAATGATACAACTATAACTATATAAGTATTTTGGCTGAGCCATAGATTTTTTAGAATCGAATGTCAATTAATAATATAATATTTGTTTTAAAAACTCTTTTACATCAATTTTGATACTATTTGTTATTTTGATTTTTCTGAAATCATAACAGTATTATTACTTCAAAAAAAAATTATATAAAATACCCTAATATGTAATATTAATCTATAAAATCAGTTTAATTCATAAAAGTCTCAATTTACATTTATTTGGATATTTATAATGTCAATTATTTTAATCATTCATTAATTAGGTAATTACTGCATCATCATTGTGTCATAAATAAATCAAATTATTTAATGTATAAGAAATATAAATAAAATACAATTATGTAGGAAATATTTTTAGATTTCTAATGAATATTTATAGTCTAATTTATCTTATGTGTAACCGTATATTAAAAATGTTTTAGTTATTAAACTTTGATTTTTACTCTTTTAACTCTTTTTTGAATTAAATAATAATAAATCTCCTAATCTAATCCAAGTGGACCAAAGAGGTTCATATTTTATTCCTAAGCTTTTTTTGGTCGAATTATACTTATACAATAGAATTAGGACATGTGTTATGATAATAATAACATCATTTTCACCATTCAGTACCCTATTAACTTTTAACCGTGCTAAATAAAAGTAAAAAGTTACAATTCACCAAAAATTATTTTCACCTTATTGAACCAAATTTTACTTACTAATATCAACCATTTCTCTCAGAGTTTTGAAATTCCACTCACAGAAGCGATAAAATTATGTTTTATGTGAATTTTCAAATTATTCTAGGTGGTGGGTAAAAGACGATTAAAAGTTATATAAAATTTTTACATTTCTAAAATTATTATAAACTGACTCAAATGAATTACATTGAACATATATAGGTATTATGTATCTATTTTTCTCTAAAATTAATTTAAATAATATAAATAATTATTTAAATAAAAAATTTGGTTTTAAACTATAACTTAGTGTATTCACTATTCATCAAAAATTAAAAGTTTTTAGAAAAATACAATAAATTCACCCTAAGCTAATTTCGATATTCCGAATCGAAAAATGAAGTCCTTTAAAAATATAAAATTTAAAAAAGTGGGTATTGCTATTCACAACCGCTAGTTTGATTGGATGTGGTGTGTTAGAACTCGAAGTTACGTACAACACACGCTATTGTATTGTTCAAAGAGAAGCATATTGTGGAAGCTTGGGGTGTTATAGTACTAATTATATTGGATGATTTATGACTGACAAATACAACACTTTGGTCGAAAATTGTTCATTTTCAAGCCATGTGGACATGAGTACGACATTTATAACATTTAATTTTAAGGAAAACATGTCATAAAAATGTAGCTTCTTACTCAAACAATATTAATATGATGTTATATAAGTTATATCCTGAGATATAAATAATAATTAGAATGATAAAATACTACCTAAATCATGGTTTTTTATTTAAGAATTTTAGGAATAAAAAAATTAAATTTAATTATGACATAATGAAGAAGAAATAATAGATTAATTAGAGTAATAATCAAATAAATGATATTAATAATATTAAAATAAATATAATTTCAAATATTTTATACCATAAAATAATTTTATGGATGGATATGACATGTTAGGATTTATTTAATGTATTTTTTCTAAGTAATCAAGTTGTTATGATATTTTAAAAAATTCATCTAATGAATAGTATTAAAATTGACATAATTCATATTTTTAAATTATAAAATATTTAATTAAACTATATAAAATTCTAAAAAATCTAAGATTCAAAAAAATGTTTAGAATATTTCTAAAATTTATATAATGAAATTTTCATTGGAATTTCAGCTTGATTTGGAAATTATTTTAATCATATAAGTGTAAATTAGTCGACAAAATGGTATGAGATAAAAGGAGATAAAACAAAAATACAAGGATTAAAAAATATTTCAACTAGTCTAATTTTTATAGGATGATGGGGATTATAAAAAAAAATCATATCAACTTATAAATCAATTAGTTTGGGACCATTTGGAAACGAAATTGATTTTTTATTAATTTAATATCTTAAGAGTTTCCAAGGGTGCCCCTCCCCTCTCCTATAAAGAGGTACCCACTCTTCTGTAATACTCACATTACAATAACAATTATGTTCACCGAAGATCTACCCATAAACCTTACTATAATTCATCCTCACATTATTTAGGTGCTAATTTAGGCATAACACCTTTTTTAGAGGTTTTAAGGTGTTCTTCATAGGTGATCAACTAATGAAGAGGCATCGTTTTCTTTAACTATTTATATTTTATCTATTCTTCCACTTCCTTAAAATCTCTTTCAAAAATTAAGAAATAAAAAATCCAATTTAATTAATATACATAGATTCTTTTTGGTAATATCATCACCTAAATCCATCTCCCCTTCCAATAAATGGAAAAAAAAATTAATCATTCGTGCATACGTGTAAACTATCACCTCCATGAAATGATCTAATTTGTTTCCTGAAACCGTCTCTCATGACTGGTTATAATAATGTAATTAAAGTTCATATTTTATATTCATGACATATTAAACATTATATTATAATAATATATCAATTACGTTCTAACATTCCATGCACACAAAAATGAAAATGTTATTCGTGGGTATGTGTGAACTATCACCTCCACGAAGCGATGTGACTCATTTTTATTTATTATGTAAATTTAATGATATATATAAGTATATTTTAATGATTAATTTGATATTAATTATTTTATGATCACTTTTGAAAGAAAAAATAATACTTAACTTCTTTCCATAATGATTAATGAAAAATGTAAAATGTTACTCATGTGTGTGTACAGCTTACCAACTCCCTTATTATAATTTTGTAAATTTTCATTTAAAGGTATAATTTATGAATGAAGATGATAATAATAACTAGAATATTAATATGGAAATGATGGAATTATCTCCACATGGACTACTGATGTCAATACGAGTTCATTTTTGACTAAAGTATAGAATATCGATTGAACATTCAATATAAACTTAAATAATTATGTATGTATTATAACATGGTTTTAGTGATAAAAAGGAAAAAATAAAATTGAAAAAGTTTCTCAGGAAATTATAAATTAACATATCTCTATTATTCATGAATATAAAAATTGTACATGATGAGTCAGACTCCAGGTAAGGGATTTTGTCTCGATCTCCTTTCATTGAGACATATTTTAATAATATTCACCCAATAATTTTATATGGTGTATAATCAAACCTTTGACATTAAATTTCATTCAATGGTTTTCAAAATGGTCTTTTTATAATAAGTGTTTTTGTTTATTTACAAACCGACAAAAAGAATGTTTTTAGTGTATTCAGAGACAATGACAGTTTTTTCCTCCATGACCATTTTGGTATTTGTATTCCTCTACAAGACAAAATTTTTGTAAATGAAAAGTAAATAACATATCCCCCTTTCATAAATTTTGTTTTGTAAAATGTTATTAAGAATGGTTTTTTATATCTTGTAATGATTAATTGTGATTGTAAATTTTATGAGTGAAATGTTAAGAATTGCAATCATTTATGTGTTATGATTATATAATGGTAGTTGGAAATTTGACAGGTGATTATGTGATAAACCAAAGATGGGTGGTTACGTGATAAACCAAAGATCGGTGGTTCCATGATAAACCACTAATGGGTAGTTACATTATATCCTCCGATGCATTGGGTATTGATGTTGGCTGTCTAATTATTCCATTTAGTGATATGTGTAGAATTCGACCGTATGGTTATTACATTTAAGTATGATTATGTCCCATGTTACCTTTATATGTTATATGTAATTTATAAGGCATGTAATGTAATTTTTTGATTACAAAAATTGTATAAAATGAGATTATATTCAATGAAGTGTATTCACATATTCTTAAGGGTGAAAATTATTACTTTATGATAATGTATTCATGGTTTACATGTTTTCACAAGACTAACAATTTTTCTTCACTGTGTATCTCGTACTGGGATATTTATGCACATACCATGTTTCAAATGTTGTTCATAGGTTTTAAAGAAGAATAGAGTCAGGTATGGGATCAATGAAAAGTTATGGTGTTTAAACATGAAACCAAACCATGCTTTTTTAAAATGTTATTATTTTATGAAAAAATGTATACTGAGTAGAAGTGTATACATTGAAATATTTGAGTTTTTATGTATGAGTTATAGAAAAATTCTCTAAATATCTAAACCAAAAAAGATCCTTAATGTAAAATAATGTCAAACTATTGACTTAACTCATGATTAAGTTATGTTTAAGGCCGAGGTCTTATAAAAATGGGTTAGAAGGATCATATAAAACTAATCACATTTGGTGATGGAATGAGAAGGTATGATTTAAATACACTTTCGAAACCTATATATTAAT
The DNA here is from genome assembly GCA_963277665.1 of Viscum album. NCBI lineage: Eukaryota > Viridiplantae > Streptophyta > Magnoliopsida > Santalales > Viscaceae > Viscum > Viscum album. The sequence continues at coordinate 1,805,260,738 of OY728146.1, forward strand.
GGAAAATTGAACAACCAAAACCTCATCACATAAATCAAAAAACATTTAAACTAAAAAGTGTCACATTGTTTAGGAAAAATCCCAACATGTTAATTTGAAAATTATTGAGGATTCCTGATGAATTGTATCATGTTAAAAATAATTTGGAAATTAGAAGAGTTTATTTCAAAATAGTTTTTAGTAATTAGTGGGAACAATATACTAGGATAAATTTCAATGCCTACTTTCCTTCTATACCATTTCAATGTGTTCATCCCTGTATATCTTTATGGAACTCCTATAGTCACTTTATTTTCAATTTCTAATCCATAAAAAGATTCGTTTTTTCTTTATTTGGACTCTTATCTGACATTGGATTTCATTTTATGATTTTTTTTCCTTTTCCTTGTGTGGATTAGTCATTCATAAATTATTATAACTTAAAATAAGAACACAAAAACACCAAGATTAAAAAGTTTTAAAATTTAAAAAATAAAATGGAAAAAACTTAAAACTACAGATTCTACATCATTACCATCCTCTACAATGATGATAAAATTTAATAGGTTGGAAGGGAATAATTAATTCCACTGAGTTCAAATAAATTGATAAATTTATTAAGAAATCATTATCAATTGTATACTAACTAAAAAGATATAATATGTGGAAATTTCTAGGTCGAACCAATGACATGGTTTTAGTAAAATCTAGGATAATCAATTACTATTTATAGTGAGGAACGATTGAATTGAAATGAAGTACAATTTAAGAATTCATTCCATATTCTGTAATTCCAAAGTTGTATTCTAGTGAAGTAAAAATAAATGAAGTTATTTAACTATGTTCATTGTTTGAGACGAGCCAAGGAGAATCCTTAGCCTTTTTATTCTCACTATAACTAAAAAATTACCTATAAATTATGTTAGAATAATCTTTTTTGTTAAAAGAATATATAAAATATCTGATTCAACATTCCTAGATCTTGTTATAAAAACATAATCTTTAAATTAATTGATTTGATACCGATAAACATAGTCCAATTATTGCCATCCAAAACACGAAAATTAAAAAAAATATTTGATTAGTTACACACCTAAGGTCCTTTTAGTTTTAATGTTTCATCAAATTAGTAAACAATCTTACATAACAATTCTGTTGTCTTCTAGTGATCACTTTTCCTACTATACCGATATTTTTTGACATCCCAAAAAATCGTCAACATCTATCATAAATATTTTCACACAAGAAGCCATTCTTGACATAATTAATTTAGAATCATTCTATATAACATAGGGAAATTGAAAACATAATAAGAGTGAGATTAAATTCAGAGTAAGTATAAAAATAATCCTAAAAATTTGAATGACTTGAATGACAATAAGATCTGATTAAGGGTATGATGACTTAATCAATGCGCGTGAGAAAAATTTAAGAGAATTCATTCCCATTAAAACCTAAATCATTAAACATGTGACACAAAATATAGCATTAAAAATGGAAATATTAATAAGAATCAATAGTCATGAGCCATTTTATGTCAATATTGATTAAAGGAATCACTAAAAACTCATAATAAATCATAGAAAACACATGTTGGTGTCATGTAAAATCACTATCTTATCACTATTACCAATAGAATGACCTTATTTCTAAATTCAAACAACCTATTTAGAGAAACCAATAGTCAGTTAAGATCTTATAAATACCCAATGGATCGGAGGAATATACCTTACTCATCAAACATTGTTTTATAATATAACCTACCATTATTGGTTTATAATGGAACCACCCATAAAGAAATGATACATATGTACAAGGACCATAGAATGAGAATTTTTTTAGAAGATTTAACTTTAAACAAAAAAATAACAGTTGTTCTTACATAGTTTAATTTACACATTGAAAATAAATTAGTTATATGAATATTTATTTCAAAAAATAAAAATAGATTTTAAGAAATAATAAGTATTTGGTTATAAATAAAATATATATCTCTTGGATTATAAGTAACATCAAATGTTTTTTACATCAATGAATAACAATACCATTAAAAGATCATTAAAAACATTCTTGTTGAAAATACCCTTTTCACTTTGAAAATTACATAAAAAATTGTAGAATACTATGAAACACCTTTTATTTGGAAATAAAATTGGAAAAAATAAATGGAAGATTCAATGAAAAAATATTCATCAGGGTAAAAAAGGCAGTTAAGTCATTAATGTTAAAACAAAACATACCTATGATACTTTGGAAAATAAAGTAAAAAATGTGTCCTATAAACAATGTTAAAGTTATTACTTATTAAGACCATTATAACTAATGTGAAGGATACTAGAAAATAAACCTATAAAATAATTTATGTATAAATAAGAATATTCTTTTATGCACTTTAGAATACATGGATATAAAAGTGATCTAAAAGAAGATACAAGATCTGTATCATTTAAAAACAACATTTTTGATATTTTATTAATCAATAAATAGGGAAATAGAATATAAACATGAAAAACAAGTAAATAATTTTATTCTACGAATATAAATATATTTTATGAAAATAAGATCATATTATTACACCTAAAGAAACTTCCAACGTAGAAAATCATGAAATAATATGATATTGTATCACAAAAATACTTATCATTTCAGTAAATTTTGTATCTTAAGACTATGAAAGAAATGAAACAAAATGAAACTTTAAATTTCATTAATATTATTATATCCATGATATAAAATCTCAAGGGGTCATATATACACATCATATAGTAATATAGATCCATAAAATAAAAGTAATTCCTAAAGATGGAATATTTTAGATTAATAACCCATACCAATATCATATCATTAAATTTATAATAAATACATGGATTTAATATGAGTATCAATGTTATAATCACATAAACAAGTGTAAATACTACATAAAAAATAATAACTAATTTTACACAAAATAATTTCAAAATATAGTAAATAAAGTTGAAGTATAACCCATTGAATCGAAATAGAGTTATGAAACACCTTACCTCAAGTATAGAGGTTACACATATGACCGTTAAATCATATATAAAAACAATTATGTCAATTATTTAATTTTATATGAAAAATCAATAGGTTTTTTAATTAATTAATATTTTTTATTTTAATTTCATATTTAATTACATAATAGGTTATGTTTACATTAGATTTTTGAGGATGTTTCATTTATAGTTGAAAAAGGAATTTAGTATATTGATTATTATCATAGAAGAAATTGTTCCATCATATCCAGAATAGTTATAGAGAAATAATTATTATATTTATACATTAAGAACAATTTTATAATAATCCCTCAAATGAATACATGAAAAATTAATCAAATTTAATCAGGGAGGTGGTAATCCACATGTATTCACGAACAATGTTACTATTTAAATATGATGGAAGGGTAAGGATAATATGGTATATGATATTTCCAAAATTACAATTACATTATCAGTATCATAAATATATAATAAATTAATTATTATAAAAAAACATGTAAGGTGGTGATGAAAAACAAAACACACCACTTCATGGAGGTGGCCATCAACATATACACATGAATGATGTTTTCATTCCCCATTTTATGGAAAATGATGATTAAAAAGGGTTATAACATAGTAATAATAGAATTTAAGTATAATATATACACTTATGTTATTATATCAACATGTTTTAAAAACATTTGAAAAAGTTATAAGAAGAAATAAACTTGAAATAATTTGATTAAGACTTATAACTTCCCCTTAGATGGCCTCCTTGGATCACATGTTAAGCCTTCTTGGATTGGACTTTTGTAATGAAAATGTCACTAGTATGTGAGAAGGGATGTTGGATATAGATTTTTGTAGGGGTTATACAAATCATAGTTTTCGGGTGCGAGTAATTGAGGAGAGGAGGTCCAATTTTATAACTGAGGGGAGGAACACACATAGAATTTCAGAAAGTATTAAATAAATATAAATTAATTTTCATAGGCATGTGGCACAGAATTGAAATATTAAAAATATTGTATATTGATGAGTCTAAATAATCTAAAAAACGATTACCTGTTTAGGTGATGTTTTCATCCTTATCTCTTAGATTTAAACCCCACATTAACCATTTTCATGATTACAACGATACCATTGTTTTTTATAATTTTGTGATAAGTAAATTTACAATGAAACTAAAATTGAACCATAAATGGAATTTTTTTGATATTATAGATAATATCCCATTAAATATTCCATAAATAATATTTTTATTAATTTTAAATCATTAAATGAAATATTATTTTCTGTTATATACCATTAAAATATTTGTCAAGATTATTCACATAATTTGAATATAATAGCATCAAAATAATAAGGGAATTAAAATATAAATATTTAAAAAATAATTAAGATATTATATTTAAATAAAAAATTAATGGGACACAATAATTCAAACAAAAAAAAAATTACTTTTAGATTTGTTTTAAAATAATTTACTTTTCTTACAGAAGTACTGTGCATGTGCTGCATAATCATTTATATTAATTATTCCATTACTAAAACTAAAAAGAATTAACATTATAAAAAAATTCACTAATATTTTAAATAACCATTTACAACTGAACATAACCTCTTTTATTCATATTATATAATATTAACATATTAAAATTGTGTTTAACATTGATTTTATACAATTTTAATAACATATTCAGGTCACCATCAAAGGAAAGTTGAATTAAATTGAGAAAATTTTAAACCTTTTTTGCCCTTTTTTTAAAAAAACATTTCAAATGAATAAATGTTTTATGGATATATTTTGGACTTATCACATTATTTTTAACCTTAATTACCAGATTTACCCTTACTAATGTGATAAATATTTCCCACAATCACTATTTATAATGACCAAAAACTAAAATAGAGATTTAAAAAAATTCTGATCCTGTTTATTCACAATATGAAATCCATTTTTAAGCTTCAATTTCTATAATTACAAGAAATAAATTTTAATATAAACGTTTAAAACACAATGATTTTTTTTAGAAAAATTCATTTTTAATCCTAGATATGAAGTTATACCAAAATAAATTATAATATTGATTCCCATGTAATTAATTACATGATCTTAAATTAAAGGGTAATGATTTTACTTTAAGATAAAATTCAAATCATAATAAATAATTTCAATGAAAAAAATGACATTTTTACAAAACTATGTATTTTCACTATTCATTAAATAATAAATATCTCCAGAAAAAACCCAAAATATTTATGCCTATATAATTTTGATATGATTACTTAAAAAATGATATAATTTATATCAAATAAAACATACAAAATTTGGTGAAATTAATTTTAATAATCACTCTCAAAAATACATAAAAACTATATTTGAAGAAAGCATATTTATGAAGCATAAAATAAATTTACTTAAAATTGAGTTATTATTAACTAATAATTAATAAGTTAATATATATTGAATGGAAAAATTATATATATATATATATATATAATTTCTATTTTACTCCAATTTATATGCACCAATTCAATCAGTAGTTAATAATAGTAATATTTATAAAATAATATTTTGTGGTTCATTTAAGCTCAATGTTTCATGTTATATAATCTATCAAACATGGTGTTATTTTAAAATATCAGGGTGTCACATTATCCACCATTAATTAATTTCATCCTTAAAATTTTATCTTAATCTTTCGAATCAAGGGTTTATCATTTAAAAAATATTAGTTGAAAGAACACATAGTAAAAAGGGATAATAAATGATTATTTTGAAAATAGGGGATGAGAAATATAAAGGGCCTATATAATAATACAAAACTAGGTTTTCAAATAGGATAACATTAGTGGGAAGTGATAATATAGACAAAAAGCATTATTGTCTAAATAATGGTGGAGAGTGAGATATAACATTTTTCAGAAGAAGGTGAATGATCGTGAGAATGTTGATGACAAAAAAACCATAAAAATGAGATGTGGAAAAGACCATCAATTAATAAAAATGAAGATAAAAGAAGTTTTATTTTTTCAAAATCATTTACTAGAGTTGAAAAATTACTTAACCAATTATATTAATAACATAAAGAAAATATATTATATTTTCTTAAAATCCATAAACCCATTTATTTGTTTATTCAAGTGTTTCAATTAGATTACACCTTTTTCTAATCTCTTAATACCATTTTTGAATATAAATATTTAATACCAGAATAACTATAGTAAATATTTAATTAATCATGAAATATATAAAAGGAATAAAACAATTTTTAACCATATTTACTAAAACCACAATGAAAAGAACAAGTAATGTGAATACCCAAAATAAATAAACCATCATAATAATAAATAATAAATCGATCATAAAATTAAATGATAACACCAAAGGTTCAACATATATCATTCAATAAATAAATAATCTTATATCCCAATTAACCATATTAACCACAACATTAAGGAATGTTTTTTCCAAATAGATTGTCTCAAACATTTTTTCTAACATCCACAAAAAATCTAATATAATTATTTTGAAATAATCATTTAAATTTATCCTTTGGGGTATATATATCTCAACCCAATAAAAGATCAACAAAAATATCATTAATTACTTTAAAATCCCATTACTTAATTCATAAAAAAGGATTTCTATTTCATTAAACAAATGATCAACCTTAAACCTATAAAACCGTTATTATATACATAACTATTAAGTTAATATAAAATTAAAAAAACATAATATTTCACTGATAATAACTATTATTTCTCTAAAGCTGCACTCCCAGATTTGATGATAAAACATAATAAGTAGATTTATAGCTTTGATACCAATAAAGTTTATACAATTTTACTTATCCAAAACATAAAACATAATATAAAAATATTTGGTCACTTACATAACTAAGGACCTTTTTGTTTTTGATTTTTATAGAATTAATAAAATCTCTAACATAAAAATCCACATGTCTTGGAGTTATCACATTTTATACTACAAATAGCTTTACTTATTTCAAAAAAACTATACAAAATATCTCATAAAATGATACACACATGAAACCTTTCTTTTTATAATTTTTTTAATATCATTCTTCTTAAACTAGGTAAATGGAAATCATAAGAAGATTGTGCTCAAATGCTCAGTAAGGGTAAAAATAAGAATTAACAATTGAATATCATCAATGAGTATAAGATGATAACAATGATATGATGACATAATCAATGTGAATGATCATAACCTAATATAATTTATAAATATAAAATCATTTTTATTTAAAAATATAACATGTTATAAAGCTTTATAAAATGAAGGAGTTATACAAATCAATAATTATGATCCATGTGATGTCAATATTGATAAAATGAACCATTAAAAACTCATATAAATCATATAGAAAATTGGTTAGTATCTCAAAACATCATTATTATATTACAATCACAATCACAATTACAAATGGAAGGAACAATATTTTAAATTCCAAAATTCCCTTTAGGATAAACTAATAATCGGTTAAATATTTATCCTTAACCAAGACATTTAAGGGATATAATGGACCCACCCATCCTTGGATTATAACGTAACCACCTATCCTTATTTTTATAACAGAACCACCCATAAATCATCCATATATATTAACAACTACTATATAATGATCAAAACAATTAGAATCTCTGAGGAAAACAATTAGAATCCCTCACTTTCAATATAACAACAACTAGGGTTTATTCATATCTTTGTTTACACATGGAAAAGAAATAGATTCCCTTAAAATAATTTGGGAACAATCGTAAACCATAAATATAAACAATAAATATTCTATAATTATAACTTATCATCAATGGAGAATAATTACTATCAAGGATAGTTCTTATTGATGAATATAAATACCATTAAATGATCAGTAAAAACATTCTTGAATAAAACACACATTACTCTATGAAAATAGAATTTTAAAACTAAAATATTCTAGAATATTATGAATTTATATTTCTTGAAGCTAACATAAGAAATTTCAAATGAATTCTTAATGAAAAAATATTCATTAAGGTGAAAAAATTCAGTTTTCTATTTGTGTTAAAATTTAATATTCCATTCACTTTTCCTAATGAAAGTCAAAATGTTTTATATGAATAATTTTAAAAAGGCCCATTTTTAAACATTTATTTCTAAAGATAACAATAAATAAAAATAAAAGAAATAAATAATTGAATTGGAAATAAAAAAACTCTTGAATTTTTTTTACAAAACATTGATATAGAATGGAAATATCTCGGATCTAAAAGAAGATAGAAGAATGATATCATTTAAACAAAACTTTTTAGATGTATCTTTAATCGATAAGGGTGGAAATGAAAATTTTAGTTGTAAACAAAATTAATTACCAAATGAGTGGAAACAATATTTTTTTTAATGAAATAATACCATATTATCCCTCTTAAAGGAACTTTGAACATATAGAATCCAAAAATAAGATAATATTTTACTATAAAAATCCACATCATTTTAGTAACTGTTGGATCATAACATAGAGAATGAATGAATTAAAATAAAACATTAAATATCCCGAATATAATGATATAGAAAATACAAAATCTAAATGGTAAATATATACACCTCATGTAATATGATAGGTTTATAACATAAACATAAGTCCCATATAAGAAAAATTTGAGACGAATGACCCTTACAAAGATCATATCATATAATTAGAATTAATAAATGGATTAATTTTGTGTAAATTTTTAGAAACACATTAAAAAATTGTAAATAAATAAAAAATATATCAAGAGTAAACTTCATACATAATAATTTTATAATATAGTCCACAAATTAGATATCTAACCAAGTGAATGGAAATTGATTTAAGAAACCCTTTACCTTGAGTCCAAACACGTGATGTATATCCCCATACTCCTATATAATAAACTAATATAAATTATTTAATTCTTTAAGAAAATTATCAAGGTCAAATAATTTATCGTTAAAAGATTTTTTTCAATTATTTTAATGACATAATTAATTAATTAATTAGTTATGGTTATGATGGATGTTTTCAGGATATTCGATTCATAGTTGCAAAATGACTTTGGCATGTTGACAATTTTCAAATAGTTAGTTGTGCCATAATATAATGAATAATAATAATGATATAATTATCATGTTCATTAATTTCATTAAACATTAAACTCATCCATGTATGACATTCCGGAAAAATGAATCACATCACTTTGTGGATGGGGTAATCCATAAATACACGTGAATGATGTTATGGTTTTCTAATAGATATAAGGGTAGAGATAAATATGATATATTTATATTAAAAATATTTATAAATATTTCATTAATTTTATTTATATAAATTAATTTTATTATTATAAAAATCTATGAGAGGGTTAGATGGTAAATGAAACACATCTCTTTGTGGAGGGGGTGGTCAACATGTACACATGAATGAAGTATAACTGACACATTTGATGGAAAATAAGATGAAAAAGGGATATAACATAGTTATAATAACATTTAAGAAAATTATATATGATTATTTTTTATATCATCATGGTTTTTTAATATTTTAATATGGTTAAAGATCAAATAATCTTGTAATAGGTCGGTTAGGGATTATTCCTTCTCATTGGACAACCTATTTTTATTACACCTTATACCATCATGATTTAGTATTTTGGTGATTCCAAGGATTATAGGATGTGGTAAGGAATTTTGGAGATATATTTTGGTAGTTATTTTCATAACTAGAATTCTCAAAAGGTTTGAGTAAGTGAGAAGAGATATATCCCTTTCATAAGTGAGGGATGTGAACACTTGGAGTTACTTAAGTATTAAATAAATATGAATTAATTTTCATGGGAAAGTAGAACCAAATTGATATATTTTAAATATCATAAGAATATGAGGATAAATTATCTCATAAAATTTTATATGATATTTTTATGTGATGTTTTCACATTTATCTATTAGGTTTAACCCTCGTTAACCCTTTTGACTATTACTATGGTATCAATGTTTTCTGATCTTTAGGGATCAAGAGAGTTACTATAAAATATAATTTAACCCAAAAATGGATAGTGGTTCATATTTAATACCATAGTTCATTTATTTATCCAAATATACGTTTTCTATGAATTTTAAATCATTAAATAAAATATTATTTAACACAATATACAATTAAATTCATTTTTTTACAATTCAAAAAGTCGGATTTTAATGACATAAAAATAGTATGGTAATTTGAATATAAAATTTTAAAACATACCTATTAAGTTATATTAATTTAAAAACTCATGGGACACTATAAATCACCCAAAAAATATTACCTTTATTGTTTTTTGAAAATCATTTACTTGATTTATATGTTGTTTACACTAGTATTGTGTTGGCGTTACTTAAGAATTTAAGATTATTACTTCATCAAAAGAAATTAAAAATAAATTTACACGATAATATAATTTATTCCTATTTTAAAGAATAATTTATTAATTAACATATTCCCTTTTTATCCTTATGAAAAGATATTCACAATATTAAATCAAAGAGTGTGATATTATGTTTTTATTATTTGTTTAAACTAAAATTTAGGTCACTATCAATGGATCACGACAAGAAATTGACAAATGTTTGAAACTTTTATACTCATTTTGAAACTAAAATTATATAGTAAATATATATATATATATATATATATATATATATATTAGGTATTTTTTTAGCCTTATCATATAATTTTTAACAATAATTAATCGATTTACCCTTACCGAGATGAAAAATATTTACCACGGTTAGTATTCATAATAACCAAAATGAAAAGTAAATATTAAGAAAATATGAAAAACATGATTCTAAATAAGTATTTGTTTTTTTCAAAATTCAATTTATATAAGTGTAAAATATCAATTTTAATATAAATTCAAAAAACAGAATGATTTTTTTAGAAAAATGTGTTTTAAACCAAGAAGTGAACATATACCAAAATAAACTATATTGTAGATTAATATGTAATTAACTATATTACATATTATTAAAGAAGATTTATATAAATTAATGATCATATTAAAATAATAATTATTCTATTCTTGGAAAATAAACGATAACTTTAGATAAAATAGTATTTTTCACTATTTACTAAAAACTACATCATTTTGAAAAAATAAAAAAAATCACCATAAAAAAACATATACATATTGATCTCAAAAATGATATAATTTTTTATAAATTAAAACTCATAAAATTGATATAATTTAATTATAATATTATCTCACAGAAATAAATAAGAACCATTTTTTGAAGAAAACATATTTTTAAATCATAAAATGGATTACTAAAAAGTAGGTGATTATATTATATGTAATAATAAATAAATTTGTATTTATTGGGAAACTTTTATGTATATTTTCTATTTTTTTCTCCTATTCATATCTTGTAATTCAATTAAATGGTTATAGTGATCATATTTAAATTTATGTATTTCATGGTTCCTTTAAGCAAGGTATATCATGTCATATATTACATAAAACATAACTTTATTTTATAATCTAATGGTTTTAAATTCATTCCCTAAATTTAATAAAATGAATTATTGTAACATTATCATGATATAAGTAATCAAGGGTGTATAATTTTAATATTTATATGTTCAAAACCCAAATTTTAGAAAGGGATAATAAAACTGACTTTAAAAAAAGGGGAAGGGAAATATGTAGGTACTAAGTAATAACACAAAACTAGGTTTTCCAAAATGATAACATTGTTATGGAGTAAATATATGGACATGAAAAAAACAATTCCCAAATAATTTTGGAGTGTGATAGTGAACATTTATCACAATAAAGTAAGAGATCTTAATTAAATTAATAACCACAAAACCATAAACCAATAATACATGAAAAAGACTATAAATTCATCAGAATTAAAGGCACAAGGATAAAATTATTCTTTAAAGAAAATTTCATAGTATTTAATAATCCTCTTGACATTTATAATAATAATACAAGTACATGTAGTTACATTATTTTATTTATATCCATAAATGTAATCTTTTCATTTTGTTGCGAGATTCAATTAGTTTCCATATTTATGTCATATTTTACTCCAAACATTGGCTATAAATATTTAATTCTAAAATAACTATACTCAACATCTATCATGAGGTATATAAAAGGTTGAAAATATTTTCTATCTAGATTTTCTAAATCCAAAATCTGTAACATAGGGTAAAATAATACCCAAAAGGAATACACCTTCATATCAAGAAATAATATATTAATTGTAACATCCAGGTAAATAAAGAATAAGAAATTTTCATATGTATTAATATTTTTAAATTTAATATTAATATTACTTTAAAGGGGATTCTACGTTCGATGGCATTCTTGACATGCAACAATTGGTTTCTCTGAAGTCGTATATTGCACACAATAATGAGTCCTACTAAAATCATAGAATATTATTATTTTAAATGGTAGTTAATTTTTAGTAATTTTCATGTTAAGAATGAACAGATCTAACCATAGTATGACTAAACGTGTTTTTTAAAAATTTTCACAATTATCCACTAAAATGTAATGGCATAAAATGATAATGAATCCAATTTTAAGTATGAAATACTCTAATAATCTTTTAACGGTTGCTTTACCACCATTTGATGGAAAACCACTTTTAATTCTTGTTTTTGTCACATTTGAATACTGATTTTGACAAAATTAACTTATTCTTTATAATCAGGATATCAACATTTACTTTGAGTAAATTTTTGGTATTTTTATAATAAATTTCATTTATTAATGAATAGTGAAAAATACTGCACTATATGTCAAAAATGTCTCTTCATCTAATTTATTTATATGGTTAGATTATATTTTTAAATGTATCTAATGGGTAATTGGATTATATTTTTACCATTTAATCCAATTTTTTTTCATTATATGTAATTTCACTTTGAAATTGGACATAAACATATGTAAATCCTTTTGTAGTTTTTACTTCTTAATAACACGCCTTCGATTTTTGACAACGAGAATTAATTTTAAATTAATTAATGAAAAATTTTTGTCTATAATTTGGTAAAATAGGAATAATTTTTGAATACAGAATATAAAAATAATATTTGGTTGAATTTTTGGTATTTTAAGAAAATGATCATTTTTTGATGAATAGTGAAAAACACTTCATAATAGTTAAAAAACTGACTTTTTTTCATTTAAATGAAATTTTACTGCTTCTGTGAATTGAATTTCAAAAATATCACATACATGGTTGTCATGAGTAAGTGAAATTTTATTCAATAAGATGAAAATAATTTTTGGTGAATAGTAACTTTTGATTTTTATTTACCGTGGTTGAAGGTAAATAGGGTAATTTATGGTAAAAATAATATTATAATTTTATAAAATTACCGTAACACTTTTCCTAACCTTAATAAATGAGTCATGGAAGACTAATAAAATCCTTGGGTAGAACATTAGGCTTTTGAAAGCCATTTTTGTAAGATAATGACATTAATAACTTTTTTTAAAAAATTAAAATTAAAATATCATAAACATGTATTGTTTTTCTAAAATAAATTTAATGTGGGGTTATATAATTGATAAATTTTTCTATAGAAAGTTATTAGAAATATAATAAGATTTCCTACGTCATGGTATTTTATTTGTAAATTTTAGACGTCAGATAAATAAATTTATTTAGGACACAATGATGATGTAATGATTACCTCATTAATGAATGTTTTAAATAAATCAGACAATAAATATTAAAATAAAGTTATTTTTATCCTTTTTATTCCATAAAAAAATTCTAAAGATAATTATGACTTTTTATCTTTAAATTAATGATGTTTTTTCAAAATAATCAAGTAGGTATATATTTTTTAAAAATTCATGATATGAATAGTATAAAAATTGACATCAGTGTGTTTTTAAATCAATTAATATTTAATTAAATGATAAAATATCCCTAAAAATATAATATTAATCCAAATGAAAAATATGATTTTTCAAATTTCATTAATGATTCATTTTGGGTTGATTGAAATTTTATTTTAACTATATTAACCACATAGTATGAATATAAAAGAAGACAAGGTAAAAGTTAAATTAGTTAACTAAGGGTTAAAGTTAAACGATAATGATAAAAATGAAACCAAAACTTATCTAAAACGTATTGGTTTAGAGTATTTATAATAATAGTTATATTATATTTTAATTTAATTAGTTTTGGAACTATTGAAATAGAAATTCAGTTTATAATAAAATAATATTTTTAAACTTTTATAAAGAGCCCCTCCCCCTTATAAAAAGCCATCAAATCTATCTCATTAGTCACACATCTCAATACCCTGGATCATCCAACCTCTACTGAAATAATATCCCATCATCCCTATCTTCCTCCTATAAGCCTTATCTTTGGTAGAAGGCACTTCAAGAAATCCTTTTGGTTCAAACCAAAGGGAGTTACCTGATTTAAAGCTAATATCTTCCTTCAAGTTCCCTTATTTTATTTTAATTATTCACTCCCTTTTCCTTTTATATTCTTTTTTACATAAAAAACAAGTATACTAAATATAATCGGTTGTTTTTATGAGAACTATTCTAACTACAATTCTACACACCTCAATCTAATGGATACGAACATATTGTTTTTGGGGACAGCAAAATACTACCTTACGAAACGATGATTGTTCAATCTTCTCCCACAAAATCTTATGGTGGCCATTAAGATGGGAAAATATTAATATGTGATATATATTATTTTTATATAGTCTATATGCTTCTGTATTTTTCATTTACACCATACCTTTATGGTTTTGGTAATGGGTAATGCGATAATTTCATTGGAGGAAGTGCAGACTACCGCCCCCTCAAAGTGATATAACTCATTAATTCATTACATGGAGCATATAAAATATGGAATTAATGAAATTATATATGCTATTATACTGTAATTATAATATAATTATGTATCATTAAGTTTTCATTCCATTAAATATGAAATAGAATTGAATGTAGCGTTCATGAAAACGTACGACTTACCGTCTCCATGGATGGTGCATTTATTTTCTTATCTCCAAATGTTATATACTATTATAAATACATATATATTCTTGATATACAAGATATATATGACATCTAAATCATGAATATCATTCTGGTGATTATTTATTTTTTACCACTTGGATAACTTGTAATTATAAGAAGTTCATTTTTGACTCTTGTACCAAATATCAACAAAATGGCCGATATTAAATTAAATAATTATCTAAAATTTATAACGAGGTAATGAGTGATATAAATGAGAAAATATACATAAAAAAAGGTATTTAAGCTAGTAAAAATGTACTTTAGTTTATTATTCTATAGATTAAAGAACGAACGATTCAAGTGGGACACAAGGTAAGGGGCATTGTCTCAATCTCCTTTCATTGAGGCATATTGTGATTTAGAAACAACATTCTTTCATAAGGTGTATAAAAACCATGGACATTTTATTTCATTCAATTGGTATCTTTTCCTACATAGTGTTTTACAAAACAAAAAAGGGAATTCTTTTTAATGTACGTGGTGACAACAAACTTTGCGCCACTGCGAGTGTTATTTGATATTAGGCTTTCTTAACAAGTCGTAATATATTTAAAAGAAAAAATAAATACCATATATTCTTTTACATATTTTGGTATTGAAAATGATTTTGATAATGGATTGATTATATCAATATATTTAAATGATATATTGTGATTACAATGGGGAAATTTTATCTTTCCTTTATGTTTGATTTATGTCTTGTGAATATGTTATAGTTCTTGGGAATTTTTCACGTATATGGGTGGTTATATGATAAAACTAGGGTGGGTGAGCCCAAGATAGCTCTCCAATGAAATGGGTAATGTGACATAGGTAAACATTATTGTTTCTCTTAATAGATTTATGGAATATACTATGATGTCTATTCCAATTTAACTCCCTAAATATCTGTGAAAGCTACAATATAAGTATGATATGGAGGCCAAAAGTTACCTTTTTGATTTATGATTTATATGTGTTATTGATAAATATTATGATTTCATGAGGTATGTTAAAGAGCTTATAGTTTTTATGTATTGATGGACTAATGATATCTTTTATTATTTTACAACCCTTAATGATATTTTTATGCTCATCCCATGTTTGTAAAATGTCTTTAAAATGGTATAAGGAAGGGTAAGAGAAAGTAAGATTTCAATAAGATTTATATCAAGAAATTAATTCTTGTTTTCTTTTATGTGTTTTTATCTTATGAAAAAATATATACTGTGTAGGAATGTCTACATTGTAATTTTTGAGATGTAATGTAATAGTTATGGCTTAATTATCTAAAACTCTAATCTTGAAAGGATCAGTAATGAGAATTTTAAAATAAATTCAAGATTATGTAAATTTTAATGATTGGTCATTATAGTTGGTATCAGAGGTCAATTTAAACTACTTTAGGAGTTAGGGTATTTTTAAATTAATATCCATAAATTAAGTCTTGTTAAGATTGAAATGATATAGAATTTACAGATTACCATATTGGTTCACCTATGATATTCATATGTTCAAAATAGTTTTCCATAGAAGAAACTGGGTGGGTTTGATGGGACCACATCAAGAGGAAAACAACCTTCCAAATCAGCAACCTGAGATGGTTGGAATCAGAACTGAATAGTTTGTTGTAGTGATGTCTCAGTTGACTCGGGTGATAAATGGTGGTGGTATACTTGCACGAGACCAACCAGATCAATCCTATAGGAACATGTCTAATGTGTAGAATTTCATGAGGCAACATCCTCCATCATTCAAAGAATCATCTGACCGTGTTCAAGTTGAAGGGTGGATCAAAGCCTTGGAAAATATTTTCAATGTCATGGATTTTACAAAAAATCAAAAGGTTAGTCTTGCTATTTATAAATTTGAAGGAGAAACAGATCAGTGGTGGTAGATGGTTAAAAATATCTTGAAAAGTGAGGAGATTGATGATCTTGGTTGAGATGAATTCAAAGGTATATTTCTTGAGAAATATATTTCAAAGGTGGTTCGACCTAGGCTAGAAAAAAAATTCTTAGAATTGAGGGAGGAGGATGACTCAGTGGCCATTTACGAAGAAAATTTTTCTTGACTGGAAAGGTATTATTAATATTTCATATGATATCTTGATATTAAAATAAATTGTTTTTACTCATAATTAAATCCAAAGTATCGAAGGTATTTAGCTTCTTGTGAGTTTTAATGTTATGAAAATCTTATCTGATGTGTAGAGAAGGTGGAAATGGATTTTGAAAATGATCATGTGTTCTTAAAAAAATAATAGAATAAGAGGTCAAGGTGGCAGAAAAAAGGTAAGAACTCATCAAAAAAGTCAGATGGTAATAAACATAAGTTTACAGTTTGTAAAAATTGGGCTAAAAAGCACACTGGGGAATAACTTTTTAATTCTGTTAAGTGCTATTGATATGGTGAAATGGGACATAAGGCTTTTATTTACACTAAAAAAGATCAGGGTAATGGTAAGACAAAATATAATTTACAGTCTGTATAATGTTTTAATTGCCATGAAATGGGTCATTATGCAAATTTGTGTCCAACGAAGAACTCAACTGAGGGAAAGCTGTCAGACTTCAAGTAGAAAGGGGTGGTGAAATCCTTTTCAACTACTTCTCAAGATGTTGGGCCATCGAATGAAGTTTTATCAGTTACATTGTTTGTTTATTTATATTATGCCAATGTGTTTTTTGATTCAGTGTATATACATTCTATCATTTTTGAGAAATTTTCTAGTAAATTGGGAATTACATCTCAAGATATGAATCCCGAACTTATGGGAAAAACACTAGGCAGAAATGTTGAGAAAAAAGAAATTATAAGAACCTTCATATCCTTGGGTGTGGAATGAATCTACATACAAACCTTATTGTTTTTCCTCTAGTAGAGTTTGAAGTTATTTTTGGTGTGGATTGGAATTCCGTTTATCATGCTAATATTGATTACAGAGCTAAAGAGGTTTCATTAAATAAATAATTTCATTTTGTTTATAGTAATGAACACTTAATTTTGATAACTTATCAATAAGATGAGAAACTAGTAAAATATAGAAATGAATGTTACCTTGTAAATATTTTTAAATATAAAGGAACTCTTCAGATTAATGATGTGCCAATGGTAAATTAGTGTCTAGATATTTTTCCTAATGAGTTTCCTGGTATAATACCAGAATGGAAAGTTAAATTTACTATTGACATAGTTCCTGATGTTATTCCAATTTCAAAACCCCCTTATCGAATGACTCAAATTGAACAATTATAGTTAAACAAACAGTTGCAGGATTGGTTAGATAAAGGTATCATTCGACCGTGCACATCATTGTGGGTTGCTCCATTCATGTTTGTTATAATGAAATATGGTTCAAAGAGACTTTTTATTTATTATAGAGCATCAAATAACATCACTATTGAGAACATGTATCCTTTACCTCATATCAAATATTTGTTTGATCCGCTCTAGGGAGCTCAGTATTTTTGGAAGATTGACTTGTGGTCGGGGTACCATCAGTTGAAAGTAAAGTATGAAGACATTCTGATGACGACACTTCGTACTATATATGGATATTAGGATTTTTTAGTTAATCATTTTGGGTTAACCAATGAAACTTTTAAATTCATGGATCATATAAATTGAATTTTCCATGATTTCTGGGATAAGTTTGTGGTTGTGTTTATTGATGATATTTTGGATTATTCCAAAAGTATAAAGGAACATGAAATTCATTTAAGGGTTTTCTTTAAATCTTTAAAAGGAAGGAAATTGTATGGGAAATTTAGAAATTGTGAGTTTTGGTTAAAAAAAATTTCATTCCTTGTTCAATTTTTTTTTAAAATGGAATAATTATAGACTAAGCTAAAAACAAGTTGTTAAAGAATGGGCAATACCGACAAATATTACTAAGATATACAGTTTTCTTGATTTAGAAGGTTATTACAAGAGGATTGTTGAGAATTTTTTACCTTTTTCTAAACCACTAACTAAGTTAACTCGAAAAGGTGTTAAGTTCATCTGAAAAAAAGAATGTGATGACTGGTTTTGGGAATCAAAATGAATATTGTTGAGTGATCCAGTTTTGGATTTACCTTCTAGAGATGGTGAATTTGTTAACCACAGTGATACTTCGTTGAAAGGTATTGGTTGTTTCCCAATTCGGAATTATCAGGTAATTATTTATGATTCACATCAATTGTAACCTTATGAGTAAAATTACCCAACACATGATTTGGAATTAGCTGCTATTGTTTTTGCTTTATAAATTTGGAGGCATCATCTTTATGGAGTAAAATTTCAAATATATAATTACTACCAAATTTTAATGTATATATTCATTCAGAAAGAATAGAACATGAGACAGAGGAGATTTCTAGAATTAATCAAGGATTATGATTTCACAATTCATTACCTTCTTGGAAAGGCAAATAACGTGGTTGATTCTCTGAGCCGAAAAAGTTATGCTACATTAATCGTTATATGTTTGGAACAAGATCCTTTGATTAATGATTTGATTAACTTTGGAATATAAGTTTTTAGTGAAGAAAACTCCTCTATTTTGTTTCAAGTGGTAGTGAAAACATCTCTGTCATACAGAATTAATCAAGCACAGAAGGTAGACAATGTGTTATAGAAAAAGGTAGAGTTGGTTCTGAAGGGTAATTTACCTGAATTTAACATTGATAGAGACTGTGTTTTGAGATTTGGGAAGAGATTATGCATGCCTTGTGATTCACAGTTGAAGAATGAGTTGTTATGTGAAGCTAATAGTTCACTGTTTTCAGTTCATCCTGACAGTACTAAGATGTACAGAGATCTTAGGGAGTATTACTGGTGGGATGGAATGAAAAGAGATATTGATGAATTTACTATGATTTGTTTGACTTGTCAACAAGTTAAATCAGATAGGAAGTTACTGAAAGCGATGCTTTAGCCATTACTAGTTCCAGAGTGGAAATGGGAAAATGTATATCAGTGGACTTCATTGTAAGATTATTAAATAATTATCAAGGTAACAGTGCAATTTGGGTTATTTTGTATTGATTAACTAAATCTACTCTTATTTGAGGTACTTTGTATCTAGGTCAACTTTCTTAGTAGTTTGTTAAAGATACAGCGAGGTTACACGGAGTTCCCTACTTTATTGTATATGATCGTAATCCTAGGATCACTTATTACTTTTTGGAAGGCCTTCTAAAGTCATTGGGTACTGAATTAAATTTTAGTACATCTTTTCATCCTCAATTAGATGGGTTGTCAGAAAGAAAAATTTAAACTTTGGAAGATATGCTATGTGCTTGTTCAATGGATTTCCATGGAAGTTGGGACCAACATCTTTCTTTGGTTGAATTTTCTTATAATAAAAGTTTTTATTGCATTATTTAGATGGCTCCATTTGAGGAATTATATGTAAATTGGTGATAAAATCCATCTTTTTTGGATGAAGTAGGTGAAAGGAAACTAATGGGACCAAAATTGGTAGAAGAGATGGCAGAAAAAGTTTATTTGATTCAAAAACACATGAGAACAGCTCTGAGCAAGCCGAAAAGTTATGCGGATAAATAGAGGAAGGATATTTCTTTTGAGGTAGGTGATCGTGTCTTTCTCAAAGTTTTTACATGGAAAAGTGTGAAGCTTTTTGGTAAGAAGGGAAAGCTGAGACCGAGGGTCATTGGACCCTATGAAATCTTGGAGAATGTTGGATTGGTTTTTTAAAGAGTGGATTTACCTCCATGTTTATCCTAGGTACAGAATGTTTTTCATGTTTAAATGTTAATAAAGTATTTTCCAAATATATATTATGTTTTGAGTCTAGAGGAAGTTTAGTTGGAAGAGAATATTTCTTATGAGGAACAACTAGTCAAGATTATTGACCAAAAAGAGAACATGTTATAGAATAAAGTAATTCATTAGGTAATGTTTTTGGGAAAAAACCTTATGGTTGGAGAGACAACATGGGAATATGAGAATGATATGAGGGATAAATAATGCCACTTAATTGATAAATGAATTAAATTACGAGGATACAATTTACAAAATGGGGGAAGGATATAACATCCAATGTAAATAAAGAATAATACATTTTCGTATTTATTAATATTTGTGAATTAAATATTAATTTTACTTTAAAGGGGATGTTATGTTCGATGGTTTACCCGACACCCAACAATTGGTTTCTCCAAAGTTGTATGTTCCACACAATGTTGAGTCATACTAAATAATAATAATAATATATTAGTATTATTATTTTAAATAGTAGTTAATGCCAAGCCATTTTATTGGCGCGAATGAACACGACTAACCATATTATTATTTAACATGTTTGTTAATTTTTTTTACATTTATCCTATAAAATTTAGAGGCTTAAAATGAGAATGAATCCCATTATAAGAATGAAATACTCTAATAATATTTAAAGGGATGTTTTATTGACTTTTGATGGTGAACCCCTTTTTAATATAGTTTTTTCTCATTTATATATTGAATTTGACAAAATAAACTTCTTATTTAGAAGCTGGATATCATAATTTACTTTGGCTAAATTTTTGATATTTTTCTGATAATGTTCATTTTTAATGAATCGTGAAAAATAATTAATTTTATGTCAAAACTGTCTTTTCATTTGATTTATTTATAGGGCTATATTATCTTTTCAAATGGATTTAAAGTGTAATTTGAATATATTTTTACCATTTAATCCAATTTTGGTCATTAATTGTAACTTCACATTGAAATTGGAAATAAAAATATGTCAATCTATTTGTAGTTTTTACTTTATAAAAACCCGCATTCGAGTTTTGACAACAAAAATTAATTTTAAATTAATAAATGAAACTTTGATGTTTTTAATTTGGTAAAATAGAAATTATTTTTTTAATTCATAATATATAAATTAGCATTGGGTTATTTGTTTGTGTTTTTCTAAAAACGTTCAATTTTTGATGAATATTGAAAAACACTGCATAATAGTTAAAAACCGAATTTTTCATTCAAACAAAATTTTGCCTCTATTTTGAATTGAATTTAAAAAATTTGAAATGAATGGTTGTCATGAGTTAGTAAAATTCAGTTCAATAAGATGGAAATAAATTTTGGTAATAGTAACTATTGATTTTTGTTTATCGCAGTTAAAGGTAAATAGGGTAATTCGAGGTAAAAATAATATTATAATACTATATAATTACCTTAACACCATTCTAAACCATATTAGAATAATCATGGCCGACCAATAAAATCCTTGGGTATAAATTTTGTCCTTTGAAAGCTATTTGGGTAGGAAAATGACATTAACAACTTTTCTTAAAGTAAAAATAAAAATATCATAATCACGTAGTGTTTTCTGAAGCAATTTTAACGCTGGGTTATATAATTGATATCTTCAACTATAAATAGTCATTAGAAATATAAAAATATTTCATACATCATGGAATTTTATATATAAATTTTAGACATAAAATAAATAAATTTATTTTTGACACAATGATGATGTAATGATTACCTCATTAATGAATGTTTAAGATAAATGACATTTTAAATATTATAATATATTTATTTGGAAACTTTTTATGCCATAAATAAATTTTTTAGATGATTATTACTTTTTATATTTAAAATAATGATTTTTTTTTTCAAATTAATCATGGGTTTTTAGATTTTTTAAAAAGTCATGATATGAATAGTATTAAAATTGACATAAATGAGTTTTTAAATCAATTAATATTTCATCAAATGATAAAATACCCTCAAAAATTTACTATTCAAGAAAATTACATATATGATGTTATAAATGTTAATAATGATCCATTTTGGGTCTCTTGACATTTTATAAAAACTATATTTACCATATAGTACGAATATACAAGAAGATATGGTAAAAGTTAAATTAGATAAAAAGGGTTAAAGCTAAATGATAAGGATAAAAATGAATCCAAAACGTGTGTAAAACCTATTGGTTGAGAGTATTAAGAATAATAGTCATCTTATATTCTAATTTAATGAGTTTGGTTCCTTTTGAAAAAGAACATCGGTTTATAATAAAATAATATTTTAAAACTTTCCTAAAGAGCCCCACCTCCCCCTTATAAAAGGTCATCACCTCTAACCCATTACTAACACCTCTCAAGATCTTGTATCATCAAATTTCTGAAAAAATAATCTCCCAGTATCCCTCTATTCCTCCTAGATTACTTACCTTATACATACGGCACGTCAAGAAATTTTTTTGGTTCAAACCAAAGGGAGTTACCTGATTTAAAGGTAACGTCTTCCATCAAGTTCTCCTATTTTATTATAATTTTTAACTCCCTATGATATTCTTCTTATTTGTTTAAATAAAAAAACTATACTCAATATACTAGGTTGTTTTTATGATATTTATTCTAACTAAACTTCCACACACCTTCATCTAATAGATACGAACATATTGTTTCTGTGGATTGTGAACTACAGCCTCATGAAATGATGATTGTTCAATTTTCTCCATCCACCTATTATGGTGGCCATTAAGATAAAACTATATTTATATATGATATATATGATATATGATATATTATTTATTCTTCTTTATTTTTTATTTATATCATACCATTATGGTCTCTATAGTGGGTAAATGCGATAATTTTATTTGAGGTACTGCGGACTACCGCCCCCTCAAAATGATATAACTCATTCCTATCAAATGTGTAAAGTATAAAGGATTTAATTAATGAAATTATATATGATATGATACTAGAATTATAACATACCTATTTATCATTAAATTTTCATTCTATTAATTATTTAATAGAAATGAAAGTAACGTTTATGCATACGTACAACTTACCATCTCCATGAACGGTGCATTTTATTTCTTATATCTGAATATTATGTACTGTTATAAATACATATATTTACTAGATATATATGATATATATGATATATAAATAATTAATATAATTTTGAAGATAATTTAATTTTGACCACATGGACAATTTGTAGTTATAAGAAGTTCTTTTTTGACTAAAGTACCAAATATCGACAAAACGACTGATATTAATATAAATAATTACGTAATTTTTATAACTAAGTAATAAGTGATATAAAAGAAAAAATAAACATTTAAAATGTTCTTAGGAAAATACAAATTAACATTACATTTTTATTCATGAGATTAAATAATGAACGAGTCAAGTCACACACAAGATAAGGGATTTCGTCTTAATCTACTTTCATTGAGGCATATTTTTATTCATTCATGAATTTCTTTTATATGGTATATAAAACCCTTTTAATTTTTATTTCATTCAAATGGAATATTTTTCTATGTAGTGTTTTAAAAAATGAAAAAGGTAATGTTTCTTTTTAACGTACGCGGTGACAACGACCTTTCCGCCACCGTGAGCGTTATTTGATATTTGGATTCCTTAACAAGACATAATGTTTTTAAAAGAAAAAATAAATACCATATACTATTTTATGTATTTTGGTATTAAAAATGGTTTTGAAAAGGAATCTATTATGTCAACATATTTAAATGATATATTGTGATTATAATGTGTGAATTTTATCTTTCCTTTATGTTTTATTTATGTGTTGTGAATATTTTATGGTTCTTGGGAATTGTTTACATATATAGGAGGTTCCATGATAATCCTAGGGTGGGTGAGCCCGAGATAGAACTCCAATACATTGGGTAACATGACGGAGGTAAACATTAATGTTTCTCCTAAGAGATTTAGGGAGTTTACTGGGATGGGTATTCCAACGTAACTCCCTACGTATTTGTGAATGCTACAATTTATGTATGATATGAATGTGACAAGTTACCTTTATGATTTATGATTTATATGTGTTATTCATAAATCTTATGAATTCATCAGGTATGTTAAAGGGATTATGTTTTGTATAGGTTAATGTACTAATGATTTCTTTCTTTATTTTATAACCCTTACTGAGATTTTTATCCTCATCCCATGTTTTAGAAATGTTTTTATAGGGTATAAGGAAAGGTAAGAGAAATAAATAATTCAAGAAGATTTATATCAATAAAATAATTATTTTTTTTCTTTATCCTAAAATGTTTTCTTATAAAGTTTAGGTTAAATATCCAAATATGTAATAACATTATTGTAGAATAATCCTTTATAGTAAACCTAAGGTTTATATATACTTTAACCAAGAAAATAATCTCCCAAAATACCATTTATCACCTCAAAATTCTATCACTTAAAACCTAAAAAATGGGAATATTTTCCATTGAACATATTTTGAAAATAAAATTTGTAATCCAATTTTTGGGTCCATAACTATTATGTTAACATCAGCAGCAAATAATAATAATAATATAAAAATATATTTAAACCCCAGTCTAATACTAACTAGAATACCCCTAATCCCGCACTCTTGGATCTGGTGTTAAAAATGTAATATTTATCTTTTTGGATTTGATACTGATAAAAATGACCTAATTTTATCCATCCTTACCATTAAAAATCAAATAAAAATATGTGTCAACTTTTATAAACAATGAATGTTTAGGTAAAGAGTTTTTTAAAATTACGAAAAACTATTACATAACAATACCCATTCTTTATAGTGATCTCATTTCCTAATACACCTAACTATTATTATTTCCAAAAGAATCTTTAGGATCACTCATAAAATTATTCACACATGAAATATTCCTAGACATAATTAATTTAACATCATTATTCAGGAATCCATGAAATGTAAAGAAAAAAATGTTGGATGAAACAATTAGTAGGGGTAAACATAAACATTAAGAGTTGAATGCCACTAGTGAGAATAATATGAAATTATGGTTATGATGACATAATAAAAGTTCATGGTGATAACATAATTGAATAAATAACCATAAAAACTATAACATTAAATAAGTGACATGGAATAATGATTTAATAAAGGAAAGAGTCCTAAGAATCAATTATAATGAGACATGTGATGTCAATATTTAACAATGGAACCTTTACAAACTCATAAAATATATACAGAAAACGTAATTATATATTAAATATAATGGAATATTTTTACATCATTATCATATCACTCTAATATTAAATTTTACAAATGGAATAACCTACTATATAAATTCAAATAACCAATCATGAGAAACTAATATATGATTAACTCAATATCATTACCTAATACATTAGAGGGATATTAAATATTCACCCATCTTTTGTTTAAAGTGTAACCAACCAACACTATTTTTGAATATAACCATAGATAAATAATCCATACATATTTACATGTACCATATAATGAGAAAACCCAATTATAATATTGAATTTTCAATATAATAATTACAAATTTGTATTCATAACATGATTTACCTTGGGGAAAAATGAGTTCCATGAAAATATATTTGAAAAAATCATAATCCATCTATAGAAATAAAAATTATGGTATCATTAAAATATATTCATAGTGAAGAATAGTAATATCAATGGTTGTTATCATTAATGAATCGAAATACCATTAAAATATCATTAAAAACATTATTGAGAAAAAACTATTTTACCTTGGAAAATAATGTTAAGAAAATAAAAATTTCCAGATTATTATAATTTATTTTGAAAATAAACTATAAATCATTAAAAATAAAATTCAATTAAAGAAATATAATTATAGGGAAAATGGAGATTAATCTATATATGTTAAAATAACACACTCCTTCCACACTTTGTTAATGAAATTAAAAAATGAGTCATACAAATAATAATAGAAAGATCGCTTTTAAAAATCTTATGACTAAAGTCAATGATACATGAAAATAAACCAAATGAAATAATTTATGTGTAAATAATAAAGTACATGAGAACATTTCAGGAAAAAAATAATATGAATGTGAAATATTTCTAATCTAAAATAAGATATATGATTAGAAACAAATAAAAAAACATTCATGATGTTTAATGAATCAATAAGGAATAAATATAACATTAATCATGTAAAACAAATTCATAACCAATGGATAATAAAATATATTTTTTCTTTAAAATATGAGTATATGATCTCTCCCATAGGAACTTAGAATATATAAAATCTTGAAATAAGACGGGGTTGTATCATAAAATTCCATATCATTTTCGAAACTTTTGGATCTTGTTCTTGTAAAATAAATAAATTCAAATGAAAATTTAAAAATAATGACTAAAGTTATAGCTAGGATATAACATATAATTGGGTAGTATATACACCTCATATAATTATTTTGGTTCATAAAATAAACATAAGTCTCAAAGAATGAATTTTTTTGACCAAGAACCCTTATAAAGATGATATAATTTAATTGAGATTTAATCAATAGGGTAATTAAGTGTAATCATGGTAGAACCATATAGAACAAGTGTAAATACAACATAATATTATAAGAGTACATTTCACACAAAATAATTTCAATATTTGGCATATTAATTAGATGTATAACCTCATGAATTAAAACTTTGTTTAGAAACCCCTAACATTAAGTATAGACTTTCCATATATGTCCTTCAAATCCTATATAATAATCCATTTTCAATAATTTATATGACTATTAAATATTTATAAGTTTATTAATTTATCCTTAAACAATTTGATTAATTTATTTTATTGTTATATTAAAAATCATAATTGGTTTTTTTAACGTCAAATTTTTTTAGGACGTTCAGTTATGAGTTGATAAATGTCATCAGTATATTGAACATGGTGAAAGTTTTAACTCTTATATTATCTACAAGACAGAAAAAAGGACATAATAATTATTTTTAAACAAAAAATATATTTTTAAATCTATCCAGAAATGACATACTTGAAAAAAAATCACGTCACCTCATCCAGGTGGTAATCCAATCATACGTACGAACACTATTATAATTTTTTAATAGAAGGAAGGGTATGGATAAAGATGATGTAATATATTAATATAATTATAATTATGTAATTAATATCATATATTTATATTTATATTAATTCTATCGTTATAATCATCCTTGAGATGTAGTGATGGAAAATGGAACACATCATTTTGTTGAGGTGGCAGTCCACATGTATGTACAAATGATATTTCTATTACATAGTTGGTCAAAAAGTATATTAAAAGGGGTTATAACATAGAAAAAATAAAATATAAGGGTATTGGAGATAATAATATTATTATATAATCCACTTTAGAGATGATTTTAAGAAGGTATAATAATAAATAAACTCAAAATAGGTCGGTCATGACTTATAAATTATCCTTGGATAAACTCTATAATGTACACATTAACCATTCTAGTTTTGGTATTTGAGTGATTTCAACGACTATAGAATATTTGAACTTATTTTCGGGAGATATTTTGGTAGGGATTGGCCAAACTAGTGCGCTCAGAATGTTTGAGGAATGGTGGAGAGGAGGTTCCCTTTTACAAGTGAGAGGAAGGGAAATCTAGGAATTACATAATAATCTAAATTAATATAAGTTAATTTTAAAGGAAAATTAAAAAAATGATATATATATATATATGGTACATAGGATTATTATTACTCTAAATACTACCATAAAAAAAATTTGGACATGTTGGGGTTATGTTTTTCCCATTATCTCTTAGTTTTAAGCCCCTATTATTCTTTTTGATGATTACCAAGATATTAATTATTTCTACTCTTTAGTGGTCAAGAAAGATACAATTGAAGGAAAAATGACCCATAAATGGAAAGTGGTTGATATGATAGACCATATCCAACTTTTCCAAAGATAATATTTTTTTTTTGAATTTTAAATCATTAAATAAAATATTTTAAACATAATATACCATTGAAGTAATTTTCATAACTATTCACATAGTTTGACTACAATGGAAGTATGATAATAATAGAAATTGAATCTAATTTTTTTGAAAATATATTTTATTATATAATATTTTAAAAAACCACTTTTACAATATAAATTACGCTGAAAATATTACATTTACATCTTATTAAAATATTTTACTTGACTTTTCTAGTCCTTGTAGAAGCACTACGTTAGTGTTGTATATGAATTTAAGGGAATTTTCTCATTACTAAAAATGATAAAAACTACCGTGATAAAAAATAATTCATATTTAAAATATCCATTTATAATTGAACCTAACCACGTTTTCTCACTATGAAAAAAAATAAATGATGTTAAAAATAATAGAGCGACATTTGTATTTTTCTTATTTTATAATCATATCAAGGTCGTTATCAAAGGAAAGTGATTGATTTCCACATTTTCAAACATTTTATAGTAATTTTGAAACCATATTAACCTATAAAAAAGTTATTGTTATATTTTTTAGGATATATCACATTATTTTTAACATTAATTACCTGATTTACCCTTACTGAGGTGACAAATATTTACCATGGTTACTATTCATAATGAAAATATAATTGGGACCTATAAAATATATTTAAACTTCCTAATTTCATATATGGAATCCATTTTCCAATATTAATTTTTAGAATTGGGAGAATTATATTTTTATATAAATGTGAAAAACGAAATGTGAAATGATATTTAGAAAAACATGTTTTAAGCCTATAAATGAACTTATTCGAATATCGTGTAACAATAAATTATTATTTAATTAATTTTATTATGAATAATTAAATTAATAATAAGTTTATTTAATATTAAATTCAATTCATAATGAAACTTTTAAATGAAAATAAATGAGAGTGTTATAAAATCGGTATTTTTTATAATTCACTGAAAAATCAATATTTTTGGAAAAATACCAAAACTTTTCCCTATGAAAATTTGATATAAATATTAAAAAATGAAATAATATTTTTATGAAATAAAAATTTTAAATTTAGAAGAACTAAATTTATGGATATTCTCAAAAAAGTAATAAAAACTATTTTTGAATAAAATGTATTTTTGAATCATAAAACGAATTTACTAAAAACCGAGTGCTTATTTTATAATCATTATTGAATATATTTTTTTGAGTAGAAAAATTATATATATATATATATATTTCACATTTTTACTCTTAATTATATACACTTATTCAATGGCTTGAGTTAAACACTAATATTTAAATAATAATTTTTCATGGTTAGTTTAATCTTAGTGTTGTATGTCATATTCAATATCGAACATAGTAGAATTTTAAAATATCAGGGTGTTATAGTCTAGTTGAATAGAGATTGTATTTACTTATAATTCCCATATATCACTCAGTGGTCATACATGGTTAAAAATAATTAGTTTATGTATTATGTTATATTTCAAAAAAAAATTAAACCATGATCATGACACGATAAAGAGGGAAAATATTAAGAAAGGAATAATGAATTATTCAACCCATGAATTAAATAATAATATAAATATAATAGACTAATACACACCACCTTATTTTAAAAAAATGTATAAATAGATATAAATTTATCCATCATGATAGTTATGAGGGTGCAATAAAATAAGAAAAACCTAATTAGTGGTATCAACAACCTTGGGATATCATGGAACTATAAGCCTCCAGCCTCTAGGCTCTATGTTCTATTTGATTCTCTATTTACATGAAAAAAAACACATTTATAGATAATTCTCGACTAGGATACACATATCTGGAATCTATATAAAATTCCCCACATCTTTCCATGTAAATATCAATATCATTTTAAAATCAACTAAATATCCCCAAACATGAATGAAAGCCACATGCCAAAATCCACTAGAAATATCCTTAAAATATATGATACATTATCTAGGGAGAGAAAATTGTGCAAGATTAATCTACTAATATATCTATATATATGTTCATTCATTGAGTGTAACTTTATTCATTTCTTGAGATGTTTCATTTCTAGTACATCCTATATGAGATTCACATAGTTTAAAAGTTGAACATTATTCATGCCAAAAAAACTAGTTTTAGTCTCCTTTGTTTATGTAGGCTACAAACTATTCCTATAGTGAACGTGAATAACTTTTTGAACCATTTTTATGATTTTTTGGTGCATTCCACTTGAATTTATAACAACACGTACACTTATTCATCATGGGAAAACACCTTTGGTTTTAATATCTCCTTTATATATTAGAAATTTATGCTATGTATTGTATTCGTGGAATAAATTAATCCACATTATATTCATTATTTAATTTATCCATGTGGATATCTTGAGCTTATGAGGGACATCTATAGTGTTTCATGGCCTCAAAGCTGTAATGTAGCTCAAACTTGACCTTTACAATGGTGATCATTGAGGAGCCTAATATCTCTAGTGGCGAAGACGATAGAGGCATGAAAATATCATACTATGACATGTGTGTGATGAAGGATGTGTGTGAGAATCTGTGAAATAGAGATAATTTTTATTATTAATGAACAATTCTATACTTTAATTTGATCCCACATTGGTGTTTATCTGGATAAGACTATCCTTAATAAGTTGGGAGCCTCCCATAGTCCAAGAATGTAGTTTGTAATTATGTCGGTGCTTTCCCTTACCCTCCTATTCCACCCTCTCTTGTGGGAGGCTATGTATTATACTTTTGCATGTCTACATTTTAGATAGCCTAGGTTCTGATTGTTTTTCATCCCCTTAGTAACTGTAACAACCACCATTTTCACCTTAAAATATAAAAAAAATCTAAATCATCACCAAAATTAAAAATAAATTATTCTATTAAATAAATTTTTTAATCCATTTTTAATCAAAAATATGTTTGACATTAATAATTACTGATAAAATTAATTTTGAATAAATAATTGGGAAAAATTATCAAATAAATTAAAAAAATTCATAAATTTAATGAATAAAAATGTAATCCAGAAATGCGGTCATCAAATGTTCTCTTAGTATTAAAGGAATCTTAATAACATTATTACGTGTAATTTCGATATAACATTTAAAAATAATACAACATTGAAATATTGGGATAAAATATTTTACACTTATCCTTGTAAAATGATTTCTAAACACCATATTATTATCACCTTCATATAATAAAAGGTACATAAGAAGAATTTAATTTTTTATTCACTAAATCAAGGCTTATTCATTCATAGTGTATCAAAATTGTAAAATAAATATGGTATTTTAGTAGCTATAATAACGAAATTTATTCCTATAGTGTTGAATTGATAATTCTTTAATGGAAACGAAATAAGTGAAGATTTTTTTTTCAAATATTGATTTTAATAATGATACATGACCTTCATAAAAGTGGAATTCCACCTTAATGATCATAGAATATATCTTAAATGATTTTTAAAGGATAAAGTGGATAAAATATTCAAATAAAAATGAAGGCATTATATTTTTTTAAAAAAATATAGCATTATAACATCCCTGATTTCAAATGAATATTTTTATATATTTTTTATAATTTATGTAAATTTTAACACTTATATATTTTCAAATTAATTTCCCTTTAAATTAATTTTATTTTGAATAGATTTAGCTATATTCAACACAAAACTAGAACAAACAATTTCATTTCTTATTAAAATAATGAAATATGATATGAAACATCAATCAGAAAATTATGATAACAATAATTCCTCATATAAAAAAAAGGTAATAAAATTATTTATTAATGAAAATATTTATTTAAATTTCTTACATTTCATTTTCTTTAAAGATTATGGATGAATTTTAATATAATTGAATTTCTTAAATTTTATGGTTAGAAGATAAATCATGCACGAAATGTGATTGAAACTTTTAATCATTTAAAATGGATATATTTTTTTAGAATAATTTTAAATTTATGTGTATTTAACATAATTAATTAAATTGATCACCTTTAAAAATGATTATAATAATATTTAATATTTAAACCAAATATTTTAGCACTCATTTAATTAAAATTTATATAAAATTATATTACAAATTAAAAAGAACTGAGGATGTGTTGGTATCCCAACTCGAAACCCCCTAAATTATTAAATAAACATTAAGTTAAAATCGAAGATCATGAGGGGATATGTGATTAAACAAACCAGAAATTTAATTATTACACATGAAAATGTCTAAAATATCGTATAAATAAATATGGAAATTAACTAGTAAAACAAATTACCAAGTATTCATCAAGTATCATAATAATATTGCACTACATAATCATCAACTCCAAGAATCACCATTTAACTTGTGGAAATATTTGAGTGTATCCCCTAAGCAATTCCACGGACTATTAAAATATACAAATGAAAAACATAATAGAAATACAACTAATTTATTAGCCCATGTTGAGCAACTCAAAAATACATCAACAATCCAAGAAAAAAACATTACCATGGGGTGACCTAGAAAGTAATATAGGTAAATGTAACACAAACTAGTGAAGAATTCAGAGTTCTAGAACAAGTTCTTGTATTCAAGAAAAAAGGGGAAATCTGCATGACCTATATTAGCTGAGTTGATTTAAAAAGTTTCATCACCATCAAGTATCATTATATTTATTTAATTTACCTTTTCAAAATTATATAAGGGGTGATTTTTTTTAATTTTTGTGAAATATTTTATTTTTAGGATATTAGGGAAAAATAAAGTTGAAATAAATACAATATATTTTAGGACATTATGATGAACTATGTATGAATTTAAAACTTAAAAAAAAACTTCATTAATTTTTTTTATTTAAAACTATTCATTTGAAAAAACATTTTTGAATTAAGAAAACACATATTTATGATTTTGAAACATATGTAATATTTATTTTAATAATAACTAAATTTAGTCAGTTTCTTTTAATTATTTATCCATAAGGTCGAATTAGGTTTTTTATTTATTTGAAATCCATATAATAAATATTTTTGTAATGATAAACGAATTAATTTCATTTAAATTAAAAACATGGATAATTTTATTATAAACGCATTTTTTATATAATAAGGACCATATTGTTTTTTGGCATAAAAAATAAATTAACTTAGGAAATATTAGAAACCTCAGTAGAAACCAAAATTATTTTAAGTGTCAAATATATAGATAAAAGACTTAAGAAATGTTAAAAACTTTCTCTAAAATTAGTGTTTAAGGAGTGTAATTACTATAAAATATATTTACTCCATTATTTTCAACTTTTTAATACCATTTCTATGTGAAACATGTGTTCTTATCACATTAAGAGTTTATATTTAGAAAATGGCATCTTATCAATTCATTAATTTTTCTTCCACATCCCCATAAAAACAACTTTTAAAATGAAATTAACATTATAAAATATCTCATTAAATATCACCAAGAATATTATTTCACATAACTAAGCCTATGATAATAATAAATTGGCTTAAGTCCTCCATTTCAAATTAATACTTCAGGAAAAAGTTTAAATTCTCAATATAGGTTCTAATCACTCCCTAACATTCTTAATTACCAATATTTATCCTCTAACCCTCTATTAAAATTTAAAACATGATGAAATAAGTATTTTTTTAGTATTTTTTTTATTTCAAATAAACATTAAAAAAATTTCATCCTTTTTCCTTATAAAAATGAAGATGCACTCATACATACATGCGGACTACCTTCTCCATGAACGATGTGTTTTTTTTCATCACCAAAGAACATGACTAGTTCAAAAGGGAATTTAATAAAAAAATATGGTATTTATAAAATTATTAAAAATATAAATTCATATATTATTTCCTATATTCAAATAGTTTTATGAAAAATGAATGTGTCATCTATGTTTACATGCAGACTACCACCTCCACATAAAGATGTGGTTTATTTTTCATAATCAGGATACATGGATGACTCTATGAATGAATTTTATGAATAAAAAAATATATTAATAACATTATTAAGGATTTGTTAGTGTTATATTAGAATTTCACTTGTTAAAAATTTTCCACCATCCTCTATTTAGAAATTTTCAAAATCAGATCACCACCGATCCCATCATCACAAATCATAAATAATTTTTTTCGACTAAAATTTAATATTAATAAATATTTATTAAACATATATTCCAAGTGAAAATAATGATCTAATAATGATTAAATTCATTCTAATAGAATAATCATTGACATCATCACTACAAAACCCATTAAGTGGAAACATAAATACCAGTATCTGACGATTAAAATATATACTAATGAGCTAATGATTGAATATTGAATTATTATAATTAAAAATAACAAATGGTATAATTTATGAATGATTTTATTAAATATGCTATTAATTTTTTTAATTGAATGATGAGAGTTTTCAAATTACTTTCACAGAATTCAATATTTATGGTACATGATTTTGGTAAATCAAACCCCTTTCTTTGAGTTTTAATGTTTTATCATGAACTTATTTCTTATATATTTGTATTTTTCAAAAAAAAAATATTATTATATTGTTATATATCTATTTTTTTGGGAATATTATTTTTTAATTAAAACCCCCTTCTATAAAGTGACTCTTTCTCATTAAAGTATTGCATTGTAAAGAATAATTCCCATCCTCTAGAAAATGATCTTTTTCTTCGATTTCCTTATATTATCTTACCACCAATGGTATCCTTTATGTTTTGAAACCCAATATTGTGTTATCTCATGTCACCATCATGTTACCAATTTCAACTTTTCAAAAGAGAACTTTATTATCATTTTTAATGATCTAGGTTTTCAATAATGGTATTTGAAAATAAAAAATGTCGTTCCTTCCATTATCATATTTTTTATTCTTCTCCAAATTTATAATGATAACATTTATTTTATTTCAGGGATCCATTATAGTGGATTCCTTTTTATGGTAAAATTTCTAAATTCACCTTTTTAAAAATGATTATTTATTGTGAATAGTAACTTTTCATTCTATGGTAACGTTAACAGTGTTTTCTAAAATAATTGTTGCAATTTTTTCTATGAAAACAAATTATTTCACTTTTATTTCTATTATTCTGATTAACATTTCACTTAAATTTTTTAAAATGGGTTTCCAAATTAATATAAGAATTACTGATTTTAAAAAGTATATTTACTCATATGTAAATATGATTAATATTATGAAGGTATGGGATCTATATTTACCTCCAATTAATTGGCTTATGATTTGAATCTCATGAGATAATTAATTTTTTCATGAGTATATGTGTGGACACTTATGCTTTCAAGTATTGTGAATGAGTATATTTGAAATTATTGATGATGACAATGAGTGCATGTGAGTTTAAGTGTAAGAATATATGATCATAAGTATAGTTCTTGAGTATAAGAGCCATTAAATATGCTCATATCGATTTTGTATGAGTATAAGTGCAGTGAAATATAATCAAAAAGAGAAAAAAAGATTATAAATTTGGAAAGAAATGCTTATAATGATTTTTCATGGACTAAATTTTGATTGAATATATTCAAAAAGTCATAATTACTTATGTTATTGTGTACACTACATCTATAGGTTTTGCACATTTTTTATACCCAATGGATATTGTTTACTACGTCATGTATATTTTTCCACTCTTATTCTATGGTACTTATTTTTTCATTTGAGATTACATGTCTTTCTATCCTGAGATGTGGAAAAATATTATTATTTCATGTTATTTTTAATAATATTATTCACCTTGTTCATATTTTCTCATATTGTTATTATCTACCCTTTGATGAAATTTCAATGATTCTTTTCCTTACCATGTATTTGAGATCACCCCTTTATTATGTTTTCATTCTACGGATTAAGGGCATGGGTAAAGTTACCTGAAGTCTAGAAGAGATTATAATGTAGGTAAATTATAACGAAATGTTTGTGAAAAATTGTGAAATAAGTTCCTTATGTTGCTAGTCCATATACACAAAAAACCTTTCTTCTTGGGTTTGTGAGATTATTTGTGTGAATTAATGTTTAAATAATGTAATTTAGGGAAAATAATTAAATTCTTAGCTTGGTCCCTCTAATTTGGTATCATATATGGTAAGTAAAATATGTATTTTAAGTATCGGGCTCAAAGGTGCATGTATGAGGTGTCGTAGTTACATTAGAGCAAGGTTTGGTATATTTGAAGAAAGGTTTTTGTAATTTTTTGGGATTAGGATGAGGAAAATCTAGTGAAAACCATATGTATAGGACTAAATATTGGAAAATATTCTATTTTATTAATTATAGAGTTTGTGGCTTCCTATAAATGATATCCTTGTATGGATACAAACAGATAGATACATGCTCTGGATCAGATGTATGTTGGAGTAATAACCCTAAAATGGTTGTTTGGGTATTAACATGATCTTCACCTAGTGCACTATAAAGGGTCCTGACTACACGCTATCTTTGAAACACTCATGGGATATGTTTTAGGGATTCATATTATCTTTATAATCAATTAAGTGGGATTTGAGTATATTTCAGTTGGAGAACCTAACAGAAAAATAACTCAAAAGTTTCATAGGATGAACTGATATTACCAAAGGTTGGTGAATCTTAGGTATTATTTTTCATATAATTTACTTAGTTTGATATCATTGGATATTTTCATTACCTTGGTTTCTTTATTTCATTGAAATCAGGACCAGAAAAATAAAGATGGGAAATATATGTCTCTATAAACTCCTATGTATTAAAACATTCCATGGAATAATTTTTCGGAAAAATGGATGTGTAAAATTTAAACCTAATCACATACCTTCTATCATAGAAAAAACATGTTTTTGATTCGTTCCTGTGATTGTGAGGATGATATATTATTATAGACTTTTTGTTGATTCATGTCTTTCTAATGGATACCCTTAACAATATTTCATTGGGGATTAGTAATTAAATTTATTAGGATGTGATTTGTTTATGGAGGTCAAAGTTACATCCTGATATTTTTGTATTATTGTCCATTTAATAAAATTTTATTATGAATAGTTTCTGATGTTTTCAAGCCCAAACATAAACAAACAAGGATATTCAATTTTAAAATAATGAAATATTATATGAAAAACAATATGAAAATAAAAATAACAATAAATCCTCAAATAAATATAAATATAAAAAAATTAGTACAAAATTATATATCTAAATTCCATATACATAATAATTATTAAATTATGATTGATGTATTTCAATACTAATGAATTGTTTAAATTTAATGTATAGAAGTTAAATAATTAATGGAATGTGATTAAAACTAGTAACATCAAAAAGGGATATTTCACAAAGAAATACTTTTAAATTAATGTGTTTTTAACTAGTAAATTAAATTGAACACTTTTAAAAGATGATTATGATAATATGTAATATTTCAAACTAGCATATTGACACTCATTTATTTATAAATTGATATGTAATAACACAAATAACATTTAATACTCAAATGTTTTTTAATTTTATTTTATTTTTTGCATCAAATAAAAAATTTATAAATTTTAGAATTTCGATATAAAGAAATTAAATGAATTTTTAAATTCATTATGTCAAAATTAGTTTATGGTGAATTTATTCAACTACTATGAAATAGTTGATTTTTAGGTGAATAATGAAAAATATAGTTTATATCTATAACATAGTTTTTAAAGAAATTATAACTAACTATAAATTTTAAAAACATAAAAACAATTGAAATAAAATTTATATAATGACTAGTTTTAAAAATCTATGTTTAATTGAGAAAACCATGCTTAACATTTTGAAAGTTAAGTGATATCTAATTTAATAGAAACCAGATTTGGTACATTTTTTAAAAAATAAATATTTTTGAATTAAGGGTTTTCAACATTTGAAAACCATGTATATAAAAGTTTTTGTAATAATAATCAAATTAATGTGTCTTGAATAAAAAATATTGACAATTTCTGTCACGACCCATCCTTGGGGCTCGTTCCGTGCTACCCCAAGCCCGCCTTCCATAGGCCAGGGGCTGGCGACTAGCACCAAAGGCGTAAATCCCGATAACTGGGAAGGAATTGACTTTATAAAAGTAAAAAAACACCATAGAGCACTAGTGGCAGAAAAACACTAAGTACAAAAGAATGTTCTAAAAGGTAAAAGTGCCAGAATACAAACCCAACTAGAAAGTAGAGCTACAACTGAAAGGAAGTACAACAGAAAAAGACAAACAGCTGGAAGAATATAAGCAGCTCCTGGGTCGTCTACCTCGGATCCTACCTGAAGGGTAGGAATAGATAGCATAACTCTTGGATTGTCCACCAGGGATCCTACCTGAAGGGTAGGTACATATAGCGTAGCTCCGGGATCGTCCACCACGGATCCTACCTAATGGGTAGGTACAGATAGCCTCCACAACGCTCTCGCCCGTCAACCTCCTCCGAGTATCATCTCATCATGAAGTCCACCACCAGGTACTGACTCGTCGTGAGGCCCACCTCCGGGTACCGTCCAGTCCATGAACACTCGGCCTCCATCAGTGCTTCCCGTCATCTACAACCAACAAAATTAGGTGCAGGCATAGCCCGTGCGGGGGTGTGTATACGATACTCAGTGGGGACCCCAAGACCCTCAAAGTCTCACTAAATCCAACATGAATAACCACAAAGAAGGATCTAAACAGTTAACCCTTACTTAGGTATAAGCCCATACTTAAACCTAAGTTATCATGTAACCCATCCCAATCATGAGGAAAGACAAAGGTTATGAAATCAATGGATAACCACTACCTAGGTATATTCCCATACATATACCTATGTTATCAAGTGACCCATCTCAATCATGAGGTAAACACAATGGTCATAGACTCAGCCCAAAACAAGAATTTTCATTAATGAAACTGTAACTGCTGAAGAGCCCCGTCTCTGGAGAGTATAGTGATCCTGTCATGACTCCGAGGTACTGCCAACTAACCTAGGACTATTGAGGTACTCCTCCTGTCGAGTATCGTGGGTCAGCCACCCAAACACGGTAGTGCTTCCCGCCGGGGTCTGCCACCCAAACATAGTAGTGCATCCCCCATAATAGCCTGTAGAGGTACTCTCGGGACAAGTACCGTGGGTCTGCACCCAAACTTAGTAGTGCTTCGTCCGCCATGGGTCTGCACCCAAACAAACTAGTTCTCCCTCCACTTGGCTAGTCGACTCACTCCAAGTCGAGTCAGTCAAGCAGTCGTCAGGTATCAGCCGGCTATACGGTCTCCATACTCCGTACGCTCATCTCAAGGAGGGTCCACTCCACAAGCAATTGGTCGATACTCCAAGTATCACAAATTCCCATGAAGAAGTATCTCAAAGGACCTCCTCGTCATAGGGGTCTCAACGCAATAGAAGGCGTTTCAATCGGACACCCGGTCTGTGAGTTATTAGCCTTTTCATCCCAGGGGCTCGGTTGGTTTCGTGTGAAAACCAACCCGGCCGTATCTCAACTGTACCCCAAACTCTCATAGGGTATACTCATAGGGACCGCTTTTCAACGAGATAACCAATGCCGCTGAATTTTCTTCAAACAGACGTCCGGTTTAAAAGTTATCAGTTTTTCCATTCCAGGGGCCCGGTTGGATTACGTGTTCAATCTAACCCGGCCACTATCCAACATCATTCAAAACTCAGGCGATGTATTCCAAAAGTTTTGTCTCATCAAGAGGAATCCTACAAAGTCAACGACACATCAATCGGACGTCCGAAGCTTATGTTATAAGCGTTACCGCTCCGAGGGCCCTGTTGGTTTCAAATTTGAACCAACCCGGCCGTACCCGAGGTTCTTCAAAACCTTCAATTTAATATAAAAAACTACCGTATCGATCCAAGGATCGCATCGCAACTGACGGTGCGTCGATCTGAGGTCCGTAGCCCAAGTTATGGGCGTTTGAACGAAAACTGCCCGAAAATAAGGGGTTCGGGCTCGGTCTGACCCGGCCCAAGACCCCTTGGGTTGGCCAGAACTAGGTTGAACCGAACCGGGTCTGGGTCCGGCCCATTTGGGCGCGACCCTGCCCGGCCTGGGCGCGGCCTGGCCCAGCCCGACCCGGGCCGCCGGTTGGCCTACCGCACTGGCGCGGCGCCCGCGTGGCCAACAGGTACAGGGGGGAGGGTTACAAACCCCCGCGGTCGACGAAACCAGCGCGGCGGTTCCATTCCGGTGGCGCGCCACCGCCGCCGCCTTCCGCGGACCACCGAACACGCTCCGGTGGTCCGTTTTTCTTGCTTCATTCACCAACAGTCCTCTTGGGACCCGAAAATTACTGTGGAGGCTTCGAAATGACTTTGCGGCCCCGTTTGTCGTCACCCGTCAATCCATGCACAATGATCAACCAGTGGGGTCTTCGAATCGCCTCCACGGCCCCGACTCCGGCCGCGGTTTTGTTTGGCCTCAACGGCCCCGTGCTTCTTCACCGCATTTTTCCTTGTTTCCACACGGTGCGACGACACTGCGTCGCTTCCATTTCAAGCCACGAAGATAACCATCAAAAATAAAAATGGGAGGAGGTTCGACCGTGTTTGTGCGGTCCGACCTCCTCCGTTATTTTGATAACAGTTGGCTGTTAATATCGAAGAACATCCAATTAAAATCCGAATGTAAAGATAAAACCCCTACAGTTTTCCCGCAATCAAGAATTTCCAACACACAAACATATTCTTTCGCGAATGAACTTAATATTTAGTTTATCCGCATTCTTTGTTTTAGTGGGAAATAAACATGGGTTCATTAACATTCACAAATTAATTCCCTACCTCGAAAATGACGTCGCACGTCGTCGAGTCGCATCTTCGAACGTCACGGAAAAGATAATCGTTGGCGTCGCATCGTCAATCTCCGAGGATGGCGTCTCTCACCGGCTGCGGAGAGGGAAGAAGATGGTATTAAGAACTCCCCTTTGCGGTGACAGAGTTCTTCATCGAAGGCTCGACGTTCTTCATTGGCGACGGTGCGTTCTTCACATTCTTCAAGGAGGAAGAACGTTCTTTAGAACAAAGAGCTTTCCTCTCCAAAATACTCTCGCACTACCAAAACATTACTAATAAAATAAGTGTTTCCTTATTTTATTACTCATGCAAAATGTTTTGAAAATCAAAAATTGAATTAATTGAGAAGTTTGAACCGCCCAATTAAAGAGGCGTTTAATATTTAGTTAAACGCAAGAGTAGACTTCATTTAATGGGGGTGCGGGTGCGTTCCCTAATTAAAGGAGGGGGTTTGAGGAAGTTGAAAAGGTGGGGCTTGTGTGGGCCCCACCCCACAAATATCCTACCTAGTTGATTAGGATATAGTGGGTCCCACTCCAACCACTTAGCATAGGTTAAAATAAAATAAAATTGGTTGCACCATTTTATTTTATTCTTTTACTTAACCCAAAAATTTTAATTACCACACCCGAGCAAACGCAACTACAGAAAAGGTGTTCCTAAAAAATTACCGACACTGCGGTTCCATCGATGTCCTCAGGTTTTGATTCCGAGCACCGGTTCAAAAGTTAGGAAAACCCGCTCATTCGTTCACTGAACGTACCCAAGATAAACTTCGGAAAATGATTCCGGGAACACCTTGCCTCGGAATCAGGCACCTTCAGAAACTGCGTTCTTGTAAAATCCGAAAGAAAATTAAGAAAAAATTTTCCTTGAATTTTATGGGTCTTTACATTACTCCCACCTCAGGCTTTACATCCTCGTAAAGCTTTCACACACACTAGGGATTGAACAGCGGTACTGAGCATGCATTTGAGCCTTCCGCTCCCAGGTGCTCACCTGGAGGTTCGCGTGCTGCCAACAAAAGCGCACAAGAGTAATCGACCGTCCTTGTAGGACCGCTCCTGTCGATCCTCAACTCCTACTGAAACCCCGCAAAAGTCACCCCATCTCCAATGTCCAGCTCCCCATGGTCGATGAAATACGTTGGGTCAAGCAGGTATCTCCTCAATTGAGATACGTTGAAGTCGTCATGCATCTAGTGCAACTGAGGTGGATGGGTCAAACGGTAATCCACCTCGCCTACCCTACTGAGGACCTGAAAAGGACCACTGAACCTCGGAGATAACTTGCCGCTTTGGCCACATCTCTGTAAACCTCGATGAGGTGAGACCAGCATAAGGACGTGATCGCCATCCTCAAACTCTAGAGGTCTCCAATTCTTGTTTGGAACTGAAACTCAAAACTCCTGCTGCCGCGAGGGTAAGGTTGGCCGACTCAAGAGTGATCGACCGCACCCTCCTATGAATGAGTTTATCCTGTGCTGCCTGGGGTTTCCTTCTTGCCGACCAAGGAAAATCCATCCCGATGTCGTAGTTAAACCACAACCATTTTGCCTAATACAGTTAATCTAAGGATGAACTGTGAATCCAATCCATACCGAGACTAACATCGTAAGGCCTTGACGCGGCGACCAAGAGATTCGAACCGAAACTCTCACCTCAAGGGTTTGACCACACTATCAACGTAAGTGTGATTATCGAGTCTTCTCCAAGGTATATCCAGATGTGAGGGTCAAGTCTACGGCTTACCGGAAACTCTAGGTATGCGACAAGATTAGTGGAAGGAAGGAATTATTAATATCAACATCTGTTACTACGACAACCTGCAGTGGAAACAGACTGTACCTTGAATCATTTTTAGAGCCATTGGGTCACACTCCTTGACCACAAGCAGCCGCAATTTTCCCCTGCCCTCCAGCTCCCTAAGCCTGGCGGGGACAACTAAGGCGGGTGGTTGTAGCATGTTGAAATGTACACCACCTCATGCTGCTCACCTAGCTCTGCCTCCACATATGCTGCTTCATAGAATCATCTATCCTTAATGCTTCATATTCTTGAAACATTTAACACGCCCGAGTCTCTAAGACTGGTGCTCGTTTCCTGTTTCTTACTGCATTGTGCAGTCTTTATCCACTCCTAGATGATCTGCACCTCCTTTGTGTACGATCTGTAAGAGCTTCTATGATTTCTCCTTTTCCGAAAAGAGAAACTCGGTCTCATCCCCTAGATGAACCACACCCATTTCCTAATACAGTCAATCCTGACATGAATGATGCATTCATTTCATGGATGATGTCGTAAGGCCTCGATGCTACTACCAAGAGATCCAACTGTCACTCTCGCATCCAAGGTTCGAGTCACACTGTCGGCATCAGTGTGAGGTCACTGGGTCTCCTCCAGTAGAAATCTCGAATGTGAGGGTCAGGTCAACAGTTTAAACCGGGACCTCACAGTATCAACCAAACAAATGGACAGGAAAGAAAGTGTCACTAGGATAGGTGTCTTTTATTATTGCAGCTCATAGTACTAAGACAGAAATACAACATCAACATAGAACTAGAAGTACCAAGAAAAAAAGGAATCCACTAGTTCTGCTCCTGTCTGTCTGCTTCCGGAGCTCTACTGCCTTTTCCACTGCTCGGCTGTTGCTCAAGCACCCGACGCTGCTTCTGCCTCGGTGGCTCTTCCAATTTTTGCGGATCAACTGTGTGGGGATTCAGATAGTCACGTGCCAGGTGACCCTTCCTGCCACATTCATAACACTTCCTACTCCTCGTACGGCTGG
The DNA here is from genome assembly GCA_963277665.1 of Viscum album. NCBI lineage: Eukaryota > Viridiplantae > Streptophyta > Magnoliopsida > Santalales > Viscaceae > Viscum > Viscum album. The sequence continues at coordinate 1,805,305,115 of OY728146.1, forward strand.
ATCTGGTCCTCTTGGACCTCCGCATCATCTATCTCCTGCCCACAGATCACTCAGCTACTGATCAAAAATCCTACGGCAAAGGCAGCAGCTCCTGAACAGGCTCGGGGAGTAGAGCCACTGGTATAAACTCCACGCAGAAGAAGGTCTTAAAGACTCCCCATGTAAAGGTCATATCATCGCAAAACTGGAACAAGTGGATCCACCATCTCTCAACTGCTGGCTGAAGGAGGGTGGAAGCAATGATCACCATGAAGTCTGCTGGCGTCCCTACTAGCCTGACGACTCTCACCACAGCCTCCAGCCAATCCTCAGCTACCTGCAGGTCCTTATCACCCCTGAAAATAAGTGGCTTCTGGCATTGGAACACGTGCAGTGCGCTCAAGCGACGTGCACTCTCTACTGCTGGGGCTGGTGGCATCGGTTGCCCAACGGGTGGTAGTACAGCTGGTGCCTCAACTACAAGAGGGCCCTGTACCAAAGCCTCGTCGCTTGGAAGGCTGTCAGTACGTATATTTCTCGGGGCTGTAGATGATCTTCATGGAAAGGCATCATGAAAGAAACATACGTGACACGGTCAAACGATTTTTACCTAGTGAACTGATATGGTTTGAGCTGTTTTAAGGAAAAACCTTTGGAAACACACACACAATCAGTGTTTTCATGCACAAAGACAGAAATCAGTTGTCAAGGTCCTGGTGTATGGATACGTCGGCCGCCCACACCAACGCTGGACTCCTTGAACTGAAAACCACACTTGGTACCCTTAACACTATTGCTTCACAGAAAGAAAAATATTTGAGTTATAAGTTATGCGGTAGAACTGAATCCTCTGATACGAATTTGTCACGACCCATCCTCCGGGCCAATGCTGTGACTACCCCAAGCACACCTTCCATAGGCCAGGGGCTGGCGACTAGCACCAAAGGCGTAAATCCAGATAACTGGGATGGCATTGACTTTATAAAAATAAACAAAACACCACATAGTACAAGCGAAAGAAAAACACTTAGTAAAAAAAGAAAGTGCTGAAAGGTAAAAGGGCTAGAATACAAACCCAACTGAAAAGTATATCTACAACTGAAAGGAAGTAAAACAGAAAAGACAAACAACTAGAAGAATAGAAGCAGATCCTGGGTCTTCCACCTCGGATCCTACCTGAAGGGTAGGTACAGATAGCGCAACTCCTGGATCGTCCACCACGGATCCTACCTCAAGGGTAGGTACTGATAGAGAATCTCCTGGATCTTCCACCAAAGATCCTACCTGAAGGGTAGGTACAAATAGCCTCTACAACGCTCTTTCCCATCAACCTCCTCTGAGTATCATCTCGTCGTGAAGTTCACCACCGGGTACTGACTCGTCATGAGATCCACCTCCGAGTACTGTCCAGTCCTTGAACACTCGGCCTCTGTCAGCGCTTCCCATCATCTGCAACCAACACAAAGAGGTGTGGGGATATCCCATGCAGGGGTGAGTATATGATACTCAGTAGGGACCCCAAGACCTTCAAAGTCTCACTAAATCCAACAATAATTACCAGAAAGATGGATCTCAACAGATAACCCTTACTTAGGTATAAGCCCATACTTATACCTAAGTTATCAAGTATCCCATATCAATCATGAGGAAAGAAAAAGGTTATGAAATCAACAGATAACCACTACCTAGGTATATGGCCATACATATACCTAGGTTATCAAGTGAACCATCTCAATCATGAGGTAAACACAAAGGTCATAGACTCAGCTCAAACCAGGATTTTTCATTAAGGAAATTGTAACTGCTGAAAAGCCCCATCTCTGGAGAGTACATTGATCCTTTCATGACTCCGAGGTACTGCCCACTAACCTAGGACTGTTGAGGTACTCCTCCTGTCGAGTACAGTGGGTCAGCCACCCAAACACAGTAGTGCTTCCCGCCGGGGCCTGCCACCCAAAAACAGTAGTGCTACCCCCCTAATAGCCTACAGAGGTACTCTCCGGACAAGTACCGTGGGTCTGCACCCAAACTCAGTAGTGCTCCATCCTCCATGGGTCTGCACCTAAACAAAGTAGTGCTCCATCCACTGGGCTAGTCGACTCAATACAAGTCGAGTCGGTCAAACAGTCGTCAGGTCTCAACCGGCTACACGGTCTCCGTACTCCGTACGCTCGTATCCAGGATGGTCCACTCCACGAGCTACTGGTCGATAGTCTAAGTATCACAAAGTCCCACGAAGAAGTATCTCAAATGAACGCCTTGTCATAGGGGTATCAACGCAATAGACGACACGTCAATCGGACGCCCGGTCTGTGAGTTATTAGCCTTTTCGTCCCAGGGGCCCGGTTGGTTTCGTATGCGAACCTACCCGGACTTATCTCAATTGTACCCCGAACTCTAATATTGTATACTCATAAGGACCGTTTCTCAACGAGATCACCAACTCCCCTGATGGTTCGTCAAAAAGACGTTCGGTTTGAATGTTATCAGGTTTTCCGTTCGAGGGGACCGGTTGGATTACGGGTTCAATCCAACCCAGCCACTATACAACTGCGTCCAAAACTCAGGAGAAGTATGCCAAAAGTTCCGTCTCATCAAGAAAAATCCAACATAGTCGACGACACATCAATCGAACGTCCGGAGCTCCAGTTATAAGCGTTTCCGTTCTGAAGGCCCGATTTGTTTCAGGCTCGAACCAACACTGCCATACCCAAGGTTCTCCGAAATGTTGAGTGTAATATATCCAAATGACTGTCTCGATCTAAGGATCACATCACAACTGACGGTGCGTCTATCGGAGTTACATAGCCTATGTTAGGGGCATTTGAACGTAAACTGCCTGAAAATAGGGGGTTCGGGCCCGGTCCGACACGACCCGAGACCCCCAAGGTCTGCGCGAACCGGGTCTGGGTCCGGCCCGTTTGGGCATGGCCCGGCCCGGCTCGTCCCGCCGCGCTGGCGCGGCGCCTGCGTGGCCAGCGGGTGCGGGGTGGGGGGGGGGTTACAACCCCCCCGCGGTCGATGAAACGATGCGACTTTAAGCCGCGCCGCTCGACCTCCGGAATGACTAATCCGTTCCAGTTTAGCCCACCGTCGCGGCTCAGTCGCAGCGGTTCCATTCCGGTCACCGACGCCGCCGCACCGGCGTGGCGCACCGCCGCCACATTCCGCGGACCACCGGACACGCTCCGGTGGTCCGTTTTTCTGTCGCCTTTGCCAACGGTCCTCCTATGACCTGACCTTCAATACGGAGGCTTCAAAATGACTTTGGGGCCCCGTTTGTCGTCGCCCGTCAATCCGCGCACAACGATCAACTAGCAGGGTATTCGAATCGCCTCTGTGGCCCCGACTCTGGCCGCGGTTTTGTTCGTCCTCAACGGCGCGGCGCGACGTCGCCACGCTTCTTCGCCGCATTTTTCCTTGTTTCCGCGTGGTGCGAGGGCACTGTGTCGCTTCCATTTCAAGCCACGAAGATAACCATCAAAAATAAAAAGGGGAGGAGGTTCGACCGAGTTTGTGCAGTCCGACCTCCTCCGTTATTTTGATAATAGTTGGCCGTTAATATCGAAGAACGTCCAATTAAAATCCGAATTTAAAGACAAAACCCCTACAGTTTTCCTGCAATCAAGAAATTCCAACCCACAAAAATATTCTTTCGCGAATCAACTTAATATTTAGTTGATCCCCGTTCATTATTTTAGAGGGAAACAAACATGGGTTCATTAACATTCACAAATTAATTATCTACCTCGAAAATGATGTCGTAGGTCGTTGAGTCGCGGAAGTCGAACGTCTTGGAAAAGAGAATCGTCGGCGTCGCATCGTCGATCTATGAGGATGACATCTCTCACCGGCTGTAGAGAGGGAAGAAGATGGTACGATGAAATCCCCTTTCCGGTGACAGAGTTCTTCGTCGAAGGCTCGAAGTTTTCGTCGACAACGGTGTGTTCTTCGCGTTCTTCAAGGAGGAAGAACGTTCTTCGGAACTTAGAGATTTCCTCTCAAAAATCCTCTCGCACTACCAAAACATTACTAATAAAATAAGAATTTCCTTATTTTATTACTCACGCCAAAAATTTTGAAAATCAAAAATTGAATTAATTGAAAAGTTTAAACTGCCCAATTAAAGAGGCATTTAATATTTAGTTAAACGTAAGAGTTGACTTCATTTAATGGGGGTGCAGGTGCGTTACCTAATTAAAGGAGGGGGTTTGAGGAAGTTGAAAAGGTGGGGCTCGTGTGGGCCCCACCCCACAAATATCCTACCTAGTGGAGTAGGATATAGTGGGTCCCACTCCAACAACTTAGATTAGGTTAAAATAAAATAAAATTGGTTGCACCATTTTATTTTATTCCTTTACTTAAACCAAAAATTTTAATTACCACACCCGAGAAAACGCAACTCCAGAAAAGGTGTTCCTAAGAAATTACTGGTGCTACGGTTCCATCGGTGTCCTCAGATTTCAATTCTGATCCCCAGTTCAAAAGTTAGGAAAACCCGCTCGTTCGTTCCCTGAACTTACCCGAGCTATACTTCGAAAAATGATTCTGGGCACACCGGGCCTCGGAATCAGGCGCCGTTAGAAACTGCGTTCTTGTAAAATCCCAAATAAAATTAAGAAAATATTTCCCTTGAATTTTACAGGTCTTTACAATTTCAACTAAAAATACATTTTATTCTTAAAATACACCTTTTTTCTAAAATTGGACTTTCTGTATTGTGTGTGCTAATGTTAAATTTAATTTTTATCGCTATTATAAATTTCATTTAATAAAATTAATTTGATATCTGGAATTATTAAAGACAATTTTTAAAAGAATATTTTTTTTATTTTTATGCATGAAAAATAAAATACATAGCTAAAAGCAAGATTTGTGAGTAAAAATTGACAATAGTAAATGTGTAAAATATTTTGTTAAAAGGACTAAATAATGCAAAAGATTTGGATTTACGTTAGGTGTTATGGTTTTGATCAACCTAAATTTATCTCCTCTCTAGTATTGCCAACTTTTGAATCTACTTTCATTTTGAAACATGTGTTCCTTTTATATTAAGATTTTATATTTACAAAAATGTCATTCACACCACTTATTTAAGGTTCCTTCCACGATCCCTTACAATACCATCTAAAAATACAATTTTACCTATAATATGTCCCAATTATAATTCTAATATAATTCCATTTCTCTTACAGAATCCTCACATCACAAGAAGATTTCTTATGTCCTCAATTTTGAAGATGAAATTCTAGAGAATGTTAAAATTCTATAGGTAGGTACTAATGGCTCTATAATAATTTTTTGTTAACAATATTTATAATTCCTCTCTACCATACCTATCATAAAATATGAAAATTTTAATTATTTGTATGCTTATATTTTTTAGGATTATAGAATAAAAATTACATACATTTAATAATTTGTCCTTAAAATATGAAAATGGCATCTTGCGTATGTGTGGACTGCTGCCTCAACGAAAAGATTGTTTTATTTTTCATCATATATCATCATGTATGGCTCATAAATGAAATATAATAAAGTAATATGTTATTTCTTGAATGATTAAAATTATAAAAATAAAAACTGTTTCCAACCTTCTATCTGTTCTAAGGAAAATGAATATGTCATGCATGTATATGTGCATACCAGTGCCTCCACATAGAAAAATATTTTTTTATCACAATTCTACATGGATGATTATAAGAATGATTTCAATGAATAAAAAATATAGTTATAAAATTATTAAGGCTGTGAAAGTGTTTTATTAACATTTTATATAATATTAAAATAAAATATTTTGCTCATTAAAAATTACTGAAATATACCCACTACCATTTTCATCTTAACAAATCATAAATAAAACATCAATAGAATTAAATTGATACTATATAAATCCTTATTAACCATATATTTCAAGTCACAATAATTATATTGGAATTATTAACATGTATTTAGGATATTAAGGATTGAAATTGTAGTTACAAAATATGTTCGATGAAAACAAAACTATTATCTTCTGATGATGAAAATATACATTAACTAGATAAATAAGGAAAAATGAATAATTTTAATTAAAGAGTATAAATATTATTATATATGAATATGGTCTTGAAATAGGTTATTCAGATATTTATGTTTTTGATATTGGGGATAAAATGATTTTCATTAAAGTTGAGAGTAAAGGTTATTGATTTTTTTTAATTCAAAACCATTTCATTGATTTATAATTTTTAATATTTAACTTATTTAGTTCATGATTCGTTTCTTATATCATTGTAACACATGGATGTTTTTTATGAAATATTTTTTTAATTAACTTGTATTCTTCAGTAGCTTTTATTACATGCAATCGTTAGTTAAAAATAACCGCGATACACACTTGTTATCAAATTATAGTTACATCCTAGCTGTTAGGTTAGTGTGAATAATTATAACTATCTTAGGAAATTTCATTGTAGATTTATTGGCTATCAATTATTTATGAAAAATATAAATCAATTAGATATTTTTATTTTTTGGTGAATTGTTTTTTGTAATGAAATTAATGACATATATATATAATATATACTTAACAAAATATTATTTATATTCATCTACTTGATATTATAGTCACATGGTATGAATAAAACCCTATTTAATGTATGAATACATATGATTTTAAATGTTTAATTTTACATATTTGAATGGTGAACAACTTTTTAATTAATATTTTAAAATATTGATAATTTTTATACGACACCATAAGCATGTTATTTTTATGTGGTGTATAAAAATTCACTTTGGATGAATTTTTGATATTTGTGGATAACGTTATTGTTTTGATGAATAGTAAAAATACACACAATTTTAATTGAAAATAACTTTTTTAATTGAAATATTATATATTATTGTATTATAATATTGAATTGTTTAAAAGTGTAATTATAATATATTTTTACCACTTAATATAACATAGATCGTTGGAATTAATTTTACATTAAATTTATATGTAAAAACATTTCATTCTATTGCAATATTTTAACTTTTAAAACCCCTTTTCTAATTTCAACAACAGGATTAATTATATTTTAATTACTGTAACATATGAATTTTTTATTTTTAAAAATGGATTCTATATTTTTAATCCACAGGTTCAAATTATGTTATTAACTTTAGTTTATTTTTGGGAAATATGAATAGTGCCTTCAGTAAATTTTATTAACATGGTAAAATGGAAAATCATATAATTAAGGGTAAAAATAATATTATAAAATTACCCAAACTCTTGTCTTAATATAATTTTATTATTATTATTTTCCATAAAACATAATTGGGTCTAAATGGTGTTCACTGGAACCCAATTGGATAAGATTCGGACATTTAATTTATTTTATTTAATGAAAAGTGAAATATATTTCACTCAAACATTAATAATTAAATTATTTTTAATATAAGGTTATAAAGAAGATAAATTTGATATAAATACTCATTTGAAATATATATTTTTTCATTATCATGTTAATTTAATAGTAATTTTTAGAAAATAAATAATTATCTTAAGGACTTATACTTGGATGATGAAAAAATTAATTTATTGATGAGAAATCTGTATATCAATTTTTAATAAAATTTTAATAACCATCAAAAGTCCGAAACAGTGGACCAAAACTTATTTGTAAAGTATATTTCGACCATAATCATACAAGGGACTACATAGTGACAATTTGGTGGCTTATTGAAATTATTACGACACTTATATTATTTTATTTAAAGTGATGACAAATTTTTCACATTCATGTTTTAAAAGTGTATAACATTTTTAATGTTTTGGGTTTTCATAAGATAAACATGACTAAATCTTTCATTCAAAAATATAATTAAATTATCTTCATCATATATATTTTTTTAATTTTTATTGAACAAATATGTATATTAAATAATTACACAAAATTGATGTAATAATTGTTTTATTAATGAAGATATCGAACAAATGTTGTTAAAAATAATTTAATGAATATAATTTTGAATAATTATAATATAAAATTAATTTTATAGATTGCCTTAACCCCTTAGGGATATAATAAAATTTTTTTTTCATGGTTCACTGCTTTTTTTTATATTTTAAAAAATTCTTAAAATAAATAGTGACAAAATTAACATTATTGATATTTTGTCAAAGTAATATTTTATTAAATTATTTAAAATCATAAGACATTATTAAAAATATATAATAATTATTATATGGTATAAAATGTTTAAACTTATTCATTTATGGTCTAATTTACTTCAAAAAAGTAAATATTTCTCCCTTTTAATATTGGAATATTTGTTACCCTAGATAAAAATTAAATAGAATAACTAAGTATTAATTAAAATTATAATGATTAAATTTACAAAATAATTTGTCTAAAATTTATTGTATGATGATATTAAAACCTTATATCATCTCATCTTATAAATTTGGATATTTTGGTGGTTTTTAGGTGGGGTTTGATTTTATTATAAATTAATAGTTTTTGGGTTTCCAAAAGTGCACCTCACCTCAACTCCCTCAATACTTCATGTCATTCTGAGCCTTCGAGATCTACCATATGTAGACAATTTTCCTTATTAACTTCCCCAAAATAATTCTATTGGTATTAATGTTCTTCAAAGTCCAACTCTAGTGCTCTAAGAATAGATTTAGAGGAGTCAAGTCGAAGAAGAGGTAATATCATTTATCAATTCCTTCAAATTATTTCTTCTTCTTCCACCCCAAAATTTGTTTTTTAATAAAGTAATAAATCCAGTAGCACTTATATACTAATAGAATATTGTGATTATTGAAAACCCATATTCCACCTTTTACCGATTATATGAAAAATTAAATCACCACGCGTGTGTACGTAAGGCTTATCGTCTCCACATCGTGCTGTAATCAGTTTTTCACCACCACCTTATATGGATGGGTATAAGGATGGAATGATAAAATATATATATGATTTATATAAAATGATATATATTATGAGATACTATACACCATCATCTACTTCAATAACATTCAACAATTATGAGAACTTTACTGTCGCCCGTGCGTACGTACAACTTATTGTCTCCACGATGCAATGTGATTAGTTATTCATAATATTAATTAAAGAATTATTTAATAAATTAATTGAATGAATAAATATGAGATATATTATAATAATACTATTCTTTATGTGATATAAATATAACCTAAAAAGAGGAATAAGTACTTATATGAAAAAACATGCATAAGAACATAAAGTAGTTAATGTCGGAATAACGAGTAACAATGAAATGTTACTAAAAAAGGGATAAATATATAATCATTAGTGTTATCATAAAAATTATTATGATTCTGGAATAAATCAGTAATATTATTTAAATAATTATACATGAGTTTAGAATATATACGAATCATATCAGACCTAAGGTGAGGGATATATTTTTTACATCTTGTATTTATTCAACACTGATACTAGTATTTACAGAAAGGAAAGAGCTATACAATTTACAATGATGCATCATGTATCATGCTAGGGGCATTTCTTATGTAGGGGGAAGGGTTTTTTGCGTATGAGTATCCGCAGTTGAGGCCACATGAGAGGAATTACCCACACACGATCTCAAGTTGGTTTGAGTTGTTCGCAATTTACGCTGTTGGAGACATTATATTATGGCAGTTCATTTTATGGTTTTCACCAACCACTAAATTCTAAAGAATATCTTCACTAAGAATTATCTCAATTTGTGACCGTGAAGGTGGGTTGAGTACCTTTAGTCTTTTGACTTTGAGCTAGCCTACATGCATATAAAAGGAAATGCTATAAATGATGCGTAGAGTAGGAGGAAGTAGATACAGGCAGTTCATAAGGCCAATACTGAGTGATAGCTTACCTCTATGTTTCCTGAGCTGCATTTGGATGTGCACAATAGACATGGGAAGACATTTCATTCATCTTTAGCTGTTACCTATACTCTTCTTGATCGAGTGCGAATGAGGTAGCTATCAGATTCTGAAGGCCTAGTCCTATAGGAATGAGTGTCAGGAGAGGACCCTATTCATGGGTGGACAATAGGGGAGGACGTGATATTTAATTTTCTTGGGCACATGTGGGTGTAAGAAGACATACGCGAGGAGATTATGCTAAACATTCATTCCTCAATTTGGCAGTTCATCCGGGTTTCACCAGGATGAATCGTGATCTATGATGTCAGTAATGGTGGCCAAGTATGAAGAGAGATGTTGCTGGTTTTGTGATGAGGTGTTCCACCAGTCTGTAGGTGAAGGAAAAGCATCAACAACCATTAAGACTTTTGTAGTAGTTACCCATTCTCAAGTGGAAGTGGAATGATGTCGCTATGGATTTCATGACAGGGTTTCCAAGGTGGCCCCAAGGGAATGATGCGGTTTGGATTGTCATTGATACATTCACGAAGGTTTCTCACTTCTTGCGGATCAAGGATACTTTCAGTGTTTAAGAGATGGTAAAGTTGTACATTCAGGAGATTGTACGCTTACATGGGGTTCAACACTCTATTGTTTCAGATAGGGATACTCTTTTTTACTTCTCCATTCTAGAAGGCACTACATAAGGCTTTGTATACATAGGTACTTCTAAGTACAACATACCATCCCCAAACAGATGGCTTGTCCGAGTATATGATTCACATGCTGGAGGAAATTCTGAGAGCATGCATTCTTGATTTTTTAGGTTCTTGGGAGAATCACATACCTCTTGTGGTGTTTTACTATACTAATAATTTTCATGCCACTATTTAGATGGCACCTAATGGAGATTTGTATGGTAGGCCATACCGATCACCCTTATATTGGCTAGAGGTAGGAGAGGCAACTTTGTTGAGACCTTGTCTTGTCTAGGAGACCATAGAGCATGTTGAGTTGATTCAAAAGAGGATGTCTACCACACTTTCACGATTAACGTCTTATGTAGATAGAAGGTGAAGACCTCTATAGTTTGAGGTTGGAGATCAAGTTTTCTTGCATGTCACACCGAGGATGGGACACATGAGTATTAGGAGATAGGGTAAGCTCTTGCCGAGATATGTCAGGCTCTTTGATGTTTTGGAAAGGGTCGGGCTGGTTTCCTATAAGTTTCAGTTACCTCAGAGGTATCGGGCTATGCACTACGTATTCCATGTTTCTCTGTTGTGGCATTACTTCTTAGACCTTTCTCATGATTTTCAACCAGAGGCTATTGAGTTAGTGGTGAAAAAGAATTCGAGGAGAACCTTACAAAGATTATTGATCACAATGCGACGGTTCCCTGTGGCCAGTTTGTTCCTATGGTATGGGTGCTATGGCAGCACGGGCAAGTATATGAGGATACTTCGGAGATGGAGACTGATGTACGATCACAGTGGCTGGAGTTGTTTAAGGATTCTTCTTCCACACCACCTTTATAGTGAAATTTGGGGAAGAATTTATTTAAGGGGGGATGTTTGTAATAACCCAGATCTTCTTTTCAGGTATGTATTTCTTTTTCTGGTTGATTTTGAAAAAAAGACGAGTTTCCATAATTTTCAAGAGTACACATTGTGTACTTATAAGTAGAAACCATGTACTCCGTTGGTACGGGTAGTAGTGTGCTAGCCATGTAATGGCTGAGTACATGGTCGTGTGGGGTGACCTAGAGACCGCATAAAGTGGAGGTTGGTTAAGGCAAGTACACACCATGTAAATCGAATGGACACATAGTGTACTTTTTTTTATTTCATTAAATGGACCGGGGTTGCGTCTAATCTACAGAACACCCTTCTTCTCCATTCGTCTCGTCCAGGAGTGACCGTAGGACACAATTGTTTTCTAAGACCCCAACTCGCCATCCGTTCTCCAAATCAACCATCGTCGATTGAGTTGGAATCACCACTATAAGATCTTGCTTCTTCTAGAGCCTTGTTTCATGATTTCTCCTCTTTCACGAGATATCCTTGGTTGATGATTTTAGATTTTTTTGTAGATATATGGTGTTATAGAGAGATTTAAGGCCTGATGTTCACATATATTGTTCATACAACATCTAGGTAGGTGTTTTTTTTTCTTTCTGTAGTTTCTCTTTGAGTTATATGTGCAAAAGTGCCTAGTACCCTTATTCGAGGTATTTTGTGTTTATGAATTTTAGCTATGTTATTTCCTGTTATGCCTTGTGTTCTTGAGTAGAGTATTTATGATTGTTTATTGGGTTATTTACCTTGTTATAGATATGTTTTCCCATGTTTTCTTGATATTTACTATTTTTTATAGCTTTGCTTTTAGGCTACTTTATTTTCCATGGTTAGTCTTTTTAGGATAGAGTGATTTATCTAACATGATGTGATATACTATAGACTATTTATCTAATTAGTTCTTTCGGTTTGCTTTTACTACCATATATCATTGTGAATGATTGACATACACTGGGATGTAGGAACCCGGTGTAGTAGACCATAAGGGGAATGAACGTTGAGGGCTTCCCCAGAGTTTCTATTTACTTTTACATTGTGAGACCATGGGGGGATGGACATTGTGCTACTTCAAAGTGTCTATAGTTTCCTCTTTATGAGAACACATGCGGAATTAGATGTCGAGTGATTCCACATAGTATATATAGTTACTGATATGATACCACAAGGGGAATTGACGGTGAGTGCTTCCTCAGAGAGACTTTACATAATCTGAACCAAACGGGTTCAACTGTGAGTACTTCCTAGAGGGTTTCTTGTGGTTTCTTTGGATGAACTAGAGGGGTTAGGATGTGATTACTACCCAGAGGGTTACTTGTGTTATTAATTGTTTCTTACTTGATAAATTAAAATGAATACAATTGAAACTGTATGTTTTTTTACATTTGAGTACTTCCTTGTTTACTACTTCATTTTTCTTGTTACCTTACATTTATGTTCACTGACTATTAGGCATAGATCATTAGGTTGTTTCCTACTAGGATTAGTCTCACACACTATTTGGGTCCTGCTTTTTGGCCCAAATATATTATATTGCTACAGGTAAAGATAAGGGAAAGTACCCTTCTACTTCAGGTACATTATTGTTGTGGAGATGGAGAGCATGAGACCAAGATGAGGCTTGAGATGATGAAGAGTTTTTTACTTTTTTCCTGAACATTGGTTTAGTACTATATTACATCATGGTGAATTGTTTGGTTGCTTTCCCAGACATATGTATGATGCATCATTTAAATATTTGTGCTCAAGTTGTTTATTAATTTCAGTCTTCTGTTTTTACTTAATGCATGTTATTACTGATTCTTCTATTGTTATCAGTTTAATACCATTGTGTTACTCTAAAAATGATGGCATAGTTTCCCCACTATCACACCCAAGGTCCTCTCTACTAGTTGACTGCCTCTGACAATCAAGTAAATGTGCTTGAGTCTATGTGACCAACTAGGTACATGGCACATCTAGATGGCACCTAGAATCGGGATGTTACAATGTGGAATGAAACATGGAGGTAATTGTATTAAGGGGACAAGTACATGTTTTATGTATGTAAAAGAATGTCATTGGTTAGTTGAATGAAAAAGTTATTAAAAAAGATATCTAATGACGTGAACAAAGAAAAGGGTACAGAAAACGCACCTCTTACACTTCAATGTTACAAGTGCATGGAAATGGGGCACTATTCCAATCAATGACATAATGAAAGGTTTATTGATGAAAATAAGAGTAAATAAAATATTAATTCTAATGATAAAGGAAAGTCACGTTCAATAACTATCATTGAAAAGGAGTACAATAATGATGTGGTGAAAGGTACACTTACCATCCACTCTAAAGTAGAAATTTTTTTTATTTGATTCTAGATTCTCCCACTATTTTATTTCTGAATAATTTTCTAAGAGTATTGATGTAATAATTCAAAAAATAGATGTTTAGTTAGGTGTGACTACTCCTAATGGAACAACAGCCCCATAAAAACTTTTTAATTTTTCCATGGTTGAAGTTTGTGGGAAAGTGTTTCCAGAAAATCATGTGATAATTCATATAGTGGAATTTGATATAATTTTTGCCATGGTATGGAATTCAATACATGTATCTCATATCAATTTCCCAAGAAGGCAAGTCACATTTCATATTCTAGATCAATCTATGATCATTTATTGATGCAAGAATGAATATAACATTACATTGGAAATTTATTCCATATTATATGTCTTGGTTCCTATAAATTATGGTTATTTTTCTCAAATTTTTGGGGAGAAAATCATGATTAAAAATACACCCATTGTGTGAGAGTTTGATGATGTATTTTAGGATGAATTTCCAGGTCTTCCACCAAATTGTGAAGTTTAGTTTTAAATAGAACTTATAACGGGTACTATGCCTATTTCAACTAATCTTTATAGAATGGAGCCAGTTGATTTGCAGAAATTAATGAAGCAACTCTTAGAGAATATTAATAAGGAATTTATAAGCCTTAGTGCATCACCAGGGGGTGCACCTATTCTATTTGTTAAGAATAAAGATGGATTAATGATATTATTCATTGATTATCATGAACTTAACAAGATCATTATAACAAATCAATATCCTCTTCCCTGCATTGACGACTTATTTAACATACCAAAAAGACCTCAATTATTTTCTAAGATTGATCTTCATTCATGATATCATTAATTAAGGGTCAAAAAGGAGGATATGCCAAAGATGGCATTCCATACAAGTTATTCACACTATGAATATATAGTGATGTCTTTTGGTCTTACTAATCCCCCCCTATATTCATGGATATAATGAATGGAGTAATTAGAGACTATATTGATTAGTTTGTGGTATTATTTATACAATATATTCTTATCTATTAAATTAGAAAGGAAGAAAATGAAGATCACTTGAGAATTGTACTGAAGACCCTGAGAATGGAGAAACTTTATGCCAAATTTAAAAAGTGGAAATTTTAGAATCATAATGTTTCATTTTTTTCATCACACAATCTCAAGAGAGGGGATATATGTGGATCCATAAAAAAAGAGGTTATTGAACGATGGTTGAGATCAAAAATGGTAAATGAGATCCGACGTTTTCTTGTTTTGGATGTATATTATCGATGTTTTGTGAATGATTTTTCCATATTATCTAGTCCACTCACTATATATACTGGTAAAAGAGTTATGTTTGTTTGGATGGAGGAATGTGAAGAGAACTTCAAAGAGATAAAAATAAGGTTAGACAGTTCACTTGTGCTCACACTGAATTGAAGAGGAGAATGGTTTGTGATCTATAGTGATGTATCTAAGAAGGGGTTGGGATGTGTTCCCATGAAAAATGATACAGTGATAGCTTATGCCTCACGAAAGTTGAAAATTTATGATCATGATTTTCCAACTCATTATTTGGAGTTAGCGATGGTAATCATTGTATTAAAGATATAAAGGCAATATCTTTATGTTGAAAGGTGTGATATTTATACTTATGATAAAAGTTTAAAGTATATTTTTACCCAAATGAAGAAGAATATTTGCCAAATAAAATAGTTGGATTTGATTAAATATTACAAATACTCAATATATTACCACCCTAGGAAAGAGAAAAAGGTGGATGATGATTCGAGTTGAAAAGAGCATGCCAACTTATCCATGATGAGGGTCACGAAATATCCAATATTTATGGATTTGAAAATGATAGATCTAGAAATTTTAATGGAATTGGAGAAATCATATCTTTCTCTAAAGAATGGGAAACCATCAATACATGTTAATATTAAGAAGATTAAGAAGGAAGATGTAGAGTTATAAAAGAAGGTGAGAAATGTTAGTGAATTCAACCTAGATTGTGATGGAATAGTAAGGTTCAGGAACCACGTTTGTATTCCTTCCATACAAGATTTAAATAATGAGCTATTGAATGAGGGTAATAGTTATTGATTATCTATTCACCCTAAAAGAAAAAAGATTTACATGGATGTGAATGAGTATTTATGGTTGGATTGAATGAAAAGAGATGTTAGTGAATATGTCTCTCAATGTTGGGTTTGCAAGCAAGTTAAGGTTGGGAGATAGAAGTTTAAGGAGATGTTACAACTATTAACCATACCAGAATTGAAATTGGAAAATAAGACTCTAGACATTATTGTCAGACTTCCCAAAATATCTAAAGGCCATAATTCTATATGGTTTATAATTGATCACCTTACAAGTTCAGAACAATTCATTGTTATTATAGAGGATTTCTATCTAGATCATATTTCCTAAATATATGTAAAGGAACTGGTAAGATTTCAATGTGTAGCACATTCCACTATATCTTATTGGGATCTGAGGAATACCTTAATGTTCTGGAGAAGTCTTCATCGTGCTCTAGATACAGATTTACATTTCTTCACTGATTATTATCCTTAGATAGATAGTCATTCTGAAATGACACTTCAATTTTTATAAGTCATCTTGAGAGATTATTTTTTAGATTTTAAAGGTGGTTGGGATCAACACCTACCTTCGGTGTAATTTTCTAAGAACAATAGCTTTCACTCTAATATTCAGATGGAACATTATGAATCCCTCTATTAATAGAAGGTAAGAACACTTACTTTAAAGGATGAAGTTGTGGAAATAAATGTATTAGGACTTGATATTGTTGATTAAATGGAAGAAAATGTTAGATCTATTCAACAAAAAATAATATCATATCAGATTCAACAAAAAAGTTATGCTGGAAACTGATGAAAAGAACTAGAGTTTGAAGTGGTAAACAAGGTGTTTATATGATTATATCCCTGGAATAGAGTAATGCGATTTGGAAATAAGGGAAATATGACCCCTATGTATATCAGTCCTTTTGAAATTTTGGATTGTGTTGGGGAGGTAGCTTACCGATAGACACTTCCAATGAATCTCTCTCAATTTCATGATGTGTTCCAAGTATCTAACCATATAAAGTAAATAACCAATCTATTATATTTACTAAGATCAGAAGTTGTACCACTGTAGAAAGATATTTCTTATGAATAAAAACAGATATATATTCCTAATCATATAAAAACTTTCTACGAAACTAGACCACTCACATTGTTATAGTTTTTGGTAAAAACCACAAATTTGAAAAATCTACATGGGAACATGAAGATATGATTATAGAGAGGTATCCTCATCTGTTTTTTTCCATGTGATGAATTGTGAGGGTGAAATTCAATTTAGGGGGGGGGGGGGGGGTAGAATGTAACACCCGAATGTTTTTTTATGAAATATTTTCTTTAAATAATTTATATTCTTCAGAAGATTTATTTTCACTAAATATTGAGTTTAAAAAAACCACAAGGCACCCTTATTATAAAATTACCATTTTAGCCTAGCTGTTAGGTTAAAGGGAATAATTATAAGTAACTTATGAAAATTCATTGTGAATTCACTGGCTATCAATTACTTATGAAAAAAATAAATAAATTAATTTTTTTATTTTTGAGTGAATTAATTTTGGTAATGAATTTAATGGAATATATGTGTGTTATTTACTTAATAAAATATTTTTTATATTCATCCAATGGATATTTATGTCACAGGGTGTGAATAATACCATATTTTTTGTTTGAAAACCTATTTTTTAAAAAGTTTAATTTGACCCCTTTGAATGGTGAACCCATTTTAAATTATGATTTTGACACTAATAATTTTTATATGAAAAAATAAACATGTTATTTTGAAGCGAGATATAAAAATTAAATTGGGATGAATTTATGATATTTTTCTGATAACTTTCATGTTTTGATGAATAATATAAATACTCAAAATTATAATTGAAAATTACTTTTTTCATTGAAATAATTTATATGGTCAAATTATACTATTGAATGGTTTAAAAGTATATGTTGAATATATTTTTACAATTTAATATAATTTAGTTCATTGGAATTAATTTCAAATTAAATTCCAATGTAAAAACATTTTACTCTTTTGAAATATTTTATCTTTTAAAACCCATTTTCCAATTTGAACAAAAATATTAATTTTGAATTAATTACTGAAACATATATGTTTTGAATTTTGAAAAATGGATTGTATACTTTGAATCATTATGTTCAAATTTTGAAAATATATTAATTTTCTTTGTTCAATATGAACAGTAACATCTGTAAATTTTATTAACACATTCAAATTGTAAATCATGTAATTAAGGGTAAATATAATATTATAAAATTACCATAGCTCTTGTATTAAAAGAATTTTATGATTATAATTTTCCCCAAAAACATAATTAGTTTGAATTATTATCAATTGGAACCAACTAGGATATGATTAAAAAATTTATATTATTTTATTTAATGAAAAGTGAAAAATGGCTCACTCAAACATTAATATTTAAATTATTTTTAATATGATGTTATATAGAATATAAATTAGATTATAAATACTCATAATAAATATAAAATGTTTTTATTTTACATGTTAATTTATTTTTTATTTTTAGGAAATATATAATTACCTTAAAGACTTATTCTTGGATGATAATAAAATTAATTAATTGATGAGAAATTAATAATACAATATTTATTAAAATATTAATAACCATAAAATCCTCCAAAACATAACCAAACCTTATTGGTTAATTATTTATTGACCATAAAAACCAAGGGTAGACTTATCAACCATTTCTAGGCTTTTATATATGATTATGACACATATTTTATTTTATATAATTGAAAGTGATGATAAATTTGTCACATTATTATTTTAAAAGAGTATATCATTTTTAATGTTTGGTTACTCATAAGTTAAATTATAATAAAAGTATTTTTATAAAATATAATGAATTTATTTTCATCTAATTAGTTTATTTATAATTTATATTAAAAAATAAGTATATTATATAATTACACAAAATGGATGTATTAATTATTTTATTAATGATAAGATCAAATATATGCTATTAAATATATTTTAGAAAATATAATTTGGGATAATTACTATGTAAAATAAATTTTTTTGACTACCTTTACCCCTTATGGATATAACAAAATATTTGTATCAATGTTCACTTCTAATTTTTATATTTTAAAAAATCCATGAAATAAATATTGACAAAATTGACACTATTGATATTTTGTCAAAATAATGTTTTCATAAATTATTTGAAAATATTTAAACAATTTAAAAAGTATATAATAATTATTATATAGTATAAAATGTTCTAAATTATTCAATTATAGCCTAATTTACTTCAAATAAGTAAATATTTTACCCTTTTAATATTGAAATATTAGTTACCCAAGTAAAAAATTAAATAGAATAACTAAGTCTTCATTGAAATGATAATGATTAAATTTACCTCAAAACATATCTAAGATTTATTGTATGATTATATTACAACCCTATATCATCTAAAATTCTAAATTGGGACATTTTTTTGGTTTTTACATGGGGTTTGATTTTATGATAAATTAATATTTTTGAGGATTCCAAAAGTGCCCCCACCTCAATTATAAAAGGTGCACTTACTCCCTCAACTATTTACTTAATTTTTAGCATTCAAGATCAACCATAACATTTCCATTTCTATTTTAATATTCATTATAAACATTATAGATGTCCTTTTCGTATTCAAAGATTGGATCTAGTGATTTAAGAGGAGATTTAGAGGAGGCACATCGAAGAAGTGGTAATATCTTTTATCGATTCTTTCAAACTTCTTTCTTCTTATTCCAACCCATGAGTTGTTTTATTATAAAGTAATAACTCAAGTATAACTTATATAATTAGAGTTTATTATTATTATGATAAAACCATATACTACCTTCTTCCCATCCAGTGAAAAATTAAATTACCACACGTGCGTACGTACGACTTACCGTCTCCACGCTGTGGTGTAATACAATTTTCACCACCATCTTACATGGATGGGTTTAATGATGGAACTATTAATTATATATATGATTAATATAAAATGATATTTATTTTTAGATACTATTTACCTTCCACTTCAATACTATTCAACAATTATGGGAAATATTTCGTCGCTCGTGTGTACGTATGACTTACCATCTCCATGGTGCAATTTGATTCATTCTACATAATCTTCATTAAAGAATTATTATATAAATTAATTTAATGAATAAATATGATATATATTATAATATTACCATGATTTAATGGATATAAATATAACCTAAAAATAAAAATAAGATCTTATTTGACAAAACATGCCTAAGAACATATATATGATAATACCCGAATAATGAGTTACACTGAAATGTTACTAAAAAATGGATGAAAATATGATCATAAATGTAATCATAAAAATGGTTATTATTATTGAATATATCATTAACATTATTTATATTATTATAAAAGTTTTTTGAGTACTTGAAAAGCATATCAGACCTAAGCTATGGGATAACTTTACAAATCTGATTTTTAACTAATATTGTTAATTTGTACATATTTGAATGATATATTTAACATCCACATCCATGTTTCATGAATATGTATTTCAAAATATTACTTATATCCATGTATAATTTTAACCATTAGTTAATTTTTAATAAACGACATGAATGGAATATTTTTTCATTTCTATACGCGGTACTTTTTGACTTTTTTGGAAAAAGTATGAGATGCTTGTTTTTTTAACATGTATGTCATGAATTGATTTTTACGATTTCATAATACCATATTTCCTTGAATATTGCCCAACAGGATTATATGTATATTTTCAAAAAACATTATTTCTTCTAAAACTATGTGGCATTTTAAGGATGGAAACATTTTTTAAGATGAAAAAATATTTTCCTCAGGAATTAATTTCAACTATTTTCTCAAAATAATTTTCCCTATAATATTGTACTATTTAAATAGGGTTATATTTATAACCTTATAATTACTATGTTTTTATAGTGTTTAACTTAAGAAATACATTTGTTTTATATCAATTATGATGGAATGATGTTTAAGAAACCCATTTTATTTCTTGGGTTTTGCTATGATGAATGATTTATATTTTTATGGCACATGTAAGAATGATTTAACTATGAGATGTGTGGGACCTATATATCTCTCAAATGAATTTGGTAAAGATTTATATCTCATGATATAGAAATGAATAAAATCAAAAGTAATTCTGGTTCAGTAATACATGGCTAGAATGAGGAGTGAACTTCGTTCAGTATTGGAATCTGTCCGCTATGATGGTCTCAGAAATGAGACTTGACTAATATGAAATGATATTCTATTATTATGTGTGTATGAAGAGAAAATTCATGTCTTATTTTATGAATATTGGGATTACATTTCAATTTTATTATTTATCCCATGACATGATATTATAATCATTTTTATGTAGGATAATATTTTCAAATGTTTTGTTCTTATGATTATAACAGGATTGATATTTCCCTTATTTACCCTTACTACGAATTTGAGATCACCCTTTCATATGTTCTCCCCATTTACATGAAGATAGGTATTAATTAAGATATGTCAAAATAGAGTCATGTTGTGAATAAATAAGAAGGAGATAATGTGGATGTTTTATGAACCAAATTTTTATGTTTCCCAGTTTCTATAGACACTAAACCTATATAGTACTGGTGTGGTTTTTGTTATGTTATGTAATAAATATTCTTCAATATTGAAGTAATATCTATTTTTAATGTATTGGTGTTTATAACCAAAATATGTTATTATATCATTTTTACTATTTTTCTCATGTGAAAGTAATACCTTAATTTAAATATTCTTCTACAAATAGTTTATATCTCATAAACGTATACTACTATTAAAAATAATTCTGATCCTATCGAATATTACCTTTTCTCCCATATCTATATTTTCCCTTTCCACCATGGTCCTACTTTATATTTGGAAACACAATTAAATGTTATATTCTATAAAATTCATATTTTTATTTTCCTCTATTTAAATGAATGTTTTATGATATCTTTTTTACATTTATGGTTTTCAACCAAGTTATTTTAAATTAATAAAAAATTCCTTCTTTGATTGTATGATTTATCCTTCACTCTAAATATTTAATGGATAAACATTATATACTATCAAGGACTAGTTATAATGGATTTTATTTTAATGTAAATGTTTCCACTTCATCATTTTAAAAATGAATTTTTATTTTGACTTATAACATTACATTTTTTTGACAATCATAAAAATGGTTTCTAAAATCCATTTTTATTTTTTTATCTTTGAAAAAATTATTTTACTGTTATAACCATTCATTTAAATGGATCTTCCTTTCCATGTTTTACAATGGGTTACTAGATACATTTAAATCTTAATTATTTTAAAAAGGGTATTCCTTATTATATTTCAATTGATTTGTTGAAAGATGTTAGAAAATAGTTTTTCACCTGTGACAATATACATCAAATTTTTTATTCTTCACTACTGTTATGTTCTTACAATATAATTCACCTTCTTTCTTAGGATGTATTATACAATGTTTTAGGAATGTTTTTCATGAGACATGTATTATTTCCAGTGGTAAATTATGTGTTTTTTTATGTATGAATGTTTTCATATTATATTGGAACACATAGATATAGATTCTTATTATTATGATGCTTGGGTCCTATATCGCCCACAAATTATTTGGTTAAGGATTTGAATCTCATGAAATAATGAATTTTTGCAAGAGTTTATGTGTGGCCAGTTATGTGCATAGGTAAATTGTAAGTATAAGTGCTATTAGCTATGCCCATAGAGATTATAAATAATAATAAGTGTGGTAAACGTTTCTCACAATGATTCTACTTGAGTATAGGTTTTTTCAAATATGCTCACGACGAATTTGTGTGAGTATATGTATAGTTGACAAATCTTACAAATAATATGAGTGATTATATTCTTGTTTATGCATGCTAAAAATGATTATTCATGAAATAATTTGTTGCAACTATGTAAACAATTTTATAATTTCTGATGTTATTTTGTATGTTGAATATCTATGTTATGTTAATTTTATATAAAATATAGATCATATTTATTTCTACTTGTATATTATCTCACACTATTATTCCATGGTGAATATATTTTTCATTTGAGATTACATATCAATCTATCATGAATTATGGATAAATAATATTGTTCCATGTTCTTTTTAAAAATATATTTCTCCCCATGTCATGTTTTCTCATATGGTTATGATCTAATCCATTGATGACATGTTGATGTGTTTGTCTATTACTAGGTGTTTGAGGCCACACCTTACATACATTTCCATTCCTTAGGTTAAAACGATTATCCCATCACATGAGAAGTATATACGAGAGTATTGTAATGATAAATTATGGAGAAATGGTCATAATAAATATAAAAAAGTTACTTTTTTCTAGTTCTCCAAGACACTAAGCCTTAGGTTCTTGTGATAGTGGGATTATTTATGATATGTAGAGTTTAAATTATGAAAATGATATAAAATAAATATATTTTTCATATCGGGTTGGTTATGTTGGAGTCAAATATGGATTTTTATTTATGTCTTTTTAAAAATAAAAGCATGAATGCGATTAAGGGTTGACTCATTAATGATAAATAAATTTAGTTTCCTGATGATATAAACCTATAATATAAATAAATATTTATCACCTAACTTGTTTCATTTATTGTATTACATCACAAAATTAATCCAACTATAATGGAATTTATGAATAATAATTATTTATTAAAATGATTTTATATAATATATTTTACTATATTCATGATATTTTTCAAACATATAGTTTAATTTGATAACCATATTATTTAAATTATCACTTTTACAATCATATTATAATTTAAATGGAAGTAACTTTTTATCTAGTTGATAAAAAATTATGATATTTATTTTTATAGTCATGAAATTATATCATAAAACCATTGAAAGTAAAGTCATAATACATTTATGTAAAAAATTTGACGAAATAATTGTCATTTTCACCCTAAAATATTATTTTATCTAGAATTTTTAAATCAAATAGTAGTTCATTTAATTTATGATTGATTGATTTATCATAATCTATGTAGATGTTTTATTAGTCAAAAAATTTCCATTTAAAACATTAATTAGAATGTTTTTCACTGTAAATAACATTATATATTATTTTTAATTTTATTTAAAAATTTAATTAAACATATTTATAGTGTCTTATTATCACAAAATGGTAATTACATTTCGATAATATAGTTGTTAAAAAGGTAAAAGTGTTATTGAAGGAACAATGTAATTACAGTGTGTAAAGCCTATCCCACCAAAAGTGATTTCATAGGTATACAATAAAATATTAAATTCCTCTTAATTATGAAATTAATTTAATGAAATTTATATTGTTGAAATATATAAATAATTAATTATTAAAAATATTATAATTAATAAGAAAAAATAAAAATAACCAATCATTCATAATAAAAGATATAGTTTTTTATTCCAAATAATGTATTTTTATAGGTCATATGTTATTTTATTTAATGGTTACATTTTTTAAAATTTAGAATTTTAATTTGATAAATCATAATTTTTATTTATAATTAATCAAATATAAATTTTTTAAGAGTGATTTTTTGTAATGTTTTTTAAAAAATTACTTCCATTGAAAAGTATAAAATATAATTTTTACGAATCTTGTATGTTTCATGATTTCATTATGGTATAATTATTAATAAAAAATTTATAAAACATTTTAAATAAATTAAAATGTATTTAAAGACTGAAATAATTATTTTAAAAATTAAACATAAAATTTTTAAACCAAAATTTGAAATTGTAATGACTAAATTATAGTTTATTCTAATAAAAACTATTTTATTTCTATAATTTTATAATATATTTCTAAAATTATATTTCGGTTTTGTGTGCATGGAAATGTCAAATAAACCACTATTTTCAAATCATAAACTAATAAATTTCATAATAATAAAAATTATCCATATTATTTTTCCAAAATAATAAAATATTCAATGTTTTATTCTAAATTATGTATTCCCTTTGCTATATCAATACCCCTCCTACATCCATATATCACACTATAGAAGGTATTATTTTCTCACATACCTAACCAAATAATCTTTTATACACCTTTTCCCACATCCTTAATCCTATGGTGTATCCAAAATCCCCTCCCCTTTTAGCTTTTAGAAGACTCTTTTACCTAAAATTTTTTAAATTTTTTTATTATTCTCCCCTAGGGTATTCATATGGTAGTACTGTACTTTTAAACTATTATTGTAGAGGAATAACAGATTCCCTCCCATGAAAATATTTTTCCCAACTAGTTATTATGGGAAAATAACAGTTTCTTAATTCTCTTTGTTTTTATTTCCTTTTTGAGTTTAATCATAATAAAATACATTAAAAATTATTTTAAAATGTTACTATTATTTTATGTTCATGTTTATCAGCATTTTTATCTAATATTGAAGATTTATTAAAAAATTTCTCTTATCATACCTTTTTTCACAATCCATTACTATATTAAAATATATATATTTAAAAAAGATTTCTATTCATATCAAATCAATTTTCACTCATTTAAATAATATAATTAAGATTTAAATGTAAGCATATAATAGTGATTAGTTATGACAATTTTTTTGAAATACAACTTTATATTGGTTTTATAATCTTTTAATCAATTAAAAAAAATAACATTGACACCAGTTTTTTTTACAAAACCAAGCGAAAAATGATGTTTTATTTCTCAATTGTTAGTTTCATGGATATTTTTAAATAAATATTTCTTAATTGAATATAACCTAATAATAAAATAATATTATTTTTACAATTCTGAAATAATTTTATATTTATGAAAATAATATTATAAAAACTAAACAATCAAAGTAATTATTACAATTTTAAAAAATCGTCTGAAGAAAACCTAGTTCATTCGAATCCCTTTTGTTGAATATATTTAACTATTTATTTTTTGGACTTTTATAATGACATGAAAACTATTCATTAACACTTATATAGATTATGGAACCCCTATAAATTGAATATTTACCAATGTCATTATACAAAATTTTCTTTATGGAAATGTTAACTGAATTACCAATAATCGATCAATAAAAAAATGAATCTAATAAATGGATAATTTATGATAATAAATTAATTAAAAGGAACAATAATAATTTAAACACCCATAATGAATCATTTAATCCAATCATGAGTGCCACATTGTATCATACATCCCTCCTCGTACACAAGATGTTTCTGTCCAGAAAATAGTGTTTGAACGTTTCCAGTGCAGAGAAAATACCCTCATTATTAGTAAAGATAAGAGTTAATAATAAAATCAGATAACATAGAGGAACAAATAAAAAATGTTATATAAAAAAATTGTAAGTTTCACAACTGATACAAAAAACCCAGGAACTACTAAAGTGGAAGGTCAAACCAATGGGTGGTGAAATTGGTAACTAAATAAAAAATATAGTGACATCACTCAAAATTATGTCATTGTACCAGCATTAATCACCATGATCCATCACTAATATCCTTATCACTGGGGTGTTTCCCTTTCCAATATTCTGGAATGCGATGTCTATGCACACATTATATTCCCATGCAAAGTGTATGTATTTACATAATATGACACCACCAATAAATCCTTAACATGAGTGCATAAGTATAAGAATGTATATCCTGATAGTAAGTAAATTCATAAGAAAATAAAAATAAAATAATTTATCGAAAAGTAATACACTCAACAAGATACCATAACCCTCAACCATAACCACTACGAATCCATATCGGAAAGATAATAATAATAGAAGGCATAAACTATGGTTAGACATAAGGTCACCATGTATCCATTGGAATCCTTAATTCTAAAGTGTATTGGGTTAGGGAACAAAACCCTATTGTCCCAACATCATCACATGTTATACAAAATGGTTATCATATCTCATATCTCCCTTAGGATGGGATACATTAATGTGATGTACTGGAACAATGTCTGAATTCAAGAATTATGGTTGTTATAAACTTTCTTGTGTCTCAGAACTCTGTTATCATCATCCCATGTCATAATTCTCCCCCTCTAAGGTATAACCAAGCTAATATGGTCCTCCATTCATTTAAAACCTATGGAAGAACCTCAAAAGGACATTACATAACAAAAAATATTAATATCATATATATACACAAAAATCATAACAATAATTAATATTAGTATTCATAGACCCAAATTAGATCACACTAAAGCATGGTATGATGTTCTATAAATGCACACAAAAGTGATCAAATTCAGTCATGGTCTAGAATGCAATAATACAATGTAAAATATTGCTAAAAATTATATACATGGACTCTACATGGTAAGGAATTTTCAACCACAATTTTTTATGTCCAAATCATGATTTTTTGAGAGAGTCCACACTTGAACCATATTTACACACCAATCATAACAATCCTACATGACGTGAAATCATATAAATGATTAAAATTAAAAATTAAATAGTTTTAGAATAATACTATAGAATGAATCAAGCCGAGGGAATAACAAAAAATAACCCAACATCAATCACCAAGAATTAAAGTATTCATGTTTGGTTGAGGAAAGAGAACATTTTGTCACCATAAGAAGTGAAAAGTTAATAATTTTGAGGTTTCTAAGAGTTTAAATTAATTAGAAAAACCTCCTTCATTCATGTTTCAATTATTCCATCAAGATTATGAAAAGAGGTCCAGAAGAATCAAGGTTTTCCATGGAAGAAACTCAACACAAGGAAGGCTTCCCTTTGTTTCTCCAATGATCATATAGAAAGTAATCGGATTTATGGAATCAAAAATTGGAAGGGGTAAATCAATTAATAGGGGTAAGAAATATTCTAAAACAATATCATGACCCCAAATTCATATTCCACACATTTCCCCTTTTCCATATTCTGAATTTGAGAAGGAAGTGGCCATTTTAGCAATTTCAAAACATAGTCTGACCTCCTCCACCCCCTCTACCATAGCCTATACATGGACATGGTGTTCTTAATCATAACCTAGAAAATGGATATCTATAAAGGAACTTTCCATGTGTCTAGATATTTTACTTCACCACACCATCCAAAATGGGCTTGGGGAGGTCACTAAGGAAATAACTCATAGGTCCACCCTCAGTCTTCTATGGCCATGACCATGAATTCATCTCCCCATTTCCCAAAATTATTATTTTACACTAAGTCACACTATAGATACCACAATATCCGCCATGAACTTCTTGTAGCCCATTTTGATCAATAAGATATCCAAAAATATATTTTTTATTATTTCAACCCACTTAAAATTCACAAGGCTCCATTTAAACAAGGTTCCGCATAAAAAAACTCTAAGGATAAGTATGTATGTAATTATTTTCAATTATAAAAATAATTCCATGTCTTAAAAATATCATCCACTATGAATTATCTTTCCTGTTAAGAAACTATTGTGGTCCATTATGAACAACTCTGGCAGCTGATCTCGAACATCTTACTCATGATCTCATGTTTCCTATTGAATTATTCCATGATAATACATGACACAGAAAATTTTTAAATTTCATTCTCAATGACACCTTGTCACTTTGGAAAATTATCCACAAAATGATCAATACAAAAGATGAATCTGGTTCTAACTCAACATATTTATATTTAACAACATGTGGAGGATCAGGCATGTACCTCTAAAGCTGAGAAAAATAGAACATATCATTCATTCTATGAGAATTTTGATGGGGGTTTAGTCAGTAATACCCTACTATGATACATTTAGTGATCTAAATTGTCCCAAAAACTATAGTTATAACTTCCCTAATTCCATAAATGATGTTTTCCCAAGCAAGGTTACACATATAAGAAATCCTAGTGTCCATCAATAAACACCAATGTTAATCTTCATCATTTGGAATATGATTTCTTCCAACCATTAGAAGAAACCAACCAATTCTTGATTAACATCACTCTCACAGAGGTATACTAAAATAAATTTATTTCAATAATAACTATCTCACCTAGATCATGCCAAAATAGTTGTGAGTAGCATTAATTTCCATAAGATCCTAAAAAGGATTCATATGAATATAATATGAAATTTTTTTATAAATAAAATATGCCAAGTGTAGATACCCATCCCATCCTCCAATTAAGTCCAAGATCCATTACTAAAGAATATCCTCAAGGATCTGAATTGTGATATCTTATTTTCCATTAGTCTGTGGATGATTTGATGTACTGAGATTTAACTGACTGCCCAATAAATTCTACAATCCTTTCCAAACCCCATGACATAAAACCCATGTTTTTGTACGAAATGATACTAAACGGAATTCCATGAAGATATATAATCTATCCATACATTTTTTCCAACTCGTTAACAAAGTGAGTGATGAAAAATTTTATGATGTGTGAGACATTAATCATTTGATCGACTATCACCCAAAATATATCAAAACATCCCATGTTCCTTGGAAACAACTATTACAAATTCCATATTGATGTCATAACACTTCCACAATAGAATTGGAAGTGACTTAATGAAAACAACATTGTACTAATTCTTGTCCTTTAACCTTTGTCATGTAAGGAATCATGAAACAAAACCAGTGATGCCCCTCTTCATACCAGGCCACTATAACTAATGTTGAATTTCATGGTACATCGTCACGAACCCTAGATTTACTACCTACATAGATGCATGATAGTATCTCAATATATCTTCCTTAAGGTAAGGTGGCACTAAAAACCTTCCATGAATGTAGATTACCACATCATCATCCAAGGACTGCCCTAAAATAGAATAACACCCTTTATGAATTATGACATCACTATACAATTTGGGCCCGACTCTTGGTCCCCAGTCACCTCAAACACCAAATTTCACATGACCACTAATGGTTCAAATGTCACCCCACTATAAAAATTCAAGAATCCATAATCCACTCTGACATCAAAAAAATCAGATACCAATCCTATTGTGAAGGCCTCTCTCTAAGATCATACTTCTCTAGAATTTTCCTAGTAAGACCATAAATATGAAAATTACATTTACAAAGAGAATAATTTATCTTAATATTGAATTCCTACAGATACTCCACCCAACACATATTTCTGACATTTTGATCCCAATGAGAGAATAAATATTTGAGGCCATTAGAGTCCGTGTAAATAAAAAATATCTCACCAAATAGATAATTCCACCAACACATCAGAATTTGGAATAATACATCCAACTCCAAGGAATGTTTCAGGTACTTATAATCAGGGGTCCAAGATGACATGACCCGTAATCTACTACCTGACCCGTATACAACAACACAACACCCAATGCAACTCTAGAGGCTTCAATATAAACATAATGAAAAATCCTAGGATCTAAAAATATTATAATTGGGGTTCTTTACAATCATGATTTCGTCTCTAGGAATTCGTATTTCTAAAGATCTATAAATTCAAAATTAATTTCATTATTAATAAGCCCAACCATAAGAGGTGATAAATGGTAGAAATCCAATATAAACTATATATAATACCTAGATAAACCATTTATATTCATGATCTCATAATAAATCCGTGGGTGTGACATAGACATCAATACATAAACCATCTACGGGTTAATAGAAATTATCACCTTAGATATCACATGCCTATGGAACCACACATCTTCAATAAAAAAGTGACACTTTGATAGTTTTGTTTATAGTCGATATGCTCAATGTTCACTCGATAAAATCATAAGGTTACTTAAATGAATTTATAAGGATTATAAGTATATTATGAATTTTTAACAAAAACCAAAATGATGTAGTCAAGATATTGGTGGAGTTTCTTATTCACTAGTTCCATAAACACTTGGGTGCATTTTTTGGCCCCAAAGGCCGAATAAGATACCCATATGGCACATATATGAACATGAGTGTGGTTTTAGGGATTTTCTCCTATATGACACACAACTGATAGTAGAAAGGCCATAAGTCAATCATGGATAACCCTTGAGATCCCTAAAACAAATAAAAAATCATTGATCTTCATCAAGGTGTATCAATTATTCACGATTACTTGGTTCAAATTATTATAGTCTACACAAATCAAAATAATACAATCTACATAATTTTTAATAAACACTAGAGAACCCTAGAGTGAATTGATATGTCTAATAAGACCCTAGACCTATAAATTATCAATCTACAATTTGACTTCCTATAATATTGGAAACACGATATGATATAGGGGAATCAATATAAGTTTCACTCCCAATATGAGTTTGATTTCAATGTTGATAATTATATTAGAGGGAATCCAAAAATTTCATTCAGAAAGACATAATAATATAGGTCCAGTACTAAAGAAAATTAAGGGGCTAATATTGGATATTTTTTAGCAACCATTCTATCTATGTATACTATGATATCTCAACCATTGGTTAGGTTTTGTTCCACTCAACCTTCTCCAACATCCCCCTCACTTGATAAGATGAACTTCTCCCCATTAAGAGTAGAAAGGGATAGAAATATCTGATATACGTCTATGTACACCTAATAACTTTTCTCCTAGACTACAATTAAGATCACGTAAAAGAGAGTCTTCCCAAGGATCGGGAATTCATATAGATTTCCAAAGATAAAAATAAATACAATATACTTTGGGCACCATTAAATACGATCAATTTTATTTTCTAAGGGTGTGTTGAGAGAATGAAAATTAAAGGATAACATTACATGTATGTCAAGTATAAAAAAAAATTGAGAAGTTATAAATGAAACCATATAAACAATATCAAATGAAGTAGTATAAAGTCTAGAATTAATGAAGATCGTACCTCTGATAGTCAACAAACCGTCATCACCACCAGGTTAAACCAAGTTTACTATATATATTCTACCTATTACATAACCATGACCTTTCCACTAAAGTGTTTAAAATTTATGGGTTTCTAACTAAGTATCATGGTTTACATATTCTCTATGACCCTATGAGAACCTATCCATAATTCTATCATAAATAACTCCAGAAGATTCTCCATCCTTCCTAATAAATGAAACATTATCTAATGTCATTGGGAAAATTTAAGATAATTTCCACTATATCCAAGTTGAAACACTAATAAACACCTCCTACTATATAAGGTGGTGAAAACCCAAATATATTCCCCAGATGTATACCACTTCTCTGGGATAAATCTTTCTCCTTACTCCGATTACTACCAACAGAGTCACCAGGAATTCTACTGAAGGCTGGATGAACACCCAAAACTCTATCCTCTTCTAGACCCCTCTCAATTGAAAAATCCTTTAAAAGAACCATTTAATATGCCATGAAGAAAATATTCTGAAATATTTATATTAGATTGTGATGTATGATGATATTAAACTTCCTAGACTTCTACACCTCATTTCCAATCTAGATATGGGAAATACATAAAAACTGCATAACACAATGTTAGTAAGAATATACTATCATTGTATACTAATGAAACTTCATGAACTCCAACAATCTATCTAGAATAATCATAATTGGGAATAAATCCTCAAATAAAATTACCTTGAAGACCGTTTAATTAAAAACGTTACATCTCCCTATATGGTTTGGGACACCCCACAACCTCGGAAAGATTCCTTGAAGTATGAAGACCAAAATATTCACCTGTTGATTCTCTCAAGCCTCAAATAGTTTAAATATAACTTTAATGACATCGTTTTATTTCTTATAATCTTGAGTGTCTCTGAATCCCTAGTAGGATAGAGGATTCTAAAGCTAAAAGTCCCAACCATAATCTACCATTGTCTTTGAAATTTCTGTAGTATGAAGATGCACTATATTGTAGAATCCAATATAATTTGTCCCATCTTACAAAACTAGTGGAGTGGGTGTAACATTCCATTGAAAAACTTGTGGAAGAACCATAATGTCAACATTAGTGGGAGAATTCTAGCCTGCTCCACCATGTTTTCCAATAAAGTGCATATGATGTGTAATTTTATGAAATTCTAAAATAAAATTCAGAATTTCTATATCAATATTAATTAAAATTTTATAGGTTTATATATGGTATTAATATATAAACCTATCATATGAATATACCCACCAAAGGATCCACAAGCCTCCTTATAATACATAAGGATCTCCAAACAAGCATTTAAGACACATTGACCTATATATAATAAAACAAAAAAATATGATATTGTTTAACTATTTAATGTCTATAGAAATATCATAGTAGAAAGAACACAGATATACCACTCAATAATGAATATAGTTCTATCCAAAATAAATTCCATAATCAAGGAACTATATTATTAAACTACTATGCAACACAAAATTTGTATACAAATTTCATGTGAATCTTCATTCGTACATATAATGTCTGAACACACCCAATTCACACAAAATAGTAGAAATTCTATCTTTTATTAAATTTTATGAAATAGTAAAACCATAACAGTAATAAAAAATTTTAACCATGTAAAATTATAGGTCCATTAGACATGTGCATTCCAGGAACTCATATAACTTCTCTACATGAGTCCCAAAAATCTAGACTCATTTCTACCTTGTCCCACATAAAAATTTAGTAGAATGAAGGAGGGAAAAAATCCTTTGATACTATATTTTAATTACCCAAACTGAATCAATAAATACATGTTAGAGTCTAATATAACCTCAGGCATGCCTCCCCATATACAATAGGTTTCTGACTAGTAGTTAGTGTCTGAACATCATTAGTGGGGAGATTGTACCCTCAATATTATTAAAGAAAAGAGATAATAATAACAATGCATATCATAGTGGAAAAAATAATAAAATTTATACCAAATAGCCTGGAAAGTATCTCAAGTCATATAGGAATTAGAACATGGACATGAAATGAGGAACATTAGACAAAATATTGGAAAATACTATTATGTAGATATAAAATATAGTGACATCACTATAGAATCTGTCATGGTAATACCTCTAAACACCATGATTCAACTATTAGATCCCTATCACTATGCCCTTTCCCTTTCATGTATCCCTGATCTTGAAGTCTTCATGTGAATCAATATATCCATGTAGGGTGTGAGTATTAACCTTTTAGGGAATCACCGATATTTCCTTAATCTGTGTTCAAATATATAGGAATGTATCTCATGATAGGAAATTAACACGCAAGAAAACCACATACAATAACACACTCTATTTTCGTGCACTATCCAAGTCACTAGAAACTTCTGACCATATATAATATAGATCCATACAAAAAAATATTCATTATGGAAGTCAAAAACCATGGTCAACCTCATGGTCACCTTGTATCGATCATGATCTTTAAGGCTAAATAGTCTTAGGTTATTCTACAAGACCTTCGAGTTTGAAGTATTTGATGGGTCATACGACAAATTCATCAAACCTTGTCTTTACATGATGTTAGGAGACACAACCATCATGTCTTGAAACTATTTCGTAGGTCACACCTCAAAGTTGTCATAAAAATACATGTGTCTTGTTAATTTAGATTCATTTTGATATATAATCACTCCCCCTCTATGTGATAACCAATAAAATGTGGTCCACTTTTCATCTTCTACAAAAACATAAACCACCAAAGGCCATAGATCACAAACAATAGGAATAACACATATCAGCACAACAATGATACAAATAATGATTATCAGTATCCACACACACATGTGATGACATTAAAACATTCTCTCACAGGCTACCCACACACACATGTGATGAAAATAAAGAATGGTCATGTATATAATCACACAATAACAAATCATGATAACAATATTATAAAAGGTATTTACCTGGAAAGGAAATTTATACCTCAATGTTATTTATATCAATGTCATGATTCGTCAAGATCTTCATTACCAAAACCACATTCATACACTAATAAGAATAATCTCACAATCAATGAACTCTAAAAATAAATTGTAATACAACATGAAATATTTTTAGAATGATACTGAAGGATGAATCCAACAAATTGTAGGACAATTAGTTACCCAACATTAATCACTAAAAATATAAATATTCATGTCTGGATAAGGTAAGAGAATATCTATCACTTCTGGATAACAATAGGAGAAGAGATTCTAGGATCTCATGAGTCTAAATCAATGAGAAAAACCACAATCTTCTATGAATCTATTCTTCTAGAAAGTCTAAGTAATGATATTGGGGGAAATCTAGGTTTTATAGGGTAGAAAATAAATGTATGGAATGTTTCCATGGGTCCATCCAACATGTTCTTAATAAATTATTAGATTGAAAGAATAAATAAGGATAAGAGAAATAAATCTATTAATATGGATATGAAACATATTCAAAATTCATTTAGGGCCATACATTTATGATCCAATTTTTTTCCGTTTGACAAATTCAAGATCCAAAAATAGAATAGAAAATTCCAATGTCTTTAAAATGCAATCTGACTACTGATATTCCCTCTACACATGACAATCAATAAATATGATGTCCTTAAGTACAAACCAACAAATTACTAACCATATGGGAATGTGTTAAGGGTAAAACTGTTTTCTCTCACCACACCCTCCTAAATGGGCATGGTGATGTCATCTATGTCATAGACCAAGGATCCACCCTTAGTACTCCAGACCCAAGGCATCAATATGGCCTCATAATTTATCCGAATTCATTTTTACACCATATAAAACTAGGGACACCACTGCTATTGTTTAGCCTATTTTAGATAATGAGTTATCCAAATGATTTTTTTCAGGTTTCCAGCGCTCTTAAAATCCAAAAGGCTCCACCGAAACACAGTTATACCAAAAAAACTGAATAGAGAAGGATTTAAATAAGTAATTTCAATTAGGAATAAATTTTAGAGGCATTACATTTAAATATTTAACAAAAAAGAGTAATTTTATAAAATATTTAATAAATTAATGTTATTAAATTAATTAGAATGACTAGATGAAAAACATTGTGGAACTGTATTCAAGGTAGGTGTATCATTCAAAATATCGATTATTTTAAATTATTGTTCATATATTTTATATATTATCTTATTTTTCTTATATAAAATATTTTGAATGTATAAATATATTATTCATATTCATTTATAATGATTTTCAGTTAACCATTATATTTTTACCGAATTATTTTTTACATCCTACATTGTTTGTAAGTGGTAAATCCCATTATTTCCCATTCTCAATGAAATTGTCCTTATCACTCTTTATATGAATAAATTATTCTTTATTTATTTTAAATATTTGTTATTTATATTTTTTGAGACCCCTTCTATGTATTTTTTCAAGGACACTTATGTGCTTATGATTACCTTGATATTCCTCACAAAATTGAAATAATTGAATTGAGAGGAATTATAGAATGATGGATTTTTATTAGTATTTTTAAATTGTTTTATTGGTAAATAATGGTAGATAATAAATGTAATACAATGATAGTATAGTTAAATTTATTTTTTTAAATGAAAAAATTGTCAATTGGATCCTAATATATATTTTTGAAAAATTAATGGAAGTGGAAATAAATTTTGGGATTAAATTTATGCATTAACATTGAATATAGTCTATAATTCATGAATGAGTCACTTTATGATTTATTGATGGTGATTGTTTTTAACTTTTTCTTTGATTGTTTATAAATAATTTACTAATTAATTATATATAACATTGATACCTTTAAGATGTAATATCATAGGAAATACGTTTGGTGGTGATATGAGAGAATATATAAACATTATCATGGTCGTACCAATGTAGTACAATGTTGTTCCTATCACTTGGAAAGTGTTCTGATGTGATTATGATTATTATGGGATGAATTATAGAAAATTTACATGATTAAAATGATATATATGTTGTCTTTGTACTTAATTCTTGAAATTGATAACCATTGGTGGATACTTACATGGGTGGGTTGAAATCTACATGTGTTTTGCAAATTAGTTGGGTCCTATACCAAATATAATGAGCCCTTATAACTTGATGATTATGGAGAGAGTTGTTTGTGATTTTTATAATAATTTTTGTACTTGAATCTAGTATAAATTATTAAACATACTAGATAGTGTGAATAGATGGAGGTTCATGTATTAAATGATGTCATTCATGATATAGATTGTTGGAAATAGGTTTGGATTTTTGTTATCCAGGGTGATGAGGTTGAAGAGATTGTGTATTACTAGGATATGAGGAATGTTATTAAAGAAATAAACTAAAGTGTAGTGCCTCAAACATGAAATCCTGGATATGGTGCTTAAAATACATACTTTAAATACTGGCTTCGATACTAACAATAGATTTCTCGACATAATAGTCCCAAAATAACTTAATGTAAAGAAAATATTTCATTACATACATTTCAATGACAATTTATGTTTAGAGCATTAAATAATTAGGATGAATTAAAAACTAAATAACTAATTATTTTTTCATGTAAAGGTCATTTTATTACCAATATAAAAGAAACTAGTTAATCCATAATAAGACTTCAAAATCTCCCACAAATTCTCCATACAAGATATCTTGTTAGGCATATAATGTGAAATAAATTTCTTCATAACCAGGGGAAATTGAAACATGAGAAAGGGAGAGATAAAATGATCATAATGGGAAAACACATAATTGAGGAAGTCATGTCCTAAACAAGACATTAATATTATGACAATAATAAGTAATCATCAAAATTCCATTTTCAACAGAAAGTGAGAGAATAATATATACATGGATAGTAGTCAAAATAAATGGATTAATTTGATAATAATAACCAAATTTATGGTGATGGAATTCATAATTCATGAAATCTTAATGATACCATCGTCACCTTATACAAGTCATAATTCTTGATATCAAATCCATAACCAATACATCATTTTTTATCATGACCATAGTTAATACCTCTATGTAAACTGGTAATACATGCACTAAATACTCAAACATGTTTTCCTCATGAGACTTATCCATGAATTTAGGGCCTATATAATGTTGGTCCCCAGCCATTACATTTTAATGTCCAATGTGTTTTGAATATGAAATAATGAATGAAAAATATATAACCAAAATGGCCAAGAATCATTTTTATTAGAATAAAAACAAATAGAACAACAATAATTTCTCCACATGTCAATAGAAAATATAACATGATCAAAACCCATCGTGATAAAGAATGTACATACTCAAACAATACATTGTCATAATTCTTATGTAATAAATAAACATCCATATCAGAATAAAAAATATACTAATTTAATATAGTTCCTTAATCAATAAATAAAATAGATATAAATGTTAGCATCCATAAAAACAACACCATATAGAGTAAGGGTTATATGGTTATGTTAGTAATTTACATAGTCAATAAAATTTTGAAATTTAGATGAACATCCACTAATATATGTATTGAAATATAGAGTGTTAATTGAGGAAAGGTATCAGAAAGAAAATTATTCTTATAAAAGAGGATGATGTGTAAGAAAAATGGTAATGATGGATCAGTTATTTGATAGAGAATAACATTGAACAAGCCATCCATATAATTATGGATTATGTTTTTATAATAAAATATCCTCATTATAACAAGGGTAACTCAAAAGGTTATTGAAATAGTTGAAAAATATCCTTAATAAAGAATAATTCAAACAATATCACATAATAAATTATCCAGAATTTAATTATTTGATACCATTAGTTTATTACCCCAAATTATAAATATATATTTTTATTATGGGAAAAATCAAGAATCATAATTACGATGTGTGTAAATCCTTTTGAATATGAAATGGAAAATAGAGTTGATAACTCATAACAAATTTTAGAAAACATATTTAATATTGATGTAAAGTAAAAACATACGTGAAAATATCAAATATAAATTTTGAAAAGGTGAAGTGAAATATTTTAAAAAACATTTCATTAAAATATAACATCAAATAAAAAATCTTTTAATATTAAATAATTTATCTATAGGAAAAGTGAGGCCAAATATAAAACATTTTTTTTAAGAATGGAACCTTTAAAAAAATTGAATCCACCTTTGTTGAAAACCCACATTATAAAAAAAGTATAAAAAATTAATTGTATTATAACATTATATTCACAAATTATATTAAAAAATACCATATAATAAGATTTTTGGGTGAGATAACAAAACCATGGAAGAAAATTGTTCAATGTAAAATGTTATAACTCAATTAATGTAGTTTTGAACTATCAACATCCCTTAGGGGAAACATACTACATAATGAAAGAAATATTTGACAAGGGTTTATGTTGTTGTAATCTAAATTCATAAAAATTGAGAAAATACCCCATAATACAATAATGTGTGGAATACACCCAACTTATATGAAACAAGTTCCAAAGAATGACCATAACCCAATGAATGAAATTTATTTTAGTAAAAATCCTTAATCACAGGGTAACAATTGAATAATTAGACATTTGAATAAGGGAATATGATCTTTATTATTATATCCCATGTGATTAAAAAAAGATTATAAAAAACATCAATGGAGATGAAATACATTATAAAGGGAAAACTTGGTGCACAAAATATATAATGTCTCAATGAGTCAGAATTGAGACAAAGAAAACCCTTATGACTTATGTAATATTTTAATAAAATACCTTGAAATATAGGTCTGATAATTTTATATAAAATTAAATTATTAATTTCAAATTAAATATATAAAATATAAAACATGTATTATATCAACTTTAAATTAATATTAGGTGTATAATTCAAAACATGTATCAAAGTTTAGAATTCCAGGAAAAAATCTATTACATTATATTTTCAATTCCATGAACATGCTATAATCTCTTTTATAAAAACAAATTATCTATATTAACCACTTATTTTATAATCATATTCACACATTTTATTTTTTATACAAATAATTCATAATTATTTCCTAATAGTATTAAAGTTAGTTTTTACCTATTTTCAACATCTGGTTGTAATAATCTTGATCGTTTTGATCTAGTTTCATAAAAATGGTGTCATTATTTATTATTTTTAAAAAACTAATAATTACTACACTATTGGAGGTAGTATAATATTCATTTGATGTTATTTAATAATGACATAATTTCATTCCATGTGAGTTTGGTTATAGTCAATGAAGATGAAATCGAAGATTATTACATTGTCATTTATTTAAAATATCATTATACTAGAATCATAATGATGTTATTTAGTGTTTAGTAGTGTGATATATCATAATATTAAGTATTTATATGGTGAATCACGGTAAATTAAAATATTACATTATTTGAATAAAAATAATTTCTTCTTAGTACAGTAGTCATAAATGATTTAATTAACGATGATAATTTATTGAACATATCATCAATAGGTTTTCCAATTAGACTTAGAAAAACATTAACGATTTCATAAACATAATATTTTTCCATTAAACACATTATCATGAACACCCATGCAATTCGGTGATGAAAAGAAAAACATAAATCAATCATTCAATGGAGGTGGTAGTCTGCACATATTCATGGTGGATGATTTTTTCCCTAGAATAAGAGAAATTTATAATATGTTTTATCATTTTAGAATATAAAATATGTTAAAAATATGATACTTATTTATTAAATTTAACATTAGGAACTCTATTTTATGGTGGTTATATAAAATAAAACATGATGCTTCATGGAGACAATAATTTAGGCACATACAGAAATGCTATTTTTGTTTTCATTAATGGAAAAGTTAAAAAATGGTTTATGGTTACTACTTAGTAAAATGAGATTTATTATATAAAAAAAACAAATTTAATTATATTGTGATTCGAAAGTCATTATTTTAAATGTAATATATAAATGAAATAAGTTAATTGAAAATGATTAGTCTTGTTTAGAATAATGTGTTTTTATTTTGAGAAATCCTTAAAAAAGGAGATATTAAGCTAATATACTATGAAAAAAATACTAAGGAGGAGGAAGATGATGATATGGAAAATAAAGGTAGTAGATTTTAAAGAGGAAATATTATTTTAAGAGTTGTATTGATATGATGGTGAGAGGTCCCTTTTATATGTGAGAAGGGATGTCATTTTTTTAAATACCAATAAATTTTTAATATTGGGAAGTAAATATCAAAGAAAGAGGGTAAAAATTGAGAAATAATATATTGAGTAAAAAAATAGTCCTAAAAATTCATAAAAAAAAACTTATAAACAAATATTTTTAATATGTTTTACCCTTTTTACTAGGTTAAACCCTCCTAACCCTAATTTACTCTTACCATAGTAACTAGTTTTTACCTAAGTAATTTATCTCTTATGTAAAAAATAAATTGGTCCTTATTACATAATATGAAACAATTGAAAAAAAATTGAATTTAATTTTATTTAATTCAATTTCTAAATGTGAAAAAAAATATTTTCAATATAATAAATATATATTGTATTAAAAAATTCTTAAGAAAAATATTATATTAGTTATTAAATATCAGATATAGGTTTTTAAACTAGAATCAATATATTTTTAATTTATATGGCCATGTATAAAATAAAAATTTTATTTAGAAAAATTTTACCCAAATTGTTTTGACATGATTATTTACAAATGTTTTGGTTAAATTATATTATTTGAAAAAACCCATATATAACACTATTCACCTTAAAATTTTCATTTTTTATAAAATATCAAATTTTATCTGAAGAAAATATTTCTATAATGAATAAAAAATTAATGATCATTTTTATATATTCCAATTATAAAATTTAGTAACATATTTTTAAAAAAAATTCTCAAATATAATATAACCCAATATTTATTAGGAACAATAATCTTTAGAAAAAAAAATATATACGTCTTTTTATTTTGTATCATTTACTAATTTTTGTTTAAAAATCATTCATATTAATATATATATATATATATTATTGGTTTATTTTGATAAGAAAATAATATCACATTAAAGGTAATTTATTTATAAAAATACCACTATAATCACAAAATGTTTTTATTAGTCATTTTAGCTAAAAAAATTTATTTCGTTCATATGAAATGTATCCTTTATTTTATTTTTATATAAATCTCAAAAATAAATCTCTCCTATTCAACCCCACTAATTTAATAGATAGGATTTAAGATTCATAATTATATATTTATATTTTATCTAAATATATCAAGGTTTTATTTATGTTTGATGTCGCGTGTGGAGAAAGCTATCAAACCCACTGAATTATTCTAAGGAAATCATATATGAAAATCTCATGGTGTTACATTCTACCCCATTAAATAAATTATATCCTCTCAATATGACTCATATTAACATTGTAATTTCTATATGGAACTCATAATTAACCATACATTGTTATATGATCATGATATTATATATGATTTCGAGTGAGATTTATCTATATGAAAAATTATTATAATCCCTTTGTAAGGGAGCTAACCCATTCCTAATTTCACCAAAAAAATGTACTATGTGAATATAATATGTTCCATAAGGAATAACATCCCATTAACCATTACAATTATTTAATAATAATCATACCACTAGGTGTTTTTTATTTCAAAAAAAATATAATGTAGTTGGTGAAAGCTTTCATGAGATGAGATATTGATAAATATTGAGTGAAGAATCCATATTATCTTCAATGCTAGTTATTTTGTTGGATTTTACTCATTTAAATGGATTCTATTGACTATTTCCCTCACTAGACATGGGATTTTTACATTGATTAGATAAATACGAAATCACTTTCAATTTAAGAAATATATTTCGTTATCCTCTATAGCTTTATTACATCCATGTGTCTAATGGACTTCATCTCCAAACATGTATAATCTATCTACCCC
Organism: Viscum album; assembly: GCA_963277665.1. Lineage (NCBI taxonomy): Eukaryota > Viridiplantae > Streptophyta > Magnoliopsida > Santalales > Viscaceae > Viscum > Viscum album. The sequence goes on from OY728146.1 coordinate 1,805,347,788, forward strand.
TTTAAGGAAATTTCTCTCATTATTTGTTCTATAGCTTCGACATGAATGAAATAGAATATTACATTATCATCTTCATCACCTAGACTACCTTTATACTGATTACATTAATTTCTTGGTGTTTTTATGATTTTAACTACATTCGTGTGGATAATCATATTTCATAATATTTTTCTATCAAAATCAAAATATTTCTTAGTCCAGATCTAATTTCCATGGGTATATCATTGAAATAGTCATTTAATTTCCCACCATCCCATTTCTAAATTCGTTACTTCTAGTTACATCCATCAATAAAACCAAAATGGGTAAATGTATATGAAATATAATTAATATCAAAATATAATTATGTAAATTTTATATCAAAATATCCTAATTCCACACACTATCTTGTTTTCCAATAGATATTTCAGTTTAACCTATATCACTCATAGTTTAACCAGTACCATAAATAACTCAACCTAAATCATTTTAGGTTCAATAGAAGTTACTCTTTGTTGGGTTTCCTCATACCTCTTAACCAAATCCCTTGAATTAACTTATAAACAAATCCTTCATAGTGGTTTGTAAATAGAATATGATCAACCAATGCATATCCTTCGAGAGTGTCTATCTAGGGGTATAGTCTTAATCCCACTCACCATACACTAGAGTGAAAATATAGTGATTTCCTAATCATTTTTTGGGGTAATTTCACTTAGGTACATTTTTGTTATAGATTCATACATTCTCCAGTATCTATAAAATTATGTAATTTCTAGGAAAACCATATACTGAATACATTATGAAAACATCATAAGGTCATCCAATACCTACACTTATTCTAAGTATTTTCACTAAGGTTCGATTATCATAACCTAGAAATAAAATGTTTATTATTTAATTAACATTAAAATATATATTATCCCAAGAGGTTGTTTATACCTTTTAAATTATGAATAAACTTAACATATAAATGCATAAATTATACATAACAAACACCCTAATCTCAATGTCTATCTAAAACCGGTTTTGATTCCCACAATAGAACCCTGAACTTGCACTCCCAGATCTGGTTCCTAAAACACATATTTTAAATATTGTATTTGAAACCAAAAGTTCATTCCCAAATGTAACTATGTCATAATTACATGAGATAAAAAAATATTTCATACATACATTCTGAAGTAATTTTTAGATTATAACTTAAGAGAAATATAAAAAAATAATCCAAAAAATCAATATATTTTTTAACTCAAAAACATTTTCATTCCACTATATAATAAAAAAATTAATTTAAAATATATCTTCAATAACTCAAAAAAATAATCCATACACTATGTCATATTAGATATATTTTTGGGAATGAATTTCCTTATAAATATGGAAAACTAAAACATTGGAAAGGGTAATCTTAAATGTTAAGTAAGGGAAACCATAAAAACGTGGTAATCAATGAGTAAACCTGGAATAAAAATTATTTTAGGAATATGTAATGAAAAATACTGATATAATCAACTCAAACTGAGAGCATAAAATATCTTTTGATAATAAGGAAAGAAGATAGATTACATGGATAACAATAACTAAATTCTTGGTGATGGAATACATAATTCTGAAAATCATTTACTTACCATTAAGGCAGTAGCCATTAAATCATTTTTTCATTAAGGATGTATGCAAGACTTCATTATTATTATAAATACTACTCTGAATATATATTTATGATTGGGAATTCATATACCTAATACCAAAATATTTTATTTATCATATTACCTACCAATGAATCAAGGATATATATAATGTCTAAACCCACCCACCACTTTTTTTATGTCCAATTCATTAATCACATCGGATAATGAATAGAAAATAAATAACAATCTTGGATAATAATCATCTATATTTGAATAAAAAAATATAGAACACTAATAATTTTTACCATGTTAATAAAAGGAATAATATGATCATGAAAAACTAGGGAAATAATATTTATGATTAAATATTTAATTATTAATATGAAGGAGTAATTAATTGACATCCATCTCAAAATAACAAATATGGATTTTTTTTCAATAGTTACCCAATTAATAAATGAAACAACTTAATAAGTAATCATCCTAAAATTAAAATTATTTTTAGAAATTTGTCTATGGATAATAAAATAACTTCCCAAATAAATTGACATACAATATCAAGGATAAAATCCTTCATTCCAAGAAATAAAATATAAAGTGTTGATAGAAAAAATATATTGGAAAACAAGTCATGCCTATAAGTGATGATGATTTGGAAAGACAAAGGAAGTGGTAGATCATTTCATTGATAGAAGATAAAATTACATAATCCATATAAATAATGAATATGTATTTATTCAATGGAAAAAAATCCCCGATGTAATAATGGAAACTCATAAGGATAGAAACCTAGAGGAAAACATCCATAAAAAATTTCATTTAAATAGTATCACAAAAGAAGGGATCAAAAATAATTTTTTATACCATGATTAAAATACACAATATATATAAATTTATTAGAGGATAAATTTTGAAATATAAATCCCATGATTGTAAATCATTTTCAATGCGAAATGGAAAATGGTGGGGAAAATAGAAATGATCTTTTATAAAAAAAATTACCCTTAAATAAAATAAAAAAATTAACGTCGCTTTAGATGTAAATTTTGAAAACATAATGTGAATGTTTTAATAATATATTATAATTATGACATGAAATTTACATAATGTATTCTATAGTAAATGTGATTCCAAATATAAAACATTTGATTTTGAAAGGAAACATTTTTAATACTCTAAAAGTTTCTTTTTTGAAAATATAAAATGTAAAAAAACAATAATAAAACATTATTTCGATGAAAAATTAATTTACGAAACTAGGATTATAAAATACCATAAAATAAAATATAATATTGGGAGAACCCAATCATGGTAGAACAATGTTAAAGGAAAAACTTTATAACCAAATAAAAATTATTTGAGATATCAACATCCCCTTAGAGAAAAATACTTTCTCTAGTAAGCAATATTCAACAATGAATTATGTTTTATGAATTTAAATTCAATGCAACTAATGATAAAATAAAACATATTATAAATAAGTTTATTATTTACCAAGTACATATGAAATAAGTTTATGATAATGATCATAAATCAGTGAAACAAAGTGGAGTTATCAAAAATCCTTAATTCTAGGGTACCACTTGAATCAATATCCATTTGAAGTAAGGAATTTAATTTGGAATAGTATATCCCTTTAAATAAAAAACCTTTTTGATAAAAATACATAGATCGGTAAAAAATACACTATATAATAAAAACATGGTGCAAAAAATGCATTATGTCTCAATAACTCTAAATTGAGAACATAAAACCCTCACAACATGAATAATATATTAATAAAACCACTTGAATGATAGGAGTTGTAATTGAACTTAATAAACTAATAAGAAATGATAATTAATTGAATCTAAATTAAAATTGGTAGTATATATACCTTAAAAATGACATCAGGTAAATAATTCCAAAGATCTGTCTATGAAATAAATTTGATATGAAAACCCCGTAACTTGTATCTTGAATTATATGAATGTGATCAGACATCATTTATAAAAAAATATATATCTTAATAACTTATATTAAAATCATATTTTTTCCACTTATCATTTATAGTTTTCATTTATAATCATTCTCTATATGTATTATAGACAGTTTTTAACTATATTCAAAATCAGGGGTTAGTAATCTAGATTTATTAACATGTTTCATAAAAAGGTTGTTGGTATTAATTTTTTATAAGAAGATAATTTTCCAAAAAAAATTCGTTATATAATTGATTTTATATGTTACTTTATAAATTTATAATTTCATTCCATTTTATTTTTGGTTACAATCCCCCGAGATAAAAGTTGTGATGATAATATTTTAGTGATTCGTGATGAATTGAATTTGATTGATTAATTTATGATTTTAATAATAATGTTACCATTATAGAAAAAATAATTATCTACATATTTATATCATATTAAAACTATAATTAAGTTCTCATTTCCATTCATGATATAAATCCATAACTTTGTTCAAGTAGGAAATAAACTAACACAAACATGAACATATAATTATTAATATATGAATATGTGATGGCTTAGGTGTAATATAATTATAAAAAATAATAAATATAAATTTAGTGTTAATAAGACGTAACCGATATGAAAAGGCTATGACAGATGAAAAAAATATTTTACTCTTAGCATGCTTATTTTAAATTATTGAATTAATTATGATCATTCGTTGATAATATCATTAATAGGTTCTCTAATTTTTCATAATAGAACCATAATGATATCACAAAAAACACATTTATCCATTAATACAATTACCATGACTTTCTATATAATGTGGTGATGAAAAGATAAATATAAACTAATTATTTCATAGAGGTTATAGTCTACCAATATTAATGGTTGGTGATTTTGTTTTCTGTAAAATAGGAGAGAAAAAAAAAATTATAATTTTATAACATAATGTAACTTATTTATATAATACTTATTTATTAAATTTAATATGAGGACCATCCATGTAATTTGGTTATGTAAAACAAAATATTATGCTTCATGGAGGCGGTAATCCACAAACATGCACAAATGTCATGTTTATTTTTCTTATGGGGGAATTGGAAATGTGGGTAATGGTTATTAAATAAGATTAATATTATTAATTATATAACCAAAAATTATTTAATTATATAGTTATTTTAAAATTATAATTTTAAAGGTAAGATATAAAGTATATAAGTTAAGGGAAAATGATTTTATTCATTGAGAGCATTGAGTTTTCAAGGAAGTATTCCTTAGAAAAATTTGGGATAAGGATAATCAATTTTTACCAAAATCTCAAGAAGGGGGAGGGATATTTTAGGGGAATGTAAAATGGGTATGATTTTGGAGGAAACCAAATTATTGGCAAATTATTGAAGGGGTGGTGAGCGGCCCCTTTTATAATTGAGAAGGGACGACATTTTTGTAAATACTCATAAAATTATGATTATGGGAACTCAATCACTTAAAAATTGGAATAAAAATAGAGAATTTGTATGTTGAGGAAGATATAAGGTTGATAAGTTCCTCAAAATCACATTACAAATCATTTGTAACATGTTCTAACTTTTTTGAAATGGTAAAACCCCTTTACCACTAATTTACCCTTATAGTAGTAACTAGTTTTTACTATGGTAATTTATCCTTTATGATTTAAAATAAAATGGTGCTTATAACTTAATTTGGAACTAAAAATTAAAAATCTATAATCTATTTTATTTGATTAAAATTATAAAAGTGATAAAAAATAATTTTGAAATAAAAAAATTGAAATATTATAAAAACAATATTGAAAAAAAAATATTAATTAGGTTCTAAAATATAAGACATATGTTATTAAACCAGAATCAATTGTTTTTATTTATAATTTCACTTATAAAATAATTATATTTTTACAACATGGTTTCACAAAATTCAAAGCCATAATTACATAATAATAACTTTATTATATCATAGTATTTGTAAAAATTGTGCATTGAACTATTAAACATAAAATTAATCATGTTAGAAAAATATCAAAAATCCATCTTAACAAAATATTAAAATTATGAATCTAAAATTAATTTATTTTATCAAAATATAAATTTATAAATTTATAAATTTACATTTTGATTAATATTAAAAAATAAAATGAAAATATATTTTTATATAGAAATAAGTATTTATAACACTATCTATTCTTCTTATTTTTCAATCATTTACTAATTTGTGTTAACCAATTATTCATATCCATATATATTTCCATAAATTAATCATATTTTTCTCCTAAAAAACAATCATTGTGAAAATGTAAGATCCTGACCTTTCATAGAGTTATTTTCTTATTTAAATTATAAGTTAAATCCACTAATAATTGTTAATAAAATGATTCCCAATAGTATGAGGGGTATCTAGGGGGTCCCTAGGGGATAGATACATGAAAGTGGAATAAAAGAGGTCATACTGTATTGGGAACACTGTTGGAACATGATTAGTACTAACCACATGCCTTAACAATGTAGTTTGTAGGAAGAGGGAGTATAGTTTAAAATCCATGAAAGGGGATCCTAGAAACTATATGGACTTGAATAGAGCCAGATACATGGACCCCAAAAAGTTCTTAAAGTCGTGTGAGCTCCCTAGGAAACTATATAACCCAGTACCCCACTTAGATAGAGGGTTCCACATGGTTGTTTCATGGTTTGACCAAATGTGCGGACAAAAATTTTCTCAAATTAAAGAGGGGGAAATAACCATTTTTCTACATAGGCTTTAAGAAACATTTCAAAAATTGTATCCCCTCTCCACATATAATATATTGAGTGATTAATTTTGGAATCCATCCTTTTTCAAGGGTGATTCTCCCACCACGTTGTGTCATAAAGAGTACCATTTTCTGTGAATCGAAGCACTGAGTGATAATATCAACCCTTTTACATCAATTTTTTAGAAAAAACATGGGGGAATGTTTTCTATCCTTTTGAATCCCTAAAGAATTTTTTTTTGTATATTCATAGATTGAGGGTTGGAGTTTGTTTAATCTTAAAGTAATGGTTGTGTTTCTGTGAGAGGTTATCTACAAACATGAGGTAGGTGTCCTATAAGTTATTACCCATTGTCTTGATGTTTATTCATGTGTGAATGGTTTTTATTTTGTTCTGTAGTGCTGAAAATTTGATTTATTGGCATGAAATAATAAATTGGGTGTTTGAAATATTTGTTGGACCCCTCACAATCCATTTTGGATCCATTGAGAATGACTAGACAGGGCCTATGGTCACCCTTTGGGCATTCCAATCCCTTTGATATGGTAATTGTTTTTGTTAAATGTAATTTTAAAGGATTTATGATATTAAATCATCTATTTTTTTGGATTATTGGCATGGAATAAGGGTTTATTTAGACTATATTTTATAAGATAAATGAGTTATTTCATGTTACTGGGAAAATGTGATAAACTGTTAAATATTATTGTCCTTGTGGGTGAATTAATTAAAATGGGGAATAATGGTTTTAATTTTTCTTAAATGATAAATTGGACTAGATATGAAATTGATTAATGTTATGAATATAGTAAACCATTTTAATGTGATAAATGAAAATGTGTTCTCTTTTTGTAATAGTTTGTTAAAAAGGTCAATGATGATGTACTTTAAAATAAATGATAAATTGTATGGATGAGATATTAAAATGAAGATCATGTCACTTGGTTTGAGACATTCTAATTCACTAGGACCCACAAATGTATCACATCTTTAAGAATGTTGGAATGATGCTCCAAGCTCTTAAATTATGGAAATGAGATGGATACATTGATAGATTCCCCACGATAAATTGGCAAATTGATTTTATAAACTAATTACCCTATGATTTAAAATGATTCAATCCCTTAGTATATTTTTCAGAATATCATAATGGTCTATTGTAGGTTTTATGATTATTAATATCACATAGAACTGTGAATGAAAATTATTAATTTATATAAAGGTACATAATGAAACATGTTTACTATTATAGGTTTTCCATTGTTAACTAAATTTTTTCATTAACTATTTTAGATTGGATTTTATTATAGACATTTTTGGTGTTGTCCTATTAAGTTGTACTCACAACCTACTCTGAAAACCATTGGGTACCCGAGAAGACTTCAGGGTTTTTGGTCGTGAAATGGCCAAAAACCCTATGTTATATCGATGTTACTAGAGTCGGGATGAAACAAGGATGAGGGGACTAGATATAACCTCATGAACTATTTTGGGGATTTTATTTAGTGTATTATTTTGGTTTTATTTTAGTATTCTATACTATCATGACATGACATGTTTAATGCTATGGTTAGTTGGAAGTTCCTCAATTTGGGAATGCAGTATGTGACATTTTTGTATTTATTATTATTTCATGTTGATGTTTATATTGATTTGTACTATTGTTTTACTCTGGTTAGATGGTATTGTATCCCCATATGTTATTTTAGACCAATTATACTATTCATCAACCATTGGCATTAAAGGAGGAGTTCTTGAGGTCTTGTGACCCATCAATTTGAGGAACATGTTCTGTGTGACTCGGTCCAAGACATTGCAGAGTGGTATCAAAGGGGTTTTAGTTTCTATATCCATTCAATTTAAGAAAGTACACAAGATTTTTAGGATGTTTCAGTCCATGGAAATGAGATCATTCATGGGAGTATCTAACCCATTTGTGGTGGAAAATCCAATTACCCATTGTGGTATTATTATTATTTATATTCTCTTTTTATAGTTGGATGTTATTTCACCTTGGGTAATTCACATTTGGTGTGATGTTGTTATTTTCTTATAATTTTATTTGTGGTCTATCATGCCACAATATTTTTATATGAATGCATCATTTTAATTTATCATGATTTATTTAACATGCATTATAATAGGAAATCATTGAAAAGTATAATTTGGTAGGTTGTGGGAAATGAAAATTATTTTTTCTGTTTCATGCATTTTTATGAAAATAATCCCTAATAATGAAGTAAAAAATTATTTAAGTTGAAATGTTACATATAAAAATTTATGATATTGTTCCTAATATGGATGTTTTAATGGATTGGTATGTTAAATATATTAAAATAGTGTCAATTGAGGGGGGTTAAAAATTGTATGTACGTTTACTATGACATAACCGCCACACATAATATGGATGTTCAGGGTAGTGAACATGTTATATTATCACCATTGAGATTGTTAATGTGGAGTAGCCTATTTTGGCTACTTTGACCTTTCCTTTGTAATGTTATGAAGACTATATGGTATGTTCAATAAAATATGAGTTTGGAATTATAGAGGGATGCCTCCACAATGATGTTTACTGGTTGGGAAACATGAGGAAATTACTGAGAATGCTCAACCAGTAGTGAAAGAAAAACTCATGGTGGTTCTAAGTAGCTTGAGGGTATTAGTTTTATGAGAAAATAACATATTCTATGTCGTTTGTAGAGATAGAAAAATATAGGGATGTGATGAGTATGTTTGATTTGACTCAACGGTTTTAGCTGCAACATCCTATGAAATTTTCTAGGGAGGATGGACATGATGATGTATAGTTCTGGACAAAGTATATCCAAAATATTCATACCAATATAGAGATTCTTCCATATAATAGGGTCATGTTGTAAGAATTTATCTTATGTGGTCTATTGCAAATATGGTTGGATATCTAGGTTCCAACTAAAAAGGAAGATTCTATACAATAAATGAATTTCTATGAATAGTTTTTTGAACATTTCTAGATAGACACACTAAGGTAAGGGAGAGATTAATAAATTAGGAGGTTGAATTATATAACTATATTTTTCATGGCTTTTCTAGTATATTATCTTACTTGTGATGATTTATTCTATCATTGGGATGTGATAAGGAAGAAATAAAGAGATTTTTTTCATTATGGAATTTGAGGTGAGATAAAGTTCCTGGTGAATATATAATGTTTAAATAGGTTTATTGAGCTTGTGGATTAGAGCCTCATTTCTAAAGGGAGTATGCAATAATATTCTAGTGGTGGACATGTGTTTTCATATGGGTTATTTAGTGGTAGGAATTATGATAGATGTAAGTATCATTTTGATATCATTCACCAGGTTGTTGGAGGAAGGAGTAGCTAGGGTAGATGATGAAACTCTCTATAAAATGATTAGGTGTTATACTATCAATGTGGTCAGTGGGGACACATGTATAGTTATTATCCCTGACCACCAGTCAAGTGATGAGTGAGTGACATGATGTGATGTATAAATTTTTTTTACAGGAACACTTGATAGGTGAGTAGTGATAGAGGATCAATATCAATGCAGTGTGCAGGTAGGGGGTCCACTACCCAATACCATGGAAGGTATTTGGAGTTATTCATACTATACTAGATGGGGTGGTGGTTTTGGCACTCTAAACAAAGTGCATACATATCAGTAGGGAAGTGCAATTCATGATGCCTAGATAGGTGGTCAAGACAAAGGAGTAGGTTAGCTTATTGCATTATTGCCTATTCCTAGAGGTGGAGAGTTTAGACGATCTACCATTTGAGGTATTATTCTTGTATCTTATATACTTACTAGTGATTTATTTTTTATATCTATCGAGTTTTCAAGTGGCTTGGGTCTGATATTGGGGTATATGTGTTGATTTATTTCGATCAACATGACATTTGGGGTGAGATTGGAGGGAATTTAGTAATTTAAGGAGTGTTCCCTCAAGGATTGTGGGTGTTGTCTCCATTAAGACTTGTGTGAACTTGGGATAACATGTTTTCACCTAATACTAGGATGGACCAGATGGTTACATAATAGGATCACATTGACAATTAACACAAAAGGGTGAGTTTCACATATCCTAAAGGTGAAACCTCCTCCCATTATGTGTAATTTAATATATATATGCAAGTAGTGTTGGTGAAATTAATCTAAAATTGAGTGATCTCATATCTTTGGTGACAATTTGTATTCATCATGACAATTGAGTTGAAGATGATGTATTACCTACAGCAGTGGACTAGTTTTAGGATGTGTTTCCTAATGATTTTATTGGGGTTTCCACCCAAGGTAGAGGTTAATTTCGGGATTGATATGATGCCTGGAATTGTGGTAGTTGTTGCTCAACCTTATATAATGTAACTAGTAAAGCTTCAAGAGATGAAAACATAGTTTAAGTAATTAGAGGATAATGGAATTATATAATAGAGTATGTCACCATGGGTATCTGTAGATTTGTTTTCTAAAAAGGCTGATAAAATTTTTTGTTATGTGTTTATTACTAGAAGATGAGTTAGATATCAACTAAAAACCAATATCCACTTTTGAAAATTGATGTTCTTTTCGACCATTTGATGATTTCTTATGTGGTTTCCCAAATTGGTATGAGTTTAGGGTTTCACCAGTTAGGGTGAGACATTTTGATACGTTGAAAAATTATTTTAGAAACAATTAAGTTTATTTAAGTTTTTCATAATGCATTTCAGGTTGACGATTTCTCATTCTATGTTCATGGATTTCATGAAACAAATCACTCACCATTACTTGGATTCGTTCATAGATGTTATTTTTGATGAAATCTTGGGTTTTCTCCAAAATCATGGTGGTCACTCCCCAATATATTTTCACCATATTTAGTATGCTGAGAGTTAATCATCATTAATCCAAGCTATTATTTTTTCACTTTGGAAAAAAAAGGTACACTTCATGAGTAAAATCAACTTAGAGGAAGGTATTATAGTGGATAAAGAGATGGTTAATAAAGTTGTATCATGATAGTATACACAATTTTTTTTATCTTTTTGGATTCATGGGTTTGGCAGGACATTAAAAACTGTTTAATAAAAGAATATGTCACTTGAAAGAACTGATCATAATCCTAACCATAAAGGGTGTAAAGTTTTAGTCATTCAGATAATGTGAGAATTATTTTTGGGAGATGAATAAACAATTTACCAATATACTGATCATTTCTTTCATGAGTTAATATAGGAATGTACTTTTTTTTGATACATTTGGGATTGGATTTGGTGTAGTACTAATTCCAAAAGATCTAGTTGTGGTATAAAGATCATATTAGTTGAGGAAATAATAATAGAATTGTACTACACATGACCTTGAGTTGGCCACATGGGTGTATACCTTGAAATGTTGGTAGAATTATCTTCATTGTGGAAATTTTATATTTAAATATGAGAATAATATATTTATGTATATCTTTTACTAACATGATTTAAATTTTCAGTAGTGGATATGGGTTGAGTAAATGAAGTATTCTAACTTTGACCAGGTTTATATTCTTGGTAATGAAAATAATGTTGTTGATGTGTTGAGTCATAATACATAATCTCTGACAATTTCATAGTATAATTTCAAGTGTAAGATTATAGCCTTGTTTGCTGAGACCCATATATGTATTTAATAGGATCATGATATGATGACACATATGTCATTTTATATTGATATATCTATTTTTAATCATATTAAGAGGTTTTAATACGAGGATTCAAATTTATTGGATTTGAGAGATATTTTTCAAGGTGGAGAGACACGTTTTTGTTGGACTATTTATGAGGATGATATTATTCACATTTGTGGACATGTTGTTGTGTATACTTGTATATGATAAGAGTTGATGCATGAGTTTCAAGCCCCAAAGAGGGCAGTGTATCCAGGTTTGACTAAGACGTACTAAGATATTTAGATATAGTATTGGTTTCCAATAATGAAAAAGGTTATTGTATATTTCTTGACATGATGCTATATCTTTCAGTAGGTGATGACCGATAATCAATGACATTATGGAATATTAATTTTTTTCCCATTTCTATAACGTATTTTGGATTTTGTTACCATATATTAAGTTTTAGGTCTCTTAAAAAACCTATGAATAATAAAATGATTTTAGATATTTTGGATCTAATGAATTTTTTTTCTTATTACTTATAAATATGAGATACCTTCATCATTGACCAGTTGGGGGAATATTATATTCCAGAGATAGTATATTTTCACAAGGTACCACAAACTATTTTTTAGAAATGAAAACTATTATTTACTTTTAACTTATTTAAAGGGTTACAGAATGTTGTTGGTACCTATGTGTTTTTTGATTACAACATTATACCAAAAAATATACAGAAAACCAGATTGTACAATCTATGATCTAGAGAACATATTGAGGGAATGTATCCTAGTAATTAGTGAATCTTAAGATAAATACTTAGTGATTTTTTTCTCAAAAAAGTGTTTTAGGAGGCTATTAAGATATTACCATACGAGGTTCTATATTGTAGTCTATGTAGATCTCCAATATGTTGGATGAAATATATAGTGTCAGATTTTTTGGGACTAATTATCAAGTAGAAGATATCAGAGTAAGATCAGTTGATTTAAAAGTATATGGAAACATAATAGAGTAGAATGAACTCAGATGTTGATCGAGGTCATCAACCTATTGAGTTCATAGTGGGTAATTGTGTGTTCCATCATGTGTCTACATGGTTGGGTCACTATCAAATTATGAAAAAAGGTAAGATGAATCACATATATTGTGTGGTTTCATGATATTATAGAGAGGATTGAGTGGGTGGTGGAGTGATTGGATCTAAAAAAATGGTATAGTGGTATTCATGATTTATTTCATGCTTGAAAAAATCAGTACAATCATCCTAACACTTCTCATGTAGTAGATGTTTCTAACGTTGAGCTTCAGGCTAATGAAACCTTTGTGGAGTGTTCATTTAGTATAATGTATCAAAATGAGAATTATTTTTTGTGTAAGATCATGTTTATGGTTCATGTGACACCGAATTGTGGTAACATTTTGGGAGAACATTGGAGGGGAGGTATATGTGTTGTCCCAGTGGCCCGACCTTTTTACCTTGGAGGCTTAGTGATGCTTGGGAGTGCTTCTAATGGAAAGGCATTTATAAGGGGGAGGTTGTAAAATCCTAAAATTAAAGGAGGTACATTATTGTTTATATTTTGAGATAAATCCATTTAAAATGGTTAACAATATGATTCCTAAGAATATGAGAAGTTTTTCGGATGTTCTAGGGGTTTGGGACTTGAATTATGATGACAAGTGGTCATAATATATAGGAAACACAGTTGGAATGTTGAGTGTACTAACCATGTAGCATATAGGGATAGGGTACACAGTTGAGAAGACATGCAAAGGGATCCTAAAAACCCTATTCCCAATGATAGTTTCAGACACATGGGCTCTGAATTGTTTGATAAATTTTGTGGTACCCCCCACCACAAAACCACTCAATCCCTACCCCCTCTTGGATAGATGGTGTCACACAGTTGACACATGGTTAGGCCAAACATGCGGCTAAACTAAGTGAATCATTAAGTTGGAATAAATTCAATTTTTTCTCTATTTATATTTAAGAAACCATACCAAATTTTCTTCCCCAATCCACGTAAAACATCTTGACCAATGAACAAAGGCCTCCAACCACTTCCGAGGGTTATTCCCCCTCAATATTGGGTCATTTTGAGTGTCATTGGTTTCAAATCAAATCCTTGGGTGAGTTTATCACTCCTTATTCACATATTTTCTAGAATAACTTTAGAGGGATTTTTATCTCATTTTAAATCCCAAAAATACTATTTATTCGGTAGATTCTAAAATTGGGTGTTGAGAGTTGTTTGGGTTAAAACAAGGGCCACACTTGAGTGATCCATTACCTATGATATTGAAATAGATGGTATAAAAGATATATCACATAGTCTTGATGTTTATTTAATTCCATGTAGTTAGGATTTTGTTCTATTATAATGAAAATTTGATTCCTATGTGTGATATAATAAATTGGGTGTTTAAAATATGTATTGGACACCTCATGATCCCCACTGGATCTATTAATAATGATTAGATAGGTTATATGGGTACCCATGGGGTACTCCACAACCTTTAATATAGTGAAATGTGTTGTGAAATGATATTTTAAAGGTATTATAATATTAAACTATATAATCTATGATTGTCTTATTAGAATGTTATAAGGGGTTGTTTGGAATAAAATTTAAAAGTTAAATGAGTTATGGATGTTAATTTTTAAATGGGAAAAACAAATAAAGAGGCATGTCCATATTTGTAAATTGCTTTAAAGGGGGAATAATGGTTTTAGTTGATCTTAAATTGGGAATTGGAAAAGATATTAAATTGAGTAAAATGTGGAATTTAATGAAGCATGGAAATGTGACAATTTAAAATATGCGCACTTGTTGTTACTATTGGTTAGAAAGGACAATAATCATAAACTATGAATGAAATGATAAAAGGTATGGTTGGGATATTTGGATTAAGCTCCTCTCCCATGGGTTGGGACAAACCGATAATCTGGGACCCATCAATGTATCACATGGTTTAATATGTTAAACTGATTATCCAAGTTCATAATTATGGACCTGAGATAGACACCTAGATTGATGCTCCATGGTATATTGATAAATTTATTTGATAAATTAATTCCTTTATGATGTGTGGAATAGAATCCATCTGAATATTGTTTATATGAAAGGCATGGTCCGAAGAAGGTTTGATGAGTATCCGTATCACTTGAAACAAAGAAAGAAATTGTTAATTTAAATAATGTTAAACAATTAAACCTATGATACACTCCAACATTTATATTGTTCACTGTAAATCAACATTATTGTTTTTAACATGATATTATTTTAGACACTATTTGTGGATGACTACAAAATAATACTCACAACCATCTAGGATTATCATAGGGTACCTGATAAGACTTCATGGATGTATGTGAAGATAAGGGAAAATTCACTATAATATATGGATGCAACGAGAGTTGGGATGGAGCATGAACGAGGGGACCAAACATGTCGTCAAGAACCATTTTGGGGATTTTATTTAGTTTCTTCATTTTGGGTTTTTTAGTATATTATACTATCCAGAAATTACCGGATTATTAATTTGGTTAGTTGGAACTTACTTAGTTTGGAAATGTAGTATATAAAATTTTAGTATTTATTATTATTCCATTTCGATGATTATCTTGATTTATTTTGTTGGTATACTTTGGTAAGAGGGTATAGTCTCCCCACATATTCTATTATACCCTCACTACTAGCTAGTATCCGCTAGTATATGGGAAGGTGTGCTTGAGAACATGCGGCACTGTAAGAACCCGGTTTTTTTTGTGAAAGACTTTGGAATATTCTTGATGATATTCCAGAGCAGCGCCTTCAGACAGTGTGCGATTCCGAGCCCCGGTGTGGCTGGAATTAAATTCTCAGTGCGTTCACACTAAAAACGCCAAATAAATGGGATAAATACTAAACAGAGTTCCGGATCAGAGATTCGAGTTTACGGATGGGTCCGGAATGGGGTGTTT
This sequence comes from Viscum album, assembly GCA_963277665.1. Lineage (NCBI taxonomy): Eukaryota > Viridiplantae > Streptophyta > Magnoliopsida > Santalales > Viscaceae > Viscum > Viscum album. The sequence goes on from OY728146.1 coordinate 1,805,363,719, forward strand.
ACCCTAGGAACGACATAAAACATATCGGCGCGGGATGTTTGGACCCCTCCCTCGCTTTCGGAACGTTAAACAGATAAATTAATTAATTAATTTATTCGTTTAATGGTTAAAACTTTAGTATCTCTTAAACAGTGGCTCGGATTGGAAAAACAAGGGAACTGTTGAGTTCTAAATGTGCCGTTTACCCTAGGAGGGGTATAAGTTTTGCGGGTGCGGGCCGTCTGTGAAAAATGGCCTCATGGGCGTTTTCATAATTTAGAGGATTGGGGCGTTCAGCTTTATAACTTTCAAACGGACGCTCGGAATCAAATTCCGAGACCACCGTTGTGTTCGGGAGATGGTGTTTACTCTAGGGGGAGCTTAATCTTGGCCGTGACGGAGCTTTTGGACGCGTGTGTTATAGGGTTTGGGACTTTTAATTAAAGAGTTAATTTTTTAAACTCTCCCCTCCTCCCCTTCCTCCCCATTGACCCCCCCCCCCGGCGAAACCCTCTTCTCTCTCCTCCTCCACTCCGATAAGGCACCTCCGGCGTGGAAACTCCGGCAAGCCAGCGATGCGGTGACAGACTCCCCTTGAATCTCCGGGCATCGCCCAAGTGGTAGTATCGTGCGTTTCGTTTTCAATTTCCCGCACCATGTTCATCCTAAAGTTGTTTTGTCGATTTGCCGTCGGATTTAAATTCAAATCCCATGAATGTGTAGTACATTTTCTGTTCTTTCCATTGCTTGTTTTGGAATGGAAATCAGAGTTCGGAGATGATTGCAAACGCCCGCCGAAGATTGTGGGTTTTGGAGTTTTTGGTGGCTCGCGCAGCGGTCCGGCGAGCGAGCACGGCGGCGTCAGTGTGAGGCCGAGCAGAGGAGGCTAGGATGGCGAGGCTTCCAGGGCGAGGCGGCTGGCGGTAGGGGACCACGGTCGAGCGGGCTGGCGGCCGCAGCGTTGCGGTGAAGCGGAGGCTGGAAAGAGGGTGTCGACTCAGGGTGCCGGTGAGGGGAAAACTGGGGTCGTAGGTGCACGATCCCGTGGGGAGACCGAGACCTGAATGACACAGGTCTCCGCAAGGAAAAGCAGAGCGGCTGTGTCGGCCGGTCGATGGAGGAGGTGCCCGCGTGGCGCGCGGCCGAGGGCCTCGCGGGAGGCGGCGGGCCATGGGTGGCGGCCCGCGGGTTCAGTTGGGTCGGGCCCAGCGGCTGGGCTGTGGCACAGCGGACCAGCCGGAGCGGGCCGACCCGAGCGGGGCGGACCGGCTGGACCGGGCCGGTCCGGCCCAGGGGTAAACCCCCTTATAATTTTTTTGACGCACGTAACTTTTGCTGCGGGCGTTCGTTTTGTGCACCGTCTACGGCGGCGCAGACCTGACGTCGAGGAGGACTTTTTGAGGTGGTTCCGGGAGTTTAATCTTCTGAGACGAGGGGATCAAGGTGTCGGCACGTGCGTAAAGCAGCTAAGCAGGCTTCTCAGGAATTCTTGTTTTGGACGGCGCGGACGCGTCCGATGCATGTTTTAAGGGCTGTCAGTGGCATTGGGACCCTGGCACTGAGGAGGAGCTTACCAGTGTTGTTTCAGGCATTGAGGAAGAAGTTGAGGTGTGGGTCCCACGACCCGTCTTTTGTGCTGTGAGCCGCGTTTAGCGACTATCTCATCGGGCATCCGTTCAGGTCGTGCGAGCAGTCGATTCTGGATGTTTTTACGATGGGATTGCAATGGTGCAATTCACCCACTCTAATTCTGCACGATGGTGCGGGGCCCACGAGGGCCGTTTGGGCATCGACAATGATTTTCCATCTCTATCACCGAATGAACATTTTGGACAAGTTAATAGTCCACCTGGTGTGCTTTTTCAGAGGATCGCAATGGTACAATCCATTCGTTGTGTTTCGGGACCGGTATGTGGGTCCCACGTAGGACCACGCTTGTGTGGTGCGCCGAAATGCATCTTTTCTTCCGGACATTCGTTGTGCTCAAGTGAGCAGTGTTTTTGATGTGTTTTCCCAAGGGGATCACAATGGTGCGATGCACTCGACTGTTTTCAGGGCCGAGGCTCGGGATCACGGGACGTCGTTTGGCCGTGAGGCGGTGTTGGAGACTTTTCCGTTGGATATCCGTTGGAGGCGATTAAGTAGTCGATCTCGCATGCTTTTATGCGAGGATTAAAACGGTGCGATCCTTTTGGTTGTGAGGAGCCTCTTGCATGATCTTGTTAAATTTGGAAATGTGAAAGGTGCCCCGGTGGCAGTTCTTCTACTGTGTTTGTAGAGGACCCCTGTCATGTGATCGCGTGCACTCCCGTGTGAGTGTAGTAATGCTTGAATAGATGTGGTTGGGCATGCCCCAGTTATTGAGGCGGAAAGTTGGAGATGTTACATCACGCCTTCGCGTTGACGTTGGGTGTCGTGTGCACGATAGCCCTTAGGCTGAAAATGAGGTATACTCTAGGAGTATACAGGAGCGCTTGGAGGTACGTGTGGTTTGTACCTGAGACTGTTTATGTGCTTGGTTGGGGATTGACTTGAGGCCACAAGTCGTGTGGGCCCCATGTGTGTGTCGTGTTCTTCTTTGCATACCTTTGACCTCTCATGACGTAGAGGGTCCCTCAGTTCTCGTTTGTTGACTAGCACGGTTGAGTTTTTACCCCGACTCTGTGCTCGATGGTTTAGATCAGTAGGGTTGAGTGGTTTCCCCTGGTCTTGTTCTGGTGTTAGTTGGTTGCGTGATACCCACTCCGTGTTCGGTTGACCAGTGTTGTACCATCCAGAAGAGATGGCCAGAGTAGTTCTGGGTTTACCCTCAAGCAGGGCTGGGCAGTAGGTTACTCATCGACTTCTTAGGGATTACCCTTAGCAGAGACTAGGCAGTGGGTCACTCGAACACTATTGAGGGTCTACCCCCCAGAATGGCTGGGCAGTGGGTCGCCTGTCATCTTGTTTCAGGTCTAACCTCTAGTAGGGATGGGCAGTGGTCACCTGTCGACTTGTTCAGGGTTTACCCTCTAGCAGAGACTAGGCAGTGGGTCACCCAACAACTCTTGAGGGTCTTCCCTCTAGCAGGGCAGGGCAGTGGGTCGCCCGTCATCTTGTTCCAGGTTTACCCTCTATCAGGGCTGGGCAGTGGGTCACCCGTCGACTCCCTCCAGGTCTACCCTCCAGTAAGGTTGGGCAGTGGGTCGCCTGACAACTTATTCCAGGTTTACCCTCCAACAGGGCTGGGCAGTGGGTCGGCTGATGATGTATTATGAATTACCCTCTAGTAGGGTAGGGGAGTGGGTCACCCGATATCATATTATGAATTACCCTCCAGCAAGGCTGGGCAGTGGGACACCTGTTGATATTCCAGACTCAGTTCTTTCTACTAGGATAGTCTGTGGCTTTCCTCTATGACTACCGGAGCGGGGCCCTTGTTTGTACGGGTCAGTTATGTGACAACTTTTACATTGAGGAGACGTCTTGATTGCAGGGCAGTGATGTGGCGTGGTTTTACATTCCCCCAGAACTCTCAAGTACGAGGAACACTTTCCCCACAGAGACGTGTCCTTGTGACGTGACCTAAAACTGTGCGGGCAAGTCAGTGCCGCCCAAAGTGGATAGTGTCGAGGTGCGGTGATTGGGCCCTTTACTTATATTTCGGGGAAGACATGCGGGATGCTGGGTATTGATGGTTTACTTCTGGGACAGTTGGAGATTCACTTTCTTTGGCTGAGCAATGGGATGGAGATCCCCTTACAACCTTGTTCGGGATTCTTAGTGGGCATATGAATATTTATATACCTTGTTCTGGTACCCACTTATTGGGTTTGGTTACTCTCCTTCCAGGTGAGGCGAATATGTGTGGGGTATGCCATGTGCCTTCTATGTCTAGCTTCTCGTGGTTGTATGAATCTACTCTCCTGCTATATGTAGCTAAGACTCGACGGGAAGTTTGTCTTCTCACCATTTCCAACTCCTTGTGTCTGGATGATTCTGCCTTCTTTCCTCGTGTTGGGTTGAGCTGGACTCTTTACTTCACTCATGGTTGTACTCCTTTACATTCCCTGTTCGATCTAATGCTCACCCTTCGATACCTCCTTTGTTTCTCCCACTACCCTTTCGGGGTATCCTACTGAGTATTTTTATACTCACCCCTGCTTGGTCTTTTCCTGCACTTGGTGTGCCCTTGCACACGACAGACATGTAGATCGTGACACAGAGGAGCTTAAGAGCCGGGAGCATGGACCGCGTGAGGTGGTTGTTTTCGGGTTCCAGGTGTGGGACCCTCACAGCAGTTTACTGTTGTTTTACCTGTTTCCGGGTTGTAGCACTTTTTGGTTGGGCACGTGTTTGGCCCCTTTTCTATTCAGTTTACCTTTAGCTTACTTTGTACTGATAAAGGTCGATCCACATTGTGGTTTATATATATCAGTTTCCCTTTTTCTTTACATGTCTTATCTATTTTACTTTTCACTTTTTCATTGAGTGTGATGCGTGTGTGTGTGTACAGGTTCTTAGGAAAAGGCCTCCCCGAGTTATTATGCCTTTGGCAGTGGTCGCCAGCCCCTGGCCTATGGAGGCGGGCTTGGGGTAGTTGCGGCTCGAGCTCGGGTAGAATCGGGTCGTGAAAAAGTGGTATTAGAGGTGGTTCGTTCCTTGGGACATTGTGAGGACGTCCCTAAAAAGGAATTGGTTGGGATTTAGGGCAATAGTTTCAACGTGTCTCGGGATCGGCTCTCATACCAGGGAGTCCAGTGTTGGGGAAGCGACCGACGTATCAATTCACCAGGACCTTGATAACCCGCTTGTCGACTCGGCATGCTGAGACACTTGTTGAAAGGAAAATTGGTTTGTGCATCACATAGGATTGAGTCTTTTACTGTCCTTCTTGAGTCAGCTCTCCATCGTTGTTATTGGTATATACATATATGCTCATCTGACCGCGGCACTCCTTGATAATATTCAGGATGACTCTGTGAAGACAGCCATCCAGGATACCAGCTTTTGTTCGTGACGAAGACCTTGTGAGCTACGAGGCCTCAGTCCATGACCCATCGTGTGAGCCTCTTTCTCTAGGTTGTCCGGTAGCAGCACGGCCACCTGCTGAGTAGCAGAAAACTTCAGCAGAGCAGATGGGGCTTGAGCGCAAGTTGAGCGCGCTTCGTGAATTACAGCCGCAAAGACCGTTGAGGTTCAGTGTTGAGCCAGACCCTCAGGCATCATATGTTTGTCTTGAGACAGTGGTTCACCTTTTCAGGCTCGTGCAGACGCTGATAGATCAGAGAGTGGCTTTGGCAGCCAACCTTTTTCATGGAGCAGCTCGACGTTGGTGGAGTCTGTTGACTCAGTTTCTTGACGAGTTGTCACTTTCATGGGGCGAATTTCAGTTATTGTTCCTTGAGGATTTTTTCCACTATTACTTGTGCTCCTTTTGGATTTAGGAGATCCTGCAGTTTCAGCTTGGAGGGATGACGGTGGCCGAGTACGCTGCTAGTTTTGCAGATCGTGCACACTTTTACCTGGACTGGGTCCATGACGACAACATCCGAGCGTGGATGTTTGAGGAGGGTCTCCGCCAATAGATTCATGATGTCATAGTACCATTGGGAATTTCCACATATTACGGGGTAAAATAGCAGGCGTTGGTGACAGAGAACTCCCTGTCAAGTTCTAGAGTTGGTGGTGGCAGCAGGCACATCGGAGCCGAGACATCTGCCGCAGCTAGCAGGCGTTGGCAAGTAGAACCTCGACACAGGTGGATTTCTGACAACTAGATGCAGGGGTGAGGTCGTACACCACAGTGGCGCTGGAGGGCACCAGTGCAGCCCAGAAAGAGTCGGTGCTATGCTTGCGATGGGTGAGGTCACCTGGCACGGGACTGCCCGACCAGTCATGTAGAGAGCTTCGGGCAGGCATCAGGTGCACCAACACGACTGAGGCAGCGCCGTGATCAGAGTAGGACCTAGAGAGGTGGTGCTAATAGAGGAGCTGGAGGAGCTGGTAGTGTGGGACAACTTTATGAGGGCTACCCTTCACCACTAGGCAGTCCACGTTAGGCTCCGGGAGCTGACAGTTGGGACAATGGACAACCGCAATCTTTGGATGTCTACGATCCTGCAGAGCATGAGGTACAACTCTTCTACTTCTTGAAGTATAATTGATAGACTCTGTGTGCGGAATTCTTTCATCCCTGCACCTTGCTTGGGTTTTTACCAGGTTGGCGCGGGGCATCGGTGTAACCCTGTGTTGGTAAGGAAAAAGGCGTGGGACCCTTTTTCTCTAGTCAATGGTGTTGAATACTTCTCTTTCGAGCATGTGAGGGGGTCTTGATTGTGGGACATCGACTGTGGAACCTTGTGTGACCAGATATCCTTGGGTATTTCACCATATGGATATTCTGAAGGAGGGATTCACCGGGCCATGTTCCAGGTGTGGGTGGTGATTCCATTCCTGGCGTGTGACACAATGGTTTGATCGGGTAGGTGAGATACTCCCGAGAGCCTTCGGGCCGTGTGAAACTGTGCAAAGGGATGACAAGGTTCCCTACTTCCTTTCCCTAACCCAAATGTCTGGTTTGGTTGCATGACGTCTCCCAAGTGACTCACCCGATAGGAGGTGTGCGTGATCCTATGCATGACATCGGTGAGGGAAGACCTAATGTGAACAGACCAAATCCTTTGGTCTGTGATCGGTGACGTGGGACTGTGCAAGAGTTATTCTGGGTACGGAAGAGCCATGTGTGGGCTTAACACCCTGAGTTATTCCCTGGTTTTGCTTTTTGGGGATGAAAATATTGAAGGAGGGAATGATTTAAGAACCTGGTTTTTTATGTGAAAGACTTTGGAATATTCTTGATGATATTCCAGAGCAGCTCCTTCAGACGACGTGCGATTCTGAGCCCCAGTGTGGCCAAAATTAAATTTTCAGTGCGTTCACACTAGAAACGCCAAATAAATGGGATAACTGCTAAACAGAGTTCTGGATTAGAGATCCGAGTGTACGGATGGGTCCAGAATGGGGTTATTACCCTAGGAACAACATAAAACTTGTCTTCCCGGGACGTTTGGACCCCTCACTCTCTTTCATAACGTTAAACATATTAATTAATTAATTTATTCGTTTAATGGTTAAAACTAGAGTATTGCCTAAATGGTTGCTTGAATTGGAAAACCAAGGGCACCTTTGAGTTTGGAATGCGTCGTTTACCCTAGTAGGTGTATAAGTTTTCCGGGCGCGGGCCGTCTGTGAAAAATGGCCCCAAGGGCATTTTCGTAATTTCGTGGCTTGGGGCGTTCAGCTTTATAACATTAAAACGGATGATCGGAATCAAATTCGGAGACCACCGTTGTTCTCGGGAGGTGTTGTTTAACCTAGGGGGAGCTTAATCTTGACCGCGCCATAGGTTTTTTATGCGTGTGTTTTAGGGGTCGGGACTTTTAATTAAAGAGTTATTTATTTAAACTCTCCCCTCCTCCCCTTCCTCCCCATTGAACCCACCCATGGCGAAACCCTCTTCCCTCTCCTCCTCCACTCCGGTGAGGCACCTCCGGCGAGGCAACTCCAGCAAGGTAGTGGTGCAGCGGCAGACTCCCCGTGAAGCTGCGGGCATTGCCCAAGAGGTAGGATCGTGCGTTTTGTTTTTAATTTCCCACACCATGTTCGCCCTAAAGTTGTTTTGTCGATTTGCCGTCAAATTTGAAATCAAAGCCCATGAATGCATTGTACATTTTCTGTTCTTTACATTTCTTCTTTCGGAATGGAAATCCGAGTTCGGAGATGATCGCAAACGACCACTGATGTTTGTGGGTTTTGGACTTTCTGGCGGCTCACGGGGTGGTCCGGCGAGCGAGCGCGGCGGCGGCAGTGGGAGGTCGAGCAGAGGAGGTTGGGATGGAGGGGCTTCCAGGGCGAGGCGGCTGGCGACCGGGGACCGCGGTCGAGCGGGCTGGCGGTCGCGGCGTCGCGGTGGAGCAGAGTTCGGCGAGAGGGCGCCGACTCAGGGTGTCGGCGAGGGGACAATCGGGGTCACAGGCGCGCGACCCCGCGAGGAGATCGAGACCCGCATGACGTGGGTCTTCGCGTGGAAAAGCAGACCTCCCGTATCGGCCGGTCGGTGGAGGAGGTGCCCGCGCGGCGCGCGGGCGAGGGCCTCGCGGGAGGCGTTGGGACACGTGTGGTGGCCCGTGGGTTTGGATAAGCCACCGCTCAGTGGGCTGACTGGAGCGGGCCGGCCCGAGCGGGGCGGACCGGCCGGACCGGGCTGGTCCGGCCCAGGGGTAAACCCCCTTAAAAATTTTTGGATGCCCGTAACTTTTGTTGCGCGAATCCGTTTTGCACGCCGTCAGCGGCGGCATGGACCTGACGTTGAGTAGGACTCATTGAGGTGGTTCCGAGAGTTTTAACTACCGAGACGAGGGGCTTGGGGAACGACACGTGCGTAAAGCAGCTAAGCGGGCTTCCCGGGAATTCTTGTTTTGGACAGCGCGGACGCGTCCGATGTCCGTTTTAATCACCTTCACTGGCGTTGGGACCCTGGAACCAAGGAAGAGCTTACTAGGGTTGTTTCAGGCATTGGGGCCGAAGTTGAGGTGTGGGCCCCACGACCCGTCTTTTGAGCTGGGAGTAGCGTTTAGCGACTTTCTTATCAGGTGTCCGTTCTGGGCATGCGAGCAGTCGATTATGGATGTTTTTCTGAGGGGATTGCAATGGTTAAATTCGCTCGCTCTAATTTGGCATGATGGTGTGGGGCCCACAAGGGCCGTATGGGCGTCGACAGTGATTTTCCATCTCTATCACCGAGCGACCGTTTTGGACAAGTGAATAGTCCACCTTGTGTTATTTTTCGATAGGATCGTAATGGTACAATCCGTTCGTTGTGTTTCGAGACTGGGATGTGGGTCCCACGTAGCACCGCTCGTGTGCGGTGCGCCGAAATGCATATTTTTCTCTGGACATCCGTTGCACTCAAATGAGCAGTCTTTTTGACGTGTTTTCACGAGGGGATTGCAATGGTGTGATGTGCCAGACTGTTTTCATGGCCAAGGCTCGGGATCACGGGACGCCGTTTGGGTGTGAGGCGGTGTTGGAGACTTTTCTGTTGGATATACGTTGGAGGCGAGTATGTAGTCTATCTCACATGTTTTTCCACGATGATTACAACGATGCGATCTATTTGGTTGTGAGGAAACTCTTGTGTGATCTTATTAAATGTGGAAATGTGAAAGGTTCCCCGGTTCTAGTTCTTCTACTATGATTGTAGCGGGCCCTTGGCATGTGATCGCGTGCACTCCCGTGTGAGTGAAGTAATTCTCGAATAGATGTGGTTGGCCATGCCCCAGTCGTTGAGGCGAAAAGTTGGAGATGTTACGTCACGCCTTCACATTGACGTTGGGTGTCATGTGCATGATAGCCCTTGGGCAGAAAATGAGGTATACTCTGGGAGTATACGGGAGCGCTTGGAGGTACGTGTGGTTTGTACCTGAGACTGTTTGTGCGCTTGGTTGGGGATTGACTTGGGGGGCACACGTCGTGTGGGCCCCATGTGTGTGCCACGTTCTGCTTTGCGTACCTTTGACCTCTTGCAATGTAGAGGGTCCCTCAGTTCTTGTTTATTGACTAGAGGGTTTGAGTTTTCCCCTGGCTCTATGCTCGATGGTTTAGATCAGTAGGGTTGAGTGGTTTCCCCAGGTCTTGTTCCGGAGTCAGATGATTGTGTGATACCCAATCCGTGTTCAGTTGACCAGTGTTGTACCATCCAGTAGAGATGGCCAGAGCAGTTCTGGGTTTACCCTCCAGCGGGGATAGGCAGTGGGTTACTCATCGATTCCTCGGGGTTTACCCTCTAGCAGAGACTAGGCAGTGGGTCACTCGATGACTCTTGAGGGTCTACCCTCCAGCAGGGCTGGGCAGTGGGTCACTTGTCTTGTTGTTTCAGGTCTACCCTCTGGGAGGGCTGGGCAGTGGGTCACATGTCGACTTGTTCAGTGTTTACCCTCTAGTAGTGACTAGGCAGTGGGTCACCCGATGACTCTTGAGGGTCTACCCTCCAGCAGGGTTGGGCTGTGGGTCGCCCGTCATCGTGTTCCGGGTTTACCCTCTTGCAGGGCTGAGCAGTGGGTCACCCGTCGACTCCCTCCCGGTCTACCTTCCAGTAAGGCTGTGCAGTGCGTCGCCTGACGAATTATTCCAGTTTTACCCTCTGGGAGGGTTGGGCAGTGGGTCTCCTGATTATGTATTATGAATTACCCTCTAGTAGGGCTGGGCAGTGGGTCACCCGATATCATATTATGAATTACCCTCCAACATGGCTAGGGAGTGGGACACCCATTGATATTCTAGACTCAGTCCTTTCTCCAAGGCTAGTCTGTGGCTTTCCTCCATGACTACCGGAGCGGGACCTTTTTTTGTACGGGTCAATGATGTAACACCCGAGACTTTTATGTTATCTAAATCATCAAAGGAATTTTTTTCTACACAACACTTTCTTGGCTTTCTTTACACGAAATCGCGACCTTCCTCGATAGCTTGCGTCGTAAGCAATAACGAGTTTCACTAAACAACAATATGCTATTGAAATATTAATAAAACTAGCCGTTATGAATAGTAATAACCACTTTTTGAAATTTTATAAATTTTATTTTTCAAAATGGATATCATTTTTGGATTCGGAATATTGAAATTAGCCCAGGGTGAAATTTTGGTATTTTTCTGAAAACTTTCAATTTTTGATGAATAGTGAAACCACTAAGTGGTAGTTAAAAAACTGAATTTTTCATAAAACTTAATTTTACAAATTCTGTTAGTGGAATTTCAAAAATCCAAGAGACACGGATGATGTCAGTACGTAAAATGTTGTTCAATGAGATGGAAATAATTTTTTGGTGAATAGTAACTTTTTACTTTTTTTACCACAGTTAAAAGTAAATAGGGTAATTAAGGGTAAAGATGATATTATTATTATCCTAACACATATCCTAATTCTATTGGATAAGTGTAATTAGACCAAAATCAATCTTAGGAATAAAATATGACCATTTAGGCCCACATGGATTAGAATAGGACATTTATTATTAATTTATTTAAAGAAAGGTTAAAATAGTTAAAATCAATGTTTAATAAGTAAATAATTTTTAATATGGGGTTATACATCTGATAAATTCGACAATAAATATTTATTATAAAGATAAAAATCCTTCCTACATAATGGTATTTTATTTGTAATTTTTAGACATTAAATAATTTAATTTATTTATGACACAAAGATGATGCAGTAATTATCTTATTAATGAAATATTGACATTATTAATATTATAAACACCAAAATAAATGTAATTTGAGAGTTTTTATGAATTACACTAATTTTGAAGGTTAATATGACATGGTAGTGTTGATTAAATTATCTTTTTTCGAACTAATCATTCTGTTATAAGTTTTACAAAAATCAATTACTAAATAGTGTCAAAATTGACATAAAATAGTTTTTAAAAAAACAATTATATTAGTAATTGTTATTTTATTCTTAAAAATCAAAGGTTTGGCCAAATGACTTAGATAAAGTTATATATATTAATAATTAACAACTTGGAATTCGTTTGGCTGCTTATAGTATGTTTATTAACCTTATAGTATAAGAACACAAGAAGACACGGTAAAAGTAAACTTATTTAACTTAATGTTAAGTCTAAATGATAAAGTTAAAATAAGAACCTATACTTGCCTAAATTCTATTGGATGAAAGGATGTCGACCCATCCCCACCTTAGCTTCGAAATATATCAATTGGGAGCTATTTAAAACCGATCTTGACTTTATAATAAAATAATATTTTTAGTTATTCCAAAGGTGCCCCTCTCCTCCCTTATAAAAGGGCACCTCATCCCCCTCTTCCTCACACCACATTGAGCCTTAATGCTCGGCCAACCCCTACCAATTCCTCCTCTCCACTTCCCTAGGGACATCCTAGAGGTCCTGGTCTTCTTCAATGACCAATTTTAGGGCCCTAAAAGAAGGTCTCAAGAAGCACTTCAAAGAAGAGGTAATGTCTGTTACCAATTCTTTCATCTTTATTTCTTCTTCCACTTATTCTTATTTAGTTGTTTCATTATGAACTAATAACATCAGTATCACTAATATACTGGTATGTTATTAAAAGTATGAAACAACCCTATTTCACTATCTATCCATCCTACGGAAAAAGAAATCACCGCGCGTGCGTACGTATGGAATACCATCTCCATGCTGTGGTGTAATCTATTTTCCACCACCACCTTACTTGGATGGGTATAATGGTGTAAATAATGACTTTATATGACTATTATAAAGTGATACTGATTCTTAAATAGTATACATACACTCCAATATAATTCCACAATCATAGGAACGATATCATCACTCGTGCGTACGTACGGAATACCGTCTCCACGATGTGATGCGACTCGTTCTACATGATCTTCATTTCATAATGATTATATAAATTAATTTAATGAATATGATATATATTACAGTAATTCCATTCTGGAAATGAGGTATCTATAACCTAAATATAAGAATAAGAATTTATTCGACAAAACATGCATAAGAACAAAAAGTTATAAACACCCGAATAACAAGTAGCAATGAAATATTATTACTAAGAAGCTAAGAAAATGATCATATATGATATCATAAAAATATGTATGTTTCTGGAATAAGTCAATAACTTTATTTAAATCATTATACTGGAGTTTGGGACACATACGAGGAAAATCGGACCTAAGGTAAGGGAAATATCACAATCTCATTTTTATCCGAGATTGTTTATACTTTGGTATTTACTGGGGTGTATTTTATCATCCACATCCATGTTTCCTCAATATTTAATATTATTTCCATCCACCTACAATTTTTTAAATCTAATTTTCCCCTTCGGTGTGTTTTTAGTAAAGGATATGAAAGGAATCTTTTTTCGTTTTTTCGTATGAGGTACTTTTTGACTTTCCGACAAAAGTACAAGAAGAATGTTTATTTTAACTTATACGACATGAATGGATTTTAAAACATTATTTCCAAGAATATTCCCTTACAAGTTTATGTTTATTTTTAATCAACTTCTTTTAGTTTAGAATTTTATGAAATGTTAAGAAAGGAAAAGTGTTTTTGAAGTAGAAAGGATATTTTCCTCAAGAATGGAGTTCAAGTGTTTTATCAAAATTATTTTCCATCTAAGATAATAAAGGGTTCTGTTTATATCCCTATTATTACATGGATTTGAATATGTTGTGATGGAAATATTTTTATGAATTCCTTTATCGTATATGAATTGTTTTATGATGTCATGATGTTTAAGATTCCCATTTTTATTACATTGGTTATGCAATGATGTATGGTTTATGATTTTGTGGCACACATAAGAATGGTATCATTATGAGATGGGTGGGACCTATATCTCCCTCTAATGCATTGGGTAAAGATTTTATATCTCATGAGATAGACATGTCTGGAACGGTAGGTTATACCGGTTCAGTGAAACAGGACTGAAACGAGGGTGACTCGGTTCAGAAATGGACTTTGTCTACTAAGATAGTCTTGGAAATGAGTCTTGACTAATAAGATATGATTCTCTATGATTATGTGTGTATGCCACAAAGTTTCATGTTTTAAGTTATGATTATTGTGATTACATTTCACTGCCATGATTCACCCCATGTTATGAATTATGATATCTTTTACAGGTTAAGATTTCCAAAAGTTAAGTGCTTATGTATACGATGTGATTGATATTTCTTTTGTTTACCCTTATTGAGCATTTGATCTCACCCTTTTGTGTGTTTTCTTTCCCCAGGTCAGGAAGAAGGTTATTAAGTAAGATATGCCAAAAGGGACTATAGATATGATGAAATAAATGGGAGACAGTGTAGACGATTTATGAACCAGTTGTTTATGTTTCCCAGTTTCTAAAGACACTATACCTATACGGTCCTTTCATGGTTTTGTTATATGTTGTAATAAGTATACTTCAATTTTGATGTATTAACAATTTATGTAAAGTATGGGTCGTTATAGTTGGTATCAAAGTAAAGGTATAGTCAACCTTTGGAAACTAGGATGTGAAATCCTTAGTAAGAACCCTAAGGATAAGTCTAAGCATAGAACACAATCTTAGTGTTTTAGAAATGGCCATGAATAACCTAGGATAAGACCTTAAGTGTGAAATTTTATTCTTGATTATGTGGTTTTCCTATTAGAATTAGTGTTGCTCCCACTATTCATCTTGGTTTTAGTCAATGGCTGGAACCCGAAGGAACCGTGTTAATGTGGAATGCGACGGGCAATGCAATGATTGTCCCCCTGAGCAACCAAACGTTATGGGAGCTGGAAAGAAAAATCTTGTAGCCATGCTCACACAACTTTCTCAAGCTATGAATCATGCAGGACTTCCAAACGAGCAATGGAAGGAGCAACATTCTGTTGAATCCTTCATGAGGCAGCGTCCACCTTCTTTCAGCGGGTCTAATGATCCATTAGTTGCTGAACAATGGATTAGTACTACTAAAATGATATTTTCAGTTCTTCAATGTTCTGAACATGATAAAGTTATCCTAGTAGTGTATCATTTGGAAGGAGATACTGATCAATGGTGGAATCTTATTAGGAATACGAGGCAAAGGGATGAAATTGAGTCCATGAAATGGGACGAGTTCAAGAACTTATTTTTCAATAAGTACTTCCCTCGTATTCTCTGATCAAAGATGAAGAAAGAGTTTCTTGAACTGAAGAAAAAGGATGATGAATCTGTTCGTACCTATGAAGCAAATTTTACAAGACTTGCAAGGTATGCTTCTGGTATTATTATCCAACCTGTGAGTAAGATCGATCGATTCTTTAGTGGATTAAAACCAACTCTTCGAAGGGCGTTAGCCATAGGGGACTTCAATAGCTACAAGGAAATCGTTCGATGTTCTCTCAAAGTCGATATGGAGATTAGAATAACCCATAAGTCATATGGGTTTGATAAGAAGAGGAAAAATGGAATTCAAAGGAAAATCTAAAGAGCACACTGAAGAGAAGATAAGATTTCCCTTATGCTCAAAGTGTGGAATGAAACATGGAGGGAGTTGTCTTAAAGGGACAAGTAAATGTTTCAAATATGGAAAGGAAGTTCATCGGGCATTTGAATGTCGCGATGATGGGAAGAAGATGTCTAATGATGCAAACAAAGGAAGGGATACATAGAATGAACCTACTACACTTCAATGTTTCAAGTGCAAGGAGATGGGGCATTATGCCAATAAATGCCCTAATCCAAGGGTTGACGATGATGGTCGACGTCAACAAACTCTTAAGGCTAAAGACAAAGGAAAGTCACATGAAATTTCTATCAGTGACGTGGAGTACGATAACGATGTGTTGAAAGGTACACTTACCATCCACTCTAAAGTAGAAAATGTTTTATTTGATTCTGGATCCACCCACTCTTTTATTTATGAAGAATTTTCTAAGGGTATCACCGTATTACCTCAACAATTAGATGTTGAGTTAGCTGTGACAACACCTAATGGCACAATAGTTGAATCAAAAGTTTATAATTCTTCTCCGATCGAAGTTTGTGGCAAAAGTGCTTCCTGAAAATCTTGTGATCCCTC
The DNA here is from genome assembly GCA_963277665.1 of Viscum album. NCBI lineage: Eukaryota > Viridiplantae > Streptophyta > Magnoliopsida > Santalales > Viscaceae > Viscum > Viscum album. Next base: position 1,805,379,302 of record OY728146.1, read on the forward strand.
TTATAGTGGAATTTGATGTGATTCTTGGCATGGATTGGCTTTCTTTATATGGAGCTCATATCAATTGCCATAATAGGGAAGTCACATTTCATATTCCAGATCAATCTATGATCGTCTATCAATGCAAGGATGAACATAACCTTCCAGTGGAAATTTCATCCATTTTCTGGGTATTGATTCTACTAAATGAAGGTTATTTATCTCAAATCGTTGGTGAGAAACTCACGATTAATAATATGCCCATTGTACGGGAGTTTGATGATGTCTTTCCGGAGGAATTACCGGGTCTTCCACCGAATCGTGAAGTTGAGTTTTCAATAGAACTCGTACCAGGTGCTTTACCTATTTCAAAGAAACCTTATAGAATGGCCCTAATTGAGTTACAGGAATTGAAGACTCAACTCCAAGAGAATATTGATAAAGGATTCATACGCCCTAGTGCGTCACCTTGGGGAGCACCTGTTCTATTTGTTAAGAAGAAAGATGGATCAATGAGACTCTGCATTGATTATCGAGAACTTAACAAGATCACTATCAAGAACAAATATCCTCTCCCGCACATTGATGACCTATTTGAAGAACTACGCGAAGGTCAATAATTTTCCAAGATTGATCTTCGTTTAGGGTATTATCAATTAAGGGTCAAAAGGGAGGATATACCAAAGACGGATTTCGGTACAAGGTATGGACACTATGAATTTATAGTGATGCCATTTGGTCTTACTAATTCCCCTGCTATCTTCATGGATCTGATGAATAGAGTCTTTAGAGACTATCTTGATCAATTTATGGTTGTCTTTATAGACGATATTCTTGTATATTCAAAGAGCAAGGAAGATCATGAATATTACTTGATAATTATATTGAAGACCCTGAGAAAGGAGAAACTTTATACCAAATTTACTAAGTGTGAATTTTGGCTTCAAAAAGTTGCATTTTTGGGTCACATAATCTCAAAAGAGGGGATATCTGTGGATCCATCAAAAACAGAGGTTATCGAAAGATGGTCGAGACCAACAACAGTAATTGAGATCCGAAGTTTTCTTGGTTTGGCTGGATATTATCGACGTTTTGTGAATGATTTTTCACGATTATCTAATCCACTCACCAAGTTGACTCGGAAAGGAGTTAAGTTTGTTTGGACGGAGGAATGTGAAGAGAATTTCAAGGAGTTGAAAAGAAGGTTATCCAGTGCACCTGTGCTCACACTGCCTTGCAGTGGAGAAAGGTTTGTGATCTACAGTGATGCATCCAAGAAGGGATTGGGGTGTGTTCTTATGAAAAATGATATGGTGATAGCTTATGCCTCACGATAGTTGAAAATCCATGAGCAAAATTACCCAACACATGATTTGGAGTTAGCTACGGTAATCTTTGCATAAAATATTTGGAGGCATTACCTTTTTGGTGAAAGGTGTGATATTTATACTGATCATAAAGGTTTAAAGTATATTTTCACACAAAAGGAGCTGAATATGAATCAAAGAAGATGGTTGGAGCTGATTAAGAATTATGACTACTCAATCCATTACCACCCTGGGAAAGCAAACAAGGTGGCATATGCATTAATTCGATAAGACCATGCTAGTTTATCCATGATAAGGATCACAAAATATCCAATATTTATGGATTTAGAAAGGATAGATCTTGGAATTATAATGGAAGGGGAAAAATCTTATCTTTCTCAAATGAATGTTCAACTATCTATACATGTGAAGATTAAAGAGGCACATAAAGAAGATGTCGAGTTACAAAAGAAGGTGAGAAATGTTCCTGAATTCAACCTTGATTGTGATGGGATAATAAAGTTCAGGAATCGGGTTTGTGTTCCTCCCTTCCTCAAATTAAAGAAGGAGCTGCTGGATGAGGCTCATAATTCTTCATTCTTTATTCATCCTGGATTCACGATGATATATAGGGACCTGAAAGAGTACTTCTGGTGGGATGGCATGAAAAGAGATTTTGCTGAATATGTCTCTCGATGCTTGGTTTGTCAACAAGTTAAAGCTGAGAGACAGAAGTCTAAGGGGATGTTACAACCATTACCCATACCCGAATGGAAATGGGAAAACATCACTATGTACTTTGTCACAGGACTTCCTAAAACATCCAAAGGAAATAATGCTATCTGGGTAATAGTTGATCGTCTTACCAAGTCTACACATTTCATTGCTATTAGAGAGGATTTCTCTCTGAATCAGCTTTCCAGGATATATGTAAAGGAAGTGGTAAGATTGCCTGGAGTACCACTTTCTATTATATCTGATTGGGATCTGAGATTTACCTCGAAGTTCTGGCGAAGTATTCAGCATACTCTGGATACAGAGTTGAGTTTCAGCACTGCTTATCATCCTCATACAGACGGTCAGTCTGAGAGAACAATTCAAACCCTAGAAGACATGTTGAGAGATTACTCTATGGATTTCAAAGGTGGTTGGGATCAACACCTACCTTTGGTGGAATTTTCTTTTAATAATATCTTTCACTCCAGTATTCAGATGGCTCCTTATGAAGCTCTCTGTGGAAAGAAATGCAGGACTCCAACTTGCTGGGATGAAGTTGGGGAAAGAAAGCTATTAGGACCTGATCTCGTTGATGAAATGGCAGAAAAGGTCAGATCTATTCAACAACACATAAAAGAAGCTCAGAGTCGACAGAAAAGTTATGCCGAAAACTGTAGAAAAGACCTAGAGTTTGAAGTGGGTGATAAAGTGTTCTTACGAATATCTCCCTAGAAGAGGGTTATGAGATTTGGAAAGAAGGGGAAGTTGAGCCCTAGATATATCGGTCCTTTCGAAATACTGGATCGTGTTGGGAAGGTAGCTTACCGATTAGAGCTTCCACCGAATCTCACTCAAGTTCACGATGTGTTCCATGTATCTCTCCTGAGAAAGTACACACATGATCCTTTACATGTACTCAGCTCAGAAGTTGTACTGTTGGACAAGATTTTTCTTATGAAGAACAACCGATAGAGATTCTGGATCGTAGCGAAAAATTCCTACGAAACAAGACCACTAGATTGGTGAAAGTTTTATGGAGGAACCACTAATTAGAAGAAGCTACATGGGAGCTTGATGATATGATAAGGGAGAGGTATCCTCATCTGTTTGTTACAAAGTGATGAATTTCGAGGGCGAAATTCATTTTAAGGGGGGTAAAATGTAACACCCGAGACTTTTATGTTATATAAATAATCAAAGGAATCTTTTTCTACATAACACTTGCTTGGCTTGCTTTACACGAAATCGTGACCTTCCTCGATAGCTTGTGTCGTACGCAATACCGAGTTTCACTAAACAATGATATGCTATTAAAATATTGTTAAAACTAGCCGTTATGAATAGTAATAACAACTTTTTAAAATTTTATAAATTTTATTTTCCAAAATGGACATCATTTTTGGATTCGGAATATTGAAATTAGCCTAGGGTAAAATTTTGGTATTTTTCTAAAAACTTTCAATTTTTGATGAATAGTGAAACCCCAAAGTGGTAGTTAAAAAACTGAATTTTTCATAAAACATAATTTTACCGCTTCTGTGAGTGGAATTTCAAAAATCCAAGAGACACGGTTGATGTCAGTAAGTAAAATGTGGTTCAATGAGATGAAAATAATTTTTTGGTGAATAGTAACTTTTTACTTTTTTTACCACGGTTAAAAGTAAATAGGGTAATTAAGGGTAAAGATGATATTATTATTACCCTAACATATGTCCTAATTCTATTGGACAAGTGTAATTTGACCAAAAACAAACTTAGGAATAAAATATGACCATTTAGGCCCACTTGGATTAGATTAGGACATTTATTATTAATTTATTTAAAAAAGGGTTAAATTAGTTAAAATCAATGTTTAATAAGTAAATAATTTTTAATATGGGGTTATACATAAGATAAATTCGACTATAAATATTCACTAGAAAGATAAAACGATTTCCTATTTAATGGTATTGTATTTGTTATTTTCAGACATTAAATAATGTAATTTATTTATGACACAAAGATGATGCAGTAATTATCTTATTAATGAAATATTGACATAATTAATGTTATAAACACCAAAATAAATGTAATTTGAGACTTTTGATGAATTAAACTAATTTTCTAGGTTAATATGACATGTTATTATTGATTTAATTAACTTTTTTCAAACTAATCATTCTGTTATAATTTTCAAAAAAATCAATTACTAAATTGTGTGAAAATTGACATAAAATAGTTTTTAAAACAAATATTATATTAGTAATTGTTATTTTATTCCTAAAAATCTAAGGATCAGACAAATGACTTATATAAGGTTATATATATTAATAATAAACAACTTGGGGTTCCTTTGCCTGCTTATAGTAAGTTTATTAACCTTATAGTATAAGAACACAAGAAGACACGGTAAAAGTAAACTTTTCTAACTCAATGTTAAATCTAAATGATAAGGTTAAAATAGGAACATAAACTTGTATAAATTCTATTGGATGAGAGGATTTCGACCCATCCCCACCTTAGCTTCGAAATATATCAATTTGGAGCTATTTAAAACCGAAATTGACTTTATAATAAAATAATAGTTTTAGTTATTCCAAAGGTGCCCCTCTCCTCCCTTATAAAAGGGCACCTCCTCCCCCTCTTCCTCACACCACATTGAGCCTTCAAGAACGGCCAACACCTGCCCATTCCTCCTCTACACTTCCCTAGGTAAATCCTAGAGGTCCTGGTCTTCATCAAAGACCAATTTTAGTGCCCTAAAAGAAGGTCTCAAAGAAGCACTTCAATGAAGAGGTAATGTCCGTTACCGATTCTTTCATCTTTATTTCTTCTTCCACTTCTTCTTCTTTAGTTGTTTCATTATTAAGTAATAACATCAGTATCACTAATATACGGATATGTTATTATAAGTATGAAACAACCCTATTTCACCATGTATCCATCCTACGGAAAAAGAAATCACCGCGCGTCCGTATGTACGGAATACCATCTCCATGCTGTGGTGTTATCTATTTTCCACCACCACCTTACTTGGATGGGTATAATGGTGTAAATAATGACTTTATATTACTATTATAAAGTGATACTGATTCTGAAATAGTATACATACACTACAATACAATTCCAGGATCATAGGAATGATATCATCACTCGTGCGTACGTACGGAATACCGTCTCCACGATGTGATGCGACTCGTTCTACATGATCTTCATTTCATAATGATTATATAAATGAATTGAATGAATGAATATGATATATATTACACTAATACCATTCTGGAAATGAGGTATCTATAACCTAAATATAAGAATAAGAATAAGAATTTATTCGACAAAACACGCATAAGAACTAAAAGTTATAAACACCCGAATAACAAGTAGCAATGAAATATTACTACTAAGAAACTACGAAAATGACCATTTATGATATCATAAAAATAAGTATGATTCCGGAATAAGTCAATAACATTATTTAAATCATTATACAGGAGTTTCGGACACTTATGAGGCAAATCGGACATAAGGTAAGGGAAATATCACAATCTCATTTTTATCCGAGATTGTTTATACTTTGGTATTTACTAGGGTGTATTTTATCATCCACATCCATGTTTCCACTATATATAATATTATTTCCATCCACCTATAATTGTTTAAATCCAATTTTACCCTTCGGTGAGTTTTTAGTAAAGGATATGAAAGGAATCTTTTGTCGTTTTTTCGTATGAGGTACTTTTTGACTTTCCGACAAAAGTACGAGAAGAATGTTTCTTTTAACTTATACGGCATGAATGGATTTTAAAAAATTATTTCCAAGAATATTCTCTTACAAGTTTTCATGTTTATTTTTAATCAACTTCTTTTAGTTTAGAATTTTATGAAATGTTAAGAAAGGAAAAGTGTTTTTGAAGTAGAAAGGATATTTTCCTCAAGAATGGAGTTCAAGTGTTTTATCAAAATTATTCTCAATCTAAGATAATAAAGGGTTATGTTTATATCCCTATTATTACATGGATTTTATTATGTTGTGATGGAAATATTTTTATGAATTCTTTTATCGTATATGAATTGTTTTATGATGTCATGATGTTTAAGATTCCCATTTTTATTACATGGGTTATGTAATGATGTATGGTTTATGATTTTGTGGCACACATAAGAATGGTATCATTATGAGATGGGTGGGACCTATATCTACCTCTAATGCATTGGGTAAATATTTTATATCTAATGAGATAGACATGACTGGTACGGTAGGTTATACGGGTTCAGTGAAACATGACTGAAACGAGGGTGACTCGGTTCAGAAATGGACTTTGTCCACTAAGATAGTCATGGTAATGAGTCTAGACTAATAAGATATGATTCTTTATGATTATGTGTGTATGACACAAATTTTCATGTTTTAAGTTATGATTATTGTGATTAAATTTCACTTCCATGATTCACCCCATGTTATGAATTATGATCTCTTTTGCAGGTTAAGATTTCCAAAAGTTATGTGCTTATGTATACGATGTGATTGATATTTCTTTGGTTTACCCTTACTGAGCATTTGAGCTCACCCTTTTGTATGTTTTCTTTCCCCAGGTCAGGAAGAAGGATATTAAGTAAGATATTCCAAAAGGGACTATAGATATGATAAAATAAATGGGAGACCGTGTAGACGCTTTATGAACAAGTTGTTTATGTTTCCCAGTTTCTAAAGACACTATATCTATACGGTCCTTTCATGACTTTGTTATATGTTGTAATAAGTATGCTTCAATTTTGAAGTATTAACAATGTATGTAAAGTATGGGTCGTTATAAATGATGTGACAGTTTTGACTTTGCGGAGACCTCTCGACTTCGGGGCAGTGACGTGGTGTGGTTTGACGTTCCCCCAGAACTCTCAAGTACGAGAAACGCTTTCCCCACTAAGACGTATCCTTGTGACGCGACCTAAAACATTTTGGGCGAGTCAGTGCTGCCCAAAGCGGATAGTGTCGAGGTGCTATGACTGAGCCCTTGACTTGTAGTTCGGGGAAGACATGCGGGATACTGGGCATCGATGGATTACTTCTGGGACTGTTGGTGACTCACTTTCTTGGGCTGAGCTATGGGATGGTGATCCCCTTATGACCTTGTTCGGGATTCTTAGTGAGCATATGAATATGTATATACCTTTTTCTAGTAACCACTTCTTGGGTTGGGTTACTCTCCTTCCAGGTGAGACGAAGACGCGCGGGGTATGCCACATGATTTCCGTGTCTAGCTTCTCATGGTTGGACGAGTCTACTCTCCTGCTATAGGCAGTGAAGACTCAACGGGAAGTTCATTTTCTCACCGTTTTCATCTCCTTGTGTCTGGATGAGTCAACCTTTTTTCCTCTTGTTGGGTTGAGCTGGACTCTTTACTGCACTCTCAGTTGTACTCCATTACGTTCCCTGTTCGATCTACTGGTCACCCTTTGGTACCTATTATGTTGCTCCCTCGAGCCTTCGGGGGTATCCTACTGAGTATATTTATACTCACCCCTACTTGGGCTTTGCCTGCACTTGGTGTGCCCTTGCAGACGATGGACAGGTCGATCGTGACGTTAGAGAATCATAGGAGCCGGGAGCTTGGACCGCGTGCGGTGGTCGTTGTCGGGTTCCAGGTGTGGGACCCTCTTAGCTGTTTACTGTTGTTTTACCTGTTAGTGGGTTGTGGCACTTTTGGGTTGGGCGCATGTTTTTCCCCTTTTCTTTTCAGTTTACCTTCAGATTTCTTTGTACTGATAGAGGTCGATGCACTTTGTGGTTTATATATAGCACTTTCCCTTTTTTTACTTGTATTTTCTCTTTTACTCTGCACTTTTGCATTGACTGTGTTGCATGTGTGTACAGGTAATTAGGAAAAGGCCTCCCCAAGTTATTGTGCCTTCAGCGCTGGTCGCCAGCCCTTGGCCTATGGAGGCTGGCTTGGGGTAGTTGCGGCTCGAGCTCGGGTAGGGTCGGGTCGTGACAGGCACAACGACTTGAGACACTTATTTAGTGACACCGGGGCCAGGATGTTACAACCCAAATGGATTTTTTTGGGAAATACAATTCCCCACTTAAAATGATTTCATTATTTATTTAATCTATACCAATTGAAATACATGTATATCAAAAATATCCTTTATTATATTTCAAAAAATGTTTTATGATGTTTTTATTCATATTCATTGATCTTAATTCAACTCATAGTTTTTAACATTCATAATTAAATATTTATATTTTTCCCAAAAATATCAAAATTTTGTTTATGATCGGTGTTGTTTATGCTCTGTGTTACACCTAGGATATGATGTTTTGTATACATAGGATGGATTACAATAAGTATATGTGTTTTTATTATATTACCTATGCAATATTTAAATGAGATTTTCTATGTGGGGGAATAAATGGATGGGGTAAAAACCCATTTATAATACAAGATAGTGGTGTAGAAGTTGTGACATGTTATGTGGTAGTGTTTGTCTTCTATAATATTAATTATGATTCTATGTTCACAATAAAAGTGATGGTACAGTGGTTGATATATCTTACCATAGAGGATTTATAACATGTAGTTGTGATGGTGTTGGTTGATAAGGGGAGAGTCCCTAAAGATGAACACCTTGTATTATAGACAGAGTCCCTAATTATTGGCATCTACCCAACCAACACAATTATTTCTAGGAGGGTCCTTGATTTTGTCGCCATTTAAATTAGTGAGAGTCAATATAATTGGATAAAAACAAAATAAATGGATGTAGATATCAAGATATATCCCCATAGGTTGGTAAATATTTATTGATGTAGTGGTTTTAGCGAGTTTCGTTTTAACAGATAACTATTTGATTATAGTGATATAAGGGCTCATCCATAAATATTTCATAATCTTGAGTTAAGTGAAGAATTGACATTGAGGATATTTTATTGTTTTGAGTTTTTGAGAATTTGTCCATAAATATTACATTATTTCTCAAGATTTACAAAGTAGACACTCCTACTTAGTATCCATTTTTTCATAAAATATAACCCTTAAAAAACAATAACTCTTTTTCTTGATATAAATCTTCTTGAATTATTCCTTTAACTTAACCTTCCTTATACCCTATGAAAAATATTTCAAAAACATGGGATGAGCATAAGAAGCAGAGTAAGGGTTATAATATAAGGAATGGAAACATTATCCCATCAATAAATACAAATTAATGAAACAATAATTTTCAATCATAACATACCTTATGATAAAAATAAGATTTAGGAATAACACACAAAAATAATAAATCATAAAGGTAACATGTATAATCCATAAAATATTTACATTGCAAATTTCATAGCTACATATGTAGTTACTTTTGGAATACCCATCATTGTAGAGACCCAAAGCATAACGTACATGGACATTAGATTACTTTTTCGGAATACTTAATACATGACAAAAACAGACGCCCAAAAACCGTATTAGTTTAATTTCTTTGGAATCTCGGAACGTAGTCTTCTAATCATGGTGAAAGATCTTCAACATCTCTTATAAAGATATTCCCCTTTAGGTTTTCTTACCTAAAAACGTTTATTTATATCCTGGGGAAAAGAAAACATAAAAATGGTGAGCTCAAATGCTCAGTAAGGGTAAACATAGAGAACATAAAACTATCCATAAACATTTGAATGCAAAAACTTGAACATAAAATCTAAACATCAAAATATTGAGCAAAGACATAAATTATGGAAGCACGTAAGGAATATATCATAAAGGAACATAAATCATAGAAAAAATATCTTGAGAAAAAAACATGAAATTATGGAAAACCATTAATCACATGACATGATTTCCATAGTAGACAAGGAATTGCTGCCAAGACCATCTTAGTGGACAAAGTCCCTTTCCGAATCGAGTTCACTCCTCATTCCAGTCCTGTATCACTAAATCGTATTAACTTACCGTTCCATCCATGTCTATATATTGAGATATAAATCATTACCCAATGCACTAGAGGGAGATATAGGTCCCACCAATCTCATAATGAAATCATTCTTACTTGTGCCACATAATAAACATACATCATTCATAATAACCCAACAAATAAAATGGGTTTCATAAACATCATCCCATCAAATCCATATAAAATAAATGGATATAATTTAATCAGATGAAAAGTGGAACCATTTAAATCATAGAGAAATTATACTTGAAACAAACACATATGAAATAATGTCATCTTAGATAGAAAATGGCATTGATAAAACACTTCAAATGAATTCTTGAGTAAAATTTCCTTTCTTCTTCAAAATCATTTTATATTCACAAAATGCCATGAAATTTTAAAAGAAAAGAATTTTTTTTTGAAAATAACCATGAAATCTTGTATATTAAGCTTCATAAAAATAAGGGTTATGAAACCGTAAAAATCCCTTAATGCCATAAAAGTTAAAAAAACATTATCCTCGTACTTTTGTCAGAAAAAGTGAGTTACTCGTGTGGTAAACAAAAGTATTATTATTTTCATAACATATGGTAAATTTTAAAAATGTTTAAAAATAAATTTAAACATATATGAATAAATTTTTAAAAGACATGTTAATGGATTAAAACAATAACCCAAGTAAATAATTACGAATAAACAATCTCAGATAAAAACGTGATTGGAAAAGTTTTCCCTTATATTTGGTCCGATATTCTTCGTACGTATCTGAAACTCTTGTATAATGATTTAAATAATGTAATTGACTTATTATAGAATCATATTAATTGTTATGATATCATATATGGTTTACTTATGACTTTATATTACATGTTCTTTGGTAAATTCCATGTTAAAGTAACGTTTTGGGTAAAATCGTTTTATTTATTGTACGTGTTTGGACTTGTTGTTCTTGTTATTATTATTAATTATATCATGTTTTAATTACATCCAGAATTTAAATAATAATTTATATATAATATATATTCAGTATATATATATATATATATTAGATAGATAAATGAAATAAAATACACCATTCATGGAGATGGTAGGCCATACGTATACATGAACGTTGTTTTCATTTCCTTATTGACTTGAATGGAAGTAAGTAGATGACATAAATATATATATATATATAAATAAATACAGTAAAATTATTATTTCATATATTTAATGATTACTTATTTTATATACTTTATAATCATTCTTGAATTGTTAACATGGAAAAAGAATCTCATCGCGTCGTGGAGACGGTAATCCGTACGTATGCACGAGCGATTATATCGTTACCATATTTATTGAATGGAATTGGAGTGGATGGTATAATATCTTAGAATCAGTATGATGTTATAATAATAATATATAATTACTATTTACACCATCATACCCATCCAAGTAAGGTGGTGGTGAAAACATTGATTACGCCATGGCGTGGAGATGGTATTCCGTACGTACGCACATGCAGTGATTTCGTTTTCTATAGGATGGATAGAAGGTGAAATAGGGTTGTTTCATATTTATAATAACATATCATTATATAATTAATACTGATGTTATTATTTTATAATGAAACAACTAAATAACAGTAAATAGAAGAAGAAAGAAACTTGAAAGAGTCGGTAGAAGAGATTGCCTCTTCCTCGACGCACCTCCTTTAAACATCTTCTTAGGGAACTAGAGTTGGACTTTTGAGAAGACCAGAAACTATATTATATATCTAGAGAGTTTGATAAGAGGAATTGGCAGGGGTTTTCCGAGCTTCAAGGCTCAAAAGGGTGTGAAGAGAAGAGGGTAGGGGTTCCCTTTTTATAAGGGAGGAGAGGGGCACCTTAGGAAAAAATTAAAATATTATTTTAAAATAAAGTCATATTCGGTTTTTAATAGCTCCAAATTGATTTATTTAGAATCTAAGGTGGGTATGGGTCTAAATCCTCTCAAAAAATAGGTTTTAGACATGTTAAGGATACTAGTTTATCATTATCATTTATATTTAACTCTAAGTTATATAATTTAACTTTTACCTTGTCTTTTTGTTTTCTTACACTATATAGTTAATAAACATACTATAACAAGACAAACGAACCCCAAGTGGTTCATTATTAATATATATATATCCTTATATATGTTATTTGGCCAAACCATAGATTTTTAGGAATAAAATAACAATTAATAATATAATATTTGTTTTAAAAACTATTTTATGTCAATTTTGACACTATTTGGTAATTGATTTTTGTATAAATCATAACAGCATGATCAGTTCAGAAAAAGTTAATTGAATCAATACTAATATGTCATATTAACCTAGAAAATTAGTTTAATTCATAAAAAGTCTCAAATTACATTTATTTGGGTGTTTATAATATCAATTTTCTTAATATTTCCTTAATAAGGTAATTATTGCATCATCATTGTGTCATAAATAAATTAAATTATTTAAAGTATAAAAAATATAAATAAAATACGATTCTGTATGAAATTATTTTATCTTTATAATGAATATTTATAGTCTAATTTAACTTATGTATAACCCTCTATTAAAAATTATTTATTTATTAAACTTTGATTTTAACTATTTTAAGCCTTCTTTAAATAAATTAATAATAAATGTCCTAATCTTATCCAAGTAGACCTAAATGGTCATATTGTATTCCTAAGGTTGTTTTTTTTTCTAATTAAACTTATCCAATTTAATTTGTACATGTGTTAGGGTAATAATAATATGATTTTTACCCTTAATTACCCTATTTACTTTTTACCGTGGTAAATAAATGTAAGAAGTTAATATTCACCAAAAATTATTTTTATCTTATTGAACCACATTTTAATCCTAGATATTAACCGTGTATCTTGGATTTTAGAAATTCCACTCACAAAAGCGGTAAAATTATGTTTTATGCAAATTAAAAAATTCTCCTAGGAGGTGGGTAAAAGACAGTGAAAAGTTCAATAAAATTTTTATATATCTAAAATTATTATAAAATGACTCCAATGAATTACATTTTACTTATATAAGTACAATGTATCAATATTGACGTAAAATAATTTTAAATAAATTAAATTATTATTTAAATAAAAGTTCTGTTTTTAAATAGTAACATAATGTTTTCACTATTCATCAAAAATTGAATGTTTTCAGAAAAATACCAAATATTCACCCTAGGCTAATTTCGATATTCTGAATCCAAAAATGAATTCCATTTTGAAAAATAAAATTTCAAAAAGTGGGTATTTCTATTCATAACATCTAGTTTATATAATATTTTATTAACATATCGTTGTTTACTGAAACTCAGTATTACGTACAACACACGCTATTGTGGAATGTTGTGATTGCGTGTAATGAAAGCCAAGTCAGGGTAGTGTGTAGTGAAAGCCCCTTTTGGTGTAGAATACAACACAAGACATCAATTAAATTAAAAAGAATATATCTTATAAAATCTCAGGGTGTTACAATCTACCCCCCTTAAAATGAATTTCACCCTCGAAATTTGTCGGGGTTATAAATAGTTTTCTACTTGAAAGATTCTTTAATAGAAACCCACATAGTAAAAAGGAATAATAAATATTTATTTTAAAAACTAATATATGAAATGAAACGGTTACCCAAATTAACTTATCCCTGGGTTTCCACATAGGAGAACATAGGTAAAGAAATGGATATAGAAGAGAAATCTAACCATCAAGTTCTAATGGAGAGTGGTAAAGAACATGGCTACGAAAAATACGATAATCACAAAGCCAAAAATTTATGATGATTTAAGGAACCATCTAATTAATTGGGTATGAGGGTACTAGGACAACATTTTTAGTTCTCAAGATTATTTCCCTAATGTTGATGAATTGTTGGATTGAAAGAAATACTTACTTGATTTTGGTATAATCTCACCATTGTTCTTGCCTTGAACAATTTCCACTTCATCTCTTAAATAAATGAAGTTTAATTTTTCATTCATGAAGTGTTAGCCGATCATGTGATAAAATGATAGGTCATTCCATCTGTTTCTATAGCAAAACATTTAGCACAATTTACTAAATATACATAAGTCCATATATCTTGAGATTAATCATATGTGGTTGCTAAAATGGACTTATACTTCACCTATCATACCTCTTAATAAAATAAAACTAGTTTATACTAACCAGGGACTTCTTGTAGGCTAGTGGTATGTGATAAAGCCCTGTCACACTTCAGTTGTGGGTTCGATTCCAATAGCCTTGTCCGACGCGACAGGTTGTCGCTCGTCCTATGAGTTGTCCTTTTTCTAAAACTATACTATTATAACATTCCAGAAATAATATTGAAAACAAGTTCTATCCTTAAATAATACTATCTTATGTCCAAAATAATCCATTCTAATCTTTAGTCTTATCCAAAATACATATATCTAATATCATAGTATAAAGAAAATGGTTACTTGAAAGGTCACATAACAAGCATGTCAATACCATCATTTTCCACCATATATCATAAGATATATCTTGTTGATCTCATTCCAAACATGTGAATACATTAATCATGTATTCTCTTGAAACATAAATTACCATAGAACCTTTGTGAAAACCTAAATTCTGTCAAAAGATAACTCATTCCACATACCAAAATCCCAAAATTCCTATATACTCAAACCATGATATCACTTTGTCCTTATATCAGTCAAGAACTCATGAATACTATCAAAATTTCATTTTCAATTTATCCCCTCATTATGCGCATATCATCTTCTTTCATAAAATATATAAATAAACTTTAATGGTTACCAGTACAATTCAACATATACTTTCCAATACTTTAGAAAAAACAATTGTGTAACAATCCTTAGATGTTTCTTTATTCCATAGTACCATTAAATTACCTATACATCATAAATCTTGATAAACATACAATCATTCCACTACATTCTTAATCTATTCACCAGGCTTCAACACTTATTTTATCTCATATATCATTTGTAGTCTCTTCATCATCATTCACATAAATACTACCCATATGACCATGCTGATTCTCTTCATGAGATTTTCCCTTAGGGAATTGGTTTAAAATAATTCCCATACATTCCACATTTAAAGAATCTAATCAGTGTTGATGTCATAGCAATACCATTATACTTCTACACGGTGTTAACTGAACCTTTTCCTTTGCACTTACTGGATTTTGGTCCTTCTTTTCCGCACCCAAATAATCTTCAAGTTCCTTTGAAACATTCTCCTTGATCCACTTCCCACATGATATACATGAGAAAATTTTGACTTTCTTTCCTCTATGATAATCATGAAACTCCATCATTCTCTTATTAGCTGAGTCGGGAAACTTACCAAAGTTGATATTATTGATCATATTATGAGATTGCGGAATAGGAATAATAATGATGTTTGGATTTCTAAATCCCGTTTCATTTGGTTTCAAATGAAGAATATCATTCCATTGTCCATCATATCCTCCATTATTGTGAATCTTCATGTTTCCAGCCATTTTCTAAAACCCAAAAAGAATAGTGTGAGAGGCAAAAATCACAATCAAAGGGGAGTACCATCAATATATAACATATTAGGTTATATTCTATGATCGTTACAATAATTATAGGACTATAACCTATATGTATACTTATCCTTAGGGACATCCCTTGTAAATATCTCTAGGGATTTCACTAATGTTTTCATATACTAGATTCCAAAGGTTAACTAAACCTTCACTGTGATACCAACTGTAGAGACCCAAAGCTTGACGTATATGGACATTACATTACTTTTGTGAAATACTTAATACATTACAAAAATATATTCCCAAAGACCGTATTAGTTTAGTGTCTTTGGAAACTCGGAACATAATCTTCTAATCATGTTGAAAGATCTTCAACATCTCCCATAAAGATCTTCCCTTTTTGTTTTCTTACCTAAAAACATTCTTTATATCCGGGGGAAAAGAAACCATAAAAAGGGTGAGCTCAAATGCTCAGTAAGGGTAAACATAGAGAACATAAAACAATCCATAAACATTTGAATGCAAAAACTTGAACATAAAATCTAAACATCAAAATTTTGAGCGAAGACATAAATCTTGGAAGTACGAAAGGAATATATCATAAAGGAACATAAATCATGATAAAATAACTTGAGAATAAAACATGTAATGGTTGAAAACCATTACTCACATGATATGATTTCTATAGTAGCCAAGGCATTGCTGCCAAGACCATCTTAGTGGACAAAGTCCCTTTCTGAATCGAGTTCACTCCTCATTCTAGTCTTGTATCACTGAACCAGATTAACTTACCATTCCATCCATGTCTATCTCATGAGATATAAATCTTTACCCAATGAATTGGAGGGAGATATAGGTCTATCCCATCTCATAATGAAATAATTCTTACTTGTGCCACAAAATAAATATACATCATTCATAATAACCCAACGAATAAAATGGGTTCCATAAATATCATCCCATCATATCATAATCCATATAAAAGAAATGGATATCATTTAATCATAAGAAAATTTGAACCATTTAAATCATAGAGAAATTATACTTGAAACATACATATATGAAATAATGCCATCTTAGAAGGAAAATGGTTTTGATAAAACAGTTGAAATGAATTCATGAGGAAAATTTCCTTTCTTCTTCAAAATCATTTTCTTTTCACAAAGTGCCATGAAATTTTAAAAGAAAAGGATTTTTGTTGAAAATAACCATGAAATATTTTCGAGTAAGATTCATTAAAATAAGGGTTATGAAACCATAAAAATCCGTTCATGCCATATAAGTTAAAAAAACATTATCCTCATACTTTTGTCGGAAAAGTCAAAAGGTTACACGTGTGGTAAACAACAGTAAGATTCTTTTCATAACATGTGGTAAATTTAAAAAATGTTTAAAAAATAATTTAAACATACATGAAAACATTTTTAGAAAACATGTTCATGGATGATAACAATTACTTCAGTAAATACTTATGAATAAACAATCTCGGATAAAAACAAGATTGGAAAAGTTATCCCTTACCTTAGGTATGATATGCTTCCTATGTATCCAAACCTCCTGTATAATGATTTAAATAATGTCATTGACTTATTACAGAATCATATTCATTGTTATGATATCATATATGGTTTACTTATGACTTTATATTACCCATCCTTTTGTAAATTTCATTTTAAGTAGCATTTTGGGTAAAATCGTTTTATTTATCGTACGTGTTTGAACTTCTTGTTCTTGATATTATTATTACTTATAATATGTTTTAATTACTTAATTAATGTAAATAATGATTTATATAACATATATATTCATTATATATATATATATAATATATTGATAAATGAAATGAAATACATCGTTCAGGGAGATGGTAGGTCATACGTACGCATGAACGTTGTTTTCCTTTCCTTATTGACTTGAATGGAAGTAAGTAGATGACATACATATATATTTATATACAAATATACAGTAGAATTATTATGTCATATATTTTATGATATTTATTATATATACATTATAATCATTCTTGAATTTTTAACATGGAAAATGAATCTCATCGCATCATGGAGACTGTAATCCGTACGTACACACGAGTGATGATATCGTTCCCATATTTATTGAATAGAATTTGAGTGGATGATATAATATATTTGAATTAGTATGATGTTATAATAATAATATATATTTATTCTTTACACCATTATACCCATCCAAGTAAGGTAGTGGTGGAAAAACTGATTACACCACGACGTGGAGACGGTATTCCTTATGTACGCACGCGCGGTGATTTTGTTTTCCGTAGGATGGATAGAAGGTGAAATAGGGTTTTTTATTATTTACAATAAAATATCATTATATAATTAATACTGATGTTATTACTTTATAATGAAACAACTAAATAAGAGAATGTAGAAGAAGAAATAAACTTGAAAGAGTCAGTAGAAGAGATTACCTCTTCCTCAACGCACCTCTTTTAAAATTCTTCCTAGGGAACTAGAGTTGGTCTTTTGAGAATAACAGAACCTTTATTATATAACTAGAGAGTTTTAGATGAAGAATTGGTAGGTGTTTTCCGAGCTTCAAGGCTCAAAAGGGTGTGCAGAGAACACGGTAGGGGTGCCCTTTTTATAAGGGAGGAGAGGGGAACCTTAGGAAAAACTTAAAATATTATTTTATAATAAAGTCATATTCGGGTTTTAATATCTCCAAATTGATTTATTTCAAAGATAAGGTGGGGATGGGTCTAAATAATCTCATACAATAGGTTTTATACAATATTAGGTTACTATTTTATCCTTATCATTTAGATTTAACTCTAAGTTAAATTATTTAACTTTTACCTAGTCTTTTTGTTTTCATACACTATATGGTTAATAAACATATTATAACAAGCCAAAAAAACATCAATTGGTTCATTATTAATATATATATATATCCGTATCTATGTTATTTGGCTGAACCTTATATTTTTAAAAATAAAATAACAATTAGTTATATAATATTTGTTTTAAAAACTATTTTATGTGAATTTTGACACTATTTGGTAATTTATTTTTGTAAAAATCATAACAACATGATAAGTTCGAACAATGTTAATTAAATCAATAATAACATGTCATATTAACCTAAAAAATTAGTGGAATTCATAAAAAGTCTCAAATTACATTTATTTGGGTATTTATAATATCAATTATGTTAATATTTCCTTCATAAGGTAATTATTGCATCATCATTATGTCATAAATAAATTAAAGTATTTAATATCTAAAAATTATAAATAAAATACAATTATTTAGGAAATATTTTTATATTTATAATTAATATTTATAGTCGAATTTATCTTATGTATAACCCTATATTAAAAATGATGTATTTATTAAACATTGATTTTAACTATTTTAACCCTTCTTTAAATAAATAAATAATAAATGTCCTAATCTAATACATGTGGACCTAAATGGTCATATTTTATTACTAATGTTGTTTTTTGTAGAATTACACTTATCCAATATAATTTGGACATGTGTTAGGGAAATAATAATATCATTTTTACCCTTAATTACCCTATTTACTTTTAATCATGGTAAATAAAAGTAAAAAGTTACTATTCACTAAAAATTATTTGTATCCTATTGAACCACATTTTACTCCTAGATATTAACTGTGTCTCTAGGATTTTGAAAATTCCACTCACAAAAGAGGTAAAATTATGTTTTATGCAAATTAACAAATTCTCCTAGGAGGTGGGTAAAAGACGGTGAAAAGTTCAATAAAATTTTTATATATCTAAAATTATTATAAAATGAATCCAATGAATTAAATTGAACTTATATATGTATTATGTATCAATATTGACCTAAAATAAATTTAAATAAAATAAATTATTATATAAATAAATACATGGTTTTTAAATAGTAACACAGTGTTTTTACTATTAATCAAAAATTGAATGTTTTTAGAAAAATACCCAAAATTCACCCTAGGTTAATTTTGCTATTCTGAATCCAAAAATGAAGTCTATTTTGAAAAATTAAATTTCAAAAAGTGTGTATTACTATTCATAATGGCTAGTTTATATAATATTTTAATAATATATCGTTGTTTAGTGAAACTCAGTATTGCGTACAACACACGCTATCGTAGAAGGTCGTGATTGCGTGTAATGAAAGCCAATTCAGGGTAGTGTGTAGTGCATGATTTTTTGGTGTAGCTTATAACACAAGAAATCAATGAAATTAAAAAGTATATATCATATAAAATGTCGGGGTGTTACAGTCATGGTATATTTCCAAATTTTTTTAGAAGAAACATTAATGTTTACCTCCGCCACATTACCTAATGAATTAGATAGCTATCTCAGGCTCACCCGCCCTAGGTTTATCATGGAACCACATTTATACGTATAAAATTCCAAATAACCATAACATATTCATAACATATAAAACAATCATAATGGAAAGATATTATTTCCACACTACATTCAAAAGATATCAGATTAACATATTTAAATAATCAATTCATTTAAAACATAAAAAAAGAGTATTGATTCAAAGTGTCTCATACCACTCTAAAACTGGTGAAAGGAATTTAAACATTAAAACACTCATGTCCATATAAATAAATCCTTAAAATCATTTCTAAAACATGGACTTGAAATAGATTTATTTAAAAGATTAAGTCTTTAAAACATTTAAATGAATTTTTTTGTTAAAGAATCCTTTACCACTTGAGAAAATATCGAATAAAAATCATTATAGAATAATATCAATGAAACTTATAAATATCATGAGAATATATAAATTCATGATATAAAATTTCAAAGGGTTTGTATATACACTTTATAGGATAATGAAGGTTCACAATATCAATATATGCCTCAATGAAAAGAGATAGAGACATAGTCCCTTATAATGATTTTATCATTAGATTAAGGATAAATAAATGAAAAAATTATTTGTGACAAATATAAATTCACCCAATATATGTGGATATTTATTTTAACCCAAAAAGATTTTATTCACTCATATTAATAGCATGAAATAATCAAGAAGTATATGTTTAACCCACTTAATTGAAATAGGGTTAATAAGTTCCCTTACAAAAATATGGCAGCCTAATGACATCACGTAAAAATTCAGAAAAAGAGTTGATGAGAGAGAAAAGGGTATCTCATCACATGGAAATTAAATTTACAACAATAAGGATTTATACAAACATATCCCTGCATTTAAAAATTTAAATTTAAAGACATAACATAAAAATAGGTCTTTGACTAAAAGAGTATGGTGAAAGGTTCTCTTACCGATTTGGTAACATATAAAACATACAAACCAAGAAATAATGGTCATAAAATAAAGATTTAAATACCCAATAATTAAATTATATTAAATAATGAATAAAATAATGTAGAGTACGTACACCACACAAAAGTAAATAGTGGAAAATATAGCATGAATCTCATGGGAATAAAAGTGAGATGAAAACCCCTTACCTCAAGTCTGACTTGACTTGTATGTTCCTTGTTCTTCATGAATAATAAAATTATGTTAATTTCTACTTTATTAAGAAACTTTTTAAATTTTATTATTCCTTTTATATATCTTATTACCTTTCTATAACAATTAGTTAATTATTTGAGTTCATATCAGACATTTTTTTCGGTGTTCAGAACATGAGTAAAAAATGAACTTAATATAATTAGAAATTGTCCATATGGTCAAAATACCATTATCTCCTTAATATTAATAATTATTTAGATATCATATATAATATATATATTAATAGTATAAATATGTATTTATAGTAGTACATAAGATTTGGATATAATAAATGAAATGCACCGTTCATGGAGACAGTAAGCTGTACGCACGCATGAACGCTTCTTTCATTTCTATTTCTTATTTAATGGAATGAAAAAATAAAGATAAATAATTATATTATTATTAATGGTTAATATAATATTTTATATATGTTACATATTTTAATTAACACCATCCTTTATACGTTCCATGTATGTTATGAACGAGTCATATCACCTTGAGGGGGCCGTAGTCTGCAATTCCAGAAATGAAATTATCGTATTTACCCATTATGAAAACCATAAAGGTATGATATAAATCAAAAATACCAAAGTATAAATACAATATATATATATATATAATATATATCACATATATTTAAAGTTCCATCATAATGTCCACCATGAGAGGTGGTAGGAGATATTTGAAAAATCATCGTTTCTTGAGGGATTAGTTGGTCGTCTAAAAAAATAGTATGTTCATATCCATTAGATGGAGGTGTGTGGAAGTGAAATTTTAATCCTTATCATACCAACCGACTAGTATATTTAGGATACTTTTATTTTTTCTAAAATAATGTAATTAAGTGATTTTAGGGGGTTTGGGAAGGAAATAAAAGAAAATGACTTGAGAGAAGTCGTTACCCTTAAATCAGGTAACTCCCTTTGGTTTGAAGAAAAAGGTTTTATTGAACTATATTATTTTCATATTTAGTCTTCTAGGTGTAATAGATGGATTTTGGGAGCTTATTTGGTATGATTTTGGAAGATCCAAGGGGTTTGAGAGGTTCGAGTAATGGGTTTGAGGTGATGGTCTTTTATAGGTGGGGATGGGCTCTTTTGGAATTTTTGAAAATATTAGTTAATTATAAAATTAATTTATACTTAAAAAGGTCAAATACTCATTAAACTAGAAAATAAGATGACGTCTATTCAAAATAAATTCATCCAATAAAAATTGGTTAGGTTTTTGATATTTTTTAATCCTTATATTTTTTATCTAACCCTTTGTTAACTTATTTAACTTCTTCCATGTCTTCTTGTATATTCATAATATATGGTTAATAAATGTACAATAAAATTAAAAGAGTCCCAAAAATGGGTCATTAATGACATCTTATAATATCAAATATGTTAGTTGTCCAAATCTTTGATTTTTTGGATTATTGTTTCATTTAATAAAATTGTATTCATTTTAAAAACTCATTTATGTCAATTTATAAACTATTAATATCCGGACTTTTAAAAAGTCTATAATGAATTTATTATTTTGTTAAACCTATGTTAAGTCAAATATAACAAGTTATAATAATCCATATAATTCGTGGATTACATAAAAAATTTCAAAATAAATATATTTTTATATTTATAATCTCTTTTATTTAAAGAATTAATTAATAAAGTAATCATTACCTGATCATTGTGTCCTAAATAAGATTATTTATTTAATTTATAGAAATTATAATTATAATTAAATGGTTTATTAAATCTTTATATATTACTAATGAATATTTATAGTCAAACTTATCACATATATAACCCCATATAGAATTTTTTTACTAAAAGACATATGTTTATGCTACATTTTCCTTAACTTTAAATTAATTTTTATAGTGTCATTTTCACATAGAAGAGGCTCTTTCTGGTTCACAAATCAACCCAAGGATTACCATGGTCAGATATATATCAGAAAATATAATTAGGACACATTTTAGTGTAATTTAATATTATTATAATATTAATTTTTTATCCTTATTTACTAGATTTACCCTTTAACCATGGTAAATAAATTATTTACTAAAGTTACTATTCATAATGAATAAAAATAATATTTACCTATTTACACAATTTGGACCCCCTGATTACAAATATGGAATCAATTTTTTGAAATTCAAAACATACATGTTTCAAAAATTAATTTAAATTTAATTCTCGTTGTCCAAACCAAAAAGTGTTTTTTATGAAATAGTAACTATCAAAAGATTGACATTTGTTTATGTATTACTTTAAAGTGAATTTAATTACAATGAACAACATTGGATTAAATGGTAAAAATATAATCTAATTACAATTTAAATCCAATTAAAAAGATTACATAACCATATAAATAAATTACATTAAATGACGGTTTTTAATTAAAATGCAGTATTTTTTACTATACATAAAAAATGAACATTATAAAAAAATTCCAAATTTTAATCCAAAGTAAATTTTGATGTCTTGAATATAAATAATAATGTTATTTTTTTAAAATAGAATATATTAATGTGAAAAAATGATATTTAAAAAGGGTTCACCATCAAATGGAAGTAAAACAACCTTTTAAAAAATATTAGAGTATTTATGTATAAAATTAGATTCATTCACATTTTAAGCCTCTAACTTTTATACGATAAAGGTAAATACATCTAACAAACCTGTATAATAATATTTTAGTTTTTTATTTTAATTATTTATAATGTAATGGATATGTGTTAACTACCATTAAAAATAAAAATAAAAATATATTATTTTTCGATATAACTCAATGATCTGTACAACCTAAGATTTCCAAGAAACCCATTAATGCATGTTGAGTACGTTATGAGACATAGAATCTCCTTTAATTTAAAATTTATATTTAATTCAAAAATATTAATAAATATGAAAATGTCATATTCTTAATTTACCTGAGATATTACATTATTCCCCCTTTGGGAAATTGTGTCCTCTGCAATTTTAAAATTAGGTTTGTAAACTTCATTGAAAGTCCCACAACGGAAAAAGGGTCAATAAAAATTTCACATTAAAAGAAAGATGGATATGTTTAAAGGTCACCCAAGATAACACATACTAGGGTTTTATTTAGGAAAACATAGATATGGAAGATAAAATAAGTGTCAAGTTCTGATGGAGAGTGACAGAAAACAAGATCATGAGAAAGTTAACCATCTCAAAACCAAAAACTTGTGATAGGTTAAACATCATTTGATTCCCAAATAATAAAAGTAAATGGAAAACCATTTTTAAGTTACTTTTCATAAAGTTGAGGAATTTATTAATGTGATTGACTAAGGACCTAAGGAAACTTATTTACGTGACATGTAGACCTTCATCCATTACTAAATTTCTACCACAGACTCATCTTTTCTCCAAAGGATGAGTATTCAACATAACATGGTCACATTTGAAGTGATAGAATACCATTCTAGAGAATCAAATAATCAAATAAATATGAATAATATATATCCCATGTATTTAAAAATTAACCAAATGAAAAATTGGTAGTACTAGATCAGATAACTTCCCAAAATGGATAACATTTTATAAAAAGAAAAACTACTCTTAATCTCCAAAATTGAACATATAATAAACAGTGTTCTAATAGGACCACTTAGTAAACAATTTCCCTTAAAATTATTAAATGTAATCCAAACTAATATTGAAACCCAAAATTCAGAAGAAATTGAACACAAAGTCTTCCACGATAAATCTTAACATTTATCACCAAATAACATTGACTACTCTTAAAGTATAATATTTATGTTTAATTAACCTAATCACATATTCTCTATGATAGGTTAATCATGTCCATAAATAACCAAATTGACATATATCCACAAAAAAACATAGATTATTCCAAAATAATCTTTCAACCATTATTGCTCAAATAAAAACCCATAGTATTCTATTTTCCTTTGGCATATTGTGTTTTCTCCAAAAGAGAGAACATTTTGAAAAATAACCTTTATCACATAATCACCAAATCCTTTTCCCATAGAATGTATATTCATTTGATAAAACATATGATCCCAAATAAACTTATTCTTGCTCAATAAAATCATTTAACTAAAAATAATAAGTCTTACTAACCAGGGGATTCATGTAGTCTAGTGGTTGGTGATGCACCCTTGTCACCCTTCAGTTGTGGGTTCGATTACTATGGCCTTGTCGGACGTGACAGGTTGTCACCAATAAAATGGTTTTTCTTTTTTATAAAACTCAAAAATAACCCTAACATGTTTTAACCTCAAGAGTTGTATTATACCTATCATTTTCATCCCAACTCATTAATACCTCAACATATTACATATTTTCTTTTGTTTTCACCTCTATATGATAGAATAAAAATATTCCTAATAGAAATAACATCATACCATGATCATGGTGTCTACCTGGTATCATCATCATATTTTTCTCATAGATAGATGGTCTATGCATTGCAACAAAGATTTATAGATCCTTCAAAATCACCTGATTCCTTTGTCCAAATACCCCTCGTACAAATTGGGTCATATGGGTGATCACAGAAAAATAGTTTTGGAAAATAATCATGTATGAAATATAATTTTAATACATCTGATAAAACATTATTTTTATAAAACAATCAGACTAAGATTTAGTTGATACATTCAATAAATGGTCTTTTTAACATACCATAGGTATGCACTGAAAGAATATAATTTAAAAGAAAATATAAATAGTTTTCACAAGGGTATCTTTCTTCTGAACCTTTTTCAAAATCATAATATGCTTCAAAGTATTGTGATAAGGTAAAATAGTTGAAAATTCCTTGATAATGTTTACATTTATTAAAAATATGAGAATATGGAGGAAATAGAATTTGATTAAATACAACCCATGACCCATGATCGTGTCAAAGTATAATAGAGGTGTTTGATATCTAATACAATTGCTTGGAAATTAGTTGAATGTAAAAAAGTGTTTCAAAATCTCCCGGACATGAATTTACAATAATTATTGAATTAAATTCATTTTAAAGAGATAGTAATGCCGTTTGAGATAATCCTCCTTACATTTGTAATATAATTTCCTTGAACTGAAAAGGTTAAAAAAATAAGGATTTAGCTTAATGAATAGACATAGAGACTAACCATGTGTCTATCAAAAAATCCAAATCCCTAAAGTTTTCTAAACCGACCTTTGATACCAACTATAAGGCCCCAGCCATAAACATTTCATAATCTTGAGTTTTTTAGGAATTGACTATGAGGATCTTTTTAGATTTAGTGTTTTAGAGAATTAGGCCACAACTATTACATTACATCTCAATAATTACAAAGTTGACACTCCTACTTATTATCCATTTTTTCATAAAATGAAAAACCTTAATAGAAAACAAATTTCTTTTTCTTGAAATAAATATTCATGAATTATTCATTTCTATTACCCTTCCCTATACCCTATGCAAAACATTTCAAAAACATGGGATGAGAATAAAAAGATTTGTATGGTTTAATAAATAAGGAAATAAAACATTATCCCATCATTAAATACATATCAATGAAACCATTATTTTCAATCCTAACATACCTTATGAAATCATAATATTTATGAATAACTCACAGAAATCATAAATTGTTAAGGTAACTTGTGGAATCTATACCATATTTACATTATAACATTCACAGCTATGTAGGGAGTTATGTTTGGAATACCCATCATAGTATATTACCTAAATCTATTAGTAGAAACATTAACTTTTACCTTGGTCACATTACCCAATGCATTGGAGTGCTATCTTGGGCTCACCCCCTAGGCTTATCATAGAACCACGAGTATATGTAAACAATTCCCAAGAACCATAAAATATTCATAACACAAAAAACAATTATAAATAAAAGATAACATTTCAACATTGTAGTGAAAATATATTAGCTCAAGATATTGACATAATCAATTCATTTAAAACATTCAAAAAGAAGAGTTTTGAATCAAAGTGACATATACCACTCAAAATCTTTTGAAAGGAATTTACAATTTTAAAAACTCATGTTCATATTAATAAATCCTTAAAATAATTTCTAAAACATGGAACTAAATAGGAATGATTTAGAAGATTAAATCTTTAAAACATTTAAAATGATGTTTTAGTTAAAGAATCCTTTACCACTTGAGAAAATTACGAATAAAAATAATTAAAGAATACCGTCAAAGAAAAGAATAAATAACATGATAATATAGAAATTCATGATATAAAATGTCAAAATGTATTTATATACACCTTATTGGATAATAAAGGTTCACAATATCAAGATATTCCTCAATAAAAGGATATTTTGACGTAGTAACTTAAAACGATTGTATCATTAGATTAAGGAGAAATAAATAAAAAATTATGTTTGAAAAAAATAAATACACCAAATATAAGGGGATATTGAGTGTAAAACAATAATAGGTCATTAAAACATATTCATATTGTGACATAATCAAGAAGTAGAAGTTTAACCAAAATAATTGAAATTGGGATAAGAAGACCCCTTACAAAAATTATGCAGCCTAACGACGTCAAATAAAAATTTAAAAAAAGTGTTGATGAGAGAGAAAAGGGTCTGCCATCACATGGACATAAACTGTACATAAGTAAGGATATAGAAGAAAATATCCAGAAAATTGAAAATTTAAATTCAAAGACATAACAAAAAAGAAGTATTTGACTAAAAGAGGATGGTGAAAGTTTCCCTTACTGATTTGGTAACTTATGAAACATACCCCCATGAACAAAGGATCATACAATAAAGATGTAAATACCCATAAATTAATGCATATTTCTCAAATAATACAATCATGTGTAGTACATACGCCACAAAAATGTTTATTTTGGCAAATATATCATGAATATTAGTGAAACAAATTGAGATAAAAACCTTGTCCCTCAAGTCTGACTTGTCTTGTATGTTCCTTGTTCTTCCTAAATAATAAACGTTAGTTAATTTCCACTTTATTAAGGAAAATTTAATTTTTTATTATTCCTATTATATAAATTATTAACTTGCTATAACAATTAGTTAGTTATTTGATTTCATATCATACTTTTTGTCGATGTTTGAAACGTGAGTAAAAAATGAACATGTTATAATTAATAATTGTCCATGGGGTAAAAATTAAATTATCTCAAAAATGATATTAATTATTTATATATCATATATATCATATATTTATATATTATATATATGTATTCAGATTATTGAATAAAATTTGGAGATAATAAATGAAATTCACCGTTCATGGATACGGTAAGTCGTACGTACGCATGCATACTACCTTCATTTATATTTCATATTTAATGGAATGAAAACCTAATGATAAATAGGTATATTCTTATTTATGTATAATATCATATTTTTTATATGTTACATATGTTCGTTAACATCATCATTTATATGTTCCATGTATGGTATGAATGAGTCATATCACTTTGAGTGGGCGGTAGTCCGCACTTTCTCAAATGAAATTATCGCGGTACCCATTATGGATACCATAATGATTTGCTAAAAATGAAAAAAATGAATTATAGAAACAATATAAATATAATATATATATCACATATAAATATAGTTCCATCATAAATTCCTCCATGAGAGTCGGTAGAAGATATTTGAATAATCATCTTATCTTGAGGTAGTAGTTCGTCGTCCATCAAAATAGTATGTTCATATCCATTAGATGAATATGAGTGGATGTTTAGTTATAATACATCTCATAAAAACATCCTAGTAAATTTAGGAGACTTTTATTGTTATAAAATTATGGAATAAAGAGAGTTTAGGGGGTTGGAAAAGGAAAAATAAAAGAAAATGAATTGGGAGAAGACATTATCCTTAAATCAGGTAACTCCCTTTGGTTTGAACCAATAGGATTTGTTTAATTTCCTTATGCCCAATGTATGTCTTCTGGGTGGAAGAGATGGATTTTTTGAGATTATTTGGGAAGATTTTTGATGAGGCAATGGGCTTGAGAAGTGTGGGTAATAGGTTAGAGGTGATGTCCTTTTATAAGTGGGATAAGGGGCTCTGTTGAAAAGTTTGAAAATATTATTTTATAATAAATATAATTTCGATTACAAATGGTCCAAAACTCATTAAATTAGATAATTTGATGACTAGTATTATAAATAAATGAATTCAATAATAATTGGATATGTTTTGAATATTTTTTAATCCTTATCTTTTTTATTTATCCTTTTGTTGACTTATTTAAATTTTACCATGTCTTCTTGTATATTAATATTATATGGTTAATAAACATATAATAAAATTCCATGAGACCAAAAAAAGGATCATTAATAACATTTAAAACATCATATTTGTCATTTGGACGAATATTATATTTTTATAATTATTTTATCATTTAATAAAATTGTATTCATTTTAAAAACTCATTTATGTCAATTTATAAACTATTCAAATCAAGGATTTTAAAAAATATATTACAAATTCATTATTTAGAAAACCCTAAATTGACTAAAATATAACAATTTATAATCATCCATAAAGTTATTTTATGGAATAAAAAGTTTCAAAATAAATTTATTTGATTATTTATAATCTCATTTATATAAAACATACATTAACGAGTTAATCATTTCATCATCATTGTGTCATATATAAGTTTATTAATATAATGTCCAAAAATTATAAATAAAATACCATGTTTTAGGAAATATTTTTATATTTCTAATTAATATTTATAGTCAAAAATATCACTTATATAACCCCATATAAATTTTTTTTTATTAAAAGATATATGTTTATGTTACATTTTCCGTAACATTAAATTATTTTTTATAGTGTCATTTTCACTTACAAGTGGTTCCATGGGGTCCCGAAATCTACCCAGGTAATCCCAATGTCAGTCATGTATCATCCAATAGAATTAGGACACATGATATGGTAATTTAATATTATTGTAATATTATTTTTACCCATATTTACCGTATTTCAACTTTTACCATGGTAAATAAAATATCTACTAAAGTTACTATTGATAATTTCTAAAAATAAAAGTTACATATTTAACAAAATTTTACATCATCATTAAAAATATATAATAAATCTATATAAATTCAAAACACATGTGTTTTAGAAATTAATTGAAAATTAATTCCGATTGTCAAAACCGAAAAGCGTGTTTTTGAGAAATAATAACTATCAAAAATTGTTTTTTATGTATAATTTCAAAGTGAAATTACATCCAATGAACAAAATTGGATTAAATGGTAAAAATATAATTTAATTAAAATTTAAAACCAATTAAAAATATAATATTACCATATAAATAAATTAGATTAAAATACAATTTTAAATTAATATGCACTGTTTTTAACTATTCCTTAAAAATTAACATTATCAGAAAAATACCAAAATTTCATCCAAACTAATTTTTTATGTCCTGATTCTAATGAAGAATATTATTTTTTCAAATTCAACATATAAAAAAGACAAAAAATATATTTAAAAAGGGTTCTCTATCAAAAGGTGGTAAATCAAACTTTTAAAGAATATTTCTGTATTTATGCTTAAAATTAGATTCATTCATATTTTAAGCTTCCAAATTTTATAGGGTTAATATAATTACATTTAAAAAACATTTATAATCATATTTTATTTAGTTCAATTGATTCCTGCCAATACAATGGATTGGTGTAAACTTCTTTTTAAAATAATAATAATAATATATTATTTTTCAGTATTACTCAAAGTTCTATGCAACACAAGATTTCAAAGAAACTCATTGTTTCTTGTTGAGTACGCTATTGGACATAACATCCCATTTAAATTAAAATTAATAATTAATTCACAAATATTTATAAATATGAAAATTCCATATTATTTATTTACCTGGGTTGTTACAAGTGATATTTTAGTGAGTTCCCAATGTGTGTATAACTACTTTGTATTAGAGATATAACAATGATTTACCTATCATTGGATAATAACTTGTTTATATATAAGAGTTAAACAGTTCTATATAGGTAGATAATTTCATATTTATAGAGATTTTATTTCAAGTTACCTTGTGTGTATAGTAACATTGTGGTGGTTCTATTATATTTAGGACCCTACTTTTGGATAAATTCTCAGTTTTAGGAGGTGTATTGGTGTTTTTTATTATAATGGTTGTTATATGATGATTTTTGATGGGGAATGTATTTTTTTAGAAATGTAGATGACCATGGAGATTTACAGTGTGGTTTTTGCGGGTCAAAAACTATGATAGAATTCCCATTGAGGTCCCTAATGGTGCACAAAATATTAGTATATGGAAATATTTTTTTTAGTGGTGGCATTAAATTTTGGGAATTTATAATATTTTTTTTGAGAATAATGGTTTGTGGAATAAATAGTGTAGAATATACGAGGTTGGAAGGATAAATCATAGGATATAGTAATTAATTGATTGTTTTAAGTTATTTATTCCATAAAATTAATCATTAGAATATTGTTATTTCACTTGTACACATGAGTGTTCTATGGAAATTTTTACTAAGTATATTTATACAGACACCCTTAATTTTTATATACTATATTTAATATATTCATGCTAGAGTATATACAAGTATATGGAAGACAAATAATTGGACACATTATTTTCTTTTGTAGAAGCAAATTCTTTTATAAATATTACTAGGTATTGAGGTAAATATAACCTTGTGAATTTTTTGTATTGGTGGATTTGATTTGTATGACATGAATTTAATTGATATAGATTATTCATGCATTATTGCTTAGAATGTATTTTATTTTTTATTCTGATATGGAGTTTTTATATATATGGGGAATTCACTCTATATATATGTAATGATATACCCATAATGATAGTCATTAACACTTTTTATGTAAATATAAATCTTGAGGTATTTCACTAAATCTCATTTTTTGGCTTAGTTGGATCCATTGTGAGTATGGGTTATGATAAAATAATATCATAGATACTGTTTTTAGGATGGATTTTGGAGTAGTCCCTAGTAAGTATTGGATGGGTAGTAAGGTGGATTTAATATAAGAAACTATTCTATACATGTAGATAAAATAAACCAAGAAGGTTAATAATTGGTCAATGTGATCAATAAATAAGGAATAATATGATGACAACATGGTATCATAATTAGTGTGGATTATAAAATCATGTAGTTCTAGCCATGATGATTGTATATTTTTTATGTTTACGGTGCCAATCCTTGTGATGTGGTAGTATGATTAAACATGTGAATAATGTGGTAAAATTATTATAATTTATTTTTCAATATCTATAATGTCTAGTGTATTTAGAATATATATTTTGGTTGTGTTTTTCCTTGAACAAGTGTGTTGGAACATGATAGAGGAGTTAAAATGGGACAAGGAATGATCTTGAAAGGTTGGCATGATGTTGAGGGTTTATTATTTATTTAAAATATTATTTTATCTATTTTAATGATGAACCTAATGTTATTTATGTGACTATTGAGTCACTATTCATTTGTAAAGGATTCTAAAATCACTACTCATATGTATGGGGATTCTATAATCAATCATCATAAGTAAGGGATTCTGGAATCACTATTAATTATGGAATTTTTGAATCACTATTTCTATGTAAGGGGATTCTGGAATCATTATTCATATGTAAATGAATCTAGAATCACTATTCATAATTAATGGATTTTAGATTCACTATTTATAAGTAAGGGTGTCTGAAATAACTATTCAAAATTAAGGGTTCTTATGTTTTCCAAAAAAAATATATGATTAACATTGTTTCCAGAATCACTATAATTATTAAATAATGGTTAAAACTATTATTTATGAGAAATGTAGTCTCTATACTACTAGTAGAAAAATAATTTCATCTGGATAATCCTTTTTTTCCTCAATTATTCACTAAGTTATATGTCATTATTTTATTCTTTGAATATCATACTATTTGTAGTTGGTAGAAGCAATTGGTAAGACCAAAATTAAGTTTACATCTATTTTCTGGTTTCCATACTATTTCATTATCCCTCACAAAAACACTAATCTTATGTAATTTGATATATTTTTCTAAATCTTCTAAGTAAGTACAAAATAGCAGGATATTTCTAATGAGTATAACCCTAATAATTCTAGGTAGGTGTTTCCTAGATTATTTCTAAATTAAATGTGTGGCATGTGATGTTTAGTGAATGATTGTGAGTGGGATTATCAGGGAATGAGTGGAAATGAATCTATGTTGATATTCTATGATTTATAGGGGTGATCATGAGTAGGGAAATTTAGGGTTCTGATGATTTATGTGATATGTGTTCTCTTGGTTGGTTGGGAATTTGGAGGCCAATTATGGTTGTTTTTATGTGATATATGGTGTAGTTACATTTGAATTTGTTGGTAAATACCTTTATGATTATGGGTGATGTTGACCCCTAAAAGCGATGTAAAATAGTTTGTTTGGTTGATATTGATGGTGTTGACTATTAACCCAGGTGGATGATGTGGTTCCTAGGTGGATACAGTGGTTCAATGAGGATATGGAGTGGGTCTTTGGTGATTTCACCCACTATAGTTGGCTAATGGGGAAGTTGTGGTTATGTGTGCATAGGGAATGTCTCGTGTAGTTTAATTGAACTCTCATTTTGTGTGGATTCCCCTGTAGAATAATTTACATATGGGACAGAGGTGACTATTGATATAGTGAAGGTTCTCAATTTATAATTCCACAATTGGTGGTGTTTGGGACTACTAGATGGAGGATATGGCTTCCCATTTAAGTTGTAGTTGTTAGTTCAATACTTGGAAGGAGGAGTATCACTATGGATAGAAATTATCCGGTTATTGAGTCAGTGGTGGTAAATAATGATAATGTTCCTGGGACCTTTGATATTACATGTGGACGTACCTATGGTTTTTATGGGTGACCGTAGATAGTTATGTGGTTATGGTTGGAAGGTGGTTCATTGTAATAAATGATTTGATAGAAGGTTTAGGGATCTCTTGATATGAAAAATTAGGGATTCTTTATTCTAATCTGGTACTCGCTAGGGTATGTAAAGTCTCACGTATAGCTTTTGTGCCAAAGGGGGGGGGGGGGGGGCGGATATATGAGATATAGTTGATTGTTTTTTATTTAAGTCTTTTCTTAAAATTATATACATATGGTAATATGATAGGTAATAGATTAGCGATTTCCTTATATGTTCATACTCACACCCCACATGGGATTTCTGGATATAAGATGTATTTCTGATTCATGGAACAAGAAAGAGAGAATGTGTCAAATTTGGAACCAAGTAGTGATAGGAGTGAAAATTGTTTCTGACTTGATGTAGAATTTTATTGAGGGTCTGAGTACTTCCTCATTACTAGGTTAGAATTTATTTTAAAATTTTCTATATATTCCTATGTGATCGAAAAATTATAGATCGTGGTTATTTTATTTTACTATCAATGCATAAAACATATTTATTAATGTATTAATATGTTTATTTTTCCTCATTGGTAACATTATTGAAAATTTTATGTTCTGTTTGAATTAATGATTCTACTATGTTATGTCCACCACCCGCACCCCAAAACCAAAATTATCATCAATAGATGTTATAGTATAAAAACCCTCACTAAATATACCATCCTTGATATTTGGGAGCCTTTTTCCTATGGAGTATTGTCCTAATTTACATTTTTGCATCACTGGTCTCGGCACACTCGAGTGGTTGCAGTCCGATGGTGAATTACAATGTGGGATATGAGATATGTAAATACAATAAGTACTAATGAACCATGGTTTCAAAGTAGAATTATTAATTTGTGTTAATGTTCAGTTATCAAAAATTGATTTCATTATTTTAAATATGGTAGACTTCTCATTTAATAATGTGTTAAGTCTTGGGAGAGATGTTGTTCTCTATTTATTAGCATCATGAGTACGAGTTGAAGTAAAAGTAACTTGGGGAAGAAATATTTTTGATTAGTTTTCATGGTTAAAATAGGGATATTTTTTTGAATAAACTATTGTTAATGTTATTGATTTTTTTAGACTCTTCAATATGATAGGTACGATGGGGAACTCATCTATCATGTTATACATGTAGGGATCAATGTCATATGTGTGTTTCTTATTATTGTTTTATGGAATCATGCATAAAAAGTATGATTTTAACAATTAAAAAATATAAACATAGATTAAATAATATTTTCCAACATAGTATCTTGTTATAAGTCAATACAACTAACCAAGGAAAAAAATTATAATAGTGGCTCTGATATTTAAAGTGTTATAAAAAGAAATATGGATATTTCTATTATAGCTTTATGATAATATTCTTCTTATCCATCCCATACATGCATAATTTTTTGTGTATAATGTGTGGTTTAGGACCCTAATATGGGTGTCCAATGGGTTGTAAGGCTAGTTGACATAAGACATAGTTGAAACAAGGATGTGTAAGGGCTAGTCGAGCACACAAAATTTTAAATATTTTCTCCTTTTGATATATAGATTTTTATAACTATGTTGATAAAGAGAAGAAAATGGTGGATCAAATTAAAGAAGTTCAACTAGTTAGGATTTAGGAGTTTGGGTAGTGATTGGACAGTTAGCTCAGTGAAAGAATAATATGAGTTATCCAAGTCATGGATTGGGGAGCTGAAGGAGCCGAGATGTGTATAACATGATTAACATAGGAATTTATTCAATAGGTGTATGATGATACCTTAGTTATGAACCTAGGTAAATTGAGATACTTTAGTTGTGGGTTATACATAGAGGTTCATAGTTTTTTTTGATTTACACTAATGTTAGTAGAAGATGAGATCATATATGATAAACCATTATGCCATCAGGGTGTATGTGAATATATTTATGTGACCACATTATCATGGGTGATGAATATAGTGTTGATAACTTAGTGGAACATGATTTATTGGGAAATACTAATTAGGCCAGTGGGGTTTGTCGAGATAGGTGGTGGGGATTCATGAAACAAGTTTTGGGTACATGAGGAGACCAAATAGGGTAGTTAGAGAAATGGTGGGGAAAAGTACACTATATAGTGGATCATAGATGGTGTGTTACCATTGTGGGAAGGTGGGACATGTTCGAGGTCAGTGTGATAATCCACAACAAGAGTTCTAGTAATGTGTCTAGATGGGTAATCTAGAAAGGTTTTGTCAATGGAACCCTAAGATAGATATAAATCATGAACTGAGTTGGATTCATGAATACAAGGTTGTAAAATAAGGGATATTAGAAAATATTAACCAATATACGACAATATATAGTGTACATGGTGGTGGTAAAGATACCGAATTCCTAGTACTATATCCATAATGGAGAATAACTCCATAGAGAAGACATGAATCATGTTTTTAGGCTTCGAGCCAACAATCTTTGGTCGAGCATGTGTATTTGGATCTCTCTAGAGATTAATTGAAAATTATAGGTCTGTCATAAAGGTGTGATTTCAGTTTTTGGTTTTATATGGTGGATATTGGTGTATGTATTCTACCAATGATATTTGAGTTATCTAGGTTCCAGTTAACATGTGAAGATAAGAAACATTGAATGGTAAATGTGAGATTTGTTCTAATATGTAATTAAACTGGGCATCAATGTGATATCCAATATAGTGTGCTTCATTATCATGTGGGATAAAGTAATCATTAAGTTTGATGTGAGTTAATGTGAGAATATTGTATGGTATGAGATAAATTCGGTATTGGATATTTCTATGATAAAGAGGGAAATTGGAATAATAAGAGATAAAAGTGGGAATTCGGTTTGATGTGGGATAACATGGGAATATAGTATGCCACAAGATTATATCCCTGCATCAAAGTGTTGTGGGGTGAGGATGGATGATGGCTAATGGCTATTTATATATATAGTGTATGTAGAATGAAAATGTGTGATGTCATTTTCATGTTTATTATTTTTTCAGTATGAGATTTTGTAGGTGAACCCCATGGTGTGAAGTTCCCATTGAAGGAATTTATTTTTTTTGTTTAGCTGGAGTAGTTTAGGTATAGTGAAAAATTGGGGTTCCAAATATTTTTTTTGGGTTTTAACATCATCTACCTAGTGAAGTTATTACATGTGATATTTTAAATATTTTTTCCATGTTGGTTATTGTTAACTAAAATAAAAATTATATTTCACATTGGATTCTGAAATACCTCCACAAAATTTCTTCAAAATATCCGAAATATGATGGATTTTCGATGTTAGTTATTGTATAACATATGTGAAAAACTCTTTAACATGAATGTTAGATTATAACCGATATGAAATATATTTTTAATTCAATAATTCATGTTATCTATACAATAACCAACATAAAAAATGTATTTTTTAAAAATATAAAAATACAATAGCACAGTAGTACATCATCACAGTCAAAACCATAAAAATTTGCACAAGCTAAACTAGAAAAAAATAATACAATTTCAAATTCATTAAACATTAAAATTTTGAATTTAAAAATTATAATTTATATAAAAAATAAACTAAATCCCAGTTATACTTAGGAAATAACTTTTCCATTCTATTTTTGAGTGATTTTGGTCATTTTCAAAATAAGGGCGTGGGTCATCAAAAAGATAAAAATTTAAAGGAATGAATTTAAATTTTATTACATATTAATATATAAGATAAAATAAAATAATTATAATTATAATTTTTTTTTTGAATTTTTCCTCAATCTTGTATGAAATTATCTCTAATAGAAATCTTATAGCATAATATCCAAATTTATTGAAACATATCGTTAACCACTTTTGTTAATTTCTCTTCCCTATTCTCATTTACCTTTTTATTTGGGTGTCTTTTTGGACCCCTGAGGATTGAAAAAATTTAATGCAGAAAATGACATAATGATAAAGGATGTATGTTTGTTTTAATTAGTAGATTCATTGTCAAAACATGTTAAAGGATTTTCTGGGTTCTCCTCATGTTTGGAGAATAAAATAGTTGTTTTTGATTTTTCAGGGGGAAGTGTGATTTTCAATATCTGTAGGAGAAATACATACCACGATAAGTGTTTACAAGCCATGTATTGGTCACTAGGAAGATTTCATGATTTCACTTCAGAGCATGAAAATATTACATGTGGTGAGATGTTTATATGCTGTGTAAAGTGTTTACACTCTTTGTAAAGGGTGTCGGGAAGATGTGGTTAAACTTTACAACTAATAAATATCACACACCATGAATATATATTACATTCCACATTGTGGTAAAAATAATATTTTTCACCCAAGATGATGGGTTTTTGGAATATTTGGGTTTCTTGGATTACCAAATCTAAAAAGGTGTTTTCAATAATGTAAATCTCATGGCTTGAGATTTTTAGGGAATAGTAGGACCGAACCCTATTTCATTTGGACATAACCTCTTACTTATTGAACTAAGAGATCTCTTAGGTCATTTTTGGGACATCCACTCATTTAGAATCATTTTTTAAGTGATTTATCATCATTATGGTTTCAATGCATTTTTTTGGGTGATCAATTTTTCTTTTTATTCATTATCATTGATTATAGTGTCACCATTGGGATGAGTTATTGGATCCGTTGATTCATGATGGTAATATTATTAATACTTTCTAGATTATATGTTTAATCTTACCCTGGAGGATATTTTGGTTGTGGTATGGAATTCAATTTTCTTCGAGGTATGTTTTGATCTATTCTCCCCACCAACCATTTTGATTTATTAAATATTTTCTGAGATGTATTGATTGATTCTAGGACCTCCGGAGTTGTCTTCTTATTTTTTAAGGTTAGTGGATACCATTGTAGGAAGGTGTGACCCTAGTTTTAGGTATTGTGTTTCTTCCCTAGCCTATATTGGATTAATTTCATTGGTCTATTTTTATATGTGATGTTCATTCATTGATAAGGTGATTTTTTTGTAAAATGGTTTTTTGATAAATGGTGTTTTTCTATTGTTTTGTAAAATTATATGGGTATTTTCAAAAAAAATTGTGAAAAGTATTTATAAAATTTCATTCCAAGCATGGTTTTGATGAAATTATTTTGAAAATAGAGCACATGGGAAGCCTTTTTTACATAGGAAGAAGGTACAACTTAAGGCCATCATCCATGTATTATCTAGGGGGTCACTCAATGAAAATTCATGTATTCCTTATGCCTATTGTTCTAGGGAATTGATATTTACACTACTGGGGGATTCAATAATGGGATGTTTCTAAATTATTATGAATGTTTTCTATGGAATTGGTTTCACAATAGTCATTGTTTATAGTATGATTAGTCTTCTAGATGGATATATAGTGAGCCTTTCTCTGATTTTACTTTTTCACCTGGCTTGTACATTTTAGCTTTTAAATTCATGGTTAGATAAGGTAAGTTATAAAAGATTTATTTTGAGATGATTTTACTACATTATTAATGTAAAATTTTTTGAAACTATTTTACGTGGATTTATTTGGAAATGTGTGAAATGGGAAAATTATTTGTCATTCCATTGTTTTGATAAAAAATACTTTATATCTATATATCATGGCTTTTTTTCCATAATGATCAGAATGTAAAATTGTTTTA
This sequence comes from Viscum album, assembly GCA_963277665.1. Taxonomy (NCBI): domain Eukaryota; kingdom Viridiplantae; phylum Streptophyta; class Magnoliopsida; order Santalales; family Viscaceae; genus Viscum; species Viscum album. Next base: position 1,805,418,821 of record OY728146.1, read on the forward strand.
AATATTATTATTATAGAACACTAGGATGAGTTCTTACTAAGCCTATTATCTCACACCATGAAATCACATACAACAGTGAATAGACATTTTTATGTCATTCAATGCATGGAAATGCAAGGCACTGTAGTAAGGCTGTTTGGATTATGTTAGCTGTGTCTGGGTATCTAGTGGTGAGATTCAAAGACTTTCCCATTAAATCATATGGATTAGTTAGTTTTTATTTTATTATTATTTTTTTGGACTTGTACTTTGTTATTTTCTGACAAACTTTTCATTTAACCATTTCAGTTGTCTTCATTTTGTAATGAATTATGTTTATCCCTTACATTGTTTCTCTCTATTATGTGTATATATATTGCAAGTTTTTTCTTCATGTTGATAGAAATCAGCCCCTCTAGTTTTTTATGAATTAGTGATTGTCTCTAGCCCATAGGGATTAGGAACACCTATTGGGTATGTAGAAATTCATCTTGCACACTAGATTGAGAGGGTATTCATGCCGACTTCATCATAGTTTGGTATTATATGTGGTCTTTAAATAAGACGTATTATATTGGGATGTTTGATATAATTGAGATATAGTTTTTGGGACTGAAGAGGTAGGATATGGTGATTTCATGGCCATCTATTTCTGTAACGAAACTCAAGTTACCATGGAATGTTTGGATGTGTGTCTCTAATTTTGAGTTCTTAATTTTAATGTATATTTTTCTTATTGTTTTATTATTTCAACTAATATTAATCTATTCACTAAAAATTTATTCTATTTTGGTTGAAATTATTATTCCTTCAAGACATGTTCCCTGTTTCCTCAGGTGGGTGAAGCAGATGCTTCTCAAGGAAATCCTCCTATAGATTATAATACTTTTGTGGTTATCATTTGGGAAGTCTGTATTGTCAACCAAAATTTATCATATGCCTAGAATGCAGTTTCTGAGGAACAACCAAAAGATGGAGGAGAAAGAAATCTGTCATGGGAGTTATTTTATGACATGTCACATTATTTTAATGGAACAAATAAACCTCAATAGTTAAAGTAATTTCTATAAAAGTCTAATTAGATCTTCAACTTTCTGGATACACTTATATGTATCAAGGTGACATGTGTGGAATTCATCCTTGAGGTTCCCAAAAATTTATGGTGGAATTATAGGGTATAGAATGATAGACATTTAGGTTTATACTAGAAGGGTTTTTATTTCCCTTGGTATGACAGTATTGACTAGGGGGTCGAATAGTCCATTTTTATTTATTAATAAAATTACTAATTTATAAACTCAATAACATATTTAAAATATGAATCAGGAAGGAATCAAATAACACATGATGTTTCTATAGAGGTTCAGAACACCAATATCTTATTCACCTAATAAATCTCTTATACTCCTCGATGAGACTGGAATTCCATAAATGTTCACATTTTAATTGGAGTGATAACCCAATTACATATAAATAAAAATGTACCTTTATCATACCTAGGGGTATAACCCCTAACTTTTGGAGTCACAACCTATATTCATTTTGTCTAGGAGGAACAACCTGACCTTGCTTTTATATGGTATTAATAACCTAATGAAATATTTTGTATTGGAATAAATTAAACTAAAACTCAAGAGAAAAAAAGGTTGTGGGATGTATTACAATGAGGAAATATTAGAAAAAAAATCAAAAAAAAATCATTAAGATATTATGTCAAAATTCATTGAATCATGTGTTCTTTTATCACATCAATGGAGGGAGATGAAGGTGATGAATATTCTTAATGATCACACCATAATAGTTGAAGGTTAAGAGGTTTCTTGATCAATTTGAGAGAAGAAATAAAATGAATCAATGTATCCTTATCAAATTGATCTTCTTCACTGGTCTATATGTTTTATCCTTGAATAAATATCCCAAAACATTAAAATAGATATATATATGAGAATGACCTTGTCTAATGTTTTAATGACACTTTTAAGAGTATAACATTATTATATTATGACTCTTACTATAATTTGGTGAATCCTTGATGGAAACAAAACACAATCAGACTAATATTTATTCATAAAATATTTAAAAAATATATAATATACTATGAATAATAATTCAAAGACAAATAAAAATTGAAATAATATAATAATTCAAAAAATTCAATATACAAATAAATATTATGTAAAATGAAACATCATATAAAAAATAATTTTAATAACAAATGCCACTAAATAATTGTAAAATTATTTTTAATTAATGTTGCAAGTAAATTTAAATATAATATATTTAGACATTTGACAATGTAATTTATTTTAAAAAAAATTAACTTAAATTACGGATTTTTTTTGAAAATAATGTTTTAAATAATGATGGCACATTACTCACCATTGAAAGCAGAGAGTGGTGACACATTACAAACCATTGAAAATTTCCAACAGTGAAAAAATAGAGTAATACCCACCTTTTCAATTTTAAGAAAAAATAATAAATAAACAAATAAAAATAAATAACATTCATATTAACACCAAATGGATTCATGTGAATAATAAAAAGATTACCCAATGTTCGATGTCCAATGGTGAGTAAATTATGTACCATTGGTTTCTAATAGTGGCTAATTAAAAAATATCTTTAAACATTGGATTGAAGTGGAGATGAATAAAAAACCATTATTTCTTAAAGAATCATTTACTAATAAGAACAAACAAAAAGATATTTGAAGAAATATACTATCATGTTTCGTTTGAAATAAATGACCACATAAATAAGGTATAAGAAAACATAATTAACAACTTGTGATAAATATAAAAAAATAATATAAAACAATTAACAGAATAATAGTATAAGAACATAATAAGTTTTATTAGCTCATGAAATAGATTGATGAATCTTATTTTAAATTCATAGTGTTGTAGAAAAACTATTGTTGAAAAAATAATTCACCATAGATGTTCAACGGTGGGTAAATTTACTAACCATTAAGGAGAAAATGTTAGAAAAATTATTCTCTATAGACCTCCTTGAGTTGGTTTAGTGACCCACCATTGAGTTCCAATTGTGTGTAAAATTACCCAACATTGGTAATATACCAAAAAAGACACAAAACTCACTATTATATTTTTACCAATAGTGACTCATCACCCGGAAACTGAAGGGATGAAGAACTACTAAACATATATAAATAAATTAGATGTAAGATCTTATAGAGATAAAAACGAAAGGTGTAAATGATGTAAAACATTATATCTAAACAAAAAACTCTATAATAAATAAAAATTTCAAGAATGTGATACTAGAAATTCATTAGAATGAGATAAGCTGATAACATGAGACTAGATCGTTAGTTTGAAGAAATATGAATGAAGAAAATACTGTGTAATTCGCCGAAGTAATGGAGATACAAGGATGTGTCGAAAGAGATGATTAATAGGGAAATGATTGAAAATGAGGAGGGTGGATTGGGAATTCAAAACTAAGGCATAGAATGGAAAAAATGGACATGTGAAATAATAATAGGGGATCTGATAGTTGATACAATCCACCACTACTATCTGAGAAAGAGAAGATGAATTGTAAAGTAAACAGAATCGCGCATAAATTTGAAGATGGGTTCAATGTAAGATATATCTACCAAAATTCACTATCTATCAGTCAGAACAGAATATATTGAATACACAAATCGAGTTTCCTTGTGAGTGACCTATTCTCAAATAATACGGGGTCACACCTCATACCTTATACCCAGGGCTACATGCTTGTGTTGTGCACTATGAAAAATTGAATTTTTTTATGTGTGAGCCATCAAGGCTGAGCCTCCCAAGAGGGTAAAGCTTTGGATAACCAGAAAAGAGTTTTAGGTTCAAATTAAGAGAGATGTATATATAAATAAATTTTAATAACAATTTTTTTAAGTAAATATAAATAGAGAAAAAAATATTTTAGTAAATTTTTTGAAGATATATTAAATTTAATTAAATGTTGTTCATGTGTAATTTGTCAAAAATGGAGAGATATATAATAGTTAATACCCAATTACAATCATTATCAACATTTTTTTAAATTAAAAAACATAATATTTATTAAAATTTTCAAATTATTTTAAAAGAAAATTATTAAATCTTCACTAAAATTTCTCCTCCCTTTTGAAATCTATCAAAAAGTAGATAAAAATAGTGAAAGAAACAAAGTCAAATTTTATATTTTAAATTCAGCAATTAAATAAATATTTTATTGTTATTCATTAACATTGAATATTTTTAAACATAGTGATCATATGATCATTTAAGCATAGTAGAAAATATCAGTGTGGTATAGAAGATAATAGATAGTTGCAATGTTCAAGTATAAAATTTTATTTAATGAAAAGTAATCAGAGATTAATAGAAATAAATAAATTTTATGAAGCATAGAACAAACATTGAATTGATTTATCCATACAAAAATTATACTATGGAGAAGTTAATCTTCCATCAAACCCAATTCAAACATTATTTTCTCAAATTTAATAGAATCCAAGGGTTTAATGAAGATATCAGCTAACTGTTTCTTTGTTGGTATAAATTTTAAACATATCACATTTATTTAAATCAACCCCATGACAATGAAATATAAAATCAATGTGTTTCATTCTTGAGTGATAAAGACTATTTTACGAAATTCAAATAACACTAATTTTATTATAATATATGCAAATTTTATCAATATTAATATTGAATTTATAAAATGTTTTCCTTATACATATACTATGTGATCATCAACTAGTTGGAGTAAAATACTAATCCTTAGATGTAGATAGTGATACATATAGTTTTTTCATAGAGCTCTATGAAATTGATCTTTTTTTCTAAAAAGTGACACATACCTTAAGTTCTTTTGTTGGAAAATCTGTAACCTCCAACGTCAGAATAAGAGTAAGATAGTAAATAAATTTTTTTTTTATTATATTAGAACAATCAAATAGAGAAAATAACTTTGATATACGTAATTACACTTTTAACATATTTATGGTGACTTTCATTCGGGTTAGACTAATATCTAGCACACATTCAAACATCAAACATAATACTTGGAATAGAAGTAGTATGGTTGAGAATACTTCATATCATTATTCTATACAACTTAGCACAAACAGACTTTTCTGATTCATCTGCATCTATTTTAGTGTTTTTACTCATAGGGGTTCTCATAGTTTTACAAGAATCATGTTTTAAAATTTAAATTTTTTTTCATACTTATATTTATTTAAGAAAATAGCATTTTATCTTTATTTAATTTTCAAATTAAGAAAAAAAATTCAATTCCACCGTTAGGATCACATAAAATTCATTTTTCATTTACATTAAAAAGGCATTACTTAGTTGATAATTTGTAGAAACAAAGATAATTTGATCAACATAAATATGAATAATCAGTATATCATTTAAATCTATTTTTTAAAATAAGGTTGGATCAAACCTACCTTTAACAAAGTCATTGTGAATTAAAAACAGATTTAGTGTTTTATAAAAAAACACGAGGAGATTTCATAAGACCCTAAATATCTCTAGACAATTTGAAAACATGATTTGTAAGTTAATTATTTTTTTAATACATTTCGTTGGTTAACATAACCCACTTCTAAGATTACCCCATTAAAAAAATCAAATTATACATCCTTTTGAAAACGTTTACGATTTTTAAATCAGAAAAAAGGTAATAAAATCTAAATAGATTCTAAACTAAAAATTGGTTCAAAGGAGTCCTAAAAAATAGATACCCACTTATTAAGTATAACCTTGCACAACAATTGTTTTATTGTTTCTAAAAATATTACTGGATTGATCTAATTTATTTCAAAAAAATCCATTTGGTTACTGTAGACATTATATATTTAGGACACTCAACTAGATTCCATACATTATTTTTTTCAAACTGGTTAGGTTAATAATTCAAAAAATTAACCAAATTAGAATAATTACAATAAAAACTATAATTAATGAGAACAAAATTATCTAAAAATGAAACATTATCATAGAAATTTAAAATAGAATGTGATGTTCTAAAACCATATTCAACATTTCCTATAAAAATTTCCAATAAGTGATAATTGTGAGTTTTAAAAATTAATTGATCAGGTTTAGATGATAAATTATCCCCCTAAATTTATTCATCATTTATTTTAGGTTTATGTTAATAAAATATGAATTCTTTAAAATCATAAGCATTATCAACAAAATCATTACTTGGTTTATCATTATTGTAAATGAATTTAAAATGCCCATATTCTTCCATCATCAATGTTTTTTTATTTTATACCTTATAATTATTACTATTACTAGAGTATACAAATTACAAACCTAAATCACTTTTTGAATGACAATTTTTTATATTATTTTTATTATTTAAAATATATACATTACACCCAATGAAATTAAAACAACCAATTTTGGGGTTTTTTTATTTTTAAACAGTTCATATGGAGTTTTCTTAAATAATGGTCTGGTGTAAATGATATATGTGATATATCAAATAGTTTTAATAGACTCAGACCAAAAATACATTATAAGGTTTCACTCATTATGCTTTGTTCTTTCCATTTCATGAATAGTTCAATTTTTCTTATCTATAACACCATTCTGTTGTGATGTTAGAGGGGAAAAAATTATGAAAATATCCATTATTTTCATAGATTTTTTCAAATTTAGAATTTACAAAATCTTCTGCTTTATCACATTTAATAAAATAAATTATGATTCCATTCTGATTTAAAATTTTCATACATAATCTAATAATTTTTGTAATGTTTCAATTTTATGAGATAAAAAATAGTCCATGTATATATATAGAATTCATAAACAATTATAAAAACTTATATTTTAAAACCTAAACAAGTAGTTCTTAGGGGTCCCAAAAGATAAATATGTAATAGTTCAAAGTGTCTATAAGTATTAACCATATTTACATATCAAATTGATTGTCTGTTCTTATTACGTTACAGACAAGAATAAACTATATATTAATTGCATGTACTGATCGTTAGATGTTCTAGAACATGATATTGTTTATCCATATTATACAAATGCAGAAGATTATCATGTACCAATATCTAGTTCCATAGAATTTGATCTATATTTACAATATTTAAGCACTTTAAATTCTGCTGGGTTTAGAAAAACCAATAGAATATATATTTAATTTTCTATTTGAATATAATAAAAATTTATTATCTATATAAAGAAGACATTTTTTATCTTCAAATGCAACATTCAAACCATCATCAAAATGTTGTGATATGCCAATTATGTTGTGTTTTTATCCTTCTACCAAATGTTCATTAGAAATTATAATAGAAGTTATTATATCTACTTCTCAAAAACCTTTAACCATACAATTATATTTTTCACCAAAATTTAATGTACCTATATCAAGAGAGTTAAATGATAAAAAGTTATAAATTTAACCTGTAATGGGCCTTTAAAAGAAACTTTCCATATATCATGTGACTATGGAACTCTTTATGAAGGTTTCCTACAAAAAAATCAACCAGATGGTTATTTTAGAACCAAAAATAGTTTGGAACCAACTGTATTGGTATAAAATAATATAATTGTCCATAAATATTTGATACATTTATTGTAGGGTGATCTATTAGACAAATTTTTATGAAATAAAGTATTAGAATGGCCTAAAGACAGATTAAACATTAAAAAACATTCATTTACATTACTCTATTTCATGGGACAGTTAAATTATGTTAAATTTAAAATATACTCATTTATTCCTTAAACAAAAAAAGTTTTATACATCTTAATAGCCTGACTATTATAGCCTCAAGACTTTTTTGTCATAGTTGGGTTTGTTAACAGATATTAGTTAATCAAAATTTTTTTTTCTAAAAAAATCAGATTAAGTTTTCTTTAAATCGATAATTTTCTTTTTATGATTTTCATTATCTTTTTGACTAAAATCTAGGTCATCACATATTTTCCCATTTCATCATGATTTATATTATTTCATTTTCTTATTTTCATGGTTAAAATGCTTACAATTATTTTTCAATTTTAGCTAAATCATCACAAACAATTTTATATCATCCATGTTTATATTTATCATTATTTGAATGGAAATTGTTTATTTTATTTCTCATATTTAACATAGATCAGATCAAAATATACAAAGTTTTTATATAATATATTTCTTAAAATATAATCCTTAAACATTTTATTTTCTTCTTTAATCTTTTTATTTTTTCTTTACAATTCCCTATAAAGTTCTTCCATTCTAAAAAATTTCACCTTGAAGTCTATCATTTTGATTAGTTCAGACATTATCATCATTTTTAATATTCATTTCATATCCACAACTATAATTATAGTCATAGGGTATATCATTTATATTAGTATCCATAAAAACATATTTGCAGATTAGTTTTCACTTTTGAACCAACATAACTTGAGTTTGAATATTTTTTACAAATTGAACCATCATGATATGTCTTTATTTGAACCTTCATGATTTTATTTTCTTTTCCTTATTGTTTTAATTTGGTAGTGTCTGATTTTATATGCCCATTTCCAACTCTAATAACATATTAATTTATAAACATCTTATTCAATAGTTTTACCCATACCTTCCAATAATTTTTTTTGATAATTGCTTATAGGATGATTCATAAATCCTCTCTTACCCATCAAGTACTTATAAACACCTTTGGTGAAATTTTCTATTACATCCTTATCACTTTTCTGTAACTCAGAATCAAAATAATTAGCAATAAAATTTCTAATTTTTTTAAATACTATATCATTCCTTTAATAATGATTATCAACATTTTCATTATATATTTCTAAAAAATATTAAATTAGTGATCTTATCAACTCATCAATAGAATACTCAATAAAATATTTACTATATTCAATATAAACATTTTTGAATGCGATATCTTGGGTATAGCTTGAAGTAATATTTCGATGAGAGCTCTATTCTTCATGGTTTCTCTGATAGCAACCATGTGGTTGAAAATTTTGATGAATATATTGTACATCTCATTTATGATTTCCATATTAGTAATATTCAATTACTAAAACACAACATTTTGTATTACAAGATTGGTTCTATGTAACATATTAGTTCTTTGATGTGAGACATTTAATGTTTCATAAAAGTTAGAATCAGTTTTCGACAATAAAATAAGACAATAAATATTTCTACTTAAAGATAAGTAAAATTAATTCATATCCCTATAATTTAAAACATATTTTAAAGCATCATTACTTCTAATATATTCTAAATATACATTTGGTAATTTTTATTTTTTTGAAATTATAGCCTAATAAACAAGAACATTTTTTTAGAAATACCTCTTCTTTTTTGTTATAGTAGACAAAATCACATCGACTTATGTCAGGTGGTCAAATGGGATTCAACATCTCAAAATCCAGAATAACCATAACAAAGATGTGGATAATTTCATTATACTTTTATTTCTAGGATAATGATTAGTTGTGAAATAGTAGTTGAAATAATTAAAACCAAATCCTAAAAAGGAACCATGCTATGATAATAGTTCTGAGGTCCCTTGGTATGGAAGTAGTGACTAGAGGGGGTGAATAGTTCTTTTTTATTTTTTATTATAAATACTAATATATTAGAGTTATAACAATGTTATAAGACAACACAGAAAGAAAATAAACAACAGATGATGTTTTTTACAGAGGTTCTGTTCACCAAGATCCTAATCCTCTCATAAATATTATTTATTTTGCGAGGAGACTGGTATGGACTAAATTTTCACTTTTGAATGTAATTGATAACCCTATTACATAAAAATAAAAATGTACATTTTTCAAACCTAGTGGTATATCCCCTTACTTTGGAATAATTCATAACATACCTTCTTTCTGTCTGGAAGGAACAACCCCTCCTTTGTTTTATATGTTTGGAATTACCTAATGAAAAGTTTTGGATGGTAAAATGTTAGACCAAAATAGTAGAGGAAAAACTGATATTATCATATTTTATTAAAAAAACAATAGAAAATAAATGAAAAAGAATCTTGAAAAGATTATATAGAACTTTTTTATAAGAGGTTTTCATTGATCGCATTGTGGAAGAAGATAAAGGCGATTAAGATTCATAGTGATCATAGTAGAAAAATGTGTGTTAAAGAAGTTTCTTAATCAACTAGAGAGAAATAGTAAAATGTATCAATGTATACTAGTTTAATAGATCATATACACTTGTACATTTGTTTAATCCTTCAATAAATATCCAGAAACATTAAAACAATGATCTACAGGAGAATGTCTTTGTCTAATGTATATAATGAACTTGTTAGAGTATAAAATTATTATAATATGAACATTACATTATTTTTTTGAATCCGTGATTGAAAAAAACAAAATCGGACTAATATTTATTGATGAATTATTAAAAAAATGTTTAATATATTGTGAATAATAATAATTAGAGAATTCAATCTTGAAACACAATTGATATAACAATTTAATTCTTTAAATTAAACATACAACAAAATTTAGTAAAAAATAGAGCATCGTATAAAGAATGAACTGCATAACCAAGAGTCGCTAATAAAATGCTTCAATTAATTTTGAAAAATGGTGAATGTATATTTCAACATAACATATTAAAACATTTTACAATGAATTTTTTTTCAAAATTAACTAAAATTGAGAATTATTTATTTATTTTTTTAACTAACAGTGGGTTAAAATCACCATTAAAAAATAAAGTCTAGTGAGAAATTACCTACTGTTAGAAATGTACAATGGTTGAAAAATTGAGAATTAACAACTGTAGAAATTTTAATTAGAAATAAAAATAATCAAAAAAATAAATGAAATTCCATGCATTTAACAACAAATGGATTCTTGATAATAATACAAAAATTCTTTTTGTTGGATGTCAAACATCGAGTAAATTACTAAAAAAATTTTGAATGGTATACCATTGAAAAATTACATATACATTAGTTTCATATTGAATATGAATAAACAAAACCATTTATTTTCAAATAATTACATGTAATAATATAAAATAAAAATATATTAAAATAAATATAATCCCACTTTTTTTATGAAATAAAAGACCACACCAAATATGTGTCAAAAACATAATTAAAAAAATATGATAAAAATAAAAAACCAAACTAAAATAACTAACAAAATAATAGTATCATCACAAGAGAAGATGTAAGAGATAACACAATAGCTCTATGAAGGCTACAACCAAAGGCATAGTTCAAGAAATCAAAAACAAATTGTGGGTGAAAAATAATTCATTATAGATGTTAAACAGTGATTAAATTTACCTATCATTGAAGTGTAACTATGAGTGAATTTACTCACAGTTGACCTTCTAGTGGTGGGGAAATGACCCACCGTTGGTAATATACCAATGGGGATATAAAACATACAATTTGTTTTACCAATGGTTACTCTTTTCCAACTAACAAATGGAAAAAATTGTAGATCTAGTGAAAAAAAATTATGGAAGAAATTATTGAGAGGAAGAAGAGTTTTGTAAATGAAACACAAAAATGATATCCTAAACAACAAAATATAAAATTAATTAAAATTTTAAGAAAGAGATAATGTAAGGGAATGATAAAGAGAAAAAATTAAAGCATGAGACCATATATAAGGCTTGAAGAAATATTAACAACGAGCACACTATGTCAGTCCTAGAAGCACTAGACCATCAAGGAATGGATTAAAGAAATGATGAATAGAAGAATGAATGAATGGATTTAGATTGGCATAATAATTGAAAACTCAATCATTAATGGATAAAATTGTATGTTCGAAATAAAAATATGAGATCCAATAGTATAACCAATCCGACCTACTATTCGAGAAAGAGCAGATGAACAGTTAACCAAGTGGTGTCCCATATCAATTTGAAGATATGTTCAACATGTGGTATATTAGCTAAAATGAGTGATATATCTTCTTTAATAAAACAAAATTCATACAAAAATATAGTGGTATTGTATGTGACTTATGCCCAAAATATGTGGGTACACCCCTTAGGATTTATACACAAGCCCACACACATGTGTCATGCACTATGAATGCTTGAATATGGATCTATGTGTTCCATGAAAGCTCGACTTCCCATGAGGGTTGACCATTGGGTCTCTTTAAAAGTGGTTGATGTTTATATTATGATATTTGTAGAGAAAGCCTTTATTTTTTATAAAAAATAATAATAATAAAAAACTTGTGATCATAAAAAAAATATGAATATATGATAGTAATATTTTTTATGAAAAAATGAATTTAATTAACTTTCATGTAACTTCAATTTAATTAAACAAAGAGAGGTATTAAATAGTTAACACCCAAATATAAAAAAGGGTTTCAAGACCATCTTATTTTAAAGGTTTAATCTAGAGTCACTGATGATGGAGAAGTCTATAGAGTTCCTCTCATTACTGTAGGTAGAGATTTTGGTGTTAGCGTACACTAATATATTTGTTCATATGATTCATTTTTCTCCACAGCTAGTAACGAAATATGAGTGAAATACATAGGAGTACCATCAAGGTTTCTGACAAGATATTAGATCAAAGGTATTTATACTGAAGATTTTGTCTTATGAAAATACATTTTATAGGGTGATGGTGGAATAGGTGAATGTGTCATGCACGGTTTGTTATTCTACCCATTCATTTAAACACAATGGTAGTTTCAGTGGTGTTCATTGAAAAAAGAGTAAATTTTGAGATCATCCCATGACTGGTGGTGGTTATTCTTAATGTAAGGACTCCACTACACCAACAATTAAAGCTATCATTTTGCCTATAACATGATATTACTGTGGAAATGTTGGAAACACAAGAAATTCTTGTTCTACACATCTAAATATGTGTAATTTTTTTTGGAATTTATAGTCATCTAAAAAATTTCTCTCATTCTATGTCTATGTACTAATATGGTTAGGGATGATCTGATTCGATGTCTATTGTGTCATAATAAAATGCTTAAAAGGGTTCATGACTCAATCTATAGGCCTTAGGAGTGAAGCACCTCCAAGAGGTAGATTAGAATCCGGTAGGGGTATATTCCCTTCCAATGATAGTGAGAGGTACCATATTTATTGAATATTTAGTATATATTCATTTATTTGATACTGGTGATTTTTAGTAATTTTTATCTAGAGGTTTTATTGATATGATTAAACTTCCATAAGAGATAATTTTCTTTTATTATGGAGTTAGAAAAACCTCTTGGTAATAGGAAAGAAAATGGGGTTCAGTGTCCTTTTTGTTCATTATCGATAGATTTTATAGATTTCATCTAGGATCATAACATTCTTAATTTGTATTTTTTCATTATCAATATGGATTGTGTTGTGGGACCTTGTTCCATGTTGACTTTTATTATTGACATGTCTCATTCTCTATAGCTGATGGGATCTCTCAATTGTTTTAGGGAGAGTCACATTTGAGGTCTTGTCATGCATAAACATCCTATATAGACCCTAGGAATTTGTTTTCTACTATATTAATTTATTCTGATGATGTTTCCTCTAATTTTTACCTTCCCACTATTGTTTAGAACATTCATACAATTTTCCTAGATGATTTATTCATGATTACTCTGGAGAGGGAGGTGGAGTTTTTGATCAATCCGGTGCTAGGTATATAACTAAATTTAATTCCTTCTTATTGTATGGAACCAATAGAGATGAAAAGGTTCAAGACTCTATTGGATGAAATTTTGTGGAATGGTTTCATTCACCATAGTGTTTTAATTTGGGAATCCTCTGTTCTCTATTTCAATAAGGAAGATAGTTCACTCTGATTGTGTGTGGACTATCAGGAGTTGAACCTAGAAATAGTTAAGAAAAACTTATGTGTTTTATTATGTGGATTATTTGTTTAATAAATTAATGTGGGAAACTATTATTTTGAAGATCAATATTCGGCCGCGTTATGATTATATTATAGTTTAGGAGTATGAAATACTAAGATGGATTTCATGATACAGTGTTTCCATAAATAATATCATTGTTTATTGTTTGGATTGACAAATGATCCAATAGTTTTTTTTTGGATTTTATGAATTAGATATTCCAAGGGTATATTGACACTTTTTTTGTAGTGTTCATGGATGATATTTTGATTTATTTGGGATATGAGCATGCGGATGAGAACTAATTTATTTGGGTTTTTTAAATATTAAACAATCACCATTTGAATGAAAATATTTTGAAATATAATTTCTGGATCTATGAAGTGATGTTCTTAGGGTATGCAATTTATTTTCAGGGATTATCATATTATCATGAGAATGTGAAGGATGATTTTATTTGGGAAGAGAAGTAATGCATATTTAACATTCATTGAATTCTTGGTCTTGCAGAATATTATGGAAATGTTTGTATGTTTTTTTCAAATATGGTATAACCTTGGACTAATCTTACCAAGAAAGAGGTGAAATTTATATGGTATGAATTTTTCTAGTGTTCTCTCAGCAAGATAAAATGAATTATGACATTAGTAATTATTATGATATTACTTGAGCCTAGTAAATGGAATGAAGTTTTCTATTCTTCTTGTAATATATTGGGTTTCATTATTATAAAAGATTATCATGTTTTGTCATAATGATCTCAATAACATCCACCACATTACATGAATTACCACACTCATGTTATAGAGCATGATGTGGTTATTGATTACCCTAATTTATAATGGAACTCTCTCTTTAAAAAAACGTTCAGAGGCTTTTTATGACCATAAGAATCTATGAAATATATTTTCCCATAAATATTTTAATCTTAGAAAGTGTAGGTGGGTGAAATAATTTTAGACATTTGACATTGACATCAACTACACCCCAGGGAAGGGGAACATAATTGTTGATGCTCTAATCAAGAATGTTCCACCATATTCTATTTTGGAATCGATGTTAGAGTGAAACCTTAAGTTAATATTCTCATTGTTTCACCTAAATTATCAAGAGGTTGTTTTAGGTACTGTAATGGATTCTGTTTATTTATCATAATCTCTTCATGAGTATATTATGTATATTTATCAACATGATGACATGTTTAGTGGAATTCGAGAAAACATTAATGGTTGGAGGACCATTTCTGGTTAGTCTATATCTTTAGATTTAATTAATTATTTTAGATATTAGTTTATCATTTTGGATTCTAAGAGGAGATCAAATATGTTTTACTATCGTAGTTATTTAGGGTCCATTCATCCAGGGACAAAAAATATGTCTTATAATATGATACGGTGAATATGGATGCTGGGTATGAAGTGTGACATTGCAGATAATGTATCTCAATGTTACACTTACCAATAGATAAAGGAAGAGAATATAAAAACTTATGGTTTTATCTGGTATCCTTTAGTGCCGGTTATGAAATGGTTCTAGGTGTTTTAGACCCACTTGCATAAATACCCGAAGTGGGGGATCTAGGTATGAATGATTAAAACAATTTCACCTTTATATCTTCATTATTCATTAAAGAATCACTCTTCTCTATCATTCCATAATAATGAATGAATAGAAATGAAATCATGCATGAGACACAATGATTTTACATGGTTCACCCTCACTAGGACACTACTAAGGAGAATAAAATGAAAATGTTCTAATGCACCAAATACACTAATTCTCACTTCCAAAATAAATTTTTTGGGCAAGATCACTTCTATACCTGAGATAACAACATTTATAAATTTTTGAGTAAGATCACCACATTCCCAAGGGTCACACCCTAACTCTTTTTTGATGGCTCACAAAAGATTGGAAGGATCTTCTTCCAACTTTTCCATTGATCACTTCTATGGAATGGATACACACAATGTTTATGGACATGTATATCCTTTCATTATAAAAAATGAATGAATCATCAATTGTAGACAGATTCTCTATTGAATACCCTATATTTATTGTACTATTTGTTTTTGGAAATTTATTTCATGAACTCTTTTAGTACCTTAGTGAACTTCCTTGTACCCACCATGAATTATCCTACATCTACTAAGAACTGTCTTCCACCGCATGGTACGATTACATCGAGGACCACTTCTACTTCGTGGATGACTTCTACTTCATGGACCACCTCTTCTACATGGAACATTTTCCTATGTGAGATACCATTCCCTAAAAATATTTTTCAATATTTTCTCACAAATTGATTTCTTTTGAGAATAAATTCCCAGTGAACTACTTCGTCCTTCACAGAATCCTCCCTTGTGAACCACTTCAGACTTCCTTGAAGTACTCCTGTGATGATATTCTCTAATGAAATTTTCTCTGGTTAATGATACGATTATTGGTATCTATATAAGAAAAACAGTTTAAAAAAAACTACTAATCCTAATTACTCAATCATCTGATGTGGTACATCCTTAAACATGAACTTATATGTAGTCTGCATAACACCTTAATCATTTGTGGCAGCTTATGTCATCCAAAAATTAACAACATTTGTGGCTCCTTAAATCACCACTTCTTAACATCAAACAATGATCCTCTTGTGAATGATAATATTCTTTTGAAATGAGACCCTATAATGAACTGATTTCACAACACGATCCATACAACACACTTTTTGGTGCACATATCACTACAATGCAGAAATCTTCTTTTTGATGATTTTCGTTCAGTATTCTGAGTACCTCAATTGTGGTCTACAAACTTCACTTCATGATCTATGAACTTCTATACATGAACTCTTTATTATAAAACCATAATTTTCCGTAAAACAAACTCCCAAATTTGGGGCCCATAAATTTGGAAAACATTGGGAAACTGCACCACCTAAAATATCTTCTTCGATAACACGAACCATATTGAATCAAAATCATATGGATTTTTTAACAAACTCAATCACCTCAAAAACACCAACAAAATTATTCAATGGATTTTTCCCAACAATATCCCCCTTTGGGTTTGTTGATAACTCCTTAGAATTTGATACATCCCCAATGATTCTTCAATATTCTTCAATAATTCACTTCTTGTGATTTAGATTGAGATCAAAGATTTACTTAATAAACACTGTAATTCTATATGATCTATGCTCGGCATGAGAAACAAGTGTATCATGAAAATATCATAAATGAATCACTTAATTCAAAAACCACTCATCTATTTTCATCATGATCCTCATAAGTTCTAATATATAACCATTCATCAATCACCTCTCACATCATCACATTTAAAACTCCACCAACTTCATTTATCCCTTATCAACATCTCCATATTTCTTGATTAATTTATTTTATCAATCATAAATTGAAATCCAAAATATATCCCCATTTTTTCAATAAACCCAATGGTATATAATTTTTCAAATACTATAGACTATCATATTTGGAAAAAACACATCATACCTCAAGGAGAGGGGGTCCCACATCCACTATTTGTAATGTTTTGGGAGTCTATTAGGCACCAATTTCCAGTCAATTCCTTTCAAATGATTCATTGAGTAAGTACTTTTTTATAATGTAAGAAACCTATAGTTCTATAAGTATATACTCTATGTTTATATGTCCTTGCTCCACCTTCTCCTTGATTAAATGATACTCTATTTCAATGTGCATTATCCTTGAGTGATGAACTACATTTTTAAATGATTTATTGCACATGGATTATAACAATGGATTCTAATTTGAGACTTCACTTTTAACTCCCATATTATAAAGAAACTACTTCATCCATAATAATTATGTGCAATATTGAGTGGTTGTAATATATCAAGCTTCTGTGGTGCTCAATGAAATGAAATCTTTTTTCTTCATAATCCTAGAAATAAATAATACACCATGATAGAATGAAACATATGATGTTGATTTTCTATTATCTTCTTATCTATCCCAATCTTCATAAGCATATCCCAATAACTCTTGCTGATATTTTTCATTGTATAACAAACAAAAATCCATCATGCACTTGATATACTAAATTGTTATTCCCGTGGAATCATGTGGGTTTCATGGGGATTTTTGGGACATCATTCTTCATGGCATGTGGAAAAAATAATATCACGTCTTATTACTATCAATTAAAATAGGCATGTAATGATATTCCTATATTCTATGAAAATAACTACATTGACTTCATTATCCAATGATAGTTTTATAAAAGTATCCACAAGAGTAGTCATATCATGGGAATTATCCATTAAAATATTCCCAAAATACCCAGGGCATATTTAGATTGAGAAAAAATGTTCCATTGTTTCCTTATGTCTTATATAAACCAAATAAAGACATCAATTGTATAATCATTGATATTTCAAATTCACTTTTCATGAATTCCATGAACTGATTTCACTATGCTTCATCCTATCCGCCAAAAATTATGTCATCAACATATACTATCACTACAATCCTTTGATTACTATCATTATTAAAATATATGATGTAATCAACTCCACCATGTAGAAATTTCATTTTCTTCAAAAATTGATCTAGAATGGAATAGCATGATCGTGGTGCTTGATTCAACCCATATAGCTACTTTTCAGTTGACATACTTTTGAATCATCTTAATGAATTTCAAATCCATCTGGATTATCCATATATAATTATTCTTCCCAAACCTCATTCAGAAATGGAGATTCAACATATATATATATAAATATTTGAACTTTCTTTCCACTTTTATAGCAAAAAAAAATCTGACAAAATTTATACTTTTAATAGGTGAAAATGTTTCATTAACATTGAAAACCTCTATCTTTTAGTACAATTTTGACACTATCCATTCTTTTTTTCAAACCAATACACTACCTTCGTTCATCTTATTGCAGAAGAGTCATTTAGTCCTAAGTACATTCTTATCTATTGGTCTTGAAACAATATCTCATGTTTTATTCTTCTCAAATTGGATAAGCTCGTCAGTCATATCCTAAAACCCATGACTATCTCCATTTTCTTCCTCAATACATTTAGGATCTACGTATGATAAGAATGATGATTTCTATATATTATTCATTCTTCTAGTCCTCACTAGTGGTTTATGATCACTGATTATGTTCTAACTACCTATTTGGGCTATTCTCTATGACCATTGTGAATATACTGGTTTATGCTAAACCATTTCATTATCTAAATATTCTTTTGAATATGCCTCTAGAATTAGAACATTCCCTGATATAATTTTCTCTTCATCACTATCCTCCTAAGATTGGTCTTTTATTTTCAAAAGATTCTGTTCATCCTCAACTTTAGTTACATAACTACATACAATTACCTTTTTTAGATTCTTATTAAATAATTTATATTCTTTGATTTCCTTGGAGTATCCAAGATATATCACTTCATCACATCGAGATTCTAACATCCAATGTTTCTCCTTATTGATAATGAAACACTTATTTTTAAAGACTGGAAAGTATTTCCAGGATCTATTCTTTCTATACCATAGATCATATAAAGTCTTTGATTCATTCAGACATAATAACACTCTATTAGATGAGTGGACTGGTGTCATCATTTCTTCATTCCAAAACTTATCTAGAAGGTCTTTCTCAATCGAAATTGTTCTAGACATGTTGTTAAAAATTAAAATTCATTACTCCAAAAATCCATTTGGATATGGAGTTGATATTGCTAAGTCTTGGTGACTTATCCCATGAATCTAGAGATAATACTACAATTTATATTTGTGAACTATGTTCCATTTTCTGATTAGATCTGATGGATTTTTTACCAAGATTCTTTTCAACTTCCCTTTGATATGTTTTAATGTAACTGAACTCTATAGACTTGTGAGTGATTACTAAAACCCATTACATTATGCTATAATTATCAATGGAGATAACATAATATCTCCTCCCATTAATGGATCATGGATAAATATGTATGAAATGATCAATATTTACCAACTCAATCAATTTTTTTGACCTTTTCTATTTTACCTTATAAGTATTTCAAATGATCTTCCATTGCTGATAAGTGTCACATGTTTGGGTATGATCAAAGGATAACCTAGTTAGGACTTGATCAGTATAATATTACACCAGATCTTATAAGGATGTTTGGATCCAATTACCAAGGTGTTTATTCCAAAACATGTTTTCTTATTCCATGAAAAAATACACATCTTCTTCTCCACTTACAAGGTAGAGATTCTACTTTGTATTATTTACCTATAAAAAAACTACACCTTATTTTTCCTTAATGATAAAAAATTTCTCTGAAGAGAATATGGAATATCCCGAGTCACATAGTTTAGTAACACAGAAAAGGTTGTAACTAAGACCCTTATTAACCACGACATCTTTACATCTCTTGTCTTTCCCCCCAAAATTGTCTTTTTGGAGCCAATAATTCTCAACACTTCATCATTACCAAATATTAAAATACAATCCATATCATATCTAATTCATATCACCAGTTACTTATTTTATATCATGTGAGAGGTTCCTCCTATATCAATGATCCTTATTCTAGTTCGATCCGACACTTTGAAAAAAAAATTCTACAACCACTGTCTATTTAACTCTCTTCATTTGGACCCATTTTGACTGTATACCTATTGTAAATTGATACTCTAGAACTTACTCAGAGTATGATGGACCAGCTTCATCATTCAGATCTAAAAAACAATTTTTCATTTCCATATCATTTGATGATACATTTATCTTCTTCTTTTGACTACATTCAGTCTTCTTATAACATTCTTCTGTATTTTTTATGAGAAATATTTTTCCATGCGACCGAATCCTAAAAACATGACACAATGACCATGAAATGATTATCTATAATATTGACCTCTATAGGGATGCCTTTTTTGTCTTGTTCCCTTCGGTTCCTCTTGGATATGTACCATACATTTTTAGTGTGACATCTTTCCATAACAATAACATCTAATATGAGGTTCATTTTTTTGAGTCATTACAATACCACAAGTTTTCCCTTGGGTTCTTCGAATCGTATAGTTCTGATTCATACCTAAATCAATCCTTAACATTGGATTGGGTTCTTATGATCTAACTTTATCTAATACTAATTTTTTTTTGATCAAACCCCATACCAGTTGTATAGTTTTGATTAATCATTTTTCATTCCTCACACCCCTTTTTCTATTTTACCGAAACTCCAAATTCTAATTTTAATTTTTCTATTTCCGTTATATACTAATTATCTAGAATAAATAGATTATAATTATTTTTTACTTTCCTTCACATACTAAAAACGTACCCTTCATGTTATTTAATACATTTGATTTTATATTTTCTAGTATTAGTCAATCTATCAATCTCTCTTTTTTCATTATTTGATTTTGAGTTTTTACTCAACAAAATTTTATGTGTTATCTAGAATTGAAGATTTATGACATTAAATTTCAACCACTATCTTAGTCTTTTATTCTTCCTATTGATATATATAGAGTTTTCCATCATTAACCTTTATATTTATTTTGGTTATTTTAACTCTCCAAATGTCTATCTCATCAAGTAAAACTTCGAATTAGATATGAAGGTCAACTCTTCCTTTGAATTACTCTTCATCATTGTCAGTAACAATCCTTGTTATGAAAATTTTGACAACTTACACAATAACACTTTCTTTCATGAGACTTTGAATCCGATAATTCCTCTACCTAATATTTTTCTGAACTATCATATTCTTTCGAAAAAAAGATTATTTTTTTGAATAAATATCTATTAGTAATCCTATTACATTTCACATTGGCTAAATACTTCTTCACAGGTGTTTCAACATTGTCTCCATCATCATATTAAAACTTCTTAGAGAAGTTTTCTACAATATTTCCATTCTGTCCACACCGAAATCATGAAAGTGGAAGTTTTCCATTGAAATATTTTATTCATCTCTACAAATTTGATGAGATAAATGACATGAAAACATCCAAATTTTCTCCCTCATAACTATCTATAATAGTGAGATTCTTTATATAATTAAATTCCACTTATTTATAATTCCCATTTTCCATAACATCATTATCATAATTTATCATCTCGTATGCGACACAAGTACTATAAAAGCTATCCAAAGACTCATACTTCAGATTATTTTCATATAATATAAAACCTTATAATTAAACCAAGGTGGTAGTTTTATCAATATACACTTAATAATCTTTATATCTTAAAAAATTTATCTGAGACCAAGCCTGTATTCAAAAAAAATAATCACCTGGTTAATGAATGCATGAACAAATTCATTCTGGTGCATTATCAAACCATTATACTTGTTCCATAGTACCCATAGTTTAAAATCCATAACTTTTGAGTCTCCATTATAAATTATTATCAGTTTATCCCACATAGCATGTGATGACCTATATAAAATCACCTTTGTATAGATTACATTGGACATAGATCCCTCTAAAGAATAGATTCCATTGGAATCAACATCTATTTCCCTATATTATACTTATCATAAAACATTACTGTCTATACTAGAAGAAATTAAATGCATTGCTGATGTAAACACATCCAATAAAATGATCAATATAAGTATTTCATTTGATTCTTCCATAGCTAAAAACTATTTCCATAAAAGATATAAATTCCTATGTGATTGGATGTTTCAATTTTTTCATCTAAAATAGAACCATTGACATTAAAACATTATAACTAATAAAAATTGTTATCCCAAATACATTAAATACCCATGGGGGTGAATCTACGTACAAGATATTAAAATTAACTCCCCTTTGAATCTTGTTTTATTGATAAATAAAACACTATTCTTTCTCATTATTATAGATATTAATGAATAAAAATGAAATCATCCACAAGACACATTTATTTTACATGGTTAACCCTCAATAGGCTATGCCCATGGAGAATAAAATGGCAATGTGAAAACGTTAAAAAGTGACTAAAGATCACTACCAAAACATAAGACTCAGGCTAGATAACTTCTATTTCTAGGATGAATACCTTTACGAGGTGTAGAGTCAGCTCACTGCATTCCCAATGGTCACTCCCTAACTATCTTTTGATGGATCACTGCTGGTGGAGAGGATCACCTTTTATCACTTCAATTGCTCGCTGCTTTGGAATGGATCCACACATAGTTTATGGATAAGTAGGTCCCTTCATTATAAATAATGAATGCATACATAATAAAAGGAAGATGCTATATTGGAGACCCGTTTTTTCATGCTCTTTTGGTTTTTAGAAATTGCATTAAAGAACAATTTTATTCCCTACAAAAGATACTTGTACCCACATTGAAATGACTTGCATCGTCCATGAACTATCTTTTATAGTGTTGCATGAGTGCTTCATGGACCTCTTCTTCTTTGCAAATGTTTTATGCTTTGCATACTTCCTATACTCTGTGACTCCTTTTCCATTGTGAGATACAGATCCCCTCAAACCCTTTCATGATAATTTTACCAAACCTCCTCCTTCAAGGATAAATTTCCTAAAAAATTATTGCTTTTTCATGGAATCCTCCCTCACAAACTGCTCTAAAAATCTCTAATTTAGTCTAGTGATGATATTTTCTAATGAAATTTTCATTGGTTAATTATATGATTATAGGTATTTATATAGGTAAAAAAGATTCAAAAAACCTACTAATCCTAATTAGTCAAACATTCGATGTGGTAAAACCTTCAATATGAACTAAAATACATTCCACATAGTGTCTTAATCCTCTATAGGGTATGATATCATCCAAAAACGAAATCACTTTATAGATCCTTAAATCATAGCATCTTAACTACAAATAATGACCCTCATACGAATGATAAAATTCCTATGAAATTTGATCCTCCAACAAACTAATATCATTATACGGTACACATGTCATGCATCTTGGTCCATACAACACTACTATGTGGAAATCATCATTTTCCAATTTACCTTCTCAATTCGATATAGCTTATTTACAGTCGACAAACCTTGATTCACAGTCCACAAACACCTTTGCATAAAACATTCCATTTCCATAAACCAAACTCCTAAACATGAGAGAAAAATTTTGTAAAATATTGGGAAATTTCACCACCTTAAATATCATCTTTGTCAACACTAACCGTACTGATTCAAAATAATCTGGATTTTTCAACAAACAAAATCACTCCCAAATCATTTCCATGATTCATCAAGGGATTTATTCCCAACATGGTTTTCATGAACATTGTATTTGGATTACCACAGACTCACCAATAGAAAAATACTATTTTGGTGGTATTTGATCTATTGAAAAGTATGATCATTTCATTTCTATCCAAGAAACCACAAAATTAAAGATCTTTTTAAGCAGTATTTAAAATATATCTTACAGTCACATGGGGTTCCATCATTAATTATTTTATTTTGGGATCTTATGATTAATTCAATGTTCTATAGGAGACTCCATGAGGCAATGGTAACATAGGTCAAGAAGAGTAAAACATACTATGAACATAAAAATGTCTAGATAGAGTGGTATATTCAACTCTTAGAGGATATGCTCCATTCCTAGGATATTGATTTTGGTAGATCCTGGGATATCCATCTTGGACTGGTTTAGATTTATTATAATGATTTTATCTGTCATCTATCATAAGGAATCTTTTTGAGCCCTTGTGTGGTCACCTGAGATGATCAAATCACTAATGGGAATAGGTGGAGAATCCTCTTTAGTTGGATTGAGTTTCACTAGGGAGACATCAAGGAGGAATAACGATATCTGTCAATGACTAATTCCAACTCTGAGTTGAAATTAACAATTGTATATGGATCGATGAAATCATTCATTGGTTTTTTCTATTAGGGACTAGGTTTTCTTGAATGATTTCCTCATTTGGGGCATCATCAGTTGGAAAATAGGGAAATTGGCTTCAAGATATGTTGGACCAAATAGGGTCACTAAATGTCTTGGAAAGTTTTCATATTAGTTGGAATTTCTATTTTAGTAGATAGGTATTCATGGTTATTTCCACATATCAAATTGTAGAAATACCGTCCTGATCTATCTCATAGTATGAGTTGGGAAGAGATTGAGTTGGAGACAACTATTTCTATTGTGGAGTATCCAGTGAAGGTCATTGGTGCTCATGTGAATGTATTTAATGGGAAAATGAGTTCATTAGTGTGACTGTTATGGTGGCTTAAATCATATTCTCATGAGAATTGAGAGAAGAAGTCGTTGATGAGGGAGTAGTGGTCTTGCCTCCTTTTTAGACAATAATTTTCAACATGACTTCTTGGGGATGGAACGTATTATGCAGGGGATCTCATAACATCTAGCTACCCATGTTTATATATTTACCATCTAACTTTTTTACTTCTCTATTTATTTGGGTTTATATTGAGACTCTTGAGGATGGAGATCATTTATTGAAAAAAATTACCAAAATTTCATGGATGTTTGTTTGTGTTAATTAATAGAGTTTCAGTATGAATGTGTTAAAGGATTTAAGGGGTTCTCCTGGAGTTCATAGAACACCAATGTTGGTTGGAATTTTTCATGTCATGTTGGTATTTTGTTTTTTCTACAGAATAAATAAACATTATTCAATGTGTCAACATGTCATGTGTTGGTTATATGTAAGACGATGTGAGTTCATATTAGAGCATCAAAATCATGAACATCATGAGATGATTACACACCATGCAATGTGATTACATATTGTGCAATAGGTTCTGAGAATTTGTTGTGAGATAGTAAAAGGTGTGTAGATTACACATGTGGAATATATAATACGCACCATGTAATAGTTAAATTCACATTTTCTAACATGAGATGATGATTTTTCTTGTTTATTTTGGTTTCATGGATTACATGATGTAAAAATGTGTTTTATTTCACATATGTCACATGAATTTATTTTTTTCGATCATTTCACTGGTGATATCTATTTCATTCAGCTATAACCACTTCCCTTTTAACCTCTGATAACTCCCAAGTGATTTTAGATACCTCGGTTCCTTCGGAATCATTTAATTATGTAATTAATAATCTTTGCGGGTGTGGTGAATTTCTTTAGGGGATTAATCCTTATTATTATTTATTTTCATTTCTTATGGTATCACCATTGGGTTAACTTATTATATCTATTGATTTGTGCTGATAATTTTTTGGAACCTTTCAATAATTTTTTGTTATCTTATTCCCAGGGATAACCTTTATGTTGGTTTAAGTGCGACATGTGAGTGTCAATAAAGTATATTGTGATCTATTATCTACACCATACATTTTTCTTGATTTAATCAATTATGAGATGTGTTGATTTATTGTATGTCATTTTTCATGTTATTTAGAGTTTTTGGATCCCATTACATGAATGTGAAACCCTAGTTTGAGGTGGGTGATTCGTTCTCTAGTTTTTGTAGATGAACTACAATTCTCTAGTTTTATAAATTGTTTATAAATGAAATGACAGGATTTATTGGTTCATTTTTGTGTTTGGAAAATAGGGTTTTTTATAAAAGATAGTTTTTATCATGTTTTGGTAAAGGAAAATGGTATTTTCAATGAATTTTGAAATTGATTTCTGAAATGGGTTTCTAAAATGGGTTTCAATGCATAGTGATGATGAAATATTTTTGAAAATAAATCTAATTGGATGATTTGGGTATGTAGGTGGAAGGTGTATCATAGGGATATCATCCATGTATTATCAGGGGGATTACTCATGGAGTGTTCTTATAATACCTTTTCATGTTGTTCTAGGGAAATGATATTGAAATTTTTGGAGGATTCACTCATGGGGTGATTCTCTATTCATAGGCCATTGATCTAATTATGTGGGTGAGCACTATTAATTTATTATGTTATGATTAGTTTTATATCATAACATACTTTATTCCCTCACATAATGTTACCTAGGATTTTGGCATATTTTTTTACCTGTACCATGATATTTTGTTATGATATGTGATATATGAATTTTTTGAGATTATTTGACTACTTAAATTATGTAAATTGATTGAAACTATTTTACCTAGTTTTATTTGGAAATGTAGAAAAAGGAAAAATTTAATGTTTTTCATGATTCTAATATAAAAATTGTTTTACTATTTGACAAATGTTTTTTCTTTAAATTTAATCTTGTTAAAATTATTGTACAAATACAAGTAATGAAATACATGGGTGGTATCCTACTGATCCGATTAGTTCAAACCATGTCCACCTCTTTGAAAGTGCATAGAAAATTATATTTATTTCGATGCAGGGAAAGGAATGGCACCCCCATGAGGTGATATGGATTCTATAAGCTATTTCTATGTAGATATGTGTGATATAGGGGGATTCTCTCATTATATCACATGGTGTAGTCAATATCTGTATTAGTTTTCAAATTTTGGACTTATACTTTGAGATGCTCTGAATTCTATTGCATTGTATCATTTTAGATGTCTTCTTTCAATTACGGAATATGTTTATCTTTTATGTTTTTCATATATTGTGTGTGTGTGTGTGTGTTTATATATTAAATTTTTCTTTTTTAAATTAGGGTGAGATTTTACCTTTGGTTTTTGTTAATGCTCAGGTGTTAGTCGCTTGCCCATGGGGATCATGATCACCCTTTGATTAGGAGGTAATTTAGGTTTATATCATGATATAGATGGTATTCGAATTGGGTTAACCTAATTTTATTACCCCTTATTGATGATTAATGTTCTATTTAAAAATATATTTTCAAATTAAAAAAACATTGTATATTCCAGTAGTCAAAATATAGTATTAATAAACGATAGGTCACCATTTCATGAACATATTTGATCTTTATGATCTACTTTATTATTATCTCTCTAAAGTAATACTATACCCTTTTTGAAAAAGATATGTATGAAAAAAAATTAAAATTCATTGTCATATACATGTATTTAAATGATAAAACATACCTATCTAAAATTTTGAGTTAATTTTCTCACACTCCACCATGTAGAGAGAAAAACTAGTAAACTAATTTCCCTTTAAAATGTCAAACATCATCCAATGGATTCAAATATAAAAAATTATAATCTAAATGGTTATTCAGTTAATAGAATTAACACTTTAAGGAATATATATTCTACACCCATCCTAATACGTAATCGTCCAACACTAAATTTAAATATTTTTAAATCTTCCTGAAATATATATTACCCATTTTGTATCATTCATTATCAATATTATTGGTGAAATAAATTTTGGTTTAAAATATTCAATATATCCAAGTTGTATCTCATAGAAAAAATATTGTATAAATATTCCTAACACAAACTAAAAAAATACATTAATTTTCATCAATGTAAAATAATTTAAGGAAATTTTATAATCAGTTTATATCTAAGAGAGTAGAATTGGATTGAATCCCATAAAATCTTTAGTTGCAAGATCATTGATAACTCCCTTTATTATTATATCAATAATTTCATTCCCACAAACTCTAACATCAATTGGACACTCATAAACATATAAAAAAAGATGAATATATTTATAATATATTAAGTCTAAAATAAATAGTATCAAAATTCATAATAGATTTTAAATTATTTTTTCAATATAGATTGTCTTTACCTTTAAATAATTCCTATAAAAATCACAGTTAAATTTATAAAATCTATAATGTTAAAAATATTGACACCAATATAAAATAAATGATATAATATATATACATTTCTTTGTGGTAATTTTAATAAAATTTATAGACAAAAAAATATATAATGGATGATACATTATCCAACTACAAAAAATAATTTTTAGAAAATGGCATCCTTACTATGCTTTCTTGGTTATCCTACACCATGACCCTAAACTGGTTCATCTAAATCTTTTTATGATGAATGATATCCCAAAAATAATATATTATCCAATATATAACAATATGATAATGGGGATTATCAATAAATAACTCAAAATTAATGGGAAGATACATAGGAGGATCTGTAGGAGTTAAATATGTATGTGGAGGTGGAGAATTGGAATATGAAGAGGAAGGAGGGGAGTGGGATTTGTAACCAAAAATATCATTTCTTATCATAAATATCGACTATACTGAATATCTAATCATATCATCAATCATATAACCCATATCCTTGTTTTTTATCTAAATATTATATTTACCTCTATATATATCCTCATATGAAGAATTTTTAGAATGGAAAAACATATTTTTGACCAATACACCCACATCACACCCTCATACAGAATACAAGTATCCGAGATTTTTAAATAAAATAGATAAACTTTCCTTCCTACCCTAATGTATGATGTTCCCCGGAGTTATCTACTTCTAAATAGATTCACTTGTATGATATTATAAAAATACATTAGTGATTCACAAAATATAAATAATTAAAATAACATAAATAACTGAACATAATCCTCTAATCAGTAACTTGTGTCTCAAAAGTAATATATCATTTATTTATTCTCATTTGTTCCCTCTATTATTTTTCATGTCATGCTTGGGGGGACCTCAATAGATCGAAAAGAAACATCTGTTATTTTTTTGATATTGTTTTGAAATAATTTTTTCTTCTAAGAATGTATACCCACCGTAATATAATTTTTGAGGGTGTAAGTTTTTAGATTGCATCTTTTGATGAGATATCCCCAGTTTTTCTAAATTCAGGGTAAAAATATCCTTTATATGATCATTAGCAATAAAAAATCTTCTAAAACTACCATTTCACTTACCAAAAATTATTCTTTTCATCTAAATTCAACAAACTCCTTAAATATATCTTCATCCAAAAAATGATAATATCACTTTTTATTATTTTTTCCTACCCCCCAAATGGAATCTGATGCAATTATTGATTTATAAACCCTATATCTATAGACAATTAATGATAAATATTTCATCAAAAATTCTCTACTGTTAGGTATATCATTTTACATCTGATACGAAGAGAAAAACCATATTAGAAAAAAAAAATCATCATAAGTAAAATAGTAAAAAACAAGCTTACATAAATTATGAATCATGATTGAGATATTATAACATTTTCAAAAATAATAAAAATAAAAATCAAATTATAACATTTTCATGAGATTACATAGATACTAAAAACATAAATTGTTTTGAATTTCAAACCCTAGTGTTGTAAATTCATAAAACTGAACATATATCATCTGGTCCAAGACACGAGAAACTGATACATTTGGTTAATGTGTGTTCCCACATTTACCAACTGTGGAATCCTTCTATATCCTTATGAACGTAGATGGATCCTATATCGAAGGATGATGAGGTTCTTCCACACAACTTTGTGTATTTTAATCCCAATAAGATTGAGGTTACTCATCTTATTATTATGACATTATCCTAAAATGTAAATTAACAATAATTCATTATATAAATATATAAATCCAACTACTAAATTTATAATTAATAAAAAAAGAAAAATGATTCATAAAAATTAAATTAGGATAATCAAATTTTTATTAATAATTTTTAATGAAGTTTAATAAAATTCTATAAAAAATAATGAGAGATTCAACGATATAAAAAAGGGAAAAAATTAAGAAAAAGATTAAATAAATCCAACTATTACATAAAAATTTGTAATGTAATTTTAAAATAATACATGAAAAATAATACTATACAAAAATGAAAACTCATTATCATATTCATTAGATAAGTTATGAAAAATATTAAAAATAATATTGTAAATTTTCATTTTCTTATTAATTAGTTTTTAAATATTTTTAATTAATAATAAAAAAAATTATGAAACATAAAATTATACAGAAAAAAGTAAATAAAAGTTATGTTAGAATTTATACACTCAAATAATTAAATATAAATTCATATAATTGAAAACTAATAAAAAAACAAAATAAATCAGAGAAGAAATTTTATCTTATTTTATAAGATACAGATTTCCTATAATAAAATAAAACAAAAAAAATATATCATTTTGTGACATTTAAAAAGGAAAATAAGAATTAATATATGTTACCAATAATATTATGAATGTACTGATGGATTGTTTTCCTATATTCCCTCCTCATAGTCATTCTATATGTTGCAAACCATATATATGATATGGCCATAAATATTCATTGATAATAATCCCATGATATTAGGGATCTCAAAAAAAGTAGCAACATTTTAAAATTTTGCATCACTAATTTTTTTCAATGAAAAATGACAGACCACTGCACATTAGATAGATTACAAACATAGAAATATTTTTCTTGTATTTATATATAAACTTTTCTTGTGTGATTTCTTCTCTATTAAAATTAACTAGTGTAATACTGAATTCAACATGATTTACACTGTTTTACCACTTACCCATTTATAAATAAACAATGGAATTCAAAATTACCCTAGTCAATCTCTCATATTTTTTCAATAACATTATAATATGCACATGAAATGGTGATGATTTTTTTCATCAAAATTTGAAAAATGAATTTGTTCTGTGAACACTAATAAAAACTATTCTGAAATACAATTATATTTTTTAGGTATTTGGTATAAAATAAATGGCCATTTATTTCATACCCAAACCATTGTATCAAATTCAGACTATGTATTTTGGCTAATAATACTAATATTTATGATGCATCTAATATACCATGCATGGTCACCTTAATACATAGAAAATTTTTTTTATGGTCACTAAATATCAACAAATCATTGTCATTTTGATAAAATTGATTAAACACATTAATATATAATGATATAAATGGATGGGAATCATCTATGTTATTAAAGATGTATACATGTACCAGATTAATCTATTCACATATCAATGATTTTTCTTCCAAGACATAGATCCCCATTCCCCCCCCAAACTGGCTTGTTCATAGTGAGATGCAATAAAATCTATGTTTCCCACTACAAATGAGTATTTTTTACAGACCAATATAACCAGTTAAAAAATATAATTATAAATAATAAATAATTTAGGCTAGTATATATTTTTAAGAAATCCATCCAATATTGTTATAAAACATTCAAAATAATACATGTAACAAAGATATGATGGTACAAAATTCATTATTTCTCACAAAAAAATGCACAATTAAATGCACCATGATATAAAAAAAGATTAAGAAAAGAATATATACAGTTGAAAAAGTATTGAAACAATATCATTTCTAATTTTTTCAATTAATTTTGGTCAAAAAATTTATTATAAATTGAATAATAAAATGAACACAACTTCATTATAATCATTCAAACCTAGATGGAAAATATTGAACTAGTGGATAGTTTTTTTATAATGATTTGGGAATCATGAGATTTCATTCCTATCAAAGTCAAATATTATAGTACCAATTTTTTTTACATGTGAATAATAACCCAATGTAACTTTGATAACATGGAGGCATTGAAAAAACTAGTTTTCTCCCAGTTGGATTCTATGGCCCTGGCCTTAAACATTACATTATCTTTAGTTATGCCAAGAATTATACTTTATTCCAAGTTGAGGATCTTTTCATGTTTAGTGATTTAAATAATCAGGCCATAATTCATTCATAAAAACTCAAATATTACATGTTATAAACATATACTCAATATCCATTTTATTCATAAAATAAAAACCACTAAAATGAAACATGGTTTCTTTTCTTGTTCAATCATGAAAACTATTCCATTGATCCCATAATTTTCTCAATTTACAATTATATCCTATAAAAAATATAAATCTTAGGATGATTATATAAATCATAGTAATGGATAAAAAAATTATGAAAACTATTTTTCTTCCAAAAACATGTAAATCGTGAATACATTATCATAAAGTAATAATTATCACCTTGAAGAAATAGTAAATAATTTCTTTTGACTATAACCTCATTTATTACCTTTTATGAAATCAAATGATTAACATAAAACAATATAAATAACTTATATCACATAAAGGTATCATGGCACATAATAATACTTAAATGGAATAAACATGCGGAGGACTGCAATACATGTCAGTATTACAAATAGAATATCCATATGGCCGACTTCCGTACCCAATGCATTGGAGGTTATAACGTAACCACATGTCCTAGGATTATCAAAAAACCAACAATCATTCAATTTTTACATAACCACCCATATTTGGTTTATTAGTTAACCACCCTCCAAATTTCCAAATACCATTATATAATCATAACACATAAACGATTGAAATTATCAAAAATTCACTCATAAAAACTCATTTTCAATGACAAGAAATCATTTCAATATATGTATATAATACATCCATTTTTAAATATTTTTAAAATACCAAAATACCCAAAATAATTTTAATAAGGGATTTATTTTTTCATTTTAAAAATATTAAGGCATATAGAGGAAGCCAAATATCCAATAACGGATAAAAAAATGGAGAATTCCTCATCTTTGTAAACATTAAAAAACAATCCACTTTTGGTTTTGTAAGTAAATATAAACTATTTTTATAAAAAAATTTATTTTGAAAACCATTTAATGGAGATAAATGTAAATGTGTTTGATTATAATCCTTTTAAAATAATGTGATGTATAACATCAAAATAAACCTCAATGAAAGGAGATTGAAACGAAGTCCCCTACCTCAAGCCTGATTCATCAAGTATGTTCAGTATCATAAAAATTAATAAAATTGAGTTATTTTTTTAACTTTATTAGGAACTTTTTTCATGTTTATTATTCCTTTTAAATCACTTATTTACATGTTATAACAATTACATAATTATTTAAGTTCATATTTAAAATTTTGTCAATATTCGGTATTTGAGTCGAAAATGAAATTGGTATGATGCAAGAAGTCCTTGCGGTCATAAGTCCATTATCTCAAAAATAAAATTAATTAAATAATAATAATATTTATATATAAATTATAATTTTAAATCCAATCATTAAATATTGATATGAAAAATGAACAACATTACAATTATTTTGACAGAATGTCGTACGTGCGCATGAGTAACGTTTTCATTTTTCAATGATCATTATGGAAAAAAGGTAAATATTATTTTATCCTTAAAGAAATATAATTATATATTTTATATCATATTAAAAATTTAAATATATATATATATATATATTATAGATGTGGCATGATAATTAAAAACGAATTATATTTCTTCTTAGAGGTTATAGTTCACATGTATGCACGAACGATGTTATCATTATTATGTGCATGAAAAGTAAGAAAAAATTAAATGATATGTTATTTTATGATAATGATAAATATTTCATGAGTATAAAATATGAACATTAATTCAATTATTATAACCAGTAATGAGAGAAGGTTATGAAGAAAGAATTATATCGGTTATTGGAGGTGATAGTTCACAAGTACACACGAATAAATATTTATTTTCCAATTTAATAGAATTTGTGATAGATTTAGGTGATGATATTAAAATAATTTAATATTAGTATATTTAGGATAATAGATTTTTTATTTATTCCTAGATGAAGAATATTCAAAGGACGTGTAAGAAGAAATAAAATCAAAACACTTGAAGAAAATAATTATCTTTTTCAGATGATCACTTTTATTTACACCTTAACACCTCTAAATAGGGGGTTTTACCTAAAATAAGGCTTCTATAATGTCGATGGGTATTCTAAGAAGTGTTTTGGGAAGATCTAGGCTTATCCAAATGAGTTTATATATGTTATTAATAGAGAGGAATGGGTTCTATTTATAGGAGATGGTATATGCTCCCATAGAAACCATTAAAATACTAATTTATTGTATGCCAATTTTTAACTCAACATGACTCCAAATTATGTAAGTTCTATGATAATATTAGGATGATTCTACATCCTATCAAAAAATATTTTTTAAAATGTATTTATTGAGTTTTAAAAAATATCTTTTTGTTTTAACTGATTTTAACTCTTATCATTTTATCAAGTAATTTACAAATTAAGGGTTAAATTATGTACCATAACATTTCAAATGAACAAAAAATGAGTCATTTAAGATATTTTTAGACTTATCTAAATTTTTTTACAAATATTTTATTTTTATAATTTTTATATCATTTAAATATATATTTTATATTTTAAAAAATTAATTATGTTAATTTTGAAACTAATCATTATTTGAACTAAAAAGAATATAACCACATGATTTCTTTGAAAAAACTACTTTAAATAATCTATTAAAATTCAAAGTAATTAATAAAATTTTAAAATGTCCTATAATATTTCAATTTTTATTTTAATATTATTAATATCATAAATTTGATTATCCCATTAATAAATCTACTACTCCATCATCATTGTGTCATAATTAAATTTAATTATTTACTATCTAAAAAATATAAATAAATTATCATTTTGAATATAAAAAATTACCTTAAAAATTAATATTTATATTCTAATTTATCTTATATATAAATATATGTTAAAAATTATTTACTTATTAAAAATATGAGTATAACATTTTTAACATATCATTAAATAAAATATAAAAAATATCATTTTCTCACACAAGTGGCCTAAAAAGGATATAATTTAATCATAATTTTGGATTTAGTTGAAAACCAATTATGAAATTAAATTGGGACAAGTGTTAGGGTAATTTTATAATATTATAATATTATTTTTTATCATTTATTACCTGATTTACCATTAACTATGGTAAATAAAATACAAAAGTAACTATTCAGAATTAATTATGTGTATCCTATTAGATAACATCTTTCATAAAGATTACAACCATGTATATTTGTTTTTTTAAATTCTATTCACATAAGTGACTATATTAATTTTAACACTAATCCTGCATGCCAGGAGAGAAGACGAGTAAAAGAGACGTTCAATTTTCAATTAGATTCTATATCTAATTTCTATATAAAAACCATTCCAATGACCTATGTTGGATTAAATGATAAAAATTATTATAGTTACAATTTTAAAAAAACTAAAAGTATAATTTAACAATAAAAAATATGAAAAATATTTTTAAATTAAAATGATGTGTTTTTCAATATTTATTAAAAACTGAATCATTTCAGAAAATACAAAAAAATAATCCAAACTAAATTTTGATTCCCCAAATCGAAATAATATTTTTATTTTCTTTCATATAAAACTTATAAATGTCTAAAAATTTCATTTAAAATAGGTTCACTATCGAAATGTGGAAAAACAACATTTTAGAACAATACTTATTTTATCCGTGAAATTGAATTTGTTCAAATATAATTTCTATAAAGCACATACGATGAATTTTAATCATTATATTGAATTTATATTTCATAAATTTTATCCATCAAGAGTGGTTTGATTATTTTATAAATAGAAATATTCAATGATAAATAGTTTTTCATAGAAATACATCATTAATATTAAATTTGTTTTTAGTATCATTTCTTTTTAATTTTGTAACAAATGAATAATTATATAAACATGTGTGAATTTTTTTTAATTTAATTATAAATTTTCATTCCCTCCATTCTAATGGATAGAAAAAAATTACCACTTAAAATAACAATATTACAATTTATTTTGTTTTGGTATTACTCAGTCTTGCATGCAGTGTAATATTTCAGAGAAACCCATTATTGTGTGTCAGGTATGCTATTGAACATAGCATCCAATTAAAATAAAACTATATAATTTATAAATATTAATAAATATGGGAAATTTTTAATCTATAATTACTTGGTTTGTTACATTCTTCGCCCTTTTTGAAATTGCATCCTCACAATCTTAAATTTCTATTTGGTAACTAAGGTTTCACTTTTCAAAATTAATTCATTAAAACCCCACATTAGAAAAAGATTCATTAAATCCTCAACTTTTAAAGAAAGAAAGTGAATAAAAATTATAATTGTGATAAAAAATACTAGGGTTAAACATAGGAAAACATGAATTCAAAAGAGAAATCTAACCAATATGTTCTGATGGACAGTGATAGAAAACATATTGAGGAGAAACTCAATCGCAAACCATAAATTTTTAATGGTTTAAATGGTATTTTATTTCTTAGTATGAAAATTAAACAATTTTTTTTTGTTTTTAGATAAATTTTATAATTTTATGGAATTACTTTAATTCATAGATTAAAGACATGAAGGATTATACTTACTAGAAATGTAGAGTTTTTTTATTTAATCAAATTCCACGACAAAATCCTATTTTCCTTGAAATGATGAGTATTATAGTTAAATTTTTCATTCTTGAAACACTAGAATCAATTTCTAGATAATCACATATTAGAAATGATTAACTATATAATTCTAATTTCATAAAACATTAACACAAAAAAATTGTTTTAGGATACAATAATATAAATATCCCAAAAGAATAAAATATTTCATGAGTAAAAACTATTTTTAATCTCCAAAATTAAATTATAATACCAAAAGATCAACATATATCTTTCAACAAATATCATTACTTAAAATAACTCAAAATATCCAAACTCATTTTGAAACACAGAAATCGTATTAATTTGATTACATAGTTCTCCATGATAAATCTTAACATTTATCTCCAAATAACATCAATCTCTCTTAATGTCTCATACCAAAAATAAAACATCCAAAATCAAATATTTTCCAAGATAGGTTAATCATTTCCACAAATATCCCAATTCTTCATATGACCACAATAAAATCATTTATTTTTCCAAAATAAAATTATACCATTACTCTTAAAATAAAATCACATATTATTATATTTACCTTAATCATATAAAGTTCCTAAAATAGTGAACGTCTTCCAAAATAACATTTTTCACTTAATCCAAAAATAAAATTTCTAATATCATGTAATCTATTTGATAAAACATATATTCCCAAAATAAATGTATTCCTTTTCCATAAACTTGTTTAACTAAAAAATAAAAAACATCATCCTAAACAGGGACTTCACGTAGGTAGGTGGTAGGTGAAAAAGAATTATCGCCCTTTATTTGTGTGTTTGATTATTTTAGCCTTTCCAAAAATGATAGGTTTTTCACCCATCCAGCGTGTTGTCCTTTTTATAAAATAATATAACTTTTATAACTTTCCCAAATTGAAATAAAATCCTCAAAAATAACTATAACATATTTCAACCACAATGGTTTTCTTATACCTCTCATTTGAATCAAACTCATAATTACCTCAACATATTAATTCATGAAGTCTTATATATATTTACAATTTTTTATTTCACCTAGATATGATTTAAAAAAACATTTCCCCAAATAAGTGACTTCATACCTAGATCATGATGTCCACCTAGTTGATCGTCATTTTGATCATGTAGATAGATGGATCAAGCATTGCAACAATGATTTAGAGATTATTAAAAATCACTTGTTTCCTTTATCCAAATACACCTTTTACAACATGGGTTATATGAGTGTTCATAGAAAAATATTTTTGTAAGATAATCAAGTATAACATAAAATTTCAAAACATATGAGAAAACATGAGTTTTATAAACTCTTTGGACCGAGTTTTACTGGAAACATTCAAACAATTGTCCTTTTAAAATATTATTAGTATGTGTTGAATGTAAATATTTTAAAAGAAATTATATATTGGATGCGTAAGGTTCTCCTTCTCTAATAGCTTAATCAAATTCATAATTTGCTTCATAATGTTCTGACAAGGTAAAATATTTAAAAATTCCTTATAATTTTTTCCAATCTTTTAAAATATGAGAATATTAAGAATATAGGAATTGATTAAAAAATCCTTGATCCACGATGGTATGATGGTATAGAGGAGGTGTTTTATATCTCATATAACCATTTTCAAGTTAGTTGTATGATAGGAAACTTTTAATAATCATCCAAACATGACTGTGTAATAATTTTTGCAAGGAAGTCATCAGTAAGTGATTTAAATGTGGTTTCAGATCCTCATCCTTCCATTTATAACCAAATTTCTTTATTACGAAGGATTCAACTATAAGAATAGACATAGAAACATACCATATGATTAATCAAAACTCGTATTTCATAAAAATGTCTAAATCTTTCCTTTGATATCAACTATAAGACCCCAACCTTAAACAATATATAATCTTGACTTATGTCAAGAATTTTACTTTATTTCTCATTGGGGATATTTTTTAGTTATATAGATAATTAGGCCATAAATCATATATGATAACTCAAATATTAGAAGGTTGACACTTCTACTCATTATCAAATTTTTTCCAAAAATAAAAACAATTAAAATGAAACATGGTTTCTTTTCATGTTCAATCATCAAAAATATTCCCTTTATCCCATCCTTGTCTCTATTCTCCATTAGATCCAGTGATTTCTTTAAAACTTGGGATCATCCTAAAAGAATCAGAAAGGGATAAAAAAAGAGGAAACATATTTGTCTTTTAAAAACATGTAAACCCTGAAAGATTTATCATAATAAAGTCATTTTCACTATAATGTAGTAGTAAATAAATTCCACTTACTATAATACCATTTAAGGCCTTTTTTGTAATCAAAATATTACAATTAAACAATATAAAGAATATTTTACATATAAAGTTAACATGGGACATAGTCATACATAAAATGAATAAACATGCTTTCGACATCCATACATGTCACCCTTACAAATGGAATAGCCATACGTTTGACTTTCATGCCCAATTTAATGGAGGTTATAACATAACCAATAATACTTTTTTTATCATAGTACCACCCATATTTTATTTATCATGGAACCACCCATATTTGTTTTATCATGTAACCCCCAATCAAATGTCCATGTACTATCATATAATCATAACATATTAAATATTGAAATTATCAACATTTCACTCATAAAAATCATTTCAAATCACAAGATATAATTTCACAATATTGAAATAATCAATAGATTTTCAAAACCATTTTCAATACCAAAATACCCAAAAATATGAATAATGGATATATTTTCCATTTAAAAACATTAATGTTTCTAGAGGAATCCAAATACCAAATAACGGTTACGATGGCGAAGAATCCGTTATTACTGTAGATGTTAAAAATAATCCTTTTGTCATATTGTAAAGAAATTAAAACTCTTAATATAAAAAAAATCCTTTTGAAAACATTTTAATGAAACTAAAATATTTTTTTTGATTATACACCTTATAAAAGAAAGTGGTGTATAACATCGAAATATGTCTCAATGAATGGTGAATGAGACAAATTCCCTTACCTCGAGTATGATTCATGAACTATGTTATTTATCTTCCAAAATAAGAAGCATAATTTAATTTTTTTTCTTTATTGAGAATCTTTTTTGTTATTATTATTCCATTAATATCATTTATTACCATGTTATAGCAATTACATAATAAACTATGATCATATCAAATGTTTTTTTTCAATATTTAGTACTTGATTCGAAAGTGAACTTGGTATGATGTCAATAGTCTAGGTGGACATAAGTCCATAATCTACAAAATGATATTAATGGAATAATAATAAATTTTATATATCAATTACACTTTTAATTCCAATCATTAAATATTTGTTCGAAAAATGAGAAACGTTACAATTATGGAGATGGTAAGTCATATATAAACATGGGGAGTGTTTTCATTTTTTAATGATCATTATGGAAAGAAGGTTAATTTTATCTTATCATTCCATAATTAAAAATAATATAATTTAAGTCATCTTAATTATTTAAATTTACTTTTATATATTTTATCCATGTGATGTGGGGATTAAAAACGAAACACATCCTTCTATGGAGGTGATAGTTCACACATATGTACAAACGATGTTATCATCATTATGTACATGTAAAGTAAAAATGTAACTGATAAAAATATTTTCTTATAATGATAAATTTATCATGAGTATAAAATAGGAAGATTAATTCTCTCATTATAACTAGTAATGATTGATAGATATGGAAAATGGATATATTTGTTCGTGGAGGAGATAGTTCACATGTACACACGAAGGACTATTTCATTTCCCTTTTAATGGATGTGGAGATGGATTTAGGTGATGATATTAACATAATCAAATCTATATTTATTGAGGATACTAGAGTTATTATTTCATCATGGATGAATATGATTCGAAGGAAGTGTAAGAAAAAAATAGAAACAATTCAATAAAAACATTACCTTTCCTTCGGATGCTCACCTTTTATAACCACTTAACACATCTAAGAAGGGTGTTATGCATCAAATAAGGATTCAATAATTTGCGAAGGTATTATGACAAGGTTTTTTGTTAGATATAAGAAAAAAAGGGTTTTTGACGTGTTATTAATAGAGAGGAATGAGTGCCTTTTTATAGGAGAGGGGAGGGGCACCAATAGAAACCCTCAAAATATTGAAATTAATATAAAGTAAATTTTAACTCCAAATGACTCCAAATACAATTACTTATAAGATAAGATGAGTATGGTTCAAAATACTCTCAAACAATATTTTTTAGAAATTTAGTAAAATTATTTTAAATGTTATCATTTTTAACCCCTTTTAACTCTTACCATTTTATAAATTAATTTACACTTAGATGATTAAATTAATTACAATAACATTCCAAATAACAAAATTATTAAGACATTAAAGAATTTTTTTTGTATTATATAAACATTTTGGAAAAATACTTGTTTTTTAGAAATTTTATATCATTTAATTTGTTATTTTATATTTTAATATTTGAGTAATGCGAATTTTGACACTATTCATTATTTTTCTTTTTAAAAAAATCATAATAGTTCAATCCTTCAAAAAAATACTTTAAATCATATAATAAATTCTAGAATCATCCTGAAAAATAATTTATGGAATCAAATAGTTCAAATTGTATTTATCATAATATTATTAATATCACTTATTGGATTATACCATTAATAAATCTATTAATCCATCATCATTGTGTCATAATTAAAATTGGTTATTTAATTTCTAAAAATTATAAACAAATTTTCATGAATTAGTTATGATTTTATATTTAAAATTTATATGTATAGTCTAATTTATCTTCTATATATCCCTATATTAAAAATGACTGACATATTAATAATATTAGTATGACCTTTTTAACTTATCATTAAATAAAATAAAAAAATGCCATCTTCATATCCAAGTGGCTTCAAAATAATATAATTTATGACTAATTTTGGTTTTAGTTGTAACCAACTTATCCAATGAAATTAGGATATGTTTAAGGGTAATTTTATATTCTTATATTATTATTATTACCTTTAATTACTTGATTTACCATTAACCGTGGTAAATAACATACAAAAGTTACTATTGACCAAGAATTATGTTGATCATATTAGAAAAAAATTTCATACATATTACCTCCATTAATGTTTTTTTGAAATTCAATTCATATAAGTGACTAAATTATGTTAAACACTAATCACGCATGTGTTGC
Organism: Viscum album; assembly: GCA_963277665.1. NCBI lineage: Eukaryota > Viridiplantae > Streptophyta > Magnoliopsida > Santalales > Viscaceae > Viscum > Viscum album. The sequence goes on from OY728146.1 coordinate 1,805,460,974, forward strand.
GATATGGGGTGTAAAAGAGACGTTCACGATTTCAATTAATTTTTATATCTAATTTCAATATGAAAAATTATTACAGTGACCTAAATTAGATTAAATGATAAAAATAATAATCTAATTATCCTTTAGAACCAATTAAATGGACTATCTATCAATTTGAAAAAATGATGAAAACTAGTTTTGAATTAAAATGCTTTATTTTTTACTATTCATTAAAAATGAAACTTTTTAGAAAATTACCAAAATTTCAACCAAAGTATATTTTGGTGTCCCAATTCAAAATAAGGTGTTTATTTTATAAAATAGGCCTTATCATAGTGTAAAAAAATATATTTTACAGTTTTTCTCCATCAAAAGGCGGAAAAACTATATTAATAGAAAAATACTTTTTTTATTGGTAAAATTGAATTTTTTCTTATATAAACTATAAAAACACCTAAGATAAATTTTAAACATTATATTGAATTTATATTTGATTAATTTAATCCTAAAAAATTATTATTATTTTATAATCATAATTATTCACAATTAAATAGTTATTTATAGAAATACATTCTTTATATTCAATTGGTTTTTAGTTTCATTTCAAGTTAATTTGGAAACCAACGAATGATTACAAAAAAAGTTAAAAATATTTTAATAATTATATTGACGTTTTTCATTTGTTCCATTCTGATGAATAGGTTATAAGTACCGCCTAAAAAATAGTATTATTATATATTTTTTCTAGTAAAACATAGTTTTGCGTGCAACATAATATTTCAGTGAAAATCATTTTTGCGTGTCAGGAAAGTTATCAAACATATAATCACATTGATGTAAAGTTACTATGTAATGCATAAATATTATATATATAAATAAGTATTATTCCATGATTACTTGGGATGTTACATCGATAATGTATTAGAAGTTAAAGGTTGGTATGCACATATTTTATTAATATTACGAACTTACTCAAAACATATTCCCATTTAGAGTAAGTCCAACATTTTATTCAACCAGTATATTCTATTTCCATTAATATATGACAATGTTTTAATAAAACTATCTTAAATATTCATCCTTATATTCATGAAATTAATATAATGTTTGAATTTATTATTTGTGTATGTACTTTCATATATATTTTTTTGATCACATCTTCTGTCCTATATATTTAATAATATATAATTGTTTCAATCATAAAATGAGATATTAATCACATAAATTTAAATATAATTTATACCAATTTGTTCTCCTTCATTAATCTCAACATGACGAAGGCCATCCTCCCCGACTATAGATCTATCATTAAACTAGAACTATCACCACTTTTCCATGAACCAGTAACAACCAATGATATAAGCATGCAACAAAAACACCACCCCACTTTGATGGAAACACCATAAAACATTATTTATCATTATTATTAGTTATTGAATGCAGTCAACCATAGTTTTATCACCATTAAACATGCAATTTTATCTATCATACGATAATATTATTTCTTGTCCAATGGTCTAAATATATTACCATCATTCATTGGTAGCTTATAGTGGAATATCCTCTGTTTTAGTAGTATGAACAATAGTGTAATAGTATAAGTAGCTTACTTAGTGAGATGGTAGCACTTAGGTGAGACGACAACATACACTAGTGTCATTTTTAATGTAGATGACATCAATTACCCTATTTCTCAATTGATGAAAGCTTCCACACCACTAAAAATACCATTATTTCATTAGTAGTAGTAAAAATCACTTTACACCACAAGTTTGTTCTTTTTTAAATCTAATAGTTAATATATTATGATATGCTTTACTTATAGTATATAATTTTTATTTCTGGAATGTTTATATTAATTATTTAAATATTTCTTAATATTTTTTATATTCATATTAATTATGTAGAATCAATGCCAAGTGTTTTTAATTGTCTTTGAAAATATTTTTATATAGATCATCAAACATTCTATTTCAAAGTATGAAACTTATAACATGAAATTCAAACCATTATTTTTAATATTTTATGTTTTCTACCATTTTATATTGTTTTAAAATTTATATAAATTGATATAAAATTCATTCAAACATCTTTTAATATTTTTAATATTGTGTAATTATCTTTTGAAATTCAGCATATGTTTACTGGTTGTATTGAATAAAATGTTTTTGAATATCAAAATTTAAAATTCAATCATAAAATTATACGAGAAATAAATGACTATGCTTAATGGAGATATTTTTAATGTTTTATACAATATGTTTGGATCATTAAAACTTACAAGACATTATTTTTTATAATTTTTAATTCATGTTTTATCTCAGTGTGATTTATGGTTGACTTTTTTAATATTTTTTAAAATGGTTATTACTTTTTCAATGACCTCCCTTTAGCTATTTTAAGCTTTAAATAGTATATACAATGGGCTTCATGGATGTATGTAATTATTATTTTTGATAAAATATTTTAAACTGTGTTTTTATTTAAAAAAATCAAAAAAACACTAAAATTCATCTAAAATATGTAATGTCATTTATGATTCATCATCTGGAAAATCTCTCAATTATAAGTTACATATTCTTTGAATTCAAATACCATGAATCAATGAGCCAATCTAATACTCAATAACTAGTACATGTACTTATTCATATATCTCTCTCATCTTTCTCACTTGTGTCTATAACACTACTTCCAATCTCCCAAACATTATCACTCTTTCAATTTATTCTATTACATAAAAATGATTTTATTTCTATGGTTTGTTACTCTTAGATATTAATGTTGCGAAAAATTGGGTTTTGAATCGCATTGTATAAATTAATTTTTTTAATTGGGTTATGACTCCCCAAAAAAATTTAAAACTTTCATTGGTAATACATCCACATGAAATGTATGTTGAAATTGGGTTATGATTCCACTTTAAAAATAAATATAGTATAAAATGTAACTCTCACTGAATAGAGAGGTATAATATTATAATTGGAATACTTTGGAATTATCTACTATAAAAAAACCCTTTGTGTTCAATCTTTTATTTATCTTCTTAGAAACTCTATTAATTAACTTTTATGATTAATCAATTATTTGAGGATTATTTTTTAGTATATTCTACTCATCCCCCATCTAGAGCATATGCAATCTTCTTATCTAACCAAACACTTGGCATCAGAGTATGAACATTATTTGTTATACTCAGAAAATCTAGCCCAAATCTAAACATCTAAAACCTTATTAAAAATTAAAGAAAAAGTACAAGTGAGATGATCGGGGTCAAAAAAAGGAACTTGCCCTCATCCGTCAGGCATAAAATTATAGATCAAAATAAGACATGTATTTTCCATAATCAGAATCATCACGTGATTCCCATTATGATTAGGAATTACCCTGGTTGAGAATATTAAAAATATAATAATCGAACTTACCTGACAATTTCGAATAAGATCGGGTAGACACCCTGTGAGGTGTGCTAGAGTATTCCTTCTTTGTCCTTCTCTTCGAGGGATCAAGAGTTTCACCTTCCTTCCCTTTCATAGTTAAGAGTGCATCCTTAAAGGAGGCAGGACCACCACTTATTGTTTTCATCCCTTATGCATCAGAGGTTTCACCCCACTTCTCAACAATACTAGAGGAGTTCAATAAATTATGGATCTAGTGATGACAATCAACATGTGGAGGAATCCCAATGTGATCACGAAAACTAGGATCATAAACACCAGTCCCACCAACAGTGGCGAAATCATTCTCTCTAGTCTCAACTAATAAAATAGGAGAAGTAACACGACCATCATTGGATGTATTCTAGTTAACAAATCCAACCCTATCATTAGAGGGGCCACTCATCAGAGACTTATCCACCATAGGGTCTTTTTCATTCAAAATAGGCACCTGAGAGACATATTTTTCAGAAGCGAGCATAAAAACCTTATTAAAGGATGATTCTTTGAGAACATCTCCATCTTGATCAAGAGACTTTGAAAATGTCACATACTTCCTCTCAGATTTCCTTTTATATAGGTCAGTTGGATGACCCTTCATCCCACATCTCTCGCAAGAAATCTTCCTCCGACATAAATCAATAGAATTCCCAACAACCATAAATTCAGTACATAAAAGGGGGTTCCTTTCATATTCAACATCAATATGGATATTATTAGAGGGTGTAGAGAGGGTTACCTTATCAATCAAAGTGGAACTCAGATCAATCTCCACCCACATTCTGACAAAGTGTCCAAATCAAACAACTTCAGTTTCCTAATCAAGATGTATAGGAGTCCCAATTGCCTTGCCGATGTCATGAAATATTTTTGTGTGCCAAAGGACCCAATTAAGTCCATGTGAATGAACCCAAACCTGATAAAATTCATTCCATGAACATGAGACATTGAAATCTAGGGACCATTCATGGAGGTGTAGCTATTTTAGGAATTCTATTTTAAGGTTATGTTATATTTTAGTGTCAAAATTTTCTTATATCTAACAACAGAAGGATAAGATCTAAAATATAGTACGAATGAATAAATGATTCAAAGATTCCATTGTAACTGAATCACATTTATGTAAATTATTATGGTTACGGGATTCCCCAAAGGGAGGCTTACCTCATGAATTTATGCATAAAATATTTGTGCTTTATAAAAATGTTGTACAATTACCCAAAGAGGACCTAGAATCTCTTATAGTAAACGATGAAATTAGATATGCTTTTAATTACATTTTAGAAAATATATTATTTTGTGATATTAAAATAAGTGTGTTTAGTCATATGTATATTTATTATATAGGTCATGACATATAGAAGACTCTACAAGTTACAGAACTTGGATATGCCAAGCTAATTAGAACTAAAATTTGAATTCTTAACGTTGAGTACCATGATTTATAGGTGGGAGAAGATAAAATAATTAATCAAATTTTCCACCATTTCAAAATAATTTAAAATGGAATGAATTAAATTAGACAAACATTAGATAACCTTGAACATATAGGATGATTCTTAAGATCTCTACCTAAAAAATGGCTTGCAAAGAAGGTTGTGATAGATGAAAATAAGAACATCAAAGAGTACACATTGGATGATCTCATTGGATTATTTTTATAATATGAAAATGAATTGAAGAATAATTTGGAATAAGATAATTCATTGAATAAAAATAATTTTCTCAAATCACATATAAATTTTAAATCTAAATCTTCTGAATTTGAGGCACTGGGATGTGACAAAGAGGAAATTACCAATATAAGCCCATATATTTATAATTTCATAAAGAGAAAGAAAATTTCCCTAAAGTGAACATGTAAAGATCAAGATAATGTTCAAAAATTTATATCGGATAATATATATAGACCACATGTATCATTTTATGATTGTAGAACAAAAGGACACATCAAACCCTACTATCCAAAGATAAAGTAAGAAGGTATAGATAAGAAAGAAAAATAGGAATTGGAACATGCTTATCCAGATGGATAGATTTTCATTGAAGAATATGAATAAAGTGATGAATATAATAGTTTGAAAGAGTCAAATAACATATAGATAATGGTAGTAAATAAAAATTAGTTATATAGTTTTTTTTATTTTAGATATAACTATGATAATGATGGTTATAACATTAATGAGTTGTTTGAAGAAAATGAAAAACATGAAATGTATACTTTAAGAGTCACTGAGTTGTATAATGAACTAAAAGAAGAAAATAAGGACAATCATTTCGAGTATGTTTAGAAGAATATTGATAATCATAGAAAGGAATTTGTATGATTAAGAAAGACATTATCTAGTTTTTTATGTAAATAAAATATATAATTAAATTATTGAAATAATGAAAATAAATGAGGATAAATCTTATTTTGGTTATAATCCGTAGATTCCTATGTTATAAAAAACAAATTTTGATAAATTTTCTATTGGAAAGGTTTCTTCTATTTTATGCATCAAATATTATATGCAATGAAATTATGCTAATGAATTTCTTATTTTATATTCTAGATCTATGGGATATAATATGTTTTATATTTACAATAATTGAACTACTAGAGTACACTAAAATAAATGTTTCCAACTTATTTGGGTACCTAATAGTTTTATTGATCACCTAGTTGGAGACTATATTGCATGGGTACCATAATTGTTTTCTACATAATTTATAATATCAAAACAACTACATTAAGACTCCAAATAATACATAATACTTGTACAGTTTTTGTTCCCATCAAATGACTTGGGAACTATCACATTTATAATTTTATAATAAATTTGATAAATTCTTCATCACATTTATGGAAAATTATATTTTTAAATTTAAGGGATTCTTTGATCTAGGTATTTCAATTTTTTGTTTTAATTTCTAATGGATTACATGTTTATGGTATTAAACATAATAAAATAATAATATCTGTACTTTGAGATTATATTATTCATGTTATGATTGATGATAATAAATTCATAGTTTTTTAAAATAAATAAATTTATTTTATGCTATTAAAAAAAATAACATTTATTCTTTTAATTTCATGGATCCATATATTCTAAATATTATGTGTATTAATCATATAAAGGTAGATGACGTTATTGGACACAAATTTATTGGTCATGATCATTTTTGAATCACACACATTTTATCCAAAGATGGAAACATTATATATTTACCAAAGTTATAGGTACAATTTTGTTTTCAACTATTCATTATTAACATGTATTAAAAATAAGGAATCATTATAATCTAAAAATCATGTTAATACTTCTATATAACTTGAATTATTTCATCTTGATTTATTTTATCCATTTAAACCTATTTTTTATGTGGCGTGAAATATTTTATTTTCATTGTTGATGATTTTTGTAGATTAAAATGGGTTTATTTTATGTCTCATAAGAATGAAACATTAGAAAGAATTTTTAATTTCATTATCATAGATCAATACATGAGTGGTTATTTAATTATTTATATTATAAGGGATAATGAAGGTGAATTTATCAAATTTATTTTTTATTTTATTTTTTATGAAAATTTTTATGTTCAAAATTATTCTAATCCTAAATCATAATAACAAAATGGTGATTCAGAATGAAAACGTAGAACTATAACAGAAATGGTCTGAACTAAGATTAGTGAATATAGTCTTCCACTTTTTTTAATGAATCTATTAATACAACATTGATTTTTTTTCAAAGATTTTATATTCGACATTTATTGAAGAAAACCCCGTATTAAATTTTTAAAGGTAGAAAACAAATAAATAGTTATTTTAATGTTTTTTTGGTCGCAAAATTTTTATATTGAATAAAAATATAATTTACAGAAGTTTTATAGTGAATGTGATAACAATATTTTTCATTTTATTGTTATAAAATTAATCATATTCAATTTATAATGGGTATACAGTGAATGTTGAAGATTTTGATAATATAAATTTGGATGAATATAGTGATGTTCATAAATTGGATCTATAAAAAATTAAAGATTGTTTTAGAGATTTTAATTTTAGAAACAAATAATCTATATACAATGTTTCTGTTTATGGGGTGAAAATTTATTATTAATCTGATCCCATATCCAAGATGATTCATCACGATAATCCCATTGATAAAGTGATTGGTAATTTTGGTTTTGTTATGGAAACCAAAATATATGTTTTAAATTTATTTTTAAACCATGATTTTATATCTGAACATGTTCCTAATAATTCTATTGATTTTTAAAATGATAGTAACTAGAATATCGTAATAGAATATGATCTTAGTCAGTTTTTTATAAATAATATATATTCTTTAGAAAAAGTTTCTAAGGATAAGAAAGAAATTGAAATTAAATGGATCCTTAGAAATAATAAGGATGAATATAGATAGAATTTCTAAACAAATGCCTGAATTATTTCTCGAGGATACTGTCAATAGGATTGTATAAAAATTTAAGATTCATTGTCACATTTTTATAAGTTAGAGGTAATTCGAATATTGATATCTTTCCTTGTATCTGAGGACATAAATTTTTCAAATTGATGTTACAAACTACTACAGACCAGAATTTTATCAATGGAAATATATTTTTTATAATTGTTTAAAATAGTGTAAACAACATAAAATCAATATTTTATCCAAATGAAGAGATTGTAAATGCTTAATGAATTAAACTAGAGGTATATCTATTAATTGGAGAACCAATCCCGATTCAATTGTAAATTGAAATTTGAAATAGTTACGTGAAACATAGGAATAGTAATCCAACCAATTTAATAGTAACACACCAATAAAAGTATAACTAACATTTATGCGTCTTATAAAAGAAAATATAATATTATTATATTATAGTATTATAATATAAATGTTTTAAAAATAATTAATTATGTGTTGGTATTTGTGTTAGTTATAAATTTTTAATTTCTATTATATAATTAATATAGTGATTTGTAATAAATATATTTTCATAAAATGTATTCATAGAATAATAAATTTTTATATTATGATTATAATATAATATTATGGGATATTAGTTAACTTTTCATTGTGTTATAAAATCATTTATATTTTAAAATTTATATTTTTCATCTAAATGATTATTTTAATTAAAAACTAAATATCCATATTTAGAAAATTATTTTCATAAAATGGACTTTATTTTTTAATTCTAGATGTAAAAAATGGTTAGGGTGAATTATTGGGAATTTTTTTAATAGTTGAATTTTTGGGGAATAGTGAAATGCGATAATTTATGTTATTTAAACTATAATCCAAATATGTGAATTAAAAGATCATTTTTGATATAAGAAGAAATATCAAACTCTCCCTCATTATTTAAATATATTTAGTGATATTTTTTAATCTAATCATAATCTTGTTCCAAAATATTAAACTAATGAAAAAAATAACGAGAAAAAACCCCTCTCTTTCACTATAAATAGAACCTCTTCTCCTCACACCTTCCATGAATTTAAATGTGTCCATGTTCTTGCCAATAATATTCTTAATCACCAAACCCATTGCTAGGATCTCTTGGTCTCATCGAAAGAAAAATCCATTTTCCCTAAGCTGGATCTCAAGGAGGAGAAATTCAAGAGGTATAATCCACATTATTTTTCTTTCATTTTCTCATTAATTTCATTTCTTTTCATAGTATCTACCCACTTAAACATATCAAAGTGGCATGCTAACTCCAATATATTTAATAAAATAGGATTTTATTATGTTAATGTAATAATTAATCTTAAAAAAACTTCCCCTTTCCTTTTATTTTAAAAATGAAAATACTATTCACGGTATGTCCATTTACCACCACCACAGATTATGTGTTTTAATTATTCACTACTACCTTGAAGGATATTCATAAATCCTTTATAATAGTTGAAACATATTTTAAAATATATTTTTTATCCCTCATTATGTTATGAAACTAACAGATATAAATAATATTAAATAAAAAAATGAGTTCATCGATATCGAAAAAAACAAATACTAATCTAAATGACCATCATTAATGTTTTATCCAATGATTGATCCTCATATCATATAAAAAATGACATATAATACCAAATACAAATATTTATTTTCATTATTAACATATAATTTCAATTCTCTAGAATCATTTAAATTTTACATTAACATCCATATTCATATACAGGTGAGGTGGTCAAGAAAACTGACAAAAAACTTTCTTGAATGATGAATTTATACACTATAACTCAACAAAAAGTCCAAAAATAGAGTTAGTAGTACTATAATAAATAAATTACATGTATAAGAGGTTATAGAATTTTTAATTTGTGAATTTTATTTGATTATCCAGGATATTAATGTGATGAATATATTCGGACATAAGGTTAGGGGATTCTCTAACCCAACAATCTTTCTCCCAGTTTTCCCTCTTTCACCCCATTACCAGTATAGATTTTCCGCTAATGTTCCTTTAAGATCATTTGTTTTACCAATTAATTTTTTTCTATGATATACATGTTTCCAATATGATTTTATGAAAAATGAAATTATTTTTTCCAAATGAACTCTTATTTCCAAAAAATACATCTTTTACTTCTTGTGATATTGTTTCTTAATAACTAAAGGTTGATGTTTCTTTTATCAATTATGTTACAATCTACTTATATTTGGACCACAAATTTTTTTGATGAATTTATTATTTATGAAATAAAACGCATTCCTTTCTTTGGGTTATTTTATATCTATGATTGATATACATTCTATGTGGCATGCATGATAATTTAAATGTTATGATGTAACATGTATGTCTAGAATTATATTGTGCATATAAATGTTATTATGTGATAGGTGTTCCTAAAATTATACAGTGCACCAATGCATTGGGTAATGTGATTAATCTCATGAGATAATGTTAATTATTCCTGAAAATTATGTAATATTTTGGACAACTATGTGTGGTATTTGACCACTAAGTCACGATGTTAAATTTTTAATAATTTCACATTTCATGAATTCATGTAGTATTTCCTCTCATGATAATGTGGATATAATGGTGATTATGCTCACCCTTGTTTAATGTGTCTTAATCAACCTCTTACTGGGATTTTAGATCAGCCTTTTTTAATGTATATCCTCATTTTAATACCGATACTGAAGAGAATACGGGGGGACAACAAGATGTTATAGAAAAGTGAATTAAATATATTTTTATGTTTTATTATTGAAATTTTATGTATGGAACAAATTTTAACAAGACACAAAACCATTTAATCCTAGTTGTGTAAAACTATTATGTTTTTATCATTAAAATGATGTAATAGATATGTAAGATAATGTATGGTCTTTATAGTTGGTTTCAAAGAATAATTAATTTAATTAAGGAATTAGGATAAGTGATTCTTGGTGAAAACTATTTGTATGAGACTAAGTATATGTAAGAACATAAGAAGCATTGTTTTTTAAAATTGTACTCATAATGATCCGACGTGATATTATTTTAGATTAATTTTACAGAGGAATAAATTACCTATTTATGGCTATTTGAATTTTTGTACACATATAACTATTTTATTTTGGAAAATCATGAGAACCATGAGAAACCAGGCTAATAACTCAAGAGAGGGACAATACAGCGATGGCTCAAATGACATACCCAATTCGTTGGGAGGTCAAGGTCAAAATTTCAGGGAGATGCTTGACCATATTTTTAAGGCTATGATAAATAATCTAAATAATGTTGAATTTCCTACTTCACCAAATATGGTGAAACTAGATATCACTTTGTTATTGTGGAAATAAACATCAAAATTTAGTTGATCTTTAGATCCAATAGTATTGGAATAATAGGTCAACTCATTAGAGCATTTATTTTCTATACCTTATTGTTGTAAGATGGATAAGGTGACTCTTGAAATTTATCATCAACTTAGAGAGGCCGACCAATGTTGGGTGATGATTAAGAACCCCAAGTCGAAGGAAGAAATTGAATTTATGTAGTGTGAAGACGTTACAATAATGTTTTTTAACAAGTATTTACCATGAAATTTACATAAAAATATGGAGAGATAATTCATTGAGCAGAAGAAAAAGTAAGGTGAATATTTCATATCTTACAAGTAAAATTTCACGAGGATTTCAAGTTACGCTTTATGTTTTTTTATAAAAAATGATAGCATATTGGTAGATTACAGGGTGGTTAAAAATATAACCTTTGAAGGGCTCTTGAAATTTGAGACTTTGGGAGTTATAAAGATGTTTTTTGATTATCTATCAAAGGAATGATAGATATTGGATAATGGTTCCATGGCTATGCTGATAAAAAATGAAAGATTTAGTTTTAAGCTTGAGGATCCAAAGAAAACGGTTGAAAGAAAACACAACCACCCACATGACAGAAATATGGTAATAAGCATCATGGTAATTTCCTCAACATGATGGGTAAATGCTATATGTGTGGGAGGTAAGGCCACCAAGCTCATGAATGTTGAGGAGACACGAGGAATCTATAAAATGATGTCGAATAAATGTGTACACCACCAATGGACCAAATATTAACTTGTAGGATGAAAGGGGAATATATAAGGCAATGAACTATACCTTATGTCATCAAGGGTAATTAGCATCATCAACCATAAAATCTAAAGGGACAAGGGAAGTATTATGACATTATTATTTCTGAGGTGGTGCTTTATTGTGATTTGGTGATAGTTATTCTAGTTATCAGTCAAGAATGGTGAAACTACTATTTCATTCTAGTTATATGAATTCTTTCATATATTTCATGTTTTTTAGAACTATTCAAAAACAACCAAAAATATGGAGGTTGATTTATCCATGAGAATACAAAATAGGGAAATCATTAAATCCAATGTATATAACTGATACTTAGTTAATGTTTTTGGACTGAACCTCCCAAAAAATGTTGTCTATATTCCATTGGTGGAGTTGGATGCTATTTCGAGCCTGGATTGGCTATATTTATACAAATCTAACTTCAAATGTTAGGAAAGGGAGAAAAATATTCACATCATCATGAATCCTCCAATTATATAAAAATTTATTGAGTAAGATGAATCTCCTTTAGGATCATCATCTCAATTATGGATAATATTTCATTATGAGAAAGGATATCTACCTCAAATGATCGAGACAAATGACAAAATCATGCATGAGGACATGATCATCATATTATACTAGACTGATGTGTTACCTGAAGAATTTCATGGTCTTCCTCTGGACTAAGAGGCTGTGTTCCGAATTGATCTTATTTCTGGATATCTGTATATATCAAAGACACCATATATAAGGAACACTATTGAGTTGGAAGAACCAAAGTAGTAGTTACAAAGAAATATATAAAAGGGTTTTATATGCCGGAGTGATTATCCATGGTGTCCACTAGTCCACATAATTAAGATGTAGGATGAATCAACATGCCTCTTCAATTATTATCATGAGATCAAAAAATAATGATAATGTATATGTATTCCCTTCCATGGATAGATGACTTGTTCAATCAATTACTAACAGACATGTATTTTTCTAAGGTTGACCTTTGGGAAAAATACCACCAATTAAATATGAGGAAGTATGATATTCCCAAGACTAACTTTTTAAATATGTATGGAAACTATGAGTTCATAGTGATGCCTTTCAGACTCACTAATTCTACAGAAATATTAAGGGATTTAATGAATAGAGTCTTTATAGAATACATTGAAAAATTTGTGGTAGTCTTTATTGATGATATTATGATATAATCCAAGAGAAATAATGTATAGTAAATTTGAGTTCTAGATAGAGGTATTATCTTTTATTGGGAATTTTATCACTAGAAAATAATAATTTATGGACCCTTCAAAGATAGTTAAAATCAATGAATGGCCTATTTCAACATTTGTAGTGGAGATTTGTAGTTTTTTTGCCCAGTTGGGTATTATAGGTGATTTTTGAGGAACATATCAAAATCTAGAAACCCACTAACCAAGATGAATCATAAGAGAAAAAAGTTTTTATAGACCAGTGAATGTGAATATTGCAATAAAGATTTAAAAAAAGAGGCATATCACAACACCCATACTCACGATTACAAAAAGTGGGGAATTATTTTTAGTATACATAAATGATTAAAAGAAGGAATTATGTTGTTTACTAATGAAAAATGATGATTTTATATCCTCCAAAACATGACAGTTGAAAATTCATGAGAAAAATGATTCCACGCATGATCTGGAGTTGGCAGCTATGATATTTGCATTGAAAATTAGGAGGCATTATCTCTATAGATATAAGTTTGAGAGATATAATGACTATAAGAGCATAAAATATATATTCACAAAGTATGAGATTAATATTTTCTAGAGAATATGGTTAGATCTCATCAATTATTATGAATACCAAATCCACTACTATCATTACATGGCAAATAATGTGGAGATTCTCTAAGTAGAAAGGATCCTACGACACTATCAATGATGAGAATTTAGAAGGATCTTATAATCTTATATTTGAACAAGATATAAATGTAAATCATTAAGCAAAGAACATAATAAAAAATTTCTCAAATTATTTATCAACCATCCCTCTTGGAGAAAATAATGGATTGTCAAATAATGATGTGGAAATTTATAATATGGTGGAATCTAGGAGAAAGGGGAAATCCTCGTAGTTTAAAATTTATGATGAAGGAATTGTATTAGTTGGATAATTAATATATGTACCATCCAATACAAAGATAAAAAGGGATTTGTTCAATGACACACATTTCTCAACCTTCTATATTCACTCAGAGAGAAAAAAGAATATCGAGATATCGAAGAGAACAATTATTGGGAGAATATTTAGAGAGAGGTCACTGAGTGTACATCAAAGTTAATGGTATATCAGAAAGTGATTGATAAAGGGTAAATTCTAATGGGATGATGAAACAATTAACCATAACAAAATGTAAATGGGAAAACATCACCATAGAACTATTCATAGGACATTCGAATACATCTAGAGGAAACAATTCTATATGGGTTGTTGTGGATTGTCTTACAAAGATAACTCAATTTATCCCAATTTGAGAGTAATTCACACCAGATTAACAAGCATGTGTATACATTTGATATTAAGTAAGGATTCATGATGTACACATATCAATTATATTCGATTAAGATCTGGGATTCACCTCAATGTTCTGGAAAAGTCTCCAACATGATCTAAACACTGAGATCCACTTTAATACGGATTATTTTCATCAAAATAAAGGCCAATTTGAACAGAATATTAAGTCACTGGAAAACATGTTGAGGCATGTAAAATGGACGTAAATTGAGGATGAGAACGAAATCTACCTCTGGTTGAGATCTCATACAATAATAAATTCCACTCGATCATCCAAATGGATCCATATGAATCCATTTATGGAGAAAAATGTTGAACACTAGTGTTCTAGGATGAATTCAGTGAATGTAAGCAGCTAGGACCTAAAATGGTCAAATAAATGGTGGATAAGGTGAATACCATTTATCATCATATCATGGTAGAACAAATTCAATAAAATATATATGAAAACAATTATTGATGATACCAAGAGACTAAGGTTGGAGATATGGTATTTCTCCACATATCTCCATGGAATAGGATCCTCAAATTTGGGAAGAAGGGATAATTGAGTCCCTGGTACATTGCCCAGTTTAAGATAGTTATTCCTTTCAGAACAATGGACAGTTTACTAGAACTTCCACATACCATGTCTCAGGTACATGATGTCTTCCACATATCCCCCTTAAGGAATTGCCAACTATATCCCTCAGATGTACTAAATCCAAAGGTGGTACATTTGGAAAATGAACTCTCTTATGAGGGGAATCCAGTGAACATCTTGGACTATAGAGATAGAGATCTACATAATAGGAAAACTCACATTGTTAAAGTATTATTATAGAACCATAATTATAAAGAGGAAACATGGGAACTTGGGGGAAGGGATGAAGGATAAGTACCCTAATTTTTTTTCCACAAAAGTATGAAAAATGTAATTTTGAGGGAGAAATTTCATAGGAAAGAAAAATGTAATGATAAAAAATTTCATCATCGGAAATTTGCTTCTCATAATTATTTAGTATAGTATAAAACACGTAAAATCACTTTGAGAACACAATACAATATTTCCCAATAAATAATGAATGAAATAAGACGTATTTATATAAATTAAGAACCCTATCCTAATTGAATAGTAATATAAACCTTGTAATAGTAACATTAACCTTAGGAATAGAAATTCGACCAATATATTACTAACCTCACCTATAAAAGTATAAATATAAGTTATGAATCTTATAAAGTAAAATATTGTATAATTACATCATAGTTTAAGTCAATATGTGTTTAAAAAATTAATAATTATGTTTTGGTATTTTTAAGTCATAAATATTTAATTTCTATTTTATAATTAATATAATGATTTAAAATCAAATTTATTTTTGAAAAAATTATTCTTAAATTAATAATTTGTTTTATTAGAATTATAATATTATTTTTTGAGTCCTTAATTATTTTTCTGATGACTTATAAAGTCATTCATAATTTTAAAATCTGCATTTTTTGAGTATGTGAGGATTTTAATTTGAAATTAAATTTTACATATTTATAAAAGTTTCTACATAATATGACGCTCATTTTTTAATTCTAAATTTTAAAAAATATTTAGGGTTAATTTTTATTTTTTTTCTAAAAAAATTGAATTTTCGGTGAGAAGTGAAATATGATAATTTACTATATTTAAAATATAATCCAAATAAAAACATCATAAATGTTGTAAACAATAAAATCTGGAAATAACCATAATTATTTTAATTTATTTTGTGATATGGTTGAAATGATTCATAGTATTGATCCAAAATAACAAACTAATGACTAAAGCTATGAGGAAACACCCCTCTCCTAAATTTTAGATACCACAACTCACCACCTCTTCTCTTCAAACCTTCCAAGAATTGATCCCTATCCAAGATCTACCCAATACTCTTCCAAAGACCCTAACATATGTCTAGGATCTATTTGTCACATCAAAATACCAAACCCTTCTTTATATGGATGTTCTTAAGGAGGGGAAATTCATGTGGTAAAATTCCCTTTCTTTTTCATTCATCTTCTTCTCAATTTCATTTCTTTTATTATCCTATCCCCACGTCCACTTATCGATATTTCACAATAACTCAATTATATTTTATATAGAATAATTTTACAATTTTAATGTACTAATTCACCTTAAAATATCTCCCTATTTCCTTTCATCCAAAAATGAAAATATCATGCATGGTGTGTCAGTTTACCACTACAATGGACGATGCATTTTCATTATTCATTGCCACCACCAAGGATGGTCATAAAAACATTATAACAATCGATTTTTTTTATAAAATGTATGTTTTATCCATTTTTAAGTTTTCTTTATAACAAAAACACAAAATATAAAATAATAAAACAAAATGTGTTAATTGTGATTGAAAAACCACAAAAATAAATGTAAATTATTATCATTAATGTTTTATCTAATGATTCAAACTTATACCATATAACCAAATAAAATATAATACCAAATGAAATTATTTATGTTAATTAGTCAAATATAATTTCAATTCAAGAAAATCACTTCCATTTTACATGAACTTCTACACTCATATACAAGCAAACATATCTTGAAAACCAAGAAAACAAACTCTCCCAAACGATGAAATTGACCTATATTACTCATCCAAAAATACATAAATGAAATTAATAAATAAATAAAAAATAAAATATGTGTATAAATTGTTATTTATTTTTTCAATAAATGAATTTTATTTTATTTTGTACTATATTAAAGTGAAGAAATATTTCATTTATAAGGTAAAAAGATTCTCAAACCCAACTCTATTTCTTTGGAGTTTCACTTTTTTACAACATTTCATATATTGTTGTTCCTCTAATGTTCCTTAAATATAATTTCTTTTTTCCTTAAATTTTCTTCTTTATGATATACATGTTTTCACTATTTGGAATGCGTGATAATGTAAATTTTATGATGTGACGATTACACAAAAAATTATATAGAACATGTAAATGTTATAACCTGATAGGTGTGTCTAGAATTATATTATTCTTAAATGAATTTGGTAATCTGATGAATCTCAAGAGATAAAGTGAAATATGTGTGAACATGATTCTATCTTTTTCCACAACTATGTGTGGTAATTGACCACTAATACATGATGTTTCATTTTTATGAATTTCCTCATTCCAAGACATTATATAATTTTTCATCTCATTATAAATATTTTATAATGATGATTATTATCACTGATGTTTCATAGAATTTATTCATCCTCTAATAATGCTTTTAAGTCACCCCATTTTGATTTATAGCCTCAGGTGAATACTTGTACTAAAAATAATAGGAGGGACAATAAGAAGCTAAAGAAGAAGGAATTAAATAAGTGTTTATGTTTTATTATATAAAATGTATGTATGGTTCTAATTTTCCCAAGATAATAAATGTTTAGATCATAGTTGTGTAACATTGTCATGTTTCTCATCTTTATAATGATCTGATGACTATATAAGATAAAGAAAGGTCTTCATAAAAGCACTTTCTTAAACGGATTTATAATTGATGAGGTTTATGTTTCTAAACCACTTGTTTTTAAAATATAAAATTTCCTAAAAATTCATTAAAAGTATCTAAAGATTTAAATGATCATAAACAATCACCTAATTCTTGGTATAGAAGGATTTCCATTTTTATTGAATAATGTTTTCATGAAAGGTATTGTCGGTCCAAATTTTTTTATTAATATTATTTATTACGATATTTTAGTTATAAAAATTTGTGATGATGATATGGTTTTGGTTATTATAGTGAATTTATTTTTAATTATTATTTTTAGTTTGATGTAGTCTATTTTTAACATGAGATCTATGAGATAATTGAACTTATTTATTGGACGTCAAATTTATCAAAGGAAAGATGAGTATTTTCTTTATTAATCGATGTACATTAAATAATTGGTTAAATGTTTCTGTATTTATTCTTGTACGTTTATGAAAAATATTTTGAGTAATTCTTTTAAATTAGCTATTGACGTATTAGGAGAACTTTTTGATATTAGATTTTATAGAGTCAACATAGGTACCAACCTTTATTTAACTATATCTTGAATAAATGTAATTCTTTGTGTTTGTTAGTTTCTAATATTTAGAGATTATCTAAATGAAATTATATTAAATCTATGAAAATAATAATTAGATTTGTCAGTGGAACTGTTAACTCTAGTTTTTTACACTAATTGTAATTTTTATAATTTAATATAATTTTATTTATTTGATTTCACAGTATATAATTTTGATAGAAAATCCATATCTGGTAAGTATAACTACCTTTTCAAATGTTTAAATTCTTTGTTTACTAAGAAGTAATTATTTTTTTTCTCTATATAATGTTGGAGATGAGGATATCTCATATGTTAGTTTTTGTGCTCAAATATTATAGATTAGGAAAACATTGGTGTTTTTTATATTTACCAAGATCAATTTCCTATTTATTATGATAAAACATCTGCAATTTCTATTTATAAAAATCCATTATGTTATTCTAGAACAAATAATTTTTATTTTAGATTTCATTTTATTATAGATCATGGGAATAAGGATGTTCTTGTTTGGGAATTCATCCCAACCAAGAATCATCTTAGAGAACAGATTAATA
The DNA here is from genome assembly GCA_963277665.1 of Viscum album. Classification (NCBI taxonomy): domain Eukaryota; kingdom Viridiplantae; phylum Streptophyta; class Magnoliopsida; order Santalales; family Viscaceae; genus Viscum; species Viscum album. The sequence goes on from OY728146.1 coordinate 1,805,480,116, forward strand.
ATCATTTAGACTTTACATTTATGTAAAAATAAATTTAAGCTTGGAAAGTTATATGCATAATTATTTTATATTATCATATGATTTGGGGAATCTTATGTTTTCCATACTCACATGCATAGAGTAAATTTGTTATCAAAGGTTTTTATTGCATTTTAATGAAAAAGAAAAAATAACTTAGGGTTCTAATCCTAATTTCTGAGGCTTTTTATTTCTATTTTCAAATTGGGGAGAATATTTGGTTATAGAAGTTCTATCTTTTCATCAAATAAGAATGAGAATATTGTTTGTGCATACACTTGTATATATATATATATTAAAAGTTATCTCAGGCATTTTTAATATTCTAAACAAGTTTTAGTCATTAATTTTTATCTTAATCAAACTCACACACAATGATATATATATATATATATATATTTAATATACTATATTTTTATTTTTCATGAAAATTTTCAAAATGGGGGCCATTCTCCCTACTGTTATCACTATCATTGAACTAGTTCTAATACCAGTTTGTAACACATTTAAAACAACCAATAGTGGATGAATGTAATGATAACACAAATTGTCATGAACCAACATTTTTCAACCGTGAACGGGTCATTCGTGATAGCCCGTAACATGGCACGAAAGGTGTTCACTATCCTCCAGGGATGGACAGTAGTTTCGATAAACACGAATAAAAAAATTGGGAACAATTTATCCCATATAAAATAAAAAATAAAAAAATTAATGACAAATAAATGTAACTGTAATAAAAAAGAAACAAACTGGACATACCTCCATGAGGCCCCATTGGCCACCAACAACCACTAGATGACACTCACACCATAATAGAACCACATCTATATAGAACATGAACAGAAAGATGACAGAGAATATTTGTGTGATCTTTATAATTTTTTGTAAGAATTCTAAAATAGAACAATTCCATATGCCTTAACATTAAAAAAAAAAATCAATCCTGCTTATTTTAAAATAATACATATAATAATAGGAGTTTCTAATCATTAAGAAATACAATTAACCAGATGCCATTTTTTTGGAAAACTACTCTTAAAAATATTTTAAAAATAGTTTTTAAAGCCTGAAATACATTTAAAAAAATTATATAAAAGGTAATTAATTGAAAAAATGGACATCACATCTTAGAGACATAACAAAAAGTGAATTTTAAATCAATTACCATGGAAAACAATAGTTAAATTAAGAAATACCGATCAAAAATCCCTTTGCAGCTGGGTTTTAAGACCCATGTATCCTCATAAATCAGTGGTCAATCCATATAAATTATTTTCATGTATGTGATACTATAGAGGTCAAAAAAAATGTTCTAGTGGTCCCTAATTCATCGTCATTCATTTAGTTAGTGTTGTAGTTTGATGTTTTCAGATATACTAGATCATATCCCAACCAAACAAAACTATGTACTCGCCTATATCAACCCAACTAGATACCCATTTTTACCAAGTTATCTATTCCAATTTATATATTATGTTAAATCCCATTTTATACAATCACAAATTCAATTATTAAAACCCAATTGATAAAAAAACCATTCACAATGGAAATTTCACACATAAAATGTGAACTCAAACAATAACATCTATGAAAAATCTCCTTACACATACAAAACCATTTAAGAAACCACTTTTAAGCATTTAAAATTTATAGAATTCTGAAACAAGCATAGAATAATATTTAAATAAAAATCACATATGTTTAAACCTAATAGAAAACCCAAAAAAAGATAATTAAAATACCAAGAATCACCACTATTTTTCATATAATATACATAATATATAATATTAAAAACACACTTCTAAAATACTCATGTACTTAAGGAATTCAAATTAAAGGCTCATAAAAAAGGGAACCTACCTCAAAAGGAAGAGAACCAAGAAGATTCCCCTCTGTACTCGACACCTTAATCGGAAACCACACAAATCATCCCTTTTCATCTTACATGAATATTAAACTTTAGATATACTTAAGGACACCAAGCCCCAATTCATATATTTACATGGCCATGAATATACACAATGTGCCACTTAAATATGTACCAATAATTCTATATATCCCTTTACATTGACATACATATGTATTTTTCGCACTCACATATATAAATAATAACAACTAGAAAAAAATACATTCATACTTACATGAGTTAATATATATAAAAGTAATTTATATTTTTAAATGCTCAAAAATTCATACACATGAAAGTTTCCTTTGATAATGGAGGTCTAAATAACACATCAAAGAGGTCCAATGTACTGTAGAAATATATAATAAACCCAAAACAAAAAAAATCCCCAATTAAAATTTGGCCAAAGATGAATAACGGAGGGAAACATACCTGAACCAATAAATAAAAAACTAAATATTATAGTGGCGACCTGAACCAACCTTATCAGGGCCCAAGATCCCAAAACATCAGGAGAAAACAAAAAAATGGGGCTTGGGTTTGAACCACTCACAAAAACCACCTTGGAGAAAAGTAAATCGTGAAATAGTGCTAGAATAAAGAAAACAAGAAGGGGAGAATCTTACTGGAGTTGACCGTACCCATGATCGGAAGGATAATAGGATGATAAAGGAGGGTAAATGGAGGAGGACACATACTAGGAGACCCCTATGGTCATTAAACAAGGAGGGGTGGCGAATTAGCAGGGGAGGGGAGAAGAATAATATATAATAATTATAATAATAATAATATTATTATTATTAATAGTTATAAAAATAATTAATAATAATAATATAATTAATAATAATAAAAAAATTACTTATATATATATATTTATTTAATCTTCTTCACTTAGTATGACTGTACGGTTTTGCTGCATGGTCTTCCAGATCGTGTGCTAATCATGTGGCCACCTCAATTTAAAGGGGTTGGGATCACACAATATTTTGAGGGGAGGTGCATGCCCGTGCACTTAGTCATGTACCCAGGACAGTGTCACTATCTAGGCTTCATAGTTAGCATCAGGTCAGTGCATGGTTTTCCTTAACAATGTACCAACTGTGCATCATCTTTTTTCATCCAAATAAACAACAATTTTTCCCAAAAAACACCTTGGAATTCTATATAATAATTTTTTTAAAAAAATAACTAATATAATAGAGAAGTGTCAGGTCATGGGGTGAATATTCGCCCCAAAATTAACACTTTCTTCCCCCAAATTGTCATTGAGACTAAATGTGGAACAAAATCAGAACACTTTAGTTAGAATAAGACCTTTAATCCAAGACTAAAACTCAATATCAAAATACAAAAAACAGTAGCACTGGTGTGACCTATAAACTCCACAAATCACACCTGGCCATCTCATGAGAGAAAAATAAGATAGATGCCGAGGGGGGATGATATGGGTCTCCCAACCATTTAACAATGAATTATTACGAACCACACCCCAATACAAGGGGGTCCCCAATGAGATAGAAGAAAAAAATAGTAGTACGAACCAATATTCCTAATTTCTACATGAAGAAAGAATCTCCATATGGGAAAAACCAAAAAACTAAAACCATTGCAAAAGTACATAAATAATTCAAAATTACAAACTCACTATGAAGAACCAAAGTGAACTAAAAAGAAATGTTGCCACCCAAAATTTCAAAATCAAAAGGCTCCAAAAAATAGACACCCAGAAGAAAGGAAAACTCAAACAGATTGCTTTCTGATATTGGAGAAAACAAGTTGGATTTAAATGCCCTACATGAGAAAATTCACGACATCTAGAAATGTTTCACTATGTGTCCTATAGATGAATCCATAATTTCTTGAATTATATGTTTTCTAATAGTTAGGAGATGAAAACCTCTAACTGAGGCTTCATCCTTAGGAAATGTGACCAACAATATTTCCAAATTACAAAAACATTCACATCATTAACAAGACTTTAGAGGTTTATAATATATAACATAGGGTGCATGAACCAACCATACAAGAAGTAAAAAATTGAGTATTCCTTCAAACATAAAACAAGACATGATGAAGGAGACACCATTGTAATGGGTTCACCCAGTTCATAATCCTCATAAGATGGGGAGCCCTTCTCTATCACCTTGAGAAAACAGACTTCCAGCATCAACATGCTACCCTTATCAATCCTACTATACTTGGGAAATTGCATTCACCAACTCCCTAAACCATTATTTACTAGAAAAGGTAACATGGTACTTAATCTATTGATAAGTATCCCAAATTAATATAGGATATTTCAACTAATTTCTTGACGCTAACTTTGAGTAAAATAAACTACCCTATTGCAGATATTCTGAACAACCCTTCACTATCTATTAAACTAGAATAACCCCAAATATATATTTTATCCATTAACCTCAAATTATCATTGAGACAAGGAAAAATAGGAAATAGATTAAAATAACTTGATTCCACCACTCCATTGGGTGTCTGGAAGAAACTAACAACTAATAGAGACTCCCTATAAACCATTATGACCTTTTTGGGCCGAATACTATAAAAAACATAAAAACACCAAAAAAATAAATACCAAACAAAATATCCACCATAACGCGTCCAAGATAACATTTCAACCAAAAACCTAATAAAAAATACCAATAATTACACAATATAACCAAAGTCCCCCTTTTTAAACCCACCACATTTCTTCCAAATTCCAAACGATTTTCTAAATCAAAATCATTTGATCATAACAACCCATTTGAAAGTACACTCTCCACTACATTTACACATGGAATAAAATTAATACAACACACCCACTCACAAAAGCATTATAATCCCTTTTTTAAAACATTTCTATAAATAAAATCCAGCAAAAATGGTTGGGAAATTACTGATGGAATTCTATGAAGCCTCACACATAAACATTCCCATGCCATCACTATAACAACCCAAAATTTTATAAATGGACATTACCTTCTTATAATTATATAAAATTGTATAAATCTCATTAAAATTACTTTTAAAACAAAATAAAATCTTAATAAATGGATAATTAGTAAAATATGCGGTATTTCTAAAAATTTAGGATCCTACCTTGATGAAACAGTAAATTAACCTTTGGAATAGTTTTCTAAACATTCAGAATTGTAAATTGGACAACATAATATAAACCTATAATATGAAAGTATAGATAAAATTGAGGCATATTATAAATGATATTATGATATATTTATTCCATAGTATAAGTGAAAAAATGTTTTGAAAACAAATCAACTATGTGTGGGAATTTTTGTATGTCCTAATATTTAATTACAATTTTAAAATTATATAATGATTTAAAACTAAATTTACTTTCCTAAAATTGAGTCATATTTTAATATTTTTATCCTACAATTATATTATAATTTTATTAGAACTTACTTAATTTTTCAATGTGTTTTTAAATATGTTATAATTTTAACATCGGTATTTTACAAGAAAATGATTATTTCAATTAAAAAGTAAAACCAAATTATTTTGGAAAATATTTTTATAAAATGAATTATAGTTTTGAATTCTAAATGTTATAAAATATTTACAATGAATTTTTTGTGATTTTTCTAAAATATTTTAATTATCTTGTGGATAGTGGAATATGGTATTTTACGGTACATATACAATATATGTTAAATACATTATTCAATGAGAATAATTGATGTAAGAACCATAATATTAAAATTAAATTAATTAATATATTATATATTTAGTGATAATTCTAAAATTATTCACATTCTAGAGAGGAAAAAATAAATAATGAACAAAATAATGAGAAAACACCCCTCTTCTCCCCTATAAAATCGATCCCCCACCCCCACTTATCCTCACGCTTTTAATGAGTTATCTATGTCCATGTTCTTCCCAATACTATTCCCAATCACTTACCATACATTATGAGATATTGGTTCCCAAAAAATATCAAACCCTTTTCCATAAAAAGATTGTCCAGGAAGAGAAATTCTAGAGGTAAAATCCCTTTTATTTTGCTTTAATTATATTTTCAATTTAATTTATTTTGTTATCCTCTCATAAACTAAAAATATTCCAAAGGAATGATAAATCCATTATATTTAATATACTATATTTTTATTATGTTAATTAAATAATTCATCTTTTAATATCTTCCCTTTTCATTTTATTCAAACAATGAAAGTATCGTCTGTGGTGTGTCCATTTACCGCCGCCGAAGAGGATGAATTTTCATTTTTCACTAAAACCATCCAAAATAGTTATAAAATAATAATTACTGTTAAATAATATATAGTTATTCTTATTAAAAGTTATATAATGTTGGAACCAATATATAATCATTATGTCAAAGAAAATGATACAAGCTCATAATTGTAATAAAATCCACCAAATAAATTAAATAATTTTTATTAACAATTTATCTAATGATTAATCCTCATAACATAAAATAAAATTACATATAATACCAAATAAAATTATATAATTTCATTACTAACATTTAATTTTAATTATTTATAATCATTCCCATTTTATATGAACTTCCACACTAATAAAAAAGTTAATCGATAATGAAAAAAAGAAAATTAACACACTAGAATGATGAAATTTAACTATATAACTCATTAAAAAGATCATAAATGAACTTAATAAAACTATTATGAATCATATTCTTTTATCAAATATTATTTATTTGTAAATTAATGAAATTAATTATATTATATTGGCTATTAAAGTGATGAAACATTTGGATATAAGGTGAGGGGATTCTAGAACCCAACCCCATTTCATTGGGTTTTCTCACTTTTACTCCATTTTTAGTATGGATGTTCTATTATTTTTCAATAAATATCATTTATTTTTTTCCTTCCCTTTTGTTTTCTCAGATATTCATGTTGAAAGTATAATTTTTTGTCAACTGAAAATTTTTTTTCAAAAAAATATTATTTATAAGAAATCATATTTTACTTCTCATTAGAATGTTTCTTCTTAAATATAGATTGGTACCACACATCGTATACCATTTCTATCATGTGAAATTAAATGTTAAAGAATTTATTCTATATTAAATGAATCACTTTCCATTACATGGGTAATTTAATGTCTACTATTGTTATATATTCTATGTGTAAAGAATAATAATGTAAATGTTATGATGTGATGGGTGCCCTCAGAATTATATATCACTCTAATGCAATGGGTAATGTAAGGAACCTCATGAGATAAAGTAAACTACGTCTGAACATGATTCTATATTTTTTCAAAACTATGTGTAGTAGTTGATGACTAAGACAAGATGTTTCATTTTTATTCATTTCCATATTCCATGACATTACCTAATATTTCCTTCCATGATTATGGTAATGATCCTTTTCTTATATTATGATGATGATAAATATGATCACCCATGATTCATGACTCATATTCAACCTCTTACATGGATTTTATCTTATTATTTTGATTTATATCCTTAGGTGAATACTTATAATTAGGATAACATGAGAGCTAATAAGAATATATAGAATAATTAATTAAATAAATGTTTGTGTTTTTAATATAAATTTTATTTATGGTCTTAATTTTCGAGAGACACAAAAACTTTGGATAATAGTTCTTTAATTATTTTATATTTTTTATCATTAATATAATGTAATGGTATTTTTAATAAATAATAGGGTCCTTGTATATGGTATTAGAGAATGGTTTAGTTAATTTGGGAATTATTTTTATATAACCATAGTGAAAACCTTAATTATGAGACTAGGTATATGTAATTAACCAAGATGAATTGTTTTAGAAAATTTATAATCATAAGGATCCCACAAGATATGACTTCATTGTTTATTTAAAAAATGAATAAATTATTTAATCATGACTTGTTGAATATTTATTTGTTTATCCTTTAATATTTTAGATAATGGTGGGATCCATGAGAAACTAGGCCATCCACCCATACACGGGAAAATGTAGTGATTTCCCAAACAAAATCCCTAATTCCTAGGGAGGTGGAGTTCAAACATTCATGGAGAATCTTACCTAAATATCTCATAATATGAATAATAACCTGAATAATGTGTAACATACTTCTTCACCCAAGAGGGAGAAACTATATGTCATGTATTTAATGCAACAATGACCATACACATTTATTGGATCTTCTGATCCAATCATCATGGAATAGTGGTTAAACTCAATGGATATGATCTTTTCAATAATTTAGTGTTTTGAGACAGAGAGGGTGACTCTGTCTATTTATCATTTATATTGATAAGATGACCAATGATGAGAATTGATTAAGAACCCCAGGATGAAGAATCAAACTCTTGATATTGAGTGGGAAGACGTAAAGATAATGTTTCTTAACAAGTATTTCCATGGACATCATCATACAAATATGGAGATAGAATTCATACGGGTGGTGAAAAAGGATGAATAACCTGTTGCAACCTATGAATAAAAATTCATAATGATTGTAAGGAATTATATATGTTTTGTTATAAAAATTGATGAAAAATTGAAATATGTTTTGGCAATTTAAAATAAAAACATTGAAAGGAACTAGAAATTTAGGATGTTCTGAATTATGAAGAAGTTGTTTGATGTTCTATCAATGTGGAGATGGAGTTTGTTGAATGGTCCCATGGATATGTTGATATGAAATGAATAATATAATTTCAATATGGTGGATCTAAAGATAATGGTGGACCAAAATCTTCACAACCCACTTGTCAAAAATGATGAAAAAAGTATCATGGGAATTTCCTCAATGTTTTGGAGAAATTCAATATTAGTGGAAGAGAAGGCCACATAGATCATGAATATCGAAGAGATATGAATAATCAGGACAATGTGGTGTATTAAAGGATAACACCAACAATAGTTCAAAGATTCAACTACATAGAGAAAGGTCACTAAGCAAGACCATGCACTAAACCCTGAGTTCTCGAGGGTAGTTAACATCATTAGACACCAAATCCAAAGGAGAACGTGAATGATTTAACCATCACTATTGTTGATTTGGATCCTAACAAAGATTCGGTGTTAGGTATAATAGTTATTCATTCAATAATAATGAATTTATTATTTTATTCTAGTTCTACGCATTCTTTCCTATCTTGAAAGTTTAGTAGAAATATTTATACAACACATCGAAATATAGAGGTTGAGTAATATTTGATAATAGAAATTAGGGAAATTATTATATCCAAAGTATAAAAATCCTCCATGGTTAATTTATTTAGAGTAAACCTCCTTGAAAATCCTTTCTTCCATTGGTAGAGCATGATTCTATTTTGGGAATGGATTGATTATATTTATATAAATCCAACATCATCTGTTGAGAAAAGAAGATCACTATTCAAATCCTAAAGAATCCTCCTATTCTATACATTTCTATAAAGGTGGGTGAATCATCATTTTATCAATCATATCATGTTTGGATATAATTTCATTATGAGAAATTTTATCTATATAAAATGATTGGGACAAAGGAGGGAATCATGATCGAAGGCATGACCATTTTTAAGGACAACATGGATGTGTTCCATGAAAATTTTTTGGGTCTTCATCCTCACTGAGAGGTTTAATTGTAAATTGAAATTATTCCTAGATCTCTTTCTATATCAAAGAAACCTTATAGATTGTCCACCATTGAGTTGGAATAACTAAATAAGAAGGTAACAGAGAATCCAGACAAGGGTTTTTATAGGACTGAGTGCTTCAACAAGGGGTACACCGAACCAATTCATCATGAAGAAGGATATATAAGTGGAAATATTTTTTTAGTATCATGATCTCAAAAAAATCCTAATAAATAAAAAGTATCACCTTCCTCTGATAGATGACTTGTTCAAACTACTGTGTGGGGACCTATATTTCTCTAATACAGACCTTCATTTGGGATATCAACAGTTGATTGTGAGGAAAGAAGATATTATAATGGCTAACTATAGAATGAGGTATATAAATTATGAGTTTCTTAGTAATTCCTTTTAGGCTCACTAATTCTCCAAAAATGTTCATCGACGTAATGAATAGAGTCGTTAGATACAACCTAGACAGATTTTTGTAATATTTATTAATAATATTATAATATACATCAAGAGAAAAGTGGAACATGAGGAGGGTTTGAATACTTTTCTACAGAATTTGCAAAGTGAGAAACAATATGAAAATTATAGTAAATGTGAGTTAAGGATGAATGAAGTATCATTCTTGGGGAATGCTATCACTAGTAATGAAATATATTTGTACCCTTTCATGATAATGGAAATCAATGATTGGCCCAGGGAACATCATTAATAAATTTCCATAAGTTTTTTTGTTATTTCTGAGTATTATGGGTGATTAATGAATAAAATTCCATTTTTTCAGACCCACTAATCATGTTGACATAGAAGGTAGAATTTTTTTTCTAGACCAGTGAATGCGAAGACTTCTTTAAAGTCTTAAAAATTAAGTTTATCACCAAACTGGTACTCAAACTTTTGAACTCGGATACACTTTATTATATATAGTGATGCCTCAAAGAATTTATTAGTACGTGAACTAATGAAAAATGATTAAGTGATATCATACCCCTCATGTAAGTTGAATATTTTGTAGAAAAACTATCTTATGAAAGATTTGGAGTTTGCATATGTGATCATTGAATTGAAAATATGATGGAATTATCTCTATGGAGATAAGAGAGAAACATATAATGATCATAAGAGCCTAAAATATATATTCACACAAAATGAGATTAAAATGTTCCAACGAAGATGGTTAGATCTCATCAAAGACTACGACTTATCAATACACTACCATACAAGTTAACAAACTAAAATGATGGATGCTCTATGTAGAAAGGATCCTGAAACATTATCAATTATGAGAACAGAAAGTGATAAAATCTTCTTAGATTTGAAATGGATATCCATGGGAATCATTAAGTAAGGAATATAATCAATACATTTTAAAATGATTTCTTAACCATACCTTATGGAGAAAATAATGTATTCTACAAGAAATGATGTAGATATTCCAAAGAAGGTGGAAGAAATGAGAAAGGGTAAATCGAAGAGTTTAAAATTGCTGGGTAATGAGTTTTAATATTTAGATTATGGTTATATGTAAAATATGATCCAGAGATAAAGTACGAGCTTCTTAATGATGCAGATAGCTCAACCTTCTCTATTCACCCATAGAAAATAAAATATGTATCAGTATCTCTCAGAAAACTATTGGTGGAAAATATAAATAAGGGCATCGTTGAATATAAATCAATTTGGCTATTATATAAACAATTAAAGGATGAGATAACAAATTATAATGGGTTTATGAAACTGTTAACCATACCTAAATGGAAATGGTAAAACATCACCATGGAATTTTTCAATAGACATATGAAGATATCCCAAGGATTAAAATCTATATGTGTTATTGTGGATCCTCTTATAAAGACAGATCTATTTATCACAATTCAAGAGGACTTCCCACTGGAAAAACATTCTTAGATACACATCAAAGAATAATTAATGCCAGATTGAGTACCTCTATCTATTTTATAAAATCAACATCTAAGATACAACTTTTTGTTTTGGAAAAGTCTCTAATATGCTATAAATTCTAAGCTGAAATTCAGTATATCTTGTTATCCCCAAACTGATGGAAAATCTAAGTGAACTATTTAAAAACTAGAAGACATGTTGGGGGCATGATCTATGGACTTAAAAGTATTATTGAACCAACATATTCCTATGGTTGAATTCTATTACAACAATATTTTCCACTTGAGCATCAAAATGGATCCATATGAATTACTTTTTGGGAAAAGGAGTATAACACCAGTGTGTTGGGGTGAAGTTGATGCATATAAGATGCTAGGATGAGAAATTGATGACGAAATGATGTATAAGGTGAAAACAATTCTACATTACATCAAGCCATCCCAAATTTGATATAAAAGTTCTGAAGACAATCATTGATGAGACATTGAGATTATGGTTGGAAATATGGTATTCTAATGCATATCTCCAGGGAATAGAAGCATGATATTTTATAAGAATGGAAATATGAGTCTCACATACATAGTCCACTTAGAGATTCGTGATCTAGTTGGAGTCATGTCCAATCAACTGAAACATCCCCCAACCATGTATCAAGTACATGATATATTCCATGTATCCCTCTTAAAGAAGTAAATATGAGATACCTGACATCTATGGGATCCAAAGGTGGTACACTTGGAGAAAGTTATCTCCCATTACGAGAAGCCATTTATGTTTTTGGGTCTTATAGATAAAGTTTTAAGCAGCAAGACTACTCACATGGTCAATGTACTATGATATAACCATATGTACAAAGCGACAACATGTGAATCAAATGAAGCTATGAAGGAGAAGTGACCCACTTATTTTCACCATAGATTGTAAAATGAAATTATGAAGGTGAAATTTCATATGGGGGAAGAATTTAACAACCCAGAATTTTATCAAATGAAATTCCATTATTATTATTATTTCATATAGTATTAATCACATAAAATCACTTATAGAACATAGTAAAATCATTATAAATAGATAATGAATGAAATTATAGGTATTTGTAGAAATTAAAGAACCCATCCAAACTAAATAGTAACATGAAATTTGGAATAGTATTTTGACCATTATGAATAGTAAATTCAATAATAGAATAGTAACCAAACCTATGAATGTATGGATAAAATTTATCAATTTTATAAATTATAATATTATATAATTTTTTCATAGTATAATTAAATAAATTATTTAAAAATTATTAATTATGTGATATAATTTTTCAAAGACATAAATATTTAAATTAAAGTTTATAATTAAAATAATTATTTAATTGAAAATTTGTTATCATAAAATAGATCGATAAATTTTTTTTTTTACTATGATTATATGTTAATTTTATGAGACCTTACATAATTTTTCACAGTGTTATAAAATCTGTTATAATTTTAAAATTGTTATTTTGTAAGTAAATGAAGATTTTAATAAAAACTCAAATTTCTGTTATTTAGAAAATTGTTTCAATAAAATGAAGTTAATTTTAGAAATCTAAATTTACAAACATGTTTAGGGTGAATTATTGGAATTCTTCAAAAATTATTGAATTTTGTGGTTAATAATGAAATGTGATAATTCATGGTATATATACAATATATATTAAATACACTATTCCATGAGTCATTTAAAATTTAAGAACCATAATCTTGCACCCCCCATCATTATTTTAGTTTATTTAGTGATAATTATCAATCTATTCATATTCTTGAGAAAAAATAATAAACAAATGAATAAAATAACGAGAAAACACCCCTCTCATGTTCTATAAATACCATCTATCACCAACTCTAATAATCACACCATTAAAGCTTTGATACATGTCCATTTTTCCCCAATAATATTCCCAAGACCCTCCCTAATTTCTAGGAGAAGATGGTCTCATCAAAAGACCAAACCCTTTGGCTGTAGGAGGTTCTCAAGGCAGATAAATTCAAGAGGTAAAATCCTCTTTCTTTTTCAATTATTTTATATTCAATTTTATTTATTTTCATATCAACTCCTCACCTCCATATTTCTAATAGGAATGATAAATCCGATATCTTTTTTATAATATATTTTTATTATTTTAATGGAATTAATAATATTTAATATCGTCCCTTTTCCTTTTATTCTAAAAATAAAAATATCTTTTATGGTGTATCAATTTACCTTTACCGTGGAAGATATAACTTTATTTTTCAACATATTATTTGAGGATGGTTATAAAAACATTCTTATGGTTAAATAAAATTTTATTATACATATTATAATTTATATATTGTTCTTGAACCAATATAAAATCATCTAGCTATATAAAATGATACAAGCTACTAATGGTCAAAAAATCCACCAAATAAATTAAATAATTTTCATTAAATATTTGTTTAACAATTAATCCTCATAACATATAACCAAAAAAATATAATTCAATATAAAATTATATATTTTAATTAGTAATAAATAATTTCAATTACAGTGAATAATTTCCCATTTTACATGAACATCAATACACATACACAAGAGAACTGGTCATGAAAACATAGAAATCGACCACTCCAAAATGATGAAATTGAACTTTATAACTCATTTAATAGAAAATAAACGAACTCAATAGAATTACCATGAATAAATTTAATGTATAAATGGTTTTTTATGTTTAAATTAATGAATTTAATTTTATTATCCAATAAATTAAGGTGGAGAAGGATTTCATACATAAGGTATGGGGATTCGTGAAACCAAATCTGTTTCTTTGGGTTTTATATATTTAACCTTATTATTAGTATCAATGTTCAATTATTTTTCTATGAATATAATTTATTTTTTTATTCCCATTTATTTAATCGGATATACATGTTTTTAATTATGTTTTATGATAAATGAAATTACTTTTTTAAAGGAACTCTTCTTTCTAAAAAACACATTGTTTAATTCCCATGATTTTTCTTCTTCTTTAATAATTATTGATAACACCCATATTAATAAATTTATATATTTTTACATGAAAATTTTATTAATGTATTCTTTAGGAAATGAAACCCATTCCTTTATATGTGTTATTTTCTGTCCAATATTGACAAAAGTTCAACATGGAATTCCTGATAATGTAAATGTTATGATGTGGCTTATGCAACAAGAATTATATAACACCAGTAAATGTAATAATGTGACAAGAGAGACTAGAATTATATAGTGATCCAGTACATTTGGTAATGTGATAAAACTCATGAGATAATGTGAAATATGTGTGAGCAAGATGCTATCATTATTCAAAACTATGTGTGTAGGTTTTCCACTAAGACATGATGTATCATTTTTAGGAATTTCTACATTCCATGCCTTTATATAATGTTTCCTCTTGTGATTATGGTTAGGATACATTTTTATATTATGATGGTGATGATTAATCCCACCAATGATTCATTTCTCTTATTAACCTTTTACAGGGTACTGGCTCACCCCTTCTTTTGATTTACATCCTTCTATTAAATCTTGTGCTAAAGAGAACATGGGATACAATGAGAATCTAGAAAAGAAGGAAGTAAATAATATTTTATGTTTTATTATGTAAAATTTATGTAGGGTCATAATTTTCACATGAAACTAGACATTTGGATCATGGTTTTATAACACATTTATATTGATTATCTTTAAAATGATGTAATTGTTTTGTAAGAAAAACCTAGGTCACTATAAGCTCAAGATCCCGTCAACTTATACCAAAAAATATCCATACACAACAAACATAAAAATTGGATAATTCATAGAAATTGGAAGGCTAAAACAAAAAAATCCCTTTCCAAACAACTCTTAACAATTTTCCCAATCAATGTTCGAATCCAACCATTATCAATTCAAAAAAACATTTCAAAATTATTTAGAAAAATTCATCCCACTTTTCAAAACAACATTAAAAAATCCTAAATAACAATCGAAAATAACTAATGTTTAAAAAATACCAATTTTTGGGAAAAGAAATTCAAATTTGCATTATGAAAATCCCATTTTTGATAAATCAATCCCCACTTTTCCAAAAAAACATCATTTTATAATACTAATATAATAACAAAAAAAATATCCCTATACATAATTTAGAATAAACCAAAGCAAACCACCACTAAAAAGATCTAAAATCCCAAAATATTAGAGGAATAATCACTACACAGTAATTAGCTACATGGTTTGGAAGGTCATGCACCAGATGAGTGAGTAAATCATAGGTCAATAGAAGAAGTTTCAGGTTATACACATGCATTTACAAACCATACACAACAACTATGCACCCCCTGAGTTTATCAAAAATTAATTTCCAACATTTTTTATTTCACAAAAAAACCCACTAAATCATTAATTCAACCACAAATTCTCAAATAAAGACTGAAAAATATGAGAGACAATCTTGGATTTTAAGGCTCTACCATACTGGACCAACCTTGAAATTCAAGAGTCCTTCCAAATAGGTGGTAATCACAATCCTACTCATGACTGACAACTTGAATTTGGAAAATCTTATCTCTAACCAACCGATATCCCCAAATATATAGGGATAAATTCACCAATACCATTTCGTTATAATCAAACCCAGGTCTACCCCAAACTAATAACCTGATCTATCCCACAACAAGGCCCAAGAGGTCTTCTCAATCCTCCCAGGCTAAAAACTAGTTCCTGGAATGAAGAATATATCAATTGGGAGTGATTAATCCCACAAAAAGAGATAAATAAATAATAAATAAGAAGAAGAATGTAACTAAAAGAATAATAGAAACGAACTAAACATACCTCTATGTGACCACATTGATCACCATCAACCATATGATGACACTAACTCCATAAGAAAACCCTATAACGGTTAAATCAGAACTAAAATATGATAAAGAATATATATGTGTGAGAATAAGGATGGCTAGTTGGAATTATAAAATATATAAAATCCATATTCCTTACCTTTAATGAGAAAACCAATCATTCTAGTTTGAAATTAAGTCATATAAAAATAAGTGTTTCCACTATATCAGAAAAAAAAGTCAAAAGATTATTTTTTTAAAGAAAACTACTCATTTACATATTTTCAAAAAATTATTCAATTCCTGGAACAAATTTGTTAAAAAAATATTTATGAATCATAATTAATTTCTAAAATGGTTGTTACTTCTTTGGGACACCACATCAATGAGTATTTTCACACTAGTACAATTTAAAATAGGAGTAAAAGTATTAATTTAGCCCAGGAAGTCCCTAAGAAGCAATGTTTTTTGGGGATCTATGATCCTCATGCCTTGGTGATAAATAAATATAAAATGTTCTCATGCACATGCTGCTAGAGAGGTCACATCAAATGATATATTAATCCCTAAGTCATCCTTATTTGTTTTATTAGTGTTGTATTGTTAAATTTATGGAGATCCTAGGTCAATCCTTAGCCGACCCAAATGATATACTAGTCTACAATAAACCAAAAATATACCTAGGATCATCGTGTTCTCTATTACAATTTTTATATTAATTGAAATCCATTTTTATACTATCCATATCCCAATAATTGAAACCACACTTGACAAACCACCATTTAAAAATGTAAATTAACCATTAAAACATGAAGTCACACCCAAAAAACATTGAAAATACCCATTACACTCTCAAAACCATTTCAGAAACCACTTTTAATAATTCAAAATGTTGATAATTCTGAAAAATGATAGAATCCTATTTAAATAAAGAATTCACTTTTCAGAACTAAAAGGTAAACATGAAAGACAATGAATATTCCCTTACAAATCATTACCACAATTTTTTATAGAATATACATACTATTTAATATTAAAATATATCGTTTAAAACACTCAAGAAGTTAAGAAATTAAAATTAAAGGCCTGAGAATTGGGATCTATCTCAAAAGAGAGAGAACCAAACTAAAACACCTTGGCACACGATGCCTTCATCAGTGGCCACTCAAATCATCCTTTTCCACTTACACAGACATGATCCTTCACACATATATATGGAAAATTATCTTTGATGTACAACTTCAAAGGGACATGAATATATACAAGGGGTCCTTATATATATTCATATACATTCATATACCCCTTTACTTTTACACACATATACATTTTTCAAATATATATATAAGTGCACCAAGAACCAATATATTTATTAATACATCCATGAATAAATATTTATAAATAAGAACTTTTATATGTATATGCCTACCTATATATACACATGCATGTTTTCTTTGACAATGGAGGCCCAAATCCACCTCAATTAGGTCTAAAGTACACTATAAATATTTAATAATCCTATATATTTACAACATCCCCAATTTAAATTTGTATAGAGATGAAGAATAGAAGGAAACCACCCTTTAGCAAATGGAAAACCAGTATACATTAATTAGGTTTACTATAACCATCCTCAATGTGACAAAACAACCCTAAACATTAATATACGTCAAAAGAAAGGTCAAAATTGGGTTTAGGGTTAAGAAAAAATTCATGCACCACCTATAAAAAAAGGAAACCTAGAAATATTGGAAGGAGATGGAAAATTTGAGGAGTAAAATCTTATTAAAGTTGATATCACCCATGATTTGGAGTAAAATCATCCAATGAGTGGGGGGGGGGGGGAAAGGGAGGGGGTCACGTCCTTGGTTCCACTTATGGGTGTCGAACAGGGGGGGTGGTCCTGAATGAGGGGAAGAATACTAAAACCAAATAATAGTAATAATATCATTATTAATAATAAAAAAGAAAAATAATAATTAATAATATTATTAATAAAAATAATAATAATAATAATAACAAAATTTTTTTATTTATTTATTTTCCTCTATCCTAAGGGGTGTGGACCACAGAAGATATTGGGGAGAGGTGCGTGTTTGTACTCCAAGCCATGCACCATGGGTAGTGCTACTACCTAGGACAAAAAGTTATCACTAGGCTGGTTCATGATTTCCTTTAAACGTGTGTAAACTATGCACCTTCTTATACCCACCCCCAAAACCTCATTTTTTTCTTAAGAAAACATAATAATTCCATTGAATAGAAAGAATTAAAAAAATTAATAAAATAACATATAAGTGTTGTGACAGAGTGTGACACCACTCCACATCGATGGTAGCACTGTCAGCCGTCCATTATCACCTTTAGTAGTCCTTAGAAGCACTCAATCGTAGCAGCACCACCATGAAACCTGAATAGTATATATCCTATTAAGGTAGCCCCATTCATCTAATATTATCATCATATCACAATCAATCAATGATATATTTTTGTAGAAGATCCTCTGTTTTAGTGGTATAATGATAAGTGTAATGGTAGTTGTAGCTAACTTCACATGATGATAACTCTTAGGTGATATGATAGAAAATAGAGTACAATAAAAATTATCTTATAGTAGTTTTTTTTTATTTCAGAGTGGTTTGAAAAACCACCATATGGTGTGGTGACGGTTTCCAAAAAAATGCCACTAAAGACCGTGTCGACATCCAGCATACATCAATTCCATCCATATAACTACAGTTTATCAAATTCATCATTATATATTTGTTTAGTTGTTGTTTCCCATATCAAAAAATATGATTTTATAGTCATGGTTTATCAACTGCTAAACTTAACAATATATAGAGGATGTTTAAAGTGCGGCTAAACATTTTTCATGCTTAAATTGTAAAGGTTTAAACCACAACTAAATAATATTTTCCTATATATAGTTTTGGTTTAAACCATTTCTATATAATTCTATTCAAAAAAATATAACTACAGATACTATAGCTGAAGAAAAAATAAAGATATTTCATTATAGAAACTTTAAACAAACTATTCCAATATGATGAAATAATAATCAGAACACGCCACTTTAAATTTATACAAAACCATAATACAAAAAATCCTTAATATAACAAGAATAATAACCAATAATTATTTAACATGAATAATCTTATTTCATGTTCCTCTTGAGTTTATTTTTAGGTCTAGGTTACAAAATACCATTATGTTGACACTCATACTATAGTAATTATGGAATATAACCCATTTAGGGTGTTTTCAAGCATTTCATGGAGAAGTTATCGAATTTATAAATCTTGGATCCCTCCTTGATAATTTATATGATGATAAGGTAAGTAAAAAGT